>OZ022511.1:29642252-32043502 GCA_963989385.1 Ctena decussata | reverse complement strand
CATTTTATTTATTTACTTGTTTGGTCGCTGTTAAAACTGACCTTTCTCATACATTTCTTTATTCCCTTTTCACTGCAATTTCGCAGCCCATTAATAATTAATTAATTCTTATATGCAAGTGCATATTTTACATGTTTCTTCAAGAACAAAAAGCATATTAGCCTATAGGCAATAAATTGGAAAGTGACTTAAAGGACACACACGCACGTTTTCTTGTCAAAATCAATTGCGTTTGAATCCTTTTGAAATCAAATGCATTTATTTTATTCTGAGCTCCAAATGTTCTAACTTCTGGGATCAAAATTTTGGGTTTTCATCTTTTTCCCCAGAAAAATATGCAGCAGCATCACCGAGGCGATTCTGGGAGATCCAGCTACATTTTTTGTGAAATAACGTATTGGAGATGGATCGGAGGGGTTTGGGGTGCGGAAATAAGTTCAGGTTTTATTCCCAAAATGTTTGCTTATCCGGAGGTCTTAACCTATGCAGAAACAAATATTTCCCAAACCGTTAATTGTTGTGAGCGGTTTCGCCCCTCCCAGCTTCAAAGTAACCTTTTGTCTTAACATTCTGGCTTTTAGTTGAACCGTATTATAGTGTGCAATTAAATATGCCACACAGCATGTCATGAGTAAAGCTAAACGAACTTAGAAGGTTTACACTGTTTGCGAACAGCATAGACTTCACTCTCGTAGTCCGCAACATAGTTTTCTTAGCACAGTAAAGATTCTAACCAGCATGAGTCTCTGAAAGTTTGCTGAAACAGGCGGGATGATCTCCTTGACTTCTTTCCATGGCTCTGGGATGGTACTCTCAAAGGAAAGAATTTGCTCCCTCTGAGGGAGCAAATTCATTACTGTGAGAGTACCATCCCAGGCCCTAGGAGCAAATTTTAGCCAGAGGAATGTATATGATCTCATCCATTCCATTCCAGGTTTTAAACTATGCCGTCTAAATATGCATGCTGATCTACTCCATCGCTGCTTGAACACACAAGGGACTACTTTCTGTGGCGCGGTCGATTAATCGCAGTGGTTTGCGATCATTGTCCGGCAAAGTCGTAGCGCTGCAATTGTGCGGCTTGTCGTCATACTTTCTCTCTGCTTTAAGGCGTTGCAGCTGCTAGATTCAACCAGAAATATTGCGCAGAAAAACCTTATAACTACACTCAAAATCTGTATTCATTTCAACACAAAGACTCCAGCTACAAAGTAAATGAAAACTGACGGGAACAAGATCGGTTTCAATTGACCACTGCCGGTTACTAGTAACATCAGAGGGCGCCTTGGGCTGAGCTTAATTGGTGACACGACTTCAGGAAAACTTCAGTGGCTCTAGACAGGTGTACCGGGGTGCAGTTGTCAGACTTCAATTTGCACTTTGAAGAAACAGTGTCTGTTTCCTTACGGCTGTGTGTCAGATCAGATTACAAGGCTGCAGTTTGACAAGAGGTGCAGTGATATACAGATTCGCGAGTGTTGGGGAAAATATTCAACACCCGGTATAATTGTTGTGTTATTGTTCACAGGGTATAATCGATTCCGCCAATTTTCGCTTCCTGCAGAGACTGTACGTCATATTTGGCTTCCGCCGAGACTGTCCGCGAACTCTTGCTTCCTGCAGAGACTACTGTCCTCGTAAAATGGCTTCCTGCAGAGACTGTCCGCGTGATTCTGCTTCCTGCCGAGAGCCTCGGCAGGAAGCAGAATCACGCGGACAGTCTCTGCAGGAGGCCATTTATCATGTACATAAGTCTCGGCAGGAAGCAAGAGTTCGCGGACAGTCTCAGCGGAAGCCAAATAGGACGTACAGTCTCTGCAGGAAGCGAAAATTAGCGGAATCGATTATACCCTGTGTTGTTTATCGTCCACGGTAAACAGCTATAGTCATGTGGGGACGGTCAGTTAACCTAACCAAACTATTCCTGGGCAGGCTTAGACCTCCTAAGCGGTTAACCAACACTAAGTGCACATACTTTCACTAGTAACTGACAAACCGGTATAATTTTTGTATAATATTCAATTTTGAATATTTATATTGAGGATAATAAAAATAAACTATTTGGAAAACAGCTTTGAAATAGTACAACTCTTCGAATTTGAGAGGCCACGTACAGACTTGGTGCCTGGATGTGCATCTTATGGATTCGTTCCCTACGAGAATTGGAAAAAAAGTTCTTACTGTAAAACACTTAACTTTGGCGGTTACTGAATTTTGGCGATATTAGCGGTTTGGACAAATAGCGCTAAAATATAAGTCCGCCAATAATACATCCATTAAATACAACCACATAGCATAACGAAGGCTCAGATAGAAAGGAGTATTTGATAAGTATTTGAAATTGTCTATACCCTTCCATTAAACGATACATTGTGGCATCCTATCAGAATCGCCTCGATGAGGCGATTCTCATAGATGTAACAATGTGTAGTTAAATAGAAAAGTATAAAAAAAATTGTTATTAATTTACATCTAATTTTCTTTATTATCTTGACCCATGGTATACATGTATCATGACCACCAAAATTAATATACGCCAATATGTCATTTTTATTAAACCGCGAAATTTTGATACCGCATATATTAAGTGTTTTACAGTAATCAAAAGTAAATTATCCGTACCCCTCCCCACTCCGTTTCCCATAGCAAATATTGAATGAAGGAAAACATTAAAAGGCCATACTAATGGACCAGGTGTGATCGGTCTGCGCATGAGTTTAGCACAATGCGGATAGCTGATCTTCGTATGCGCGGTCTCTATATCTTAAGGCAATGCCCTCTTTCTCTATTTCTCTCATGTCCCAAAACTGTCATACTTTTAAAGTCATGCCTAGTAGATCACAATTCCAACCCGGTAACTTTTATGACGAGGTTAACATGGCGTAACTGTGTTTTTAATGTGTTATTCAGAGATGGTCAAATAGGATCAAAATGTCATTAAAGATATTTATTTCTCTTTAATCCTATCCTTGTATTGTCAGTGAATAAAAACATTGACATAAGTGGGGTTTATTGGTATGAAATAAACGGATTTATTGTCGTACGTGTGCTTTACAATTTCGGCGGTTTTAGTATTGTGGTAAGTTAGAAAATTGCCATACCGGGCTGAATTGCCAGCATTCCGGATTTATTGTGCTATAAAACTGGTATTTAAGAGAGGTGAAATGCTTTAAAAGGTCTCGCTAATGACGATGTGAATGTAGCAAAACAGTGGGCGATATAGGTATATATGCCTAAATGGTGCATGTTACGTCTTGTTAGCAAAAGGGTAAAACGTAGTACCTCGGTACAAACTTTGGCAAATAGAATTTTTGTTGTCTTTAAGTGGTCCGTTTATATCCTCTCCAAAAGAAGGAAACAAGCAAACAAATTATTAAAAACGTCGAAAAATATTAAATGCTGATTGTCATTTCTAAGAATCGAAATAGGATTTTCCAGAGTCAGCAGTATAGAACTACGTCAAGCTGTTTCTTCAGGGACATTAAAAGCAGGGTCTATGCTTCCATATCATCCAGTAGGTCTAAAGTACCAATTTATTGTTCAATATCTGAAACGGGTAGACTCACAAATGTCTTCAGATGACAAAACTTCTTCAGCCTCCTTTTTTCGCGCTTAAAAATATTAGTGACCTATCCATGGTTTCTATGAAATGCATTTAGCCTGACCTCATGTTTTTTATGAGAGCCATTTTCATCAATGAGTATAGTTCTACGATTCAGCGCAGCGAGAGAAAGCACAATGCGTCGGTGAAATGGACCATTGAAGACTCAGACAAAAGGATCTGAGACCCTTGACTACGAGCCTTAGAAAGAAATCAACATGTTGGCTTGTATTCAAGAACAACATATGCTCTGGTCTAATTGTTGGGACACAGAGACTGGTTTCGAACATGTTCTAATGGACGTGTTTGCTGGTTACCAGCTGCAATAACTGGCATTCAGTACCAGCTGGTAAGCAGAACACGCAACTCTTCAGAACAGCGCCTACCAGAAAAAAAAAGATCCATGCACGACAAACAACAACTCTGGCAAGCCATTTCCATTAAGACCATTAATATCCATAGATTCTTGATTTAAGCAGAGGAGAAATTGATCAGAATTGCGATGCACATTCATGCAGTCTGACATGAGTCTTCTTTGCAAATGAAGTAAGGTTCCTTTCTTCGTGTTCAGATCAAATGCGAACTAAAGTCTAACTTGAAGCCGCAACAAACCCAATAGCTTTATGCAATATGCAATTATTTATTAATAAGATTCACCCACGCAGTCTGATCAGGCTCACTAAAGCTGCCGCTCTGATGCTTAAGAAGACAACAAGCATATGTGCTAGACGTGGTTACTCATACCACCGTTGCGCAGGTTGGGCCGTCTGTGCCTTTAAATTTTAGCGCCAGCTAAAAGCACCTTCACGCGGAACCCCTCACTTGTCTGCACGAGCTAAACCACAGCGCGACAGGATATTCCATAAAATAGACGTTTCCGACTACATCGGGATAACGTAAGACTTAAAGATTACTCCGCGATAGCAACTAGTTCCATGAATTGGCGTAATAATTAAAGCACCGTTTCTGAAACCATTGACATGATTACAGTTCCACTCCGCTGGGTGGGTGGCAGGTTCTGTGGAGATTTACATGAATGGATTTCTATTCGTTTTTGTTACCGTTAATTAACTGTAAACGTCACAAATGCGTGTAATATCGGACAAACATGTTTTATGTTTCGTATTTAGCGGAGTTCACGCAGGTCGTTTTAAAGCATGTATTGATCTCGATAATGACGGATGCTGGGTTGGTAAAGGTATAAAGGATGATGTACTAAAGATCGACAGGTGCTTACTATAGGACCCCGTCCCTTTGGGCTTGTTGGAAGCTTTCAGTACTTCACTTTCCCAAGCAAACGGCTGTTAAATCCAATAATACTCATCTCAGGTGCTCAATGTTACTTCCAGCCCTTGGAAGCTTAGCTGTAGAATGTGCTCCAGTGCATATGTACATACTTATTGTTGTCATTGTCTCATGTTGAAACGGGGGAGGGGGGGGGGGGGGGCAGTAGGATTGAAACTCGTTTACGACAATGGACAAAATATTTAAATTCTTACTTCTCATTGGGAAATAAGAAGTGAGCTTGTGTTAAACTCGCACCTTTAAGTCTTGGCCCGCCAATCACTGAATAATAATAATAATAATATTAATAATAATAATAATAAAGACTTTATTTTCAGTGGGTAACACAATTAGCTACAAGAAGGACAATGTCAGTAAGCAGTTTGCACATAACTCTGGTGCAACGTCTATCCAACGTTGCTGCAACGTCGCTGACGTTGCAGCAACGTTAGATCGACGTTGACGGAATGTCACATGCCAACTTGTGGGATTTAATTGTATTAATCAAGTCCTGATCATTGCCTACCTTTTTACTTCGGTATTAGCTCAGATGTTCCACTATTAAGGATAATTATGGCTGTTTCGAACGCATTATCATTTTCTCAATGTCGTCAGTTTTATCATTTTAACCATCTTTTCATATTAATGATACATTATTTACACATGTTACAAACATGTACGAGGCATTGCTAGGTGTCATGGCGGAGTTCATTTCAAAGTAGGTCAAATATAACACCAGAGAACATACTCTATGGTAATATTTCTGGAACAGTAGTAGAGGAGAGTCGGGTAACTTCGGACAGCGGGTAAATTCGGACGGTGACATTGTTTCCTTAATATGTCAGTTGTTTTGGAATTTAAAAAAAAAATTAACTAGGCAAACAGTGGAAATCCTGATGAGACGGCTCATCATGAGCCGTCGTATCAGGATTTTCACTGTTTGCAATGGTATGTCCGAATTTACCCGCTGTCCGAAATTACCCGACTCCACTCTAATTATAAAGTGTAGATCCTGATCAGACAATTTTATTAGGATCTGGCATCTTGCTACGCAGTAAACTATTTAAAAGGACAGATTCGAATAGGGAAGGCCCTTTTCAAGAAAATAATGGGGTAGGTATCAAGTACCCGAAACTATAGGATTAACACCATATCGCCTTTCCTTGAGAATCAGGGGAACAATGGGGACAACTAGTGGCTTCCTGATGCTTCCCCGTCCAAATTCTTTCCTTTAAAGAGTGACTCCATTGGCAAGGGTGGGTGGCAAAAATGAAAATGGAAAAGTTGATTCCCCACAAGAGCTAGAGGTCCCTGGTTCGATACCCGGTCCGGCCACTTACTTTCGTCCCTTCTCGCTGATTCAAGCAGGGTAGTTGTCAGTTACTGGCGAAAGTATGTGCATTTAGTACTGGTTCACCGCTTAGGAGGTCTAAGCCTGCCCAGGAAAAGTGTGGTTAGGTCCCGACATGACCATAGCTGTTTACCCGTGGACAGCAACAACAAAACAACAATAACAAGCCATTCGAGTCAAGGCATGCGTCAAACACAGGATTTGCTCCGACGCGCCACAACCGGTGCTATGCTTTTATAAGATTTGTATCAAAGGTAGGGAGCCACCCATCTCCAGACAGATTTAATTGTACAAATTTCTCTGTTTTATATGAATGCGGATAGAACATAGAAGACCGCCAACGTAGCTTTATGCGCCGATGAATTTTCTATGTTCATATCAGTATGAAATATGACAGGCATTCTTATTGAATTCGGATATATCTTGGATCAAATTAATTCTAAAATTACCCGAGATTTTCAAGCACCTTCGAGAATGCATGCCTTCGAAAATCGTCTCGCTTTTGAATATTTTGATTTTGGATAAAACGTGAACACTGTTTTCAGTACGGCAGACAAGCCTGTAACCTTTTCAGTTTCATTATTATTTAAGCCGCGACACGAGAAAACCAATAAAGTGGTTATGCGCCCAGCGCAAACTCAAATCAGCCTGGGCATCCGCCCAGTCTAATCAGAGTCTTCGCTGTCTACATGGTGGTAGTTTAGACCCTTAGCTACCTTTTCAGCGCTTAGCGAAGACTCTGGTGAGACTGGGCTGCTGCCCAAGCTGATCTGAGTCTGCACTGGGCGCACAACCACTATGTTGGTTTTCTCGTGTCGTGACTCATTTTTGTTTAAAAGAATGTCTGTAACAATTTCGGTTGAGTGTTCAGGTAAATAAACACACTTTCAGGTGAAGCAACTCGATATTTTTGTTCATTTTGTTTCCCTTCCAAATGGGGCTCAACTTAGGAGCAAATTCTTTTCTCGATGAGTAGACCCCATTTGGAGAGGGCTATATCGGTCCAGGGAAGCAAACACGCGGCCTTAAAAATTGTCTCCCTCTTAAACTATGGTGATGTACTCAAGCACATAACATAAAGCGAAACGGCATTTTTTATTCTTTTTTTATTATCATTACATGTATTACTATTGTCATTTTTCATTTTTATGAATGCGTTCAAGGTTCTCAGTGGTCAGTCGTCTTAGAAACAACAATTAAACACGTCCATGGTCGGTGAAAGCAAAAATAACGATGCAGTTATTGTTATTATTATTATTATTATTACGAAAAGAAAAGTTTACTGTAAATAGCCAAAAATCGTAAAATTGGCTATTTACAGTTGACTGTAGATAGCCAAATACCGTTAAAATGGCTATTTACAGTTGACTGCAGATAAGGCTTTTATAAATTTACAGTTAAAAGTCATGGATATTGTAGTCAATTTATTATTTCAACATTTCGCTAGGACAAAGTTTCAGGTTCAATATTATTATGATTTTTTTTGCTGCTAAGTCTTATGAAATAATGTTCAGTCATGTTTGCTGAGGGGCTAATGCTCTGGACACGTAATCCCGAGGGCCGGCTAGGTTCGTTGTTTCATCTGATCTCTAGTCTCTGGAAGGTTTGACCCTTTTCGTTATCTATATTACACGACTGAAATACTGTGGTAAGGTCCGTATGACTTTAAATTATCTATTAGTTCTACTATATTAGATAATGCTCAATGTGTAAAAAAAATACTAAAATCAATCGAGAAATAAGCAACAACCATTTAAATGTTTCACCTTTTTAAATTCATTACTATCTGGAAGAAACAAACTCGGGACCCGACTGGAACTCAAACCCAATACCTCAGGCGTACCATATCACATGTTCATAAATAAAACTATTTGTAAACGGCTTTGGCATCACACGTTTATCTAGCAGCTGCTCCTCTAATTACCTTACTAACTAAACTGGATCTTAAGTGTATTTTCTGTTGGAAATCAAGATCTAGAAGAGTTCCTTCAAGAGCAAATAACACATTCGAAAGAAGGAACATGGGCCATAAGGTTATAGGCAGATTCGGAAGATTTGTATTCCGTGTAGAGAAATCATTCACTAACTCATAAATTTCTGTGTTCTACGCGGACTTTGTTCTTCCCATTCAAATGTATGAAATTTTACCAAGCGACACAATTTTCCATTTTCTAAAACGACAATGTTTTTTTTTTTTATCTAACTTCCGTCTTAAAATTGAATATCATCAAATAGGTTTCAACGAAAGGACTTTGAGGAAACGTAACTGTAAATAGCCATATTAACGTTTATTGGCTATTGACAGTCAACTGTAAATAGCCATTTTAACGTTTATTGGCTATTTACAGTTAACTGTAAATAGCCACTCCGAAGGAAAATATCAAATGTCTCTCGGCTTCGTTTCCGCCACGTGACCGTTATAGAGTGCGGTTCGATCACATGACCTGCTGTCAATTCAGATTCTCACAGACGCTTATTTGAAGACATCCCACTAAGTCCTCCTGGCTGCTCTCATCCTGATATGCAAATGAGGGATAAAGAAACAAAAGGCACGAATTCATTATAGCACGGTAAAAACTCTCCTGTAAAACGGTTACTTTGTCATGGATAGTCACTGCCTGAAACAACAGTGACGTAGAAATACATGCGACAAAAAAACAACGTTTCCATGTTGTCGTTTTTTAGTTTTTATGATTTAGATTTTCGTCATAGCTTTCACATTTTATTAGCATTGTTTTCTTCTCGCCATAAAGGTAAAGAAAATACTATGTACTAAGTTAACGTCAGTAGTAGTATAGGGCGGCACTATGGGAACGCCAGCCGCCCTTTATACTACTAACGTCTTTCTAAGATCCTACTATATGTTATAGAAGGGGCCGGGACGGTCAGAGAATGAAAGACAAGGGACTGATACGACAAGACAACACATTCTACATGTATCACAAGGTAGTGTAAGAGTAGTAATTACAAAGAGGGTGAGGAGAATGAGGCAATCGGAACACCGCTCGGCCAGTTCCGTGAATCAGGTTGATTCACGGAATTCACCGAGTGGAGTTCCGATTGGAGAATGAGGCGCTATGGCAGCGAATATAATATTTATCATTTTATCGAACTCTTTCCGAAAGTCATTTTTTACACCCCTACGCTGCCCAACCAAACCCAACCCACAATGCACTGCTTTATGATGTCACCTGGGACTGAACTTAAAATTTGATTTGCTCCCGGGTTTGTATACAGGTTTCCTACTTAAAGCAGATCCTACTTTTCTGAATATACTGCAAACTAGAACAAGCTTCAGCTACAGATTGACTCGAAGTATGCCACTGCTCTTTTAACGGGATCAGAAAGGTGTATTGCTGAATATGAGACTGTATATTAGTCTACCGGATTTGTGTTGCTGTTTCTACGATGCAGCTTTCTGAATTGTCTCTAAACAAAACTAAAAGTTGAAAGAAAGCGGTCTTTTGTCTGAGTAAAAACAAGACTGTCATAAAGGCTTATCTGATGAACCTCTGTTTCCATGGGGATTTGTCTTCGATCATTTTATAGCTCTGCGACAGATTTGGTGCTTCGTCCCTGTATAACAAATCAGTTCAGCTCAATATACCGTTTTCCTCCTCAAGTTTTGGTCACCGTAAACAATTACAAAGCAAGCGTTAAGTTTGACAAGTAGATTTTGCTAACCGTCGAAGTATTAAAATACTGGCAGGCAGTCAAACAGTGCAGACCCTGATCAGACTGATCCTGCAGGAGCAGTCTGATCAGGGTCCACGGCACCTCTGTTCAAATACTTAAGATTATTACTTTATGGCGGAATTCTCGAATAAATTGGGCCGCATAGATCGAAAATACGCTGAGGACAATAGCCCATAACCGTATATCGACACCAGTGGAGACTTTAATAATAGAGGAACGCAGTCTGACTAAAGCGTACACTATACACTGCATTCCTGATACAGTGAAATCGCATTATGCACGTGCTCGCGCGTGCAAGTCTCCGTTTTCATGCGTCTTCGGCGATCTTACATAACGCGACTTGTTTCCTCGTCTGGGCTCATGTTACGGCAAATTTCTTGTCTGGGATAACTCTGTGGCAGATTTTCTTATGTAGAAAGGCTGATGGCCGCTTTGATAGAAAAAAAAAATATATTACCAACAGAACTTTTTGTTTCTTTTTAATACATAAATTTTCACAGAGAAAAAAACGGTTATCGCGTTGATGATTGCTGAAAATATCGGGCTCGGTAATGCAAATTCAATTTAGCCCTTGTTACATGCGTCCACATATGGAAAGAAACTACCGTATACAACAATTTAAGTCCTCCATAGCAGCAGTTTATAACGTGTCACTCATGCACGTGCTTTACCGTCCATGTACAGTCACCGGCCAAATGCAGGTTACACCCGAATTTATTTTTGGTAGGAACTGCTTTGTTGAGGATAAAAATGTTCTAATAAATTACTTTTCATGGATTATTCAGTTTTATTAACACATCTATCAAATAACTAAATGCTTGTTACGAAAGAAAGAAAGAAAGAAAGAAAGAAAAGAAAAGAAAAGAAAAGAAAATAAGAAATAGAAAGAAAAGATCATTGTCAATAAGCCAAGCTTCCAAGTGAGTTTAACTCTTTAAGCACCAGTAACGAAATTAGCAAAATTTGCAAACAGCGTAGATCCTGATGAGGCGGCTCATGATGAGCCGCATCATCTAGATCTACACTGTTTGCCCTCTAGTTTTTGAATTCTCAATATGAAATGTCTTGGACGAAGCATTTTTTTTTATTTTTGCAGACGTAAATTTTGTCGTCTGCTTTTTGGTGCTTAAAGAGTTTTAAAGAGCGTGAATATGGCGGTTTATGAAGATTTTAAACATCATTTATCACTGAACCCGCTTGTTTCCTACAAACTGCGGGAAGCTGTATCACATTTAAGTCCTGACAAATGAGCGGCTAAGTAGCTCAATATTATTGATGAGTATAGTGGCTCATAGAGTACATGAAATATTGCTATGAAACTGGCAAGACAGAAGTTTGACGATAAAATATTCAGTTTTAAATAGTTTTTTTTTTCTTTCTCGATTTATGAGCGAATTTGAGATTTCTTGAAGAGGTGTATATCTTCAGACAAAGGTTTTGTTGGGGAAGCGAGAAAAAGTGTCCCTATTTATTCCAAAAAGTGTGTGAGATTGAAAGTTTATTAATTGTAAAAATAAGAATTTCTAAATTTATGACAATGATAATTATACTAATAAAGGCTTTATCTTTATTTTCATGGAATAAAAATCATACACATGCTATGTGACCTCGCTTTGTATTCAAGAACTCTTTATCCCAAGTTAAAAATAAAAAGAGAGAATTTTAAATTTGGATTGCAGGCCGCCGAATCTTGTACTTGTTTTCCGTATATTCGGAATCCGGAAAGCAAAACTAAAGTAGTAGTAGTAGTAGTAGTAGTAGTAAATAGTAGTAGTAGTGATATCGAAATCCTTCTTACTTATGTAGCTACATACTTGGATAGGAAAGTAAAATATGGTGCAACATAAAATCGTGTACAATACAGTAAAGCGGCCAAAGCCTTACCAAAAAAATTGTCTGTAATTAATGATCGAGCGGGCCACTTGCACAGTTAACCATGTGCCGAAATCTAATTAATTTTGTTTATATTAGGATTAGCACAATTAGTTTTCACAGAAAATAAATCTGACACGGTTAATCGGCTATCAAAACAAAATCTTGGTACGTTACATTTTCACTTTCAAGACGGCAATCAGATCTTTCGGCGCAAGCATATATCACCGATGCTAACGGCAATGACAGAATTATTCCGAATGTAAACCAAAGAAATTCCGAATGCAAGAATTCGGAAAGGTTGCGTTTCAAGGGTCAATGCAACAACGTCGGGGAAAAGAAAATGGCGCACGATTTATTTGACAGCGGAAATTAAAGAGTTACCTTTGAGATTTAAGATTGCAATGTATCGCTTTCACGGGAAATGAACCATTTTATGTGTACATGTCGAAATATAAACAGTAAATTTCTTTCCAAAATACGTTCATAAATAAAATGGGCAATGAAGTTTTATAATCTGTTGATTGCGGTAATAAGATAAACTTTTAGTATGTGCTAAATACCGGCGTTAAAATATGGTAAGACTAGTATGCAATACTTTAACATTTAAAGGTCCGGTATGCAATAAACGGTTACCATTGGGCATATTATGTTGAATCAACATTGATACAGCCTTGATTCAACGTCAGGACATTGAATCAAGGTTGATTCAATGCTGGTTCAATGTTGTGTGCCTGCTGCGTCATGTATATTGGCTCAGAGTGTATATTTTAGGTTGCTTTCTTATTTCTTACAAACGAAGTCATACACATTTAGCATACTAGAGAATTTCCGTTTCTTGCCTGGTCAAGCCTTAAAGGACCAGAATCAGTCTAAGCATATCCGCCCCCTCTCCAATTTGAAGTCATGTCAGAGCATAGTGCTTTTATCAAAGTGGCATATAACATAATTTTATTTTGGGAATGTTCTAGTACGATAACAAATGCGAAGGTCCACATCCACATAAAAATGACAACTAAACTGTGCGTTCATATCAAATCCCTCAGAAGTAAATAGAAACATGTGAAATAAAAATATAAAACCCGATCAATGTGGAGCAAACCTTGAATAGTAAGTACAAAATAACACCAAAAAAGAAACACATTATTGAAAAGAAATGTGAAACGCCGAACAGCTTGTGAGAAAAGGCTTTAAATTTCTCGCCCTTAGACTGACTGTTTCAATTCAAATGATTTGAAAAGGGTTTTATAATCTTGTCATAAAGATATCGGATATATCCGCGGGTGGCCTGTTCTTCGGCCCACGCATGGCTAGTTTACAGTCACTCCGCGAAAAGCTGTTTGTTTTCAAATATTAACTCTACAAGAATATTCTATTTAGCAGTGCACTTGAAAGAAGCTAATGCAAAACATGAACAGATAAACCGACAATTTCTTCAGTACTATACAAAATTTTATATACTTTTACTGTTTAAAGAAATGGAAAGTGACCCTTTTTAATATAAGTGTGGGTGGGTGGGGTTTGGTTATTAGGCGGTGAGGGGTGGGAAAGGAGTTTACAGTTTAGTTAATGCTGGCAGATTCTGGCTGTTGTATAATTTTGGCTAAACTCCCACTTATTGCATATTGTATCTACATGTACATATGAGCCGCGACACGACAAAACCAACAATGTGGTTGTGCGCCCAGCCCAGACTCAGATCAGCCTGGGCATCTGCCCAGTCTGATCAGAGTCTTGGCTTTGTGCTTAAAGGGTAGCTAAGGGTCTAAGCTACCTCCACGCGGACAGCGAAGACTCTGATCAGACTGGGCGGATGCTCAGGCTGATCTGAGTCTGCGCTGGGCGCACAACCACTTTGTTGGTTTTCACGCGTCGCGGCTCATATGATACACACCAAAGTAAAGTGATAATAGTTTTGAAGAAAAGACTATCTTTTACCACTCTATGGTCCGATGTTTTAGTTATCAAATATTTTACCTTTATCGCGAATCAATTACCAATGCTTAAAACATGTTTTAAGGCAACGTGAAACCGGACCTATATTTTCAGTTGTAGCTGTTTGCAAAATTTTACAGGTAATAACTTGTGGCGCTTACCTGTAAAAAATAAACCCAACACGACATGTGCTGAATGGGAGCACTTAACGAGAGGACATGTTCAGAATGATGAAGAGAGCTTGTTCAAGTTGAGTGCACTACCAGTGGGTAACCTTCAAGTAATGTGTAAATTTTGACATTAGTAAAGTAGCAAGAAGCAAGACCAAACTTCCGAAAGAGTGATATTACCATGTCTTGTATTTCTAAATAAAAGACACATTGTATGACAGTGGAGTATCAGAAACATGGGCTCTAGAAGCCCTATTGATGTTTCAGTCGTTGGCATCCATATGTTTGAAGACTGGGACTGACAATTAATGCACGAATACAGAACTAAGAACTAGCAAAGGAAACTACGAAATCTTAACATATAGGCCTAACAATAATTATTTGTTTGAGAAATCTGAAGTTTCTGTTGAAAGAGTAGCAGTTGTAATGTCACTGAAAAAATGGAGAGCCCGATACCAATGACGTCACTGATCTATTATAGCAACTAAGAGTTCATATTGATGTCAACGTAACGTGATCGAGACGTCATTCTGCAAAGGTACTAAGCACAACAGTAATAATTCCATAGTTGCACTGACACGCCTACCAATCGCTCTCGTGCGAAACCACGGTTCAAAACGCCAATCCATGGGAGGAGTTTCCGGTTTTGCAGAAGGGGAGCCAAAATCGTAAACAAATTTGACATCGGCACAAGGTTTGAGGTATTTACTTTCTTTGAAAACTATTTATGCAAAATATAAGAATGCTATTTTGTCACATATAGATTGTTTCTTCGACACATGAAAGGCCGGATTAGGCACATTGTCTTGCATTTTCCAGATATGCATTTAGTACGGCAGAGCATGTGTTCAAGGTCAATCTCGGCGATATATACATGTAGAGAAAAGTCTTATTCTCTTGCTTGATTTTGAGTCTCTGACCTTGTCAGTCGCAAAGAAGTGAACAGAACTACTGTATGCGTGAATCCAAACGTTGGAAGTAAGCTTTCTGTGATGGACAGTTTAGCATATAGAAAATATACGCAAACACTTGGCATCGTCAGCCCGGTTACGCATGAGATAATAGAAAATATAAGGAATTTTTATGAGAAACAACAAAAACAGTTTCTAAACAATAATTGAATCAAGTCTAACTTGAACTCGGTGATAAGTCATTATTTTATACATTGCAGATGACTACTTTTGGGCTATTTTTATTGCCCGTTTGTCTTTTCTTAGACCTTTTGCAAACCCTCTTTCAAACCCTCTTGCATGCCTCAAAAACAGACAAACGGGGATTAAAACAGCCAGAAGGTCATCTGCAATGTATAAAATAATGAAACATCACAGAGTTCATGTTAGTTTTGATCCAATTATTGTTTAGAAGCTGTTTTTTTGTGTTTGATAAAAATGCCTTATATTTACTTAATCTTTTATATCTCATGCGGAACCGGACTGACGACGTCAAGTTTTGTGTGTATTTTCTAAAAGCTAAATTTTCCAACGCAAAAAGTTTATTTTAAACGTTTGGATTCACGCATACACTAGTTCTGTTCACTTCTTTGCGACTGACAAGGTCAGAGACTCAAAATCAAGAGAATAAGACTTTTCCCTACATGTATATATCGTCGAGATTGACCTTCAACACATGCTCCGCCGTACTAAATGCATGTCTGGAAAAATGCAAGACTATGTGCCTAATCCTTTCACGTGCCGAAGAAACAATCTATATTTGACCAAATAGCATTCTTACATTTTGCATAAATAGCTTTCAGAGAAAATAAATTACCTCAAACCTTGTGCCGATGTCCAATTTGTTTACGATTTTGGCTCCCCTTTTGCAAAACCGGAAACTCCTCTCATGGACTGGCGTTCTGAACCGTGGTTTCGCATGAGAGCGATTGGTAGGCGTGACGAATAACTGATCTATGATGTCATTATTATCGGAGCATGGCAAACAGTGTGTGCCATGCTCCTCTTGAACTTTGAGAGGTGCGACCTGAAATTTTGTTCCTAACTCCAGCACACAACGTTGAAATAACACAGAATCATTTTTTATTCAACGCCATGACGTTGAATCAACGTTGATTCAATGTTGATTCAACATTGTATGTCAAGAAGATACAGATGGTTTCTTACCTGTATTACCCGCATGTTGAGACCCGTCTCCTGAGCCAGCTGTTCTCGTATATGTCGTGTTGGTTTAGGGGTGGCGTTAAACGAAGCTTTCAGAACCTCCAATTGCTTGGCCTTAATTGTGGTCCGTGGTCCCCGTCTTTTACTACCGGACTTTCCATTCTCTAGACCGTCCTTGTTATTATTATTGTCATTTGTTTCCATACTAGAACAATTACTACCCGGATTAATGTTGGAAATGATTTGAGAATCTGGTGATCTTGGACTAGGGCAAGAATCCGACAAGTGGTCCATCGGCTCGTCTTTGATGTGCCGGGGACTCCCGGGCGAATTTGAGAGATCGGATTTGTTAAGCAATGGATGATGGTTATTTAATATTGTATTTTCATTGTTCGGGATGGGTGGGGTATTTTGTAAAAGAGTAGGTTTGTTGTCTAGTGGATCACTGTCTAAAGAAAAGTCTCTTTCTGATATACTGTCTTGGTTTTCCAACACATTTTCAAAGTCCCCATCGTCCTCAATATCCGAACCTGCAAGAAAATGAGAAAAAATGAGAATTTTTTGTCTTGTAATATTCAAATCATCCTTCACGTTTATATAGGATAAGCAGAAACCTCACTGTTGGCTCAATATCTTGGGTCACTTCCATAGATTGCTGATGTGACAAGCGAAGGCTCTGATCAGACTGCACTTATGTGCAGTCTGATAAGAACCTTTGCTTATCACCGATGCCACATATTTGGGAATCACATGATGTGACTCAAATACTAGTTTAGTACAGAGGTGAGAACACTTGCCCTGTAGCACTTGCGAACAGCGAAGGTTCTGATCAGAACCTGCGGATGCGGTGGTTGATCTGAGCCTTGACTGCTGGCGCAACCAACTTAATGGGCGTATTCGACTGGGCTTTTCTCGCTAACAGTCGTAAGAGCTGGTGTTTCGTGCTTCACAATTCCTAGCGTGAATCATTTTTTCTATAGGAAAAGTCCAAAAAAGTGCTTCATGCTTATACTCGTAAAGCACAAAATGCCCAGTCGAAAACTCCCAATGCCTTTAATGTATGTCGGATTGATATGGGCCTGTAAAAACAAACTTGTCTTGAGAGGCATACAGGGGCATACGCCTCTCAACACGATGCAGAATCTGAAAAGCCGAAATTTCCGGAATGAAAACATACTCATTTAATTATAATTTCTCTCGTAATTCACTCAGACAGTTCTTTTACAATTAAATACAATAATTCTTTTTGGCTCCTATGATAAAGTTGTAAAACTCTTCCAGACGGTAAAACTGTGTACCAGAAATGTAGAACATACAAGCATATAACGACCGCGCAACTGTTACCCTACAAAAACCAGTCACAATACATCACTCCTCGCGCAAGAAAAAATAGTTCCTGTCAAGGCTTCGCATTGTAAGCATTTGTAAGCTATTCTTTGCCAATTTCTCTACGTAAGTATGGTAGATCAATCTACAACGCTTGACCCAACATGGCGCCGCAAATCCGGGTTCTGATCAATTTAGCCGTAAGTTTTGTCGTCTGCGGAGTAAAGTTGCATCAATAAGATCCAAGACAATTAAGAAACGCTTCGATCTCGCGTTTTCTCGTCTCGCTTCGTAGACTTTGGCGGTGTTTTTCGGCAGTCTTTGGATATTTGATATGCAAATGTAAATATCAGAAGTATGCTTTTTAAATCAGATATTTTACTTTATGTAAGAAATGATTTCAGCATGTACGTGCTAGCTCTAATTAAGATAGAGTTGATGAGTCTGGTGCAGTAATGACGGCATAACTTAAAGCGTTGAATGGAATGGGCTGGCAATAATGGAAAAGATGAGCTATCTTTATTCCACTGACTACAATTTGCTCCCAGAACCAGGGATGGTACTCTTACATAACAGAAGTTGCTCCCTCACTGGGAGCATATTCTTTCCTATAAGAGTACCATCCCCAAATCAATGGATCAGAGTGAAGATTAAACCTGTCAGTTTAATCCATTCCACTTCATTCCATTCCATGTTTTAAACTGTGCCAATAATAACAGCTTGGGAAGTCTATCTTGTTTTAAAAGTTGCATTTACATAATAACAGGGTGAAATACCCTTTCTAAAGTAACATAAAAGCAAATTAAATGTGTGACAAAGTAATATCAAGGCTATCCCTTAATTTGAAAGTTTACCAAATTATTCAGTTCTTACAATTTTGTTGTATTAAGCAAATTTATAAATTTATACATGCTAGATCTAGTATAAAAGTATTTTTTAATATACATTCTTCTTAACTTGATGTAAAACGGACAAACCAGGACAAAGTGACATTCGTCCTCAATATCGTAAGAAGTACAAGGGTTACATTTCCGTGCACTGCGTTCACTATTTCTATTGTTTCACTGGTCGAGGAGAGGAATTTTTTCGCTTAAGTATTTCTGTATTTTTTCCATATTTTCTATTATTCATTTTCAACAAAAACGAAGCGATGCCTGTCATAGCACAAGAAAAACATTAGTATGAGAAACGACAGTCTTAAGCCATCATTTTTCATAGTTATGATAGCAGCGGCGGCTTAATCTAAGTGTTTGCACGGAAGCAATTCATCCACGCCGTTATGAGAGAGGAAACAGCGCATTGAAGTATCAATCAATTTAAGTCCTTTCGTTTTTCATTGATCATCGAATTAGACGTTGACATTAACATGAATAATGAAGTATATGAACAGTCCCCAATAATTGTTTAAATAGGTACCTAAAACTCTTCAACGCGACAAACTTAGAATCGATTGGGTTGAAGAAGCTGAAGACGTACAGTGGCAGGTCGCAAGTCGTCTCCAGAGCAGAACCGGCATTTTTGCGGATGATAAACAATAGCTGTTAAGATCGCTCGTATTTGGCACACTCACTTATGGGTCATATTTATGGTGGACTATAAAGCTTGACAACTTTCGAACTTATCCGAATGACATTTCCCAGTTTTACCCGCGAGAAATGATCCGCTTTTTTGCGATCAGTCACACGTACCAAGGGCGTAGCTGCCTATACGTAAATACGCCGGTGCGCTTTGAAATTTTGTCAAAATTGACAAATTTTCAATACAGATCTGCGTATTTGCACTACGAAATTTAATAAATAGGACAAGATCTAAATATCAGCTGCCAATAGATATGACCCATTTGACTTCTCCTCGAAGAGGATAAAACATGACTGCGTACCGTGTAAATGTCCCTTGCTACGCTCCTACACGGTACACTCAATACAGTAGCAGGTCGTAATATGTTGCGTAATGTATCACCACTAAATGTTATCAAAACAGCATTAAGTACCTGCAGTCAACAAAATGGGTGTATTCGATTGGGCGATTCGTGCTTCACGATTGTTAGCATGAAGCGCTTTTCTAGAAAAAGCCCTTCATGCTAAGAATCGTGAAGCACGAATCGCCCAGTCGAATACGCCCAATGAGAGAAGAAATACAGTAGCAGGCCACATTTTACTGCCGCCTTCAAGCTGTATGCACCAGTGATACTGAATATAGACGCCTAGACTTCTTTACACTGTTTGGAATCAAAGACTAAAGATGTACATGTGTTACCAAAATTGTTGTTACCGAAGGTTTTTCAGTGACTGCAACGTAGGGCAAGGTATATGCCAAAATTCCTTCAACTACAAAACTTACAATAACATGTAAATCTCAGATGCAAGGTTTCCTGATAGGCAACAATACGTTACTGAAACTATGGTGACAGCGTTTTTGTTTTTTTTATGTTTAAACCGTTAACTTTACTAAATTATAACGATTGACGTTGCAATGCTATCGTTATTATAAACATGTAGTAGATTTTATCGCCCAAAAATGAAGATTTTTTTTTCTTCTAAGCAAGCAATATCACACTGGTCTGGCATTCATCACAGGCAACGAAGGCAACGTACTATAAAACTTGATTTTTTCGCATACCTCTTAGATTAATTTCAAACTACTATTCTTACGGACCCGGCAGTTTGTCATACCTCTAAGTCAGACCAGATTTTTGAAGAAATTCCGTCTAGTATAAATGCAGTGCTTGAATAAGTTTATTTACCGATTCGTTACCTAGACGTTGTAGGCCAAAAATTGTTTTCAAGCATTTCTTGAATATGCATATAAATTCAATAAAACTTTTGATTCCTATTTCAAGAGCCGGGGATCGGATGGTCCGTGAGACTATACTTCTGAAACAAACTTATCCTGATGAGCGGAACAAGCAAGATTCATGTACGTTGTCTTCGTTACCTGTGTTGAATGCCAGACCAGTGTGAATATTTCGAACAGACACTGTAAGAGATCATTGGGTAGTAATCGATTGACAGCTCTCCACTAATGTTTGATCAAACTGTTCAGCTGTGAATTGGTCAATAAAATAAATAAACTCATGTTTGTTTCTTACTTAATATTTGCATTAAAGTATCTTATTTCAAACAATAGCAAAAATGTGGGTGCAAGTATCTAACTGTCCCGGTTGTTGATCCTTTACAAATCATAGGCAAAACTCTGTCTTAAATTCAACAATAAGTGCTCTCGTAAAACAATTAAAATCTTGTTGACAAAATTTAAATATGGAGTAACCATTGAAAAGAAATACATTGTGAAAAAATACATTGCATTTCTTTTCAGTGTTTTGTACTTCATGTTAACACAGGGTATAATCGATTCCGCGAATTTTCGCTTCCTGCAGAGACTGTACATCATATTTGGCTTCCGCCGAGACTGTCCTCGATTTCTTGCTTCCTGTCGAGACTTCTGTACATGATAAATGGCTTCCTGCAGAGACTGTCTGCGTGATTCTGCTTCCTGCCGAGGCTCTCGGCAGGAAGCAGAGTCACGCAGACAGTATCGGCAGGAAACCATTTTTCGAGGACAGTAGTCCCTGCTGGAAGCAAGAGTTCGCGGACAGTCCCGGCGGAAGCCAAATGTGACGGACAGTCTCTGCACGAAGCGAAAATTGGCGGACTGGTTTATACCCTGTGGTTAAAGGTATTTTTATAGCAAGTGATCGTACCTCGATCGAACTAAACAAATGTATATCCAAACTTGCACATTCATTTTGGCGTCTCACTGTTCATGTTGGATTGCTGCTATAGCAACGACGATAATGAATTTGTTTCGCTGCTACTTGTAATCTTGTAATAACCAAAAATTCCAAAATTCGGCCAGTCTAATGGCGTCAGTGAAACGTCGGTCTATTCGATTACGGAACTTACCGAGTGGTAACGATTTTAGTGCAATTTGCAAAATCTGTAACTTCACCAGGGTTCATGCCAAACACATAATTCCTATTTCAGACAGTTCTAAATGTATCCGTCCAAATTCAGTGTTCAAAACTGTTGACGGGTTTATTTATCATTTGCAATGTATAACCAATTTATAACCAAATAAATTGTCATTGTGCTTGGTGTCTTAAAACAAAAATTATGAAGAAGACTGTCTGAATGTATCAGTATAAAAAAATAACGTGTGTCCAGTATATTTACTATTATATGTAATAAAATACGTTTACTATTTTACGTTATAAAATGCGTTTAATCTATTTAAAAAATCCGAAAATAATTGCAGACATTAAAATTTCCTGGGAAATAACGTATTCTGTATTAAATATGATGATCATATTTTGAAGGAAATGTCCTATTTTTTATTAGTCATTTCACGCAGATTCGCACAGATTTATGAAAACGCAATAAGATTTGAGCATTTATAGAATATTTTGTCCAACCATCGGTGCAATCCTTCTAACTGTATTTGTCGTGGCATTATCGCATTATTTGTTGCAAATGTAACGTTCTGTTCGGCAGTTGAAGCGCTAAACACATTACCGCGATTTCAAATAGGGCTAACAAGATTTGCGTCCGCGGTAATGTGATTTGGGAGTCGGCTTGGCGATGGATATTCCCGTTTATGAAGAATATTCTATCTCTGATTGAAATGAACGCGGGTGATTGAAATCCAATAAAACTAACAACTCTGTGCAGCGAGATCAGAAAGCGAACTTGTATCGGAGACGGAAATATATTTGTTTCTGAGCTTTGACCATCTTCGCTAGCCAAGGGTACTGAGTCCACTACGTGCCTTACGTAGCCAAGGGGTACTGAGTCCACTACGTTCCTTACGTAGCCAAGGGTACTGAGTCCACTACGTTCCTTCCATAGCCAAGGGTACTGAGTCCACTACGTTACTTACGGTACTGAGGCCACTACGTTCCTTACGTAGCCAGGGGTACTGGGGCCACTACGTTCCTTACGTACTGAGGCCACTACGTTCCTTACGTACGTAAGGAACGTAGTGGCCTCAGTACCCTTGGCTAGCGAAGATGAGCTTCGACATGCAAAAATAGTTGCTTTTTGCCTCATCAGAATAAAAAAAGCCATATTTAAACAAAGGACCGGTTGCCATTAGTGTAATTTTAACATTTTCAAATATTTTGACGACCTTCAGAAGACCTGTTGCCTGTCTTTCCTTTTTTTTTTTCTTTTTTTTTTTGCAGCATTCTGCAATAGTTATCACATAGCTTTAATACTGAATCCTAGCCGGTGCTTCGAGCAAGATGACAATATTATTATAATACCAATACCCTGTTTATACTTATTGTTGTCTTGTTATTTAGTGTTGTCTAAAAGTCCATTATTTATCTTATAACCACTGATAATAGAACATGCTAAAATTAACATATTTATGTAAAAACATTATCATTTAAACAATCTATCATTATAAAAATACGTTTGATCTATTCTTATTTCAAAACATGATAAAATTATGGAATGATAACAAAAATTGAAGAAAAAATAATATCAAATTGAATCCAATTAAGATAAAACATTATTATTTAGATACACGTGTGATATGCTTTGAAACTGTCACCGCCTAAGATGAGTTCAAAGAGCAACGCTATAAATATCCATAGCTACAAGGCAAAAATGTCAATTGCGGAAAATAATGGTATACCACGCCTGGTGAAGACACAATTCCAGTCCCATCTAGAAGTTTTAAAAAATCGAGCTTTTGCAAATGAGTGGTCAAAGTGTCAAAGTATAGCAATGTTAGTCGACACATACGCGGAGAGTATTTCATTAAAAAAATATAGCTTTGTAAAAATATAATCTGGCGGAGTTATCTTACAAAACTCCTAAAAGCGGCCAAATCGAAACTTTCCGAAATTTCAGAAGTTTTTTTTTTATTTAATAACTCCAATTATTTCGTTTCAATGCAAAAAAAAGTGCACTTTCACACACTTTTACTGTGTAAAAGTATGTGAAAGTGCATATTTTTTTAATATTAAACAATTGCAGAAGCTTGCAATTTTATTTTAATTTCTATGTGGGAACAGAATGGCTTTAAAAAATAGGTCACATACCTACTGTGACTGCAGTAGGTGCGGGTGGGCGGTTGGATTACTCTAGACTGTCTCCCTCTCTCTGGCAGACGGCTTGTTTTTGACTGAGAGCCGTTTAACCCAAACCAACCAACCAACATCAATAGTCAAAATATATGTATGTGACTTAACAGAGGGCCTCAAGGAAGATTGGCTCGCCAATTGAGTTAGCCTCTTTAAATAAAGACCTTACTTACTTACTTACTTACTTACTTACTTAAATAAAAATAACGGTTAGGTCCGCTCAATGGAGTTTTGGTACTTTGAGATTCATGTACATGTAGTTACGATTTCTGAATATATGTAGCTGATAAGATTACAAGATTCATCATCTTATTACAAAATTGGAAAGTGTACATGATGTAAGTTACATCAGCTGTTATAACCATCAGAGCAAAAGAAAAAAAATCATTAAAATAAAGGAGAGTCATGATTATCATGATGAAGCGTGCAGAGAATACACACAGGATTCAAACATCAGACCTATTAGCAACGTTTCGTTAGCCCGAGTGATAATGCATGACGCCATTGCACTGAATATAGCAAAATGATGTGTATACAAAAATAAACAGAGCCGTGACACGAGAAAACCAACAAAGTGGTTGTGCGCCCAGCAGAGACTCAGATCAGCCTGGACATCCGCCCAGTCTGATTACAGTCTTCGCTGTCCGCATGGAGGTAGCTTAGACCCTTTGCTACCATTTTAAGCGCTAAGCGCAGAGTCTGATGGGACTGAGCGGATGCCCAGGCTGAACTTAGTCTGCGCTGGGCGCACAACCACTTTGTTGGTTTTCTCGCGTTGCGGCTCAAATTTAATTTTTACTCATTTTCAGAGGCTTTACTTTCGTAGATGACTTTATAACGAGAAACCTTAGGATGCATGGGTTGTGGTGAACTTTCAGGGAAAGCAACTCTGTCAGTTCATTAGTTGCGTCCCTTCTCCGTAGGGGTCAACTCTAAATGGGAAGAATTTAAGTTTGGCCCGGAAAGGGAAATAAATAGGAAACCATGAAAGTTCTTTAACCATGTTAAAGTGATAAAAAAACATGCAGGTATAGCCATTCACTCACCTTAAACACGGGGGTAATACCAATTTGGCTACCTACCATACATGCCAAAGTGGCTGTCGACCGAGACAATCGACAGCAGTATCAGCTCGGTCGACAGCCATTAAAATAGTACCATTTACCGTTATTGGTAATGCTTACGATCGTATTCTCGGTCGAAAGCCACTTTGCGGTCGAAAGCACAGGTAGCCCCCGTGTTAAATGAAAGCCAGCTGAAGAGGAAAACATTATTGCGCACTGTCACTGTATTTCGTACAGAACAGAGCTTTGCTCAGAATTCAGCCCATTCTTTAAAATATTTTCAATATAACTGTTTTAATGAAATCTATTTGGGGTGCGATTTTCTGTCAATGACCCACCATTAAAGACCGCAAAAAATGGTTTATTAAATAATTAGATTAAGTATATCTAGAAAATAAACATGGCCTGTGACAATGTGTCTCTATTTTCAGAGACTTAACTACAAATTCGAGTATATTATCAAGATTTTTATCTTGTTTAAAATAACAGCAATAATGTAATAACATGTTGCCTTGAGGAATACTAGATCTCTATCAACACGGCGTGTAACCTTCAGATGTAATACAAATTAATTGCGAATAATTGATTTTCATAGTAAGTTGGTCTTGTCTGCTTGTGGTGATGTGAAAATAATGCTTTTCTGTCCATTTAATGTATACGAATCTGGCTAGGCATGAAATATAGAGGGTTTTGTATGTTTCATGTACATCTTTACAATACTGGTATTAAATATATGTATACCGTACCAGTCCAGGGGTCGCAGAATCGATCCCCCGCTTCTCCAGTCTTTGGGATGAGACTTTAAACCGAGGTCCCGTCTCCATATGACCTCGTTGTTGGTGGGACGTTAAACCCGAGTTCACTCATTCACTATGTATACCGTGTTCGATTAAAGCATTTGCAACAGTGACATTTAAATAATTGTTAAATGCACAGATTACAACAATGACATTGGCCTGTACAATTTGCAACAATGCCATCAAAATGCATAGTTTTGTGACTGACTAAATGCATGTAATGGGTGCGAACAGAAAAAAATGTATGTTTATGCTCCTATAACGTAACCAAATCAATGTTTTTATTGAGTTCATCAAATATTACTATTTTCCTTTTTACATAAAAAATGGATCATATAGGCTAAAGTTTGATTTAAAGTGTAAGCTATTTTTATCTTTTTAGTTTCAAAATTTAAGAAAAAAATCAGATTTCTGAATCTTTTGTGATGACAGTAATTTCTCCTTAACATACTTTTAATGACTCAACATCTCTAATATATTCTCCATTTGTCGTCTGCAAAATACGAAAGCAGAAGAGAAAAAAGACGAATAATCCCGCTAAAGCTCGGTAAATCTCGCGGGATTACGATTTTGCAGCCAACTTCAGTAAAATGGCCCTGAACGTGCATTTGACTTTCATGAGGATTAAAAAGGAATTACGCTGATGCCGATTCCAATATTTGTGGGAGTCCTTCTGGAATAATGATAGCCATGGCTCCAGAAAAAGGGTAATCTTTTAGGACAATTCTGAGATGCTTTTCTATATGTGTCAAGAAAAAAACATGTATATTGTGGCCCTCATAAGAACCGCCTCTCTGAGGCGGTTCTAATGAGGGCTACAAAATAAATGTATGTTTTATGTATAAAAGTAAATATCTTAAAATTGTCATCAAACACCGCCCTTGTCTGGAACTCTTGTGTAACTTTTTAGAACAGAACAGAATAGAACAAAACGAAACATTTTTGTGTTTGCTAAGTTTCAGGCCAAACCGAGCGTGGGTAAAAACGAGTTTATAACTCTCCTTCACAGAGTCTTTTGGATTGATGCATGCATGCATGCATGACCGGGCTGTTTTATGCCCTTTTTAACAGTAACTGTATTTCAGCCATGCATATAAGGACGATGGGAGGGTGATAATATGCATATAAGGACGATGGGAGGGTGATAATATGGTCTAAGTGCCATGAAACGCCGTTTAGGCTTCGGATAGATCGCTCGAACCCTCGATCCCATGATCAAAAGTCGGAAGAGCTAAACTGTATCAGTACACAACGAACTGTGGGGTCAAGCTGGTTGCGATGTTTAAACCATCGTGTATAGATCGATCTACACCTTCAAACGATATTTCCATATAATTTCCGATCACTTATCTCTAGAACGCCACAGTTCAAATTGAGTGTTACTATCGATATGTTATGCGATAGGGGTCATCTATTAAGGGCTGTTAGGGGCCGATATCAGGCCGACAATGGCGCAAGATAACCTGTATCATATATCGACATCCATAATTAAATTTAGAGAGGTATGAGCCTAATAAATTCAGATTCGATATTTGATCGGTATAGCAGGTTATTTTAGAACTGATGCTACAGCAGGGAAAAGGCCGAAAACAGCCGCATGAAGGGTCAGGTGATCATGTAAACAGCTGCAAAACGAAATGAAGCCTTGTGTGTGAAAGTCGAACATGATCAGCTGCAGTTGTGCAAAACACCTCAAATTGCAGTGTGCGAAAGATGAGTTCTTTTGAAGCATGGAACTGAATGAAGAGTGAAGTTTTTGATGGTTCTTACACAACAACTTCGGGCTGGTCCTCGAGTTTCAAGTCAGTTCCAGAATCTTTTATTACGTCACTCACTGGGAAGACTTCATGGTGGTTCGTTTCAAATAGAAAACCCTTTTCTCATGTGATGGACACCATAAACCCTTCCTTTGCTGCACAAGTATTTCACCTGACCCTACAAAAGGGGTACCCCTTCCAAAGAAGCCACAAATTCCTCAAACGTTAACCGATTTTGTTGATATTTTCGCCCCGGTACAATGAGGTGAAAGTGGCCATGTTTCGGGAGTCCAGAGGTCACGTGATGTCCAAATATGGAAGTAACGTGATAACCCTGGAAAAAGAAATTGAAGGTTTTAGCCCTTAGTGTATGCTTTCTATGAAAAACAGCGACTGCTTGCCTTAGGCCCGGTGTTATTGCTGAAAATTTATCAACAGAAAAAAATTTAGATGGATGAAGTCTAGCTTCCAAAAAATCGGAATAAACCAAGTAAGGGTGTCCCTGGAAAAGCTGATATGGAAAAATTATAAATTTCTGACGTATTTTCGGTGTTTAAATATTCACAATACCAGTGATGTGGGTAAAAACTTGCCATGTTAAAAAGCAGGTTCCTTCCTTCGTAGGGCAACCGGCACTGTTGGGGTGTGTAGCGTGCCTGGCAAGCTCTCAAAGTGGCCTAGCCCCTAAAGACGACAATGCAATCCGCAGGCTAAGAGTTAAAATGCTTTAACTGTTCTTTTTTTCACAACACTTTTTGGTCCATGTCTCGCGAGCAAAGCGCTAATATTTATAAATATACAAGTCATAATCAACTACTGTATGTGTTTCCCTCAATTTATTCAGCCTCACATATGTCATTACCTGTCAAAAGAACGGCACGGACTAGATTTTGACGAAACTTCATCTTGACAGTTAGTTCTCTCATCGCTGCTCTATCTTTCTCATTTGATAATCGCTACTTAATTGAACTGGTGTCGACACACATTTTATCACCTTTTCAGCATTAATTCATGTATCTTCTACCCCCTATATCTGACAGAAATCATACAGGTCACGTGGTTAACAGTGAGAAACATGTGTGGACATATTTACTGATTATGGTAAAAATGATTTATGGTTTTAAAGTCGACTTGCTCATCCGATTAGCTCATGAAAGTTATCTAAATTCCAAGTCAAATTTTCTTGATTTTAAAGCAAAGGAAAAATGCATTAACCCTGTTTAAACTGGAAATCCGTTTTGAGGACAAACGCGAACAGTGCGGACCCAGTTCAGACGCCGCAAAACGCGGCGTCTGATCAGGGTCAACATGTTTGCTTACATAAATTTCTATAAACAATACTATAACAGTGAAAACATCCACCAGCAACCCCTAAAACTTCAAATGGACTCATCCAAATAATAAGGATGACACGTCAACTGGGCGGCATAAAAGGGCCAAGATGAATAAGAACACTTCCAGGGGACATTATTCTTACCAAGGAGAATTTCATTGGGAGCTTAAAGGATCGCCGTTAACACCGTAGGCTAAGCACCGTTCTGCTCATCAGCGGTCCCGGGTTCGATTTCCGTTAGCGATGGAAAGATTTTCAAACGTAACTGGGGTTCCATTGCACGAAGCCTTTCATTGCCAATAATCTCGTCCTCATATAGCTGAATTACTGATGAAAAGGATGTAAAATAGTCAGGCACTCATCCATTGTTTAGGAGCTTATCTTCAAGGGAAGAATTTGGTCTCTCGAGCAGCAAAGTCTCTCCTTTTAGAAACGCCCTGTGATCTTTCTAGAATACTTTAAATTCGACGGTGGAAGCTGCAATCTATATCTTTTTCTCTACACAAGAAAATCTTTAAAAGAATTTACCACTCAGAGAAATTTTTTATAGATTATGAAGGTGGCAAATGAAAAAGAAATGCAACCACCTGCATTATTCACTTTAGGGCCGACTATCCAGATCTAGTCAATAAACTGTAAGCTTTATGACTATCCTTGGGGTTAACTTTAAACCACCACACGACAACCGCGCTAATAGTAGTTTCATGACGGTTACGACAATTGCACCTCTTTAATACAGCTTCAGTGCCATTCGGAACTCCTCGGCCAATTCCACGAATCAGACCTCGGGCGTATGTAAGGCGGAGCAATATGCAGCAAAATCCAACATTTTGTTGTCCGGTCGAAAGTATACGCCAAAGCCATAGATCTCTAGGTCTACGAATGAATTAATTCTCGACCTGCAACCTTTTACAGCTGTTGCACGGACATTCATTTAATGCTTTGCTGTTGTTAAAACAAAATAGTCAATTATTAATGACGAGACAGAAAATACATTTGCTTCTTCTCATTTTATTATTTACTCGGTGCGACAGTGCGGCCATCTTTGTTTATATCGTTGTTCCTAACAACAGTCGTGTGACGTAAGTAGTCCCACGTCATACATCCGAGGTTGATTCACGGAATTGGCCGAGCGGTGTTCCGATTGCTTCAGTGCGAGCTATTAAGATCTATCAAAATATAAATTACATAATTAATACATATAGAAATAATAGCTCTAATCTGGTCATAATCCCATCCGTGCAATTAATATATTACACATTGTCAATAGTCAGTAATAGAAATAATTATTTCTATTACTGACTATTGACAATGTGTTAAACGGATGGTTATATATCGCTAATATTTGACTAATAACAGAATTATTCATTATTGTTATCATGCGAAAAAAACATTGTTTCACGTGTTTATTAATCTTTCATGCCGCTTCAAGTCTCAGTGCAGTCTTTTCTGCTAGTTTGTCACATATTTATTGACTGATTTAGGTACTTTGTGGAACTGCTAATAAATAAATAAGGAACTGTGTGAGTGTGACGACTAACCGCAAGTTCACTTCAATGGGGTCATATGCATTGTCTTAGTACAGCTATACTCAACTGTTGGTAAAAAGTACTAATCTATCGAACTTTCTGAAGTCAAATATGGGGAAGAATTTTGATATTATTGATTCATTTATTCAGCAAGACAGCCTCGATTCGGTCATTCTAGAGATATCAAACATAATGTTTCGCAAACAGGATCTCGTTAGAATTTTCTCTCTCTGCCTGGCAAGTTGAATGAGATCCAAGAACATACATATGTTTATGCAAACAAAAATCGAATTTTAAGGTGAACGGGTACACATTAGGGGAAGCAATTCTGCCATTTTCATACGTATCATACATATCAAACGTATATTTTGTAAACAGGATCTTGTTAAGAGTTCTCTCTCTCTTCCTGGCAAGCTGAATGAGATCCATGTACATACATATGTTTATGCAGACAAAACTCGAATTTAAGGTGAATGGCATATTTGCTTCCCTTCTCAAAAGGGGTCAACTATTAAATGAAATAATTTGCTCCTCGTGGAGCAAATTCTTTTCCTTTAAGAGTAGACCCCAAATTGGAAAAGCTTCTTCATCAATGGAGGCAAACAGGAAGTCACAAAAGTTGTTTCCCTTTTTTAAAAAAAAAAGTGGAAAAACATGTCAGTGTACCCACACACCTTATGTAGGTGCAGCCCTGCTTTAAAATTGCTTTCGAACTTGGCCAATAAAATATCTCTTCGCTTGCCAACTGCTGTGGCTTAGTACGTAAAAAAACCGAAATATCATCTTTTTATAACCGTTTTAATTGATATGTTGAAAAATTACCTACATCAAATTTTTGATTCAGCATGAAAGAGAAGCCACCCAAGAGATATATAACAGTATATCACTTTACGTATTATTGCTTAATATTTCATCTTATAAAAGTTTGGAGGAGAGTATTCTTGATTTCATCTGATGCAAAGTCTCCAAAATCTTACTATAGTTAAAATCGACGAAGCACAAATAGACCGCGACAAGAGATAACCAAAAAATGAGATGTGCATCCAGCGAGGACTCAGCATCCGCTCAGACTGATCTGAGTCTTCGCTGTGTGCTTAAAGAGTAGCTAAGGGTCTATGCTTTGGTTGGTTGATTTGATGCTTAACGTCCACGTTAAACAACTAAGGTCATGTCGGGACGGTCAGTTAACCTAACCACACTATTCCTGGGCAGGCTTAGACCTCCTAGGCGGTTAACCAGTACTAAGTGCACATACTTTCGCCAGTAACTGACAACTGCCCTTCTTGAATCAGCGGAAGGAGAAACGAAAGTATGTGGCCAGACCGGGATTCGAACCCAGGACCTCTGACTTACGAGTCAGGTGCCCTACCGATTGCGCTTACCGGCCCGGCAAGGGTCTATGCTAGCTATGCTTAACGCAACAAAGTTATTCTTATTCATGTCATGTTACAACTCGTATCGCCTTAATTCCGTGGCCAAGAGGATACAAGATCATCCAAATGGTGATGCACTTAGCACATCACGAGAAAGTGATATTCCAAACACGGCTGTAAAATTCCCGGTAAGAGGTCATGAACTTTCTTCCGGGTAGTCGTCATACCTCGCGGCGAGGTGTCAGGGCATTAGCATGCGCTCATATATCATCCGTAATTCTGCACCCTTTGTTCAAAAAGAACAGTTTAGCTACCCGTTTAGACAACCTCAGTGATGAAATATAGATAGCTTCACAAAGAAAGAATGGTGAAAAAAAAGTGACGTTAGCATTAATCATCCCTAATCCTTGTCTGACAGCCATGAAACTACACCACTGTTTATTTGTAACTTTATAAGCATATTTAAGAGACCGGCAAAAGCATGCGTAGCGGGGGTAAAAGTCGGGATTAGGGATGAAAACGTGTGTTGCAGACGTATGCATGATAGTGTTTGGGTGTATTTGATAGGGCGCTTTGTGCTTCATGATTCTAAGCATGAAGCACGCGAAGAATTGTGAAGCACAAAATACCAAGTGTTTCACGGTTCTTCGCGTAAAGCATTTTTGCCATACGGAAGTGATCGTGAAGCACGAATCGCCAAGTCGAACACGCCCTTTATATTACGAAAATTACGATAACGGCCGGTGGATCCTAACGGTCTGATTTCGGTTTTATTCTGTATTTACGCATAGTAGCAGGTAATTGCATCACGTGGCCTTTTGACCGTAGCAATGATTTGGGCACTGCATATAAACGGCGAGATCCAGAGCCACGTTAGGAGAATTGAACTGAACTGAACTGAACCTGTCCTTTCGCTACCTTTCACCGTCTCCAATTCGACAGGTACTTATTTACTGTTAAGTCAGCGGCAACATTTTTTGATGGCCCAGTGGAATTCGTACCCACGACCTTGTGCACAGAAGCCAAGAGTGGACGCCTCTTTTAGAGCAATCGGGCTTTGAAAATGTCAGAAAAGGGAAGCCACTGACACATTAAGTGCCTACGAGCAAAATGGTACCGAAGTTCTAAATCAGAATGCGACTGCGATTCACAGAACTCTCAGACTCTACTTGGCTGTTCAAACATGCCGGTCTGTGATTTTCCCATGCTGGGCTAAAGTGCACATCAAACATAAAAATCAATGTCCTATGATCGATGTCATTGCCATTAAAAAATCTGACATACGAAGCCACAAACAAATCCACGTTGTTTTCCTCATTGTAGTAGCAAAAAGCACAAATATTAGTTTAAGGAAAGATGACACGTCCCATAAAAGATTAGCCAGCTTACTTTTTTGTCTCGTTTGTTTTATTGCGTTTATGTAAAATTCATAACGCCGTCACCGCGTGGTGTCACCTGCTTTATATGACTGATTGCTTGCTCTTGCCGGTTGGTTTACAGTAAGTTTTGTCACAAAGACATCATCATAGTGCCGGTTATCTTTCGCCTGGTAAACGCGCAAATCCATTTCCAGCTATATGCAGAAAATAGCAATTGTAAGTTTAACAAATAGTTAACCAAAATATAACAGCCATTCAAACTCATAAGTATATGTAAAGCATGTTTGCAATATTTTTTGCTTTGAAGAAAACGAACTAGTGGAGTTATTACAAAACTTCTTAAAGTGACCAAACCGAAATTTCGGTTTGGTCACTTTCAAGAGCTTCATGGGCTATAATCTCGTAGAAATAACTTTATCTAACACCAAGCATCGATATCGTTATATTTTGGTTATCCATTTGCAGAAGCAAGAATTTTTTTTTTCCCGGTGGGAATGAAATTGCGCATTTACAAGACGTGATCATCCTGGCACTTATCTCAGTAATTGAATGTATTTTGTTTTTGCCTGTTTGCTTTTCAATCTTTTTTTTTTCTTGCAAACAGTGAGTCCAAATAAGATTATTCTTAAAAAATTAGTCTGATTTGGATCTGGGCAATTTGCCTGCACTAGTATCGTTCGGTGAAATAGATCCAGCCGTCTAAATAAGTCCAAAAGTAAACGCAGAGAAATCCATTAAGCAGCTAAAAACGCCTTAAATATTAAACGACTCGCAATAAAGAGATTCTAAAATCCGACTGTAGTCTGGAACTGACCCACCTGTTCTTCTGTACTGATGCATTTGTGCGTAAAAACAATGTGCGAAGAAAGAAATATTAAATATCTTACCTGAAAGTTTGCTACTAATATAATCTTCTTTACAAATAAATTTATTCTCGTCTAGAATGTATAATTCCTCTCCGGTTGACAGTTCCTTCCTACACATCATACACGTGAAACACTTTAAATGGAACACTTTATTCCGTGCACGTCTAACTAGGTCACTCGGTGATATACCTAAAGAACACCCTGCACACTTTGTCCCAAATCTCCTGAAAGATAAAACAAAAGAAAACTTAACTGACAAGATAGGTATTAGACATATAACAATATCATAGTTATGCATAGGGACGTTGGTGAACTACTGGTTCTGCACGAATTAGCTCTGCAATTCGTTTGAAAATACCCGGGGACCGAAGAGGAATTTTACTATTCCAAGCTTCACAAACTTCTTTAAGAGTCACTCTTTTATGGCTCTTAGGTGCTCATCTTTCAAAAAAAATCGTGTGCACAATGGGGCTTAACGTGCTTTTTAGTTCCGATATTGTGAATGCCAGCGGTGCATAATATTTATAGTAGCAGTAAGGTTCCGAGAATCTTTTGAGTGTTTGGAGCAAAATAAATAGCCTCAAGATTTCAACCTCAGTTTCGATAGATATGAAAACTCTTGGCATTAGACAGTATCCTGCACCGTTCACTTAGGTTACCTAGCTCCGGACAGGGGCGGGGCGGGCGACAATTTTGATAGGGCGTAGGTGGGGACATTATGTATTATACACACTCATGTTTAATACTTCTTTAGGGGACATGCAGATATTTGGCCCATTAATGAGTCTACGTCATTAGGAAAATGGAAGTAAATGGAAGTATTGCTGCCCACAAAAGTGTATTCATTTACCTCAGCTTATTTGGGGAGACCGTTTTCTAGAGAATAAAGAGAAATGTCCTAGAATTACATGTATTACCAACATAAAAGACTCATATTCAGTCCTTATTGGGTTCTGGCAACAGTTACTCTTATATACCAAACTGCTATATGCAGTCAACGCTCGATATCTCCAGAGCACTAGATAAGAGGGGTATTTGATGATAATTGAGGGATAATTTTTTTCATTTCTCATTGAAACCATATGTTGTGACCCCTCATCTGAACCATATGTTGTGACCCCTCATCTGAACCGTCTCGTCGAGACGGTTCAGATGAGGGGTCACAACATATGGTTTCAATGAGAAATGAAAAAAATTATCCTTAATTATCATCAAATACTCCCTCTTATCTAGGGCTCTGTATCTCGAATACTGATATCTCAAAGTACTCTCTTATATGAAAAAAACTCAGTTTTGACTATTTCTTAATTTATGTTTCACCTCCCTGGGACCTGAAAATTTACTTTGAGATATAAGTAGTTTTGGATGAAGTTGACTCTGAAATTTCGAAAGTTGACTGTATGTTATTTCTGATACGCCAACTAGCACTTGTTCAGTCTATTTAACACTAGTCCTTATTTTCGCGATCTTTGCAATATATCTGCTTATTTTATTAGGCAAGGTTTTAATATTTAATAAAGTAATTGTCAACGATGCTCTTCGTGCACTACGCACTACTGACGCCCAATTCGCTTGCTGATCATAAGAAGTCAGTAGATCAGGTTAACGTCAGTCATCTGCTCCACTGGTCACACGGAAATGGTGATGAGATGCGTAGAAAAGTTTGATGTTGGGAGTAGCAAATACGACTTATGCCATTTACAAGCAGATATAAATATTTTCTGCCCGCAAAATTTCAAAAATATTTCATCGGAGCTATTATCATACTGAGAATTCAGTGTAGATCTAGATGAGGCGGCTCATCTGGATCTACACTGTTGGCAAATTCGACTATTTCGTTTTTGGCGTAATGGGCAAAATTGACAAGTGTCTAGATATTAGCAGTATATTATGCAGTGCCTAAATGAGAGCATAATATTATGCGTTTACAAACCGATGTCATACACAACTTTTATAGTTGTCAGGTGGCCAAATGTTGTATGAAGTTCTGTTCTGTTCTGTTTTGTTCTATTGTATGTATATTTGAATAGAAGACATATTGATCTGACTGCAAGCATGCGCAGCTCGGTCCTAGATTTCGGCACTAATGCACCTGCTTTCTCCGCCCGCATTCAAACGAAAACCAAAGGATTAGTGTCAAAAGGCTGATTTTTGTGTTCCCAGTAGAGAAGTACAGAGATGACTAAATTATTCAAGGGCTTCAGATAAGGTGAGATTTCAATCATTATTTTTTGGAAAGTTATACTTATTTCTCCATATAAAATATGTTGTGACATTATTAGAACCGCCTCAGTGAGGCGGTTCTAATGATGTACACAACATACTTCTTGCATACTGGCGTCACAGAACAAAAACAAAAAAAAAATCAAAATTGTTATCAAAACGCCATCTTTTGTGGAGCTCTTCTGAAAACCAGGGTCGAGTTAATGCGGGCATGGTTGGTTAAATATTCTGTGTTAATTTTAACGGCTACAGAATTATACGTCATATATTTCATAAATTTCTAATTTTTACGCGACGGTTACTCACAAAGAAAGAATGTAGTTGTAACTTATTAATAAATTATTAGAATGTTGTAGTATTTTAGTCGTAGTAATTTTCGATTTTCTAGCGATTTTCCACGTACAAGTAGTTAAGTAATTTCGAAGGTAACCAAGAATTCAGCCAAATATGATCAAGTACCGAGACTGAGGGTTGACGGGGTTCCAGTGCCGGATACTTTCCGTCTTGCACCCAAGTTGAAAAACAAGCACGCGCATGACGTAATTCACGGAACAACTAAGTTAAAATAGTTCTAAGTGCAAATAGGTAAAGCAAGAAAGAGGACAGAACCTTGGTGCTGAAACTACACTTGCGGAACGTCGTTACGAGAATTGAAACAGAACAGAACAGTGCTGAAACTCGCCGCTCGCGCAAGGGAACTTTTCTTGAGCCTGAGTACAAAATGGCATCTGCGTTAGCTTTCCGGTTTAATGCAGTAGGGCTGTGAGCCTCCCTTTCTTTGCTTGGGCAAGAATATATGCTCGGACTATGAAAAAAATGCTATTTCCTAATTACAGTCGGTTTGCAATGCAGCTTTCCGATTTCAAATACCTTCCACATTCACACGAAGCTGTCGAAGCTGTTGAAAGACAAGTTGTAAGAGAAATAATAGATAAAATCTTTATGTCCAAGACACATCAGATATTTTAGACTGCTCACGACAAACAAAACACTCAACAATCGTGAGATCGTGATGCCTGTCCGATAATCGATACTTCACATTAAATAATGGATCAGAACAAACCTCGGATTCGCCTTAAAAAGTTCACGTGGGGATTCGAAAATAACGTTACAAAAGTTTCTATGTGAGAAACTTTAAGTTGTCACGCAATTTACCCATTAGTGAGACGATGTCGTGAGGTGTTTTGTCTCTGAGCAAGGGAGTCTGTGGTTTGTACTTTTACAATTTTGTATCTTTAAAGAAGTATTTCCAAACAGAGCTGTATTAAGGTGTATGGGTATATCTCCATGTTTCTCCGCCATTTTGACATTCTGTATGCTTCCCGGGACAAGGTGACCCTTCAGAAAGGGGATCAACTCTTAAGAGAAAGAATTTGCTCCTAAGGGAGCAAATTCTTTCTTTTAAGAGGTGATCTCCATTGTGAAGGGATGCAAAAATGATAATGGCAGAGTCATGTCCCTTGAACGTGTATCCATTTACCATAAAGTTGACTTTTGGTGATTATTCCAAAGCACTAGAACTTTACAAAAGCAACAACAAAGCACTTGAACTTTACAAAAGCAACAAGGAATCTTTTTTTTTTTTTTTTTTGCATTTCCAACCCTTCAAGAAATGTCTTAATAAATCGCTAGGTGCTATAAATCAGGGCCATAAATTATACTTCAAAGTCTCATAAATAAAATGTATATGTATATTTTTCATAATTATTTAATTGATTTTAACAATACTTTTTAGGCCCTGTATTGTGTATGAATAAATTTCAGTGTACGGTAATTTCATTTTAGATACCTTACTGTCCATCATTAATGTGTTCCAAAAGAAGAAGATATATTAAAAGGTATGGTTCTAAAAAGAAATAATCACCAAAGCCATAAATCAAAATTGAAAATTAAATTTATCGATGAAATTTCACAGTAGATATATACTGTATTAATGACAGGCTTGAGATTTACCCCGACTTCGAGTCTGCAATAATGGACATTAAAGAACCGAAACGTCCCGAAATAAAGAAACATTAAAGAAATTTCCATTTATCAATATTACATGATCGTTTTCAACAGCGTTTAACAAAACTGATGAATTATTAAAAGATGTCGCGTTTGTGCGGGTCATTAAGAAGTTAAACTTTTAATTTAAAATGTTCTATAGCCTTTCACGTGACATTATAAGCCCTGCTTTTTGTTAGCCCAGTGGGGTATCTGTACTCTTACAAACGAAAGATACCTTTGGACAACTACACGACATGTATCCGCAATCAGGAAGCAAAATGCGAATCTTTCGGTGAATATTCTGAGATAATTTCCCTACACAGATATTATCATCACATATGTTGCAATCCTTCACTAGAACCGCCTCGCAGAGGTTGTTCTGGTAAAGAGTCACAACATATGAGTAATTCTTTGAAGATTTTAAGAGAATTGCCCGCTGCTCCACCCATACGGACATTTATACATATACCAATCTGGAGCTTTGTTAATATGCTGAAATGGCCTTTTTGTTATTTTTCAATTTGCACAGGCAGGGATTATTCAAGCTCAATATTTCAACCCTTTTTAGACCGGATATCGGTTTGGGAACATACAAACAGTGCAGACCCAGTTCAGACGCCGCAAAACGCGGTGTCTGATCATGATCTACGCTGTTTGCTGACAGGAAATTCTACACAGGATGCAACGAAAAGTGAAAATATTCACCAGGATCCCCTAACACTACAAATGGACTCATCCAAATGATAAGGATGGACAAGTCCACTGGTGAAAAAAGAGTTAAAGAGAATAATTCATTTAGCCAAAAATTGAGAGAAATTTAAAAATTACAGTGAGAAATGTGAGAGATTTTCCCTCCCTTTTGACAATTTTCAGAGATTTTTTTGGCAAAAAAAATTGCTGAAAGGATTCAATTGCACAAACTTAAAGTGTTTATTTTAAACAGCAATAAAGCATCTCTAGATGTTTAGAGTTTAAACAAATAGGCGAAAGTCATTTCAAACACCTCAGGGACATAAACGGTGATAGAGATATTATCTATTTGTACATCAAGTACTCCAACGAAGAGAGATAAATTAATAATTAATGCTAATTGATTGATATGCAAAATACGACCGCAAGAGTATTTGTTTACAACTATCTTGCATGTACAGTGTGTTCTGATTTTAAGTAAACACGTGTTTGTTGGCGTTCATTTCACACGTTGAATGCTTCAGTTGAAAAGTGATAGTTTCTTGGCAAAAGCTGGATCTTCTTTTAAAAGAAAACGAAAAAAATAGGGGGAAAGAGAGAGCTGTGAAGTGAAAAAAGAAAAGCTCTATCGCTTTGTTCTCTATAGCTTTGTTTGAGAAAGAAAAAAATATATATATTACCCAAACCGTATTTGGGTAACTTCACTTGGTTAAATTGCATGACTGCATTTTGTTGATTGGTGGGTTGTTTTGGGTTTAGCGGCTCTCTCAGCGAGCATTTCAGTCTCTATCGAGTCGTCTCCCAGAAACAGAGAGAGAGATAGAGAAAGAGGGAGAGAGAGAGAACAGAGAGGATAAATGAGACTTAAAAAAAAATCGAAACAATCCCACTCCGCACCTGCAGCAAGTACAGCCGACCACCCTTTCCCCACCATTATCCAAATGAGTAGGAAGGTCCGGCACACTGCGCTTTGTCAGAAATGCGTTTCGTTCAGTTGTAGAGGTTCCGGGTTCGAGCCCAGCTGTACGCGGGATCTATTTAATGGTAAACGTGGTTCCATTGCACACAGCCTTCTATTATCATCCAACCAGCGTCCAGGTATGACTGAAATACTATTGAAAAAGATGTAAAATCGCAAGCCATCCATCCATCGTTCAGCCTAAGTTGCATTTACTGGTAGTAGTTAACTACATTTTACAAAATAAAATATAGCATTTCAGTTTAAACTGTTACATTTGTGGTCGAAACTGCTTTTCGTTTAACGATTAAAAGAATTTTTCCAAGGTTTACCAATACATGTACCCCACCCACTTATCTGGAGCTCTGGTTTACACACACAGAAACTAGCCAATTCAGGAGTAACTTTCAGTGATCATTCGAAAATCAAGCTGTTGCGTTTTAAAGCATGTTATCTTTTTCTTTTTTCTTTCTAAAATTCAAAAGATATCGACTGTTCATTGTGCCAGTTTTCAAAGGACCCATCATTTTGATTCAAGCGATACTTGCGCAACATATTGCATGTAAGAATCCGCATCGACTTAGCTGAATATTTTTTATCTCACCTCCGCCACCATAATAAGAGCAGAAAACACTACAGAGGGGCATAGCATCCCCTCTGCTTGTGATATCCGCACTGTCACATTTCTAAAAGTGTAGCATTTGCATCCAGGGGTGTGAATCAAACTCTCCCAGGAAAAATTGCTAGAAACCGGGGTGTGAAAGGTATAACACGTATAGTCAAAATAGACTATCTGCAAGGACTTACAGTATAAAAGGGGGAAGCCCCCTCGCATGACAGACCCCCTGCATGCAAATGCAACACTCTAATTTTTAGATGAACATAAAATAACCAACACAGTGCTGCTGCTGTGGATTGTGTTGTATCCATGGGTTTTATTTATTGGAAAAATTTCACAAAACTAATTAATAGTTCTGAATCTTGTAAATTTTCATATAGCATGTAATGAAGATAAACTTCCCAAAAGATAAAATAATCCTATGACCTCATCTAGAAAGCAGATGGGGCAACACTACTGCCCTGCCCCACAACACTACCACACCATTGAGGAGGAGGAGGGAGGAGGAGGAAACGTTTGAGCACAGGAGCTGAAAATGGCGTCTTGACTGCTCAGCCACGAGGTTGGAAAGAAAGACCATGCGTTGCCCTGTGCAGCATCAAAGAGGCAAACCGACCTCCAATCAGGAAGCTGGGATCACACGTGGCAAGGGAGGGTCCCTCAGGGCCCTCGACAGGGCAAATATTCGGGGGTAACAAAAATGGGCTGTTTCTCGATAAAAATCGCTATCATCATGATAGCTTGTATATTTTTCGTAATGCTCACAATGAAATCAAGATGTTTAATCTTTACGAAGAGAAAATATGAGCCGCGACACGACAAAACCAACAATATGGTTGTGCACCCAGCGCAGACTCAGATCAGCCTTGGCATCCGCCCAGTCTAATCAGAGCCTTCGCTGTCCGCATGGAGGTAGCTTAGACCCTTAGCTACCCTTTGAGCACTTAACGAAGAATCTGATAAAACTTGGCGAAAGCCCAGGCTAATCTAAGTCTGCGCTGGGCGCACAACCACATTGTTGGTTTTGTCGTGTCGCGGCTTAATTATGATTTACGCCATATACGTCTATTTCTGGTCATTCTGAAGTAGTAATTCTTGAAAAATATCTTCTAGTTTTACTCAATAATTTCGTTGTTTCTGTATGTATGCATGCTTTCGATGTCCATGAATAGTGTTGTTGGTTCGAAAATCGAGACAATTAAACACGAAAACCTCTAAACTCTCCGCAGATTTCTCTTCAGATTTCAGATTTCCTGTAAATTGGTTAAAGTGTCGCAAACTTTGCCATCCGCAAAAGACAGCATCTTAAACTTTCCATATTACCGTAAACTGGTTAAAGTGTCACAAACTTTGCCATCCGCCAGAGACAGCATCTTAAACTTTCCATATTACCGTAAATTGGTTAAAGTGTCGCAAACTTTGCCATACGCTAGAGACATCATTTTTCAAATTACCGTAAACTGGTTAAAGTGTCGCAAACTTTGCCATCCGCCAAAGACAGCAGCTTAAAATTTACGAATTACCGTAAATTGGTTAAAGTGTCGCAAACTTTGCCATCCGCTAGAGACATCATAAAACTGGTTAAAGTGTCGCAAACTTTGCCATCCGCCAAAGATAGTATCTTAAAATTTCCGAATTACCGTAAACTGGTTTAAGTGTCGTAAACTTTGCCATCCGCCAGAGACAGCATCTTAAATTTTCCGTATTAACGTAAATTGGTTAAAGTGTCGCAAACTATGTCATCCGCCAAGGACAGCATCTTAAAATTTCCGAATTGCCGTAAACTGGTTTAAGTGTCGCAAATTTTGCCATCCGCCGAAGACAGTATCTTAAAATTTCCCAATTACCGTTAATTGGTTAAAGTGTCGCAAACTCTACCATCCGCCCGAGACAGCATCTTAAAACTTCCGAATTAGATTTACCGTAAATTGGTTTAAGTGTCGCAAACTTTGGTTAATTGCGGTGAAATGACAGCTTACTGTGTACACATTTGTCGCGAAGATTTAATCTTTGTGTTTTATGGTTGCTGTGCCTATAATGATCTATGAGAAGAAAATCAGATAAATTATTTATACTTTATGGCAGAAAACTCCTGTCCTTAACGCAAAATCGATGCTTAAATAGGCAGATTCCTGGGAAAAGGAGTTTTGAAAGGAGTTCTAATGGAGTCCGGGTACCCTGCCATGTTTTTGCCATCTTTCCGAACGGAAGCTGTTTTTGTGAGTTCTTGTTTGCTTTTCTGGACCACAAAAGCATTCCGAAAAAGGTCTACTCCTGAAAGCTGACCCCACTGAGAAAGTTGGAGGGGGCGGGGGGGGGGCAAAACTAGCTTCCTCCCTGAAAAATACCCAGTCACCTAAACAGCATGGGACCTATGCAGCTCAAAAATACTAAAATGATAGTATGGCAAGTGAATATACACCGAGCATAGCCCCCATTGCCCTCTCGATTGGATAAATTCATGCATTATTTTATCGTGAGGTTTCGCTCGCTGTCTCAGCATATCGTTATTTGTTGTTCATTATCGTAATTGACCAGTTTAAGTAAATTAAACATCATCGACATCCCCACAAGAAATGCTGAAAAGTAATTGGAACAATTTTAGTTGGCAACCTAATAACCAAACTCTTTTTATATTATGAACATGACTATATGGTAAAAATACAATGTACAGGCGCGGAACCCTATTTGTTAATGCTTCGTTGCGCGACTTGCTATCAGAAAAAATATGTATTTGGTAGGCGATTTGTTTCTTTGTTTCTTTTTATAGCCAGTTTTATGACACATTATCTGCTTATCAACCCACATTTTATAATCGAATGTGCTGGCTGCACCGCTCTGGTTGAACTACCCCCTGGAAAGACTATGTAGAGTTTAATTCTCAGGTGCTGCCGTTTTAGTCGAAAAAGGCATCGTTTTCACTGGAACGCAGCTTTAGTGAAAATATGACGCTAATGGACATAAAGACATGGTAACATATGCTTTTGCGATATTTTAAAAGCTGTTTGTAATAATAATAATAATAATAATAATAATGATAATAGTAATGACTTTTATTTTCAGAGGGGAACACAATTAGCCATATGCTACTCTTCCTTGAGGTCCACCTTAAACAAATACTATCAAAACGTATTATTATCATTATTACTATTATTAGGAAAGTCATTCTGTATACTTTTTGAGTCGAATATTTTTAATGCCTTGGTACAGAATACGTAGTAGTTGTGTACATATTCACTATATTCGCAATTTCTTTCTCATTCAGATCAAACACATAAATCCATTAAAAACTGCGGCGAAACTGTTTTACACTGTATTTTAGCTTCATAAGCATCACTTATTATCATTACTGGTGTCGTATCGCCGTTTTTATCGTTATTGTTATTAATATTATAGACTGAATAAGAGCATCGAAACACCATAAAAGAAATTTGAATTTATGACATCCGCGCATGTTTTGATGAGAAATTTTACCGCCATCTAATTTTAAAATATCCACAGGCTTACATGTACGATGATAATAATAATAGGAATTATTATTATTGTTATCATAATTATCATATAGTAATAAAACCTTAAAGCAAAATTTTAAGATGATTTGAAAAAGACACACAATAAACACGAATACAGTTTAAAATACCAGGGGCCGAGTGCACAAAGCAGACGTAAGCGTACGCTCAACGTACGACCGTCGTAAAGTTGTCGCAGAAATTTAATCCGTGTGCACAACCGAGGCGTGTCGCAAACTTAGTCGTAAAATCGATCTAAAACTCACGTCTGCTTTATAGTAGACTTAACACTGGCGTAAGGTGTTCATTTTGATTTCATTTCAACATGGCCGGAATGTTACATTGGTTGCACGATTTGCAATATAGAAGGGTTTTAAAGAGAGACAGGATAATCAGAGACAGAACAAATTCATTGGATACATATAATGATGTAGAGCTATATGAACGGTTTCGTTTGCCACTCCATAGGCTGCTTGAACTGATAGATGAGCTGCGACCAGACTTAGAACATCAAACCCGACGCGCGTATGCTATTCCAGCCGAAATCCAGACCCTTGTGTGCTTGAAATTTTTGGCAAGTTTGCTTCTAAATGCAGTGGGTGATTTAGTTAACATTAACTGATCAACTCTATGTAGAATAATCAGACGGGAAAGCAGGTCTTTCCATTTATGCTTGATCTCTTCCAGAGTCCGCTGCTGCTTCCCAATTTCATTTACTGCGGACTGTATTTCTTCACATTTTTTTTTTCATTCTTGACGTGGACACATTAGAAAATTTGGAATTTAGGATCTCAGAATTGTCCTTATACATCGCCAACAATTTCATTATTTCATTATCTTCAATTTGTTTTTCTCATAGACATTCTATGTTTAACTCAAAAGCACATGCACGTTTGAAAGCGTTATAATGAACATCACGTTTAAACAAAAACACCAAAAGATGAAGTGTCGTGCGGATTTATGATTGATCCATAACATGCAAAAAGGTGCATATGCCATATGCGAACATCAGAGGTTCATACCAGCCTACGCATCCGCGCAGTCTGAAAACTATGCATGGTACCTAAGGATTTTACAGGTACAAAGTGAAGGATCTATCTAAAATCATGGACTCACAGGCTGGTTTCAGTCTTGTCTGTTCGCAGATGCCTTAAGCAACCTTTATTCCTAACGCGGCTCATATCATATAAGAAAACCATTCAACAAACACACGTGCTAATTTTATTTGAGAGCACTACGCTAGTCGTACTCTAGTCGCAACTACGCCTGACTTACGCCTGCTTCGTGCACTTGGATTTTAATACAGTCGCAAGATTGACTTAGTTGCGCCGACGTTCGTAGCCTACGCCGGCGTAGCTTACGCCTCCTTTGTGCACTCGGCCCCAGAATACCAACAACTGTAAAAAAAGCATTGAATGAAAACGAAGCCAAACTTTTTTGTTTGTTTCCGTCCGTTCCGTTTATTCTTTTACAGGATATTGTTGATTACATATTAATTTAAAATTATCAGCACTGAAATTTCATAACTGAATAAAGATAACACACTAGTAATAAGATCATGGATAAAGTGGTAAAACAAAATACAATGTTCTATCGCAAGATATGGCTATACGTCAGTTTGAAGTATTTCAGAGCTGTCATGTAAAAAATTATTTAAAAAAAAATATATTCTTTTTTCGTAAATTAGCCAGGGAGTAGAAAGTTTAACAATTGTTCTTTTTACGAGGAATCATGATTTGCTTTGATATATCCATACTTTCACGCAAATAGCTATTTTCGTGGAATATAAATCGAGAGATGGATAAACAAATAAATAAACAAATAATTAGTGTTACATATTAAGTGCCTGTAGCTCATTTTAATATAATCAACATGAGTGCTCAGTAAAGATAAAATATCTTATAATGAGTGACTTACAAATATGATAAAATATGCAAATAGAAAAAATAGAAGGAATTAACCCCTTTATGTCTAGTGTCCCCTGAAAGGAACATTAGCAAACAGTGTAGACCCAGATCAGACGCCGCAAGACGCGGCGTCTGATCAGCAGTCTACATTGTTGCATAAAATTTACAGCAATTTCTATTTTAGAAAAATAAATAAAAATATACCAGATACCCCTAAAATGACGAATGGACCAGTCCAATTTATAAGGATTAAAAGAGTCCACTAGGCATTAAAAGGTAATTAACTGCAAAACTTGTAAAATTTACCTAAAGAAATCGTTTTTGCAAAACAGTTGCCCGTCTCTTGAAAAACACTTCTCCGTCAAAGTAATACCGCACTCCGAACATTGTACGCACTGAATGTGCCACGCTCTATCCAAAACGTTTAGTAAGAATCTGTCGAGAATTGGGCGACTGCAACCACCGCACTGCATCATACCCGGGGTGTCTTTCCCGACAGCCACTTTGAAATCTTTATTTTTCATTCAAAAAATAAAAATGTCAGTCTTTCCTTTTTCTTAAAATGTTTTCGCCATTCTTAACTTCACATTAATCCATTCAAACTGTTTCAAACTGTGTTTAATTTCAGTGACTAATTAATATTGCAGATATTAGAAGCGAAAGTTGAAGTCAATGTAAATCGCTGTTGAAAACTCGCATTTAAAGGGCATCAGATTTTATTGAAAACTTTTATCCCTCTTTTATATTCTGATTTGAATAAAATGTTCCAATAAATGGCAACAGGCTGCAGTTCACAAGAGCTTTCCAGCAGACTCTTATTTTCTAAACTGACCACCGGTCAGATTGGCTATTCCTCCTTTTAGATACTTTTTTCTGCTTTTTCCCTTTTCCAATATTTGTCTTTCTCGTATATTTTCTGACGAGAACCAACAGCGTAGAAGACTAGAGGGTGGATCCATTTTAATTAGGAGGCGGAGCTGTCTCTTAATGGGATAGCCAATAACATGATAAATTCGTCCTATCAGCTAGATTAAAGCGGGGCGGGACATGCAACATTGTGCTTAGTGAATATGCAACAGCCAGGACTCAGACCGGCCTGCGCATTCGCGCAGTCTGATCAGAGCCCTTGCAGTTTGCACGCACCCTGTTTTGCCCAAAAAATCAGCCGGTTCTATTCCATTTAGCTGCTCAGAATTGTGTTTGATAATGCGCTAAGAACTACTTTGGCGTGATGCGGCTAAAATAGTTCTTGCAGGAGACACACGTTGAATGAATACAGAACGGGTTCAATTTTTGATAGGATTTCATTGCTCTTATCTGTTTGCATATTGTTTTGCACTATAATAATTCGGTAAAGTCTCGTAAAAATTCTTCAACATGGTTAGGTGTTTATTTTAGTTTTTAAGAGCTTTCTCGCAGTCACTGATCTGTTTTCTTAAACATTTTGGCAGAAAATGAAACAACTGAATGCTCACTAATGCTTAAATATGGATTCATTTGTCAATTTACTATAGCTGGTTTTCATTGCGATATATATGGTTTGAAACACGACGCGAGACTCAGACATCGCTGTCTATAATTATTATTTGTTTTGTGTTTCTGTTATTTTAATCATTGTGACTTAAATCTATAAAAACAAATACCAGCTACAGGGCCTTGGCATTTCTGTTTTTTCTTCTTCTTCTTCTTCTTCTTTTGCTGTTCTCACATGACAACCTCTCATTTTTCTGCTGTTCTCACATGACAACCCTCTCAACTCTTAATCACTAGAGTAGAGTCGAGTTGGGTAACTTCGAACAACGGGTAAGTTCGGACATACCATTGCAAACAGTGAAACTCTAGATGAGATCAGGATTTTCACCGTTTGCCCAGTTAATTCTGTTTTAATTCCAAACAACTGACATATAAATGAATCAATGTCACTGTCCGAATTTACCCGTTTTCCGAATTTTCCTGACTTCACCCTACTTTGTTTCATTCTCACTGGGGTGCCAGATAAGGACATGTTTGAATGTTTTCTTATATTTTCACAAAAACACATAGGGTTTGCCGCAACTACGTTTTATGAAAAAAGGGAAGCTTTGACATAAACATCACTAAAGATACTTTCCATGCCTGTAATTCTGATTCAATGCGAATTGGTGTATTTTCAGGAGAGGCAACTCTATCATTTTCATTTTTGCCCTCCTTTTAAATGGGGTAAACCCTTACGGAAAAGAATTTGCTCCCTTGTGAAAATAGTGTCCTTTAAAAGGAAGGGCGTTTTTTGTTCAGTGAGACAAACAGCGAAAGTCAAAAAGAGTTGTTACCCTTTGCAAAAACTGCGGAAAATATAGCAGTGTGCCCGCTAATCCTGTGAGCGCCAAAGAGCAGACGACAAAATTTACGTCTGCAAAATTTAAATGATGCCTCTTTCAAGATATATCTAATTGAGAATTCAAAGACTACCGAGCAAACAGTGTAGAGAATTTAAAGACGATAGTGCAAACAGTGTAGATCTAGATGAAGCGGCTCATTATGAGCCGCCTCAGCAGGATCTACGCTGTTTGCAAATTATGCTATTTTTGTCTCTGGCGCTTGACATGCTTGATGTGTTTGCGAACAGCCAACACTAGTCCAGTGTGCATGTACTCGCTGCGTATGCGTACGAGCAGTAATAGCTCTTTACAGCCCGCGCTAGCTGCATATGTGTTTCACGGCTCAAATTTCAGATCGAAACATGTAAGAGATACCTTTTGATGATACTAAGTCCGAAGTCCCAACAATGGCAATTCAGGGGCAGTCTAAAAGAAAGGTTAGATTTCAAAGAAAACAAAAATATTTTGCATGCATGGCCCGGGGATAGTCGAGCTGACCTTTAGATGGGCAATCCGCCTATTGTCATTTTGTTTTATTTAAAAACATAGTGGAACGATAGAAGATCCTTATTCAAATAAATCTAAACCACACCAAAGTTTCTTTAAAATTTTCGACTTACTGTCACCCCGAAGTTTTACAAAAGTTAAAGCTTGTTACGATTTCGCACATTAACGTTGTTTACAAAATGATTGCTTATAACGTTATAAGAAGATTGAGCGGTTAACTTTAATTTTATAACAGCTATGTGTTAAGCTTTGAAATCATCCCCTTATACCGAAAGACTCCGCGATAAAGAAACAAATTTAGACGTCCTTGGTATTCAATTTGTGGGGCCATGAATCTGTTCTCTCTCTCTCTCTCTGTCTCTCTGTCTCTCAAACAGAAAATGAGAAAAAAATAATTGCAAACAAACAGGACAATTGTGAAATACAAAACATTAGCCGCGACACGAAAATACCAACAAAGTGGTTGTGTGGCCAGCGCAGACTCAGATCAGCCTGGGCATCTGCCCAGTCTGATCAGAGTCTTCGCTGTCCGCATGAAGGTAGCTGGGACCCTTAGCTACCCTTAAAGCGCTAAGCAAAGAGTCTAATGAGACTAGGTGGATACCTAGGCTGTTCTGAGTCTGCGCTGGGCGCACAACCACATTGTTGGTTTTCTCATGTCGCAGCTCAAATTATGCCTGACTGCAATAAGCATGATAAGGCTTCTTGATACTTTTCATCACTTCTTCATATTCCATTGATTAATGATGTGACTTTGAAGTCTCTTAGCAGATGCACAGATGCGCCGGCTGATCATAGACTGTTAAATGTACAGTTCATGCCCAAAGACCTATTTTCTGTAATATGAAAATTATTATTATTATGATTATGTTTTTGAAAACGGAATCACCTGAGCTATTACATATTCCAAATAAATATATCATTGCCATTTTATGACGTCGTTGCCATTGATGTCATGTGAAATTGATGTCATTATGTTTCATTGTGTACAAAATATGTCCCTTGAAAAAGGTTGTAATAACCGAAACTAGACGGGAATAAAATTGGAAATATGATGGATGGATGGATGGATGAATGACTTGCGATTTTACGTCCTTTTCAACAGTATTTCAGTCATATCAGGACGATGGGAAGTTGATAATGAAAGGCTGTGTGCAATGGAACCCCGTTTAACTTGGAAATATATCAAAAAGCAGTGTTATCGATATAAGGGAGACAATTGTATGAGACAAATAATTTTTTGTAAGCCAAAATGAACATCTAGTAGTATATTCTTTACATACATCTCTCTATGGCAGCAATACCGGGGCAGCATTTTAATGGCGAAAAGTTACTAGCATAAGCCTGATTTTTCGCAAATTCTGATCAGTGTCTGTAATAGTCATATCAACATTGCTTGGACCCTAAGTGACTGTAATATAGTTAGCAGAGCTCTAAGGCTCTATTTATTGGGATGCGTGAAGCGGCTTATTTTTGAACATTTATTTGATTAAAAGTAACAATTGGTTTAAACGATATTTTATTCATACAAAATATACTGACAAGATACATACATGTAATATTCATTGAGGATCTGAACTTTTATCAAGAGCCATCCCTACTGTAGGCGGTAGCCTGAGAAGAAATTGAACCCACACTCCCATCTTCAGCTAGGCCAGACTAGAAAAAATTCTTTCTTTCTTTTTTTCCAGAAATATTTTTATCTACCCATTATTATACAGACGGATAAAGCTGCGTTGCTATTAACATCCTCGCGGGAAGTGGGGAGATCAAAGTCACGGATTCTCTCACGAGAGTCTCGCGATATTACAGATATCGCTCCGCGCAACCTGATAACGTTTCGACTGTAGCCCCAGGGGACTACTTGACGCCCTATTGAATTAAGATCCCGCGGTCGTGACATCTGTCCGGGACACAGGGTATTTTTAATCTCCCTTTAGTATCTAGTATTATCCACCCCTTATTCAACCTGTATTCAGATACACCGCCTCTTATTATCATAATTGGAGAACCGTATACAGTTACAAAAATTGCGCCGTCATGAGAAAAGAAGTCCTTTACCATATGCGACCAGGCTAAACTTAGATCAGTCTGCACAGTCTAACCAGAGTATTCCCTCTTCACAACCACTGTCTATGAATAACATGGAATATGTACAGGAAATAATTCAGACATAACTTATCAGACTGCGCATATGCGCAGTCTGATCAGAGTCTGAACTAGTTGCTTTTATTTTATCATTTCGAGCCGATGGAAGAGTGATAATGAAAGCCTTGTGCAATGAAACCCCGTTTATAATTGAAAATAATTCCGTCTTCAGCAAGATTCGAACCTGGAGGGCTAACTTTACAGGTTAGCACTCAATTAATTGAGCTACCGGGGCTCCTCCTCTCAAAACCCATTTTAAAGCCTAACTGTATACTCCAACGTCGCATGTTTAGAACCGTCCCCGTACATGAGCTGTCAGATCAGGGCTTGCGCAGTTTACCCTTACTAATAGATGGATAACTTGCGATTTTACGTTCATAACAGTATTTCAGTCTGTCAGTACGACGGATGGGTGATAATGAAAGGCTGTGTGCAGTTGAACCCTGTTTACGATAGAACCCAGGACAGCCGCAGTAGACCAGCAGGCCAGCCCCGAACCTACTGAGCTATCGGGGCTCCTGACCCTTACTAATAACTGGTCTTTTTAGGCACTCCAAAAAAAAAACGAACTGAGCATACCCTGATCAGACTAAATATGCACTGTAAAAAAAAACTGTAGATTTTACGGTAGTTTGACTGGAAACCAGCTGCCAGTCCTTTTACCGTTATTTTTACGGGCGTTTGCCTGAAAGACATTTTTGGAAATCACGAAATGGAAGTTTTATGTTAACTGGCTGCACTCCAAAATAGCTTTATATTGTTGAAGGGCTAACTGACCAAAGCGACATCTGCTCTATTCTGTCCCACTCTGCTTGATAATTCCTGCAATTTTTACGGGCGCCCGTAAAAAGAACGATAAAAGGACTGGCAGCTGGTTGCCAGTTATTTTACCGTAAAATCTACAGTTTTTTTTACAGTGTGCGCAGGCTGGTCCTGGTATGCGCAGTTCCTATATGCACGCGGATAGATTTTAAGTGCGATTTAACAAAGCCAAAGCCCATTGACATAAATGTTGGGGGCATGGATATCGGGGGGAGGGGGGGGGCAGGAGGTGCGGGGCATCAGCGATCAGCGAAGACTCAGATGAGTGTGAGAAGTCTTGATCGATTCCTTGATGTATTGTATATGAACACAGCACCTCGAATCAGACTGCGCGAATCCTCATGCTGCTCTGAGTATTCGCTGGTGGCCCATATCCTAAGGTTCTTATTCATATGTGAGCCCAGACATGACAAAACCAACAAAGTGGCATGTGCGCCCAGCGAAGACTAAGTCCAGCCTGGGCATCCGCCCAGTCTGATCAATATTTTTGCTGTGCGCTTAAATGGTAGCTAAGGGTCTAAGCTACCGCCATGCGGACAGCGAAGACTCTGTTCAGACTGGGTGGATGCCCAGGCTGATCTGAGTCTTTGCTGTGATCAATTTGGTACTTTGTTGGTTTTGTCGTGTCGCGGCTCATATGAACGATTAATCGATTCCAAAGAAACCACTGCAGCACAGAGCTTTCTCTTCGATATCTCCTGCTCGGATTCACATGCAGGCGTTAAACGTGATGTCGGATGCCCTTCTGAAGATTATTGGAAATATTATCTTACTGATTCATGTGTAATCGTAAAAGATAGGTTACAAAACTTGTGAAAGAGCAGTCTTATCAGTGGGACCACGTGCCTGGCACACGCTTTCGTTCCTCAATAAACGCACAATAAACTGGCACTAAAACATCGTCGATAACATTATGCAGGTTGTTAAGTTGATAAAGAAAAATTCGGAGCGATGTCGACTTTGTTTCAATCAAGGCCTTATTGTTTTCAGCCGAGCCGGTTTGATTTGAGGATTGCGGAGTAGTGGAGGCAAGAAGAGAGAGGGCCGATAGGAACCGTTTGGTGGCCCATGCGTGGGTAGAAAAACAACGAACGCCATACTTTTCATGTTTAAAGAACTATATAAACCTAGTAGTCACATGGATGGATGGATGACTTGCGATTTTACGTCTTTTTTCAACAGTATTTAAGTCATATCAGGACGATGGGAATGTGCTAATGAAAGGCTGTGTGCAGTGGGTACTCGGTAGGAAATATTCTCGCCTCAATTGGGGCTCGGACCCGGTCCACTAGATCAGTCGGCCAGCGCTTAACCCACTGAGCTACTGGGCACAGTAATACGGTTCATAATACTGAAAGACCTGTCTTTGCAGGGCCATGGAAAATTTCGGACCGTCTCGGTTTTACGGAGTGCGTTTTCCCATGTATCAAAAAGCAAAGATCTACTTCGGTGGCATTTCGATGAAAGCTAACAGAACCCGAATTCCAAACAGTGGGTCAGAAAGATAACAATCATTCCAATTCCATTTCGGTCCAGTTATATCAGATTGCGGTTCAAACAATTACTGATGACGTAATCAGCAAATTATTCCGGAACGAGGCTCGACATAATACCATATTTTATTTGTATTACATGGGTCCTAATCGTTTAGACAGACTAATGGGTCTAAGGTGATCTGTTTCACACGATCTTAGCGATTCTCGATCGGTGGTCAGTGAATACATCAATGATACTGGTGACGTCTTCATTCATGCGGACTGATTCGGGTTTTATCGCTAGTAGTTTGGTGACAGAAAGGAGGGAACTATTTAAATGTTGTGCAACTGATGCACCGCTTGAAAAGAGATTATCGCCTCCTTAATGTTCTCACACTTCCTGTATTGCACTCACGTGATCCGGGATGGACTGGTTGTCATGATTATTCAAACATTTACTTCATTATTCTGTGGTTTATTAACACATTAGACTGCCCATACTTCCGAAATCAATGATAGTTGCCTAATAATTATCATGCACTATCGATACATTCACAAAAAAAAGAGAAAAAATGATAACAATAAAGCTTTGAAGAAAAAAGGAAAGATACAGAAAAGAAAAGAAGCAACTAGTCCTTAATAGTCGCACTCCCTAGTGATGACAATGACAATGCTTATAATGAGCCGCGACACGAGAAAACCAACAATGTGGTTGTGCGCCCAGCGCAGACTCAGATCAGTCTGGCGATTTGCCCAGTCTGATCAGCCTCTTTGCTAAGCGCTTAAAGGCTAGCTAAGGGTCCAAGCTACCTTCATGCGGACAGCGACGACCCTGATCAGACTGGGCGGATGCCCAGGCTGATCTGAGTCTGCGCTGGGCGCACGACCACATTCTTGGTTTTCTCGTGTCGCGGCTCAATGATTGTGAGTCTTTGAAGCGTCCAATTTTAGATTAAAGAGTGAGTACACTTCTTAGGGGAAGCAACTCGCCCGTTTCATTTTTGCCTCCCTTTCCAAAAGGAGTCACTTTTGAAAAGAAAAAATCTGCTCCCCGAAGAGTAGAGGAGAGTCGGGTAATTTCGGACAGTGACATTGTTTCCTTTATATTCCAGTTGTTTTGAGCTAAAACAAAAATAACTGGCCAAACAGTGAAAATCCTGATGAGACGGCTCATTATGAGCCGTCTCATCTGGATTTTCACTGTTTGCAATGGTATGTCCGAATTTACCCCCTGTCCGAAATTACCGGACTCTCCTCTACCCGTATTTCTTCGGTTATAAGGCGGAAAATTTTTCACTCCCAAGACCATTCCAAACATCTAGATCCGTCTTAGATCTAGATCTTTGGGATTGTTTTGAAAGCGAAAAACCCATTTTAAGCCCGAATTACACAAGACAGAATGACATATTTGCGGATTTTTTTTTTTTTTTTTTGGAAGGGTTAATTCATTGGTAAATTCCCTTCTTATATCCGATTCAGTTAATATTAACCCAGCAGGCACATGACGTTGAAACGACGTTGAACTGACATCGATGCGACGTAATGACGTCGCATCGACGTCAGAACGACGTCATTTCGACGTCATGTGCCCGCTTGGAGGATAATCACATCTGGAATGTAAAATGGACAAACCTTTCATCCGAAGCAAAGAGCACCAACAAAGATATATTTTAGAATAAAACATAAGCCAGAAACCTTATCCTGATGCACTACTTTTGCTTTATGCTCTTACTATTAGATGTCCGTTAGCGTTCCCGATTTCGGATCGTGTGACCTCGGGCTCAGGTTTTGCTGGAGCCGAGATTCTATCCGAACCCAACCGGCGCTTCATTACACAGGTCCCGTCATAGTCACCTTCAAATCGACCTTATATGACTGAAGTACTGTTGAAAAGGACGTTAAACCGCAAAGTCATACATCCATCCATATTGCATTTTACTCTGATTTCCAGCCGCCGTCCTTCACCCCTGTGATTCTTCAGAGCAGACGACATCGTAGGCTACAGATGCCTCCTTAGACAATTACTGAGTTATCAGTGTTGACAGACTGGTGTTGTGAACTCTCGTGATAAATTCTCGCGGGAATGAGATTTGCGAGGACATGCTGTCATGGCTGATCAGTGACAGCCACAGGAGCAGTAATCAGTAATTAAAGATAGTTACTCTCATTTTCCGTCAGCCTGACACTTTAAGTTTATGCCCGCTATTTTGCACGCTATACTGGTCCCTGGCGGAAAACTTGCTGCATACATTGCAAGAGGGCCTCCACTCCGAAATGAAACGAAACTTGTAAAATTCCATCTTAAGACCTCTGTGAATTGCTCATATTAGCAGTCTGGTTGCTTACCACTCGCTTTAAGGCAGATTTTCTCATGACGTGACTCAGCGTAGATGTCTAGAGTTCGGAAAGAAAAAGAAACAAGAGGACCATGAGGCACTGAACCGCTCACCTGAGTAAAAAGGTCAAAGGTCATTTGAACAAACCTGATACTGTCAAAATATGAAAGGCGTTGGTAAAAGGCCAAAGAATGACCATGACCTCTATTGCTAAAAATGTTATGTACTCATTTATTTGACTGTTTTATTAACTTTTACACCAAAATCTTCTACAAGTTCCATAAACTCTTGTATTTAAGCATCCCCCCCTCCCAAAAAAAGCACCAGAAAGCAGATCTGACCTTGCCATAAAAATATCATGTTCAACCCAAGGTCATCATTTGAACAATCTTAAGCCTAAATCTTTAAAACTTTCAAGCATATCCTATGTTCTAGAATTTCCAATATTTGACTGTGCCATAAAAAAGGTCAAGGTCAATCCAAAGTCATCATTTGATGATTCTTGGTAGTACTCATGTACCTAAAGCTATATACCAAGTTTCAAGGCCATAAGTAATTGGTAAAGGAGTAAAAGATGTTTAAAGGTTTTTACCTTATATGGGCATAATGGCCAGTTTGGTCATGTGACCTTTTGAACATATTTTCATTCCCACAGCCACAGGAGGCTACAAATGTTTGTTACAATTGACCCAGTGGCTGTTGAGTAGATGTTTGAATATGATAAGCCTGGGATCAAAGGTCAAAGAATGACCTTGACCTCTTTTACTCACAAGTCTTTATGTACTTATTAAGACGACTGTAAATACCAATTATTAGGCCAAAAACTTCAAAACTTACTATAAAATGTTATTTTCTAGCATTTTCCCATATTTGACCTTGTAAAAAAACAAGATCAATCTAAGGTCATCATTTGAACAATCTTGGTAGAACTTGAGTACCCAATGCTATGCCGACGGTACCAAGCTTCAAGTCCATCGGTCAATCGAATATGGAGAAAAAAGATTTTAAAGGGTTTTACCATATATGGGCATGGCGGCAATGACGGTCATGTGACCTGTACCATTTGAACATTTTTTATTCCCTACGCTACTGGATACTATACATGAAATTTTCTTTCAATTTGCCCATTGTCAAAATATGAGAGACCTGGGTGAAAGGTCAAAGAATGACCTTGACCTTTCGTACTCATAAATCTTCATGTACTTATCAAGATGACAATATACACCAATATTTAGCCCAAACTCTTCATAACTTTTCATGAAATCTAATGTCCTAGCATTTTCCCATATAAAAGCACCAGAAAACAAATTTGACCTTGCCCTAAAAAAAGGTCAAGCTCAACCCAAGGTCATAATTCGAACAATATCGGTAGTACTCATGTATTAAATGCTACATACCAAGTTTCAAGGCCATTCCCCATCGGTTCTAGAGAAGAAGATTTTTAAAGTTTTTTTACCATATATGGACATGGCGGCCATGTTGGTCATGTGACAAAGACCGTTTGAACAACTTTTCTTTTGCCCAGTGGTTCTAGAGGGGAAGTTGTTTGAAATTGTGGACGGACGGACGACGGACAACTAGGCCTGCCTATCCTATAAGCTCCGCCGGAGCCGCTGGCTCAGGTGAGCTAAAATAAAAAGGGCGGCCTGAAACTCCGATAAACGGCACAAAGTCAGGCAAATGTGATGTAACAAGGTACACAAGCCTGCATTTATGGTAAAGGTAACCTGGTGCAACCTATCATAATGTCTTAAGGCGAATGTGTGTCTAGAAACCATATTGGTACCAACTGGGGCCGTATTCATAACACAACTTAAGTCGTTGCTATGCTGTTGCTAAGGCTGAATTTCTATAAAGGAGATTCCCTACAACTATGAAATTTGCTCTGGAGCAACAGTCTTTGTAAGACTGTTCCTCCAGACCAAATTTCATAGTTGTAGGGAATCTCCAACATAGAAATTTACCCTTAGCAACAGCATACCAACGACTTAAGTTGTTTTATGAATACTGCCCCTGGACCATGATACTATGAGCGGCACATGTAGGAAAGTAGTCAAGGACCACACCCCGACCACCACCTCCCTCCACCCCGCCCATGATTTCCCTTAATGCGTGACTATACAGTGCATGACTCAACTGCTGATGCGCTACATCTTTTCCTTATGGGTACGTGGCGTTGTAGCGATGTCATGCGCACGCAGCTAAACCTGTCATCTGTGTTGAGTTCCCCTGTCAATCAATTAGGACACGAGCTGAATGCTAGGATGTTGCCATTACCATGAGTGATGCAAAAGACAAAAGTAATCCAAAATGCTTGCCTGACCCAATTTAGGAATCTGGATCGGCGTTGGACCAGACTAAGCTAAAACTGTCTTACCTGAGTTGAGTTCATCCGTCAGTAATTTAAAGCATAAGCAGCATAAATGTCGCATGAGCAGCACTTGAAACTCATGTATGTCGCCATTACCATTTGGGGGCCATGGAAAAACAAAAGTATTCCAAAATGGTTTCCTGGCCCGGATGTGTGTATCAGGTGCCAGGTTGGACCAGACTAGGTTGATGTGTGTGAAGCATGGACCACATTGGACAAGACAATGTTAATGTGTGTATCCTGGGCCAGGTTGGACAGTAGAGGTTGATATGTGTGCATCATGGGCCAGGTTGGACAAGACTAGGTTGAATCAATGTGTGTGTATCATGGGTCAGGTTGGACAAGACTATGTTGATGTGTGTGTATTATGGGCCAGGTTGGACAAGACTATGTTGATGTGTGTGTGTGTGTCATGGGTCTGTGTGGACAGGACTATGTTGATGTGTGTTTGTCATGGGTCAGGTTGGACATGACTATGTTGATGTGTGTGTTTCATGGGTCAGGTTGGACAAGACTATGTTGATGTGTGTGTTTCATGGGCTAGAATTGCCAAGACTACGTTGATATACGTGTATTATGGATCAGGTTGGACAGTACTATGTTTATGTGCGTGTATCATGGATCAGGTTGGATAAGACCATTTTGATGTGAGTGTATCATGGTTGCAGTTGGGGAGGACTTGGTTGATGTGTGTGTATCAATGGTCAGGCTGGACATGACTAGGTTAATGTGTGTGTATCACAGACCAAGTTGCATCAGCCTAGATAGACGTGCGTGTCTCATTGGTATGGTGGGACAAGACAAGGTCCACATGCGTGTATCACGGGCCAGGTTATATCAGAATAGGGTGAGGTTTGTGTATGATGGGCCAGGTTGGACCAGACTAGGATGATGTGTGTGTATCATGGGCCATGTTCGACAAGACTGTGTCAATGTGTGTGTATCATGGGTCAGGTGTGTCAAGACAAGGTTGATATGTGTATCTTGGGCCAGGCTGGATAAGATTTGGTTGATGTGTGTAGATTATGAGCCAGGTGGGACAAGACTATGATGATGTGCCTGTACCATTAGCAAAGTTGGACAAGACTAGGTAGATGTGAGTGTATCACATGTTAGGTTGGACAAGACTATGTTAATGTGCATATATCATAGGCCAGGTTGGACAACACTATGTTGAAACGTGTGTATCTTAGATCAGGTTAGACAACACCAGGTTGATGTGACATTATCATTGGCCAAATTGGACAAGATTAGTTTAACATGTGTCAATCATCGGCCAGGTTGGACCAGACTATGTTGATGTGTGTGTATCATTGGCCAGGTTGGACCAGACTATGTTGATGTGTGTATCATTGGCCAGGTTTGACCAGACTAGGTTGATGTGTGTGTATCATTGGCCAGGTTGGACCAGACTAGGTTGATGTGTGTGTATCATTGGCCAGGTTGGACCAGACTAGGTTGATGTGTGTGTATCATTGGCCAGGTTGGACCAGACTAGGTTGATGTGTGTGTATCATTGGCCAGGTTGGACCAGACTAGGTTGATGTGTGTGCATCATTGGCCAGGTTGGACCAGACTATGTTGATGTGTGTGTATCATTGGCCAGGTTGGACCAGACTAGGTTGATGTGTGTGTATCATTGGCCAGGTTGGACCAGACTAGGTTGATGTGCGTAAATCATGGGTCAAGTTGGACCAGACTAGTTCGACATGTGTATACCATGGGCCAGGTTGGACAAGACTAAGTTGATGTGTTTGTATCATGGGTCAGGTTGGACCAGACTAGTTTGATGTGTGTGGTTTAGCCCATGTTGGACAAGACTAGGTTGGTGTGCGCTTAGCATGGTTCAAAGAGGACAAGACTATATTAAATTGTCCGTATCATGGCCAAGGTTGCGAGGCCTAGGTGGATGTGTATGTTAAGGGCCAGGCTGGACCAGACTAGGTTGGTGTTTGCGTATCATGGGCCGAGTTAGACAAAACAAGGTTGATGTGTGTGAAGCATGGGCAAGGTTGAACAAGGCGACTCTCTTGTTGACCCACTCCAGCAAATGATTTAAGGGAAACTTTTTTCTTTAAAGATGCTTAAATATCAAAACTTTAGGTTTTACATACCCAAAACCATTTCTCGTAGCTAAAAACTGACTTGCAGCATATTGCATGACCTCTCTTGTCTATTTTTATCATTTATTGTATGAAGGTGGGTTTTCCAAGAGTAAAAATATCCCTTCTGGTCTCCAGCCTATGATGGGGTTCATTTTCATTTCTATTCAGGTGGGAACCACCTATTATGACATCACAACAGAAATGATGTCATCACTAATCACCTGATCTTTTTTTGAATATGATCATTTCAGCAAAGGGTTGATTGCAGTGTCAGCTACACTTATGCGTATGTTTGTTTTCCCAAAAGATATGTCTTATGAAAATAACTGCTGTAAAATATAAGAACAGATTCTTCTGAACTAATTTCATATTGATTTTATATGAAATGGTAAGTTTGTAGAATGCGCTTGAAACATGCCACCCCTACAGGAACACTGGTCATTCCGACCACAGCTTGAGGCGGCCATTTTGAAACTGAAAAAAATACATTGCAAGAGATTACTTTCCAAGCTTGAGAGCATGCCAGTGATGTTTTAAATCTCTACTGGACAAATCTGACTACGAGAAATGGTAGGAAATTGAACCAGGTAAGTGGAATTTGCTGATTTTTGATCCTTTAATTATAAACTTTGAAAAACCACTTGCTGGAGTGGGTCAGCAAGAGTGTAGGTTGATGTGCATGTATCATAGGCCGAGTTGGACAAAACAAGGTTGATGTGTGTGAAGCATGGGCAAGGTTGAACAAAGCTAGGTTGATGTGCGTGTATCATTGGTAAGGTAGGACAAAAAGGGTATGTGCCGGGTTAGACAAGACTGTGTTGATGTGAGTGTGTGTATCATGGGTCAGGTTGGACGAATTTGATAATGTGTGTGTATACACAGTTCCGAGCCACACCCAGAATGTCACTCAAAATCACCTGATAGCGTATACCTGGCCAATGTAACGACAACCTAGCACGTGATATAATCTCACAAACAAATCGCACGTGGTCATTATCCAACCTAAGTCCGTGATTTTACCTTACAGTTAATGACGGGATGTATACCTGTTTAACACCACTTCTGACATCGGAAATGCATGGTGCGCCAACTGCCATGTGTAGGTCATGAGAAGGCTGATTCTTCGCCATAGATCGTCAACATTTAGCAGACACTTGCATTGTTTTGTTTGTCATCTTTATGTAAGCTTTTGAGACGTAGTAACAGTAACTAAGCAGGCGGAGCTTAGCGGCTGTTCTCGGAACTGTGTATTATGTGCCGGGTTGGACAAGATTATGTTGATGTATGTGTATCATGGGTTGGACAAGATAAGGTTAATGTGTGTGTGTTATGGGCCAGGTTGGACAAGACAAGGTTGATGTGTGTGACAGTGTGTTTTACGGACAAGGTTGGGCAAGACTAGGTTGATGTGTGTTTATCACTGGTAAGCTTGGACAGGAGAATTTTAATGTGCGTGTCATGGGCAAAGTTCGACAAGACTAGGTTCATGTTTGTGTATCATGCATCAGGTTGGACTAGGATATGTTAATGTGTGTGTATCTTTGGTCATGCTGGAAAAGACTGTGTTAACGTGTGAGTATCATGATCCAGATTGTACAAGACTAGGTTGATGTGAGTGTGTGTATTATGGCCCATGTTTGACAAGATTAAGTTGATAAGTGTGTATCATGGGTCAGGTTGGACTAGACTATGTTTATGTGGTGTATCTTGGGTCAGGCTGTACAAAACTATGTTGATGCGGTGTAGTTTGGGTCAGGTTGGCCAAGCCTATGTTGATATGTGTGTATTAGGGGCCCGTTGGACAAGACTATGATTATATGTGTGTATCATGGTTTAGGTTGGACCAGACCAGGTTAATGTGTGTGTATCATGGGTAAGGTTGGACAAGAAAAAGTGGATGTGTGTGTATCATGGGTCAGGTTGGACAAGACTGTTTATGTGTGTACATCTCGGGTCAGGTTCGACCAGACTATATTGATGTGTGTGTAGCATGATTCAAGTTGGACAAGTGCACATATGTTTATGTATTTGTATATTGTGTAAGGCTTGACTAGATTAAGTTGATGTTTGTGTATCACGGGACAGGCTGGACAAGACTGTGTTTGTGTGTGTATCTTGGGTCAGGTTGGGCGAAACTGTTTTATATGTGTGTAACTTGAGTCAGGTTGGACAGGACTATGTTGATGTGCGTGTATCATGGTGCAGATTGGAAAATACCAGGTTGAAGTGTGTGCATTGTAGGTTAGATTGGACAAGACTATGTTGATGTGTGGGTATCATGGGTCAGATTTGACAAGAATAGGTTGATGTGTGTGTATCATGGGCAAGGTTGGACAAGACTATGTTGACGTGTGAAGCATGGGTCAGGTTGGACAAGATAATGTTAATATGTGTATCCTGGGCCAGGTTATACAAGTGTAGGTTGATGTATGTGCATCTTGGGCCAGGTTGAACAAAACTAGATTGATGTGTCCGAAGCACGTGCCAGGTTGGGCAAGACTAGGTTGGTGTGTGTGTATCATGGGTCAGGTTTGCCAAGACAATGTTGATGTGTGTATATCTTGAGTAATGTTTGACAATATTATAAAAATGTGTATAGAGCATGAGCCAGGTTGAATAATATGTTAATTTGTGTGGATTTATGGTCAGGTTGGACAAGATTAGGATGTTGTGTGTGTATCAGGTTGGACCAGACTATGTTGATGTTTGTGTATCATGGGTCAGGTTTAACCAGACTAGGTTAATATGTGTTTATCTTGGGCCAGGTTGGACAAGACTATGTTGATGTTCTTGATATATCTGCTTTAATGAATGTGTATTAGGGGTTGACACTGTCTGCTTAGATTACCGCTGCTTTCATCAGCATCTGTGGAAATTGATTTTGTGTTGGCTGTTCGAAATTTTCCAAATCCCGAAAACCCTATTCCTCTTGACTGGCCATATTATGGTAAATGTCTACACTTTCAAGGGACGCAACTCTGCTATTCTCATTCTTATCTCCCTTCTAAATTGGGAGGGGGGGTCAACTTTGAAAGGAAAGAATTTGCTAGTCTAACTGCGAGTTCTTTTCTTTCAGAGTAGACGCCTTTTGGAAGGTTTTCATCCTCCAGCTAGGCAAACAGACAGTCACAATGTTGTCTCCCTTAAAAAATGGCGAAAACATAGTGATGTGCCCAACCACCTTAAGAAGTATGGATTTCATTAAATCATTTCTTAAAAATGGGTCTTTTGAAGGGTTATATTTTATGATTGGCAAAATAATCATGTATTTATTTTTATATCATAATCAGTATTCATGGTTTGGTGAGCGCACGGTCTGGTAGTAAATGTGTGCGTGCGCGTTATCTCATGTGACGGGTTTACACGTTTCAACGCCAAAAGATTTCCTGTTGTATTTTGTGGTTGCTTATTTTAAATTTGAATAATCCTGAAACGGTGTCGTGTTAGGTGACAAATTCTAGAAAAAAGGCGGCATTAGATGTAAAATTTGGTTCTCAAATATTCATTTTGGTCAATAAATCCCTAGGAACATCCTGAATTCTCCCGAAGAAGGACAGATTTACACAGTGCCAGTGTCACACGAGTTCATCTTAAGCAGACGACAAAAAAGGACAACCGTTAGAACACGCAAAAGGTCACGCTGTGCCAACAAGATTTCACTAATTTAGGAATGCATTTGACAATTCAAGCGATGTCCTATAATTACAGGGCACTGCGAAGATGGCACAGTTAACTAGAAATTATAAGGGTATTGGAATAAATACCACCAAGCACATGACGCATGGGGATCATAAGTTATGATCACGTGACTATTTAAGAGCACGTGGCCAGGTGCAGTAGACATGACGACAAAGACCGGAAGGCGGCGTCTTTGTTGACGATTGTGGTTGTCAGTTCCTGAGAACAGGAAGCTAGGGATGATATGTGATCTCCGCGGGCTTCTGGAAATGTCATCTGCTTTGATCGGTGCTGAGACACAAATCTCGAAACCAGCAAGCGATTTCTTTAGCTTGTCTCTCTCACTGCGTACAGAGCGTAGATCAGCTCGAAGGGAATGTTTTTCAAAACGAGTGAAAAGGTGCCCTATAGCTATCACTAATAGAAAGGATACCCGTGCGGACAGTGTTAACCGCTTTTGTATATGTCGTCTGCTTTGATTGGTGACGAGACACAAAACAAAAGCAGCGAAGGCTTGTCTTTTTCACTGCATAGATCAGCTCGAAGGAAAATTGTGTTTTACCTTGAACGGAAATACGCCCTATAATTTGAACTGCTCTTGGAAATGTCGTCTGCTTTGATCGGTGCGGAGTCTTTTTCATTGCTTGGAGCTACTCGATGGAATGTTTCAGTTGTTTTATAATTTTGGTGTCAGTTCCATGAGTGGCAGAACAGAACAGAACTTTTATTTCTCTCAGATTGTAAAATATCAACATATGAGGAAATACGTATTTATCTGAGAAAACGCAGTAAACAAATTTTAAAGTGCACACACTTAACAGCGACTAGACTAGTTAATATTTCTAAAATGAACTTACATATTTGTATTATTAGTTTTCTGAAAAAGTCACATTCAAGTAAATAATGAAATTCATCTCCGAGTATATTGTACTTACATAATGTGCAGTATCTCCGTGACCTTTGTGGCCTATAGTTGAAATGTCACATTGCTGGCATTTTGCATTTATGTTACAATTGCCAGTCCCTATCCCAGAAATTGGAGTTAGCCACTCTAGACCATGCAGAATATTCAAGTCACCATTGATATTGTTGATGATGACAACCAATGGGGAAATAAACTATTTCCGAAGAGATAATCTTTTTCCAGCAAAGGTAGTATAGCCAAACAAAGTCAAAATCAGGGGACATAATTTTACACCCTAGCCCTGTTTCGACGACACTAGATGCATGAAAATATATCGTACTGTCATATGTGTATAACAAAGTTGAAAATGGGACTCTTTTCTTGCACTTTAGTGATTTTAAAGATTTACGCCCTTGTTTTTTATTACAAAAACGTTTTCGTGTAATATTTATAAAGTAACTCCGAAATGGCCTATTTATACATTTGACAATAATTATTAAGAGCAATTTTGTGAGAATTAACTTTATTCCAAGGAATAAAATAAAATTTTGTAAAATCGCGGTCCGCTATTGAAATCGCCTCACTGGACAGAATTAATTTATTCTGACGTCACCAGCGCGTGCACGAATAAGAAAAATACCTAGGTATCGTCATATGACCGTAAGGCGTGGTATCGACTCTCCTACTGGCTGACGATTGTGTTCATTTACATTTTCAATCTCGATACTTTATTTTAATTAAAAACTGCATCAAACTGAATCACTTTTTCTGATCTTTTACAATGGATTTGCATATGATTATATATTATCGAACGAAATTAGTCATATTGATTATTTTAAAGATGGTGAAAAAAATGAGGGAGTATTCCTTTAACTACTGTTGGAAACATACAGCTAGCAATGAGAGCCAAAATGCAACTCTCAATAATTTAGAGGAATACTATACGTTATATCCCCGTTCAACCGACACAGGCTGTTGCAAAACCGTAGACAATGGCTATATTATCAGGCAAGACCAAAATCCAAAATATCGTATTTTGATAATAATACGAATTTGGTCAAACAACAGGAAGTTCCTTTGTTTCAGAAAAGGTAACAAACCAACAGCAGAGCGTTCCCTTATCAGTCCCTATAATCAGTCGACGTGAATACCCAGATAAAAAATAGAGGAACTTTCACATGTCTGTCAAACCTTACAAAATCCAGATGTGTAAATTCTTATTAATAAAACAAAATTAAAAAAAAAAGGCAAAAAGGAAAGTTCCAATGTTCTGGAAAGCAACACCAAATGTCATGTCAGAAATGATGGGAGAGAGTCCCTTGGTCAATCGACAAAATTTCACTAGGGGAGAGTCGGGTAACTTCGGACAGGCGGGTAAATTCGGACATACAAGTGCAAACAGTGAAAATCCAGATGAGACGTCTCATCAGGATTTTCTCTGTTTGGCCAGTTAATTTTTGTTTTAGTGCCAAACAACTGACATATAAAGGAAACAATGCCAGTGTCCGAAATTACCCGCTGTCCGAAGTTACCCGCGACTCTCCCTTAGTATATAACAGAAACAGCGGTACTTTCACATTAATATTAAAGTAAAAAGATTAGCGATGATTAGGAACAGACAAAAAAGTCAAAATGAGGAAATTTCATACCAATAACATGAAAAAGAGACTACTTTCAGTAGAGCAAAGGAAAGTTCCCCAGTTCTAGCAAGCAAAACGAAGCCGACAGGACGAAGTCCTCTTATCATTTCCGAAGCATGAACGTGACTATCAAACCTGACCAAACTCCTGATGAGGAAATTTCGTACTCTTTAGTGGACCAAAAGGAAATTTTTCTCTTTAGTGGACAAAAAGACATGAACATAAAAATGTGGAAAAAAAAAACAATATGGAGAAATTCCCAAGCAATCAAGATGAAGTCGCAAAAACCAAATGAGAGGAACGTTCTCATTTTTATTAAGCCAAAAATACTTCTTACTGCCCTTTGGTTAAACAAGGGAATATGCCTTATGTTTCCGCAAGGGAATAAACGTATAACCGAACGTTTAAAGAAACCCCTGTTTAGTCGATCCATCCTTTTGCTAAAAAAAACGCAAAGCAACTTGGAGCAGTATCACAGGGTATAATCGATTCCGCTAATTTTCGCTTCCTGCAGAGACTGTACATCATATTTGGCTTCCGCCGAGACTGTCCGCGAACTCTTGCTTCCTACCGAGACTTCTGTACATGATAAATGGCTTCCTGCAGAGACTGTCCGCGTGATTCTGCTTCCTGCCGAGGCTCTCGGCAGGAAGCAGAATCACGCGGACAGTCTCGACAGGAAGCTATTTTTCGAGGACAGTAGTCTCTGCAGGAAGCAAGAGTTCGCGGACAGTCTCGGCGGAAGCCAAATATGATGTACAGTCTCTGCAGGAAGCGAAAATTGGCGGAATCGATTATACCCTGTGGTATGGGTGACCAGAAATCGAAACAGCTATTTCTTAATGTACAGCAACATACTCTTTTAGCCGAAACTTCTCTGTTCGCGAATTAAGCACGTAACGTAAACAAAACTATAGGGACTTGATACAGAGTTACTGAAAACTAAAAAGGACGGAATTTCCGGTAATCATGCAGCGAGGCAAAATTCGAAAAAGCATATGAGCCGCGACACGAGAAAACCAACAAAGTGGTTGTGCGCCCAGCGCAGACTCAGATCAGCCTAGGCATCCGCCCAGTCTGATCAGACTGTCCGCTTGGCATTCAAAGGGTAGCTAAGGTTCTAAGCTACCTTCATGCGGACAGCAAAGACTCTGATCAGACTGGGCGGATGCCTAGGCTGATCTGAGTCTGCGCTGGGCGCACAACCACTTTGTTGGTTTTCTAGTATAGCGGCTCATATCTTTTAATAGTATAAAACAATACTCCTTTACTCGAACAAGGAAATGTTCCTCCGTTCTAGGAATGGTTTTAACAAGAAACGTTAGGCATGACAGCAACGCAGAAGAAGCGAACACGAGACATTTCCCTCATCTGAGCCGCGACACGAGAAAACCAACAAAGTGGTTGTGCGCCTAGCGCAGACTCAGATCAGCCTGGGTATCAGTCCAGTGTGATCAGACTCTTCAATAAGCGCTTAAAGTGTAGCTAAGGGTCTAAGCTACGTCCATGCGGACAATGAAGACTCTGATCAGACTGGGCGGATGCCCAGGCTGATCTGAGTCTGCGCTGGGCGCACAACCACTTTGTTGGTTTTGTCGTGTCGCGGTTCATCTATAAATGTAAAGTTTCTCTATGTTTTTTCCAATGATAACCAAGAGGAATTAATCCCAAGAATCAAGAATCCTACAGTCAACTCTCGATAACTCGAAGACAAATTTCAGTCCAAACTACTGATATCTCAAAGTAAATTTTCTGGTACCAGAAAATTTACTTTGAGATATTAGAAGTTTGATAGAACAGGAGTTGAAATGTAAATAAAAATAGGAAATATATTCTTTGATATAAGAAGATATTTTGAGATTTCAATGTTCGAGATATCGGGAGTTGATTGTATTTGTTACTAAATATTGTAAACCAAAATATGCGGAAAAGTTCCTCTACAAAAGCAGTGAGACGTCATGACTGAAGTGTAAATGAACCAAAAGGAGGAAAAGTCAGCTTTCTCTATCAGACGGGCGTTTGGTACTCTCGTGGAACTCACCTAAATCCAAGCGCCACATGAGGTCGTAATGACGTTCCACTGACGCAGATGCAACGTCATCACGCATCGACGTCAGTACGACGTCATCTGCTTGCTGGGATATTAGTACAGCAAAGCGGAAGGCAACATCATGAGTCTTAGGACTGTAGTTTTCTTTCGAACTGTATAATGTTAAATATCAACATGAAAAACTTTGAGCCGACTATGCAGGTGGGCGGGCAGTGCGCAGTCTGAATTTTCTTTGTGTGTACATGTTACTTACAATGCCCATTTTCACACGACCGGCGTCAAATCTCGCGGTCCTCTGTTTGTTTTATGTTTATTTTAATATTCGAAATTCTCTCGTTCCTAGAATACCAAGAAATGACCAAATATTACACATAGGCGATAATCCTAATAGGGCCGATATTATTTGCAGAACAAACGACTCTTTCTTTTCACATATCACCTGCCTTTTAAATGACTGTCATTGGTATAAAATGATTTCGCTGTTGTATCCCCATGTATCTCATGTAAAGATTGGTTTATATCTGGAAATGGCAATATGCTAGTAATACATATTTTATCATCATCCTGGGTTTTGATCTTATGCAACGAACGGTTTTTATCCAAGGACATCTGTTTGCGATCTTTCGTATATTATTATATCGCCGAATTACTGCTTAGTAAAGCAACTGGCAATAACAACAACCCCTGGTTACATTGTAACAATGTAAATACAGGGGCTGATACGAAACGTAAAAAAGCTGTTACGAAACGAAAAAAGTCATAGTTACCAAACGACCTGATAGCCAGGTCGTTTGGTAACTTTGACTCTTTTTCATAACCAGGTCGTTTGGTAACTTTGACTCTTTTTTCGCTTCGTAACAGCTCTTTTTCTTTTCGTAACATCCTTGAAAACATAGTTAACCACGTGTGAACAAAGCTTCACCAATTATGCTTTGACTACATTGTACATACTTCATTTGACTACATTGTACATACTTCATTTGACTACATTGTACATACTTCATTTGACTACATTGTACATACTTCATTTGACTACATTGTACATACTTCATTTGACTACATTGTACATACTTCATTTGACTACATTGTACATACTTCATTTGACTACATTGTACATACTTCATTTGACTACATTGTACATACTTCATTTGACTACATTGTACATACTTCATTTGACTACATTGTACATACTTCATTTGACTACATTGTACATACTTCATTTGACTACATTGTACATACTTCATTTGACTACATTGTACATACTTGACTACATTGTACATGTTTCATTTGACTACATTGTAATACTTCAAAAGAAAATAAAAACAAAACTCATCTGAGCATATCTTACTGCTTTGCAGAATCTAAAAAAGCGTTCTATCAGAAACTGAACGTTTGTAGTCAGGACGCTGAAATTCAAAAGGGGCCTATTTTTCGAGTTTAATGCCCCGACAATTCGAAAGGATAAATTTGGTATATAATGAAAGTTTATCATCCCAACTTTAACTTAGGGTATGATGTGGTCCTGAAAAGTGGATCCAGGAGGTACAATAAGGGGAGATAACTGGGTACCAAAGAAATGCTAAAATGATCGCCTGTATTTCTCCTTATTTTTGTGTCATTTGAAGCGGAGTTTCAAGCAAACAACATAAGTTTTAGAAGAAGCCTATTACATTGCTAACGACTGATACTTATTAGCTTTCTATCCATTTTGGTTTAAGCCCGTAACATTCGGTTATAGACGTTACATATGAAAATATTCCCAAAATGTAAATAAATTGAAGACATAATCGTTTTGTTTTCTTCTGCTAGTATATCCTCCTTTAAAATCATCTTTAAATATTAGAAGAATTACAGTCTGCTTGATTCCTTGTCATTCGCCTATGTTACTACTTGAATTAACGTAGAATTAACGTAGACAACATTTATACAAAATGTATTCCATTACATCACAGCTAATCAGCAACCTTCACCAACTCCCAGGAAACTCTCATAAATACGGTATTCAGACATTTTTTAAGAAATACTGTTGACAGAAATTTGTCGTTATTTTCACCAAGCAGTTTAAGGCCCTCGCAAGCTGCGTTTTATACGTGAAACAGGAAACAGAGTTGTTATGTGTTAAAAGACTTGACAAATACTGAACAAACAGTCTTTTTTGCTATTTCTTTTTTCTTGTAGCAACGCTCAACACTTTTGCTGACACGATTATACAACGGTTCAGTTTTCTTGCCACGCTTCTCATGACACTAACATACGTGACTTTTAGTCAAAGCAATAAAAAGAGACAAATAGATAAACTGAGAGATAGAGAAGATATTACCCCAAAGGAAATAAAACTACTGATGCTCTGAACAATGTTATTTATAGTGGTGTCAGTCAAGTGACAATCAAACCTCGTCGTTCTTTTTTATATAAATAAATATAAAATTCGGGAATTACTAGTAATTTACACTACAAAATCTGCTGTTACATTGAATATTGAAAAAATAGGTTCATAGAACATAGAAATTAAAGAGTGCAGAAAGGTGAGAAATCTAAAATACACACTGGAATTTAATGACATGAGGCACAGAAAAGTATCTGTCAATCGAAAATAAGCATCTGCTAACAAAGTACGCATTCTTTTATGAGACTTGCATGGAGGTATTTTCGTTACCAATAAAAACGACAATGCTCAAGTGAAAGTTTTCAGTTAAAATCAAGGAACAGCCCAATTATATCAATTAATTACGATATTTTATTACATTGACCATTTTTGGTCAATTTCTAAAGTCCCTACAGACGGTGGTACATCATGCGCTTGGTAGTACAACATCGGAAACATGTAAATTTCTTAGTTAATGTTACTGCTAATAAAAATTTTCACTGCCGAAATGCTTCACGTTGAGATAATGTATTTTCACAGCCTCCAGCCTCCGGTTAACTACTTGTCGCCGGACTGTAAGTAAAATGTATCCTTTTGTGTAATATTTTGAGTGCAGATAATACCATGTAGGAATAATGTGGCAAATATTGTGAATAACCCGTCCCGTTACCATAAACACTGACGAAACTCCTGAATAGACTGATGATGGGACATCTTATAAGTCACGGTATTTTCTTCTTTCGTTACGGCTCGTCACAAGAAGAATATTTTTAATGTTTTGCCTTATAACTGACGAAAGCGCTACAAACCGGTAACGTTGATAACATTTCAGCAAGTAAACCTTGGTATTTGATTGAAACACGGACAGTTTCTTTAAAGGGATACGTAATTAATGGTGGAATACGCTATTCAATTTCAATTTTGAGACTTTGTTTTAGATTTAAGTTGAGATGGAATGAAATCATAGTATTTTAGCTATAAAAGCTTTCGTTCTTCATTGTTGCGATTTTATGTTCAATAATGATAAAAAATATACAGTTTAAATCCAAATAATAAATTAATTGTAAAGACTGAGGGCTTGAGGCATGCAGACATTGAGGCCTTGAAAGCAGCTTATTCACAAACAAATATTATCGTTTGGTACTGAATGGAACGATGTTCAAATTACAATTATGTAACGCAGTATAACGTCTATTCAGATACAGGCCAGACAGATGAAAGTTAAATACCTTTAGCAATCTCGTTTTCTTATTTATTTATTTTCATGATGGCATGTTTACGCACTACTTTTAAATATAATCAATGGCTGTAGCATCTATGGCTATGTTTTCTTCATATATCGAAGTTTTTCGGTATGTGTTAGGTTTCTTAGAAAATAAGTTTTAATAAGTATTCACCTGGTATAGCCAGTGCAGCACACACTGATTCAAAATGTTTCAAGCAGTATAGTCTACGATAGGCAAGATTTTACGTTGAGTAATTATATTAGATGTTTAGTAAGAATCTTTCATTTTACTTATTTATTCGGACACTGAATTCTGTGCTGATGCTTTTATTTCTTCTGTTATATACGTGATAAACATATGATGACTGTTGACTGAACCGTTTGAAACTTCATTTTTCTTTGCTATTAAACTATCTAAAAACATCCGTGTTTATGACGCAACGCCTACGTGTTTTTGATGCATCAGAAGGAAGTGTGAGGTTGAGCGAATAAAACTAGTTAAAACCCTTGGTAGATTATGTACAACTGTCTATACAAATATGAAAACTTCTAAACTCGACACTTTTCAGTTCTTTGGTGGGATCCTTGCTTCCAAAGGATAACCCTTTTATAGAACATATTCTACATGCAAATCCCATTGGTTGGTTTTCTTGCCTTGTGGTCGCCTATATAGCTGTCCTATGTGTTTTCTATTTTGTTTCGTGGTTTAAAATAGAAAATAGGTAAAATTAGATGTATTAAATGTTTTAATGTTTTTTGTATTGGTTTTGGGGGTTTCTTATGTACAGTTCCTCTTTGTGTGGTGTCTGTTACCAAAGATGTACTGTTCCGTTTTGTCGTATGCATGTTTCCCATCTTCTTTCGGTGTCTTGGGTTGGCTGTGTTTGTAATTGTGGCCTTTCCTGGGTATTTTTATTTACATGTTTCTATGTACGTTTTCTACATCTCATATACGTTAGCTTGGGTTTGTATGCATATTTAAAAAATACACTGTAACAAAATAACAAGAAACAAATTAAGATAGTCAACATGTAAACAAGTTTTATTCTCTGGAAAGACGTGCGAACTTGCAAAATAACGCTGTTCACAATGGTTTTAACCACCTACTGAAGGAAACAGTGATCCCACAACTCTGCTAATATCAACTATATGCATATTACTGAATAGCTTCTTTTGATATCTAAGTAATTTACGTTGTAATTACTCTTCAAACCATGACGTTTGGTTATTGTTTGAACATAAATTTGAATGCAGTTCATTTTTCCGCCTGTCAGTAACCGCAGATATTCGTTAGTACATTGTCTTTTTCAATTTTGATACTTCCATCATTACATTAGTGCCATTCCAACTTAACATATTTTCAGATGTCAAAATACTTCATTTACACACTAAATACCAATTACATGTATACCATTTTGTTAAAGTACTGAATTAGCTTTTAAGACAAGGGAAAATGCAGAGTTCAAAAGCACAATTTTCAAAAACATATTTGAACGACGAAATGATTTAAAGTTGAAATATTCTTTCATTTTATTTATTATTTTCGTTTCATGGGTAACATATGTAATTTGTATTATTTGCTATGAAAAGCTTTCGAAACTTTATTTTACAAATTATAGTAACTATACTCTAATGCAGTAAAACAAATATGATAATGTTTTTGTATTTTACATTTTTATATATCTTCTGAATCGTCTTCATTCATTATTCGTTTTAACAAAATTACATTAAGTAACGTATGTAACGATCAAGCTGTAAAGACAAACGCCAGTGATAATGTGAATTCGTAAGTTGTTGGAAGTCTTCGCAATTCCAGAGGTGGTTGGGCTGGTTTTCTTGTTAAAACTGCACAGCACGGGGAAAATTCAAATTGAAATTCAAATTGAAATGAACGTCTATGGAAAACGGGGTCCATGGTGGTGATTAGACTCCAAAGAGAAACGTTTTATGAAGTACAGAGTACAGTGTCATTATCATTGGATATTGTGCGAGTCAGCTGCCCTATAATTCTATGAGCAGTTTGATGAGAATCTGAAAGGCAGCGATTTAAAATGAAATTTAGTACCTTCAAACACCAACAATTGGTAGGATGAATTATCCTTGTGTAAATATATGTGTACACCGGTTTTCTTAGTATTTTAAGCATGTATTTTTGTAAATTATTACAGAAACTGATACTTTGCACACAAATAAGTCATTTTATGAGTTAATCAGAAATATTTAGTGCACCTGTAAATGGATAGAGTTATAGCGTTTTCATATTGAACAAATTAAGGTTTAAAAGGGGTAGGGGTAAAAAGGGGTAATTAAAACCACGGGATCCTATTTCAGTGACCACATCATACCCTATCATAAAGCCCAAATGTTGTGCTTATCAAATTTGGTAAAAATTTCCTTTCGAATCGCCGGGGCATTAAAGTTGCATTTTTTCGGCTTCAGCGTCCTGACTATTGAGTAAATGATCAGTTTCGAAAACGAATTAAGCTATTTAAGGCATTTATTTGTCGAAGTCGTGTGCCGAGCTAGAGATGTTAAGCGAGCTATTCCATGCTTCTGCAATTATTCGGTAATTCAAAACAACGTAATATAGCCCCAGGGCGTTCTGACAGGGACTTAAATGGAAAATTATAGGGGTCGAAATGAAATTGACAATGTAATAATGTATTCAAGTTTAATTTATGACCTCCATATTCAGACCGTTGTCAGTGAGCTGTTATTTTTGGACACTTAATTTTTCCAAATAACTATTCTTCTAAATTGTGTAAACATCATTATATTTGCGTAGAAGCATGCATTTCGTCTTTCAGAGGAGTCACGAGAAGGTATTTGTATTTTGGGCATGCAATTTGAAGGCCATTCATATACAGACTTGTTGTACCGAATAGGGCTACCTTCGAATACAGCTACTCAATAAGCTCTGTTCGGAGGAAGCCTACAAATAGAGAGAGCTACACAGTAGCTCTATTCGTAGGAATTGAGCTATTTTGCCGTAGATTAGCTGTTTTCGGAGCATGACATGTATTCCTCCATCTTGGCTAGGCAAGGGCACTGACTTCACTATAATAATAATAATAATAATAAAGTCTTTATTTCAAGAGGATGACATACTTAGTAAAACATACTAATCTCACATATGGTCCTCATAAAACATAAATACAAATTAAACAATCATATTTACATATAATACACCATTAAAATGTCTGGGAGACCTAAGAGACTGTATATGCAAAGAATGATTTGGTAAAAAAATTAAATTCTACTTGCGTAAAGATTCATTATGAATTAAATCACTATGTAAAATGATTCACAAAAATGTTTAAGAACATGTTCCTTACATAAAAATGACATACTGACTGTTTAAGCCATAGGCATGTCATTAGATTGACTTCATTAAAACATTATAAAATAAAGTACAATATATGAATTGAACTAGCTGAAACAATAAAGTTATCAAGAACATTAAACGCGGTGTAGTAGTTAATCTCATGCGTCAGCAATTTCCAGTTCCAACAATTTCACTGAGGGCATGCGTCAGCAAACTGTCTGATTGGGAGGGTTCCCCACCTAGGTCGTTGCTGTCGAAATCCATCAGTGAGATCATTGCAACTATTTGCACCGTTAGTGTCCATGAGGTTATATTGCTTAGTTCTATGAAGAAAGTCCCGCACATAACCGGGCCTGATCAAACAAAGTTGAAAACGTACGTAAGGACCGTAGTGGAGTCAGTACCCTTGGCTAGCGAAGGATAGAGCTACCTTTGTGACCATAGATTACATAGACAGTAAAGAATCAGTGCTCAAGACATTTTGGATGGCATAACATATGGTTTGACATATTTTACGCAGTCGTGAGCTAAATACAATGCTTCTGTTATTGTTTCATCAAAAATATAAATCGGTGCCAGGGGGTGGTCTGGAAGCCATGGATTCGTTCCCGTGAGCCTCTTGGGGAACATCGGTTGAGAAACTAGATCAGTCAAGGGCGTAGCTACCTTTACGCAAATACGCAGATGCGTATTGAAATTTTGTCAAAATTGACAAAATTTCCAAACGCACCTGCATATTTCCATGCTGAAATTTTATGAATTAGATAAGATTTCAATACCAACTGCCAAGGAGGCTGAAACACTACCTTTCCCTTCAAGGAGTACACAAAAACATGATTCTGCGTATCATGAAATTGCTCCTAGCTACGCCCCTGTCAGTCATTTTCTTAGGCGTTCTATTCTTGTTTCCTTTTGGTGCCCGCTTTGAAATATGTCATGTTTGGTATTGAATTCACGCTGACTCGTCAGCCTCAGTTCTTAAACAAACTAGCGGTATGCTCATCGCGCATGCTCAACACTAGTGTCGCGTGCTCTCCCATCAGCGACCAATGATTGATGGGAAGCATATATCTGAAAGCGACATATTTTCATTTCCATTGCAAATTAATAAGAGATCGCATAGCCAGAAGAATGCTGTTCGATATCTCTTCAATCACCGTTATGTCTAAGGAAACTGACATTTTCTGTGTTTAAGCAGTATTGGTGAACAATTCCAAGGGTTTTGTTACTGCTAAGTGACAATTCTGTCAATTGTTTTGATTAATTTTAGATATATTAAAGATATTTGAACAATGATTCATATAAAAATATATCTGATGTGTGACATATTTTGGGCTGACAAAACGGTCAGTTATGTTGCACGTCTGTATGTCTGTCTGATTTTAATTCTGTTGAACTTTGTCAAGGTACCAAGTAGACAGTCTACGTTTAAATTATGGCGTTTCAACATATCAATGTCGATATGCCATTTGGGCTAGGAAAAGGAATGGCCTGATAGGCAGCTTGAAATCCCAGGCAGCACATGACGTCGTAATGACGTAGCATTTAGATGATGCGACGTGAGGACCTCGCATTGACGTAACTCTAAGCATAATCTTCTGTTGATGTGCACAGTCAATATATAAATCGCTGGCTTCATGAACATATTAATTTACTGAAACATATTCAATTGTTGATGGAAAATGAACATAATGATCATTAGGTAATCTAGAAAGCTGCTAAAATTAAACTGGCTGTAGCATCTCAGATTCTTAACTACATCGGATTATTTTCTTCTTCTTCTTCTGTCTGTCTGTCTGTCTATCTGTCTGTCTGTCTGTCTGTCTGTCTGTCTGTCTCTCTCTCTCTCTCTCTCTCTCAAACAAATGAAAAAAATACATATCTGATAGTTCAGTTTTGCTGCTATGCTGCTAATCTTTACCAAGTAAGTCCAGTTCTTGCAGGTTGGGGAATCCGCGACGCAGCGTATCTCCGTTACACTGCGCGTCTTATCTATTTATTTATTTTATTTTATTTTAGTTTAGTTTGCTTTTCTTCTTTTAAATATTTTTGTCACTGTTTCATTTTGTACATATAATCATTTATTTTAGTATTAACCGTTGTTTTGTCTTCACAGTAATTGATGAATTTTTACTTGTTCACGTAATATGCACCACGACTCACGGGGGTGATGCACGAGCTGGCAGAGTCGTGGCACTCGAATTTTGGTCCGTTTGCGTGAGCTAGCCTTGTCGAATGCGGTTTTGTGGAATTCGAATGTTCAATAAACTCTTCAAGGAAACTCCAGTCCCCCGATACACCGCTGTCGTAAAATCGAGAAATACTGGAGCGTGGATGCAAAAGCCCTCATTGTTAATTTACCCTAAATCAATAGCTCGCCAGCTTTAGACAGATTTCCATTTCGAGTTATTGCGATAGCAAATAAATGAGACTTTAAACTGTAGATAATAGCAGCTTCTGGATATTGGAAAACAGGAAAACTGCCCGTAAAGACAATAAATTCCGCAAAACGTCCGACCCTTTGTCTACAATAAAACTAGATGGTAGTTACACGCGCTGAAAATGCTGGTAGTTTACTTTATTTTATATCTCTGCATTGAAGACATATTGTTGAGCTTTTGTGAGAATATAATTCTGCATGAAAATGTCACGGTTCAGTTCTAAACATATTCTATCGAATATGTCAGACCGAATGGTTCCACTAGATGGTGCTACAGCTCCTGGGGCCGTATTCATAAAACGACTTAAGTGGTTGCTATGCTGTTGCTATGCTGTTGCTAAGCTGTTGCTAAGGCTAAATTTCTTTGAAGGAGATTCCCTTCAACTATGAAATTTGCTCTGGAGGAACAGTCTTTTCCTCCAGAGCAAATTTCATAGTTGTAGGGAATCTCCTTTATAGATATTTAGCCTTAGCAACGATTTAAGTGGCTTATGAATACGGCCCCTGGACTTACAATTTCCATAAAATTGACCAAGACCTTGTGTCCTTTCCATCATGTGCACTTAGTACTGGTTAACCGCTTAGGAGGTCTAAGCCTGCCCAGGAATAGTGTGGTTAGGTTAACTGACCGTCCCGACATGACTTAGTTGTTTACCGTGGACGTTAAGCATCAAATCAAATCAAATCAAATTGATTTGAAATTTTACTGGTTGTTTTGCCATGGTTTGAAAGTTTGCATGAGGATATGGAATTTTGATTGTTACATGTTTGAGAGAGTCATGCCCCTTATTTGACTTTGGCATTTTTCCAGCTTATGAACCCTTTGACCTTGAGAACTGTTTTTAGCATACTGTACTGTATATTAGTATTGGATGTGTTGATCATTCTGATGATGGTTGGCCAATGCTGTGTTCGTTATTTACAGAGTTATTCCCCTTTTTAGGTGGTAGAAATTCCTATCTTTTGTAACTCTGCCTAAATTGTTCCCTTCCATTATTTGAAATTACGCAGACTGTTATTTATGATATGGAGATGTGCATGTGGGTTTCGATTTTTTTGATTGAATTTTTGACAGAGGTATGACCCTTGTTGACTTTAATAGACATTGTGTTTGCAACACCTGCCGCGGATTCATTTTTATATTGAAGGCTGTTTTACCTTGACTTGGCGATGAGCATGAGATTTCAGATGTTTCATTGTGCTATTTTTGAGAGAGTTATACCCTGTTTCGACCTCAGCTAAACGTCGGATGACATGTGGCCTATGACCCTTTATAATTACTTAAGGTAGACAATTTAGAAATGTCGCCCATAAGTCAGCTTCGTAAAAAGCAGTAGTTTCCCTTTGTATTCTTCACGGACAAAATTTAAAGGTATAGTCCGTTTGCTCCCAAGTGCAAACGGGGTTTCGCTTATTTTCTCGAAAACGATGAAAGTTCCATCAAATGTTCTAATGTCCTAATGATTCCTATATTTACACATAGCAGAATACGAAAAATCCAAATTTTTGGATGCTTTTGTAAAATATTTTCCATTAACAGTAATGCAAAACTGAGCAGTTTCGCTGAAGGGCGTCGTATGCTTGGTTAGAACAGCCAAAATATTGTTGATAGGCACTAGCGTAAACTCGTTGTTTACTACAGGTGTGGGCGTATATGAATGAAATAGTAAAATGTATTCACCTGTCCGCATGCATAACGCATGGTATGACTGGTCAGATGATAATATATTGTAAATAAACATTGAACTGTTATATTATTCTGAAAGTAAAAAGTGTATATTTTAAAATTTGATAATATATGGGTGAAACAAAAAGTAGAAAAAATGGATTCAAAATAAAATTTCAATTAATTATGCAAATTTTGTTCTAGGGATAGCGTACATTGGTCACATGCTCCAACACGTAAAACTAAACGGGAATTCCAACAGCCAACTTTTACTCCCTTGTAATTAAGAGGTGAAAATGACATATTTTAGGTCCTGTTTTTGTATAGGAACCTTTTTTATGCAAAACCCCACATTTCTACAAAATTATGATTTTGTTATGTATAGGTTGAAAATTAAGAACGAGCAATTCGAAAATCTTCTACCTCTCACCAATTTTGAGAAAATATTGGGGATGCCGTTTGCATTTGGGAGCAAACGGACTATATGATGAAATAAATATGAATATGTCATGTAGACCGTCTCACTCACTGATGTCAGTCACAGGTAAGTTCACTTTACAGAGAGCGAGAGAGAGAGGGCTGAGTTGGGTTTAGCTGCTCTTTTAGCCAGATTTTCAGCATTCAAGACCCTGCTGAAACTAGATTACAAGGCATTTATCAGGAACCGACACAATCATTTACCACACCTTGCCCTAAACACGAAATGAGTTCCGGCCTCTGGACAGCAATTCAGGGGGTGGCGTGTGTTCGAGTACGGTGCAAGTCATCGTTCTGCTTAAGTCCTTGAATCATTTCAGCAAACTCATCATCCATGTCAATACTATACTGAAATAATTGATATAGTGTGAAAAGGGCCGATATCGTCCAAACCATTCTGAAATCTAACCTCGTATACCACTAACGAAAAGAAACAAATTGTTTTCATACAGATTCTGGTCCTAAAGTGTATGTTCTAATATCAACCCTTGAGGACCACCATGGCAGACTCCGCAGCACGATCGTTCATCTAATTAAGCATTAGATAAGCCGCAGACGAAAAAAAGGTCGCTAAGCAACAACGAACAGCAAGACTCAAACTACCCTGTGCTCTCGGGCACGGTAGCTAGATCATCCATTTTGCGTCTGTATATTCCTTAAGGTCCAGGCATGGAATTTTGCGAACAGCAAAGCTTTTGGCAAGCCTGAAACTCCGTGCAGGCTTGTCTGAGCCTTTACTGTTCACCTTTGTATTAAGCACCCTTTATGCCCATAGCGGCTCAAGTACTTTTTAAGCTTCCATACAATTAATGGCATATGGATGGGCTTAGAATTAAGCGATAACTAGAAAACGCTTTGATTTATTGGCCAACTTTATGTTACATAAATGCATATAGAATTTTATTGGGCTTTAAAAGCAAGATTAAACTATAATAACACCCAGAATAAACTATATCTGTGAAATTTAATGCATGTAGGAATCTGTTCTCAGAATCATATTAGATTGTTCTTGATTGAGAAATAAGTATGACAGAATGCACAAGCCATAAAACGCTTTAATCGTAAATAAAGTTATTTGGTACTGTCTGTACGTATTAAATTTGATTTTTTTAGTTCGTGTTTACCTATAGCTAAATTTTTATATTAAAGTCCATAAAACCATTACATGTAATCACAGAATGTCTCCTTCATTCTAACTTTTGTTTTAAATAATGTCATTTTCTGTCCTTAAAATGCATATTTGTTTGGAACTCATGGTTGCCTTGAGGCCATTTTTTACCAGTTGAAAGTCTGCTTCATTGGTTTTTAAGGATGGCTGAAGATCAGGGCCCAGTTGTTCAAAACTAACGACGTTGTTAGTTAACGTTTCGTTAAAATTTCAAACGTTAATATCTCAAATTCCCCAATATTTTTTGTTCAAAAAATGTGAGAATCTTTTGCATTGCAAAAGCTCCTCACATATTTTCAACAAAAAATTTCAGTGTATTTGGTTACAAAGTGGTAAAATACTTAACGAGTTGACCTCTTAACGAGCTCGAAAGGCTAACGAGGCTTTGAACAACTGGGTCCAGTTTTGTAACTTTAACATGCCTAGTTCATTTGAACGTAAGTTTGACTAAAGTTGATTTTCTATTTTGAAACGTCAGTTTGACTAAAGTGTATTTTTAATGCTATAACCCAGGATGGATGGTTTTCACGTCACGGGAAATACTGAAAATTCCAGTACAACGATTTCTTCGTGGTAATTTTTTTTTTTTTTTTTTTTTTTTTTTTGCAGGATAACTTTTTTGTTGCCAAATGCAGTCTTGTAGAATAAAGCGCAGTTAATGCGTGCTCGTAAGTACTTTTAACTGGTGCTTTTCTTTTTACTGAGAGTTTTCTTAATTTCACGTTTAACACCCTCCTCCCCCACCCACTCCCCAGTTTAACATCATTCACGTGCCACAGCCTACTTTCGGTTTCGGATGTTGGGGGACGAATAAATACGAAAACTATAAGACTCACTATAAAATCGCAAATATCGTCTGAAAGTACTCATGACTACACATTCATTGCGCTGCATTTTGAAAGAATGCATATAGAAACAATGAAATTATTAAATAAAACGTGAAGAATTTCCGGGGTTTCCTTGTTCAAAATGACGTAAGAAAATGAGGCAAGAAAGCACGTGATCATCCACCCCTGTAACCTCTCTTCGGAACGTCTACTGAATCATTGAAATTCAAGTTTAAGTAGAGGCCATTTTCAACCCTTCAAACGTCTGCTTCAATGGAACTTACGTTTAACCGAAGGTTATGTTCTACCTACAAAGTGTCTGCATATTGTGCTCTAAGGTTGGTTGGAGGCTTATTTCTTTTCTCGTAAGGTCTACTTCATTGTCAACCTTTAACAACTTAGAACTGACAAATACCCTGCCCTTACAAACCATGCAGAAGGTGGATATTGCACAACCCAGGCAGGAAGAATCACTAGCAGATTAACTACATCTTGGTGAGGAAGCGCTTTCGATCAGGAGTTAACATCCATAGAAGAAAGAGCTTTCCTAGAGCAGAGGAAGTGAACTGCTGATAATGACATTACGAGCTCGTCTGAAGAAGGCCAGAAAGTCAACCCAGCCAAGACTCAGGCTGACCACGAGAAGTTAAGAAATCCGGATAGGGAAGGCACATTTCAAGCAACCATATGAGGCAAATTGAACCACTCAGCAGTCTGAGGGATGATGACATGAACATAGATAACATGATAACCACCTACGCTGCAGTAGTGACTGACAAAGCCAATGAGATACTTGGGAAAGAACGTCGCTGGAAAAAGCCTTGGTTACTAGAGATGTTCTCGACTTCTGTGGCGACAGGAGGGATTTTCACAATACACTGTTACAATACAGCAGTGACTGAAACAGCCAGTGAGATAGTTGGGAATAAACGTCGCAGACAAAAAGCCCTTGGTTACAAAAGATGTTCTCGACTTCTGTGACGAGAGGAGAGATTTCAAGAAGATGCGGTATAAAGTAGAAGGAGCAAAGGAATGCAGGAAAGTTAACAGCAAGAGGGTTCAGAAGGCCCCGAAGAAAGCAAATGAGGACTCACTGGTAATCAGTACGGGAAGATCGAAACTTGCCTGAACAAATACCACAGCAAACGAGCATATCAGCTGTTGAAGCAAGGGCGTAGCTACCTATACGGCAAATACGCAAGTGCGTATTGAAATTTTGTCAAAATTGACAAAATTTCAAAACGCACCTGCATATTTGCATTCTGAATATTTATAAATTAGACAAGATTTCAATACCAATGACCAAAGTGGCTGAAATACTAGCTTTCCCTTCAAGAAGTAGAGAATAAAACATGGTTGTGCGTATTATCAAATTGCCCCTAGTTACGCCCCTGTTGAAGGATATCTTCAGAGATACAGGGCAGAACCACAGCTGTCCAGGACAAATCTGGGAAATGTCTAACAGAGGAACAAGAGATTCTCAGCAGATGGACAAAATATTGCTCAGAGCTTCATGAGAGTTTTGGTGACAATGCAGTTCTGGAGTGCACTCAGTACCCGGAGAAAGGTCTACAACCGATCCTCCGTAAGGAAGCTGGCATTGCAGTAGCAGCACTGAAAATGGGGAAGTCCGCCGGAGTTGATAATATACCAGCAGAAATTGTTCAAGGTGGTGGGGAAACCATGATTGGTGTTTGACAAAGATCTGTAACAAGATCTGGAGAACAGAAGAATTGCCGACCCTATGGACTCAGTTGCTGATTATCACATTCCCTATAAAGGACAACCTACAGCTCTGCAGGAACTACAGAGTCATCAGCCTCATCAGTCATCCGAGTAAATTCATGCTGGAAGTAATCTTGAACAGGCTCAAATCCCAAGTTGAAGAGATAATTGCAAAAGAAAAAGGCTAGGATCAGAGCAGGAAGGAGCTCCACAGAACAGATCTTCAGCCTTAGAATCCTGTGTGAAAAGTACTTTCAACATCAGCAGAAGCTGTACTATGGCTTCATACATAGATTTAAAAAATAATGAAAAAAACATAACACAAAAAAACATTGCATTTGGAGAGAGAACAACATATCTCTTGGATCAAAGGTGAAACTTGTGTGCTCCCTTGTCATTTCCATATTTCTGTGTGCCTGTGAATCATGGACCTTGACAGCAAAGTTAGAGAAAAGAACGCAGGCCTTTGAGATGATATGCTACCGAAGGTTACTGAACATTTCGTACAAGGACCATATAACTAATGACGAGGTTCGCAGAAAGATCCAAGCAGCCATTGGAGACTATGATGAACTCCTGACACTGGTCAAAAAACGAAAACTGAGGTGGTTTGGCCACGTCTTAAGGTCTTCTGGTTTGGCAAAGACGATTCTACAGGGCACAGTGAAAGGAAAAAGAAGAAGAGGTAGAGGGAAGATAATATTAAAGAGTGGACAGGGATGGATTTTGCCAGCTCAACTAGGGCAGCTGAAAATAGGACAAGATGGAAAGGGATTGTTTCGAAGTCATCTGTGGTGCCCCAATGACCTAGTAAGGTTATGGAATAGAATAGAATAGAATAGCTACCGAAGATTATTGAACATCTCATACAAGGACCAAGTTACTAATAAAGAGCCAGACAGCCATTTTAGCATAAGAGGAACTCTTTTCTTAGTAAGAAATGGATACTGAGGTGGTTTTGCCACATCTCAAGGTCTTCTGTGTTAGAAGTTAGGGCACAGTGAAGGGATAAAGAAGGAGAGGTAGATAGAATAGAGGTTAGAAGACTATATTGAGGACTGAACAGGAGTAGAATGGACTTTGTAAGCAAAACTTGGGCAGCTGAAGACAGGACTAGGCAGAAAGGAATTGCTGTATAGTCGTCTGTGGTGCCTCGAACTTATGGGATAGAGTAGACTAAACTAAACTACTACGCTGAATGTTACGTTCGACGTAAGGTCGTTTTCTAACATCGACCAATCTAATTCATTGTAACTTCAATTAAAATTTAAAGGAGTTCTTTCAAGAGCAGAGAACACATTCAAAAGAAGGAATATGGGTTATACTTTGAAGTTTCGACTAAAGCCTCATCAGTGATCCTGAAATGATCTGGTGACGAAAGCCAGAGAAAGACATAATGTTATTTCTTAATTTTGACAAGTCGGTCGATTCAAAGACTGATAAGTATCCAAATGAATCCAAATGAATAAAGCGATGATCTAAAACATAACTCTTATCCCTTTTTTTTTTTTTTTTTTTTTTTTTTTTGGATTTATCAGAATATATCCTCTTAATCCAATGGACAAATATAAACTTTGACAGATGGTAATTTGAAATTCCACACTAAGAAATACAGTGTTTGATTGTCATTCTTTATATTAAGAACATCTTCTTGATTGGAACTATAACTGACCTCGGAACAACTACTTCCGTGTAAATTATGTTGGGTGGAGAGCCATTATCAACTCTAAGACACTTCACTTGAGCATAAGTTTGACTAAAGATTATGTTTTACGTTTTTTGTTGTGGCAAAGGTTGAGTAAATCTCCTTTTCTACCCTTAGATTGTTGTTTTTTTGTTGTTGTTTTTTTCGCTGGAGTTTAAGGTTGACAGAGGGCCAGTTTCTACCGTCATAACATCTAGCAATGTATTTGAGCTGAAGACTGACTGAGGTTCATCTTCTAACCTTGGAATGTGTAGATCGTTGAAATCTAGATTTGATTTAAGGCATTTTTCACCCTGAAAATAACTGCTTTCTATTTAACTTCAGTTTGAATAAATATCATTATCGAAACCTCGGAGTATTTTGTAGATCCATACTGTAGCTTGGCTTCAGTGTCATTTTCTACTCTTATTGGAAATTAAATTTGATTTAAGGTCATTATCTACCCTCGGAATGTTTTCTTCAATGGGACTAAAACTTGAATAAGGGTAAATTTCTCTAACTTCGGCATGCCTGCTTCATACAGTAGTATTTTACATTGGAGTACAATTTCTAATTTTCTAACCTGGGAACGCCTATTAGCTGCTACGTACGTTTACCTGATGGCCGTGTTCAACCCTCAGAAATAAGTCACCAGCAGCAGCAGAGTTTAAGTTAGACTTATGGTCGTTTCCTTCAAATTAATATCTGTTTAATAGTACTTGTCATTTAAATATAACGTCATGTCATTTTCTATCTTCGGAATATCTTCCTCATTGGATCTTAAGGTTGACGGAATGTCATTTTCAGCCCTCTGAATGTCTTGTCTTTTCCATTGAAACTTGATCCTCACAGAAGGGTATTTCACGCTTTGGCATATCTGCTTTATTGTAAATTATACGCAAGGTTGATAGAATGTGATGCTCTACCCACGACATGTCTTTTCTAGCTTATCTCTATTTTATTGTAAATCGAGTTTGATAGAATGTAATTTCTACCACGACACGTCTACTGTTTTTAAACAGCTTCTTTTGAATTTGACAGAGTGTCATTTTCTACTCTCAGTAATATCTTCTTCAGTAGAACGCAGTTGGGACTGATTTACACCTTTCTAACCTCGGGACTTTTTCTTCATTATAATTAAACTAAAGGCCATTTTCAAAGCTAAGAATATGTACTTCATTGCATCTTCAACTAAAAGCCAATTTTAACCCTCAAAACGTCTACGTAAAGGAAACTTGCTTTTGATCGAAGGTCATTATCTACCCGTGAAACATCTGCATAAGTGTAATATAAGTCTGACTGAAACCTTTTTTCTGTACTAAGAAATCTTTTCTTCATTTAATCTTACGTTCGATTAAAATCACTTTCTAACCTCGACCAAACAACTTCATTGTAACTTAACTTGGAAACAAAAAATGAACCTTCGAAATGGCTATTTCCACGTTAAGAGTTCGGTTGTTTGCTTGTCATTTTCTTTCATCAAACCATCTACACGAACTTCATTGTATGTTAGGTTTAACTGCAGAGCATTGTCTAATCTCTGGAACGTCTACTTCATTGCTATTTAAGTTTTCGACCATCAGAATGTCTTCTTCATTGGAGCTGAAGTTTGACTTAAGATTCTTTTCTAACCTCGAAAGGTCTACTTCATCTTAACTTGATATTGACATAATGCCCATCGCTTCCCTCAGAAGGTCTTATTTTTGGGAATTAAAGGATGACAGACGATCATCTGTACCTAAAAATATCTGTCTATTTTGAGAATACGTCTGACTGCAAGCCATTGTCTTACTCTGGAATGTGTATTCCATTGTAACTAAATTTGACGGTAACTTTGGCGATATCTTCTTTCTGTTTAACTTAAGTCTGACTGAAAACCATTTTCAAAAGCTCAGAATATCTTGTATAGTGTAGCTCAAGATTGATAATTTTTGTCAAAAAAATGTTAAAAACTGTCACGAGTGAAAGGACCATCAGCCAGCATGAAAAAATCCTCTCAGTATCGTTTGCTACGCTGGTCTAAGGGAAATAATCGAATGCTGACTGTGTCGCTCAGTGTCTTCAACGTGTGTGAATACATGTATTCACGCAGTCTTACGGATCCTGAAGTGTAGACTTTGATCAGATAGTGCATAGTGCACTGCTTAAGTTATGGTGAATTAAACTGAGTTTCGCGCCCCTTTCATCGGTATTTCATTCATACTGAGACGATGGCAGGATGATAATGAATAGTTGTTTCGAACAGTGTAAAGCGGAAGTCGAATCCCGCGGGTACCGCTAGCAGCACTTAACCCCTAAAGCGCCAAAAATTAAAATTGTTGAATTGGCAAACAGCGTAGATCCAGATGAGGTGGCTCATAATGAGCCACCTCATCTGAATCTACACTGTTTGCCCTCTGGTGTTCGAATTCTCAATGTGATTACGCTTGGACAAGGCATTTTTTTTGAAATTCTGCAGACGTAAATTTGTCGTCTGCTTTTTGGCGCATTAAGGGTTAACCTACTGCGTTACCAAGGCTTCTGCGATTTCTGGGAAGACAGACGTTTGAATTTTAGCCTCTTTAATCAGATGATACCATATAAAACTCTCCATTATATCAGCAACCTTATAACTTTCAGCCAAACAGTTATCACCTTATTAGGAATAATTGTTCAAATTGTTAAGAAATAATTGTTCAAATTGTTCAATCAGACTTAACCTTACAAGACCTACCGACAAATGAAATCAAACGATACTTATTACAAGAAACTGGCATCATACCTTGTGCGTGTAGCAAAGCTTCAGATCAGTCTGTGCACCCGCTTAGTCTGAACAGAGTCTTCCATTTTTGCATCAAGAATTCATGAATCCTGCGTTAACTATATTTGTAGAATAATGAAGACTTATCAGACTGCGCGGAGGCGCAGGTTGACCTGACTCTTGACGGCCCGCGAGTGCTTTATAAGGTATCATTTTCTCATATCAGTGATCAAATTTAATATTCTCTTGGGAGCATTTGAAGGAGACGATTCAACCAATTAGTGGACCAATCAGCGTACATTCCATTGTTAGAGGTTTCAAGAGGCCTGTTCTTGGTCTGTACCCGACAGTAATTGGAAAGAGCAGATGTACTTGTCTTGAAAACACCAGGTTTGCCAATAGGCAATGTAATATATTGTTCTTAACTATTCAACTATTTTCATCCTTTGTTTGCAGTTGTTTTTCTACAAAGGTTCAGCCTTTGCATTACAGCAGGGTCACAGGGTATAATCGATTCCGCCAATTTTCGCTTCCTGCAGAGACTGTACATCATATCTGGCTTCCACCGAGACTGTCCGCGAACTCTTGCTTCCTGCCGAGACTTCTGTACATGATAAATGGCTTCCTGCAGAGACTGTCCGCGTGATTCTGCTTCCTGCCGAGGCTCTCGGCAGGAAGCAGAGTCACGCGGACTGTCTCGGCAGGAAGCCATTTCTCCAGGACAGTAGTCTCTGCAGGAAGCAAGAGTTCGCGGACAGTCTCGGCGGAAGCCAAATATGACGGACAGTCTCTGCAGGAAGCGAAAATTGGCGGAATCGATTATACCCTGTGAGGGTGGTAATATCGGGCAAAGATGCCGTGACATTTTAGGTGTTGTGGGTTCTACTTTTATTGGCTCAAAGTAGGGCAAGGGCCTACAATAATAACTGTGCTTCTGTTCTGTTCTGTAATAACTGTGCTTGCACAAGCCCGGATCCAGACCACCACGTACTGGTGGGGCCCTGGATAACTGGCGGGACTGGGAGGTGCCGAGAAGTGTGTGTGTGTGGGAGGGGGGGCGGGAGAGTGGGGCTTGAAAATATATGACATAATTAGGGATCAATTTGATGAGAATTTTTGCTAATGTCATTTTCGCCTTGAAACATATGTTGTGATATCTCATTAGAATCGCCTCGATGTCATAACATATTTTCTCTCTCTCTCTCTCTCTCTCTCTCTCTCTCTCTCTCTCTCTCTCCGGGAGACGGCCATTAGAACCACCTCGATGTCTCCGGGAGACGGCTTTATATAGAATGAAATACTGTTTCAAAGGGCCGTTAAACCCAGCCTGATTGACCGTTGCATGTACCCCAAAAAACAACATTTGGATTAAATTATGCCGATAGATGAGCTTCAGTATCGTCATACAAATGTCACAGCCAGTCCTAATAAGCTTTTAACCCATTAACCCAGATCCAGAAAGATTTCAAAGATATAACAATAAATCTGGCGTCCGTCCGTCTGTCAAGCAGGATATCATAACTTGTGAGGCACTCTAATTTCTAAATGCACTTTTTCTCGTGGCGTGATTCGAATGGGTCCCAAGAGGTACCGAAGACACAAACGTTTTATTTAACGACACGTTTGTTTTACCCATTGCGTGAAAATTGGTTTTAAACTAGAAACTGACATTAGTTTTGTCACTTGTTCTAGTTTTAGTGATAACTTTGGTTAGAACAGCCTCCCAGGGGACACGTTAAAGACGGCTATGAGCTGTAAAATCGTTGTACAAACGCACCATGTTTTGTTGCAAATTTCAATACATTTTATTTCCAAAAAGAAGAAATGTTTGTTAACCCCCTTAAATCGCCAAAAACTAAACTAGACGAATTTGCAAACAGTCGCTTCGTTTGGATCTACGCAGTTGCCCTCAAGCCTTTCAGTTCTCAAAATGATAGAGCTTGGTTATGACTTTTTTTATTGTTGAAAATTTGCAGACGTATATTTCGTCGTCTGCTTTTTTAGCAACTGCTGTGGACCGATTTGGGAAGCATATTGGGCACCTCCTGATGTCAAAATGTCAAATACACGTAGATAAAAATAAATTCGGTTGAATTGTACACAGACTTTGAGCGGGTGGTTTAAATTTGGAAAACAGTCACGTAAAATAGCAAGCGCTTTGAGCCAAGTTGCTTGATTTTACATGAGTGAGTTACATGATAATGTACATGTGCTAATAGCATATGTGAAATTTTATAGCAACTTTCATTGTCATTGCAATCAGTTTGCATAAAATTTCAAATGATATCTCCTTTGAATGTAGCCTGCCAATATGAATAGTGTTGTTTCATAACCAAGCTTAGATCGTGTGTATTTTGTATCATACTAAACATTACTATTATTGTTTCATCACAGATGTAGATCGTGTGTATTTCATGTTGTTTCATCACCAGCGAAGATCGTGTGTATTTCATGTTGTTTCATCACCAGCGAAGATCGTGTGTATTTCGTGTTGTTTCATCACCAGCGTAGATGGTGTGTATTTCGTGTTGTTTCATCACCAGCGTAGATCGTGTGTATTTTGTATTATTTCATCACCAGCGTAGATCGTGTGTATTTTGTGTTGGTTCATCACCAGCGTAGATGGTGTGTATTTCGTGTTGTTTCATCACCAGCGTAGATCGTGTGTATTATATCATCACCAGCGTAGATCGTGTGTATTTTGTATAATATCATCACCAGCGTAGATCGTGTGTATTATATCATCACCAGCGTATATCGTGTGTATTATATCATCACCAGCGTAGATCGTGTGTATTATATCATCACCAGCGTAGATCGTGTGTATTTTGTATTATATCATCACCAGCGTAGATCGTGTGTATTTTGTGTTGTTTCATCACCAGCGTAGATCGTGTGTATTATATCATCACCAGCGTAGATCTTGTGTATTTCGTATTGTTTCATCCCCAACGTAGATCGTGTGTATTTCGTGTTGTTTCATCACACGCATAGATCGTGTGTATTTCGTGTTGTTTCATCACCAGCGTAGATCGTGTGTATTTCGTGTTGTTTCATCCCCAGCGTAGATCGTGTGTATCTCGTGTTGTTTCATCACACGCATAGATCGTGTGTATTTCGTGTTGTTTCATCACCAGCGTAGATCGTGTGTATTTTGTATTATATCATCACCAGCGTAGATCGTGTGTATTTCGTGTTGTTTCATCACCAGCGTAGATCGTGTGTATTTTGTATTATTTCATCACCAGCGTAGATCGTGTGTATTTTGTATTATATCATCACCAGCGTAGATCGTGTGTATTTTGTGTTGTTTCATCACCAGCGTAGATCGTGTGTATTATATCATCACCAGCGTAGATCGTGTGTATTTTGTATTATATCACCACCAGCGTGGATCGTGTGTATTTTGTGTTGTTTCATCACCAGCGTAGATCGTGTGTATTATATCATCACCAGCGTAGATCGTGTGTATTATATCATCACCAGCGTAGATCGTGTGTATTTTGTATTATATCACCACCAGCGTGGATCGTGTGTATTTTGTGTTGTTTCATCACCAGCGTATATCGTGTGTATTATATCATCACCAGCGTAGATCTTGTGTATTTCGTGTTGTTTCATCCCCAGAGTAGATCGTGTGTATTATATCATCACAAGCGTAGATCGTGTGTTTTTGGTGTTGTTTCATCACCAGCGTAGATCGTGTGTAGTTCGTGTTGTTTCATCACACGCATAGATCGTGTGTATTTCGTGTTGTTTGATCACCAGCGTAGATTGTGTGTATTTTATATTATTTCATCACCAGCGTAGATCGTGTGAATTTCGTGTTGTTTCATCACCAGCGTAGATCGTGTGCATTTTTTGTTGTTTCATCACCAGCGTTGATCATGTGTGTTTTGAATTATTTCATCACCAGCGTAGATCGTGTGTATTTTGTATTATTTTATCACGAGCGTAGATCGTGTGTATTTCGTGTTGTTTGAACTTGTTTCATCACCAGCGTAGATCGGACGAATTTTGTGATGTTTTATCCCCAGAGTAGATCGTGCGCATTTCCCTACAACTATGAAATTTGCTCTGGAGGAACAGTCTTTGTCAGACTGTTCCTCCAGAGCAAATTTTATAGTTGCAGGGACTCTCCTTCATAGAAATTCAGCCTTAGCAACAGCATATAGCAACGACTTAAGTCGTTTTATAAATACGGCCCCCGGTGTTTTTTATTCCCCCGTCATCTATACCACCTTAAGTCACCAAAGATGGCATAAAAGTTGTTTCTAGGATGATAGCCTAGCTTGTTGAACTATTCTTTACCGGCCTTAATCTATTTTTCAAGCTCTGCTGACTCTGGACTTTACTTCCAATTCTCTGAAAATTTTATACCTAAATTTAGCAAACCTTGCGTACACTTTCTTCTCACCATATAAGGCAGGTATAACATAGTATTTCGTGGCGTTCTAGTGCAAGATGTAAGGGCTGTATTTGATGATAACTCACTGCTTCTGGAAATCATCCCTACAGTAGTAGTAAAACGGGGCGCCCTTTACTACTTACAGTATATGATGGCTGGAAAACTGTTACTCGGAAAGCAACGTTTATGTCCGGGCATCACACATATCCAAAGCGTAATATAAGACAGATATGAGCCATTTATGCCGCGGCTAGTTTTATTCATATGTTTTACAGTAAAAAGTCTCTGGAGTTCACTTACAATCTTCCTTTGCCATTTATTCTGTCTCCCGATGAAACATGTCAAATACACTGCTATTTTAACTTCAGGCAGGGTGGGACTCTATCGTACAGGCACAACTGAGACCCGAATATATTTTTGGTGCTGCTGCACTTGTGCAGGGCGAAGCGGAAGATCTTCCTTTGTATATCTTCCAACTGGGTTTTTAGCTCACCTGAGCCGAAGGCTCAACCGTGAGCTTATAGTATAGGCAGGCCTCCGTAGTCCGTCCGTCGTCCGTCCGTCTGTCCACCATTTTAAAAGGTCTTCTTCTACGAAACCGCTGGGCCGATCAAAGCCAAATTTTATATGGAGCGTCTATGGGTTGGGGCAAAGAAAGTTTGTTCGGGGTATCTGTGTCACATGACCAAGATGGCCGCCACGCCCATATATGGTAAAAACCTTTCAAAAATCTTCTTCTCCAGAACCAAAAGGCATGTGACCTTGAAACTTGGAATGTAGCATCGGGCATGCGGGCCCATCATAGTATATACAAATGATGACCTTGCGATGACCTTGACCTAATTTATGACATGGTCAACTTTGGTACGTTAGGCTTTTATATGGGAAAATGCTTAAACAGCGGATTTCTCAGAAACTATTTAAGTCTAAGGTACTATACTTGGTATACATGGTCAACTGAATGAACGAATGAAGATATTATGTCACTAAAGGTCAAGGTCATTCGGTCCGTCCATCCGTCGTCAAGATTTTCAAACATCTTCTCCTCTGAAACTACTAGGCCGATTAAAGTTAAATTCATATGGAGTGTCAGTGGGATGGGGGAACGAAAGTTTATACGCAGGGTTCGGGTCATATGACCAAGATGGCCGCCATGCCCATATATGGTAAAAACCCTTCAAAAATTTTCTTCTCCAGAACCAAAAGGCCTATGACCTTAAAAGGTGGTATGTAGCATTGGGCATGCGGGCCCATCATAGTTTATACAAATGATGACCTTGCGATGACCTTGACCTAATTTATGACATGGTCAACTTTGGTATGTTGGGCTTTTATATGGGAAAACGCTTAAACAGTGGATCTCTCAGGTATAATACTTGGTACACATGGTTAAGTAAACGAACAAATGAAGATATTATGTCATTAAAGGTCAAGGTCATTCGGTCTGTCCATCCGTCGTCAAGATTTTCAAACATCTTCTCCTCTGAAACCACTGGACCGATTAAAGCCAAATTTCATAATGAGTCTCAATGGGATGGGAGAACGAAAGTTTGTGTGCGGGGTGTGGGTCACATGACCAAGATGGCTGCCATGCCCATATATGGTAAAAACCCTTCAAAAATCTTCTTCTCCAGAACCAAAAGGCCTATGATCTTGAAACTTGGTATGTAGCATTAGGCATGTGTGCCCATTATAGTTTATACAAATGATGACATTGCGATGACCTTGACCTAATTTATGACGTGGTCAACTTCGGTACCTTAGGCTTTTATATGGGAAAACGCTTAAACAGTGAAAGTCTCAGAAACTATTTTAGTCTACGGTACAATATTTGGTATCTAAAAAAGTATGGTCAACTAAATGAACAAATGACGATATTTTGTCACTAAAGGTCAAGGTCATCCTGTCAGCCCATCCGTCAAGATTTTCAAACATCTTCTCCTAAGAAACCACCATTGCCGATTGAAGCCTTTCATATGGAGTCTCAGTGGGATGGGGGAATGAAAGTTTATACGCAGGGTCTGGGCCACATGACCAAGATGACCGCCATGCCCATATATGGTGAAAACCCTTCAAAAATCTTCTCTTCCAGAACCAAAAAGCCTATGACCATATAACTTGGTATGTAGCATTGGGCATGCGAGCTCATCATAGTTTGTACAAATTATGACCTTGCGATGACCTTGACCTAATTTATGACATTGACAACTTTATTACGTTAGGCTCTTATATGGGAAAACGCTTAAACAGTGGATTGCTCAGAAACTATTTAAGTCTAAGGTACAATACTTGGTACACATGGTCAACTAAATTAACAAAGGAAGATATTATGTCACTAAAGGTCAAGGTAATTCGGTCTGTCCATCTGTCGTCAAGATTTTCAAACATCTTCTCCTCTGAAACCACTTCGCAGATTGAAGCCAAATTTCATATGGAGTCTTAGTGGCCCAATAATAGAGGGATGGGGGAACGAAAGTTGGTTCCCGGGATCTGCGTCACATAACCAAGATGGCCGCCATGCCCATATATGGTAAAACCCGTTCAAAAATCATTTTCTCCAGAACCAAAAGGCCTATGACCTTGAAACTTGGTATGTAGCATTTGGAGTTTTGGCCCATCATAATTTATACAAATCAGGACTGTGCATTGAGTGTGACCTAATTTATGGCAAGGTCAGTTTTGATGCATTAGAAAATGCTTAAACAGTGGATTTCTCAGAAACCATTCAAGATGATATTTGGTATTTATGGTTAACTAAGTGAGCCTATGAAGAGATTATGTTGTTAAAGGTCAAGGCCATTCTTTGTTCAAGGTCACCGTGATTCTGTTGCCTGTCAACATTTTCAAACATCTTCTCTGAAGCCATTGGGCTGTTTGAAGCTATATTTCATATGGAGCTTTACTGGGTTAAAAGAATCAAAGTTTGTTGAGCTGGTCATGGTCACATGACCAAGATGGACACCATGCCCTTATATGGTAAAACTCCTTCAAAAATCTTCTTATCCTGAATCAAAGGCACAATGACCTTGTGGCATGGTATGTAGCATTGAGAACTGGGGCCCATCATAGTTTTTACAATCATGATGGTGCATTGGCCTTGACCTAATATATGGCAAGGTCAACTTTGGTATGTTATGCTTTTATATGGGTAAATGCTTAAACAGTTGATTTCATGGAATTTTTTAAGCCTAGATCGATATAATAATTGGAAAATATGGTTAACGAAATGAATACATGAAGACATAAGGTCATCAAAGGTCAAGGTCATTTTTTGAACTTTGCTCAAGGTCACAGATTTTAAAATTAAAATATGCACACCTTTAAAGTTACTGGTTTCAAATTTGTAACAAATGAGCGAAATGACAAATTGTGTCTGTTGACAGAAGGTGTTAGGTGAGCTACAGGACCATTGGTCCTCTGGTTTTTCTTAGAGACGGTTTGATGTTGCTTCTTACTCATATATCTATCCGTTATAAAGTGTAAAATTCCAAAGAACAAAGTATTCAGATGAACAATTCCTATACCCTTTTGATGATAAGTGATTGCCTTTGTTTCAAATAAAACACACTTTGCAACAATTACCATGATAATGAAAATGTATATACATGAATATAATTCACATATCTGCGACATCTTTATTGCTTAAACTATATTCGCAGTTCTCAAACGAAGGTCCTCATAAGTGCTCCTTTAATAAAAGAAAGCATTCATCGTCAGAATATTAGCAATAACAATGTAGTACTAAAAAGACCAGAGAAAATAAGATTCTCTTTTTCTTTTTTTTTTTCTTTTAACTTTTTTTTCTTTTGTTTTACAAATTTTTATGTGCGATAGTAACATGATAAATATGTTGTTGTTATATTGTATACATGTATATTAGGCTATTTATAGTAAAACAAGGTAGGATAGGTAGATAGGTAGGCTAGGGTAGAGTAGGTTAGGGTGTGCCAATTCGCAGACCCTAGTCCTGGAAAAAACATCTGCAAAGCCTAAAAAATTAGTGTCAAAATCTACTACGAGGACTTGATTGTTAAAATTTATACACAAATAAGTATGCTTTATGTAACACCAAAGAGTGTTTATCTGGGCTTTCAAATTCGTGTTTGAAATTGTAATGTGTTACCATAGCAACATATGACGACACATTCATGCAAGGTAAAGGGGTTTAAATTTTTTTGGCTTTATAGATACACATACAATGATTGTTTATGAAACAGAAAAAGGTTAAAATTGTTCAACTCAGGTACCCTTCAAGTTAACATAATCTGCAGCGTTAGTATTAAGGCTGATTCTAATTAGGTTAAACCGGATAGTTATCAATTCTCTCATATATACGCTACACTCATGAGGGAGGGGAAAAAAAGGAAGATGGGGCGGAGGTGATGAGGGGTTTGTGGCGGAACATACCAGTAACGGCCCAATACGGATGTTCATGCCCTTAGCCTTCTCCTAGCCGGTGAAACTTCTTATTCTTTTTTGGAAAAACATTGCTGACTCGGAATGAACAATACTTTATTATACTGGTAAAACATGACAAAACATTTCCACGCAAAGACGAATCGTGCTACACCGTTAACTAGAGCCGTTATTACTTCGGGGTCCTTGGGGACGAATGTTATGGAAATGAGCAGAGTATTTTGAAGCCAGCATAAACGTTATAAGAACATTTATTTTATGTATGTTTGAGGTTTTACTGGAAAAGTTTGTTCCGAAGACTGGCTGTCGAGTAATGAGACCCGCCAATGCAAGCAGCTACCTTCTAAACTTTTGTTGTTGTTGTTGTTGGGGTTTTCTTTCTAGCAGAAACGAAATGCCACGTTTGATCTTTTCTTTTGCTCCTGATTTAGATTAGAGCCGCAGCGCAACAAAACCAACAAAGTGGCATGTGCACCCAGAGCAGACTCAGATCAGCCTGGGCATCCGCCCAGAGTCTTCGCTGTCCGCATAGAGCTAACTTAGGTCCCTAGCTATCCTGATCAGACCGGGGCGGATGCCTTGGCTTATCTGAGTTCGCTGGGCGTACATGCCAATTTGTTGGTTTTGTCGTGTCGCGGCTCATTTTGTAAAATCAGTCACATTGACAAAGATGAACCTTCGATTGATTAGCGTCTTATCACGTCAAACAATATTTTCATATTAGACGACCAGATAGGAAGAGAAATCCATAACAAAGTAATAGGGGTGAAAAAATGGCCTCATTTGAGAGATATAAGGGTTTTATGTTCCTTTGTTTCCATGCCATTAATATTGCCCGAAAAATGATCACTTGATCAATTGTGATTTGATGACAACAAAAAAATTTTAAAAAAAAAAACACTCATCAAACAAAGAATACCCAAATCAGACTGTTTATAAAAGACCTGCTTGTCTCATTTTAAAAAAGGTGATGCTCTAGAGGCCTCTTCGCTGATATTCCACTTACACGTACTTGCTTACTCATTACGTTGAATCAGCGTTTATTTAGTGTTGAGTCAACGTTGTGTGCCCAGTGGGTTGGATTTTCAAACTCGTATAGGTCCATGTGTAGGTAGTTGCTGGACAAACATTGGTATTACTTCTTGTGAAATTGTTGTTATATTTATGTTTATATCAATTACTTCTAGTTTATATGTACGTACACTTTAGTCACAAAATTCTTGTATAGCACTTTAATATCCATGCCATCAAATATATGTATCTGTATTGCTACACCAACTGGAGAGGACAAATATAGGCAGTGCCTACGTCCAATTCATTGGCTCATGTATGTACTTTTATGTATATGTTGCCATGAAATTGTGAATAAATAAATAAAACGTACTTGCTTAATGTGATTCTGTATAGCAACCTGGCCCCGAGGTTATAAAAACTTTTTTCATGCTCAGCTCAGCTGAGTATGAAATTTTACCTGCTAAAAATAGCAAATTACTGATTAGTACAGTTTTTTTCTTGCTCAGTTTAGCTGAGTATGAAATTTTCTCTGCTTATGAATATGAAAATGCCAACATTAGTTGGCATTTTCATTTTTATCTGCAGAGAAAGTTTCATGCTCAGCTGAGTTTAGCACGAAAAAAAGTATTATAACCTCGGGGTCTGAGCATCAAAAATGAGTACAAGCAAAATCGTTGACTTTATATCCCCCGCCGAAGTGGGTCTTGTTTGTTTCATAAAATTTCGTTCACTGGTCATTTAGTTAGAACTTAACTTGTATTTTTTTAACTAAATGGCTATAACTCCTGCAAAAGTGAGACTATTCTGACAACCCTGCGATACGGTGATATATATTTATATTCAGTTTCATGAAATTTCGTTCACTAGTATCTGAATCATAGCCAGTTTGTAAATTTTAAATCAATTCAAGGGCAAAAATTCATGCATTAACGATACCATTCTGGTAAAACTTGATGTGCACTCCCATGTTATGATGATACATACACGTATTTAAGTTTCATGAAATTGTGTTACTTAGCTGCGCTCAATTATCATTTCATAAAATTCTGTTCGTTGGTGAATAATTAGTTATGGCTCAATTTTTTAATTTTATATCGATTCAAGGGCAATGACTCATGCACTACTGTTGCCAGCCTAACAAAACTTAGTCTTCAAATCCGTTTTATATGATACGTATTCAGTATAAGTTTCATGACATTCCATTCATTGATTAAACCTATTTTGTCTTTTTTTTTTTTTTTTTTTATACTGGGGCGCATTTATATGTATGGGTATATTTCCAAGATTTTTTCTGCCATTTTTACAAAAGACAACAACTTTTGTAGCTTCCTGTTTGCATCGGCTTGAATAAAGAAACCCTTCTTAGATGGGATATACTCTGAAAGGAAAGACTTTTCTCGTAGGGAAGGAGAAGCTTTTTTCTTTTCGAGTTAACCGCCATTGAAAAAGGAAGCCCAAAAATGAATTTGAGTTGTTGTTGTTCCCTCTGAACACTATCTTAATCCATTGTGTTTCTGTGCTAGTTTATCATTACAACGAAGTGTTGAGATATCTCTACATTTGCAAGAATTACCGGTATTGAAGCGTCATGCTGAGAATTTTGCTTCTTTATATTATTTACCTGCACCATCGCGGTAGGTAACCTCTTTTCCTGAATGATATATAAATTCAACAAATAGGAACAGAATTTGGCATGTTTTTATACGACATCGCGTCAATTACATATAAGAACCATGTTCAAATTTCTATTTCAGGCATGATAAATATACATTAAGACCATTTCAGTGCACTTTAGACTATAGCGTTGCAGTTACGGCTTAAACTGGGCTTTCTGGGCAAAGAACGAACTATCCCAGCCCCGGTCTGCAGGGATCAACAGAAAGCTCTTGCCTACTCATGTCAAAATATGAGTTCTTATGCAACAAATGGGATGGGATGACGCGATGGACAACGTGATTCCAGTATAACCCCATCACGCTCTCGATCCTTTCTGGTGGTGTCATAGTGGTTACGATGAAATATGCTATGGATAGGTGTATGATGTTTTACACTCAAAAGCAGACGAGCCGCAAAATTTGCGGGAAATATTCAACATCTTCAAAGCCGGGAAAAGAGAAAGATTTGCCTATCCTGGGTGCATCATAAATGGATGTGTTGACCTTACAGCTGTACAATCACAATATTCTGGCAAAAAAAGCCATAGATTAAAATTACCTACTTAAAAAAAAAGCCACGTCATGTGACTTCCAAAATTGTCGCATTGGTGACAAGCAAAGGCTCTGGTAAGTGCAGTCTGATCAGAGCCTTTGCTTGTCACATCAGCCATCTATGGAAGAGACCCAAGCCACAGGGCCAACAATGAGGTGACTGATTACCCTGTATTAACGAGAAAGATGATCTGATTATCACATGACAAAATTGCCACATTGTTGGAAGTCATATGACGCGGCTCAAATTGGACGACTTTGAAGAGGATATGATACAATGCAGTACGGGTCTACAGGAGCAAATAGGACCATAGGAACAATTACAAAAGGTGACCTTACTACAGAAAAGCATCGGCTCATCACTTACAGACAAGGCATGGCTACAGTACCTGATGAATAAGTATCGTTTCAGGTGTATGGGTATACCTCCATGTTTTCCGCAATTTTTACCAAGGGGAATAACGTTGGTGACATCAAGTTTGCTTCCATGGATGAATAAGAAATTTCAATAGGGGATCTTCTTCGAGACTGGTGGCAAACAAAAATGAGACGGAGGGACTCGCTTCCCTGGTAAATGCACCCATTTACCGTAAAACCATACATGGTATTTTCAAGAACGACATACACCTATTCTTGTTCTCATATGCTGAATTCGTCACAGGATGGTTTCAGCAGTTCTCATCTGTCTCAGCATTGCACCATCTAAAGGATTTCACAAAACTCCGTTGAAACCTTATAACAAAATATTGCTAGACACCATTACTGTTTGTGCGATAATTACCTTCTGTGTTGTGGTGTCCCAAACTCAATTATTATGCTAGTCCTAAAAGCATCAAAAAGAAGACGACAAAGTTTGCGTCTGCAGAATTTCAAAAAAGGTTTCGTCCAAGCTGTATCATATCAAGAATTCAAAGACTAGAGGACAAAGAGTGTAGATCCAGATGAGGCGGCTCACTTCATCTGGATCTATGCTGTTTGCAAATTCAACTGGTTTCATTTTTGAGTCTTAAAATAGTTTTTTGCTATCCTGCCAGTAGAAAGTAAATAGTGTTTACCCTGATCAGGGAATTGTAAGTGAAAAGTCTCTTACAATTCCCTGCCCTGATGGGCAGACTACTCCCCCTGAATAGCCTGATCAGAGACTATGCTGTCTCCTCCAGAACTTTTGTACCAATCTTCAGCGTCATAACTGCCAGAGTAATTGTTCAACAAATTGTATAAGGTACCAAGACCCGTAACCATGTTAATTCTTAGCAATAAAATTCTAAGGATGCCTTCAAGCTAGAGATTGGTTAATCTAATGATAATAATGAGAAAATATACCTTAGAGCAAGTTCAAATAATCCAGACTCATATCAGCCAATGCACCTTCGGAGTCTGATCTTAGTTTTGCCTGTGTCTGATGTAGAGCCCTAAGCAGCCCAAGATAGCTAGTTAATACCAATAGGGAAGGCTCTGATCAGCCTGCATGACTGTGCAGGCTGATCTGAGCCTTCCCTGTTGGTATGTGAGAAGCCAATTTTCCTGTCACCATCCTAAAACCTGTCTGGGCAATAAAACTGTTGGAGACCAGACTCTAAAAGAATAGGTTCATGCTTCCTTTGTAGCCTAATTGGTGTTAATTTTTGTTTTGTCTCAAGCAAAAGCATAAAATTAGCATTGTTAATACTCAGGAATTGTTCACTTAAGCACTTTAGAATATTTGATGTGTTGACTCCATTGTCTAATAAAAATATAATTTATCGTTTATTTTATTACTATTTTCGTGATTTATATTACATGTATTTCTATGTTGTTGGAATTTCCATTTCATATTATTTGTGACATGTTAAGCTTATAATATATCCTGAATAAATGAATGGCGCCAAGACATTATTATAGGTGAGCTGAGTTATTTTGGCTGTGTTTGATATCCCTGTTTCCTGCATCGTGCTCATTTTATTAGCATCAAAAATGAAAATAGTTGAATTTGCATACAGGGTAGATCTAAATGAGGAACTCATAATGACAGCACATATCATAGTTCAACAGCTATGAAGTCTTAACTATGAAGTCTGAACTATGAAAACTGAACACAAACTGTGAAGTATGAACTATGAAGCGCGAGATATGAATTGCAATGACTATTTAAAGTGACATATGAGCTGTGAAATGTGAAGTATGAATTATGAAGTTGGATGTTTGGACTATGAACAATGAAGAGTGAAGTATGACTTATGAAGAATGAGCTGTCATGTGTGAAATATGAACTGTATAGCAGGGAACTATGGAATAAGAAGTCACCTTCAGAAAGACAGGTGGGACTTCTTTCATACTTACCGGTAACCCTTAAAGCGCCAAAAACTAAAATAGTTAAATTTGCAAACAGTGTAGATCCAGATGAGGTGGCTCATAATGAGCCACCTCATCTGAATCTACACTGTTTGCATTCTAGTGTTCAAATTCTCAGTATGACATCACTTGGACGAAACATTTTTTGAAATTCTGCAGACGTAAATTTTGTCGTCAGCTTTTTGGCGCATTAAGGGTTAAAAGTTCATACTCTTCATATCACACTTCACATTTTATAATAGATCACACTTCAAATTTCTTACTGCATACCTCATACTTCCCATTTCATACTTCCCAGTTCAAATTTCAGACATCATAGCTCATACTTCACACTCAATATTTCACTCAATAGTTCATAAATTATTTACATTTCGCAATTCATATTTCACACTTCCCAGTTCATACTTCGCCCTCATAGTTCACCCTTTAATTCTCAATTATGAACTATGAAGTATGAAAAGTGATGTGTGAGGTATGAACTATGACCTATGAACTTTGGAATGTTACCTCTTGTATACCTAAATTAAACTAGGAAACTATGAAGTAACAACTGTGAAGTATGAACTTTGAAATGTTAGTGCTTATATTCCTGAATTAAACTTTTAGGACACTATGCAGTATGAACTCTGAAGTATAGTCCAACTTCCCCTAACGGTCAACTCTCACCAAGTCTCCTTTTAACAACACTTTCAATCACCCCCCCCCCCCCCCTTCTCATTTCCTATATTTTTCACCTCTGCCCAGTCGTCCCCCTCTTTTTCTCGAGCAGTTACAATTTGTGACGAAATACAGTCAGAATTACCCCTGTAACGGCCAGTTTTTAATGAGAATGGTACTTTTGGTATTTTATTTATTTCTTCACCTGGGTATGTTATGGGTATATGTGGCCTATCCTGTTGGTTCTGTTGAAGGCTTGAAGCAGTGAGCAGCTTTAACCCATTGCATTCTGGGTATTTTTGTCGTCTGCTGAAATTGTCGTCTGCATCAAAAAACAAGAATAATTTGACAATATTGGTCTAACTAACTCTTGTAGAAATGTTGTCTAGGCAGCAAACAGTATGAATCTCAGATCAGGCCCCACGTTTGTGGGGCCTGATCTGGATCAAAACTGTTTGCCCAGATACCCCTAGAGGGGTATCCCGAATAGAATGGGATAAAAAGCAGAAATGTTTGATTAGGGACGAGTCATTTATTATGAGGTGGGGGGGCCGGGTACATTCTCATATGGTTCACTAAAATTTTTCCGACCCCCCCAGTCTCACCAAAAAAAATTTTCCGACCCCCCCAGATAGGTGACAAAATTTTTTATGACCCCCCCTATCCTCAGTGCCAGCTCCCCTTCACACACATACCATTTTACCTATTTTATGTCAGACTGACCTCAATCAAAACCTAGCTGTATGAAACACGAAGAACATTTCTTATTGTAACAGGTTAATTTCATGTAATCATGGTCTGTTTAAACTTTGTCTGCATTTCTTGCACTTTTTCTTCTGCTAATGGCCATCCAGAAATCTTTTGTCGAATGCTTAATAATTATATCTGTAAATAATATTAATTTGGCCTCTGGGTGGTGGGGGTCTGGGGGCTGTGTTTTTGCTGATGAAAAGGCACGTGGAGAGCTGATATCACAAATGCAGACATTAAATTTAATTGAGCATAAAAACATCTACTTGATATGATTTTATAGACACTTTCATACTGTTCTATCAAAACAATAAAAAGTTTTGTTTTTTTAGTCATTTTCATATGACTTTTTAAGTTGTAAGTTGTGAGTTTGAAAGAAAAGAGTCTGAAATCTTATGAGTAATGGGGGGTTCTGGGGGGCGAAGCCCCCCAGAAGCTGAGACATTTTTAAAAATGAAGACTAATGGAAGAATTCTGACCCCCCCCCAATATGCCTAATAAAATATATGACCCCCCCTGCTCCAAGGCTTTTTTATTTCCGACCCCCCCAGTACATCACCAAAAAAAATTCCGACCCCCCCTAAATGTACCCGGCCCCCCCAGCTGACAATAAATGACTCGTCCCTTAGACATCATTAAAACTGTTGCTTTGCTGGTACTCAGTGGTCAAACAACTACAAGCCTGTGAGTTAAACCCTCAAAACAACAGCCACCTCTATACAACTGCCAATTTTCATAGTTCCAGCTGTTGGAGAGAGGTTGCACTGTATAAACAATGGAGTGTAATGTCATCTCTGGTCTTTTGTACGGATTCATGAGCAACTCATGATTTTCTAATGCTTAAAGTTCTGATAGGGTCCGCACTGTTTGCTCATTACTATATCACACCGGGTAGTCGGCAATCGAAAACGCGCTTAACAATCGATTAACGCGGATCAAAAGCCATTAGAAACAGCGTTTTGGATTGCAAATTGATGACCATTTGCAATCGAAAACTCTGTTTCTAACAGATCAAAAACCATTAGAAACAACGTTTTGGATTGCAAACTCTGTTTCTAACTGTTTTTGATCGAAAACTCTGTTTCTAACTGTTTTTGATCCGCGTTCATTGATTGCATGAGCGTTTTTGATTGCCACCTACCCGGTGTGTATATGTCTCAATACTTAGAACATTTGTAATCAAATATATGTCAGATTCCATGCTTTATTTTAAATGCTAATGATTTATAAAGCATGAAGTATTTTCACCTACCACATTGATCAAAGTGTAAAACATTTTGGTTGCACCAAGAAAAAAATCTCAAAGCATGTACCACAGAACAGCATTTTTGCATATTGATTTTTTTTTTTTTTTTTTTCATTTTACATGTACTATATACACACACCTCAGAACTACAATTTGATGACACAAACACGGTTGACTCATGACTTTACAGAAATGCAGGCTGAGCTAAGGCGTTGCTATTCACACAGGCTACGAGAGAGGCTTTCTCACAGCCAGGCTTACATGTTCCTAAAATCTCGGCATGAATCCACTACAATACTAATCTATGTAAAATGCAGAAAATTCATATCATAGTGTTTATGAGCAGAAATTGCTTCTGTTCAGAGAGCTGCAGTAGACAGAGTAAGAAGAAAATGCATACATGCTATAAGTTTGGACACCTCTGATCAGTGTCTGCTCATCTCCTTCAGGAGCAGACTGCTCCTGAAGGAGATGAGCAGTCTGATCAGTCTCTTGCCTACAGTTTAAGAAAAACTTCCTTTATAAGGCATATGGATTTTAGTTTGAGAAAATTTGAATATGAAGGCATAAAGAACAAAATTGTTTCAGCAGCCGAATATTTACAATACATGCTGTTACAAAAATTCTGTTCTAATTTTAAGTGTTTCTCTTAGACACAATTTGAGTATTTTGGAAATAAAAACTGAGTTTCTAGGGCAGTTGGTTCAGAATATTCTATTCAAGATGCAGTTTTATAATATGACGTCAAATCTGAGAGTGTAATAAAGCCATGAATTAAAACCGATAATCAACTAGTGGATTAATTAAGCAAATTATGCGTGACGTCCATAAAACATCCCTTTTACTAATGGCGCAATCGCAACATTTTAGTGCAAAATTTGCTAATAAAATGCAATTTCTGTGTTGTGTGGTAAACAGAATCTTGCATTCGTGCTCTTGTATTATTGAATTTATTAAACTTGTTGAGGAAAACAGATAAGATGCTCGGCATAGCCTCGCATCTTATCTTTATTTCCCCAGCTCGTTTTATAAATTCAATAATACTTGAGCATTAATGTAAGAGGCTCTATTTATTGCATACCAAATCAAAATTTCAAGCTTCTGGACATAGTTAGCCAAAATATAACAAAGCCATTTGACTCCTATATAATTAAAGCATATTTGTTAATTTCTGCTTTGAAATTAAAGAATTACTAGACCTTCTCAAAACTCCTGATAGCTGCCATGCCCAAATTTCTGTTAGGCAACTTTCAGGAGTTTTGTGAGACTTCACGAGTTTAAACCAGAGGACCAATGGTCCTGTAGCTCACCTAACACTTGGTCCTGGTATATATTTTAATGCTTTTATACATGTATCTAGCACCAGGGCAGGGGCAGATAACCCCACTCCCTTGGGGATTAATGTTGAGTCCCAATTCTATATACCAAGCCACAAGGTCACTGGGCCTTTGTTTCTGGACAAAGATTTCTGAAGGGTTTTTATCATATATGGGTGTGGCGGCCACCATGTTCATGTGACCATGACCATCTGAACAAACTTTGATTCCTTTGACCCAGTATTAAAGCTCCATATGAAATACAGTAATCATTTGTATAAACTATGATGGGCCTGAGTGCCCAATGCTACATACCGGTACCAAGTTTCAAGGTTATAGGCCTTTCGGTTCTCGAGAAAAAGACGTTTGAAGAGTTTTTACCATATATGGGCATGGTGGCCATCTTGGTCAAGTGACCAAGACCATCTGAACAAACTATGGTTCCTTTAAGCCGGTGAAGCTCCATATGAAATATAGCTTCAATTGACCCTTGTGGCCTCTGAGAAGATGTTTGAAAATGTTGACTGGTGACAGAATCTCAATGACCGTGTACAAAAGGCAAAGAATGACCTTGACCTTTAACAACAAAATATCTTCATCTGGTCATTTAGTCAACCATATATTCCGAATATTGCACCTTAGACTTAAATAGTTTCTGAAAAATCCACTGTTTAAGCATTTTCCCATATAAATGCCTACATAATGTACCAAAGTTGACAGTGTCATAAATTAGGTCAAGGTCAACGCACGATCATTTGTATTAACTATGATGGGCTTGAGTGCCCAAAGCTACATACCAAATATTCAAGGTCATACACCTTTTGGTTCTGGAGAAGATTTTGAAGGGTTATTACCATATACGGGCATGGCGGCCATCTTGGTCAAGACCCCGAGAACAAACTTTTATTCCCTGATCACACTTAGACTCCATATGAAATTTTGCTTCAATCAGACCAGTGGTTTCAGAGCAGAAGATGTTTTGAAAATCTTGATGACGGACAGACCGACAAAATGACCTTGACCTTCAGTGACAAAAAGTTTTCCCATATAAAAGCCTAACATACCAAAGTTGACCATGTCTTAAATTAGATCAAGGTCGACGCAAGGTCATCATTTGTATAAACTATGATGGACCTGCATGCCCAAAGCTACATACCTAGTTTCAAGGTCAAAGGCCTTTTGGTTCTGGAGAAGAAGATTTTTGAAGGGTTTTTACCATATATGGGCATGGCGGCCATCTTGGTCATGTCACCCAGACCCCGGGTACAAACTTTCGTTCCCCAATCCCACTGAGACTCCAAATAAAATTTGGCTTCAATCTCCCCAGTGGTTTCAGAGGAGAAGATGTTTGAAAATCTTGACAATGGATGGTCTGACAGAATGACCTTGACCTTTAAAGACATGATATTTTCATCTGGTCATTTGTTTGACCATGTATACAACATATTGTACCTTAGACATAAATAGATTCTGAGAAATCCACTGTTTAAGCGTTTTTCCATATAAAAACTTTACGTACCAATGTTGACCATGCCATAAATAAGATCAAGGTCAATGCAAGGTCATCATTTGTACAAACTATGTTGGGCCCGCATGCCCGATGATACATACCAAGTTTCAAGGTCATAGGTCTTTTGGTTCTGGAGAAGAAGATTTTTGAAGGGTTTTTACCATATATGGGCATGGAGGCCATCTTGGTCATGTGACCCAGACCCCAGGTACAAACTTTAGTTCCCCCATCCCACTAAGACTCCATATGAAATTTGGCTTCAATCAGACCAGTGGTTTCAGAGGAGAAGATGTTTGAAAATCTTGACGACAGATGGTCCGACGGAATTACCTTGACCTTTAGTGACATAATATCTTCATCTGGTCATTTAGTTGACCATGTATACCAAGTATTGTACCTTAGACTTAAATAGTTTCTGAGAAATCCACTGTTTAAGCGTTTTCCCATATAAAAGCCTAACGTACCAAAGTTGACCATGCCGTAAATGAGGTCAAGGTCAATGCAAGGTCATGATTTGTACAAAATATGATGGGCCTGCATGCCCATTACTACATACCAAGTATCAAGGTCATAGGCCTTCTGGTTCTGGAGAAGAAGATTTTTGAAGGGTTTTTACCATATGTGGGCGTGGCGGCCATCTTGGTCATGTCACCCAGACCCCGGGTACAAACTTTCATTCCCCCATCCCACTGAGACTCCATATGAAATTTGGCTTTAATCGGCCCAGTGGTTTCAGAGGAGAAGATGTTTGAAAATCTTGACGACAGATGGTCCGACGGAATGACCTTGACCTTGAGTGACATAATATCTTCATCTGGTCATTTAGTCGACCATGTATACCAAGTATTGTACCTTAGACTTTAATAGTTTCTGAGAAATCCACTGTTTAAGCTTTTTCCCATATAAAAGCCTAACGTACCAAAGTTGACCATGCCGTAAATTAGGTCAAGGTCAACGCAAGGTCATGATTTGTATAAACTATGATGGGCCCGCATGCCCGATGCTACATACCAAGTATCAAGGTCATAGGCCTTTTGGTTCTGGAGAAGAAGATTTTTGAAGGGTTTTTACCATATATGGGCGTGGCGGCCATATTGGTCATGTGACCCAGATACCCGGAACAAACTTTCGTTCCCCCAACCTAGGTAGGCTCCATATGAAATATGGCTTCGATCGGCCCAGTGGTTTCAGAGAAGATGATGTTTGAAAATGTTGACGGACGACGGACGGACAACGGATGCCTGGCTATACTATAAGCTCACCTATGAGCCTAAAGGCTCAGGTGAGCTAAAAAGCTGAAATTACTAATTTATCAGTAAAAGTGGTCTGGTCAGGACCTTCAATTTCTAAGTTAGTTTCACCTAGTCCCTGCTCACCCTTCTGTATTTTCCAAGTGACTATGGTATAATATTTACATTCTGGGTGTATTTAGTGAAAAGCTCCATAGCAAACCTTCGAAACGTAATGTAGTCTACAATCCAACAATCACACTGCACCAGGCAACGTCACGACTTTAAATGTCAAAATAAACTATGGCTCTCTACAATCTGACTGGTTGTTAGCGACGTCATGACATTGACGCTGTTTCCCTATCAGCAGAAAAACTACGTGTAAATGATTTACTGTTTCAGTTTTAGCACTTACCGGTACATACCTTTTTTCATCAAGGTTGTGATACTAATGTAAATACGTATAAGCGATAAACTTAATTTTCTGATGTTTATCAAAGAGTAAACTACATTGGGTCCCCAGCAAAAATTACATGAACCCCTTCAGGGTTCATTCACTTTGCATGCGGCCCAATGTAGTTTACACTTCAATAAACCTCAGAAAAATGAAATTTATTCCTTAAATTATACAACTATTGTGCTTTTATGGGCAAAGTCGAAACTATCATTCCTTGGTGTTGTGAACCATTTGATGCACTATTGCCAAAGGCCATCCTGGACAGAGCTCTAGATGAGAAGAGGGTAACATGGCTAATTTTTCTTATTTTTCCATTTAAACATATGTGGTGACCCATCATTAGAACTGTCTAAGCGAGACGGTTCTAATGAGGGGTCACAACATGTTCTCGTCGAGAAATAAGAAAAATAATTTTTCTTATTTTTCCATTTAAACATATGTTGTGACCCATCATTAGAACCATCTTGTTAAGACGCTTCTAATGAGGGGTCACAACATATGTTCTCGTTGAGAAATAAGAAAAATTATCTCTGAATAATCTGTTACCCCTTCTTATCTAGAGCTCTGAGTCCATGATCCATTTGATGCATTTTTTGCTCTAGACCGTCAGGCCAAGGGCAATAGAGTATCATGTCATCCACAGCACCAAGGGACAATAGTTTTGACTTTTGCCTGCCAACAAAGGCATGAAGTAGTTGTTCTATTACGTCACCAAAGTGAAAACATTAGCTTTATGTCAGAAAGCTCCATTTATATCTGCAATCACTCAAAGCATGTGAGGCCCCGAGGTTATAAAACTTTTTTCATGCTCAACTCAGCTGAGCATGTAATTATGTCTCCCCCCTTCAGGGTCGGGAGACATATTGTTTTTCCCCTGGCGTCTGTCTGTCTGTCTGTCCGTCCTTCTGTCACAAATCGTGTCCGTTCTATAACTTGAAAACCGCTCAAGCTATATTCACGAAACTTCATATAAATATCAATCAACATGAGACGACGTGCAGAGTGCAAGAATGGTAACTCTGGCATTTATACTTTTTGAGTTATTTCCCTTGGAACTTAGTCTATCACAAAATTGTGTTTCAATCGTGTCCGTTCTATAACTTGAAAACCGCTCAAGCTATATTGGCGAAACTTCATATAAGTATCAATCAACATGAGACGACGTGCAGAGTGCAAGAATGGTAACTCTGGCATTTATACTTTTTGAGTTTTTTCCCTTGGAACTTAGTCCATCACAAAATTGTGTTTCAATCGTGTCCGCTCTATAACTTGAAAACCGCTCAAGCTATATTCGGGAAACTTCATATAAATATCAATCAACGTGAGACGACGTGCAGAGTGCTAGAATGGTAACTCTGGCATTTATACTTTTTGAGTTATTTCCCTGGGAACTTAGTCCATCACAAAATTGTGTTTTGATCGTGTCCGTTCTATAACTTGAAAACCGCTCAAGCTATATTCACGAAACTTCATATAAATATCAATCAACATGAGACGACGTGCAGAGTGCAAGAATAGTAACTCTGGCATTTACACTTTTTGAGTTATTTCCCTTGGAACTTAGTCCATCACAAAATTGTGTTTCAATCATGTCCGTTCTATAACTTGAAAACCGCTCAAGCTATATTCGCGAAACTTCATATAAATATCAATCATCATGAGACGACGTGCAGAGTGCAAGAATGGTAACTCTGGCATTTATACTTTTTTTAGTTATTTCCCTTGGAACTTAGTCCATCACAAAATTGTGTTTCAATCGTGTCTGCTCTATAACTTGAAAACCCCTCAAGCTATATTCGCAAAACTTCATATAAATATCAATTATCATGAGACGACGTGCAGAGTGCAAGAATGGTAACTCTGGCATTTATACTTTTTGAGTTATTTCCCTGGGAACTTAGTCCATCACAAAATTGTGTTTCAATTGTGTCCGCTCTGTAACTTGAAAACTGCTCAAGCTTTATTCACGAAACTTCATACAAATATCAATCAACATGAGGCGATGTGCAGAGTGCACAAATGGTAACTCTGGCATTTATACTTTTTGAGTTATTTCCCTTGGAACTTTGTCCATCACAAAATTGCGTCTCAGTCGAGTCCGTCTATAACTTTAAAACCATTCAAGATATATTCATGAAAGCTCATACAAATATCAGTCAACATCAGACGACGTGCAGAATGCACTCTGGCGTTTATACTTTTTGAGTTATTTCCCTTGGAACTTTGTCCATCACAAAATTGCGTCTCAGTGGAGTCCGTCTATAACTTTAAAACTATTCAAGCTATATTCATGAAAGTTCATACAAATATCAATCAACATCGGACGACTTGCAGAATGCAAGAACCATAACTTTAGCATTTATACTATTTGAGTTATTTCACTTATAACTTTGTCAGTCACAAAATCGTGTCTCAGTTGTGTCTGCTCTGTAACTTGAAAACCATTCAAGCTATATTCACGAAACTTCATACAAATATCAATCAACATTAGAAGAATTGCATAGTGCAAGAACCATAACTCTTGCATTTATACTTCTTGAGTTATTTCCCTTGGACCTTTGTCAGTCACAAAATCGTGTCTCAATAGCTTTATTACTTGAAAACCGGACAAGCTATATTCACGAAACTTCATACAAATGTCAGTCAACACTAGACAACCTGCAGAGCACAGCATTTATACTATTTGAGTTATTTCCCTTGGAACTTTGTCATTCACAAAATCGTGTCTCAATCTTCTAAGCTCTATAACTTGAAAACCGTTTAAGCTATATTCATGAAACTTCATACAAATATCAGTCAACATATAAATAGACGACGTGCAGAGCACTGTAACTCTTGCATTTATATTTTTTGACAAAAACTAAATATGAATATCAGTCAACGTTACATGACATGCAGAGCATAACAACTATAACTCTTGCATTTATACTTTTTACTTATTATGAATCCCTGCTTCAGGGTAGGGAAACATATTGTTTTTCCCTTGGCGTCTTAATGACTGACCCTTTTGACATCAAAAAGGAGGGAGACATCTGTTTTTTCGTAGGAAAACAATTCTAGTTTTACCTACTAATAAATAGCAAATTACTGATAAGTTCAGTTGTTTTCATGCGTATTTAGCTGAGTATGAAATTTTCTCTGCTTATGAATATGAAAATGGCAACATTAGTTGGCATTTTCATATTGATCAGCAGAGAAAATTTACATGTTCAGCTGAGTTGAGAACAAAAAAAAAAGTTTTATAACCTCAGGGTCAGGGGGACAGTCAAACATCTGCATTAGGCTTAATTTGGTGAGATCACTTTGTCAGGGAAAGTTAAACATATTTACCTGTCACCTGCTGAACATGAAAACCCAACAGTAGACAGTAAAAACTATATTATTTCACTGCATATAGTAGGTTGGGTAATAAAGATCACCGTCACATGGCTGATAAAAGAAATTCTAAATTGTTCAGGTGGTTGTTTTGGGGGGTGGGGATGGGGGAGCAAGAGTAAGGTCCAGAGCAGTAGAAAAGCCAGTTAATGTCAGGATGTCATTATGTAGCACAATTAAGGAAAATGGTACACTCTCGGAGCAAATTCTCTCCTTTATGAGAAGATAGAAATTCCCCATAATCCAGGGAAGCAAACAGGCAGTCAAAAAGTAATCCTCCTTTATAAATATGACAGAAAAGAGCAGACCCCGTTTTGGAAGGGCTATGCTCTCAAGGGAAGCAGACAGGAAGTCACAAAAGTTGTCTCCCTTTGCAAAAATGGCAAAACAAAACATGGAGGTGTACCCTTTCAACTTTATTTTTTGCTCTGAAGTCTGGATCTTATCAGCTGTTTTTCTCCTCATTTTACATGGCACGTAGAATGTTCCAGTACATTATGTTCAGCAGTGAAATTACCAACATTGATGTCATTCTTCGGTCAAACCAGGCTCCAAGGTTATACAACTTTTTTCATGCTCAACTCAGCTGAGCATGAAATTTGACCTGATTATAAATAGCAAATTACTGATAAGTACAGTTGTTTTCTTGCTCAGTTTTGCTGAGTAGGAAATTTTCTCTGCTTATGAATATGAAAATGCCAACATTACTTGGCATTTTCATATTAATCAGCAGAGAAAATTTAATGCTCAATATTAGTTGGTATTTTCATATTAATCAGCATTTTCATATGAATATGAAAATGCCAGCATTAGTTGGCATTTTCATATCAATCAGCAGAGAAAATTTAATGCTCAACATTAGTTGGTATTTTCATATTAATCAGCATTTTCATATTATTCAGCAGAGAAAATTTAATGCTCAACATAAGCTGGCATTTTCATATTAATCAGCAGAGAAAATTTCATACTCAACCTTAGTTGGCATTTTCATATTAACCAGCAAAGAAAATTTCATGCTCACCTGAGTTGAGCACAAAAAACTGTTTCATAACCTCGAGGCCTGTTTGAAAAATTTGTGAAAGCTTTTTTTGATTTGAACTTGAATCAACCACCACTTTTGCCCTTGTCATTTAATAGGCTTATTCCAGTCCATACCCAGCATGCACACAAGGTTGAATCTACCTTGATTCAACGTCGTGATGTTGAATCAAGGTTGATTCAACTTTGTGCGCCCGATAGGTTTTTCCTTCTCTCTTAACATGATATACTAACAGAACCAGTTTTACACCATTGCATGGTCAAAGGGAGAAAACCATGATAAGCTGTGGCTAGTACAAAAGAAAACCAGCCTTACAGCGCAAGTCTGATACACCTCCACATATGCACTATGCATATATTGATCAGTTTTCACTTTCAACAATGTAGATTCATCAGGTCTATATGGATACACAATGCCAAAATGACACTGTTTTGAAGTCGATGCCGCTCTAAGACTGATTGTTGCAAAATGGGCCGACAGCCTAATACATTTTCAAACTGGGCACGGTTTTAGGGAGAGACAGAGGGGACAAAAGGAAAATAAAAACACATTCCTACACATCATAATATTAAATAGTTGACTTTCATTAATTTATAAAATAAATAATCTTAATGGATTTCAGCACCTGTCAGACATAATAACAATCTTAAACATATATATAAATACGACATCAGGGCCCAGTTGTTCAAAGCACTGTCAGCTTTACAAAATCATTAGTCAAGGACTTGTTAAGTCCTCTAGTACAAATAAAAACAAGTGTGCAAATATTTTTTGCTGAAAAAAAGTGAGGAGCTTAGCTCTGCAAAGGCTCCTCACCTTTTTTCGGCAAAAAAATGTCAGTGTGTTTGTATACATTTGAAAATATAACATTTTGTTACTAATGAAGTTTGTTTTGAACAACTGGGGCCTGAGCTCCAAATAAAGAGTGAGGTGGCAAAGCTCTGGATTAGAGGAAATATTTGATGATAATTGAGGGCTGATTTTTGTTATTCTTCATCAGAGCTCCAGATAAGAGGGGGTATTGAAGATACATGTAATTCGAAGATAATTTTTCTTATTTCTCAACGAAAACATATGTTGTGACACCTCATTAGAACCGTCTCGGTGAGACGGTTCTAATGATGGGTCATAACGTATGATTTTATGGAAAAATAAGGAAAATTATCCCTAAATTATCCCTGTTACCCCTTCTAATCTGGAACACTGCTTCATTAAACAATATGTTGTGACCCCTTATCTAAACCGTCTCATTGAGACGGTTCAGATAAGGGGTTACAACATGTTTTTATGCAGAATTAACAAAAATTATCCCTAATAATCACCAATTATTCCCTCTTTTCTAGAGCTCTGGGTGGGTGCATACATGCCAAGTCTCAATATGTAAAATTCTCACATAATTTTGCCCTTCTGAGGGCAGTCTCTCATACAATTTGTAAATCTCTCAATATGCAGCTCTTTGTTTTGTCAGAGCTCTAAACAATGTGGGTTTTTTGAGAATAATTCTAACATCTTTTTTTTTTCTTTTGTTGTTTCTTAACGTAAACTTATGTTGTGACCACTCATTAGAACCTCAGTGGGTCGCAACATAACGTTTTAATGAAGATATATGGAAAATTATCCCTAAACTATCCTCGTTACTCCTTCTTAGCTGAACCACTGTTTGTTTTTCTTAAAATGTAGAATGGGATCCAATTTTAAGACAAGAGAGCACTGATAGCCCTGAATCCCTAGCTTAAGCCTAAGATAACATTGTCCTAAAATCATCGATCACAGCTCATTGGGTTATTCCATACAGGAACAATCATGATTTTCCCCAAAATTATCCCATATGCACAAACAGTATTTAGTGGAAAATTAACACATATCATTGCCAAGTTATCATCTATCACTCTACTTGCCCTACCCCATATCACCACTGTCACCCCTCCCCTTATCTGAAGCTTTGAAAAATAACAATTATGAAAGTGGTAAACATGACATGCTAACTAAAAGTTGAGTGTCCAGCACTCTGTGAAAACAGCAAATTATATAATGTATTAAATAAAATGCAACAGGACAAAACCAACAAAGTAGCATGTGCGCCCAGCGAAGACTCAGATCAGCATGGGCATCCTCCCAGTCTGATCAGAGTCTTCGCTTGAGCTTAAAGGGTAGCAAAGGGACTTAGCTACTGCCATGTAGACAATGATGACTCTGATCAAACTTGGTGGATGGTCAGGCTGATCTGAGTCTTCGCTGGGGGGCATATGCCAGTTTGTTGGTTTTGTGTCATCACGCTCAAATGACATAAAATATAAGTACAGCTGCATCCTATGAAAATAAGTCTAGAGGCATCTATGCAAAAACCATGCCTAGACCTGACACAGTATAAACATAAGCAGTATTAGCCTCTGCTATCTGGGTATCAGTAGTTTATATGAGCCGCAGCACCACCAAAACCAACAAAGTGGCGTGTGCACCCAGGGAAGACTCATATCAGCCTAGGCATCCACCCAGTAGCATCAGAGTCTTCACTGTGTGCATGCCTGTACCTACCTTTTAAGTGCACAGCTAAGACTCAGATTAGGCTGGGAGGATGCCCAGGCTGATCTGAGTCTTTGCTGGGCGCACTTGTCACTTTGTTTTTTTTTTCAAATCACGGCTCATACACTGTATCTATTTGACTATAAGATGGAGTGTTTTCGCTTCTAAAAATAACCGCAAATATGTAAATCAGTCCTGTGCAATTCAGCTATAAGATGGGGTTTTCTCTGCCAAAACAATCCAAAAATCTAGACCCTTCTTGTAAGATGGATCTAGATTTTTGGGGTTGTTTAGGAATAAACAAGAATTTCGCAGAATGCTATGTCGCACCTGCCTTGCTCTTCCACAGTAGCAGAGATCATGGTTAGAATAGGTTTGATGAATTCATGTATAAAAATTTGAGCAAACTGGCCTTGCGAGCTAAGAAGGATGCAATTCCAGACATAAAATTCAACAAGCAACAGAGTAGGAAATAACCATTAAAAATATGAAGTAGTTAAACAATCCAAGAGACCAGCTTAATTAAGAAAACATTTTATGCCATGTCTGATGATTGTAAGAGGGTTAGTTTGTGAGAAATGTATTTTAATGCTAGAGTACATACAAATGTGGATGCCAGGTTGACCTACAAATTTCCAAAGCCAACAGAGCACATGAAATACACATCAAGCATAAAGGTTTGATGCTTATATCATAGTGTTTAAAGATAGACTTAAATGCTAGGGTCAATGCCATGTTGGACGTAAAATTTTACAAAGTCAGCAGCTCTTGAAATAAAGGTCAAGGGCAGAAGGAAGTGCAACAACCCTTGAGACCTATTTATGAAGAAACTTTTAGCAAGGTTTGATGATTCTAGGTGTCATACTTTGAGAGAAATGGACTTAAATGCTAGGGTTGATGTAATTTTTGACGTGAAATTTTCAAAGTCAGCAGAGCGTTAAATATAGTTCAAGGGTAGAAAAAAGTGCAATGTGCCACAGGAGCATTCTAAGAAGAAACTTAGTACCAAGTTCAATGATTGCAGGTATCATAGTTTGAGAGAAGTGGATTTAAACACTAGGGTCGAGGTAATTTTGGACATTAAATTTTACGAAGTCAGCAGAGCATGAAATATAGGTCAAGGTTAGTAAAAAGTGCAACATTCCTTGAGAACATTCTATGAAGAAACTTTATACCGGGTTTGACGATTGTAGGTATCATAGTTTGAGAGAAATGGACTTAAACACTAGAGTCAAGGTAATTTTGGACACTGAATTTTACGCAGTCAGCAGAGCTTGAAATATAGGTCAAGGGTAGCAAAAGGTGAAACATTCCTTGAGAACACTCTACGAAGAAACTTTATACCAGGTTTCATGATTGTAGGTATCATAGTTTGAGAGAAATGGACTTAAACACTAGGGTCGAGGTAATTGTGGACCGACGGACGGACGGAATGACTGACAAACGGACGGAAAAGTGAACTCCTATATCGCACCCTGCTAAAGCAGGTGCAACAAAAAATCATCTTATAGCCCATTAATGACTGTACACTTTTAAGGACAAGTTTCCTCATATCAATGCACCAAGCTTTGAACAATAATGTGTCTATTCCAATCAATGAAAACAAAGAAATTAATGGTTGATGTTAATGCAAATGATACCCTGTAAATTGAAATAACATAGCTTGTACCATATATGTAATGTCATGTGCATTTTGTCAAGTTGTAGAAATAAAGATGGATGATCTGATTTCACAACAAAACATATGTTGTGACCCCCCACAAAAGAACCATCTTGGTGAGGGGTCACAACATACATGTATGTTTTTATTGAGTAAGAAGGAAAATTATCCCTAAATATATAACCTTCTTATCTGGTGCACTGCTCCCAAGTCCAGTGCTCCAGATAAGAAGGGGTAACAGGGATGATTTAGGGATAATTTTCCATATTTCTCCATAATAACATACTTTGTGGCCCCTCATTAGAACCGTCTCACCATGACAGTTCTAATGAGGGGTCACAATGTATGTTTTCGTTGAGAAATAACAAAAATTATCTTTGAACTATCCTCAGTACCAACTCTTATCAGAAGCACTGCTCCCAAGTCTGAACAGAGCCTGGACTGTTAGCAAGCAAGCAAAACATCTACTCACTTGACAAATTTGGCAGCATCGTGTCAAAAAGGTGGCTTAACATATTTGCAGACAGCCACAACTCGAACCAATCAGTGAACCCTGCAGTCTAGTTGCAGCCTTTGTTTTGTTTCTCCAATTCCATAGAGGCCATACATGAACTGTGCAAATAGTGAAGATTTTGTTCAGACTGTGCAGATGCAGTCTAAGCCTTCGTTGCTGGCACATGCATTTGGCACCAATTGTGCATCTTGTGGCTCATTTGAGCTATGACACGACAAAATCAGCAAAGTGGCATGTGCTGCCAGTGAAAACTCAGATTGGCCTTGGCATCCCCCTGTCTGATCGGAGCCTTCGCTGTCCGTACAGAGACAGTTTAGACCCTTAGCTACCTTTAAAGAACCGAGCAAAGACTTTGAACCGACTGGGCAAACACCAAGGCTGATCTGAATATTTGCTGAGTACACATCCCACTTTGTTCGTTTTGTGGTACCGCCACTCATTTGTTGATGGTAGTGTAGCTTTCATAATTTAAATGGCTTACTAAACCTCATTTGCTGTATATTCCACTGAGAAAGAAGTTTAGTGTACCAAATGAGACAAGAGCATTAAAATGTTCATTTTCCTTCTATGCCTTTAAGTTTAATCTCAAACTAACGCTATTCACATATAGCACTACGCCTTTAAATGGACCCTAATTATAGCCTTTTAAGGTGGATGGGTACACTTTCAAGGGAAGCAATTCTGTCATTTCGTCATTTCTATTTTTTCTTCCCTTCTTAGTGAAGGTCAACTCTTAAAGGAAAGAATTTGCTCCGCTAGGAGCAAATTCTTTCCTTTAAGAGTCGACCCCAGTTTTGAAGGGCTTCATGGAAGCAGACAGGAAGTCACAAAAGTAGTTTCCCTTCGCAAAAATGGTGGAAAACATGGGGTGTATCCATACACCTTAAACTCTATCATGATGACCCCCAGTCTGTGAGACTTGCGGAGGAAATATCCTGGCAAAGACCAGAGTCGCTCATGTGTTCTGCGATGGCGTCCAGGATGTCAAGAAGTAGGTCATGGCTGAGTCTCCTCATCCGCTGTAGCTTAGCAACCTATAAAATGAACCATTATACAGTGCTCCAGATAAGAATGGGTAACAGGGATAATTTAGGGATAATATTCAATATTCTGCATAAAAACGTACTTTGTGGCCCTCATTAGAACCGTCTCGCCAAGACGGTTCTAATGAGGGGTCACAATGTATGTTTTCATTGAGAAATAAAAATTATCTTCGAATTATCCTCAGTACCCACTCTAATCTGGGGCTCTGATTATAATACACAGTTAGAATTTTTCTAAACAGCCACCTCTGTTAAGCAAGACCAAAGTCTAATATCCCAAAGTCAAGTCCATAGCTTAAGCAATTTTTCTTAAAGGGCATCTCTAATAAGCAACCCTGAAAATAAAATCTCATATTCCATTAAAATGACCTGTATTATTAAGCACATAATAAAGCCTGTCTTAAACAAACAGGTTTTTGCTTTCTTATTTTGTTGGCTATTTGTTTACACATCAAGATGTGGAGAATTATTAAATCTACTGTGTGTGTATTTCAAATCTTGTAACCATGTTACCCCCTGCACCTCAGTGGAACGTATCCATAGCTGCAATAACAGGGCGCCGTTCGTCGATCTATGATTAAATCTACTGCATTTACCTACTGAATTATATTTGTATATAGTTTTATAAATTCTATGTAAAATAAAATATTTCCTGGCAGAAAATATTTCTCTCCAAAAAATTTTAAACCATTTTATGACTTATAATGTTAACATGCCAGGAAAATCAAAATGCATTTAAATCATGAATCTCATAAACTAATCAACAGCCAAATAATTTCCCAGGACGGGACGTCTTTAGTCCTGGTAAAATCCAAATGTTTCCAATTCGTTTTCAATAGACCTAAACAGCTTTAGGTATTATTCCCTTTACCACATTAATCCTAATAAATGCCTCTGCTCTAATAAACGCCCCCTGCCTCTTTTCCAAAAATTATGCTACATTAACTTGCATAAATTCCTGTTTGCTTCTCTGGATGAGGTAGTTCTTTGAAATGGGGTCTACTCTTATAGGAAAGAATTTGATCCTAAAGGAGCAAATTCTTACCTTCAAGAGTTGATCCCTTCTGAGAAAGGAGGCAAAAAAAAGAGTTTCTTCGTCTGACAGTATATCCTTTCATCTTAATACTATTTATTAGAGGTATTTTTGCGTTGCTGTCCCCATCCCTATCCCACCCCTTTTCTTTTGCAAAATGCAGGCCCACAAGGCATTTAAAAGGATTAATACGGTATTTAAAATAGCTGCTAGTTAACACTGATGTGTCCTTACCTTAGGAAAGTGGTGAACAATAATACTGAGAGCATGTTTCTTCATGTCTGTAGCCTGGATCTTATCAGCTGCTTCAAGAATCTATAACATACACAACATGTTTATGGGTTATCTCCCTCTACAGGCAAGGGAAACAAAAATATTTTGGAAATGGAGAAAGTCAATATAAGCTAATGAAGAGTTTGTATGGGAGGCAATTCAACCATGCTCTCTTTGGAGCGATTAAGGTGTACATGTAATATTGTGTAAAATTAATGATAATAAAAAGGTGTACATGTAATTCTGATCGCAACTCAAGACTGTTTGATTTGCAGAGGTCTATCCTTTAATTAGATCTAGCCACAGGATGTTATAGTGATTTACAATGGCTAGCTTCACTGTTGTCAATAGGACTCTGTTTTACCTGCTGAAACCATAATAGTCTTCACACTAAGATTACTCACCCCTATATAACTACATTCTGTAGATGAACATATTTCAGAGAAACAGTGTTCATACTTCCATGAACAAGTCGTCACATGTAAACTAACAGCGTCATTGGCCGTTGTAACATTCTATTTGACATCATGTCATGGTGACGGCCATTTAACGTAAGCAGCTTACTCATTGGTTTGTGACGGCTTTTCATCACATATTCTACAAATGTTGCTCTTAAAAATTGAAATTGATGTGCAAAATAATCTTAAAATTAAATGTAATTATAAGAGACAAATTTCATTTTCTGAAGTTCATGAAAGTATGAACACAAAGGGTCAAGTGTATTGATTGGTTGATTGATTTGATGCTTAACGTCCACGGTAAACAACTATGGTCATGTCGGGACGGTCAGTTAACCTAACCACACTATTCCTGGGAAGGCTTAGACCTCCTAAGCGGTTAACCAGTACTAAGTGCACATACTTTCGCCACAAACTGACAACTGCCCTTCTTGAATCAGCGGGAGGAGAAACGAAAGTATGTGGCCAGACCAGGTTTCGAACCCAGGACCTCTGACTTATGAGTTAGGTGCCCTACCGATTGCACTACTCAACCCATGTAAGGGTTAATATGAACATCCTTTGGGCATCACTTACTATGCACATGACCTATTGTATTCACACTTGCATGAACACTGGAAAAATCAAAGTCATTTCTTAAATAAAATTTTGCAGTTTCATGAGATGGCACACCTATACAATTTACTTTTGTTGCTCCTATAAATTTAACTTGCGCCAAGTTCATATAGAAATGCATTTGCCAGCCCCAAATTTATTTTGAAAGATAACTATATACTGGTTGTTTCTGGTAAATAAAACCCTTGAAAGTCTCTGAATTTCATCAAAAATAGCCAAATTTTGTTTTTCTCACAAAAAAAATCTTTGTTTGCCATAATCTGGTTGTAGACTTTGAATTACTTCCCTTGGTAATGTGGTAAAATGGAGATATTTAACAGGACTGTGCCAGTCGCAATAAGTCCACAATGGGGCTCTGCCTAGCGGTCACATCTGGCTGACAATGGTGCCTAAGGAGTTTAGGCAAACATGAATACTTTTAAGGGAAGCAACTCTGCCATTTTCATTTTAGCCTCCCTTCTATTTGGGAGTCAACTCTTAAAGGAAAACTAGAAATGTGTCCATAGGACACAGATGCCCCCTCCTAGTGCCCTAAGTCAGATGGCGCCTTGTTTAAGGTACCGGCTCTTGTAGTATAACTAGGTTCACAAAGGCAGACTTCTGCGGTACATGTTTTATTGTTTTCCTTGGGCAGATGTATTGTGCTCCTTGGATCATCAAGAGAAGTTTGGGGGGGGGGGGGGGGGGGGGGCCATAACTCCCACAAAAATCGACCGATTTTACCCAACATCGAACTTGACCTGTATTTTATGATTATATAGCTGTGTATGAAATATGAATTGAATACACCAATGCTTTCAAAAGATATTGAACGGAAACCGTTTTGTCCGGGAAGTACGCTACGCTACGTACGTACGCTACGCAACATACGTACGCTACGTATGGACAGTGGTGATACTATATGCCCCCCATTTTTAATGGCGGGGGCATAAAAATTGCTCTTCAAGCAGCAAATTTTTTCCTTTATGAGTAGACTTCATTTCAAAGGGCTTTTTTGTCTAAGGAAGCAAACAGGAAGTCAAGAAAGTTGTTCTTCTTTGTAAAAATGGCAGAAAAATATGTTGTATACCCACTTACTGAAAATTTACTCATCATCAGCTCTTTGTAAGTCCTCAATACTCACAAATTTTCATGGGATTAAAAACTCCCTAGCTAGGGCACCCAGGGGCTCAAATTTGGGTCCCATACACTTTATAAAGCATTATACTGTCTGTTTTTCTCTGCTTATTTCTCAAAATTTCTCCCAACGAATTCTCCATAAAATTTACTCATCAACAGCTCTTCATAAGTCCTCAATGCTCACAAATTTTCATGAGACTGAAAACTCCCTACCTAGGGCCAAGCTATAAAACTGGTTATGCAAATGTATTGAAACAGAACATTTCTAGAAAAAAACACTACAGAATGGCCAAGCAATGTTTTCTAAAGGGTAAGCTTAAACACTGAAACTCTACAAACCTGAACGACATTCTGTACTGTAACGTTCATCTCAAGATTGTGCTTACAATATGCCTAAAATGATAAAACGAAGAATCTCAAGATTATGCAGACAATAGGAATTAGTCTTTGTGCAACACATATGAGCCGTGGCACGACAAAACCAAAGTGGCATGTGCGCCCAGCAAAGGCTCAGATCAGCCTCGGCATAAATATGCACACATGAGCCACGACATGACAAAACCAAAGTGGCATGTGCACCCAGCAAAGGCTCAGATCAGCCTCGGCATAAATATGCACACATATGAGCCACGACATGACAAAACCAAAGTGGCATGTGCACCCAGCAAAGGCTCAGATCAGCCTCTGCATAAATATGCACCCATATGAGCCACGACATGACAAAATCCAAAAGGCATGTGCACCGAAGACTCTGATCAGCCTTGGCTTCTGCCCAGTCTGATCAGAGTCCTCAATGTGCATTTTTAGGGGAGTTAAAGGTCTAAGCTGCCTCCATTCTGATAGCAAAGACTCTGATCAGACTAAGAGGCAGATGCCCAGGCTGATGTAAGTCTTCACTGGGCCCATGTGCGACTTTGTTGGTTTGGCCTTGGTGCGGCTCATATATTCAAAATGTTTATTATCTAAATTTTCCCATATAAAAGGCACATTACAGCAGTTTCTCAGTGTAATGCAGGATTTCCTCACCTCCAAAGCATTCTCAAACATGCAAGAAAAAACACAGAAATAAAAGGTCATGGGACATCTGATGATATGTGACACAAGCTGCAGCCACTGCCAGAATTAGAGAACCTCCAAGCCTCTTTATGATGGAAGATGATATGCAACAAGAGCTTCACAAGCGGCCCATAATACGCCCGTTTCAGTGTCATGAAGGAGCTACAGAATGATTCACAAGAATGTTTATAGAAGGATGGACAGGCAAACACACAGGGGAAACAACTTGGTCATTAATGACTGCAATGTTGTTTAAACATCTAACACATCAAATACTATTAGCAGACCAAAAATCAGCTTCCAGGGTGAAGCAGCTCAGAAGTTGAGAAATGCCAGAGTCAAACAAGGGAAATTATTCATTATCTAAGTAAACTAGAGTACCTTGGTAATAATACATTCCCTTGACAATATACACATCATAAAGTTTTGTTAAAATATTTCAAACGGTTCATGAGTTACAGAGAATATTGATTGATTTGTTGCTTTAGGTCCATGGTAAACAGCTATGGTCATGTCGGGATGGTCAGTTAACCTAACCACACTATTCCTGGGCAGGCTTACACCTCGTAAGCGGTTAACCAGTACTAAGTGCACATACTCTGACAACTGCCCTTCTTGAATCAGTGGAAGGAGAAACGAAAGTATGTGGCCAGACCGGGTATCGAACCCAGGACCTTTGACATATGAATCAGGTGCCCTACCAATTGCGCTATGTGGCCCGGCTAGTTACAGAGTAAAACTGAAATTGATGCAAGGGCAGATAATTCAAGAAGTAAGTATGCCAGAGTTGTCGTTCATGCTCATGATACATTGCTCCATTATTATACACATTCCTACAAAGTTTCATTAAAATACTTTAAAGGGTTAAGGAGTTATGGAGTGAATGGGGGAATGGGGCTAGCCTAAAAGAACTAATCAAAGGCAGGTTCCTCCAAAATTAAGGGGGAACAACCATTCTTATATGTGACACACCGTCTTGTGATCATGCATATTGCTATACAGTTTCATGGAGATATTCCAAATGGTTACTAAATTATTGAATGCACAAGATTAGTGTACACAAACATAGCCTAAAAAATCTGATCAAAAGGATGCAACTCCAAAATGAAGAAAAGGAGAGCAACCATTGTTATATGTGACACAACGTCAGACCCTCATACACATTGCTATGAAGTTTCATCAAGATATGCCAAACGGTTATTTAGTTATGGCCTACACAAGACTAGCAGGGTAAAAAATAATCAAAGGGGCATAACTTGGAAAAAAAGAAAAGGGGAGCAACCATTACTGTACGCGACACTTTGCCCCATCCTAATATATATGCCTACAAAATTTCATGAAGATATCTCAAACAGTTACTGAGATATGGTGCGCACAAGAATGTTGACGGACGGACAGACAGACAGATGGACGTATGGACGGACGGGCAGGGCCATGCCATAATACATCCGTTTTTTTCAAAACGGGCAAATAAAGATAGATGAAGCATACACATAAATATTGATAATAAATCAGATGTTAGCTCCCTATATCAAGCAGTTTTAAAGTTGCAGAATGCCAACGTTTAGAAAGGGGCATTCAGTCATAATTTACAAAATTTGTCTGAGTATCAATACTTCTGGCACTGACAATATAAAATATCAAGCTGACAAAGTTGTATTTCCAACATTTGGATATGAATGTTGCTACCAAAACTAGCTTCTTTTTGACAAGGGCCATAACTCTGCTAATGATCCTGGCAAATAAGGAAAAGATCTGCTTATTTTTCCAGAACAGTGCATTTATTAAATTTCAGAGTTTAAATATGAACAGTCCTAAAGTTATGATTTAACTGAATGCAAATTTCTATTGTCTAAAGAAGGGAAATAACTCTGTCAATAATAAATATAACAGAACCTAACCATACTCAGAATGATCATCACATCAAGAACATATTCTATTAAATGCAATAACTTGTTTTTATTCTGATACTGATCCTCAATATACTGACCTGAAGTCTGTTATTAGTAAACCCGTAGAAATATGGAGCAGGAAACAGATACAGAGAGTCCTCCGGCGGCATCGTGACATCACCATAATATATATATCGCATTAAACTATCAAAGGCTTGTCTTGATGGGACCATTTCACCTATTGCAATCTGTAAATGAAGAATGCACACTTTTACTCTGAATGACTACATTGTATATCTATACACTATACCACTGTTGCCAGAAAACGCCAACTTTAGCACAAAATATTTCACAATGATCAAGGTCTACACTGATAAGGGTGGTATAAAATAATTATACCATAGTTTGCTTGTACGGGAGATAATCCACTCGCTAAACTCGTGGATTATCTCCTCATACAGGCAAACACACCATGGTATAACTGTTACAAATATTTGACAAAAGGGTCACTTTACACAGCAGAACTAATCAAAATGTTGAGCAGGATCTTGGTCGGATTTGCAGGCATATTTGTGTCCAAACATTTGGTGTAAGTCTATGTCTGATAGCAGTATTTGAAATTTTGAAGAAAACACGAAAGGTGCTTAGCATTTCTATGCCACAATATCCATATTGTCAAATTTCCTTCAAGAGTAGACAATTTTTTTCTGAAGAGTAGCCCACCTTTCCTGAAGGTGTTTCCTTTCAATTTGAGCAGAATATGTATATTTCTAAGGACAACTATACTAGGTAGCCATAACTTTTAAGTTCCCTGACTTTTCCCAACTCTTACAGTCTTTTCCAAATAGACCGTTCCAAGCTGTACCCAGAATGTCACTCAAAGGCCACCCTATAGTGTATAAGTGGACAATGAAATGACAGTCCCACAAAAAAAGCACGCATGTTAAATGTCCCATAACAATCCCATGTTTTTACCTCATAATTAATTTTGAAGGTATGCATACCTGTTTAAAGTAAGTGTGGCTTTGGAATGATGAATTTTCCTGACCAATCAAAACATGACTTTTCCCTTCACCGAAAAAAAAAAATCATTTTTCCCATAGTTTTTCCCAAACCTTGGCAACCCGATTATGCCTACCTTAACGGTATTACTGTCGGGCATGAAGGATCGGAACATAGATTCAAAGTAGGTACACCTTGCCGCTAAAATGGCTTTATGGGCTGGTATAGTCGTCTCATCTAGAAGCAGGGTAATATCACAGAATTCTTGACCCGTGGACTTGAGGAATAGTTCGAGATCTTTTTCTAAAGAATTAGCTGAAATCAGATATAGAAATCAAGCATAACAGGAATTCCGTGGCATGCCCTGTCTCGCCTGCCTGAGCATTGTCTATAAACAGAGCTAAACCAGAAGCTTGAAACAAAGAGCACACCACCGAATCCAATGACAATAACACTGGAAAAGTAATACCTACTAGCTTCTGCTAGTCGAAGGTGAAGCAAAAATGGCTGCCATAAAAATTCTACATGAGACGTGACACGACAAAACCAACAAAGTGCCATGTGTGCCCAGCGAAGACTCAGATCAGCCCAGTCTGATCTGAGTCTTCGCTGTCAGCATGAAGGTAGCTTAGACCCTTACCTACTCTTTAAGTGCACTGCAAAGACTCTGATCAGACTGAGGGGATACCCAGGCTGATCTGAGTCTTCGCTGGGCACATATGCCACTTTGTTGGTTTTGTCATGTCACTGCTTACTTAGTATGATAGGTAGGTCTGAGAAAACAGTGCAGGCCCAGATCAGACTGCTCTAAAGAGGATCAGGCTCTACTCTACACTGTTTGCCATTCGATCTGCATCTTTTGGACACATTACTGCATCTTAAAATCCTTCTGGACGATTACCGTAAATATTTTAGATATCCCTTTTTTTAAATTAATTTTTATGGTAATCTCAATGTTTTTGGGGATTTTTTTTTCTTTCTTTTTCAGACTGATGACAACTTGCTGATGCAAACTGGAAACACATTTTCTAAAATGCATAAAGAGTCATAAAGGGTCAAAGTTGCATGCCACAACTGTTTTTATAGTTAATATCTGTTGCCAGGGACATGTACCACCCTGCTTGCATTCAAGAGAGAACAGGCCATAAAGATTTTCTTCCTTGATGACTGCCTTACCTCCCTTGGTATTTGGATCATTTATTTTGCTGTTGCGTTTTTATCAATATTTTGAACAGTTATAAAGCAAAACCCCTTGTGCTGTCAGATGTGCCTAATAGCTAATGCCGTATTAATCATATTACACACAATATCTAAATCTGTTTTGTCTAATTCTGCTATAACATGGGGGTTTACCTTCCAAAATAATCCCAAAGCCTTGGTCCATCTTAAAAGAAGGATCTGGAGTTTTGGGATTAATTTGGGTTGTTTTGAAGGGAAAATCATCTTCTCATAACAAACTTAATACAGCATAGCCACTATGAACTTTGGTTCAACAAGGAAGGAAATAAGAGCAATATCTCAGCCAACTTTTTTCAAAACCAAATCATTTTGTAGCTTACAGGCAGTAGCATCCTTATTGTGGTCTGTGAGACCCCTATTCTGGGGCTGGGTCTTCCTCCGTATAATTTCGACCATCAAGGTTTGTTCTAGGGTCTCAAATTCTTTACTCATGATGATCTGGTTGTAGTTACTCTCTTTCACAATAAACTTCAGACAGTACTCCTGAAAAACAAAGAGATTGTACCAGATGTGCAACTGTATGAGAGACAGCAGCCCCGGATCCAGGGGGTGGGCTTTGGGGCTTGAGCCCCACCACCTGGGCCTGGTTAGATTAAAATATATGTTGTGAGATCTCATTTGAATCGCCTCGGCGAGGCAATTCTAATGAGATATCACAACATATATTTTATGTCATATATTTTCAAGCCCCACTCCCACCCGTCCCCTCCCTCCACCCAACACACATATATTTCGGCACCTCTCAGCCCCACCAGTTATCCGGAGCCCCACCAGTACGTGATGGTCTGGATCCGGGCCTGGACAGTGATAAAATTCATCAATGAATTTCAGTGCAATTATACGTCTGTATTTACATTCTTGGTGTATTTACTGAAAAGCCCTATAGTGAATGTAGCTTACATTCCATCAATAACACTGAGACATGCAACATCACATGACCTCAAATGACATCAAAATAAACCATAGCTCTCAACAATCTGACTGGACATCGGCCAAGTCATGACGTCACTGACACTGTTCTGCTGTTAGCATAAAAGCTGCATGTAAATGTTTTACTGCTTCAATTTTAGCTCTTGTATAAGATTTTTTTACGTAAGATTTTTCGATAAGGGTTTGATTGAAATGATGTAAATATACGCAATGAATTTAATTTTCTGATGGCTATCAAAGTGTAAACTACTTTGGATCATATTCACTTTGAACGGGACCCAGTGTAGTTCACACTTCAATAAACCTCAGAAAAATGTACAGTAGAACTTCATTGGCTTGAACAGGCTTGGGACAATGACAATTAGTTCCAGCCAAGGGTAGTTCTAGCCACCCAGGGTTAGATTCCATATAAAGTGACCTCTAGGGACCAAGAAAAGAGTTCTAGCCAGGCAGGGTGAACAAGCCATCAGGGTTCGAGCCATTGAAGTTCTACTGTAATTCATTCCTTAAATAATTTTGAACTCATCAGGCCACATAAGTAAATCCATCACAAAGCATTTATAAACTTATATGCAAAATTGTGACTTTCTTACCCTTATGTCGACAGAAGTGGAGATGCTGTTGTATTAATTTTTTGACCACTACCAATCATCAGGTCAAGGTAAGGTAAATATGAGCCTTTACAGTTTGATATCATTTGGATGTCAGATGGGGACAGTATTATATGCTAAGTCTTGGATAGATGCCTGTACCCATAGCTGTTTGAAGCCACTGAGCCGCGATACAACAAAACCAACGAAGTGGCATGTCTGCACAGAATAGATTCATTTCAGCCCGGCCAGTCACCCAGTTTGATCAGAGCCTTTGCTGTGCACTTAAAGATTAGCTAATGTTCAAAGCTAGCTCTATGAGGACAGCTAAGACTCTGATCAGACTGGGCAGATGCCCAGGCTGACCTGAGTCTTTGCTTGGCGCACATCTATTTTGTTGGTTTTGTCTTGTCATTCCTCATATGCTGACTTAACAAACCCATGTGTAAATAAAAGCATCGCAAACAACTGCGTGATACCCCGCCACTGCAAACCTTTTTCACACATCGATTTTTCCAGATTTATGCATGTATATAGCTGGGGCAGGGGGAGATAACTCCTATGGGGTTAATCTGAGCATCACTGGAGGCTTTCATCACTCTGATCATTTGCTGAAAGTTTCAGAAAAAATTCTTCAAACTCTGATTTTAGATGGAACTTTTCGTGAGTTTATATATGTATATAGTCTCAGGGCAGGGGCAGATAACCCCCGATAATAAAATTTCTGTGCTCATAAAAAGCTTTTGATCATGTTTGTGAAGTTTCATCATGATACTCCAAGTAGTAAAGGAACTAGAGGCCAGAAACCATTTTTTGTACATTGACAAGTGCCATAACTCTGTCAGAAATTAACGAAATTTGCCCATTAACAATCCCAAGCGAGACATTCTCGATACAAATGCATATGCAAAATTTGAAGGAAATCCGTTGATAAATACTTAAGTTATCGAACGGAAACAAAGTGCGGACGGACAGACGGATGGACGTACGTACTACGGACGGACGGACGGACGGACGGACGGACGGACAGACACACGGACGGCCAACATGAAAACATAATACCCCGCCACTAACGTGTGGCGGGGTATAAAAATATCAAAGTGATACCTTTAATAAATCAAGTTTTAATCTTGCAGCATTCTGCAGAGCCACAAGAACATTTTTATGCCCTATACAGGCCTCCAGATACTGAACACAGAGTTGCTCTAGTCGTACCATATGAAACTGAAAGAAACAAATGAAACTAGAGGTGGCAGTAAGCATGGCTTACTAAATACCCCCCGCATTTAACAGTTAGGCATGCAGCTTTGTCATTTAAGTTTTATATTTACACAGCATACATGTTATGACAACTACAAGTGCACATCTATATACCAGTATCTGTTCACATATTAAATATCAGTCAAACGGTTTAGGAGAAGTAGCGACAACAAACTCTGTTTTCCAAGACTACAAAGAGGCACAACAAAGCTGGAAAACCCTTTTTGAGAAAAACAGAACAATATGTGCCAACTCTTTCTTCTACTGTATCTGTGCATCAAAACTGAATAAAATGGAAGTGAAAATTGCATAAAAAAACTTCAAACTAGGGCAAAACATATAAAAAAGGGACATAACTCATGCAAAAAGGGTTAATGCACATCTTCATACCAATATGTGTTCGCATACTTAATTTCAAGAAAATCCGTCAAATGGTCTTGGAGTAGTAGTGATAACAAACTTTTCTTACGAAAACTGCAAAGGGACATAACTCAGCAGGAAAACCTTTCAACAAAAACTGATCAATATGTATCAGCTCTTTTCATACGCTGCATCTAGTAACCCAATTTGAATTAAATGGAAGCAAAAATGGCAAAAAAAAACTATAAAATAGGGCAAAAATATAAAAAAGGGGCATAACTCAGGCAAAAAGGGGCAGAATTTACAATCAGAACCCTAATGCACATCTTCATAACAATATCGCTTCACATACTTAATTTCAAGAAAATCTGTCAAACTGTCTAAGAGGAGTTGCGATAACAACCTTATTTCACGAAAAATACAAAGGGGCGTAACTCCGCAATAAAAACCTTCCAGGAAAAATTGAAAAATACATATCCACTATTTTCTTATGCTGCATCCATGGACATAATTTGAAACAAATTGGAGCAAATTTAATGCAAAAACCCTATAAAATAGGGCAAAAATTATCAAAAAGGGGCATAACTCAGGCAAAAAGGGGCAGAATTCAAAATCAAAACCCTAATGCACATCTTCATACCAATATCTGTTCACATACTTAATTTCAAGAAAATCCGTCAAACCATCTCGGAGGAGTTGCGATAACAAACTTATTTTACGAAAAATACAAAGGGGCATAACTCCGCAATTAAAACCTTCAAGGAAAAATTGAAAAATACATATCCAATATTTTCTTATGCTGCATCCATGGACAAAATTTGAAACAAATTGGAGCAAATTTAATGCAAAAACCCTATGAAATAGGGCAAAAATTATCAAAAAGGGGCATAACTCAGGCAAAAAGGGGCAGAATTTAAAATCAAAACCCTAATGCACATCTTCATACCAATATCTGTTCACATACTTCATTTCAAGAAAATCCGTCAAACCATCTCGGAGGAGTTGCGATAACAAACTTATTTTACGAAAAATACAAAGGGGCATAACTCTGCAATTAAAACCTTCGAGGAAAAATTGAAAAATACGTATCCAATATTTTCTTATGCTGCATCCATGGACAAAATTTGAAACAAATTGGAGCAAATTTAAGGCGTTGCGGACGGACGGACGGACGGACGGACGGACGGAAAGACGGAAGGACAACGTCAAAACAGTATACCCCCCACAAACACAGTTTGCGGGGGGTATAACAAAATATAATGAAACAAAAATTTAATTCTGACTTACACAGCTCCAGATAAGAAGAGGTAACAAGGACAATTCATCGATAGTTTTTCTTATTCCTTGATTCAAAACTTCTATTATGACCCCTCATTAGAACAGTCTCAGCAGGACGGTTCTAGTGAGAGGTCCAAATAAAGAAAATTATCCCAAAATTTTCCCTGTTACCCCTTCTTATCTGGAGCACTGTTTGATTGACAGGTGTATATTTATGTATCGTATTAATCTCATTATAAGACAGAGCTTTTCCCATCTTCAATGACACCATGTATCTTAACCAGGCTTAGGTAATTCTACTATAAGAGGGAGTTTTTCTTCCAAATTAATCTAATTAATTTGTTTTATCAGATGGATTTTTTTTCTTTTTTTTTGAGGGGAAAATTTAAGTCTTGTAACCAAACAAACACAGTAATTGTTTGCTGCATATGTCAGGGCCCAGTTGTTCCAAACTAACTAAATTGTTAGTTAACTTTTCATTTAAATTTCAAACTTTAGTATCTCAGATACACCAATATTTTTTGTTGAAACAAGGGCTTCGCAAGCGGCGCATAATACGCCCGTTTTAATGTCATAAAGGAGTATGGAATGAACAAGATTGTTTACAAAACGATGGATAGGCAGACAAACAGGGGCAACCACTTTATAACTAATGACGGCAACATTATTCAAATATTTAACACATCAAATACTATGAGTATACCAAAAATCAGCTTCAAAGTTATTGTGGCTCAAAAGTTGAGTAATGCCATTGTTGAACAAGGGAGATAATTCATAGACTAAATATACTAGATTCTTGGCTCTACTACATTCCCCTGACAAAATCACATGTAGGGTTAAGGAATCACAGAGGAAACAGGAAATTCATGCAAGGGCAGATAATTCAGTAAGCCAGAGTTGTGGTTCTTGCTCGGGATACATTGCCCCATTATTATACATATTCCTACAAAGTGCCATTCTAATATTTCAAAAGGTTAAGGAGATATGGAGTGACTGAGAAATGCCTAAAATTACTTATCAAAGGGAAGTAATTCCAAAGTGAAGAAAGGGGGAGCAACCATTCTTGTATGCCACGCATCGTCTTGTGATCATGCACATTGCTATAAAGTTTCATCATGATATTCCAAACAGTTACAAAGTTAAGGTATGCACAAGATATGTATACACAAAAATAACCATAATCAACTAATGAAAGGGATGTAACTCTAAAATGAAGAAAGGGAGAGCAGCCATTTTTGTACGCGACACATCGTTGAGACTTCATACACATTGCTATGAAGTTTCATGAAGATATCCCAAACTGTTATCTAGTTATGGCACGCACAAGACTGGCAGGGAAAAAATTAATCAAAGGGGCATAACTTGGAAACTAAGGAAGGGGGAGCAACCACTTCTGTATGCGACACGTTCCCCCAACCTAATACATATTCCTACCAAATATCATGAATATATCCCAAACGGTTAATGAGTTATGGAGCGCACAAGAATGTTTACGGACGGACGGACGGACAGACGGACAGACAGACGGACGGACGGACGGACAGCGCCATGACATAATACGTCCGTTTTTTCAAAACGGGCGTATAAAAATGAGAGAAGCTTTTGCAGTGCAAGTGCTTCTCACATTTTTCAACAACAAAAAAATTAGCGCATTTGGTTATAAAGTCGTAAAACAACTACAGCAAGTGAGCAGCGGCTCATGTTTACCCCCGGCCAGCGCCACCGCCTACACAAAATAAACTTTACATAATACAATACTGCAAATGTTAATTAAACAGACAGGCAGACAATCAATCATAACCAGCAATAGACCCAGTCCCGTAACAGAAGGTTCCATCCCAAGATCTGGCAATAAGTGAAAGAATACACACTTAAAAGTAAAACTTTTACTGAAATATTATACAAAGATCTAAGTATTTGACCTTGACCTATGGTCAGCAGCAGCACCCAGATGATGTCAATTGATTGATTGATTTGATGCTTAACGTCCACGGTAAACAACTAAGGTCATGTCGGGAAGGTCAGTTAACCTAACCACACTATTCCTGGGCAGGCTTAGACCTCCTAAGCGGTTAACCAGTACTAAGTGCACATACTTTCGCCAGTAACTGACAACTGCTCTTCTTGAATCAGCGGAAGGAGAAACGAAAGTATGTGGCCAGATGATGTCAACTAAACTGTTTCAACCTAGAAGTAAACCTAGTCATACATCAAATGGTTCCATACAAGAATGCTGAAAATATAAGCAACTAGAGCATGTGAGCAGGGGCTCACGTACACCCCCGGCCAGTGCCACCGCAAAATAAAAACACATTTCATAAAAGTAAATGTTAAGTAACAGACAGACAGATAGACAATCTATTACAAATCCAGTGAAAGGCCTATAAACAAATACCAAAAGGTTCCATTAAAATAAATGCATATTATGTTATTAAAATTTCAACGTAAGTTTACACAAACTTATATGTCTGCGACCTTGACCTAAAGTCAGCAGCAGCATCCAAATGATGTCAACTAATCAGTTTAAAGCTAGATGTAAACCTAATAACAGCAATCTGAGAAATTTTTGACATAAATTTTCCCATTTATTGCATTGGAGTGAGAGATGGGAAAAAAAATAGAAAAACAAGGCCAAAAGGAATCTTAGCATCTTGATTTTCTTTCCACCAATATGTATGGCCATTCTCAAGATGTATACAAAATTTGAAGACTATGGATTCATGAGAACAGAGAAATCTGTGACAAAAAATTAGAGAGAAAGAAAAAAAGGACAAAAGGAATGAAAAGCAGGAGGAGGCTGATTCTCTCTTACACAGTACAACTTGTCATACACAACGTTTAAACCAAATTTCAAAATCCAAGCTAAAGTGGTTCCTAAGAAATCTTTGACAAAATTTTATAAGAGAGCAAAAAAAAATGGACAAACAATGAGAATGATAAGCAGGAAGAGGCTGATATTCTCTTACATAATACAGCTATTCACACCCAACATTTGTATTGAATTTCAAATTCCTAGCTGTAGTAGTGCCTGAGAAATCTGTGACAAAAATTTAATTGGAGAGAAAGAAAAAATGGACAAACAAAGGGACTGATAAGCAGAAGGAGGCTGATTCTCTCTTACACGGTACAACTAGTCATACCAAAGGTTTGTACCAAATTTCAAAGTCCTAGCTATAGTGGTTTATGAGAAGTCTGTGACAAAACTTTAATGGAGAGAGAGAAAAAATGGACAAACAAAGGGACTGATAAGAAGGAGAAGGCTGATGCTCTCTTACACGGTACAACTAGTCACACCCAACGTTTGTATCAAATTTCAAAGTCCTAGCTGTAGTGGTTCCTGAGAAGTCAGTGACAAAAATTTAATTGGAGAGAAAGGAAAAATGAACAAACAAAGGGAATGATAAGCAGGAGAAGGCTGATTCTCTCTTACACGGTACAACTAGTCATACCCAACGTTGTACCAAATTTCAAAGTCCTAGCTGTAGTGGTTCATGAGAAGTCTGTGACAAAACTTTAATGGCGAGAAAGAAAAAATGGACAAACAAAGGGACTGATAAGAAGGAGAAGGCTGATGCTCTCTTACACGGTACAACTAGTCATACCCAACGTTTGTACCAAATTTCAAAGTCCTAGCTGTAGTGGTTCCTGAGAAGTCAGTGACCAAAATTTAATTGGAGAGAAAAAAAAATGAACAAACAAAGGGACTGATAAGCAGGAGAAGGCTGATTCTCTCTTACACGGTACAACTAGTCATACCAAACATTTGTACCAAATTTCAAAGTCCTAGCTGTAGTGGTTCCTAAGAAACCTGTGACAAAAAATTAATTGAAGAGAAAGAAAAAATGGACAAACAAAGGGACTGATAAGCAGGAGAAGGCTAATATTCTCTTACATAGTACAACTAGTCATACCCAACGTTTCTACCAAATTTCAAAGTCCTAGCTGTAGTGGTTCCTGAGAAGTCAGTGACAAAAATTTAATTGGAGAGAAAGAAAAAATGAACAAAGGGACTGAAAAGCAGGAGAAGGCTGATTCTCTCTTACACGGTACAACTAGTCATACCAAACATTTGTACCAAATTTCAAAGTCCTAGCTGTAGTGGTTCCTGAGAAATCTGTGACAAAAAATTAATTGGAGAGAAAGAAAAAATGGACAAAGGGACTGATAAGCAGGAGAAGGCTAATATTCTCTTACACAGTGCAACTAGTCATACCCAACGTTTGTACCAAATTTCAAAGTCCCAGCTGTAGTGGTTCCTGAGAAATCTGTGACAAAAAAAATATTGTAGAGAAAGAAAAAATGGATAAACAAAGGGACAGATAAGCAGGAGAAGGCTGATTCTCTCTTACACGGTACAACTAGTCATACCCAACGTTTCTACCAAATATCAAATACCTTTACTGTAGAAATTTTTGAGATATCTTTGACAGAAAATTAATTGGAGAGAAAGAAAAAAAGGATAAATAAAGGGAATGATAAGCAGCAGGAGACTGAATCTCTCTAACACGGTACAACTAGTCATACCCAACGTTTGTACCATATTTCGAAGTCCTAGCTTTAGTGGTTCCTGAGAAATCTGTGACAGAAAAAATGTTAACATACACACAAACATATTAACGGAAAGACCAAAAACTATATACCCCCTATATACTTCGTATACCGAGGGTATAAACAGATACAAGTAAAGCTTTAATGCTAATCTAATACAAATGTCCAAGTCTTTGACCTTCACCCTAGCTCTGCAGCAATCCAGATAATTTTAAATTAAAATTTATCCATCCTGTACTAACACTAAGCACATCTAAACAAATTCCAATTGAAGCTTTCAGAAAAATGGAGAAAACAGACAAACTTAACACAAAGCTTTAACGCAATTGTTGTACAAATTTCTAAGTCTGTGACCTTTACCTTAGGCCAGCAGCAGTATCCAGGTGATGCCAACTTATCAGTATCTATCCTGTAGTAACACTAAGTACATATGAACCAGTTGCAGTATAGACTTTCAGGAAAACAAAGCAAACACAAAACTTAACGTAAAACTTTAACGCAACTATTGAACAAATTTCTTAGTCTGTGACCTTAACCTTAGGCCAGCAGCAGTATCCAGGTGATGCAAACTGATCAGTATTCATCCTGTAGTAACACTAAGTATATATGAACAAGTTCCAGTACAGATTTTCAAGAAAACAGAGCAAACTATCAAACTTAATGCAAAACTTTAACGCAAATGTTAACTAATGGACGGAAGGACGAACGAACAGACTATCTAACAAATGGACGGATGGACAGACAAACGGACGGAAAGGCAAAAGCTATACACCCCTTGACATACCTCGTATGCCAGGGGTATAATTAAGGAGTTGACCACTTTACAAACTTTTTAGTCTAACTTTGCTTTGAACAACTGGGCTCTTATCACTAATAAAACAAAGACAGATTTCCATATAACCTGTGCAGCACACACCCTCTCCAAACTTTAAAATTCTGAAGCAAGCCTCAGAATGCTATGTCTCACCTTTTTGCACATTTACATACAATACAGCTAAACCAGAAACCTCAACAAAAGTTACACACTGCCGACAAGGCCGAGCTGTCAGTGCCAGAAATGTACAATACACATGTCTTGCTTCTGCTGATCTCAGGTGAGACTATTAGTATCTTTCATGGGAGTATGGTGTGGCTAGAAAAATCCACCATGACTGTCACTGTTTGGCATTATGAGGCTGGCCAAGTGATGCCAAACAGTGATCTCAAGTGACAGATTTTTCTATCCACACCATACATCCTTGATACATACTTATTCTTGCATATCTTTTTAATTTATGCTATTTGATTTTCAAGGTAGAACTTCCTAAAGAGTATAACTTAAGCCATTAAAGGGTCTCTACTCAATCTCAATGAAGACAAGGCTCCCAATGACTGCTGTTTGGTTTTGTACATCAACGTACATATGCATAAACTGATGTCATTTTTCCTTTTTATTACATCAATGTCCAAACCAACGTCACTTGCTGAACTAGATATGTAACGTCCTATACCACCAATACATTGAATGCTCATGATTTTTATCCTGTCCTGGGTGAGATCAAATGGGTGAGATCAGAACTGCAGGTACAAGTGAAACACCCTGATATTCTTATCCGGTGTGCAAGAAAATAATCTATTGACACATGACATGCAAGTGATCTCTTTTCTATTGAATTAAATTCAATATTGCAGCAACTAACGAACGGCTCTGTGCAATGCAGGGTTGTTTAGAGGTTTGGACAGAATTTTGCCTGCAGTAAGACTCAAAGCTGGGAGCTCTACCATTTAGCCACCTATAAGCTCAAAAGACAGGAATTTTCTGAATGAAATGTAAATGAACATAACAATATCTGACTTTGCTCTCTGTACAGACTTTTTCAGGGCCCAGTCATTCAAAACTAACATCGTTAGTTAAAGAGATGTTAAAATTTCATACATATTACAGTCAACCCTAAATATCTCGAACAACGATATCTCAAAGTACCTCTTATACCAACAAATAAAGTTTTGGACACATTCTCTGTTCTTATATACATTTCAACTCTTGTTATCTCAAACTACTAATATCTCAAAGTAAATTTTCTGGGACCTGAAAATTTTCTCCGAGATATCAATAGTTTAGGATGAACTTCGAATTTGAGATATCGAGAGTTGACTGTATATGCAAAAACGTTGCAATTTTTTGCAGAAAAAAGTGAGGAGCTTTTGCATTAAGCTCCTCACAATTTTTCAGCAAAAAATTACTGCAGTTGATTATGTAAGTACTGTAAGACTTAAAGAACCCTTGCCTAACAACTTCCTTAAGCTAAAGATACTTTGAACAACTGGGCCCAGTTCTTTAAGCAAAATATGGATGTTCTAGGTCCTTTACTAATTTTGACAAACTTAAAAATACCTTCAGTGCTAGTCTGTAGACATCCATCATGACTAGTGTGACCTCATTACTCCTTGGCTCCTGGTCACTCTTGGCAGGGTAAATCCTGTCCGTGTAGATATAAGCCAAGACCAGCTCAAAAGCGTGGGGATCAACATCTTCAACTGTGACTGAAATTCTTTCATCAGCTCCAGCCTGACAATTTTAACATCACAATAGCACTTACAGCACCAAAAATGTATAGAAATGAATTTGCATACAGCAACATTCAGAGGAGGCAGTTCATGATGAGCCACATCATCTAAATGTCTTTCTTTATCCTTTCAACGTCCATAACGTATTATAACTGCTGAAAAAATGAGATAATAAATAGCACGCATCTTCTAAAGTAAAACAGCATTGGATCCAATAGTAACTCAGCATCCTCAATGTTATTTCAAAGAGAAACAAGAAATGTTACAGTGTGTAACAAATGCCCCCCAAGGCCCCTTAAACTGACCTTTGAGCCCTAGTTGTGACTTTGACCTTGGACATAGAACCCGCGTCTTGCTCATGATATACATTCGCATTTCGGTTTACTTTTCTGTAATGTTTAAATGCACTTTGGAAGTTTAAGAGGATTCAAGGGGACTTAATTCAACCACTAACCCAACTGTGTTGTGTCCTTGACATTGGGTGTGGGAACCTAAATGTTGCACCTTACATAACTTATACTTTACTTTTCTTTACGTTACCATTTTATCTTGATCCTGACTTCCAGCAACGGAACCATAATTTGTTTGTGGCATATTCACTGTTTTATACCTTTTCATGAGGTAAAATGAAGTTTACTTCAGAGGTTTTTAGGTAATTGAGGATGAATGACTTGACCTTTGACCTCTGGCTATGACCTTGACCTTGGGTGTGGGAACCTATGTCTTGTGCATGGTAAATTATCTCATTAGGCTTTATCTTTCATTAAAGTTTGCTTTAGTACTTTTCTGAGTAATTGCCGAGATATGATTTGACCTCTGACCCCAGATTGTGACCTTGACCTTGGATTTGGGATCATAAATATTGTGAAACATACCTTCTCATTATGGTTTACCTTTCTGTGAAGTTTGATGACATTAGCTTCAGCAGGTTTTTTAAGCTATCATAGAGGCTGACCCCCAATTGTTACCTTGACCTTGAACCTGGCAACCCAAATGTGATGTGCAACGCAACTTCTTATTATGTTTCATCTTTCTGTGGAGTTTCATTAAATTTGCTTCAGTAGTTTATAAGTAATCGCTGAAAGCCAATTTTGAGACACAATTTGACTTTTGATCCAACTGTGGCCTTGACCTTGGGTGTAGGGACTTAAGTCTTGTGCATGACACACCTTCTAATTATGCTCTGTCTGTCTGTGAAGTTTCATCAAATTTGCTTCAGTAGTTTTAAAATTATTGCTGAAACACGATTTTCAGACACAATTTGACCTTTGACCCACTTGTGGCCTTGATCTCGGGCATAGGGACCCTAAGTCTTTCGCGCGACACACCTTCTCATAGTGCTTTGTCTTTCTGTGAAGTTTCATCAAATTTGCTTCAGTAGTTTCAAAATTATCGCTGAGACACGATTTGAGACACAATTTGTTCTTTGACCCAATTGTGGCCTTGACCTTGGGCGTAGGGACCTAAGTCTTGCACGCGACACACCTTCTCATTATGCTTTATCTTTCTGTGAAGTTTCATCAAATTTGCTTCAGTAGTTTTAAAGTTATTGCTGAGACACGATTTGTAACGGACGGACGGACGGACGGACTGACGGATGGACAGACGGACGGACGGACAGTCGGATGGACGGACGGTGTGATTTTAATATGCCACCCGAAGTTCCTTCGGGGGCATAAAAAAAACATTTTAGGGATATATATTTTGGGGATATATGTCATAACTTAAGAACATAAGAAATAAATCAAGGGATATTTTGGGAGTTCTGAGGGCCATGACTTCCACAAACTGGTGATTTATAGCATATTTATTTTCAAAGGGACATTATGTTCCATGAATATTTCAGTCACCGCTACAACAGTTGAACAATTTGAGCAGAAACTGAAACTTTTAGGAGAATAATGTGTCCCCTTGTAAAATATTTTTGGGGCCGCCATTTGAATCAAAAGTGCACAAAACAGAGCTTTTGTGGGTGCCAGTGAAATGACTGCTCATTTCTTAACCCATTGCATTCTGGGTATTTTTTTGTCATCTGCAGAGATTGTCGTCTGCATCAAAAATCAAGAATATTTTGACAATATTGGTCTAACTACCGTAATCGCCCCATTTACCGCACATGCCCCTATAACCGCACACCAAGGCCATTTCCGGAAAAAAATGCACAAGGGCACACTGCTTTTTCCTTTTGAAACTCACAAAATGCATCAAGTTCAACTTACCATTACTGTTTCAACAGCGACAGTGTTTTCAGTTTTGTTTTCCCGACGCAATGAGCGAAGAGAGCAACTCTATCGGTCTAAATGTCAATCGGGCATCCTCGCCGATATTTACGAAGTTGGCTGAAACAAGTGCGAACACCGGACTCGGATCAGCTTACACATCTGCGCCGTCTGAGTAACGTATTCTCTGTCTGCATCAACAATGGGAATGTACATGTTGATCCAAGAAGGATCGAGCTTACGAAGTAATAAGGCTGCGGGGTGCGCAGGCTGAACTGAGAACTGAAAAGGCGCCATTTCTCAAGAGCAATTCTTGTCATATATATAGCGATAATGTGCACGTGCGCCAAAGTGCGTTTGGAAAAGATACATGAACGACAGATGAGAAACCCGGGTTGCAAAAGAAATAAATTATCATAATGACAAACTTTTGTTTCCTGACAAAATCAGTCTGAATAGACGCGCAAAGTGAACGAAGTGACCAGCCTGCGCATATGCATGTTCTGTGCATTTAAACAAAGTTCGCGGTAGCCATAGGATAGGTTTATCATTGGCATAGCTGGCCCGTAGGCCTCAGGACACATCCGATCAGCAAACACCCGCATCATACAGTGCATTTGCGAACATTGACCAGTCTAACAAATCTCCAGGATTTGCCTATAGTTTGCAAGATAATTGTTTTAATATGCGCAGACTGGTCTAAGGCTTTGCTGTTTGCACATGTAATACGGTACCTTTCTCATGACACATTGCCAATATTTCTGCACCCTTGGACGTAATATAGGACAGACAGAAATAGGGAAGATCAAAAGGACCGCATCTTCCAGAATTAGAATGTGTGTGTTATTAATAGAAGCCCGTGAATTTAAAGCAGACCCCTCGCGGTGAATGAATAGCCAGGGCACTGACAAACTTACCTGACGTGTTTAAACAATCACATATTAGGTCATCGTAAATGTGTTGAAATACTTTCCTTTCTTTCGGAATATTTATTTGGAATATTGAAGAAGGATGAAGAGAATGAAAGGACATATTTAATACTGAGAGGTATGAGATATAATTTGCGACTTGACATGAGATCGTTTTTCTCCCGGGAATTGGCAATTCAGATATTTCGAACACCAAATATTTTCGGGACACTTTCAACACGCCGATCAGTATTGCCGACTATTTCGACTGTTCGTTTTTTTTTTGTTTTTTTTTTTTTTCCGTTCTGAGTGTGCGGTTATTAGAAACGTTTTTAACCACACCTTTTTGTTGCAATTTTGAAAAAGTTAAGCGCACCGTGCGGTAGATGGGGCGATTACGGTAACTCATGTAGAAATGATGTCTAGGAAGCAAATAGTTTGGATCTCAGATCAGGCCCCACGTTTGTGGGGCCTGATCTGGATCCAAACTGTTTGCTCAAATACCCCTAAAGGGGTATCTCGAATGGAATGGGGTTAATGACTACTTTTGTATCGTTATCAGTGCGTACCATATAAATCCTCCTTAGCATTGGGAGAGACAGGTTTGAGCAAACAGTGCAGGCCCAGATCAGACTGCTCACACAAGAAGCAGTCTGATCATTAGGGGAAGTCTGATCAGGGTCTACACTGTTTGCCATAATTCTATCTGCATCTTTTGGGTGTAGTACTGCACTGTCAAAACAAACCATTCCACTTGGGAAATTGCCATATATATTAGTACAACATTTGTAACAAACCTGTTCTCTAGCCTGTTTGACCTTCTGTTTCAGCCAAGGAGACCTTGCTGACACCAGAGCCATGTGTGCTGGTATCTTTACTTTTTCCTGGAAGAAAACAAACAGCTCCTTACATAACAGTTTCACTTAAACCTTAACCATAACAGCATAACTTGACACAAAGTGAGGCCATTTTGCCATCTTCATAATGTCATCTCAATATAAACAATATCACTTGACAACCCAGTTACAGAATCTCCTATACAATCAATACACTTACTACATGTTAGATTTTTCTTTTTTAACCATCCCTAAGGCTAGATATGGGGTGTAGGATAAGATTTTCCGGCATCTGTTAAATTAGTGGAAATCCTTGTCTGGAATCCATGAAAGCACTATTCCATACCTCTCCGAGTAGGAAATCTACATCACAGAAGAGCTTGCTCTCCAGAAGTCTGCCATAGTCGTCATGCAAGGTACATTTGGGGTAACTGGAAAACTGAAAAAATGGATGTCATTATCAGTAAAATGTGCACTGAGTAAATATTATAAGTATCTATCATGGGTGTGAGGTGTGGATAGAAAAATCCATCACAAGGGTCACTGTTCGGCATCACAAGGCTTGCCTCGTGATGCTGAACAGTGATTCGGAGTGACAAATTTTTCTATCCACACCTCACACCCATGACAGATGCTTTTTCTTGCATACCACGTTTTTTTTAACTTCAGAACTTGTTAAAATGCACAATTCTAGTGCTTGAAAGAAGGCGCCACTTTCAACGACCGTCGTTCGGCTCTTTACGTCAACGACTTGCGTGAATAAACTGACGTCATTTTTGCCATCTTGGTGACGTCATCATCTAAAGTGCCTAGGTCACTTGATGATGCAGGTACGTGAGCTCCTATACAACCAATGCCTTGACAGCTCGTGATTTTTTTCCAGTCCTGGGTCAGAATACAACCAATGCTTTGACAGCTCGTGATTTTTTTCCAGTCTTGGGTCAGAACACCAGGGTAAGATGAGATTTTCTATCCCAGGCAAAAAGAATGGCATTTTCTATCCGGCGTGCAAGAATATGATATCTCAATAATTTGGCTACAAGATGGGGTTTCCCCATTGAGAATAACCAAAAATTTAATTCAGTACAAGATGAAATTCAAAGTCTTTGTCCATGAACTTAGGTTAGCAGCATAATCAAACATGAATCCTAACACAGTCTGCCTATAGAAGCAATGGGAAGTTTCCGTGTTTTGCAACAATTCACTGTTTTGGAGCGCGGGAATCTAATTGCTGACGTCACTGACAATATCTGATGTAATTTTATGACGTTTTGAGATGATAGATGGTGTAACATCTCTTTTTCTTTCTAAAATTGCCATAAAAATGCACATTTATCTTAGACACAGTTAAGGATATTAGCAGGAGCAGGAACACGCTGGCAGGAAGGTTGGGAGAATTTAATTGAAAAGAATACTTTTTTCAGTGTCTTTGAGTGTTAGAATGGAAATAGTTCAGCTCTGACGGTTAGTTGTAAGTAGATATATCACTCGCGCTCCGGGCTAGTGATATGATCTACTTTACAACTGACCTCCAAACAGTGAATTATTGCTGATCAATTCACTACTAGAGCTGATCTATTTTTTAAATAAACCTAGTCATGTACTAACAGGCTCCGATCAATGCACATGTACTACCTTATTACAGAAGCAGGCTGGGTTCGAGGTTTTATCGAGGATAAAGCACACTGATTGGCTGCTTCCGAGCATGTGCTCGGAAGCAGCCAATCAGTGTGCTTTATTTTGAGTTTGAGAATGTACTCAGGTTTTATAACCTCGGGGCCAGATCTGGGTCAACTCTGTCTCCTCACACCTATCCCAATATTCAGAATTTTGTGGTGAGACCCAGAAACTGACAGAACCCTAAACCTACCTGGAATCTGTACATTTCCCCACTCCTAACATTATTGTCAACAGTACCACCGAAGACGTACATGGCATCAGCCACAACAGCAGCTGCATGAAACAGGCGTCCTGCTGGGATCTGAAAATATATGGTAAAGTACTATAAATAAGAATCCCCCCAAATGCTTTGTCTTGCCTGTCTGTGTACAGCCACAGAAACAGAGCAAAACTAGAACTGTCAGTGGATCTGACAATAGCCCCGCTGCACTGCTTTAGTATTAACCATTAAGTAAGCAGAGCAATAAATGAGCCACGACACGACAAAACAAACACCAGAGGGCCAATGGCCCTATATCGCTCACCTGAGCACTGAGGCACTGAGGCACTGAGGTTACAGCAACAAAACACCATGCACAACAGCAATAAAAAGCACCGTTTATGTAGAGGATAATATCACAAACATTTATGCAAAAAAAAAAAATAAGCTTTATCCCCCATTAATGGCTTCTCAGAAGATCTTTGGCAAAAAAAAAAAAAAAAAAAGGGAAAATTTGGTCTTTCAGCTGTAATGGCAACCAATCAAAATCGGGTAATTGGGAAAAATTCATATGGCTGGTAGAGGACTACTCCAGGAACATTTCTGTGAATTTTTGTCAAAATATCTGCAGTAACACAGAAATAAATAGCAAACGTCCACTTTCCTCATTATAAGTCTATGGAAACTTTAAGTTGCCATAGCAACAAATTCACATGGGCAATGATAATATAAAACATACTTTAGGTAGAGGTTAAAATTATTAATATGTATGCTAAGTATCAGCTTCATCCCCCTCATGGCTTCACTTTTCCCATTATGAGTCAATGGAAACTATAAGTCGCCATAGCAACCAAAGTTCTTATGGGATTGGAAGAAAACGAATAAAATTTATGTAGAAACTACTGTCATCAACATATTTGCACCATATCAGCTTCATCCCCTATATGGCTTCTGAGCAGAAGATTTTTTTTTTTTTTTTTTTTTTCGAAATTTACACTATATTTTGCCACGGCAACCAATCAAATTCAGCGATTTGGAGAAAATTCATATGAATCGTAGAGGACTACTCAAGAACGTTTCTGTAGAAAAAAATTTAAATAACTGCAGTTAGTTAGACAGCAAATATTGCCAATTTCCATTTTCCTCATTATAAGTCAATGGAAACTCTTTATTGCCATAGCAACCAAACTGCTGGAGCAATTGCCATGAAAAACAATAATTGTATAGAGGCTAGTACTAAGGTTCTTTCTGTAAAGTTTGAGCTTTATTGGGCAACACAGTTTCTGCAAAGATGATTTTTTAATATTTTTCTATTTTTAACCATTCAGTTGCAATGGCAACCAGCCAAATTGCGCAATTTGCATAAATTTAACATGGCTGATTAAAGACTACACAAGGTACATTTCTATGAAAGTTTTGTCAAAATATCCGCAGTGGCATAGCAATAAATGCAAATTTTCCATTTTGCCATTATAAGTCAATGGGAACTTTCAGTTCCCATAGCAACCAAACTGCTAGAGCAATTGCCAAGGAAAACAGTACTTTTATAGAAGCTAGTACTAAGATCCTTTCTGTGAAGTTTGAGCTTTATTGGTTGCATAGTTTCTGAGGAGATGATTTTTGAATATTTTTTCTATTTTTTAACCATTCGGTTGCCATGGCAACCAGCCAAATTGTGCAATTTACATAAAGTTCATGTGGTTGATAGAGGAATACTCAAGGTACATTTCTGTAAAAGTTTTGTCAAAATATCTGCAGTGACATAGCAATATGTGCAAATTTTCCATTTTGCCATTATAAGTCATTGGCAACTTTCAGTTCCCATAGCAACCAAACTGCTAGAGCAATTGCCAAGGAAAACAGTACTTTTATAGAAGCTAGTACTAAGATCCTTTCTGTGAAGTTTGAGCTTTATTGGTTGCATAGTTTCTGAGGAGATGATTTTTGAATATTTTTCTATTTTTTAACCATTCGGTTGCCATGGCAACCAGCCAAATTGTGCAATTTATATAAAGTTCATGTGGTTGATAGAGGAATACTCAAGGAACATTTCTGTAAAAGTTTTGTCAAAATATCTGCAGTGACATAGCAATAAATGCAAATTTTCAATTTTTCCCATACAAGTCAATGGAAACTTTAAGTTGCCATAGCAACCAAAGTTCTGAAGCGATTTGGATAAAAAACAGTATTATTGGTTCCCCCTGCCTATAGATACTATATATGAAATTTGGTAACAATGGACCATGTAGTTTTAGAGGAGATGTCGTTTGAAAATATTGACGGACGGACGGACGACGGATGCCTGCCTATACTATAAGCTCACCTGTGAGCCTTCGGCTCGGGTGAGCTAAAAAAGGCATGTGCACCCAGCGCAGACTCAGATCAGCTTAGGCATCCGCTCTGCCTGATTGGAGTCTTCGCTGTCCCCCTGTAAGTAGCTTAGACTCTTGGCTACCTTAAGCACATAGGGAAGACTGATCAGACTGGGCAGATGCCCATGCTGATCTGAGTCTTCGCTGGGTGCTAATGCCACTTTTTTTGTTTTGTTGTGTTGTGCCTCAATTTTAACTGGTGTGCCCCTCCAAAATGACATATGAGCCACGACACGAGGAAACACCTAGTGCATACTCAGATCAGCCTGGGCATCTACCCAGTTTGCTCAGATTCTTCGTTAAAGTCTCAAAGGGTAGCTAAGGGTCTAAGCTACCTCCATGCGGACAGCGAAGACTCTGATCAGACTGGGCGGATGCCCAGGCTGATCGGAGTCTTCCCTGGGCGCACAACCACATTGCTGGTTTTCTCGTGTCGCCGCTCATATAGTGTGTAAATCAGCCTTGTAGATTGTGTTTTTCTCTTCCATATGAAACAACCCCGAAAGGTCTAGATCCATCTTAAAGATGGATCTAGATTTTGGGAGAAAAAACCCTGCCTTAGAATCAAATAATTATAGTACCTCATATGAGGACTGATTTCGATCTCTTCCTCTTTTTCACAATTTATTTCTCAGATTTCTCTTCTTTTTTTTTTTTCTTTGTGAAACACCAATGACTTAAAACTCACCAAGCACCGCAATGGTCAAAACTAGGTTCCTTTGTGCCTAAACTGCTTTCAAATACTTACATACAAACTCAGATAATTCTTTTATCCTATTTTGAACTTTTCAATTTTCTCCACGACAGAACCTGCTAATTCTGTCCTTTAACAATAATCTCCTAGCAAGAGGAAAATGACATTTCCTAGTGTCAATTTCACTGCCACAACATGCAGTTATTGTGAAGAAAATGACACTTTAGCTCATCAGTTTCCCCAGCAAACTGAGTACCGTAAAATTCTAAGTATTGGGACAGATGAGGTCTACGCAAACAATGCAGACCCAGGTCAGACTGCTCCTTGAGGAGCAGTCTGATCATGGTCTACACTGTTTGCCAGTCATCAGGAACTTTTGGACACATTTCTGCACTGTAAAACCAAACGGTTCCATTGTTATGAAAATTACTATAATCATTTTAGGTGTCCCAATTTTTAAAATCATTACGGTAATACAAGACAGAGCTCAAAGTACACAATTATTGGAGAATTTTTATTTCATTTTTGGTACTTTTTTGTTCTTCTTTCTTGAATCTCATTAAAAGTTTTGGTTGGATCTCAACAGACTTGCCTCATATGCAAGCAGTTCTACTGAGCTACACTATGACTGTTTTCCAAAGAAAAAAAGGTCAAAATTTGTCCCAGAAATTTTGGCTCGTTGGAAGTTCTATGGTGACTCAATATTACAAGAACTAAGACGGTCATCAAGGGAAAAAAGCACCTAGAAACCACAGACTACCATATTAACCTAACTACCAGAAAAATTCTAAAATTGGGACACATGAATTGATCGATTGATTGATTTGATGCTTAACGTCCACGGTAAACAGCTATGGTCATGTCGGGACGGTCAGTTAACCTAACCGCACTATTCCTGGGCAGGCTTAGACCTCCTAAGTGGTTAAACAGTACTAAGTGCACATACTTTCGCCAGTAACTGACAACTGCCCTTCTTGAGTCAGCGGAAGGAGAAAGGAAAGTATGCGGCCAGATCAGGTTTCGAACCCAGGACCTCTGACTTACGAATCAGGTGCCCTACCGATTACCGTAGCTATCCTAAAAATTGAACAGTTTGGGTTTTTAATCAGGCAGCTCACAAAATAGATGGGCAGACGGAATAGCAAACAGTGTTAACCCTGACCAGGCTCACGGCTCCTTTGGGAGCAGTCTGGTCTAGGTCTGCACTATTTGCTCAGACCCATTTGACCCAATACTTAGAATTTTTATGATATTTAAACATTTTCTTCCCCTAATACTTTCTGTATAAGAAAATTCCATCTCTTGATTTAATTCAGACAATTTCATTCTCCTCTGGGATTCTTTCACAGAACTCTTGGTTACATGTAAAGAGAGCAGATTCTGAGGTGGCTCTCTTTCATATGCTCATTTAGGAGCAGTTTGATCTGGGTCACTGGGTCTACATAATTTTCTTAGACATTTTTGTCTGACTATTTACTATAGGTATGACCTACATCATACAAAAAGAACACTTTTGCATCTCTGCTCCCTGAAGGCTCAAACTAGGCAATGCATCCAAGAACTCTAAAGCCATCATTTTACCCATTGGTGAGCTGATTGTTCATTGCATGCAAACAGTGAAGACTATGACCAGCCTGCACGTCTGTGCAGGCTCGTCATAGCCTTTGCTGTTTGCGAAAACGCAAAGTACCATTTCTTGTGATGAGTATTGCCGCTAATATGGATATCAATAATCCATAGTTCCTGATGCTTAATTTATTAGTAATATTTTATTGCCCTAGAGTTTTATTGCATGAGAAATGAAACAAGACTCTCTGGGGACAAATTATCAATATTATCAGAATTTACCCTAAATATAAAGGCACCTAAAGTAGAATGGTTACAGCCAAGGGAAGCAACTCTGCAATTTTCGTTTTTACCTTCCTTTTCCATGGGTGATTACCTCTGGCTTAAAAGAAAGAATTTGCTCCTGTAGGAGCATTTTTTCCTGTAAGAGTTAACCCCCTTTTGAAAGGATTTGTTCTCCAGGTCACAAAATTTGTTCCAACTAGAAATGTTTTTTGACAAATGTCCCCCCACCTGCGCTTTCCCAGCAGTATCATTTTCCCTAAATGCTGTCAAGTTAAGACCTCCTGTGACCTTGAAATAGGGTCAAGGTCACCAAAATTTAATCACTTCTTTTCCATCTCCCAGTGATGTATCTGTGACAGTTTGGTTCAAATCCGTCCATCCATTCAGGAGATATGGTGCAGACACACTCTTTGACCGCCTGTGACCTTGAAAATGATGTCATGGTCACCAAAATCTAATCACTTCTTCGTCATCTCCCAGTGATATATCTATGCAAGTTTGATTCAAATCCATCCGCCAATTCAGGAGATATGGTGCAGACAAGGCATTTTTCAACACTCTTTGACCTCCTGTGACCTTGAAAATGGGTTCAATGTCACCAAAATCTAATCAGTTCTTTGCTATCTCCCAGTGATGTATCTATGACAGTTTGATTCCAGTCCATCCATTCATTCAGGAGATATGGTGCAGACAAGGCATTTTTCAACACTCTTTGACCTCCTGTGACCTTGAAAATGAGGTCAAGGTCACCAAAATCTAATCAGTTCCTTGCCGTCTCCCAGCGATATATCTGTGCCAGTTTGGTAAAAATCCATCAATTCCTTCTGGAGATATGGTGCAGACAAGAAATTTTTCAACTCTCTTTGTCCTCCTGTGACCTTGAAAATCAGGTCAAGGTCACCAAAATGTAATCAGTTCTTTGCTATCTCCAAGTGATATATCTGTGCCAGTTTGGTAAAAATCCATCCATTCCTTCAGGAGATATGGTGCAGACAAGCTATTTTGCATACTTCTTTGCTTTGACCTCCTGTGACACCAAAAACAATTTGTCCCCCCCCCCCCCATGGTGGGAGGGACATAATTAAATGCCCCCGAAAAATGGAGGCATACCCATTAGCCTTAATCATTTACTGTAATTTTGCTGTAAAACTAAAATAAGTTGATTTTATTGCCAGAATCCTGCAATTTGCTTCAAATTTCAGTGGAATTCATGTTAAGACCCAGCTCACTAATCCTTTTGTAGAGCAGTCTCAACTGTATCTACTGTACTGTTTGGTGATAAGACAGTGTTTTGCTCCTCCAACATAATCCCAAAATCACAGATCCAGCTTATAAGTTAGATCTAAATTTTTGGGATTGTTTTGGAAAAGGTAAAACATCTTACAAAAGAATTAATACAACAGGGCCCAGTTAGTCAATATTAATGACATTGTTAGTTAATTGGACATTAAATTTTCAAGTGTACTACACATGTAAACACTGCCATTTTTTGCTGAAAAAATATAAGGAGCTTTTGCATTGCAAAAGAGCTCTTCTTATTTTTCATAAAAAATATGAGCACACTTGATTTTGTATGTATCAGAAGATTTAATGAACCTTTGACTAACAACCTCATCAAGCTAACAATGCTTTGAACAATTTATGCAGTGTGACCTGGGTCTACACTGCTTGCTTATGCACTGTCTTACGAGTTAAGGTCAATATGGTATAATGACAGATTTTTTTTTGAATAATGCACTGAAATAAAGATCATCTATTACCTAAGTTGCCTTAAATTAAAGCAAGCTTACATCATTTTTTTCTAATTTACCACCCTTTCAACAGTATTTCTGTCACACTGAGCCAATGGCAGTACGATAATGAAGGGCTGTGTTCAATGTTTCCCACTTACAATTAGAAGGAATTCCCCCTCCAGCAGGAGTCAAACCAAAACTGCAAGCTTAGTAGGCCTGCATTTAATATGACAAGCTATTGGGATAACACAATCAATTAAGCTTGCCTCACATTCTCATCTTTCTATTAGCTTGAGTCATGGGATTACTTTTCATTTTGTATCCAGAATACCAAACAGATTATCTTTCCAATATGAACTTTACTTGAGATAGATTTTGTCTTGAACGGGCTCAGTAGTGAATTAACCCACGAGGCACCAAAAAAGTGGACGTCAAAATTTACATTTACATTATTTCAAAAATAATTTTGTCCAAGCTGTATCAAACTGAAAATTCAAAGACCAGAGCTGGGCAAGCATCATGAGCCACCTCATCTGGAACTACGCTGTTTGCACATTCATCATATTTTGACATTGTAAGTGTTTAAGATTTTTTGTCTCAGATTTTTTGTCTCAGATACAATCAAGTGAATTCTTTTCAAGAAGCTTTGGTACAATATTTATGCTAACTATTAGCTGGAGGACTGAACTAGAACTGTCGGAGAATCCGACTATACCCCCGCTTAACTGCTTTAATCAAATGGTGCTATTTTTGTTACATAAAGTATAGAGAGAACGCACTGTCAACATATATACCAAATATCAATAAATCCCTTTCTACGTAATATTTCACACAGACAGATAGAAAAATTAATAAATACATGTAAGACATAAGTCTTTATCAATCTGTATACCAAATAGTAAGATTCGAACTAGAGGGGATGCTGTGAAATTTGTTACGAAAAACTGCATTATTCAAAGTAAAGAGAGAAAGAAAAATTGGAAAAATATCGGGAAGAATAAGCAGGAGAAGGCTGATTCTCGATCCCACAATACTGCAATTATCATCAACCTCCAAACAAAATATCGCTACTCTAACTTGCAATGGCTGCTTAGAAACCGTTGACAAAAAGGTCATTATTTAAAGTATGGAGAGAAAGAAAATTGGACAAATACAGGAAAGAATAAGCCAGAGACGGCTGGTATGCAATCCCATGGTACAATAAGTCGTTATCTATTGGTATACCAAATATTAACATTCTGCCTTCAAGGGTTAATGTGAAATCTTTTATGAAAAACTGCATTATTCAGTGTGAAGAGAGAAAGAAAATAAAACAAGTACAGGGAAGAATATGACAGATAATGGGTTGAATCCCACTATACAATAAGTTATTAACAAACTGTGCACCAAATATGAACATTGTACCTTGAAGGGTAGCTGTGAAATCTTTTATGAAAAATTGCATTATTCAATGTAAAGAGAGAAAGAAAACCAGACAAATACAGGGATGAATAAGCAGAAGAAGGGCTGGTTCTCAATCCCACAATACAATAAGTTGTCATTAACCTGCATACCAAATATGACTACTCTGGCTTGCATGGTTGCATAAAACTCTTTGACGAAAAATTTCATTATTCAAGCATGGAAAGAAAGAAAATCAGACAAATAAAGGGAAAAATAAGCAAGATAAGGCAGGTTCTAAATCCCAAAATACAACACATCATCACCAACCTGTATACCAAATCTGACCACTTTATCTTGCATGGTTGTGGAGAAATCTTTGACGAAAAATTTCATTATACAAAGTATGGAAAGAAAGAAAATCAAACAAATAAAGGGAAGAATAAGCAGGCAAAGGCTGGTTTGCAATCCCACGATACAACACATCATCACCAACCTGTACACCAAATCTGACCACTTTATCTTGCATAGTTGTGGAGAAATCTGTGATGAAAACTTTCCTTATTCAAAGTATGGACAGAAAGAAAATCAGACAAATAAAGGGAAGAAAAAGAGGCGAAAGCTGGTTTGCAATCCCACGATACAACACATCATCACCAACATGTATACCAAACATGACCATTCTGTGTTGCATGGTTGTGGAGAAATCTTTGACGAAAAATTTCATTATTCAAAGTATGGAAAGAAAGAAAATCGGACAAATAAAGGGAAGAATAGGCAGGAGAAGGCTGGTTCCCAATCCCACGATACAACACATCAGCACGAACATGTACACCAAACATGACCATTCTAGCTTGCATGCTTGTGGAGAAATCTTTGACGAAAAATTAAAAGGGGACGGAATGAAGGACGGACGGAAGGACGGATGGAGGGACGGAAGGACGGACAGACAGATGTAAACCAGTATACCCCCCCACTTTTTTAAAGCGGGGGTATAATTAAAGAAATGGCTGATTTGTCCAAATATTTCCAGAAAATGTGGTAACAGCAATCATTTATCAAAGCTGTCTGATGTTCAGGCATTTTTCTCTACACAATAATCATGGGACTTTGTTCTATGTTTCATTCCATTTATATCAAATCAATCTTACTTTATGAGCTCCAGATCAGGCAAAGTTTTTAGAATTTTTAGTTTTCCCTTTTTCCATCCCAGCCATCCCCCAAACCCCACCCTGAAACTCCTCTTCCCCCCTCCCCTCCCCATCCAATTAAATTATTTTGTAAGCTCTAGTCATACCTAATGATCACCACAAAATCCCATGAACTCTGGCCAACTTGGAGCTATGTAACAGTCCTCCAAGAGGCTCAAATTAGCCTGTCTGTTCACCGGATTAAAAAGTGGTGAACATTTTCAACTTGTACACTGTTTTTCCATTTTACCGACAATTTATTCTTTTAAGAAGGGTACTTGACTGTGCCTCTGATTATCAGGGATTGGTGGACAGATAAACAATTATCCTGTACCACAAGAATTCTGTGGAATGGTGTGTCTCTTGCCTGTCTGCGGAGTGTCAGAGATCTAGTTAAGAGAGAGTATTTGGTGATAATTAGGGATAATTTTTTTTTAATTCAACATAAAAACTTATGTTGTGACCCCTCATCTGAACTGGCTCGAGCTCACAACATATGGTTTCAATGAGAAATAAAATTAACCTCCAATTTTCCTCAAATACTCCCTCTTATATAGACAATCAGAGCTTCGCCAGAAAACTCAATAAAACTTTAAGCCTCAAATGCTGCAAAAGGAAAAGCAATATCTATGTCTTGTTGTCTATTAGTTCCAGGCAAAACAATAATTTCCGATCAGGAAATCGGACAAAGCAACAAAGCCCCTACCTCTCTATCCCCTCCCCTCACTCCCTACATATTGATTTTGTAACGAGCAATTAAACATGCTTTCAGAAGAAGATATAACTGTAGAACAGGTTTCACAATCTAGATAAAACTAAGACAAGAACAAGTATAGGATATCGACCTTGTCCGAGGTGTTCATTCAGTGGAAAGACCTGCATGTGTGGATCGAGACACCAACCACGCTGAAGGCGGGATGTGTTTCGATACACATGTGCAAGTCTTTCCACTGGATGGGCATCGAGGACAAGGCCCATATCCGACTTACACACTGAATAACAATGTTGATAGTACAATGTAAATGTATAGAGAATGGAGTCGCAGATCGGATGTAACATATTAATCAGGTAAAATGATTTATTTGACTTTTCCTGTTTAATGTATAGAATCTCATATAAGGTTTTTACAGTGCTCAAGACAAGACGGGGTAACAGGGCTAATTTAGGGATAATTATTGATATTTCTCCTTAAACACCTTAGTTGTTTCCCCTCATTAGAACCACCTCACCGAGAAGGTTCTAATGTGGGGGTCACAACAGGTTTTCATTTAGAAATAATGAAAATTGTCCAATAATTATCCATAAAGCCCTACCTTATCTTGAGCTTTGTAATTTATAGTCATGTATTTGTAAACTAGAAAATTGTGTCTGTAAGACACTAATGATGCCCCCGTGCAGCGCCTGTCACAGAACATGTGAACACCCCTAAAGCACCTTTTAAGCACAAACACCATCTAAAAAGAATCCACTGAAAACTTTACACAAACTTTATACCCTAAAGTGCAAAAATGTAGTCCAAAATGACTAACTTTAAAAGGCAGTAATTCTGTGTTGTTTTTTTTATTTTATAAAAAAAAAAAAAAAAAAAAACATGCACCTCTTCATCATGTCCACAACAAGTACATGTATACAATGTCTGAATAACAAAAGCTGAAAACTGTCGGAGAAGTTGACCAAACAAAGTACTTACCCTACAATGCAAACATATGCCTAAAATGACTAAGTCCAAAAAGGCCATAATTCTGTCAAAATTAACGCTAGCGCCAACGAAAACCCACATGCACATCTTCAATATGTCCACAGCATATATGCATGGTTTGAAAAGGATCAATTGAAAATTGTGGGAGGAGTTGATTACACAAACTCCATACCCTACAATGCAAAAATTTGCCTAAAATGACTCCTTATTGGCCCTTGTTAGAACAGACTTGCAGAGTCATTTTAATGAGGAGAATCAGCATATTTAATTTAGTATTATTGTTTAGTATTATTGTCGTAAAAAAGTACACATGATTACAACAGTTTGGTCGCTGGGCCTTTCCGCAAGGAATCTACTGCAAATTGAGGAGTCCCCAGCTGGTAGCTTAGGTGGGTTAAGCGCTGGCCTGCTGATCTAGCGCCTAGCGGTCCAGGGTTCGATTCCAACTGGAGGTGGAAACTTTTCAACTGTAAACGAAGTTCCATTGCACCCAGCTTTTCATTATCAACTTTCTGTTTTCCTTCTATGACTGAAATACAATTGAAAAGGACGTAAAATCGCAAGTCACCCATTTATTGCCATTTTACGTCTTTTCAACAGTATTTCAGTCATATTAGGACGATGGGACAGTAATAATGAAAGGCTGTGTGCAATGGAACCCCGTTTATGGTAGGAAAGATTCTCGCCTCAAGCTGGGCTCGAATCCGGTCCTCTAATGTAGGCCAGCGCTTAACCTACTGAGCTACTGTGGCTCCTCCTTAATTGAAAGTTTAGGGTGAGAGAACTATGCAGATTAACTCTTTTTCTGACTTTATCAGTGCCATTTAGTCCCATATACAGTTGGGGTCTGGCATGCAAAAAGGTGCTCAAAGAAAACAAAAGGCTCAGACTACATATGCATCCGCGCAGTTTGGTCAGAGCCTGCACATGTATCGACCTTAAGAAATCTATAGGCGCAAAATGAAGGCACTGGCGTCACACTCTGGTTTGTGTAGTCGCTGCTTGCAAAGTCGTTTAGTTTCCTTTTTGCTTGTTACGTCCGAATTCTGTTTCTGTTTTGCATGTGCTAAGCAGGATTGATCGCTTCATTGAAGGTAGGTTGTTCATAGGGAGCAACCTACCTTCAGTGAAGTGTAACCTATACCACCAGTCTGTGAGGTGGTTTATGAACACATGCAGGTGTTACGTGAAATACCAGCTTAAAGAGATCAAAGGAGTCTGTGTAATCAGTGTTATATCTCCCTCCCCTCCCCTCTCTTACCCAGTGCTCCAGATTAGAAGGGTTAATGGGGATAATTTTCAATATTTCTCAATAAAAACATATGTTGTGACTCTAATTAGAACTATCTCACCAACACAGTTTTAATGAAGAGTAACAACATTATGTCTCAATCAGAGTTCTAATGATGAGTCACATCATGTGCTTTGATTGAGAAATAAGAAAAATTATCTCTAAATTAACCTCAAAACTTAATCTAATCTGAAATTATGCCACCCCCACCCAACTTACCACACTTTCAGAAGATGGCTCTATAGTAGACCAGGTCTCGGAATCAAGGTCAAAACTGAAAGAAAAGAATATCCATTGTTAACCTTTGACATGTTTTAATTTAGATATCAACAGACAGCATTTTAAGATGCTTTTCTTTTGTTTTTGCAGACTGTAGGATCTGACACTTGACTGAAATCATTTAGAGGGTCAATTTAGAGGCAATACAAGTTTAGCTTTTGAAAAAGCTTGAGAGGTTATCCCTTAGCAATGACTCTATAAGATGCAAGTGGTAAAGTAGTAAATTGGTAGCTATACAAGTTAATTTTATTGTATTCTTGGACTTTGTTGAATCTGTAGGTAAGGGTTGAGTTTGACAGGTTTTTCCTTTTGTCTAGTGATTGCTTGTAACAGGTGAGTTTCAGTGCTATTAACTTTTGTTAGGTGACCTGTACTGTTTGGTGACAGCTCTTCCTAAGTGGAATGTACTCTCTGGTTATTGCTTGTATTAGGTGAGATGCTTGTAGTATGTGAGATGAAGTCTCAGGGCAAGTTTTATAGCTCATGCCTTTGCGATGCTGGGAGGGGCTCTGCAGCTGGGTGCGCCAAAATGTGGGAGTAAATTCCGGAAAATAGTGGGACCCACATTTAGCGAAACGAAACAGCGCATAATTGAGTACAACTTGTTATTGATCTGTACTCTTAAGTGACAACTCTTGGTAACTGAACTGAACTCTCGGGTAATTGCTTGTATAGGGTGAAATAAAGTGTTCCAGATAAGCTATAAAGATCATGCATTAGCGATGCTGGCGAGAATCTTTCAGCAGAGTGTGCCAAATGTAGGAGTATTGGGAAGTAGTGGGACCCTATTGCAGCAAAAGGAAACGGCGTACAATTGTGTACGAATTCCTAACTTAATATGGTTATCCTAACAAATCAAGTTCTACTTTCAGGGACAAGAGTCTCTAGCATGTTGAATTAATGTGAGCTGCGACACGAGAAAACCAACAAAGTGGCTGTGCGCCCAGTGCAGACCCAGATCAGCCTGGACATCCGCCCAGTCCGATCAGAGTCTTTGATAAGCACTTAAAGGGTAGCTAAGGGTCTAAGCTACCTACAAGCAGACAGCAAAGACTCTGATCAGACTTGGCCGATGCCCAGGCTGATCTGAGTCTGTGCTGGGCACACAACTACTTTTTTGGTTTTCTCATGTTGAGGCTCAAATATGTTTCTTCTTTTTTGCAGACTGTAGAACTTAACATTTCATTCAAATCCTCCTGCACTTAAAGTGCTTGTATGGTGTATTAATGATCACAATATTTGCCGCCAAAAACAAAATCACAAAATTATATATCTGCAAACTGATGTTTTTATTAAAACCTTACAAATCCAGGAAAGTTAATACCCCTAAATATGTCTAAAATTGCCAAACAGCAATCTTTTGTCCCCTTGAACATAAATGCAGCAACAGCATACTTGGTTATGATCCGTGCTCCAGATAGGAAATGGTAACGGGGATAATTTAGGGATAATTTTCCATATTTTTCAATAAAATCATATGTTAAGACCCATCATTAGAACCGTCTCACCGAGACGGTTCTAATGAGGGGTCACAACATATGTTTTCGTTGAGAAATAAGAAAAATTATCTTTGAATTTTCCTCAATACCCCCTCTTGTCTGGAGCTCTGGTTATGATCATTAGACTGCTGATGGAAATACTCTACATACATGGCGCTCCAGATAAGGAGGAGTTTTGAGGTAAATTCTGAGATAATTTTGCTTATTAATCAATGAAAATATGTTGTGACCCCTCATTAGAACCATCTCATTGAGATGGTTCTAATGAGGAGTTACAACATATGCTTTTATGGAGAAATATGATAAATTATACCATAACAATACCTGTTACTCCTTACCATCTGGAGCACTGTGTACAGGTGTGCAGGCTGATCTGACTATCAGCTCTTTCCACACGTACTAAGGTATTCTTCTCACGATTTTGCTCATCTGTGAGGAGCTCCAATAGCACAGTGGGTTAAGCGTTGGCCTGCTAAGCTAGAGGACCAAGTTCCAATCCTTCTGGAGGCCGAATTCTTTTCAACCGTAAACAGGGTTCCACTGCATACAGCCTTTCATTATCACCCTTCCATGGGCTCTTCTTTTCAACAGTAAACAGGGTTCCACTGCACACAGACTTTCAGTATAACCCTTTCATGGGCTCTATATGACTAAAATACTGATGAAAGGGCCATAAAAGCGCAAGTCATAGATCCATCCAGGTCATCTATGTCTATTACCTGTGCAGTTCATTAGGCAGTGTCTGTCCTGTCGCACCACCAAACACATACAGATGCCTGTCAAACGATACCATTGTGTGTCCGTACCTCTTCTCAGGAGGGGGTGGGGCACCTTGTAATATATGCTCTGTTGAGATTCTTGTCCACCTGGTTATAAGAAACAGATATGTCTATTGAAACAATACAAACCCAGATCAGACAGGTCTGAAAAGCAATCTGACGATGGTGTGCACTGTCTGCCATTTTACCAGTTTTGGGCATACCGTAAAAACTATATATTGGGACAGTTAGCTCTGAGCAAATAGAGCAAACCCAGATCAGACTGCTCCTTGAGAGCAGTCTGATCAGGGTTTACACTATTTGCCATCCCATTTGCATGTTTTGGACACATTACTGCGCTGTAAAACCAAACTGTTCCAATTTTAGGACAATTATAGTAATTATTTTTGGTGTCCCAATATTTAGAATTTTTGTTTAGAATTTGGCATATCCACCACAGGGTTGCCATTCATCAGTCCATTATTTCCACCTGATTTTTCCTGGATGTTTTTCAATTTTCCAAACCCTTTTAAGAATCCAAGAGTTGATAAGTTTTTACTATAAAAATGCTTTAAGTATCACTTGAAAACTGAGGATTCAGAGTGATCACTGTCTGCATTGAGCTAGCTTAGACCCTTCGCTACCCTTTAAGCGCTTAGCAAAGAGTCTGATCAGACTGGGCAGATGCCCAGACTGATCTGAGTCTTCGCTGGGCGCACAACCACTTTGTTGGTTTTCTCGTGTCATGGCTCATATTAAGGTATAAGTCAGGGTTTCCCCTTCCAAGATTATCCCAAATATGTAAACAAGTCATGTGTAATCCAGTCATAATATGTGGGGGTTTTTCCTTCCAAAAACCATCCCAAAAATCTAGATCCATCTTTTAAGATGGATCTAGATTTTTGGGATTGATTTTAGATGGATCTAGACTTTTGGGATGGTTTTGTAAAAAAAAAATCTTATAACCAATACAACAAGCAAATTCGACAAATTTATGTCCCCCGCCTTGGAAACTAGGTCTCCACTCTATATACACTTGGTGTTTGAGCTGGAAAAGTGGCTAAGTTAAAAATGTGAAAAAAGTAATAAAAAAAATAATGTGAGGATTATATCCAAACCACACGCATATCTTCAGACCATGATCAAAACACCTGTGAAGTTTCAAAGGAATGGGCATAAAACTGTAGGAGGAGTAACACACAAGGTACCTACTATCTATTCACTTTGATAGTAAAAATGTATGAAAAATGGTTAAGTTCAATTCGCGAAAAAAGTAATAAAAAATAATGTGAGGATTATATCCAAACCACATGCATATCTTCAGACCATGACCAAAGTACAGTCGAACCTCGGTAATTCGAATTGACAGGGACCACGATATTTTATTCGAATTATCCGTAGTTCGAATTTACGAATTCGGGGACTTCCGTTCATTTCCGGAAATCACTATTTCGGCGGGGCTTTGTCTGTGAAGCAGAAAGAGAGATAATATCGGTCAGATTCGATATTGAATTTCTTTATACTTACAGAACCTCGTAAATTTAAGAATAAATGAAGAAAAAACAAAATAAGAATGTAAATTATTTTTATTTACACATACACAAACTGTATAAATAATAAACATACCAAAAACGTTAGAAAATCCATGAACTCCAATGGATGAACAATACGTGCAGCTCGAGAAATTCTCATGCCGGAGTAAGCAGCTGGCGAAGACCAAAGCCCGTCGGCATGGAAACAGGCTTGTGGTGTTCCCCAGTTACTAGCGCAGACTTGCTTTTAGTCTCGGCCTACAATCACTGTACTTTCACTTTCAGTTTGATTTTCTGGGAATTAGGCTACTTTCAATTTTCAGAGAATCATTGAACCGCTTCATGCGAAAGGCTGTTGAACGACATATAAACTGGGAACAGCGAAAACACAAACTAGTCTGCGAAATCTGCGCAGTCTAGCGAGAGCATTCGTTTGGTTCCCTGTGCTAGCAACAAAGACTCTGACCAGAAATGCGCATGCTGGTCTGAGTCTTTGCTGTTCGCTTGCGTATGTCATAAACAGCCGTTTTGCGTATTGCAGCTCTGTTTTCACAGTCCCATTTCACAAAAAAAAAAAAAACAAAAAAAAAACAACACTTTCACTGACTGTCTCTCGGCTGAAAAAATCCCGTAATAAGTGTCTGTTTACCACATCTTTTCTCAAAGTCCTGTTTCATGAGCATATCGTTCATGCGGCCTAAACTATTCAAGAAATCCACAGAATTATCACACTGTTCAAAATAGTTTCTCAGTTTCAAACATGCATCCATGGCTTCAGAAATGGAGGTCGGCGTCTCTAACTCTTGATGTTCATCGTTAAGCTCTGTGTCGTCATCGTCGTCATTGATGTCGACGGTTCTGGCGCTGATGATGTTGTCGACAATGTCGTCGTCGGATAATCTTTCACTGGTGGGAATGTGATCATCGACAGTCATGTACTCTTCTAATCGTGGCGTTGAAATTCCCATCATTGCCAACCTTGCCAATGGGATGTCGTCGTCAGGGTCGTCGTCGGGATCGGCAACATATTCGACGCTGTCGGCGGTAGCTTCTGGATGGATGAAGTTAGCGTGTCTGAAGCAGTTGGCTATTGTCTTTGGCAGTACATTCTCCCAGGCTTGCTGCATCAGTCTCATAGCGTCAAGGATGGTTAAGGTAAACTCTTTCTTAGCGTCAATAGCAGCCATCTGACGAAGAATCACACGTTTTCGGTAGTGCTGGATGACCCCTTGGTCCATGGGTTGCGTTTTACTTGTCGTATTTGGCGGCAGGAAAATCAGCTCGATAGACTTCAGCGATTTGATGTGTGGATGCGCCGGACAGTTGTCAACAATCATGGCGATTTTTCTGTTCTTTTTCTGTAGCCTTTTGTCAAGGTTCTTAAGCCACTCGCAGAAGATTTCGGACGTCATCCATGCCTTCTTGTTACTGGTGTACTCAGTCGGAAGAGTTTTCTTGTTCTTGAAGCACCTTGGTCTTGCTGATTTACCAATGATGAAGAGAGGCAGCTTGTGAGTCCCACTCATGTTTGTGCATACCATAGCTGTCAGGCGTTCTTTGCTTTTTTTACCCCCATGGCAGTCAATGTTCTTGAATTCTAAGGTCTTGTCAGGTAGCATGCGATAGAAAACGCCAGTCTCATCAGCATTATAAATGTCATCGGCGCTATACTGACTCAAAATGCGTTTCAGCCGTAACTGCCATTCAGTCATGTCGGTCGATTCGGAGTCGACCGACTTTGCTTCACCACAGACTTTTTTAAAGGTTATGGCATTTCTTTCTTTAAATCTCTCCAGCCACCCCGATGAAGCCTTGAAATTGTCAATTTCAAACTTAGTGGCAAATTCTTCAGCCTTAGCCAGCAGAATTGGTCCTGAGACTGGTATGTTTTGGTCTCTTGCCATTGTAAACCACTTCAGAACGGCATTTTCAACATCGTCAAATGAGCCAATTTTCGCATTTTTACGTTTCGGGCCAAATTTGAGGTACGAGTCTTTAATTGATTCTGCATTCTTCAGCCACGTAGACAGGGTACTGTTAGGAATGTTGAAGTCTTTGGCTATCGCAGACTTGGACTTCTGGCCTTTCTCTACCTCTAGTATGGCGTTGTACTTGGTCTCGAACGTCTTGGCGTCGTACTTTCTCTTCACCCCCCGTTTCCCAGTCGCTGACCTGGCTATCCCCCCGTTACCGGGTCCTTTACCAGGTTGCTCAGCTGCAACAATCATACTTTCCGACCCAGCTATCCCCCCGTTACCGGGTCCTTCACTGAGTTGCTCGGAGACAGAGATTCCTTCAGACATGCTGTAAGGTAAGTGAGGATGCCATTTTTTGTTCCAGTTTTTATACAGATCGGAAGGATTTGGAATGTTAACAGACTGATTGACGGCTAGTCGGTGCTCACTTTGAAAATGCAAAAACAAAAGAAAGCAAAAAATAAATGGAATTTAAATTAAGTCGGTATGGCCTTTAACATCAGCCAGTTTGCAAACTTCAAACACGATAATCCGTGTCAAATCAGGTGATTAAAGACACCTATTACTCATCCGATAATATGACCTAATCACGTAACAGTTAATTGGTAGACCAAACAGATGCGCCAGTTACCTGTACAGCCAACTGTAAAATTACCGGAGGGTCAAATTGCGAATCCTTCGATGACAATAGCCGTAATCTGCCGGCGTGAATTTAGGGCAAAAAAATTTTATTTCGAATAATTGAGGTGTATTTATAATGAATTTCCGTCATCGGGACCAAATTTTCCTTTCGAAAAATCCGATTTTTCGAATAATTGAAATTCGAATTTGCGGAAGTATTTTTGCATAGAATTAATAGGCTTACGATCGGGACCGCGTTTCGACTTCGAAAAATCCGGTATTTTCGAAAAATCGGCGTTCGAACTATCGAGATTCGACTGTACCTGTGAAGTTTCAAAGGAATCGGCATAAAACTGTATGAGGAGTTGCAAACACAAGGTACCCACTATCTAGTCACTATGATAGTAAAAACGCCTAAAAAATGACTACGTTCAACTTGTGGAAAAAGTGACAAAAAAATAATGTGAGGATTATATCCAAACCACATGCATATCTTCAGACCATGACCAAAACACCTGTCAAGTTTTAAAGGCATCGACATAAAACTGTAGGAGGAGTTGCGCACACAAGGTACCCACTATCTAGTCACTTTGATAGTAAAAACGCCTAAAAAACGACTAAGTTCAACTTGTGGAAAAAGTGACAAAAAATTATCTCAGGATTACATCCAAACCACATGCATATCTTCAGACCATGACAAAAACATCTGTAAAGTTTCAAAAGAATCGGCATAAAACTGTAGGAGGAGTTGCCCACACAAGGTCCCTACTACTTTAGGGGGACGGAAAGACGGAAGGACGGACGGATGGAGGGACGGATGGAAGGAAGGACGGAATGCCGAAAACTATGTCCCTCCGCTTTTCTTCGAAAAGGCGGGGGACAAAAAATATGGTAATACAACTGACGGTGATACTTACATTTTATCGTTAAAGTTAAATTTGTAGAGATTATTGGTTATTTTAGCACCACTCTGGCCCGAGAACACAAACATGGAGTCCCTGGCCACTGCCAGAGCAAAATTACAACAGGTTGGAGGAATATCACCAGTCTGCTTCACCTGAAAGTGGGAATATCATAAGTATATTCAAACCTGTCTTAAGGGGTCACCAAAGGGAAGGACAAAAATTGGCTGCTTAAGACAGGTGACCCCTTAATACAGGTTCATTTGCACTGTGTTTTGGTTCAGGGGATCCGGAAAAAGTGGCTGCTTAAGACAGGTGATCCCTTAATACAGGTGGCCACATAAGCAGGTTAGACTATAGATGATTAAGTGACAAGTTATTCTATTCTGTCCTGTTTCAGTTCTTGTAACGACTTTCCCCAAGTGGCTCAGTAGTACGTAATCATAGATGCACACACCTGGTGCCGAGTGTCTGTCCAAGAAGAGACAAGTTATACACATCGCTACAATTGTAACGTCTAATTTTATTTACTGTAACTATTCTTAAAAGTTTGAAAAGTTGTCGCTGTACAGACATATCTATAATACCGAATATATGGTAATTTTCGCAGTGTTCCATTTTTCATGGTATTCAACCGGTCACTTAGAAACCGTGAATATTAAAGTCTGCGAATATTAAAATTCCTGTTTCTTACAAAGTGTCTTCTGTTCTGTAGACACAGTGTTCATATATTTTTTTGTCTTTGTTTCCGTAGTTACTGATACTTTTCACTTGAGCCAGTTCTTTCATTAACCTGCGGCGGCCCTGCCGCAGGTTAATGAAAGAACTGTCTCAAGTGAAAAAGAAACAGTTTTGCTTTTCGAGCATGTTGCTAACCGCGGAAATTAAAAATCGCGAAAATAAATATTTATGTTTTTGACCTTTAACTGCAAAAATTTGAACCCGTGAAAATTACTGCATATACGGTATGTTTAGAATATTTTCACCTTTGAATCTTGCTAGACTTAAACTTATAAATAGTTCTAAATTACACAACCCTTGCCAGAAAATGCAAACAACACTTGTCTGCCTGTATGGAAGGTAATCCATCTTGCTAAAACTCATGCTATTTCTCCTCATACAGACTGCAAACCATGTTACCACTGTTAAGTAAAGCTCTGAAATCAATTACATTTGTTTACACACCTCTTCCCAGGTCCTCATATCATTTGATCCCACTAGAGAAATGGTCCACATGTCGTTCAACCTTGCATTACCGTCATACCCAGCAAAGATCCACAGCTTGTCGTTGTATACTGCGGCTCCGTGGGCTGCTCGAGCCACAGGCCTCCTATAACATGAAGAAAATGCCTTGATTATGGTAGCAATATTTTAAGATGAATGGGTACACCAGGGGAAGCAACTCAGCCTTTTTTGTTTTTACATCCCTTGTCAGCAGGGTCAACTCTTAAAGGAAAGAATTTGCTCCTCTAGGAGCAAATTCTTTCCTTTAAGAGTATACCCCATTTTGGAAGGACTATGTAATCCAGGGAAGCAAACACACAATAGAAATCATCTTCCATTCAAATATGCCAGAAAAAACATAGATGCCTATCCATATACATGTATCGATGCCTGGAGTTAGTATCCCGATACAGTATCGCCAGCAAAAAAATCACGATGCATCGATGATATTACTCCAGCTCTAGTTGTAAACCAAATGTGAGCCAATGAGAAGTAATGTTTTGTAATGACGCTCAATTTCCGACAGTATATCACAAGATATAGTCCCAAATTTTGACATCATTCAATCATATGTCGCATTATATTCGTAAGTGCTACACAATAACTTTTATAAGAAATAATGTTTTACACATACCCACCTCCACCTTCAAATTTCCACTGTAACTTGTCCTTTAGCATACTTGTATTCAAAGGGGTCATTCACTGGTACACATCCATGGGAAGTAACTCTTAATTTTGCATGCCATCTCCATGGGGGTCAACTCTACAGGAAAGAATTTGCTCCATGAGGAGCAAATTCTTTCCTGTAAGAGAAGACCTCATTTGGAAAGGCTTCATTGCCCAGAGAAGAAAAATAAATTAATTCAGAATAGTTGTTCCCCTTTGTAAAAATCGTGCAGAAAAATGAAAGTGTATCCATACACCTTAAGAAATAATCTTTGACACATACCCTCCTTCAAACTTCCACTGTACCCATTGTCCTGTGGCAAACTTGTATTCAAAGAGGTCATTCTTATTTGTGAGGTTTGAGTTAGAGTGGATGTCTCCCGTGTAACCACCTGTAAAGGAATAGCTAAAATAAATTTGTCTGACTTGACTCAAACATACAAAGTCTGACTTGAGACCGTCTCTTGACTCAAGATACAAATAAACTATCTACTTTTATCATATTTTTATGCATTTAAGTTCCATGTTTAAATGACTAAAAGTAAATAAATTAGTAGCACAGCACACAGAGCTCTAGATAAGAGGGGTATTTGATGATAATTGAGGGATAATTTTCTTCATTTCTCATTGAAACCCTATGTTATGACCCCTCATCTGAATCGTCTCATCAAGGTGGTTCAGATGAGGGGTCACAACATATGTTTTTATCCAGAATTTAAAAAAATTATCCCTAAGTATCATCAAATACTCCCTCTTATCTAGGGCTCTGAGCACCTGGCCAAGTGGATTCAGTGCTATTCAAGAGTTTGTGGATTCCAAACCCATGGGCAACACAATGTCAAATAAAAGGCCATCGGCCAAGTGTCACCCGACGTTTGAAATGTGTCACAAACTGCAGCCCTTTATTCAGTTTCAGAGTAACTATGTGGCCATAAACAGAAAATATGTGTATTACAGAACCTGGTCAGCAAATAATAACTGAAGCACAATTACTGGGCCTCTATGAAGTTATAAAATACTTAAGTTTAGAAAGGGGCATTTATGTGTAAAACCAGAAAATATGTGTATAACAGAACCTGGTAAGCAAATAATGATTGAAGCATAAGCAGAGACATATACCCCAATTACTGGGCCTCTATGAGGTTATAAAATACTTGAGTTCAGAACTGGACGTATAGGTGTAAAATCAGGCTACTGAAACTTTAGGCCCTTACAGAATGCCCAAAACATAAGACTGTATACCCAATAACAAAATAACAAGGGCCATAATCCTCCTAATATGAATCTGATGAAAAAGAACAATGCATTTATGAAAATTCAGCCCATTAATATGAATAGTTCTTGAGTTATCCCTTTACCTTTAAGTGAATGTCTATTATCTATGAAAGGGGAATAACTCTGTCACTAATAAATTTAGCATATCCTAACAATAATCAGAATACTCAATTTACCAAATGCTAATAGCATACCAAATTTCAGCTCTCTCGGTCAAACGGTTCAAAAGTTGGAAAAATACCAAAAACGACAAAGGGCCATAACTTTGTAAAATATAGGACAATTGAAATTCCAAAATCACATGCACATCTTCAGATCATGATGAAACATTCTGCACAATTTCAAGTCAATCTGATAAAAGATGTGACAGGAGTTGCGGGGACAAGGTCTGAGTCAGCAAGGGCCGTAACTCCATCAAAAATGGCCGAAACAAAAATAAAAAACCACATGCACATCTTCATATCATAAGAATACAATCTGTAAAATTTCAAATCAATCCGATGAAAGACGTAGGAGGAGTTGCGGGGACAAGATTTCGGACGGACGGACGGACGGAAGGACGGAAAGACGGACGGACGGACGGACGGACTGACACACGGACGGACGAGGGTCATTTCTATAGTCCCCCTCCGCCTACGTCGGGTGACAATCAAATTTGTTCAATCCAACAGACTGAGTTAGAGTGGATGTCTCCTGTGTAACCACCTCTAAAGGAATCACTAGAATATTTTTTTTCATTTGGTCTGACTTGACTCAAACACACACATAAACTATCTACTTTTATATCTTTATGCTTGTAAGTTTCATTTTAAACTGACTGAAAGTAAATAAATTACTAGCAGAGCACCTGGCTAAGTGGATTCAGTGCTCTGTGAGATGGTTCTAATGATGGGTCATAATATACATTTTTATGGAGTAATATGGAAACACGTCAGTAAATAACCAAAGACAAACATGAAGCTCATTTTCTTATTGTGCAACTCATAAACATGATCATAGCTTACCAAAGACAAACATGCTGCCCTCATTGACAACAGCAGAATGGTGATATCTTGGGGCTGGTGGGGAACCTGTTGTGAATGCCCTGAAAAATATAACAGATTTTAATAAGTGAGAAACTTTTTGGTTTAAAACTTTGATAGCTTTGTTTCTGTATAAAACAAATATGAGCCGTGACATGACAAAACCAAAAACCAGAGGGCCAATGGCCCTATATCGCTCACCTGAGCACTGAGGTTATGTTGGAAAAACTAAGTTGCCACAGCAACAAAACAACATGCACAACAGCAATAAAACACACCATTTATGTAGAGGATGATATCACAAACATTTATCCAAAAAATAAGCTTTATCCCCCCTTAATGGCTTCTGAGAAGAAGATCTTTGGCAAAAAAAAAAAAAAAAAAAAAAATGAAAAAATTGAAAATTTGGCCCTTCAATTGCAACGGCAACCAATCAAAATCAGGTCTTTGGGCAAAATTCTTATAGCTGATAGAGGACTACTCTAGGAACATTTCTGTAAAGCTTTTGTCAAAATATCTGCCGTAACACAGAAATAAATACCAAATGTCCACTTTCCCCATTGTAAGTCTATGGAAACTTTAAGTTGCCATAGCAACCAATTCACATGGGCAATGATAATATGAAATATACTTTAGGTAGAGGCTAATGTTATTAATATGTTTGCAAAGTATCAGCTTCATCCTCCTCATGGCTTCACTTTCCCCATTATAAGTCAATGGAAACAATAAGTTGACATAGCAACCAAAGTTCTTATTGGGTTGGAAGAAAAAACAAAATTCATGTAGAGGCTTCTGTCATCAACATGTTTGCACAATATCAGCTTCATCCCCCATATGGCTTCTGAGCAGAAGATTTTTTCATTTTTTCTTCTTTTTTTTTCTTCGAAAATTTACCCTATATTTTGCCATGGCAACCAATCAAATTCAGTGATTTGGAGAAAATTCATATGAAATATAGAGGACTATTCAAGAAACATTTCTGTAGAAAGAAAATCTAAATAAAAGCTGTGAGACAGCAAAAATTGACAATTTCCATTTTCCCCATTATAAGTCAATGGAAACTCTTAGTTGCCATAGCAACCAAACTGCTGGAGTAATTGCCATGAAAATCAGTAATTCTATAGAGGCTAGTACTAAGATTCTTTCTGTAAAGTTTGAGCTTTATTGGCCACACAGTTTATGCAGAGATGATTTTTTAATATTTTTCATTTTTAACTATTCGGTTGCAATGGCAACCAGAAAAATAGCCCATTTTGTATAAATTTAACAAGGCTGGTTAAAGACTACTCCAGGTACATTTCTATAAAAGTTTTGTCAAAATATCTGCAGTGGCATAGCAATAAATGCAAATTTTCTATTTTGCCATTATAAGTCAATGGCAACTTTAAGTTCCCATAGCAACCAAACTGCTAGAGCAATTGCCAAGAAAAACAGTACTTTTATAGAGGGCAGTGCCAAGATCCTTTCTGTGAAGTTTGAGCTTTATTGGTTGCATAGTTTCTGAGGAGATGATTTTTGAATATTTTTTCTATTTTTAACCATTCGGTTGCCATGGCAACCAGCCAAATTGTGAAATTGACAAAAATTTCATATGGTTGATGGAGGACTACTCAAGGAACATTTCTGTAAAAGTTTTGTCAAAATATCTGCAGTGACATAGCAATAAATGCAAATTTTCAATTTTTCCCATACAAGTCAATGGAAACTTTAAGTTGCCATAGCAACCAAAGTTCCAAAGCAATTTGGATAAACAAGAGGGCCATGGTGGCCCTGAATCGCTCACCTGAGCATTAATCAGTTCACTGGCTCTGGTGAAGATTTATAAGAGTTTTTACCATACTAACATTTGACCTAGTTTTTGACCCGGCATGACCCAGTTTCAAACTTGGCCTGGATATTGTAAGAATAAACATTCTGACACAGTTTCATTGAGATTGGATCAAAACTGTGCCCTCTGGAGCGTATACAAGGTCGTTCTTATATTTGACCTAGTGACCAAGTTTTTGACCCGACACGACCCAGTTTCAAACTTTACCTAGATTTCATTAAGATAAACATTCTGACAGAGTTTCATGAAGATTGGATCAAAACTGTGCCCTCTAGGGTGTACACAAAGTTTTTCTAAGATTTGACCTTGAGCCGACCTTGACCTTCTGACAAAGTTTCATAAAGATTAGATCAAAACTGTGTCCTCTAGAGCGTACACAAGGTTTTTTCTATGATTTGACCTAGTGACCTAGTTTTTGACCCGACATGACCCAGTTTCAAACTTGTCCTACATATTATGAGGATAAACATTCTGACAAATTTCATGAACTTTGGATCAAAACTGTGCCTTCTAGAGCGCACACAAGGTTTTTCAAAGATTTGACCTAGTGACCTAGTTTATAACTCGACATGACCCAGTTTCAAACTTGGCCTAGAGTTTATGGAGATAAACATTCTGACAATGTTTCATAAAGATTGGATCAAAACTGTGTCCTATAGAGCGTACACAAGGTTTTTCTATGATTTGACCTAGTGACCTAGTTTTTGACCCGACGTGACCCAGTTTCGAACTTGTTCTAGATATTATGAGGATAAACATTCTGACAAAGTTTCATGAACTTTGGATGAAAACTGTGCCTTCTAGAGCGTACACAAGGTTTTTCTAAGATTTGACCTAGTGACCAAGTTTTTGACCCGACATGACCCAGTTTCAAACTTGTCCTACATATTATAAGGATAAACATTCTGACAAAGTTTCATGAACTTTGGATCAAAACTGTGTCCTCTAGAGCGTACACAAGGTTTTTCTATGATTTGACCTAGTGACCTTGTTTTTGACCCGACATGACCTACTTTCAAACTTGGCCGAGAGTTTATGGAAGTAAACATTCTGACAAAGTTTCATAAAGATTAGATCAAAACTGTGTCCTCTAGAGCGTACACAAGGTTTTTCTATAATTTGACCTAGTGACCTAGTTCTTGACCCGATATGACCCAGTTTCAAACTTGTCCTACATATTATGAGGATAAACATTCTGACAAAGTTTCATGAACTTTGGATCAAAACTGTGCCTTCTAGAGCGTACACAAGGCTTTTCTAAGATTTGACCTAGTGACCTAGTTTTTGACCCAACAAGACCCAGTTTCGAAGTTGGCCTAGAGTTTATAGAGATAAACATTCTGACAATGTTTCATAAAGATTGGATCAAAACTGTGTCCTCTAGAGCATACACAATAATTTTTCTATAATTTGACCTAGTGACCTAGTTTTTGACCCGACTTGACCCAGTTTCAAACATATCCTAGATATTATAATGATAAACTTTCTGATTAAGTTTCATGAACTTTGGATCAAAACTGTGCCTTCTAGAGCGTACACAAGGTTTTTCTAAGATTTGACCTAGTGACCTAGTTTTTGACCCGACATGACCCAGTTTCGAACTTGGCCATTCTGACAATGTTTCATAAAGATTGGATCAAAACTGTGTACTCTAGAGCGTACACAAGGTTTTTCTATGATTTGACCTAGTGACCTAGTTTTTGACCCGATGTGACCCAGTTTCAAACTTGTCCTAGATATTATGAGGATAAACATTCTGACAAAGTTTCATGAACTTTGGATGAAAACTGTGCCTTCTAGAGCGTACACAAGGTTTTTCTAAGATTTGACCTAGTGACCAAGTTTTTGACCCAACATGACCCAGTTTCAAACTTATCCTACATATTACGAGGATAAACATTCTGACAAAGTTTCATGAACTTTGGATCAAAACTGTGTCCTCTAGAGCGTACACAAGGTTTTTCTATGATTTGACCTAGTGACCTTGTTTTTGACTCGACATGACCTACTTTCAAACTTTGCCGAGAGTTTATGGAAGTAAACATTCTGACAAAGTTTCATAAAGATTAGATCAAAACTGTGTCCTCTAGAGCGTACACAAGGTTTTTCTATGATTTGACCTAGTGACCTAGTTTTTCTATTATTTGACCTAGTGACCCAGTTTCAAACTTGTCCTACATATTATGAGGATAAACATTCTGACAAAGTTTCATGAACTTTGGATCAAAACTGTGCCTTCTAGAGCCTACACAAGGCTTTTCTAAGATTTGACCTAGTGACCTAGTTTTTGACCCCACAAGACCCAGTTTCGAACTTGGCCTAGAGTTTATAGAGATAAACATTCTGACAATGTTTCATAAAGATTGGATCAAAACTGTGTCCTCTAGAGCATACACAAGGTTTTTTTCTATGATTTGACCTAGTGACCTAGTTTTTGACCCGACGTGACCCAGTTTCAAACTTATCCTAGATATTATAAGGATAAACTTTCTGATTAAGTTTCATGAACTTTGGATCAAAACTGTGCCTTCTAGAGCGTACACAAGGTTTTTCTAAGATTTGACCTAGTGACCTAGTTTTTGACCCGACATGACCCACTTTCAAACTTGTCCTAGAGTTTATGGAGATAAACATTCTGACAAAGTTTCATAAAGATTGGATCAAAACTGTGTCCTCTAGAGCGTACACAAGGTTTTTCTATGATTTGACCTAGTGACCTAGTTTTAGACCCGACGTGACCCAGTATCGAAATTGTCCTAGATACTATGAGGATAAACATTCTGACAAAGTTTCATGAACTTTGAATCAAAACTGTGCCCTCTAGAGCGTACACAAGGTTTTTTTAAGATTTGACCTAAAGACCTAGTTTTTGATCTGACATGACCCAGTTTCAAACTTGGCCTAGATTTTATGAAGATAAACATTCTGACAAAGTTTCATAAAGATTGGATCAAAACTGTGTCCTCTAGAGCGTACACAAGGTTTTTCTATGATTTGACCTAGTGACCTAGTTTTAGACCGGACGTGACCCAGTTTCGAACTTGTCCTAGATACTATGAGGATAAACATTCTGACAAAGTTTCATGAACTTTGGATGAAAACTGTGCCCTCTAGAGCGTACACAAGGTTTTTCTAAGATTTGACCTAGTGACCTAGTTTTTGAGCCGCCATGACCCAGTTTCGAACTTGGCCTAGATTTTATGGAGATAAACATTCTGACAAAGTTTCATAAAGATTGGATCGAAACTGTGCCCGCTAGAGTGTACACAAGCAAAAGTTGACGGACGTCCGGACGGACGGACGTCCGGACGTCCGGACGGACGTACGACGGACGACGGACATCACGGTATCCCAAAAGCTCACCCTGAGCACTTCGTGCTCAGGTGAGCTAAAAACAGTATTGTTGGTTCCCCCTGCCTATAGATGCTATATATGAAATTTAGTTACAATGGGCCTTGTAGTTTCAGAGGAGATGTCGTTTGAAAATGTTGACGGACGGACGGACGACGGACGACGTACGACGGACGACGGATGCCTGCCTATACTATAAGCTCATCTGTGAGCCTTCGGCTCAGGTGAGCTAATAAGAGGCATGTGCGCCCAACGAGGACTCGGATCAGCCTGGGCATCCGCCCAGTCTGATCAGAGTCTTTGCTGTCCGCATGGAGCTAGCTTAGACCCTAAGTTACCCCTTAAGCACACATCCAAGACTCTGATCAGACTGGGTGACTGCCCAGGCTGATCTGAGTCTTTGCTGGGTGCACATGCGACTTTGTTGGTTTTCTGGTGTCGTGGTTCATGTAACGTAGTTACCAGAGCTATAGATAAGAGGGAGAATTGAGGATAATTAAGGATAATTTTTCCTATTTCTCATTTAAACCATATGTTGTGACCCCTCATCTGAACCATCTCGTTGAAACAGTTCAGATGAGCGGTCACAACATATGTTTTTATACAGAATTAACAAAAATTATCCCTTATTATCATCAGATACTCCCTCTTATCTAGAGCTCTGGTTACTCAGTTATATGACAGGCAGTTATAAAACAGACCCTTTCTCACTCTAGAATGACCCCAAATAACTAAATCAGTCTTGTGTAATTCTGCTATAAGATGGATTTTTCCTACAAAACAATCCAAAAAAATCTAGGGCCATCTTGTAAGTTGGATCTATATTAAACATTCCCAAAAATATAGATCCATCTTGCAAAATGGATCTTGGATCTAGATTTTTTATATTGTTTTTGAAGAAACAAAAAAACAAAAAAGGTAGCTGATATCATTTTATTAGTATTTCCTGGGTAATATGTCTGTTTGTCAAAAAATAAACAAGGGCTTCGCAAGCGGCGCATAATATGCCCATTTCAGTGTCATGAAGGAGTTACAGAATGAACAAGATTGTTTATAGAAGGATGGACAGGCAGACAAAACAGGGGAAACAACTCTGTAATTAATGACTGCAATGTTATTAAATCAACACATCAAATACTATTAGTACACCAAAAATCAGGATCCAGGGTGAAGTAGCTCAGAAGTTGTGAAACGCCAAAGTCAAACAAGGGAGATAATTCATAAACTCTTAGTCGCAATACTTTCCCTTGACAAGTTATACACATCACCAACAAGTTTCCTTAAAATATTTCCAACGGTTAAGGAGATACAGAGTAAAACGGAAATTGATGCAAGGGCAGATAATTCAGGAGGTAAGCAAGAGTTATGGTTCATGCCCATGATACATTACCCAATTATTATACACATTCCTACAAAGTTTCATTGAAATATTTCAAAGGGTTAAGGAGTTATGGGGGAATGGGTTAGCCTAAAAAACTAATCAAAGGGAGGTTACTCCAAAATTAAGTAAGGGGGAACAACCATTCTTACAATGTATATGTGACACACCATCTTGTGATCATGCACATTGCTATAAAGTTTCATCAAGATATACCAAATGGGTACTTAGTTATAGAATGCACAAGATTAGTATACACAAAAATACCCTGAAAATCTAATCAAAGGGATGCAACTCCAAAACGAAGAAGGGGAGAGCAACCATTGTTATACGCGACACATCATCACACCCTCATACACATTGCTATGAAGTTTCATTAAGATATCCCAAACGTTTATCTAGTTATGGCGCGCACAAGACTAGTAGGGTAAAAAATAATCAAAGGGGCATAACTTTGAAATTAAGAAAGGGGGAGCAACCATTACTATACGCGACACTTTGCCCCATCCTAATATATATGCCTACAAAATTTCATGAAGATATCTCAAACCATTTCTGAGATATGGTGCGCACAAGAATGTTGACTGACGGACGGACAGACAGACGGACGGACGGACAGACGGACGGACAGCGCCATGCCATAATGCGTCCGTTTTATCAAAACGGGCGTATAAAAATTGGGTTTTGTCTTCAAATTTGCCTCAGTGCTTAGAGCTCTATTCCACAAACACACACTCACTATAGTTTCCAGAACAATAAGTCATACAAACCTTCCCCATGACTTGTCTTTCACATCAAATCTCAGCAAATCATTCAACATATTCTTTCTGAAAATAAATATCTACTATTAACAATCTAAATAATTTCTTGGCAAGAAATTACAATAATAATAACAAGCAAATTCAGTGAATTTATATCCCCCGCCGAAGTGGCCTTGATTTGTTTATTATTATGGGTTTTTTTTAGTTTCATATACATTGTAATTTTGTTCACTGGGCTGAAAGGACTATTACTTTTTAATTCAGTTTCAAGAAATTTTGTTCAGTCCAGTATCTAAGTTATGGCTAAATCAATTCAAGGGCATTAAATCATGCACTACTGATGCGATTATGATCACACTTAATGTGCACTGGTATGTCAAGACAATACATAAATATTTTAAGTTTCAAGAAATTCCATTCATTGGTTACTTAGTTATGACTCAATTTGTTGATTTTAAACCAAGTCAAGGGCAATAACTCATTGCTAACTGAAGCAATTTTCGACATAACATAAGATGCACCAATGTGTTACAGTTATACATATTTATTAAAAGTTTCATAGAATTCTATTCATTGATTACTTAGTTATGGCTTAATTAGTCAATTTTAAATTGATTCAAGGGCAATAACTCATGCACTTCTGATGCAATTCTGATGAAACTTTATGTGCATAACCACCTTATAGTGATACATATTAAGTTTAAGTTTCATGAAGTTTCGATAATTGGTTACTTAGCTATGGCTCATTTTATTGATTTTAAGTCAATTCAAGGGCAATAACTCGTGCACTCCTGAAGCCACTATGATGAAATTTAATAGCCATCAGCGGGTTATAGTGATATATATCTATTTTAAGTTTCACGAAATTCTGTCCAGTGGTTACTCAGTTATGGCTCATTTTATTGATTTTAAAACAATTCAAAGGCAATAACTCCTGCATTACTGAAGCCAGTCTGATGAAACTTGACGTGCATCAGCGGGTTGTAGTAATATATATCTATTTTAAGTTTCATGAAATTCCGTTCAGTGGTTACTTAGTTATGGCTCCGGACGGACGGAGAGACGGACGGAAGGACGGACATGGAGAAACCTATATCCCTCCGCCTTCGGCGGGGGATAATAATAAACTTTTCAGAGACGACATATTCTTACAGCCTCTGCCTGAAAAATATACATAACCAAGCCATTTGACAGGTAACATTTACTGAAATTTCCTTCCTGAAAATGATATTTGCCTGAACCATAATATAATTTTCAGAGCAAAGAATACCGGTCTGTTTTCTTTGTCCAGGAGTGGAGGTAGTGTAATGGTTTAGGCACTATTATAGTACAAATTCAGAGGTCACACGTTAAATTTTCAGTTCCTCTTGTCTTTCGGATAAGACTATTAAACTACTGGTAGGTCCCATCTCCATTTGACCTATGTGTTGGTGGGACATTAAACCTGAATACACTCACTCACACCCTGTCCAGATTGTTTAAGCATCTTTTTGCTGTGGGTATTTATCACTTACCATATTGATCTTATTCAACGCCCTGGGGGTGTTGCATTTCGCAAAAGGGGGCACTATTTAGAGCCTAAAGTAAAGTGTAGTAAATCAGCCACTGCCAAAATACCTTTAATAAGCAGCATAAAGCTGGTGGGTATACTTTCAGAGGAAGCAACTCTACTCTTTTTGCCTCCCTTCTCAGTAGAGGTCAACACTTAGGAGCAAATTCTTTCCTTTAAGAGTAGACCCCATTTCAAAGAGCTTTCTTATCCAGGGAAGAAAACAGGAATTCATGTAAGTTAATGTAACATTATTTTTTAACTAGAGCAAGTGAGCAGGGGCTCATGTATACCCCCGACCAGTGCCACCGCCTAATGAAAGCATACTTTACCACAAAGCTACAATACAAATGTTATACATGTACAAAATTCCAAGTCTTTGACCATGACCTTGTGTCAGCAGCAGCATCCATATGTGTAAACTGGTATGAAATAAACCTAGCCATGCATTATTAGGCTCCATTCAAGTACATTAGAACTATAACCCAAAACTATTCAACAAATGGCAAAGTCCTAGTTATTTACCCCTGGCCCCACCCATGAGCCTGACCCTGCAATGTACATAGTCCAGATCAAAAGTAATGCTATAGAGATATAATGAACCAAATATGGAAGAAATCTTCAATGCAGTTACAGAGATATGAGCAATAAAAAAGGTTTAACGCATAACTTTGACATAATGAAAATGCCTAAGTCCTAATTACTAACCCTTGGCCCCACCCTGGGGCCTGACCCTGGGACTAAAATATATTACACCAAAGGCAACGCTATAAAGATATCATAAACCAAATATGAAAAGAATCTGATGTGTAGTTACAGAGATATGAGCAATCAAAAAAGGTTTAACGCAAAACTTTGCCATAAAGTTGACGAACGGACGCACGAACGGACGAACGAACACACAGACGAATGGATGGAATGACAAAAACTATATACCCCCTGACATACTTTGTATGTCGGGGTATAAAAAGAGGCAGAGGCGTTTATTAGAGCAGGGGCATTTATTAGGATTAATACGATTACAGTATTTAAATGACTATGAGTGGTCTATACAGAAAACAGCACCAACTAGTGATAGCATAAGCAGCTGACACATATTCATCTTTCATTACCAGATATAAGAATGAAAAATCTAACACTGGCCAAAACTATGGAAAACCTGCATGGTTCTTCCAGAAACTTGGCAGTGCATTTATTTGAGAAAAAATAAGGTAAATGTTAACCTCAATCATTTGGCAAAAAAAAAAAAAAAATGGAATTCTAAAATAGGGACGGTTTGTCTTAAAATATTTTCATTTTGTTAAAAGTTTTTACATGGGGATGATCCGAAAACAATATAGCCAAACAGGGAAATAATAATAATAATAATGTCTTTATTTAAAGAGGAACACGGAGTTAGTACATATACCAATCTTCCCTGAGGCCCTCTATTAGAGTTCAAAATATTTACAGTAAATTAACATCTATTAACAACACAACTGACTACTGACTTTCTCAGGAGGAATTTCCCCTGTCAACTGCTCCACATACATCACCAACAAACCTACAGACAGACCAAGTGTTGACTTGACACTGACAAGGGCCATGTCAGCCTTCCTCAAAAATAACCAGTATACCATCCATGCCAGTCCAATAAAATGCCTGGCACATCATACAAATGTCTGCATCCCTTTGAAATCCCATAAAAATGCTTAAAAAATTCATGATTGGGGGGCAAAAAAATAGGCAAGGTTAGGTAACCTGAAATACACAAGTTTTTATTTTAGGCCTTTTCCCCCAGTAGAAGTAGAAGGTAACGGGATTTACTCCGTGGTAGGTGAATTAGTCCCTTCTACAGTAGGAGCTGCTCTTAAAGGAAAGAACTTGCTCTTTAACAGAGTAGCACCAACAACAAGGGAGACAAATCTTCTAGATCTGTGATCCCCCTTGAAGGTGTAAACCTAAATCTTACATTGCTTACCCATTATCACCTCCGAACACATAGATAGCTTCTTTATAGGCCACCACTGTGTGTTTACTTCTCCTGCAGAATAAACAAAGGATCTTGTAAGTCCTTTCACCAAATACGAGAAGGCATAATGAGTTATCGATTACTATTTGACAAAACAATCATGATAGTGAGCAGTAGTCATGTAACAGCCATCTCACCTGTGGTTTCATGCAGACTTATTTCCTATCCATCTTACCTCGCCGATTTGCAATATAAACCTCAAAATTGAAGTATAGGACTTCTGGAGCTTTTTTTACACAGAAAAAAATGTAACCACGATGAAAGTATTAAGGAAAAGTGTTTCTGTCTGTTGCATGTTCTTGCAGTAAATTGAAGTGGAAATCAAGTTAGGAAAACATAAGTGATTGTGCCTGCAAACTCCAATTTACTCAAGCAACATAGATCCTGACCGCATGGGATATGAAGCTGTTTGACTGTATTCAGAGCTCTAGATAAGAGGGCGTATTTGGTGATAATTAGGGATAATTTTTGTTAATTCTGCATAAAAACGTATGTTGTGACCCCTCATCTGAACCGTCTCGACGAGACGGTTCAGTTGAGGGGTCACAACATATGGTTTCGATGAGAAATAAGAAAAATTATCTTTAATTATCATCAAATACGCCATCTTATCTAGAGCTCTGTGGATTGTTTGTCGTTTCTGCCATGCTGGGCTTGAATATGCAAATTGCGTCTATGAATTACAGGTCTAAATAAAACTAAATGTTTGTACATGCAGTAGATAGGTAAACGGGCGATATTGTGAGTTACATGTGCCTACACATCACTGCTTTTGAGATGAAAACTGTCATCTTCATTCTTCAATACCTGTATTGCATGTACTCAGCTGTCAGTCGACTTCTTTTTTTGGGTAAACATTTTTTACATAAAGAAATATGCCAGTTGGCAAACTAGACTGTGTCATATTCTCAGAGTTTGTGCCAAATGCCCGTACTTTCCATGGGTAAAAGTCAGTGCTAGTACGGCTCTGTTCTGGCTAAAACTATGGCTATCATCCCCACTATTTTGGCGTGAAAACAAAACTGCCATACTCACTCGGCACTTCGGGGATGACGCAGAGGTAAAAATCACATTCATTTCCGCTGCTATCCCCGGCAGTCCCTCATGGGTGGGGGGCTGTGGTTACAAATGACTGGTTCATAGTGGATATTTAAATTAGGGACCCTAATCATGGAGAAATCATGTCTGTTTAAATTTTGCTGATGCCTAATATTGTAATCAATATGTCTCACTTATTTGACTCTATGAAATTAGAGATTTAAAGCAAATAAAAAATTAAACAAACACTAGAATGGAAAACTTGAAGTACTTTATTTACTTCAAAATAAAAATAACTTTAATAAAAAAAGCATATTTAACAGAGAAATATGGATTTAAGAACTAAGGAGTTTAAATTGTGACAGACTGGAGGAGCCCACGGGACATTGATGTTGCATGCATGGAACCAATACAAAAGCTTCTGAGGCTTAGTATACATTACTATATAATAGAAGAAGAAATTCAACACCGAAAGTGGTTGGGGAGACTTGGGCAACCTTGCATGAAACATAGCAAAACTTTAAATCCTCGTATCGGTACGGGTTCTTTTCACTAAAAAACGTGCCAGTTTTTTGTATCAAGTTATTTTTCATGACGTTTATTTCACTTCCCTGTTGTTTTGGAGAACCATCATATGACGTCATCAAATCAAACTTGGAACAATATTGGTTTGTCTACTCAAGTAACTCACTGACTGAACAGCAGGAGTAACCGCAATATGCAGGCACACATATTCACCTTTACTCGACTATCGTAACCCCCATCTAACTGCGGGTAGCCTGGATTAAAGATGGCAGAAAGTGAATTTCTGCTGTAAAAGAAGCCTTTTTCTGTTTTTCCTTCATAATGACTCATTGTCACGCCAACAATTTGCCCTTTTTCTGTTTAATAGTGAGAATGGGATAAGAATGTTAGTCATACTGATTTGTCAGTGCTCGTATTTTTGCCATATTCAGCAAAAAAAAAATCAATGGTCATTGCCATTTTGTTCTTTAATCAAAGTGTTCGGAACTGCAATACTAGAGTACCTTTAGTACCTTTGTACTATGCATGCCCCAAATTTCAACCCGAGTAACACGAGTTGGCAACTCGAAAATGCTCCGACAACGCTGACATCATCATGCACTAGTTGACATGATGGTTTGCCAAAACAAACACGGAAGTGAAATAAACGCAGCAAAAATGACTTAGTACAAACAGCAAACTGTGTTTTGTTTCAACAAGTACTTGTACTGATATGAAGATAAAGAGTTTTTCTGAAGGCCTTGTACAGTGTTGGTAAGGATTTTCCGTTGGCCATAAAAAAAGCATGTGAACACAACCACACGTCTCTCTGCCCACCCACATTTGGTGTTGTAATCCTTCTTCTCTTATATATAATAATTGGTTTTTGAGGGTCTTTGATAGGGCTGGGACGAGTACCTGGGTACCCTAGTTTGGTTCGTGCAGACCAATTACCCAGGTACATATTTACTACCCGTTACCCGAATGCTTATCATTATGTAATATATAAATATTCTCTTTCAATGGGATTCCAGGCAAATACAGCAGAGTTAAGGTGACTGTCTCGTATTATTTACATCCATATATTGCCAAGCCATTTTGCGTCTATCATAACGGATATTTTTACTTTTAATACTCTTCCCACGCTCACATGTGTAAACTGCAATAGACCTAAATTATTCTTTGAGCTAAACGTACATTTCATACAGTGAACATGCTCAAAATGCTATGATAACAGGTGCCTGCGGGTAATAGGTCCTCCGGTACCCGGGTACAAAATCTCTACCCATCCCAGCCCTACTTTTTGAATGATTTTTAATGATACAGCGTCAGTTTCCTGTGGAGAGCCACTGATTGTAGTGTTACACATTTAGCCGCCCTTTTCTGCACCTTCTCAGTGGTCTAAGAAGTGAAAGGGGAACATTTCTTCAGAATAACTATGACTTTTTCCAGCTGATAACTCAGGACTAATCCTCAAACTGAAAGAAATAAAAATGCGTCAAATAAGATGAGCGTCAAAACAAATGACATGACATGCCAGACCTTGCCCCGACAAATTCATCACACTCGGGCATCCGTTTCCATCTGTGAACCGTTTCAAAAGGCCCAAAATCAAGAGTCAGGCATTCTGAACTTTCTGGCCAGTTATGGTCAAACTCGACGCCCGGGGGTCGGGCGATTGCCATGGTCGAAAATATTTTGACAGTGTTGAATCTTGACCGGATGTGAAAATTTCCCGAACTTTTTTGTAACAGCAATTTTGATTGGATGCTTGTTCTTCTTGCTATAGTTTCCGCCCGTATGAGGAACGCCAATGGAGAAGAGGGACAAAAATAAAAATGGCAGCGTTGCTTCCCCTCACAGTGTCGAAACTGAGTTTCAGTCACCAGTCAGTAGTGTGACAGCGCCCTGGTTTCCGCCATTTTTACAATCGGAACATCTTTTGTGACTTCCTGTTTGCTCCCCTGAACGACCAAGTCATTCGACCTTGGGATCTATAGATACTATTCAAGAATTTACTCCTTCTGGAGCAAACTCATTCCATTCATATTTGATCCCTATAGAGAAGGGAGGAAAAATGAAAATGGTGAAGTTGTTACCTTTGAAAGTGAACACATTCACCTTATAGTAGAACTTTGGAGTAAGTCAGTATGATAGTGAAGAAGCAATATTACCATAAGGTAAATAGGTGAACCTCTCATCTCTTCTCAACAGGGATCAGCTGTGTACAGCACCATCCCAGCAGGCACAAGACGTCGAAACGACGTCGTACTGACGTCGATGCGACGTAATGACGTCGCATAGACTTCTGTAAGACACCATTTCGACGTCATGTGCCCGTTTAGATGCTTGATCGCCATACACAGTGCATCGCCATTACTAGAAGTTTTGCGAGCTTATGTTTGCTTCCCAAAATAGAATCTACTCTTAGAGAAAAGAATTTTCTTCTATGGGAGCTCTGAGTAGGGGGAAGGTGGGTGACAATTCTTTCAGCTGTCCCACATTGAAGAGGGAGGCAAAATGAAAATGACAGAGTTGCTTCCCCTGAAAGTGTACCCATTTAGCTCTAGAGAAAGATTTTGCTCCTCTTGGATTTTTTTCCCTTTTCAATTAACCATCCTTTTGCAAGAACTTCGTTCTCTAGGAAGTCACAAAAATATTCCCCTTTGTTAAAATGGCGGCAAATCATAGATGTGTATCAATAAATTAATATAAAGTTTCCTTTTAAAAGGAAAGGCTTGCCAAGTTAGGGCTTTGTTTCTGAAATACATGTAGTTCCATGTTTGTGGTATTTTGTGGTTTATGGTTTGTAGTCTTGAGATGGTATCTAATTGGAGACACTTTCTTCGTTTAAAAACGTCCACAACTGTAGTAAACAATGAGGTTACGCTACATTCGGCTGTTCTGAGAATCATATGATAACCTTCAGTAAAAAGGTCATTTTTTGTATTACTGATAATGAAAAATATTTTCTAAAAGCATTTAATAATAAGGATTTTCGTAAACTGTTATGTATTGTTATATAAGAAATTTTAGGACCTTAGAAGATTTACTGGGAGTTACTTCGTTTATTTGTTTATTTATTTATTTATTTTGTGAAACTAGGCAAAACTTTGTATGTACTTTGGAGCAAATGGAATTCGCATAACTGGTGACTGCGTAAAATGAAAATAGTTCAAAGGGTATTCAAGTTACAGAGTGGAGAAGAAAATGTTATGAACATACTAATATGAGCCGCGACACGACAAAACCAACAATGTGGTTATGCGCCCAGCGCAGACTCAGATCAGCCTGGGCATGCGCCCAGTCTGATCAGAGCCTTCGCTGACCGCATGGAGGTAGCTTAGGCCTAAGCTACACTTTGAGCACATAAAAAAGAGACTGAGTAAACTGGGCGGATGCCCAGTCTGATCTGAGTCTACCTTGGGCACACAACCACATTGTTGATTTTCTCGTGTCGCGGCTCATATACGGACAGAAACAGAAGGACGGGAATTTGATTGCTATGTTCCCTGAACTGTTCGGTTAGGACAAAGTTATGTTTATTATAAGATCGTCATGTCTTGTTGTTGAAAAAATACATCTTACATTGGGAAAGTACTTTTACAAGTCTCTTACATGTAAGATGCTATATGGTTCTTAGTTTAAACTTTATTTATTTGTATAAACATCATACACTTATGTACAGACAATGGTCAACAGAACACACGTTTATACAAAGGGATTCAGAAGGAAGTCTGTCGACTTTTATATATCTGTATCCCTAGAAATTAGTTCGTGCGTAAACCTATGACATACAGTATGTTTAGACAAAGTATACGCTAGCAGACAAATCATGTAAAACAGTAAAAATTAGAAAAGAAAGTAACAAGAAAAGAGGTAGTATAAACTATACTAAGATAAAGAAAGAATAACTTATCTATGGAGATAAATTATTCATAAACTAGCCTCCACGGGGAAAGGAGGAGTCAGTAAACATGAAGAAACATGTCACTCTAAGTAAGAAATAACGTCTTTAATTTGGCATTAGGTGTCTAATGAAATTGGAGACCGCGAAATGTCCAATGTGGTCATTAGCTATTGTGCGGTTCAAGGGGAGATTTCCTTAAACTAAGCTGTCAGGGTGTAGAGCAAAATCGAGACACCAGACTGAAATAGCCAAACATAATACCCTGACAATTCATATATTAAAGGTAATAATAATAGTAGTGATAATGTCTACACATACGCAATGGAAAAGAAGAGAAAGTCAGTACACCAGCACTTATAAATCTACTTAGTACTGTAACGGCTACCTATACTTTACTTTCACATGCACGAGACGCCATTCGACATTCCATTGAAATGAGTCAAAGGGTTAGACGATGTCTAGTCCGTGCAAGTCGAGTCTTGACACGTGGCATTTTCATTGAGACGAACAAGTGAATGAAGCCTCGTAACAGTGAAATAGAAAAAAAAATCGTAGTGACACATATAGAAACAGGAAATATATCACTTGGATTAAAAAACTACTGGAATATTCAGGCTAAGAAGTAAGTTTAAGCGAACAGACGATTATCTTACTCTATACCGCAATTGTCCAAAGCACTCGGGCAACGCAGTCATTCTGTGTGAACTAAAATAAGCGGCACCCACTGCAGGCTCCGACCCGGCCGGTCTGCGTAGACCATCTGATCAGGGCCTGCAGTATTTGCCTAGTTATAAGTGTCAAGTGTTCAGGGCGATTGCGGTATAAGGAACTTGAGTGCAGTTGAAGAGTACAATAATAAGCACTGTAAGGTCTGATCAGAATGCTCCAAGGTGAACTTAGGTTTCAGCATTCCATTCTCACGCAATGCAATGATAGATTTGAATATATCATAGCGTTGCGGAGTCAACCGGCAGACACCGCAGTCTCTGAGCAGACTGCTCCATCAGAGCAGCCTTGACAGGATCTGCAGTATATGCTCAGGCATCAGCGCCCAAATCTTCAAGACAACTATAAACAATGTACGACATCTTGGAAGCACTACATACCTTGACCAGACTGCTTCGCCGTAGCAGTCCGAACAAGGAATAATAAATTATTACAGTGTCTAAATAAGCTTGGCAATTTCGTAAATATAACACTAATATTGACAGAATGTGATAGATGGCACTTACGGACTCTATATGGTTCTTGATTTCTGATATGAGAAGGAAATAGTGGAAGTAGTTCGTCCTACCAGCCTCATTTGTGACAGATTGGTAGGAACAAAACTGTTACTGTTCGCAACAATGGCTATTATTACAAGGGAGATTAAACTTTTGTGACTGTTTTCCTCCTTGTTTCTGTTGGAGCACATTTAAAAGCTGACTACCACTGAGACTCTCAGAGGAGGTTATAATGAAAATGATAGTTCCTTCCCAAACAGTTGCCATAGATAGTCTGCAAATATTCAGCTTATTCTTTTGGGTATTTTGTCATCACTGAGTTCAGCTATAAGTACTGGTAAAGCCTGTGATATGTTGTTGTTGTTGTTGTGTCATTGTTTTACATCCATGGTAAACAGCTGCATGTATGGTCATGTCAGGACGGTCGGTTAATTCAACTACAATATTCCTGGGCAGGCTTAGCCATCCTAAGCGGTCAAGTAGTACTAAGTGCACTTACTTTCGCCAGTAACTGACAACTGCCCTTCTCGACTCAGTGGAAGCGGAAACGACAGTAAGTGGCTGGACCGTATATCGAACCCGGGACCTCTCTTTTTTTACTCTGACGCGCCACCGACTGCACTATGCGACCCAGCAAGCCTGTGGTATAGAGTATAACTGGTAATTGGTAATGATTACAAGTCAATGAAGGAATTATTGTATTTTTGTTGCTTCCAAAGGATGTTTATTTTCAGAATCTTGCGTGCTGTCCTTGGTCATCACAAATTTTGTCATTAGGGATTTAATGCCAAAGAAAAAAGAAGTCTTCTATATGTTAGTAGTTGTTGTTTTGTTGTTATTTTATTGTTTTACATCCACGATAAAAAGCTATGGTAATGTCGGGACGGTCTATTACCCTAACCACACTATTCCTGGGCTGGCTTAGACCTTCTAAGCGATAACCGGTACTATTTGCACATTGTCATACTTTCACCAGTAACTGACAACTGCCCTTCTTGATACAGGGGAAGGAGAAACGAAAGAGTGTGGCCGGACAGAGTAACGAACCCGGGACTTCTGGCTCTTGAGTCAAAACGCACTACCAACTGCGCTACGCGGCCCGGTTCCTTTAAATTTTAGTATGTTTTATTCAGAAAGGAAGGTAACTATTAAAACTGCATAGGCCTAGAAAAGGACGATTTGATGGCAATTGTGAGATACTGATATTTTCCCACACATGTTGTGTTTCCTGAACTATTTTTTTTCAATAAGTCACTTTCATGAAACTGAATTACATTGTACGTTTATGAAAAAATAAGAAATTGATTTTCAATGTACGTTTATGAAAAAATAAGAAATAGTATCTAGTAAATACGATCAAACACCTTGTCTGTAAAACCAGTAAATGCTTTTAAATAACTTAAAATAAAATAAGACTGTTGGAACAGACCCTGATTAGACTGTTCCAATCAGTAGTCTAGCTTGGACCTACACTCTACACTGTTTGTACAGGCATAGCAACTTTTACGGTGTTTTACGGTGTTAGGTTTTACAACGTCTGAAGTCCAGGTTTAACACAGTCCGAAGTGATAATAAAGTTCTGTTCTGTTCAGTCCATCCAGAGTCCAAAGTCGAGAGTCCAAGTCCAGTCCATATTTTACATAATGCCTGCGAATTGCGCATATCGTTATTTGACCTTATTTCACAGTGGACAACGAAGACACATTCAAATACTAGTCAGAGCAGTGCAGGCTCTCTCGTAAACGATGCACTGCACTAACTCTGACAGACAACGCAGCTGCATGGACTTATCCTAGTGCCCACTGTTTGGGTATAGCGTCAAACATATTTTACCCGGACAGGGCTCATAACATTCAAAACAAGAGATGAGCATAAAATGCACGTGAAAATAAGATCGACCCTTGATTATATGATTGTCAATGATGTAACCCAAGAGCCTCACCCTCGGAAAATTGCCACATGAGACGAGAAGAATCAGCCCAGTCTGTGGTAACATGTATGCGTTCACAACATGTATAAGCAATCTTGAGCATCATATACTGTGGCGCCGTAAAGAGCGCGAAAAGAAAAGGCACTAATGGGACTGCATTCGCTTTTCCCAATATGGGGTGAAATACTTTTTCCTTGCGCATACCTCGTGTCGTGATAAAACCAGTCTTATTTCATAAGCAAAACGCGGGTGTCTTGACTTGACGCATGCGCAATCAGAGCAGGATAGACTACACATGAGCGTAGACATATCTTGGTACCTCCTGGTTGCGAATACATACATATTTCGTTGCAAATATTATGGGCTGAAGCACATATTTTCCTTGCGCAGGCCATTTGAGTCGTGTCGTGATAAAGTCAGCCTTGTGGTGTATGCAAAACACCTGTGTCCAGACTAGTCTGTGCACTAGTACAATCAGAACAGGTTAGGCGCAATAAGTATGCCTTCTGGAAATCAAACGGTGAACTGCACTAACTCTGACAGACTACGCAGTTGCATCGTCTTATCTTGGTACCCACTTTTTGCGTATACATGTAGTGTCAAACATATTTTGCCCCGACAAAGCTCATAACGTTTAAAGAGATGAGCATAAAATGCACGTGCAAATATAACCGACCCTTGATTATCAATGTCGTTCAAGAGCTGCAAGATTAACAAAAAAATAAATAAAAATAACAACAGGGATCCTAAATTTTGGGATAGATGTATCTGAGAAATCACTTTAGAATCAGATCAAGATGTGCAATGCGTCATATCCTATCAGTATTATTGACTAACTGTCAGCTACTTAGCATGTGTTTAAATTTTAGAAATTATCTGGTAATTTAAAGGTGTTCCAATAGAGAGAGTAAATTAAAACGATGGAAATTGTTGAACAGCATTGCAAGACACCCAGCAGGCACATGACGTCGTAATGATGTCAAAATTGGGTCGATGCGACGCCACCATGCCGCATCGACCTCAATACGACGTCATTTCGACGTCATGTGCCTGCTGTGCAGTAAAGTATTTCCCAGCGGGCACATGACGTCAGAATGACGTCGATGAAATGTAATATTTGCGTCGACGTCAATGCGACGTCATTATAACGTTGTGTGCCTGCTGGGTAGTATGTATCAATGTGAAGATCTGATCCGTTTCCTTGAGCTTCCAATTAGGTATCCGTTTATCTGAATCAGAAAATAATGAGCCGCGACACGAGAAAGCAACAAAGTGGTAGTGCGCCCATCGCAGACTCAGATCAGCCTGGGCATCCGCCTAGTAAGATCACAGTCTTTTCTAAGCGCTTTTCTATGCCTTCTGGAAATCAAACGGTGAACTGCACTAACTCTGACAGACTCCGCACGCAGTTGCATCGTCTTACCTTGGTACCCACTTTTTGCGTATAGTGTCGAACATATTTTGCCCCGACAAGGCTCATAACGTTTAAAGAGATTAGCATAAAATGCACGTGCAAATATAACCGACCCTTGATTATCAATGTCATTCAAGAGCTGCAAGATTAACAAAACAATAAATAAAAATAACAACAGGGATCCTAAATTTTGGGATAGATGTATCAGAGAATTCAATTTAGAATCAGATCAAGATTTGCAATGCGTCATATCCTATCAGTATTTTTGACTAATTGTCAGCTACTTAGCATTTGTTTAAATTTTAGAAATTATCTGGTAATTTAAAGGTGTTCCAATAGAGAGAGTAAATTAAAACGATGGAAATTGTTTGAACAGCATTGCAAGACACCGGGAAGGCACATGACGTCGTAAAGATGTCAAAATGGCGTCGATGCGACGCCACCATGCCGCATCGACGTGAATACGACGTCATTTCGACGTCATGTGCCTGATTGGCGGTAAAGTATTTCCCAGCGGGCACATGACGTCAGAATGACGTCGATGAAATGTAATGTTTGCGTCGACGTCAATGCGACGTCATTATAACGTTGTGTGCCTGCTGGGTAGTATGTATCAATGTGAAGATCTGATCCGTCTCCTTGAGCTTCCAATTAGGTATCCGTTTATCTGAATCAGAAAAAAATGAGCCGCGACACGAGAAAGCAACAAAGTGGTAGTGCGCCCATCGCAGACTCAGATCAGCCTGGGCATCCGCCTAGTATGATCACAGACTTTTCTAAGCGCTTTAACGGTAGCTAAGGGTCTAGGCTACCTTCATGTGGACAGCAAAGACTCTGATCAGACTGGGTGGATGCCCGGGCTTATCTGAGTCTGCGCTGGGCGCACGACCACTTTGTTGGTTTTCTCGCGTCGTGGTTCAAAATAATGATATTGGAAGTCTGCCCACAGTCATAACTAATTTATTCTAGGTCCACGTTTCATTAACATCGATCTTCAGACGAAAGAAGCAATTCTATAGGGAAAAGAAACAATGCCAGAATTTGTGCATATTACCAAAATTGATAAATTCTGCATTTCTATCATACAAAACTAAAACTGACAAGAAAAATGTCAGAACTGCCTTTTTAATTTACTTGTTATTTTTTTTATTTGTTTTAACTATTGCAGAACTTAAATGTCTAGAAAATTAGATGTGCCTGCGTGTGGGGTTTACTGCCCAAATATAGGTATGTGCTACATAGGAATTTTTGCAATCCTTTATTATTCTTACGGGCCACCAGGGTTCATCTCCTATAAAGTGCAGGTTACTATGATGCTTATGTTGGTTCCATCTGTTTGTGCGACTCACTTTGGTTGAAGGTACATCATCTTAGAGTCCAGATGCGCTGAAACAGGTGCACATGCTGCGACCTTGTACCCATGTCCCTGTGCTTGCACCTCATCCATATGCATGTTGTAGCAGACAGGCCGCAGTAAACAGTATCCAGGACGCAGTAGACAGACAGTAGACACTTCACTGGACAGTAGATAGTATACAGAAAACCCCGAACAACAGGCACTACTTTTCAGCATGCTCAAAAGCGAAGGGCGAGTGGACAGTGCAGCAGACGGTAAACGGTCTTTAACGTTGAGGGAAAAGTACTTTCCTTCGCACAGCTTTGAGATACACATACAGTGATCGTGAAATTTGGGGAAGAAAACTATCAAAGAAAAAAAAATAAAAATAGAAAATAATAAAAAAAGCAGACAAAAGTCTGCAGCACCCGGTATTCCCAGGCGGTCAGCGTTGTGTGTCAGCTGAGCATGAGGAATAAATCTGTTATCATTTAATGTGGCTGGAATATTTAACATTCAAAACAAGAGATGAGCATAAAATGCACGTGAAAATAAGATCGACCCGTGATTACTTGATTGTCAATGATGTAACCCAAGAGCCGCACCCTCGGAAAATTGCCACATGCGACGAGAAGAATCAGGCCAGTCTGTGGTAACATGTATGCGTTCACAACATGTATAAGCAATCTTGAGCATCATATACTGTGGCGCCGTAAAGAGTGCGAAAAGAAAAGACACTAATGGGACTGCATTCGCTTTTCCCAATATGGGGTGAAATACATTTTTCCTTGCGCATACCTCGTGTCGTGATAAAACCAGTCTTATTTCATAAGCAAAACGCGCTTGTCTTGACTAGACGCATGCGCAATCAGAGCAGGGTAGACTACACATGAGCATAGACATATCTTGGTACCTCCTGGTTGCGTATACATACATATTTCGTTGCAAATATTATGGGCTGAAGCACATTTTTTCCTTGCTCAGGCCATTTGAGTCGTGTCGTGATAAAGTCAGCCTTGTGGTGTATGCAAAACACCTATGTCCAGACTAGTCTGTGCACTAGCACAAACAGAACAGGTTAGGCGCAATAAGTATGCCTTGTGGAAATCAAACGGTGAACTGCACTAACTCTGACAGACTACGCAGTTGCATAGACTTATCTTGGTACCCACTGTTTGCGTATAGTGTCAAACATATTTTGCCCGGACAAGGCTCATAACGTTTAAAGAGATGAGCATAAAATGCACGGGCAAATATAACCGATCCTTGATTATCAATGATGTAATCCAAGAGCTGCAAGATTAACAAAAAATAAATAAAAATAACCGCAGGGATCCTAAATTTTTGGATAGATGTATCTGAGATCAGATCAAGATGTGCAATGTGTCATATCCTATCAGTATTTTTGACTAACTGTCAGCTACTTAGCATTTGTTTAAATTTTTAGAAATTACTACCAGTATCTGGTAATTTAAAGGTGTCCCAATAGAGAGAGTAAATTAAAACGATGGAAATTGTTTGTACAGAATTGCAAGACACCCAGCAGGCACATGACGTCGTAATGATGTCAAAATTGCGTCGATGCGACGCCACCATGCTGCATCGACGTCACGTCAATACGACGTCATTTTGACGTCATGTGCCTGCTGGGCAGTAAAGTATTTCCCAGCGGGCACATGACGTCAGAATGACGTCGATGAAATTTAATGTTCGCGTCGACGTCAATGCGACGTCATTATAACGTTGTGTACCTGCTGGGTAGTATGTATCAGTGTGAAGATCTGATCCGTCTCCTTGAGCTTCCAATTAGGTATCTGATTATCTGAATCAGAAAAAAATGAGCCGCGACACGAGAAAGCAACAAAGTGGTAGTGCGCCCATCGCAGACTCAGATCAGCCTGGGCATCCGCCTAGTATGATCACAGTCTTTCCTAAGCGCTTTAACGGTAGCTAAATGTCTAAGCTACCTTCATGTGGACAGCAAAGACTCTGATCAGACTGGGTGGATGTCGGGGCTTATCTGAGGCTGCGCTGTGCGCACAACCACTTTGTTGGTTTTCTCGCGTCGTGGTTCAAAATAATGATATTTGAAGTCTGCCCACAGTCATAACTAATTTATTCTAGGTCCACGTTTCATTAACATCGATCTTCAGTCGATAGAAGCAATTCTATAGGGAAAAGAAATAATGCCAGAATTTGTGCATATTGCCAAAAGTGATAACTTCTGCATTTCTATCATACAAAACTAAAATTGACAAGAAAAATGTCAGAACTGACTTTTTAATTTACTTGTTATTTTTTTTATTTGTTTTAACTATTGCAGAACTTAAATGTACAGAAAATTAGACGTGCCTGCGTGTGGGTTTTACTGCCCAAATATAGGTATGTGCTACATAGGAATTTTTGCAATCCTTTATTATTCTTAAGGGCTACCAGGGTTCATCTCCCATAAAGTGCAGGTTACTATGATGCTTATGTTGATTCCATCTGTTTGTGCGACTCCACTTTGGTTGAAGGTACATCATTGTAGAGTCCAGATGCGCTGAAACAGGCGCACATGCTGCGATTGTGCTTGCACCTCATCCATATGCATGTTGTAGCAGACAGGCCGCAGTAAACAGTATCCAGGACGCAGTAGACAGACAGTAGACACTTCACTGGACAGTAAATATTATACAGAAAAACGCGAACAACATGGACTACTTTTCAGCGTGCTCCAAAGCGAAGGGCGAGTGGAAAGTGCACAGCAGACAGTAAACGGTCTTTAACGTTGAGGGAAAAGTATTTTCCTTCGCACAGCTTTGAGATACATATACAGTGATCGGGAAATTGGGGGAAGAAAACTATCAAAGAAAAAAGAAATAAAAATAGAAAATACAAAAAAGCAGACAAAAGTCTGCAGCACCCGGTATTCCGATGCGGTCACCCATCCAAGTACTAACCGGGCCCGACGTTGCTTAATTTCCGTGATCGGACGAGAACCGATGTTTTCAATGTATTATGGCCGTAGACAACAAAGTACCGATTTTCAACATTTAGATAGTGTACTTTTGAGAGTTTGCGATCAGTAATAGCCTATCCTGCAGTTCTTACTACTGGGACACACATTGCAGGCCTAGTAGAGCAGTCGTATCAGGATCTGCGCTGTTTGCATTTCAGTCTCATCATGCCAACAGACAAAAAAAGTTGAATCATCATCGAATCAACGTTGATTCAATGTGAGTCGATGTTTTGTGATCATCGATTAAACTATTGCAAAACATCTTCGGTAAGCCTCTTTATTTCGGAGTCACTAATTCGCGCCTCATATGATCAGCTTTGTCTAAAGTAAAAAGTAACCGTCAATATCAACGTTAATTCAACGGCATAGTGACGTTTAACCACCGTTAATGACACGACGTTGTGTCAGCGTTGTGTGTCAGCTGAGCATGAGGAATAAATCTGTTATAATTGAATGTGGCTGGAATATTTAGTGTTGCGCCACGCGAAGAAAGTCTTCAGATGAGCATTTGCGAACTGCGCATATGCACACTCTGCTCAGTAAGTACATGGGAAGTCAAACACGCAACATCTTACTAATTCCAGTACGTAATACACTTTTTCTGACTAGTCTGAGCAGTGCAGGCTCTCTCATAAACGATGCACTGCACTAACTCTGACAGACAACGCAGCTGCATGGACTTATCCTGGTACCCACTGTTTGCGTATAGCGTCAAACATATTTTACCCGGACAGGGCTCATAACATTCAAAACAAGAGATGAGCATAAAATGCACGTGAAAATAAGAGCGACCCTTGATTATATGATTGTCAAATATGTAACCCTAGAGCCTCGACCTCGGAAAATTGCCACATGAGACGAGAAGAATCAGCCCAGTCTGTGGTAACATGTATGCGTTCACAACATGCATAAGCAATCTTGATCATCATATACTGTGGCGCCGTAAAGAGTGCGAAAAGAAAAGACACTAATGGGACTGCATTCGCTTTTCCCAATATGGGGTGAAATACATTTTTCCTTGCGCATACCTCGTGTCGTGATAAAACCAGTCTTATTTCATAAGCAAAACGCGCTTGTCTTGACTAGACGCATGCGCAATCAGAGCAGGGTAGACTACACATGAGCGTAGACATATCTTGGTACCTCCTGGTTGCGAATACATACATATTTCGTTGCAAATATTATGGGCTGAAGCACATTTTTTCCTGGCGCAGGCCATTTGAGTCGTGTCGTGATAAAGTCAGCCTTGTGGTGTATGCAAAACACCTGTGTCCAGACTAGTCTGTGCACTAGCACAATCTGAACAGGTTAGGCGCAATAAGTATGCCTTCTGGAAATCAAACGGTGAACTGCACTAACTCTGACAGACAAAGCAGTTGCATCGTCTTATCTTGGTACCCACTTATTGCGTATAGTGTCAAACATATTTTGCCCCGACAAGGCTCATAACGTTTAAAGAGATGAGCATAAAATGCACGTGCAAATATAACCGACCCTTGATTATCAATGTAATCCAAGAGCTGCAAGATTAACAAAAAATAAATAAAAATAACAACAGGGATCCTAAATTTTGGGATAGATGTATTGAGAAATCACTTTAGAATCAGATCAAGATTTGCAATTCGTCATATCCTATCAGTATTTTTGACTAATTGTCAGCTACTTAGCATTTGTTTAAATTTTAGAAATTATCTGGTAATTTAAAGGTGTCCCAATAGAGAGAGTAAATTAAAACGATGGAAATTGTTTGAACAGCATTGCAAGACATCCAGAAGGCACATGACGTCGTAATGATGTCAAAATGGGGTCGATGCGACGCCACCATGCCGCATCGACGTCATGTGCCTGCTGGGCAGTAAAGTATTTCCCAGCGGGCACATGACGTCAGAATGACGTCGATGAAATGTAATGTTTGCGTCGACGTCAATGCGACGTCATTATAACGTAGTGTGCCTGCTGGGTAGTATGTATCAATGTGAAGATCTGATCCGTCTCCTTGAGCTTCCAGCAGAACTGTGTACTTTGGAGCAAATGGACTATATACGCATAACTGGTGAAGTGTAAAATGAAAATAGTTCAAAGGGTATTCAAGTTACAGAGTGGACAAGAAAATGTTAATGAACATACTTATATGAGCCGCCACACGACAAAACCAACAATGTGGTTGTGCGCCCAGCGCAGACTCAGATCAGCCTGGGCATCCGCCCAGTCTGATCTGAGCCTTCGCTGACCGCATGGAGGTAGCTTAGACCCTAAGCTACCCTTTGAGTACATAAAGAAGAGACTGAGTAAACTGGGCGGATGCCCAGTCTGATCTGAGTCTACCCTGGGCGCACAACCACATTGTTGGTTTTCTCGTGTCGCGGCTCAGATATTATACGGACAGAGACAGAAGGACGGGAATTTGATTGCTATGTTCCCTGAACTGTTCGGTTAGGACAAAGTTGTGTTTATTATAAGATCGTCATGTCTTGATGTTGAAAAAATACATCTTACATTGGGAAAGTACTTTTACAAGTCTCTTACATGTAAGATGCTATATGGTTCTTGATTTCTGATATGAGAAGGAAATAGTGGAAGTAGTTCGTCCTACCAGCCTCATTTGTGACAGATTGGTAGGAACAAAAATCTTACTGTTCGCAACAATGGCTATTATTACAAGGGAGATTAAACTTTTGTGACTGTTTTTCTCCTTGTTTCTGTTGGAGCACATTTAAAAGCTGACTACCACTGAGACTCTCAGAGGAGGTTATAATGAAAATGATAGTTCCTTCCCAAACAGTTGCCATAGATAGTCTGCAAATGTTCAGCTTATTCTTTTGGGTATTTTGTCATCACTGAGTTCAGTTATAAGTACCGGTAAAGCCTGTGGTATGTTGTTGTTGTTGTTGTGTCATTGTTTTACATCCATGGTAAACAGCTGCATGTATGGTCATGTCAGGACGGTCGGCTAATTCGACTTCAATATTCCTGGGCAGGCTTAGCCATCCTAAGCGGTCAACTAGTACTAAGTGCGCTTACTTTCGCCAGTAACTGACAACTGCCCTTCTTGACTCAGCAGAAGCGGAAACGAGAGTAAGTGGCCGGACCGTATATCGAACCCGGGACCTCTGTTTTTCTAGTCTGACGCGCCACCGACTGCACTATTCGACCCAGCAAGCCTGTGGTAATTGGTAATGATTACAAGTCAATGAAGGAATTATTGTATTTTTGTTGCTTCCAAAGGATGTTTATTTTCAGAATCTTGCGTGCTGTCCTTGGTCATCACAAATTTTGTCATTAGGGAATGCAAAAGAAAAAAAGAAGTATTCTATATGTTAGTATTTGTTGTTTTGTTGTTAGTTTATTGTTTTACATCCACGGTAAAAAGCTATGGTAATGTCGGGACGGTCTATTACCCTAACCACACTATTCCTGGGCTGGCTTAGACCTTCTAAGCGATAACCGGTACTATGTGCACATTGTCATACTTTCACCAGTAACTGACAACTGTCCTTCTTGATACAGGGGAAGGAGAAACGAAAGTATGTGGCCGGACAGAGTAACGAACCCGGGACCTCTCGCTCTTGAGTCAAAACGCACTACCAACTGCGCTACGCGGCCCGGTTCCTCTAAATTTAAATAAGTTTTATTCAGAAAGGAAGGTAACTATTAAAACTGCATAGGCCTAGAAAGGACGATTTGATGGCAATTGTGAGATACTGATATTTTCCCACACATGTTGTGTTTCCTGATCTGATTTTTTTTCTATAAGACACTTTCATGAAACTGAATTACAATGTACGTTTATGTAAAAATAAGAAATTGATTTTCTATGTACGTTTATGAAAAAAAATAAGAAATAGTATCTAGTAAATACGATCAAACATTTTGTCTGTAAAACCAGTAAATGCTTTTAAATAACTTAAAATAAAATAAGACTGTTGGAACAGACCCTAATTAGACTGTTCCAACCAGTAGTCTAGCCTGGATCTACACTCTACACTGTTTGTCCAGGCATAACAACTATTGTGGAAATATTTTAGTCCGGGTTTTACGGTGGCAGGTTTTACAACGTCTAAAGTCCAGGTTTAACACAGTCCGAAGTCCAGATTCCAAAGTTCAGAGTCCAAGACCTGTCCATATTTTACATAATGCCCGCGAACTGCGCATGTCGTTATTTGACCTTATTTCACAGTGAACAACGAAGAAACATTCAAAAAATAAAAAAATTATAATAACTCATGTTTTTAGTAAGGCAAAAGATGCTAGACATGTTCGATTTTTGGTGTGCCAGATTGTGGCGTGTCGTTATTTTACGGTGCTTAGGTAAAAGAAGCAGTCAAACGAAGTTGCGCCCCGTAGACGCTCTCCATATATTGGTTCTGTTCTCCACTTGCAATTATGAATCATTCTCAAAGCTGGGAACAAATCAGCGTCTTCCGCTTGAGTGCGCAAGACAGGAAGTCATAACCTGTCTGAATATATAGGCTTGGGCCGAAGCCGCAAGCCAAAAAAAAAATTAAGGTCACTTTCAGTTGTTATGCAAATTATCTCGTAGCGAATGCTCGTATTGCTCCGGGGGAAGGTTCCCATAACAAGTAACTCATCGAGTCTGTACAGGCCCGGATCCACACCACCACGTACTGGTGGTGCTCTGGATAACTGGTTGGGCTGGGAGGTGCTGAGATGTGTGTGGGGGTGGAAAATGGTGCAGATATTTCCCAGCTTGTTACCAGCTGTTACCAATGCTATATAGGGGGTAACAAATGCTAAATGGTGGAAAGTGGTGCAGATTTTGGGCCATATATGGTAGCTAAATAAAGGTATACTCATCTGTTGCCGTTATAATGAGTTTTACTTTAGGGGTTTTCACTCCGAAATAATAAATTTCGGTTTCTGTGTCCACTTTCGTGAGTTTTGTGGTACTGAGTAGGTCTACAATATTTTCACTTTTAAATGTGGGTTCCTGTACATTGAAATGCATCATAATTTTGATGATCTTCATCCAAGTTGTTGGAAAGCACTTATAAAAGGGAATGAATAAGTTTCACTAAAAGGTGTAAATAAAAAAAATATTAGAAAAGTTGTTTTGCAAGGGATTTCCTAACTCTGCTTCGCACACCAGTTAGCGCTATTTTTAGTTCGCGCCAAAAATAGATAACGCAGCTGACAACATGCTGCATTGCATTTTGGATAGTTTTAACCCATCCGCCATGCCAGGACCTCTAGGAGAGCTCACGGCAAGGGAAAATTGACCTTTGGAGAATGGCATCAGAATTTCAGAAATCGCACACTTATAGACATAATAAATACAGTTATTTTTAGAACTGGAATTCCAACGAAAGAAATAAACCAAAAGGGAAAACGACTATTTTCTTCAACATCTGATGAGTTTCTCAGTAGCAACAAATTTAGAAAAATAAGAAAATTCAATACTGCTCAGAAAAAGACGAAATTATTTTGTGGACATAATTGTTATCGCTAGTTCAGGAACCTACCTTTAATATTTTAAGCAAATATTAAAAATTAAAGATTCAGATGCAAACGGATTGCCAACATATAACAGTGTTGTTCTACTCATTTGTAAGTGATGCAAATTAGTAGTAGAGCTTTGTACGAGATAAATAAACTGGTGGAGTTATGAGTATAGGCTGGAAGTGGCCAAACCGAATTTTTATACTTTTCAGTTGGGAATGGAATTACGTGTCTTCTAGCCGTGTAATAGTTTCCCAGCACGCACACAACCTTGCATCAACATTGAATCACCTTGCACCAACCTTGAATCAACGTCATGACGTTGAATTAAGTTTGAATCAAGGTTGATTCAAGTTATGTGCCCAGTGGATTAATTGTATTTCAAATATGTCAAAGCCCAGAAAAGACTCGAGACTGGTTATCAGATACTGATGTAAAGATTATTGTCGTTTTTTTTTGTTGAAGGTGTATGGGTAAATTTCAATGTTTTCCGCCATTTTTGCACAGGGAGACAACTTTTGCGACTTCCTGTTTGCTCTTCCAAAATGGGATCTACTCTTAAGGGAAAGAATTTGTTCCTCTAGGTACAAAGTCTGTCCTTTTTGGGTTGAACCCCATTGAAAAGGGAGGCAAAAAGAAAACGGTGTAGTTGCTTCCCTTGAAAGTGAACAGATTCACATACTCGTATAGCTTTTATTTATATGCTATTAACTAGGTCCCAATGTTATAAAGCGTTTTTATGCTCAACTCAGCTGAGCATGAAACGTTCTATGCTGATAATTATGAAAATGCCAACTAATGTTGGGATTTTCATATTCATAAGCAGAGAAAATTTCATACTCAGCTAAACTGAGGAAGAAAATAAATGTACTTATCAGTAATTTGCTATTCATTAGCAGGTAAAATTTCATGCTCAGCTGAGTTGAGCATGGAAAATATCATTCTTACCATAAGAACCCTACATACTGAGACAGAGGCGCTTGACCAGACAGTGTGGATCCTATAGGAATTTTCTGATCCTGTCAATCATTTGTTCATTTCGGATCGGATCCTTTCTTGTAGCCTACAGTTATAGCAAGCACCGTTCCCTTCTTGTTCATTTTGTAAGGCCTGGCTGACTGGCAGGGCTATAGTTAGGATTCGGTACACTGGTAGTTAACCAAGATCGTTTCAAAGTGTACGAGTATTGATATGGGTTTGAGCTGTCTTCCTCAAATGTAATGCAAGGATTCTGTCCATGTTCGGATTTATAAAGCGTCAGAAATGAAAATAGCCGCATTTGCAAACAGCGTAGATCCAGATGAGGCGGCACATCTGGATTTGTAATGTTTACCTATTAGTCTTTAAATTCTCAGGCGAATTTTTGCAGACGTAAATTTAGTTGTCTGATTTTCTGGCGCATTAAGGGTTAGAATGAATTGTGTATGCGCCAAAATAGATTCATACGGAAGGTGAAACTGACTGTTGTTAGCAATTTATGCCGATATGTTTCGTTATTCTCAGGAAATATCGTAACAAAATGTTTTGTCTCTTTTTTTTTCTTTTTTTTTTTTTTCTTTTTTGCATTAGGAACTGTGTATACATTTCTACAATCATTTATATGTTGCTCTTGGGAGTGGTTGGGTGGTGCGATGGTGCTGCGTGTAACTTCCAGTGCCGGGGCGTCCTATTGGTTTGCATAATAGTAGGGCAAGGGCCTACTGTGCTTGCAGTAGGTGCGGGTTGGGGTTGTTTGGACATTTTTTCTCTCGTCTATCGTTTCTCTCTTCTTTCTCCCGCTCTCTGGAGACGATCCGATATAGACTGAAATACTGTCTCAAAGGCCGTTAAACCCAAAACATCAATCAATATAGGTTGCTCTTATTAAACGGATCTGGTCGTGTGAAGTCAATCTTGTTCAAAACATAAAAGACGACTCAAACGCTTAAATAGTCATCATATGTGAGCCGCGACACGATAAAACCAACAAAGTAGCACGTTATAGGCCATTTGCTGTCTATAAAACAGGCCGTTTTGCCAAGTATCTCTTAAACTACAACACATATCACTAGGAAGTAAAGTGCATTTTCAATGTCTATATAATACATAATATAATTTTCTTGAAAAAATTCTTTTGAAATCTAGAAAAATGACTGTTTTAAGTTTTTTTGACTGTATTTTACAAGGGAGTAAACCTATCAACGTAACACCCTTGATTGTGGTGATGGGCATGAGTTGTGGCTGATTCATTAAATTACTGTACTCCCCTTCACTTAAGCTTAAAATTTTGTATTAGGTTTAACAGACAAAAGCAAGAAAATGACAAGATAATATTCTGAAAGTCATTTCCTAGTTATATATAAGTTAGAAAATACCAGTGATGAAAGAAAATCATTTGTATCCCCAGTAATGAATGAGCAAATCTAAAAAAAAAAACGTCTTGTTTTATAGACAGCAAACAGCCCAGCGAAGATTCAGATTCAGCTTGAGCATCCGCCCAGGGGCCGTATTCATAAAACGACTTAAGTGGTTGCTATGCTGTTGCTAAGGCTAAATTTCTTTGAAGGAGATTCCCTACAACTATGAAATTTGCTCTGGAGGAACAGTCTTACAAAGACTGTTCCTCCAGACCAAATTTCATAGTTGTAGGGAATCTCCTTTATAGATATTTAGCCTTAGCAACCGCATAGCAACGACTTAAGTGGCATTATGAATACGGCCCCAGTCTGACCAGTGTCTTCGCTGTGGGCTTAAAAATAGCTAACGGCTTAAGCTAGTTCCATGCGAACAGCTAGATCCACATGGACAGCGAAGACTCTGAACAGACTGGGCCTTCTCAGGCTGATCTGAATCTTCGCTGGGCGCACATGCCACTTTGTTGGTTTTGTCGTATTATGCCAATTATGCTTAAGTCGAGTAATGAGCAGACAGATAAAACATAGTTGTTTATGTATGAAAAATATAGAAATAACAAAAGCTAAAACATATGCAAATCGTATTTTTATGAACTCTTTCTTCAGATATATACATGCAGATAATCAAATATAAAGATTTGATATGGTAATGAGGTTGATTTTTCGTTGTAAATTATATTATTTTCCAGTGTGAATGCCTTGTGTAGCCGGTCAGTTATCCGAATCCCACGACTGCTACATATTTTCACGGTGGGTAATCTCGATAAACGGTAATCTCGATAAACGATAAATGGCTTACGGTGGTGATTTGTGGTATATACAAAAATCTGAATAAAACTATAAAAAATATTGTATCTCCCTGAAAGTTAGCAGATTTCTTATTTTTGTTGTTCTCTACAGTTTAAAATACAAAATATGGGGACATTGTTGCAACCACAAATGAAATAACTCCCACAAATGAAGTAATTCTTTCATTTGTGGTTGAGGTAGCATGCAATCGTAACCACAAATGAAATAATGTCTCAAAACATATACGAAATTGTATGGAAGGGCGTTATTCTTACAAAAGTAAACTTCTCTGACACTAGTCGACAATCTTTTGAAACACTTAGAAATTTGCAGACCAAAGTTATTTCATTTGTGGTTGAGGAAGCATGCAATCGTAACCACAAATGAAATAATGTCTTTAAACAATTATGAAATTGTATGGAAGGGCTTTATTCTTACAAAAGTAAACTTCTATGACACAAGTCGACAATCTTTTGATACACTTAGAAATTCGCAGACAAAAGTTACTTCATTTGTGGTTGAGGTAGCATGCAATCGTACCCACAAATGAAATAATGTTTCCAAACATATACGAAATTGTATGGAAGGGTTTCCCTCTTACAAAAAAGCTTCTCTGACACTAGTCGACAATCTTCTAAAACACTTAGAAATTTGAAGACCAAAGTTATTTCATTTGTGGTTGAGGTAGCATGCAATCATAACCACAAATGAAATAATGTCTCCAAACATATACGAAATTGTATGGAAGGGCTTTATTCTTACAAAAGTAAACTTCTATGACACAAGTCGACAATCTTTTGAAAAACTTAGAAATTCGCAGAGCAAAGTTACTTCATTTGTGGTTGAGGTAGCATGAAATCGTTCCCACAAATGAAATAATGTCTCCAAACATATACGAAATTGTATGGAAGGGCTTCATTCTAACAAAAAAAGCTTCTCTGACACTAGTCGACAATCTTTTGAAACACTTAGAAATTTTCAGACCAAAGTTATTTCATTTGTGGTTGAGGAAGCATGCAATCATAACCACAAATGAAATAATGTCTTTAAACAATTACGAAATTGTATGGAAGGGCGTTATTCTTACAAAAGTAAACTTCTATGACACAAGTCGACAATCTTTGGAACACTTAGAAATTTGGAAACGAAAGTTACTTCATTTGTGGTTGAGGTAGCATGCAATCGTCACCACAAATGATATAATGTTTCCAAACATATATGAAATTGTATGGCAGGGTTCTATTCTTACAGAAACGCTTCTCTGACACCAGTCGATAATCTTTCGAAACACTTACAAATTTGCAGACAAAAGTTATTTTATTTGTGATTGAGGAAGCATGCAATCGTAACCACAAATGAAATAATGTTTCCAAACATATATGAAATTGTATGGAAGGGCTTTATTCTTACAAAAGTTATCTTCTATGACACTAGTCGACAATCTTTTGAAACACTTAGAAATTTGCAGACCAAAGTTATTTCATTTGTGGTTGAGGTAGCATGCAATCATAACCACAAATGAAATAATGTCTCCAAATATATACGAAATTGTATGGAAGGGTTTTATTCTTACAAAATTAAACTTCTATGACCCAAGTCGATAATCTTTTGAAACACTTAGAAATTCGCGGACCAAAGTTATTTCATTTGTGGTTCAGGTAGCATGCAATCGTTACCATAAATGAAATAATGTCTCCAAACATATACGAAATTGTCTGGAAAGGCGTTATTCTTACAAAAGTTAACTTCTATGACACATGTCGACAACCTTTTGAAAAACTTAGAAATTCGCACACCAAAGTTATTTCATTTGCGGTTCAGGTAGCATGCAATCGTTACCACAAATGAAATAATGTCTCCAAACATATACGAAATTGTCTGGAAGGGCGTTATTCTTACAAAAGTTAACTTCTATGACACATGTCGACAACCTTTTGAAAAACTTAGAAATTCGCACACCAAAGTTATTTCATTTGTGGTTGAGGTAGCATGCAATCGTACCCAAAAATGAAATAATGTCTCCAAACATATAGAAAGTTGTATGGAAGGGTTTCATTCTTACAAGAAAAGCTTGTCTTACACTAGTCCACAATCTCTTGAATGATCTAGAAATTTGCAGACAAAAGTTATTTCATTTGTGGTTGAGGAAGCATGCAATCGTAACCACAAATGAAATAATGTCTCCAAACATATACAAAATAGTATGGAAGGGCGTTATTCTTACAAAAGTAAACTTCTATGACACAAGTCGATAATCTATTGAAACACTTAGAAATTCGCAAACCAAAGTTACTTCATTTGTGGTTGTGGTAGCATGCAATCGTACCCACAAATGAAATAATGTCTCCATACATATACGAAATTGTCTGGAAGGGCGTTATTTTTACAAAAGTTAAATTCTATGACAATTGTGGACAATCTCTTGACACACTTAGAAATTTGCGGACCAAAGTTATTTCATTTGTGGTTGAGGTAGCATGCAATCATAACCACAAATGAAATAATGTCTCCAAACATATACGAAATTGTATGGAAGGGCTTAATTCTTACAAAAGTAAACTTCTAAGACACAAGTCGACAATATTTGAAAATGTTAGAAATTCGCAGACCAAAGTTATTTCATTTGTGGTTGAGGTAGTATGAAATCGAATCCACAAATGAAATAATGTCTCAAAACATATACGAAATTGTATGGAAAGGCGTTATTCTAACAAAAGTAACTTTCTATAACACAAGTCGATAATCTTTTGAAAGACTTAGAAATTCGCAAACCAAGTTACTTAATTTGTGGTTGAGGTAGCATGCAATCGTACGCACAAATGAAAGAATGTCTCAAAACATATACGAAATTGTATGGAAGGGCGTTATTCTTACAAAAGTAAACTTCTATGACACAAGTCAACAATCTTTTGAAACACGTAGAAATTCGCACACCAAAGTTATTTCATTTGTGGTTGAGGTAGCATGCAATCGTACCCACACATGAAATAATGTCTCCAAACATATACGAAATTGTATGTAAGGGCGTTATTCTTACAAAAGTAAACTACACAAGTCGACAATCTTTTGTAACACTTAGAAATTTGCAGACCAAAGTTATTTCATTTTGTGGTTGAGGTAGCATGCAATCGTAACCACAAATGAAATAATGTCTCCAAACATATACGAAATTGTATGAAAGGGCGTTATTTTTACAAAAGTTAACTTCTATGACACTAGTCGACAGTCTTTTGAAACACTTAGAAATTTGCAGACCAAAGTTACTTCATTTGTGGTTGAGGAAGCATGCAATCATAACCACAAATGAAATAATGTCTCCAAACATATACGAAATTGTATGGAACAGCTTTATTCTTACAAAAGTAAACTTCTATGACACAAGTCGACAATCTTTTGAAACAGTTAGAAATTCGCAGACCAAAGTTATTTCATTTGTGGTTGAGGAAGCTTGCAATCGTAACCACAAATGAAATAATGTCTCCAAACATATACGAAATTGTATGGAAGGGCGTTATTCTTTCAAATATAAACCTCTTTGACACAAGTCGACAATCTTTTGAAACACTTAGAAATGTGCAAACCAAAGTTATTACCAAAGCAGGGGTCGCAAGTTCGATCCCCCGCTTCTCCGGTCTTTCGGATGACACTTTAAACCGAGGTCCCGTCTCCATATGACCTCGTTGTTGGTGGGACGTTAAACCCGAGTTCACTCACTCACTCACCAAAGTTATTTCATTTGTGGTTGAGGAAGCATGCAATCGTTACCACAAATGCAATAATGTCTCCAAACATATACGAAATTGTATGGAAGGGCGTTATTCTTACAAAAGTAAACATCTCTGACACTAGTCGACAATCTTTTGAAACACGTTGAAATTCGCAGACCAAAGTTATTTCATTTGTGGTTGAGGTAGCATGCAATCGTACCCACAAATGAAATAATGTCTCCAAACATATACGAAAATGTATGTAAGGGCGTTATTCTTACAAAAGTAAACTTCTATGACACAAGTCGACAATCTTTTGTAACACTTAGAAATTTGCAGACCAAAGTTATTTCATTTGTGGTTGAGGTAGCATGCAATCGTAACCACAAATGAAATAATGTCTCCAAACATATACGAAATTGTGTGGAAGGACGCTATTCTTACAAAAGTTAACTTCTATGACACTAGTCGACAGTCTTTTGAAACACTTAGAAATTTGCAGACTAAAGTTATTATTTGTGGTTGAGGAAGCATGCAATCGTTACCACAAATGAAATAATGTCTCCAAACATATACGAAATTGTATTGAAGGGCTTTATTCTTTCAAAAGTAAACTTCTATGACACAAGTCGACAATCTTTTGACACACTTGTAAATTCGCAGACAAAAGTTGTTTCATTTGTTGTTGAGGTAGCATGCAATCGTTACCACAAATGAAATAATGTTTCCAAACATATATGAAATTTCATGTTAGGGCTCCATTCATACCAAAAAAAAAGTTTCTTTGACACTAGTCGATAATCTTTCGAAACACTAAGAAATTTGCAGACCAAAGCTATTTCATTTGTGGTTGAGGAAGCTTGCAATCGTAACCACCAATGAAATAATGTCTCCAAACATATATGAAATTGTATGGAAGGGCTTCCTTCTTACAAAAAGTTTCTCTGACACTAGTCGACAATCTTCTAAAACACTTAGAAATTTGCAGACCAAAGTTATTTCATTTGTGGTTGAGGAAGCATGCAATCGTTACCACAAATGAAATAATGTCTCCAAACATATACGAAATTGTATGGAAGGGCTTTATTCTTTCAAAAGTAAACTTCTATGACACAAGTCGACAATCTTTTGACACACTTGTAAATTCGCAGACAAAAGTTGTTTCATTTGTGGTTGAGGTAGCATGCAATCGTTACCACAAATGAAAAAAAGTTTCCAAACATATATGAAATTTCATGTAAGGGCTCCATTCATACCAAAAAAAAAGTTTCTTTGACACTAGTCGATAATCTTTCGAAACACTAAGAAATTTGCAGACCAAAGTTATTTCATTTGTGGTTGAGGAAGCTTGCAATCGTAACCACAAATGAAATAATGTCTCCAAACATATATGAAATTGTATGGAAGGGCTTCCTTCTTACAAAAAAGCTTCTCTAACACTAGTCGACAATCTTCTAAAACACTTAGAAATTCGCAGACAAAAGTTATTTCATTTGTGGTTGAGGAAGTATGCAATCATAACAACAAATGAAATAATGTCTCCAAACATATACCAAATTGTATGGAAGGGCTTTATTCTTACAAAGTTAAACTTCCGTGACACAAGTCGACAATCTTTTGAAACAGAAATTCGCAGACCAAAGTTACTTCATTTGTGGTTGAGGTAGGCTGCAATCGTAACCACAAATGAAATAATGTTTCCAAACATATTTGAAATTGTATGGAAATGCTCCATTCTTACAAAAAAAGCTTCTCTGACAGTAGGCGACAATCCTTTGAAACACTTAGAAATTCGCAGAATAAAGTTACTTCATTTGAGGTTGCGGGAGCATGCAATCGTACTCACAAGTGAACTAATGTCTCCAAACATATATAAGTAAAAAGTATGCAAAGACCAGGAACTGAAACAATCAAAATCCAAATCCAGCCCTCAAACCATAGTTGGAAACAACTAAGATTACAAATAATCAAGATACAGAGAACATATGGCCAACCGAGTGAGCAGCTTGTTCCCAAAAGGTGGCCACTCAGCAATCCAAACCGAACCAAAAATAATAAGAACATACATAAGGTATAAACATCACAGAAACTCTGACACCAAAAACAGGCAACAGAGAACCACAACAGAACTACCGCCTTGGAACGGTCAGTAATGAATTACTGGGGGGCTTAAATCGATTTTACAGGCCCAACCTCACCCTCAGTTTCTGAAGTGGTACAAAACATTTAGTTGGTTGTTCGGTTCGCATGATAACCCTTTAACTCGTCAATGAATCATCACGGTAAACACATAAATCAAATTTCAACACCATGAAGAAGCAAAGACGAGGACTCAACAGATACAACGGGCCGTCTGACAGGTGGAGATCCCTGTCCTGCCAAACAACCCCACTGGAAATCTGAAGCAAAAGAAGGTCACCAGTTGAGCCCCGGTGGACCAAGCAACAGACAAAAAGGTTCCGGTCCCAACCAACTAAAATATATAGCTTTAGGTCGGGGCCATCATAGAGTCTGACGACCGATCCCCCGGTGTGCAATTAAAGAGTGCAGCAAAACTGTCTGATAGGGCATTATTCTAACAAAAATAAACTTCACTGACATAAGTCGACATTTGTGGTTGAGGTAGCAGCCAATCGTAATCACAAGTGAACTCATGTCTCCAAACATATATGAGAGTGTCTGTAAGAGCATATTGTTCTTAAGGAAATAAACTTTACTATCATAAGCCGACAATCTGTTGAATCATTTAGGAACTTTGCAGACCAAAGTTATTGCATTTATGGTTGACATAGCATGCAATCGGAACCACAATTGAAAGAATGTTTCCCAAGTCGTGAGAAACAACCTTGAAGTGCATCATTCTTTTAAATCTAAACTACCAAAATACTGATAAAAAGATTGATAGCAATTGGGATATAGTCCAACATAAGTTATTTCATTTGTGGTTGAGATAGCATGCAGTCATAACCACAAATGAAATGCTGTCCCCCAAATCGTTAGAGACCGCCTTGAAATGCTTTATTCCTGTGAAACTATACTTCCCTGATACTGATTGAAAGAGATTATAGCTTTTCTGATATAGTCCAACAAAAGTTATTTCATTTCTGGATGAGGTAGCATGCAGTCGTAACCACAAATGAAATAATGTTTCCAAAATCGTGAAAAAAGCCTTGAAACGCGTTTTTCTTTTAAACCTTAACTTCCCTGATACAGATAAAAAAAACTTTATAGCCCTTCAGATAAAGTCCAACAAAAGTTATTTAATTTGTGGTTGGGATTGCATGCAGTCGTATCCACAAATGTAATAATGTTCCCAAATCGTAGGAGACCGCCATGAAGTGCTTCGTTCTTTTGAAACTACACTTCCCTGATACTGAGAAAAAAAAATTCATAGCGTTTCGGATCTATTCCAACAAAAGTTATTTCATTTGTGGTTGAGGTAGCATGCAATCATAACCACAAATGAAATAATGCTCCCTAAATAATAAGAGACCGCCTTGAAGTGCTTCATTCTTTTTAAAACTAACCTTCCCTGATACTGATAAAAAAAACTTCATAGCGTTCCGATATAGTCCAGCAAAAGTTATTTCATTTGTGAATGAGGTAGCATGCAATCATACCCTCAAATGAAATAATGTTCCCCAAATCGTAAGAAACCACCTTGAAATGCTTTATTCTTTTGAAATTATACTTCCCTGATACTGATGAAAACATTTATACCGTTTTGGATATAGTCCAGCCAAGGTTATTCCATTTTTGGTTGAGATAGCATGCAATCATAACCACAAATGAAATAATGTTCCCCAAATCGTAAGAAACCGTCTAGAAGTGCTTTATTCTTTTCAAACTGTACTTCCTTGATAATGATGAAATTTTTTTTATGGCATTTCAGATAAAGTCCATAGAACCATAGAAATACATAGAAAAATATTCAAAAATCTTCTTCTTTAGAACCACTTTGGCTCAGATGCTTGAAATTTAGTATGTAGCTTTGCCTAGTGATCCTTTACCAAGGCTATTCAAATGATGGCACCAGGGTCCAAAATGGCCTGACGCCAGGGGGGTCCAGGGTTTGAACCATAGCAATACATAGAAAAAATATTCAAAATTCTTCTTCTTCAGAACCATTTGGAAATGGTTGCAAACTATCAGGTTTGTTCAAATGGTGACCCTAGTTTGACCTTCAACCTTTTTGCTCAGGTGAGAGATTCAGGGCCTCTTGGCCCTCTTGTCTATGGGTGCGTTTTCTGTGTGTGAAAACTTCAATTTCACCAGTGGAAGCGACAAATTGGATGATCTATTTTCTTTCTTTGCCGTGAGAGTTCATACATGTAAAGGTTATCCGGCTGCATCAGGTTTTACTAAAGTGTCATATTCATGAATGCAGACAATTGATTTCGAGAGCGGCTGCTAATAATAAAACTATAAGAACAATATTGCCTGATTTTCAATACTTGACAATTTAAACTAAAACGAAACAATAATGTGACGGCACATATTTTTGTTTAAGATTTTAGCCCCATAAGGCACTTACCGAAACCACAGTAAAGGTTTATGTGCGTAGTATTTGGTAGCCTCTAACAAGTTTAACAATCGTGGCAAAGGTCCTGCAGGACTCTGCTTCGAGTGACGTTTTGCTAGCCGTTCTTGTGATATATACTGTTTTGTATGGAATAAAAAAATAAAATTATGATAAAAAATGCTGACCTTTTTCACTTCGCTTTGAACTGGTTAATATATTTGATAAATAATTAACCATTCCATGTTATAAGCTAACCTCCTTTTTGTTATGGGCGTCCCTTACTATCTTTTCTCTGATATTCGAATATCCATATATCGTATATAGGGAGAGCATTGATAATGAATTACTTCCAAAATATATATTTCGTGACATAATAAACTAATTATGGATGATTTTAGATAGTCATTAAAAGGATAAAAACCCACGTCATAGCAGTGATACCTATCCGTTCTCACGTCTACCAATCGCTCGAATGCGAAACCGCGGTTCAGAACGCAGATCCATGTGAGGAGTTTCCGATTTTGCAGAAGGGGAGTTTAAAAAGTTAATAAATTTGACATCGACTCAAGAATTGGGTTATTTATTTCTTGAAAAATATTTATTTACCCTTGAGCCGATGTCATATTTGTTTATCTGTTTAGACTCCCCTTCTGCAAAACCGGGACATGCGTTCTGAACCGCGCTTTCGCATTGGTTGGCGTGGTTCTGTCAGCGGCCAACTTGGCGTAAACATGTTCACTATTTTGCTTCCTTAAATGTGTGCAAACACTGGCACAACCAAATGTTTAGTCAATGCGATACCGTTAGATTTTTGGACTCAACAAGGAATTTAAGAGTTCAACTTGAACGGGTCCGTGTGCGTACTATCTACCAGTCTGAAGGAATTTCTACCAGGAGCCCGCTGACGTAGCGTAATAAGCGTGTATTTTGATTTTTTTGGACTTGCACGTTTTTATGTGTGGTAACAAAGTTGAGAACATACACGTGTAAAATCAATCAAAGCACTCACTTGAAAATCAGTCCGGCGCAAATAAGATAAACCAAGGCTTACGGCGAGGGTGATACACGCGAATAATTCAGTACATGTATTTTTCTCAGCATCTCCGCAATTGTAAAATGGATGGTTAAATAATTTTGGGTTAACGACCATTTTGACAGTATTCCAGTCATGTCAGACCTATCAGGAGATAATGATGAGGATGAAATTAATCCAGAAAAAAATCACGACCTCTGCTGGAATCGAACATGCGACCTTTGGATCATAAGTCAAACCTCTCGACCGACAGTAAAAGAAACCACGCGAACACGCATATATGCCAGCATAAGTGCGGCGGACTTTAGGAAGCTGGCTGGAATTATTTCTTTACTTGTATTAAAAATAGAAAACCGATTGTGGGATGTTCGGAGCTTGGTAAACATATATCTATTATATGATCCATAAATGATGAGAAAAAAAATCTGAGGATAATCTGTATATTTTTTTTTTTTGGGGGGGGGGGGGGGGGGGGGGGATCATATTTTCAAAAGAAATCGAAGATGAATGAAAAGATGAGAGTAGATGTGGACATTGAAAGAACAGGGCAATACTGCCCGTAATATAATCTGGGTAGCTGACCCACGTGACTTTTGGATGCCGTTTACGGACTTTTTTATGTTAACAAGAACGAGCGAGGTCTGTATTTTCCAAATATTTTTCGTATTACAAAATGGATTTACATGGGGTAAAGTGCAGAGTACTGGAATTAATTTCCGCTGTTTGATGCTGCTAGCACTGAATGCACACCTCACTTGGTGAAGTATAAACGCTCGCCCAAGACCCAGAATATCGAAAAGAAAAGTTTTGGTCGAGCATTTGTACCTAAGCAAGCAGGCACAATCAATAAGCAGAAGTTAAGCCCATTACTCCATGCTGTACCCCACATCAATCCGTTTTGTATTGAGAAAATTATCAGGAAAAATACAAACCTCGCTCGTACTTGTTAACATACAAAAGATCCGTGAACGGTATCAAAAGGTCCGTGAACGGTATCATAAAGTCATGTGGGTCAGCTACCATGTAGTAAGGGCGTATCGTTACCTAGTTATTAGAGAAAGATGGTCGGCGTCAGTCATATTGGGCGACGGAAGGTTTACACTTTCGTTTAGGCATCTGTAGAAGAGAACGAACCTTCCCTGTCAAGTTTCGACAGGGCAGACTAGAAATTATTTATTTAGTACAGCTAAAATGATTCGATTTTTCTTTGGATACACACACAAGTTCAAGATACTGTTTTCTTAAAACACGGTTAACTAAAATGTAAAAAAAATCCGTTTAATTTACGGTAGAATAACTGACAACTAGCTGTCAGTCCGTTCCAGTTACATTTACGGGCGCCCGTAAATATTTGCAGCAGTCATCACACAGAGAAGGATAGAATTGGACAGGTACATGTACTGTTTTGGTTGTAAAGTCCTTCAACACTTTAAAGGTATTTTCGAGCGCGATCAGTTGACATTCTAACCGCCCACCATATCATGATTTCCACTAATGCTCTACAGGCAGACGCCCGTAAAATAACGATAAAGGAACTGACAGCCAGATGCCAGCTATTTTACTGTAAAATATACGTTTTTTTACAGTCTAGCTACCAAAAGCCGTACGGACTAACTATTCTATTCTATCCCATAACCTTACTAGGTCGTTGGGGCACCACAGATGACTTCAAAACAATCACTTTCCACCTTGTCCTGTCTTCAGCTGCTCTAGTTGAGCTGGCAAAATCCATTCCTATCCACTCCTTGATATTGTCTTCCCACCTCTTCTTCTGTCTCCCTCTTCTTCTTTTTCCTTTCACTGTGTCCTGAAGAATAGTCTTTGCTAAACCAGAAGACCTTGAGACGTGGCAAATCCACCTTAGTTTCTTGACCAGCATCAGGAGTTCATCATATTCTCCAATGGGTGCTTGGATCTTCCTGCGAACCTCCTCGAAGGTTATATGGTCCTTGTACGAAACGTTCAGTAACCTTCGGTAGCATCTCATCCTCTGCTGTCAAGGTCCACGATTCACAGGCATACAGAAATATGGAAATGACAAGGGAGCGAATAAGTTTCACCTTCGATTCAAGAGATATGTTGTTATCCCTCCACATTGGGTTCTAAACCTTAACCTCCCTATAATATCTATTCTTTCTATAGATAGAAGATACGGCATGTTTGACAGTTTAGCTACCAAAAGCCGTACGGACACAAGTTCTAAATCCTAACCTCCCTATTATTATCAGAATTAACCACAAGTTTGGTAAATCTGCAAATCATTGGTCGGACTACATCCGAAACGCTATAAAAAGTATCAGTATCAGGGAAGCTATATATGAAAATTGAAATACTACTACCTCTGAAGCTTAGTTTCAAAAGAATAAAGCACTTCAAGGCGGTTTCTTATGATTTGGGGAACATTATTTCATCTGTGGTTACAATTGCATGCTATCTCAACCACAAATGAAATAACTTTTGTTGGACTATATCCAAAACGCTAGAAATGTTTTAACAGTATCAGGGAAGTATAGTTTGAAAAGAATATAGCACTTCAAGACGGTTTCTTACGATTTGGGCAACATTATTTCATTTGTGGTTATAATTGCATGCTATCTCAACCACAAATGAAATAACTTCTGTTGGATTTTATCCAAAACGCTATAAAAGTTTTTTTTTCTCGGTATCAGGAAAGTATAGTTTGAAAAGAATAAAGCACTTTAGAGCGGTGTCTTACGATTTGGGCAACATTATTTCATTTGTGGTTATGATTGCATGCCATCTCAACCACAAATGAAATAACTTTTGTTGGTCAATATCCGAAACGCTATGAAGGTTTTTTCTAAGTATCAGGGAAGTATAGTTTCAAACTAATATAGCACTTCAAGGCAGTTACTTAAGATTTCGGAAAAATTGTTTCATTTGTGGCTATCATTGCATGCTATCTCAACCACAAATGAAAAAAATTTTGTTGGCCTTTATCCGAAACGCTATAAATGTTTTTAATCAGTATCAGGGAAGTATAATTTAAAAAATATAAAGCACTTCACGGCGGTCTCTAATGATTTCGGGAACATTATTACATTTGTGGTTATGATTGCATGCTATGCTATCTCAACCACAAATGAAATAATTATTGTTGGACTTTATCCAAAACGCTAGAAATGTTTTAACAGTATCAGGGAAGTATAGTTTGAAAAGAATATAGCACCTCAAGACGGTTTCTTACGATTTGGGCAACATTATTTCATTTGTGGTTATAATTGCATGCTATCTCAACCACAAATGAAATAACTTCTGTGGATTTTATCCAAAACGCTATAAAAGTTTTTTTTCTCGGTATCTGGAAAGTATAGTTTGAAAAGAATAAAGCACTTTAGGGCGGTGTCTTACGATTTGGGCAACATTATTTCATTTGTGGTTATGATTGCATGCCATCTCAACCACAAATGAAATAACTTTTTTTGGCCAATATCCGAAACGCTATGAAGGTTTTTTCTTAAGTATCAGGGATATATAGTTTCAAACGAATATAGCACTTCAAGGCAGTAACTTAAGATTTCGGAAACATTATTTCATTTGTGGCTATCATTGCATGCTATCTCAACCACAAATGAAATAATTTTTGATGGACTATATCAGAACTCTAAAAAATGATTTTATCAGTATCAGGGAAGTATAGTTTCAAAAGAATGATGTACTTCAAGGTGGTCTCTTATGATTTCGGTAACATTTTTACATTTGTGGTTATGATTGCATGCTACCTCAACCACAAATGAAATAACTTTTGTTGGACTATATCCGAAACGCTATAAATGTTTTTATAAGTATCATGGAAGTTTTTTTTCCAAAGAATAAAGCACTTCAAGGCGATCTGTTATGATTAAGGGAACTAATATTATTACATTTGGTGTTATGATTGCATGCTACCTCAAGCACAAATGAAACAATTTTTCTTGGACTATATCCGAAATGCTATAAAAGTTTTTTTTATCAGTATCAGGGAAGTCCAGTTTGAAAAGAATAAAGCACTTTAAGACGGTTTCTTACGATTTAGGGAACATTATTTCATTTGTGGTTACGATTGCATGCTATCTAAACCACAAATGAAATAACTTTTTGTTGGAATATATCCAGAACGCTATAAATGTTTTTATCAGTATCAGGGAAGTATACTTTCAAACGAATAAAGCACTTCAAGGCGGTCTCTTATGATTTCCGCAACATTATTACATTTGTGGTTATGATTGCATGCTACGTCAACCACAAATGTAATAATTTTTGATGGACTATATCCAAAACTCTATAAAATGATTTTCTTGGGCTACATTCGAAACGCTACAAAAGATTTTATCGGTATCAGGGAAGTTTAGTTTAAAAGAATAAAGCACTTCAAGGCGGTTTCTTACGATTTAGTGAACATTATTTCATTTGTGGTTACGACTGCATGCTATCTCAACCACAAATGAAATAACTTTTGTTGGACTACACCCGAAACGCTATAAAGGTTTTTCATAAGTATCAGAGAAGTTTAGTTTTAAAGGAATAAAGCACTTCAAGACGGTTACTTGCGATTTGGGAAATATTATTTCACTGTGGTTATAATTGCCTGCTATCTCTACCACAAATGAAATAACTTTTGTTGGACTATATCCAAAACGCTATAAAAGTTTTTATCAGTATCAGAAAAAGGTAGTTTGAAAAGAATAAAGCAGTTCAAGGCGGTCTCTTATGATTTGTGCAACATTAGTTCATTTGTGGTTTTGATCGCATGCTACGTCAATCACAAATGAAATAACTTTTCTTGGGCTATATTCGAAACGCTATAAAAGTTTTTATCGGTATCAGGGAAGTTTAGTTTGAAAACAAGAAAGCACTTCAAGACGGTTTCTTACGATTTAGGGAACATTATTTCATTTGTGGTTACGATTGCATGCTATCTCAACCACAAATGAAATAATTTTTGTTGGACTATATCCAAAACGCTATAAATGATTTTATCAGTATCAGGGAAGTATAGTTTCAAAAGAATGATGCACTTCAAGGTGGTCTCTTATGATTTGGGCAACATTTTTACATTTGTCGTTATAATTGCATGCTACCTCAACCACAAATGAAATAACTTTTGTTGGACTATACCCGAAACGCTATAAACGTTTTTCATAAGTATCAGAGAAGTTTAGTTTTAAAATAATAAAGCAGTTCAAGACGGTTTCTTGCGATTTGGGGAATAATATTTTATTTGTGGTTATGACTGCCTGCTATCTCAACCACAAATGGAACTTTTGCTGTACGTTTTCAAAAACGCTATAAACGATTTTTATTTGTATCAGGGAAGTATAGTTGAAACACTTCATCGCCATATCTTACGATTTACAATGTATTGAACATTATTTTGTTGGACTATATCCAACACGCTATAAAAGTTTTTATCAGTATCAGAAAAAGGTACATGTAGTTTGAAAAGAATAAAGCACTTCAAGGCGGTCTCTTATGATTTAGGCAACATTAGTTCATTTGTGGTTATGATTGCATGCTACGTCAACCACAAATGAAATAACTTTTCCTGGGCTATATTTGAAACGCTATAAAAGTTTTTATCGGTATCAGGGAAGTGTAGTTTGAAAAGAATAAAGCACTTCAAGGCGGTCTATTATGATTTTGGCAACATTATTTCATTTGTGGTTATGATTGCATGCTATCTCAACCACAAATCAAGTAACTTTTGCTTTACGTTTTCAAAAACGTTTAAAAATATTTTTATTTGTATCAGGGAAGTATAGTTGAAACACTTCATCGCCAAATCTTACGATTTACAATGTATTAAACATTATGACATTTGTGCTTATAATTGCATGCTACGTCAACCACAAATGAAATAACTTTTCTTGGACAATTCCCGGAACGCTATAAAAGTTTTTTTTAACTATCAGAAAAGTATAGGTCCAAACGAATATATCACTTCAAGGCGGTCTTTTAAGATTTCGGGTACATTATTTCATTTGTGGTTACGATTGCATGCTATCTCAACCACAAACGAAATAACTTCTGTTGGACTATATCAGAAACGCTATAAATGTTATTATAAGTATCGGGGAAGTATTTTTTCAAACGAATAAAGTACTTCAAAGCGGTCTGTTAAGATTTCGGGAACATTATTTCATTTGTGGTTACGATCTCAACCACAACATAAAATAACTTTTAATGGACTATACCCGAAACGCTATAAAGGTTTTTCAAAAGTATCAGAGAAGTTTAGTTTCAAAAGAATAAAGCTCTTCAAGACGGTTTCATGCGATTTGGGCAACATTATTTCATTTGTGGTTACGATTGCATGCTATCTCAACCACAAATGAAATAAATTTTGTTGGACTATATCCAAAACACTATAAACGTTTGTATCAATATCAGAAAAAGGTAGTTTGAAAAGAATAAAGCAGTTCAAAGCGGCCTCTTATGATTTGGGCAACATTATTTCATTTGAGGTTATGATTGCATGCTACGTCAACCACAAATGAAATAACTTTTCTTGTGCTATTTTCGAAACGCTTTAAAAGTTTATTTATCGATATCAGGGAAATTTAGTTTGAAAACAATAAAGCACTTCAAGACGGTTTCTTACGATTTAGGGAACATTATTTCATTTGTGGTTACGATTGCATGCTATCTCAACCACAAATGAAATAATTTTTGTTGGGCTATATCCAAAACGCTATAAATGATTTTATCAGTATCAGGGAAGTATAGTTTCAAAAGAATGATGCACTTCAAGGTGGTCTCATATGATTTGGGCAACATTTTTACATTTGTGGTTATGATTGCATGCTACCTCAACCACAAATGAAATAACTTTTGTTGGACTATACCCAAAACGCTATAAACGTTTTTCATAAGTATCAGAGAAGTTTAGTTTTAAAAGAATAAAGCACTTCAAGACGGTTTCTTGCGATTTGGGGAATATTATTTCATTTGTGGTTATGATTGCCTGCTATCTCAACCACAAATGAAATAACTTTTGTTGGACTATATCCAACACGCTATAAAAGTTTTTATCAGTATCAGAAAAAGGTACATGTAGTTTGAAAAGAATAAAGCAGTTCAAGGCGGTCTCTTATGATTTGGGCAACATTAGTTCATTTGCGGTTATGATTGCATGCTACGTCAACCACAAATGAAATAACTATATTCGAAACGCTATAAAAGTTTTATTCGGTATCAGGGAAGTTTGGTTTGAAAACTATAAAGCACTTCAAGACGGGTTCTTACGATTTCGGGAACATTATTTCATTTGTGGTTACGATTGCATGCTATCTCAACCACAAATGAAATAATTTTTGATGGACTATATCCAAAACTCTAAAAATGATTTTATCAGTATCAGGGAAGTATAATTTCAAAAGAATGAAGCACTTCAAGGTGGTCTCTTATCATTTCGGTAACATTTTTACATTTGTGGTTATAATTGCATGCTACCTCAACCACAAATGAAATAACTTTTGTTGGACTATATCTGAAACGCTATAAATGTTTTTATAAGTATCAGGGAAGTTTTTTTTCCAAAGAAAAATGCACTTCAAGGCGGTCTGTTAAGATTTAGGGAACTAATATTATAACATTTGGTGTTATGACTGCATGCTACCTCAAGCACAAATGAAACAACTTTTCTTGAACTATATCCGAAATACTATGAAAAAAATTTCATCAGTATCAGGGAAGTTTATTTTGAAAAGAATAAAGCACTTCAAGACGGTTTTTACTATTTAGGGAGCAATATTTCATTTGTGGTTACGATTGCATGCTATCTCAACCACAAATGAAATAACTTTTGTTGGAATATATCCAAAACGCTATAAATGTTTTTATCAGTATCAGGGAAGTTTACTTTCAAACGAATAAAGCACTTCAAGGCGGTCTCTTATGATTTCCGCAACATTATTACATTTGTGGTTATGATTGCATGCTACGTCAACCACAAATGAAATAACTTTTCTTGGGCTTTATTCGAAACGCTATAAAAGTTTTTATCGGAATCAGGGAAGTTTAGTTCAAAAGAACAAAGCACATTTTAAGGCGGTCTCTTATGATTTGGGCACATTATTTCATTTGTGGTTATGATCTCAACCACAAATGAAATAACCTCTGTTGTGCGTTTTCCAAAACGCTATAAAAGGTTTTTTTATTAGTATGAGGGAAGTATAGTTTAAAAAGAATGAAAGACTTCAAGGCCATCTCTTACGATTAAGGGAACATTATTACATTTGTAGTTATGATTGCATGCTACGTCAACCACAAATGAAATAACAATTCTTTCAGCATATCCGAAACGCTATTTATGTTTTTATCAGTATCAAGGAATAATAAGTTTGAAAAGAATAAAAGAATTCAAGGCGGTCTCATGCGATTTCGGGAACAGTATTACATTTTTTGTTATGATTGCATGCAACATCAACCACAAATGAAACAACTTTTTTTGGACTGTATCCGAAATACTATAAATGTTTTTTATCAGTATCAGGGAAGTTTAATTTAAAAAGAATATAGCTCTTCAAGACGGTTTCTAACGATTCGTGGAACATATTATCGTTTATGGTTACGCTTGGGTGCTATCTCAACCACAAATGAACTAACTTTTGTTGGACTATATCCAAAACGCTATAAATTATTTTGATTCGTATCAAGGAAGTATAGTTTCAAAAGAATGAAACACTTCAACGCGATCTCTTATGATTTGGGGAATATTATTACATTTGTGGTTAGGACTGCCTGCTACCTCAACCACAAATGAAATAACTTTTGTTGGACTATATCCGAAATGCTATAGATGTTTTTATAGGTATCAGGGAAGTATAGTTTCAAATGAATATAGCACTAAAAGGTGGTTTCTTAAACTTTCTGGAACAATATTTCAGTTGTGGTTACGATTGCATGCCATCTCAACCACAAATGAAAAAAATCGTCTGGGACTATATCCGAAACGCCATAAATATTTTTATAAGCATCAGGGATGTATAGTTTCAAAATAAAAAAAATCACTTTTAAGGGGTCTCTTAAGATTTTGTGAACATTATTACATTTGTGGTTTCGATTGCATGCTACCTCAACCACAAATGAAGTAACTTTTGTTGCATTATATCCGAAGCGCTAGTGGAGATTTGTAACAGTATCAGGGAGCTATAGTTACAAAAGAACAAAGCACTTCAATGCGACCTTTTACGATTTGGGGAACATTATTTCATTTGTGGTTACGATTGCATGCTGTTTCAACCACAAATGAAATAACTTTTGTAGGACTATATCCGAAATGCTATAGATGTTTTATAGGTATCAGGGAAGTATAGTGTTAAAAGAATATAGCACTTAAAGGTGATTTCTTAAGATTTCGGGAACAATATTTTAGTTGTGGCTACGATTGCATGCTATCTCAACCACAAATGACAAAAATCTTGTGGGACTATATCCGAATTGCCATGAATAATTTTATAAGTATCAGGGATGTATAGTTTCAAAAGAAAAAATCACTTTAAAGGGGTCTCTTAAGATTTCGTGAACATTATTTCATTTGTGGTTTCGATTGCATGCTACCTCAACCACAAATGAAGTAACTTTTGTTGAATTATATCCGAAGCTCTAGAAGAGATTTGTAACAGTATCATGGAACTAAAGTTACAAAAGAACAAAGCACTTCAATGCGATCTTTTACGATTTAGGGAACATTATTTCATTTGTGGTTATGATCTCAACCACAAATGAAATAACTATTGTTGGACTATATCCAAAACGCTATAAAAGTTTTTTATTAGTATCAGGGAAGTATAGTTTCAAAAGAAAATATCACTTCAAGGTGATCTCTTATGATTTGGGGAATATTATTTCATTTGTGGTTATGATTGCATGCTATCTCAACCACAAATGAAATAAGTTTTGTTGCACGTTATCCAACACGCTATAAAAGTTTTTCATCAGTGTCAGGGAAGTAAAGTTTAAAAAGAATGAAACATTTCTACGCGATATTTTACGATTTTTCATAAGTATCAGAGAAATTTAGTTTTAGAAGAATAAAGCACTTCAAGACGGTTTCTTGCGATTTTGGGAACATTTTTATTACGTTTGTGGTTATGATTGCCTGCTATCTCAACCACAAATGAAATAACTTTTGTTGGACTATATCCAAAACGCTATAAATGTTTTATCAGTATCAGAAAAAGGTAGTTTGAAAAGCACTTCAAGGCGGTCTCTTATGATTTGGGCAACATTATTTCATTTGTGGTTATGATTGCATGCTACCTCAACCACAAATGAAATAACTTTTGTTGGACTATATCCAAAACGCTATAAATGTTTTTATCAGTATCAGAAAAAGGTAGTTTGAAAAGAATAAAGCACTTCAAGGTGGTCTCTTATGATTTGGGCAACATTATTTCATTTGTGGTTATGATTGCATGCTACCTCAACCACAAATGAAATAACTTTTGTTGGACTTTATCAGAAACGCTATAAAAGTTTTCATCAGTATCAGGGAAGTTTAGTTTGAAAAGAATAAAGCACTTCAAGACGGTTTCTTACGTTTGCATGCTATGTCAACCACAGATGAAATAATATATATTTTTGGACTGTATCCCAAACGTATGGTGGCTGGTTTGTGCCATTTCGTCTTTTCGTCTTTTCGCCGCGAAAAGACGCCACGCGAAAAGACGAAAAGACGAAAAGACGCCATGCGAAAAGACGAAAAGACGAAAAAACGCCAGGCGAAAAGACGAAAAGACGAAATAACGCCAGGCGAAAAGACGAAAAGACGAAACCCGCCACGCGAAAAGACGAAATTGCAGCGCGAAAAGACGAAAAAACGCCATGCGAAAAGACGCCATTTGAAACTCTTAAATTGTCGTCTTTTCGCGTGGCGTTTTTTCGTCTTTTCGTCTTTTCGCATGGCGTTATTTCGTCTTTTCGTCTTTTCGCGTGGCGTTATTTCGTCTTTTCGTCTTTTCGCGTGGCGTTATTTCGTCTTTTCGTCTTTTCGCATGGCGTCTTTTCGTCTTTTCGTCTTTTCGCATCACGTGTTTTGCATTAAGATATATCAATATATCCTATTCTAAATGCAGTTAATACTCTGAATACTTAGACAGGTGTTTCTTTTTTAAACTGTGTAGACCCTGATCAGAATGCAATCTTTAAAGAAGTGTACTAATCACGGTTTGCAGCTTTTGCCGCTAAACTCTTCTTTTAAAAACATTACCAAAAATATGAGGAAAGAAGTCATTATGGTATTTCTACAAAACGGACAGAAAAGAAAATGCGCCGTCCTAATGTTTTGGAGTAAAACACTCCAAACAAATTTCATCCTATCTTAATTTTGATCTTAAACTGCCAAAAAGATTAACCACTTGTTGACCATGTAATCTCTCTCAAACTATGGAATACAAACATTGAAACATTGTTGTACTTCGCTGTATGAAAAAATAATGATACGGTATTTCCCCTAATTTGACATACATTTAACTGCAGCTAACCCAAAATTTGGACAAGTTTATAGTTTTCTAAAGACGTGCCAATCGCAGACAGAGCAGAGCCTGATTAGACTTCTCTTTGGCTTATGTGTCCCAATATTTAGGAATATTATGGTATCATTTAGCTGCAGCTCAAGCTATAACACTTTCTTATAGGAAGTATTTTTAATCTGAATGCACCTCTGTGAGAGATCCATTTTAAATTGAAAATGTGCCTCCTTCCGCCTTTTTTACAAAGGGGCACAACTACTGTTACTTCCTCTTCAAGTCTTCTTTAAACGGCAGGGATGGATTTTGCTAGCTCAAATAGGGCAGCTGAAGACAGGACTAGGTGGAAAAGGAGTGTTTTAGAGTCATCTGTGGTGCCCCAACGACCGCACAAGATTATGGGATAGGCTAGACTAGACCAGCGGTTGCAGTCAGTTCGACCGCCCCCCCCCCCGCCTCCCACCCCTCCACACACACACACACCCTCGCATCAGTGGTCCTTCAGATGTGACTCTAAACCGCGTGGTCCTGTCTTCATATGACCTTAGCATTGGTGGGACGTTTTGCCCAATTCTTTCGATCTGTCAGTTTGAACAATAATATTGTAACACAGTTTACTAAAAAAATACATTACAAGCAAATAGTAGATTAGGTGCTAGCATTAAGTAATAAATTTGGACCATGTTACCATTATGATCCTAAATCCTAGGACATATGTGTCCTGGGAAAAGAAAGGTCTGGTCAGGCTCTGCATTGGTAACCATTCTGCGTATGTTATGATACAGCTCGAGATATGAAAATCTACTTGTTCAAACTTAATAAAAAAAAAAAAAAAAAAAAAACGGTTATTTTTTACGTAGGATGCATGGAGACACAGGTTTCAACATATTTGCATCTGTGCTTAAGGTGAACGGGACCACTCTCAGGGGAAGCAATTTTGCATTTTTGCATCCTTTCTTAAGGAGGGTCAGCTCTTGAAAGTAGAATTTGGTCCTCTAGGAGCAAATTCTTTCCTTTAAAAGTAGACCTATTTAAGAATCTATTTTTCTGTTTGCTTCACTTCCCTATCTTGGAAAGCAAATAGAATGTCACAAAAGTTGACCCCCTTTGTAAATATAACAGAAGGGGACACAATGTTCAATATTAGAGAGATCTTTCTTGGAGGTGTATACATTCAGCTATACAGTCAAACCTGCTTATGTGGTTACCTCTATTAAGGGATCACCTGTCTTGAGCAGCCACCTTGGTCCTTTGAACCAAAATACAGTGTAAATGAAATGTATTATGGGGTCATCTGTCTTAAGTAGCCACTTTTTGTCCTTCCCTTGGGTGACCCCTTAAGACAGGTTTGACTGCATTTCTCAAAAATGCTTGCTACAACAACGTAATAGGTCTGCCTACGCTCCTGAATGAGTAAATTTGCGTCTGCTAATTTTTAAGTCAACATGGCCCAGATTATTTTAATCAATAACTGTAATTATTGCCGACCCCATACTAATACTTTTAGCTATCCTTTTCACTTTTAACAACTTTTATTTTTCTGTCGGATAAAATAAATCCATTCTAATTTTCATAAGACTGCTGCTAGATACTGATTATCTTGATTAAATCTGTGTTTGATCTCAGTCAACAAGGCACAAATTTGTTATTCAATCTAAACGGTACCATAGTGACCCAAAATGTTGCCGACCCCACGTTAATTTTATAGTCTATCCTAACAATTTTTAGCTGTCAAAAAGATATATAAAAAAGCATTTCAGTAGCAAATTCTGTGATCAGACTGCTTCTCTAGCTGCGTTTGCAGTAGTCTGATATGAGTCTATATTGTTTACTCAGACAAATCTGTCTTAGTATTAGGAATCAATACAGTTATCAATGAAAGGGTATTTGTGTGTCGTTATTTCGTCTTTTCGTCTTTTCGCCTGGCGTCTTTTCGTCTTTTCGTCTTTTCGCATGGCGTTATTTCGTCTTTTCGCGTGGCGTTATTTCGTCTTTTCGTCTTTTCGCATGGCGTCTTTTCGTTTTTTCGGCGCGAAAAGACGAAAAGACGCCATGCGAAAAGACGAAAAGACGAAATAACGCCACGCGAAAAGACGAAAAGACGAAATAACGCCACGCGAAAAGACGAAAAGACGAAATAACGCCATGCGAAAAGACGAAATAACGCCATGCGAAAAAACGAAAAGACGAAAAGACGCCACGCGAAAAGACGACAATTTAAGAGTTTCAAATGGCGTCTTTTCGCATGGCGTTTTTTCGTCTTTTCGCGCTGCAATTTCGTCTTTTCGCGTGGCGGGTTTCGTCTTTTCGTCTTTTCGCCTGGCGTTATTTCGTCTTTTCGTCTTTTCGCATGGCGTTTTTTCGTCTTTTCGTCTTTTCGCATGGCGTCTTTTCGTCTTTTCGTCTTTTCGCGTGGCGTCTTTTCGCGGCGAAAAGACGAAAAGACGAAATGGCACAAACCAGCCACCATACAAACGCTATGAAAGTTTCTTATCAGTATTTTCGAAGTTTAGATTTAAAAGAATGATGCACTCCTAGGTGGTCTCTCACGACCTAGGAATAATTCTTTCATTTGTGGTTACGATGGCGTGCTACGTCAACCACAAATGTAATAACTTAGGTCTGCAAAGTTCCCAAAATGATTCAAAAGATTGTCGATATATGTCAGTGAAGTTTATTTTTATAAGAATAATGCCCTTCCGGACAGTTTCTTATCTTAGCCGAGACACGAGAAACTAACAAAGTGTTTGTGCGGCCAGCGAAGACTCAGATCAGCCTGGGCATACGCCCAGTCTGATCAGAGTCTTCGCTGTCCGCAAGGAGGTAGCTCAGTCCCTTATCTACCCTTTGAGCACTTAACAAAGAGTTTGGTCAAACTGGGCGGATGCCCAGACTGATCTGAGTCTGCGCTGGGCGCATAACCACAGTGTTGGTTTTGTCATGTCGCGGCTCATATACGTTTGGAGACTTTTTTGATTGATTTGATGCTTAACGTCCACAGCTATGGTCATGTCGGGACGGTCAGTTTACCTAACCACACTATTCCTGGGCAGGCTTGGACCTCCTAAGCGGTTCACCAGTACTAAGTGCACATACTTTCGCCAGTAACTGACGACTGCCCTTCTTGAATCAGCGGAAGGCGAAACGAAAGTATGTGGCCAGACCGGGTTTCGAACCCAGGACCTCTGACTTATGAACCAGGTGCCTTATCGATTACGCTATGCGGCCCAGCATATGTTTGGATACATTAGTTTATTTGTGAATACGATTCCATGATACCTCAACCACAAATGGAATAACTTTGGTCTGCGAATTTCTAAGTATTTCAAATGATTGTCGACTTGCGTCAGAAAATTTTATTCTGGTAAGAATGAAGCACCTTCCATACAATTTCATACATATTTGAAAACATTATTTCATTTGTGGTTACGATTGCAAGCTTCCTCAACCACAAATGAAATAACTTTGGTCTGCAAATTCCTAACTGTTTCAAAAGATTGTCGACCTGTTTCAGAGAAGTTTACTTTTGTAAAAATGAAGCCCTTCCATACAATTTCATATATGTTTGGAGACATTATTTCATTTGTGGTTACGATTGCAAGCTTCCTCAACCACAAATGAAATAACTTTGGTCTGCAAATTTCTGAGTGTTTCAAAAGATTGTAGACTTGTGTCAGAGAAAATTATTTTTGTAAAAATGAAGCCCTTCTATACAATGTCATACATGTTTGGAAACATTATTTCATTTGTGGTTACGATTGCATGCTACCTCGACCACAAATGAAAGAATTACTTCATTTGTGGGAGTTATTTCATTTGTGGTTGCAACAGACATGCTGTGTAAAAAAGTGTTTTTATATGGAATGATCAAAGGGTAATTTTCTGCGCAGAAATCTGAAAAATAAAATCTGTTCTTGAAAATGTACTTAGCTCTGAAGATTGTTTGATGAGTTAAAAAGAGCGTCCTAGCAATTATTTATTCCAACTCGTGGTAGACCAGACAAAAACAGTAGCTTTTTCTCAAATGTCTGACCATGATATAGGGTATGTATATTTATTGCATTCATGAAATACAGGTAGGTCAGTTATAAATAATACATTACAATGACCATTACAGGTGTGTTATTGAAATTGTTTAACCTTGAAAATAGACTCTTCTGTGTATTTTAGACAAATATTTGGACATAGGCCACACCCTTTTTTTTTATCTACGCAGCCTGATAGCGTATAAAAATAGAAAAAATAATTGTTAGGACGCTCTTTATAATGCATTAATTTATGTTCGGACCTAGTTACATTTTCAATAATGATGGTCATTTTGCAGATTTATTCGCACAAAATTACCCTTTAATCTTTTCTTATATAAATCCTTTTAAACATCAACAAGTCCTGCATTTTGGGATTCTGAATTGTGAGAAACAACATAAAGAAGGCATCTGCTAAGTTTCGGGAAGATCTGTTGTATTTTCAGCATTTTATGCAGAATTTTTGTTTTTGCTCCAAATCAGTGAAAATCACCACCTTATAGAGAACTTCTGCGTCACGTGCGGCTGTGAAGTTGTTGCTGAGAAAAGTGCGATAGCAAGAGGTAGATCTGGCGTTTCTCGATTTTTATCTGTTGTTTCAGGGATTAAATCAAAGAAAGCAGAATGCTGGTAGATGGCCGTGCCAGTTAACTGACGCTACGCGCAGAGAAGGGTGTGTAAATGTCACTTAGCTTTCTTTGAAAATATTTGTTCCGAGGCGAGTCTAATCATTCAGCGGCATGAAGTTCGAGAAAATGCACTACATTTTTGCCATAAATGGACGAGCTATGTGGACTTTAATGGTGACGTTAACGTGTTTGATTGGTAAATATAGTTCCCCAAGTTCCCTTAGTTTCTGTTTTTGAATTGTGATAGACTTGTATTTAGAGCCCAAGCAAAGATGTCAAGAATGTTACAGTACTCAAATGTTACTTAATTATTGTTCACTGCTGTACATGTATGTTAGCAAGTCTGCGTGTGTCGAGTCTGCACGTGACTGACTTTGACAGTCTGTTTAGCCTCAAAGTGCGGGGTAAGAATGAGCCATTGTGGTCTAGATGAAACTGGGTCCACAATTTCAGAGCCGCATTCCATAAACATAGACACACTACATAAAAGGAGCAACACCCTTTTGGTGCAGATTTCGTGCAGTTCCGCGCAGTCTCGGTCAGAATGTTAAATCTAACATGGCCATCTAATAGCATTCTGCTTTCTTACATTTAATCCCTAAAAAAGAAGATAAAAATCGAGAAAAACACCAGACCTACCTCTTGCTATCACACTTTTCCCAGCTACAACTTCAGAATCGCACGTGACGCGGAAGTTCTCCATAAGATTCAAGGTGCGGAGCCAGTGGCTCCGTTTATCGAGATTACCCCTCGTGATTTTCCTATATCTAGACGACGACATGGGAGGCATTCCCCTGGATTTGAATCAGTTTTGTACTGGGTAAGAACACAGTTTGTATACGCTTCATGCAGAAGTTACTACAAAGGTTGCAAACAGATCAATTTTCCAAGAACTTTCATCACATTATCTTCATTCTTCATGTTTTAAGCTTATTCAATAGACAAAGTCAAAGTATTAAGGAACAGCAAGCAACCTTGCACGGTCATTGTGTCACCACAGGTTGGAGCACCACAGATGATCAAGAAGTGTTATAGAATCAGTTTTTTATGTTTATTACGAAAGAAATACGAATCATGGTTGTCATGAAAAGAATATATTGTCTCAAAACTTCTGGAAACACAGATCTGGTTGCTTTTTTTATCTTACTGGTAAATGAGCAGGAACAGCTCTTAATTAACGTTCCTTCCCAGAGCAAACTGATTCAACTCTTAGGATTTGGTGTCTGCAGAAATTGATTCAGATATAGCATGATATGGCGTGTTATTTCACTGACAGTGCAAATTTAAATGCCCGCAGCCACGCCTTTCATATTTATGAATGAACATTATTACACAGGACCGTAAATCCCTAACTAAACATCTGCATCATCATCATCATTACTTATTCCCAGGTGGTGGTGTATGATTTATCTTTCTTAATTTCCTGCTGCGTCGCCCATCTGGGCATGGATATGCCGGTGGATGTGGGGTATGAACGAGACCATTTCTGTCCAAATGATGTTCTTGTTGATGAGCCCGCTTACACACGTCAGGCTTTACTTCTAATGATACACATTCCACAGATTCTTCGTTGTGACCCTCATTCAGGGTATCAGGCACTGTATCAGTTACTTTATGGTGTCGTTTAAGTAACAACGGTCTTGTTTGAATTCTCGCTGCAGATGTAGAAATTTGGTGACTGATACCTTCAGTAAAGGTTTCATGAGTTTGTCTTCTATCAGGCATTAAAGCTTCTGTTGTGTCCACAGTCTTCTGAATTCTGTTTTCGCCAGTATGGTCTGATTTAGTTTCTCTTGGTCCGTCTTGCCACTTCATATTAGCCACATTATCTTCACTCTTAGAATATCCGGCTCGGCCATCAACATAACCTGCAACTGGATTCGGCTTAATCTCACAAACGTCATCATGCCCAGTTTGCGTGGACTGAATTGGCATTGTTGATTCCGCAGTAAACGCATCGCTGCCACATTTGTACTCATTCAAAGTATCTTTCAGTTTTTCAATTTGTTCTACCATCTCATCATTTCTCTGCTTCTGATCATTATAGTAGCCCCGAATTTCGTGGATTTTCTCTTTTAGTTCCTCAGGCGTAAGAGAGTTAATTGCTTTAGCTTCATTTATTTGTTGTTGAAGTTCCGCGATTTGCTCCTGAAATGAAAAAGCATTGTTCTTTTAAATTTGTTACGACATTAGGCATTACCAAAGTGACAAGTAGGTTAGATACTCAATGCACACAAATCCTATGCTCACGGTTATGACATAATAAACACACATATAATGACAGATGTCAAAGGGTGTCTCTAAATGATTTAAACTCTGATAAATTACCGACCAATTCATGAGAGCTAGCAATGTCGCAAGCTGTAAATTTGTTAGATTTTACTGCCTTTATATACAATGGGGTTGGGCTACAAGTTCTCGCAACATTAGTTACAGTATCAAATACAGCAAGAAATTTGTTTGGTAATAGATTCCTTGTAGTATTAATAATAACAATCCGACCCATCGTTTACCATGAAACATTCTACTAGACAGACCCAATCAAAAATTTTCAAACTTTAAGATGGCTCATAACCAGCCATCTCATCTGGATCTACAGAGTTCATCTTTATTTTGTATGAATGTATTTTAATTAAATACGCCTAATCATTAAAATCTAAGATAAAGTCAACGTCGGCGATTTAGGGGCTACTATCTTACCTGCAGAAAGATGTTTTCCATCGTGTAAAGCTCTGCTGTTATCAAATTGGTCTTATGATGAACACGAGCTCTTGTAGCTTCGTTTTTGAAGTTTCTGTGAATTCTTCTGGCCTCCACAACTTCGGCGGTTGACCCGATCAATTTCTCTATCTCTCCTCGTGTATCTGTATAGACGTCATCCATTTCTCTGCGAAACAAAAGCAGTGGAAATTATTTTTCTTATTTTTCTCTACAAAATGAATGGTGTGAGTCCCTCATAACCGATTTGAAGAGACTGATCTATACATTTCGAAGGAGTATATATACAATAAAGCCGAAAATACCGATACAACATGCAGCCTTTATTTTCTCAAACGGTTTGTGCTTTACAAAGCTCTTCAAGAGTAATAAAATGGTGCCATTTTATTATTATTGAAGAGCTTTGTAAATGGATTACCATAAATGGATATTGCGCGCGCGCGAAAGCAGTTTCTTCCTTCAAGGTTTCACTTTCTTGTAAATATTTATAAAAGACAGTTTACTCAATCCTTACACCGCCGCAATTTTTCAACATAAATCTAAGTTGTATTTCAATATGTTTCAATATATAATTTTATTTGTAAATCATGATAAGCTTACTGTTCTTGAATCTCTGTACGTTGTTTTAGTTCATCTATTTTCTCTTCATTCTTCTGATATAAGTCTAGAAGGTCAAAATACTTCTGTACCTGTACAGGATCCAGATCATTGGCCGGACTAGGTGTTGCTGAAAAAAAGAAAAGAAAGTGCATTTGCTGCTGACTGTTCTTGCGAAACCCATGCCATTTGAAATGACTTAGATATGCCTTTATCCAAAAGAGAGAGAGAGAGAGAGATGATATATATTCCCATGAAGATATCTATAGTTGCATTATAAATTCAATAAGGCACCTTGTGTGTTTCTTGCACTTTTGGTGAGCGCCTTATTGTTGTTGTTGTTGTTTTATTGCTTTACGGCCACGGTAAGTTAGGACGGGAGATGTCTTACATATAAGCGTTACGCTTACTGTCAGATCCTGTATTGCTTCACTTTATTATTCATATGTATGTATAATATCTTTGAATAAAATATTGTTTAAACCAAACCAAGTTAGGACGGTCAGTTGCCCTAACACACTATGGAATAGTGTGGTTAGGGCAACTGACCGTTCCGACATGACCATAGCTGTTTACCGTGGACGTAAAGCAATAAAACAACAACAACAACAACAATAAGGCACTTACCAAATGCAAGAAACACACAAGGTCAGGCGTTCAGTAGTTTGAAATATATGAGAAGGTAATGATCACAAACCGATACAATCGCTTACCACATCATGTCGTAAATACCATATGAGCCACGACACGACAAATGTGCGCCCAGCGAAGACTCAGATCAGCCTGGGCAGGCGCCCAGTCTGATCAGAGTCTTCGCTGTGCGCTTAAAGTGTAGCTAAGGGTCTAAGCTACCTCCATGATCAGAGTCTTTGCTGTGCGCTTAAAGGGTAGCTAAGGGTCTAAGCTACATCCATGCCGAGCACGAAGACTCTGATCAGACTGGGCGAATGCCCATGCTGATCTGTGTATTCGCTGGGCGCTTTTGTCGTGTTACGGCTCATATGGGGAAGGGAAATATGAAGACGGGAAGACAAGCGAAAAGCTAAGAGGTCAGCTCTTCCACAGCAGATAGCCACGAGGCTACTCTAAATACCATATTAATCCTAACAAACGCCCCTTCTCTAATAAACGGTTCCTGCTTTTTAACCGAAACGAATGTTATATTAACCTGCATGAATTCTTGTTTGATTCTCTGGATGAGGCAGCTGTTTTAAATGGGGCCTACTCTTAAAGGCAAGAATATTCTTTCCATTAAGAGTTGACCCCTTCGAAAAAGGGAAACAAAACAGTAGAGTTGCTTCCGCTTAAAGTGTACCCATTCACCTTAATACTGTTTATTACAGATATTTTGGCAGTGGCTGATCTACTACTCTTTAGTCTCTAAATAATGCCCTTCCCCTTTCACAAAATGCAACGCCCTCGGGGCGTTTAATAGGATTAATACGGTAATGTATAAAAATGAAGGCATTATTGTTTATTTCTTCATATCAAATAAAACTCATTTTGCGATCTGAATCTGAAAAGTTTACTGGTGACACTTGAAGTAGACAGTCAATCACCAGTGGTATGTCCACGTAGACAACGAACATTTAAACGGTTAAATATTCTCCTCGCCAAAAGTTTAGCATATTTCATAACGAACTAAGCAGCAGATACAACTGATACACAGGACTTCTGATATATCAAAAAGTTTGTCATTATTTGTCTTATCCGATGTCATAAAGTTAACAGAAGATGCTTAGGCATAAAAATTTTGGAACTCAGCAGTGGTTTGGATACCAAATGCCAAAAGTTAAGACTCCTGTATTTCTATGACAATTTTCAATCCTTTTCAAAATTGTGTCAAAACATCACCAAATTTGAACCTCATCTTCAACAAACTAGCACATAGTATATAGTCAAAATGTTATATTGTTATGTGCTTTTTTATTCGTGGTCATGCCATTTTAAATTCGGACATTTGAAGCAAACTTGTCAAAACTTGTTTCCAAAATGACCGATAGTGCAATTTTCATATAGATTCTTATCATTTTTGTCTTATGGAAAATTGGTAGTCTTTGATACTCGAACTGAAAACTTTTCTTGAAACACATCAGTAACATGGTCTCTTATCTGACGTAGCACGAATTTGTAAATGCGCAACGTTTTCGTGCGCAGAAAATTAGAACTTTGAAAATAGTGTTTAACTATAAAATGCATTATAATGACACACCTCAAAATTCTTAAACATGATATGTCTGTACCAAAATGTCAACAGACGTAATGTAATGCCTCTGCGTTCTGTGTTTCAAAGTTAGTGAATCATATCGTTGTTTAACATTTTGCAATTGTTCTGCAGGATGTGTAACAGAACCACCGGGTAACTGAAATATGCTAAACTTTTGTCGATGTGTATATTAACAGCTCACCAAAATATACTCATTATCAGTCTCTATAATTCTCACCTTCAACTTCTTTGATGTGATGACCTTTTAGACTGCTGTTGTCCGGTCTTCTCTTAGTGCTTGTTGACTCGGGCTTAGACTCGCTCTCTCTTTTGAAACTGCTTCTGTCTCCAGATGTTTTACCACTTACACCGACAGACATGGGAAGTCTTTTGGATTTTGATGAAACGTCATTATACTCTTTCTTAGAGCTTGGTTTGCTTCTCAATCGGCCATCCTCTTTATAATTTGGTGTATGGAATCCACTTTTAATTCTTTCTTGCTTAAGGTTGTCCTTTGAACTGTTTGCAAAGCTCTTTCTCTTTAGTGTGGTGGTACTCTCCATAGCTGGTCTGTTAATTATTTTCTGGTGTGTTTGAGACTTCTTTTGCGAGATTGTAGAAGCCATGGCTTGGGCTTTCTTGCTAATAGTTTTTGGAGTGCTTTCCAACCTCGAATCACCATCTGATTCTCCTCTATGTCTTGGGCGGTTCGTCTTTGTTACTAAGCTTTGTGCAATCTTTTTCAGATGATCTTTATCACTTGCTACACCTTTTGGTGTGCTTTTATTTCTCTCTGGTGTATAAATTGGTATATTGCTCTTCTTCCGCTTCGGTTTATCTATTTCTATTTCAGGTTTGGACGCCAAAGTCCTGATTTCCTTCGCTCCAGGTACAGTCTCCGGTATTTTAGCAACATCCTTGTTGCCATTATTTCTCTCTGGTGTATACATTGGTATATTGCTCTTCTTCCGCTTCGGTTTATCTATTTCTATTTCAGGTTTGGACGCCAAAGTCCTGATTTCCTTCACTCCAGGTACAGTGTCCGGTATTTTAGCAACATCCTTGTTCGTCTTAGTAGAGCATGTAATCCATCCTTTATAAAGACAAATAGAACTGTTATCTTTGTGCTAGATTAAGTATGATAATTATCGTTCATTATTGGACAGAATGTAAAGAAACAAAATAAACTTAAAGTAAATGGTTTGACAATATTTCTGGATATATATTTGTAAATAAAATGCTTCTTTAAAGGAACAAGTAATGCTAGAAAAGCGTTGAAAGATATATGAATAAGATACGCGCTGAGATGACATTTGTTATAACATAGATAAACATCTTAAAACAGCTTAAAAGAAGGCGATTTAGAAAATAAAGAACACATCAAAGTAAAACAGGCTTTCCCTTTAGTGATGTTCAGCAAAATAATTAAGAATTCATTACAACAGTACCTGATTTAGACTTCTTGGAATCTTTGGTTTTACCTGATATCAATGATCTGTTAGACAACTCCTGGTTTGACGAAGGGCTTGATCCTTGGTCAGAAGTCTTTCCTGTTGTGATTCTTGCATTATTGTTGCTCTGGGTTGCTAAAAAAATAATTCATAATAGTACTGAAATAATGACCCCAATGCTTATTCTTCACAATAAGGGCTTACTGTGTATATCGTTACCTGTGATTTTAGTTAACATACCTGAGTTTGAAACGAATCTATGTTTGCTCTCTCTCTCTCTCTCTCTCTCTCTCTCTCTACGCTATTATGCCATATACACTTTGACTTTCTTTACTGTAGGAAAAATCTAGTTAGAGAGTTAAATGTGTTACTATAGTAGCAAAATTACAACGTTCAACCACAGGCATTTGACGTTTCTGGGGGCCTCAGAAGTAAACATAGGCCTCGATATGGCCAAAAAACCTATTTTCTATAATGAGATACGAAGTATCGAAAAGGATGGAAACACCCCACTGATACAGTGGACTCGACAGTATCGGATCATCGACAGTATCGGATCACCCTTAAGTAATCAACCATTTTTCTCACAAATGAAGCAAATATTTTTTACCATTATATTACAGTCATCAAGAAAGACCAATGACAAAGTGCAGGGTGAAAAATTCGATCGAAATGTGCAGCTGTGAAACAAATCAGAGTTGCTGAAAAGCTTGGCCCCTCTTCAGTGGCGCTTGCATTTTGTCTGTTGCTCGTTACCCCCAAAATAGATTTCGGTTATTTAAACTATTTTATGGTTAGGAAACTGAAACCAATTTTTCTTTGTAATGTGTCCTGGCATCCCTAAAATTGCAGGCAGTCATTTTTTTGTGACCTCCCAGTATTTGATGAAACTAAAGACTTGAAAACTGGGGCACCGATGTGCGACAGTATCGGATCATTATAAAATTTGAACTGAACTATAGGCATCAGCTGGAAATGCATGGTCTGATACTGAAAGCAAGCTACAAATCAACTGCCTCCGTAGTTGGTCTGTCTACTTTCAAAGATGATCGGTATAAAAATAACACAACGTCCTTTCCGTAAAATATCCCCCTATCCAATGCCCCACACATTAGCGTTTGATAATGAATGTTATGCATAGCACACCTAAGCTTCTGCTTAACATTCTGAAGAAACATTCGAGATCAGCTCGCATGTGTGTGAACCCATTAATGACCAGCGTTCATCAGATGGACATTTGTACACTGTGTAGACTCAGATTAATGCCACAGAACATGTTGAAGGCCATGTAATGTTTATACTCTGTTTGCATTGTAATATCAATGTTAAGACGGAAACTCACAGTAAATTGGTTGATCCTGATCAGACGCTATGGTCTTATCAGGGTCTACACTTTGCAAAGACAGATAATTGTTTTTATTTTTTGAGTAGTTCCGTGATATAGGGGTGCAGGGGATTACTGAGTAAAGAATTGTTGACAGGCTAGTGAATTTGTAAACATTCAACTGTCAATTTAACAGACATAACCGTTGCTGGTGAAGAATGGCGTAAAAATATCGTTGAAAGGCCGTAAAAAAATTTGTGTGAGTTTAATAGGGACCAACTGTTTATGTAGTCAAATTATTGAAGCTAAGAAGTTTGGTAGAAAGCCTCGGAGGCACTCTCGGATAAAATAATATCATATGATCCGATACTGTCGCACCTGATTCGTAACTGTCGTAAGACCCTCTTGTAAGTCTGGTTAGGTCATCTGTCCTTAAATTAATAAATTTCGTAATTTTTTTGACATGGGTAGATAGAAGGGATATTTTGCAATTTTATTGTATCATAACACATACATAATTTTAGCATTCATATACAACATAACAGGATTTTTATTTGACTGATCCGATACTGTCGTGTCCACTGTACCCCCACACGACATATTCAATGTTTACCGGGTGTTCTTTCTTGATATCTTGAAATAACTATATAATATGCCAGAAAGCATTGAATTTACTTTCAATCGGCACCCAGTCTTTCGTCTAAGGCGCGTCTGTTTTCACCAACGGTCCATTTTTACGCGAACTTTCTACTTTCTTTTCGATGTTTTCGCATGGTTAACTACCAAGTAGTGACGTCATTACTTGCTGCGGACTAGTGCACTGCGGACTAGTTCACTATAGAAAATACGGTTTCTGGCCATATACGAGGCTACAGAGTATTTCTGAGGCCCCAAAAACGTCAAATGCGATACTTCGTATCTCACTATAGAAAATACGGTTTCTGGCCATATACGAGGCTACAGTGTATTTCTGAGGCCCCAAAAACGTCAAATGCCTGTGGTTCAACCAGGCCGAAAGTGGCTATCATTTGTAAGCTTCGGAATTTCATTTGTACTGTTTGCCCTAGCCAAGCTCTGGACCATAAAATACCCAGAAACAAATTTCAGTCAGAAACTTTTTTTCTGAAATAATTTCGGTCCGGAGCTGGACTACTGTTTGCCCGGACTGTTTGTTCTACTCAGAGTACCATTATACTGTGATATGCACAATCGCATGCGATTATACTATTTTGATCTCTATAATTAAATGTTTACCAAGTAGCTAATTTGTAATCTGATGTTTACTGACTTTGAACTGCTCACAGCGTTCTGGTTTCTGTATCTTGTCTACTGTTTACACCCTACACTGACTTTGCGCATGCACGAGAGTATGAGCAAATTCAATGTCACATTAGATAGTGTACCAAGAAATAGCGACTTATATGGAATCAATAGTGATCGAACTGAGGTATCCGTGGCTTGATCAAGTTAAAACAAGAAAACCGGAGGAACCTATGGTTGCTCCCCCGCGAAGGTGTGCGATAGTGGAATGGATATCATAATCCAGTGAAGGAGTGATCAGGGGCGTAACTAGGGGCAATTTCATGATACGCACAACCATGTTTTATGCTCTACTTCTTGAAAGGAAAGCTAGTATTTCAGCCACTTTGGTAACTGGTATTGAAATCTTGTCTAATTTATAAAATTTCAGCATGCAAATATGCAGGTGCGTTTTGAAATTTTGTCAATTTTGACAAAATTTCAATACGCACTTGCGTATTTGCCGTATACGTAGCTACGCCCTTTGATGATTGTCTGTGCAAACTCAATGTCATTAAAAGTGAAAATAAATAGAGGTAGAGGAATGAGAACAATAACGCCGCTCTCTTGTCTATGGCAGTTTATTGTAAACCGTTACAGAGCATACTAATGATTAGCCATCAGTATTTGCGTTATGGTAATCCTTGCAATCTATGTGAGCGAACTCGGGTTTAATATCCCACTACCAACTAGGTCATACGGAGACGAAACCTCGGTTTAAAGTCTCATCTGAAAGACCGGAGAAGCGGGAGATCGATCTTGCAACCCCTGGATTTTATCCACTACACTACCTCTGCTCCTTCCTATCTATACTGATCAAACTACTTGTGTTTAATATGGTAATGGTGTTTGCGCTCTGAGTTTTCTGTCACTGCCAGCTAATTCTAGATACCTTCAGAGCTATGCTCTGGACAATCAAACAACACCGAAAAACCAGGAAGGAAACTTACTCCAAAATTGTTTGCGATAGGAATATGTTTTTTTCTCTCTGCACTTCCTCCCAATGCCCTCTACTCTTGAATACTTTCAGAGATATGCTCCGGATAAAAGTGTGACGGACGGAAGGACGGACGGAGGACAAAGCGGCGACTATATGCTAACCTTTCGGGAAGCATAAAAAAGAGAAAGAAATTAAAGGAACATAACTGTTTATGTAATAAGCTGAAAAAGGCGGACAGGTGACTTTAAGATGTTCTCTTTCGTATAACTTGAAAGCAAACAGCATAAACATGAAAGTGTTACATGTATATGCTTTTGTGACTGCGAACAATTCATTAAGTTGATAAAAATGAAAGGCAGTACTAGTATGACGTATCCATTGGTAAAAGTTGATGATGGGAAGAACGAGCTGACTGCAAAAAGCGTAAACCCCAAATATGATGATAAAGTAAAATTAAGCCGCGACACGACAAAGCCAACAAAGTGGCATGTGCGCCCAGCGAAGACTCAAATCAGCCTGGGCATCCGCTCAGACTGGTCAGTCTCTTTGTTGTCGGAATGAAAGTAGCTTTGACACTTTGCTACCCTTTAAGCCAACAGCAAAGACTCTGATCAGACTGGGCGGCTCCCAGGCTGATCTGAGTCTTCGCTGGGTGCACATGCCACTTTGCTGTTGTTTTTTCGTGTTGCGGCTCAATTAGAGTTTCTGTGGAAAACTTACTTATTTCGCTGATGTTCGATAATCCAGAAATATTTCTTGGACCTCCAGAGACCGGCGTGCTTGTGTAACGGAATGGATTCTTATCAAGGCCCCCTGGAGAAGATGATTCTGAGTTCTTTGAATTGTGTCCATCTCTGTGGGAGGTGTTTCCTCGAGCTTCTGGCGAAGATTTGTCTGTCAAATAAATTAAGGTGTATTGGTACACTTTCTCCAACCAGTTTTATGAAGGAAAACAACTTTTGGGTAATAAAAAAGGCCGCCCAAAAAGTAAGCTATACTGTCTTGCGACACTTCTTGTCAGTGAATTTAATTGTTTTGACGCTTGAAACATCATTTTGTAGGTGAGCTGAACAGTTGGTGACCATTTCTGGAGCAATGCTGTCTTGGGGAGTGGGGGGGGGGGGGGGGGGGGGGGCAGCTTATACATGGTTAAACAATGATGTCTAGTGGTAACTGTCAGCATTTGTTGGGAGAGCTTTACTGTATAGTAACAGCTCTTGATACTGCAATCGGAACACCATTCGGCCAATTCCGTGGACTCACGGAATTGGCCGAGTGGTACTCCGATTGTAACAACTGGTAGCAGATTGTGTAAGGCAACCGAGGTGTCCCAGGTTAGCTCCATTTCTGCCTCGATGAATACATGCACCGAAAAGTCAACGACAGGATCTGAAGCTGGCGGCCAACAATCAAAAGGACCTTTGCAACTCTAAATTGGCTATCCCCGGGGATAGCCAATGAGAGCTAGCACGCTATGCCTGTAAAGTCAAGCCTGGATCTCCTAGTTTCTATTCTTATGAAGTATTTCATCATACAGACATGCGAAGACAAAGACATACCTCTTTTTGATCTTTTGGAATCTTTTGTTTTGCCTGACAGCAATGATCTGTTGGAGAGCTGCAGGTTTGACGAATGGCTTGATCCCTGGTCAGAAGTCTTCCCAGAGGTGATTCTTGCATTGTTGTTTCTCTGGGTTGCTGAAAAATAAACAGGTTAACTCTTTAAACCCCAGTGACGAAATTAGCAAATTTGCAAACAGCGTAGATCCTGATGAGGCGGCTCATAATGAGCCGCCTCATCTAGATCTACACTGTTTGCCCTCTAGTCTTTGAATTCTCAATATGAAACGTCTTGGACATGGCATTTTTTTTTATTATTTTTTTTGAAGACGTAAATTTTGTCGTCTGCTTTTTGGTGCTTAAAGAGTTAAGTTAAGGTTTTTACATTTTACCTTTTGCTTGGACGCATTTTATTCCATTTTAAATATTTCTGTGACTAATTAATGTGAAAGACGTGACATCACTCGCCTGTCCTCAAAGCGCCAAAATAAAAAAAATGCAGACGATAAAATTTACATCTGCCGAATTTAAAAGCCCAAGCTTTATCATATTGACTGAGAATTCAAATACAGAAGACAAACACCGTAAATTCAGATGAGCCGGCTCATTATGAGCCATTTTGAGTCACCTGGGTCTGCGCTGTTTGCAAATTCAATTTCTATTATTTTTGGCGCTTTTTGAAAATGTTTAAAGGTAATCCGCGTTTTCTAAATCTATCAATCTCTACCCCAGCGAGTAGGAAAAAATAAAAAATAAAAAAAATCTCATTAAAATCGGAATGAAAACTTGCTAATAATATGTAACTTACTTGTATGACGTTCTTGTAACATAATGATTTTTTACATATACTTTTCTTCTGTAGAAATAGTATTTTATGTCAGTCTGCCAATGTACGTCTCTATGAAACGTGCGACTCTAGCAAATATAGTGCGTAACTACGGACAACGACGTCACGACGTGGACTGGTTTATCTGACGTCAACATTTCCGTGACGTTCGACAGTGCTTAGATTACAATTCATGCGCTTGAGTTTTAACACCCAAAATCTATCTATCTATCTATACGTCTTAACTCTCAAGGGTGGGGGTGGGGGGGGGGGGGTACAAATGGGTTCCGGCCTTCACTGTCCGCATTGAGCTAGCTTATATCGCTACCTTTTAATCGCACGGCGAATTAGACACTGATCAGACTGGTTGAATACCCAGGCTAATCTGAGTCTTCGCTGGACGCGCATGCGACTGTTGATTTGTGGTGTCGCGGCTCAATTTTTTAATATTTCTGTGACTAATGTGAAGGAAGTGGCATGCATCACTTGCTTGATTTCCAAAGCTCCAAAATATGCAGACAATAAAATTTACGTCTGCAAAGTTTCAAAAACTATTTCGTCCAAGCTTTACATAATATTATTTTAAATTCCAAATCTTAAAGATCCAGATGAGTCCCTCATAATGAGTCATCTGGATATCCAGCTAATCGTCGAAAGTCTTTCCCCAAAATCTTATTTTCCATAGACTTCAATGCATTTTCAAGTGTGAGGGGAAATTTACTGTTAGTAGCAATACTGCTTATTGTATGATATTAGTGTTTATGTGGTTAGAAAGGCAATAGATTTGGCTTTGTCTCTTTATTTTGATTTGAATTCAAGTTAATTGTTCCTTTAGAAATATTATTTTAAAGACAACACCAGTAATTTTCAACAAATTTTGGACTGCGTTACCGTTGACGTCAATAGAAAACTGCATTTATAAAAGTTTTATTGAAGTTCAAACAGTTGTACTTTAAATATGAATAAGATAAGAGCGAGCTAAAAATTAGTTTGCAACTAAAGTTAATGGAAAATAAATTTTGGGGAGCCTTTTCACACTTGGCAGGACGCTGTTTACAAATTCAACTTTTATCTTTCATTTTATTTTGGCGCTTTAAGAGTTAAAGAGTTATCCGCATTTTTTCTAAATCCATAAATCTCTATCCCAGCCTCTAATGGAGTGAGTGAAAACAAATAAAAAAACAAAGCAAAGAAAAAACCGGCAAAAAAACTTGCGAATAATATGTGACTTACTTGTATGACGTTCTTGTAACATGATGATTTTTTACATATACTTTTCTTCTGTAGAAATAGTATTTTATGTCAGTCTGCCAATGTGCGTCTCTATGAAACGTGCGACTCTGGCAAATATAGTGCGTAACTATGGGCAACGACGTCCCGTCGTGGACTGGTTTATCTGACGTCAACATTTTCATGGCGTTCGACAGTGCTTAGATTACAATTCATGCTTTTGAGTTTTAACACCCAAAATCTATCTATCTATTTATACGTCTTAACTCTCAAGGGTGGGGGGAGGGGTCAAATGGGTTCCGGCTTTAACTGTACCCATTGATATAGCTTAGATCGCTACCTTTTAATCGCACAGCGAAGACACTGATCAGACTGGGTGCATACCCAGGCTGATCTGAGTCTTCTCTGGACGCGCATGCCACTTTGTTGGTTTCTGGTGTCTCGGCTCAATTTTTAACTATTACTGTGACTAATGTGAAAGAAGTGACACCACTTGCTTAATTCCCAAAGCTCCAAAATATGCAGACGATAAAATTTACTTAATTTATTTCACCAGTCACTCTTTTTCGAATTTTCGGCCACTTGGCCTTTTTCAAGAAACAAATTCAATTTATATAGACAACTACATGAACATGACTATGCCACCTTTTTGGAAAGATGTTGAACTTCCAAAATGGTGGCATAGTTATGTAGTTGTCTATATAAATTGAATTTGTTTCTTGAAAAAAGGCCAAGTGGCCGAAAATTCGAAAAAGAGTGACTGGTGAAATAAATTAACATAATTTAATTCCCTTTGGAATATTTTATTCAAGAGTAAAGATAAAATTTACGTCTGCAACGTTTCAAAAACTGTTTCTTTCAAGCTTTATCATATTGAGAATTCCAATTCTAGAAGACAAACAAGGTAGATCCAGATGAGCCGCTCATAATGAATCATCTGGATATCCAGTTAATCGTCAGAAGTCTCTCCCCAAAAATCTTATTTTCCATATAGACTTCAATTCATTTGCAAGTGTGCGGGGAATTTCGCTGTAGCAATACCACAGGGTATAATCGATTCCGCTAATTTTCGCTTCCTGCAGAGACTGTACATCATATTTGGCTTCCGCCGAAACTGTCCGCGAACTCTTGCTTCCTGCAGAGACTTCTGTACATGATAAATGGCTTCCTGCAGAGACTGTCCGTGTGATTCTGCTTCCTGCCGAGGCTCTCGGCAGGAAGCAGAATCACGCGGACAGTCTCGGCAGGAAGCCATTTCTCGAGGACAGTAGTCTATGCAGGAAGCTAGAGTTCGCGGACAGTCTCGGCGGAAGCCAAATATGACGGACAGTCTCTGCAGGAAGCGAAAATTGGCGGAATCGATTATACCCTGTGAATACTGCCTATCGTATGATGTTAGGATTATGTTGTTAGAAAAGGGCAATAGATTTGGCATCGTCTCATATTTTTTATTTGAATTCGAGCTGACTATTATTTTCAAGACAACACCAGTAATTTTTAGCAAATTTTGGACTACCATTGGCATCAGTAGAAAACTGCATTTATAAAAGTTTTATCGAAGTTCAAACATTTGTACTTTAAATACGAGTAAGTTTAGAGCAAGCTGAAAATTAGTTTGTATTACCGAAATCATCTTAGGTTTTAAAGCATGCAAACATCAGGGGAGAACGGGGATGGATGATGCACGGGGCAAGTTGATGTAGTGGGAATAAAATGACAATGACGTCATTATGGACAGCAGAAATGACGAATTAAAGTAGTCATTGACAGCCGCCATCTTTCCCTGAAGTTTTGCAGAATTTGGACCACAAAGGAGAATTTGGTGGAGAAAAGTTCATTTTTGACACATCTAAGTAAATTCATGGTATTTTGAAATTTTTCGTTTAGCGCGCCGGTTGTTCATAATCCTTTTATGCACACAGGTAGATAAATCTTTCATCTTTGGAACCATACGCTCTTCTGAAGGAAAACATTGTGCATTAGCCGTCTACCATGCTGAATGTCACGTGGAGCATGGTGGGGCAAGTTGATGCAATGAGCATGGGGAATGTTAATGCACCATAGAATCCTACTGTACTGCATGAGCTGTTCACAATATATGGATGAACTTGATCTCTAACTGATGTAGAGTTTAAGCATTTCGGATCTGTTGTATTTTAGAATACGATGTATGTTATCATATTCAATCAAATATACAATGGCATTCGAGCCATTTCACAGCAATCCCAACAATTTACATGTGCGCCCAGCGAAGACTCAATACAGCCTGCGCATGCGCGCAGTGTAATCAGAGTCTTTGCTGTTCGCTCTATGGATAGCCAAGGACCCATACCTTTTCGTGTGGCCAGTGAAGACTCTGACCCGAGTGTGATGATACACAGGCTGGTCTGAGTCTTTGCTGGGCGCACATGTAAATTGTACGAATTGCTGGGGCCCGGCTTATTCAAAATAGCATCTATGACAATGAAATGATGTTTTCACATATAAAATGTTCTATAAAAGTATAGAATGTTTTGATCATTTTTTCGTACAATTAGTCATTTACAAACACCCCTTCTAGAGTCTTTTGCTGGAGATAACTTCAATGGCTAAAATAATTAAAATGCATCTAACAAGAAAGCAAGGAAACCCCCATTTGTCCACAGAAACGGTCAATGTACTGTAGTATTCGTTTCATGGACTTGTAAAGGCAGGAAAAAAAATCTGTATCAACTTGCCCCAAGCGTTGCATCAACATGCCCCACTACTGGGGCAAGTTGATGCATTCGACTTGCCAAAGAAATCTACTTAAACGGAGGGAAAATAAACCAAAATTCAAGGATTACTATTTGATTTTAAATGCAGAAAAGACAGAGCTTTTAGTATATATAAAGATGATTCATATTGGACAGTCCGGTCACGAGATATATCAAAAAGATAACTTCAATGGCTAAAATAATTAAAACGCATCTTGGCACAGGAACTGGTCGAAGGCCTAGACAGGATGCAACAACATGACCTCATCATACTTGACTTTTCAAAGGCCTTCGACCGAGTGCCCCATGAACGTCTGTTGAGGAAATTAGACCATTACGGGATAAGAGGATGCACTCACAACTGGATCAGAGGTTTCCTAACGGATCGTACACAACAAGTCTTGGTTGAAGGAGCAGCTTCAGAGAATATACCAGTCATCAGCGGAGTGCCGCAAGGAACAGTCCTCGGACCATTACTATTCCTGCTTTTTATTAACGACCTGCCTGACTGCGTCCAATCAAGGACACGCCTCTTCGCAGATGACTGTATCCTCTATAGAAAAATCCGAAACCAACAGGACAGCGCCATACTGCAAGACGATCTCAACAAGTTAGCAGCATGGGAAAAGAAATGGGGAATGGCTTTCCACCCGGACAAGTGTAGTGCGATTAGAATTTCAAGAGCCAGGAAGACAAGTGCTATGAACTACACACTGAAGGGACACGTCTTGCAGAATGAAGACTACACAAGATACCTTGGTGTTGAGCTCCAGTCAAGCCTTTCGTGGAACCGCCATATTGACAACACAGTCAAAAAGGCAAACAGCATGTTGGGATTCCTGAGACGAAATCTGAGGACAAGCAATGAAGACACCAAGACCTCAGCATATCGATCCATGGTTAGACCACTGCTGGAGTATTGTTCCACGGTATGGAGTCCACACACCCAAGAGGATGTACGGAAGATTGAGATGGTACAGCGCAGGGCTGCTCGTTATGTGACCAACAGATACCACAACAGAAGAAGCGTAACATCAATGTTGGACCATCTTGAATGGGAGACACTGGAAACAAGACGGACAAAGAACCAACTTGTCATGTTCTTCAAGATCATTCATGGCCTTGTCGACATACCAACAGAGAGATACTTAACACCAGCTTCAACCCGAACCAGATCACAGCACTCTCTGAAATATAGGCAGATCCCAACTTCCAGTGACTATTATAAATACAGCTTTTTCCCTAATACAGTGTGTCTCTGGAATTCCCTCCCAGCCACAGTGGCTGAGGCTCCCGGTTTGGTACCCTTCAAACGGGAGCTCTCTAAGGTTTCTTTTTAGTTAGGTAGGGCCGGTCAGATGTAAGTAAAACCTCGTGATTTCTTGTGCTGTGCTAGCGGGGACTTCGTGGGCCCTGGCACCTTCAAGGTAGCTAGATTGGACGGAATGAAGGGATGAAAACGCATCTGGCCAAACTTTATATATATATATATATATATATATATATATATATATATATATATATATATATATATATATATATATATATATATATATATATATTTTGTTCTTCTACCTTTCCTGTCATAGTCTTAATTTTTTGTTTTCACTTCTACCGTTCCTATCAATTCTTCACTTTTCTGTTTCTTAAGTCGCAACCAACCCGCGCTATAACAGTCATGATTTGACGGCAGCGTGTACCATATAGATGTAGATGTAGATGTAGATGTAGAAAAAGTCTAAAAAGTGCATCAACTATCCCCGGTCTTGAATACATGACAAGCCTTGCAGTAGGATTTGTTGCACACTTGCAAATGCACTAAAGTCAATGGAAAAAAATAAAGAAAGACTTTTGACACTTGGCTGTAAGCTGTTTACAAATTCAACTTTTCTTTTTCCTTTTTGGCGCTTTAAGAGTTAAAAGTTATCCGCATTTTTCTAAATATATCAATCTCTACCCCAGCCTTTAATGAAGTGAGTGGAAACAAGTAAAAACAAAGAAAAATTCTAATTAAAACCGGAAAGAAAACTTGCTAATAATATTTGACTTACTTGTATGACGTTCTTGTAACATCATTGTTTTTTCAAATACACTTTTCTTCTTTAGAAATAGTATTTTATGTCAGTCTGCCAATATGCGTCTCTATGAAACGTGCGACTCTGGCAAATATAGTGCGTAACTACGGACAACGACGTTACGACGTGGACTGGTTTATCTGACGTCGACGTTTGCTCGACGTTCGACAGTGCTTGGATTACGATTTTATGCTCTTGAGTTTTAACACCCAAATCTATCTATCTATCTATCTATCTATCTATCCCTCGGGGGGAGGGGGGAGGCGGAGGGGGGCGTCAAACGGGTTCCGGTAAACCAAGTGCTAAAACAAAGTATAGGAAAGAGGGTGAGATGGGTTTGTACTGTGCGAAAAAGTGTTAATATAGTTTATTTATTTATTTATTTATTTATTTATTTTACAATATTTTAAGAGGGTAACACATTTAGCCAGATGGCTATTCTACCATGTGGCCCTCTATAAAACATATAACAACAATATATATACAATATGTACATGGGATACTAAAATATCATATCACCTTGTCTGAGGAGCTGAAGTAGAACTACAGCATTCATTATCACAGCTAGCTGATTGAAACAGGCATCATATACCCTGTTTTGTTGGCACTGAATTGCACCTTTGAGCCCCACGGAGCAGCCAACAAGTGGCGGAAACCAATGTCCAAACAGCAAGTGCTACTCCGTGGGCTCATTGGTGATGGTTTCTTATTGATTATTACTTTAGAATTTAGAGACTGTGCTCCTTAAATTATAAAATGTTGAGAGAAACATGTTAAAAGGCGCATACAAACTCCTAGGTAAAAAGATGCAAGCACATACAGAGGTAAAATATGCTTAAAATATAAAATGACTTGTTAAAATATAACAGATTGAAATTACTCACTAAGTGAGTTTGTCAAAGAACATTTCTAAGACTGTTTTTAAAACCATTAAGTGTTGCCGAGTTTCTAATATCTATAGGAAGTGAGTTCCATAATTTCGGTGCTGAGACTGAAAATGAGCGGTCAAATACAGACGTACGTGATCTCGGAACTGCCAGAGTGCCATTGGACGATGATCTCAGGTGACGATCGCGCGTTTCAGTTACTGGTTTTAATAATTCAGATATGTATTCAGGCGTTTGGCCGTTAAGAGCCTTATATGTAAATACAACCTTATTATATTCCAGTCGCTTGTTAATAGGTTGCCAACCTAATTTAGCAAACATGTATGAGGATGGAGTATTATAATCAGTTTGTAAAATAATACGTGAAGCAAGTTTTTGTAATTTTGATATTTGTTGGATATTTGCCGAGGATGTGCCTGACCATGTGACAGACCCATAGTCTATAAGAGGTAATATGTATCCCTGGTAGAACTTCTTTAGAACATTAGCTGAAACATATTTTGCTAGTTGCCGTAGAAGAGATATTTTAGAAGACAGTGAAGAACAGATATTTTCAATATGAGCAGACCATGTAAGCTTATTGTCGATCAGCAAACCAAGAAGCTTTTGTTGGGATACGTTTGCAATATCATGCCCATCAATTTCTATATTTAAACGAGGTATTTCATGCAATTTATGCCTGGTTCCTGCAATCATGCAAGTCGTTTTAGCATAGTGTATGTGCATTTTATTTCCTTTACCCCAAGATTTTGCTATATTACCATCTGTTTGTAGGCTGTGCTCTATAGTCTCAAGTTTATCACTATGTGTGTGAAAAGTTGCGTCATCTGCATAAAAGTCACAAAAACAAAATTGAGTGAAAAGGGGGAGGTCGTTTATAAATAGTAAGAATAGCGTGGGCCCCAGGATAGATCCTTGAGGGACACCAGATTTTATTTGTATAAACTCAGAATGACCATGTCCATTACAAACTGCTTGCTTGCGTTCACTTAAGTAAGATTTAAACCAATTTAGAGATGGTTCACTTAGTTTGTGCAGCGCAAGTTTTTTCATTAAAATTTCATGATCCACTACATCGAATGCTTTGCGAAAGTCAATAAAAAGTGAACCAACTAGATCGCCTTTATCAATGCATGACATCCATTGATCTATAAGTTTGACAAGGGCTGTCTGGCAACTGTGCTTTTGACGAAAGCCAGACTGGCTTTTATGTATAAGTTTATATTTGTTTAAGTAATTCATCAGATGCTTGTTTGTAAACATGTCTTTCAAATATTTTTGACACGGTTGGCAGTGTTGAAATGGGGCGGTAATTCGAGTACGAATAGTTAAACGATAAGGCCATAAAAACAAAATTGGTGGTTAGGGAGAGATATGGATTACCTGGCAGACAGTACTGCTGAATTGCCTCAAGGTGGATATGACAGGTACCGGTATGTGGGCTGGTATGGCATTCCAATGGATAATTGTCCTAGAGAAAAGTGTGAACCTGTAGTAGTCTTTAAAAGATGGGATTTGTCTTTATGAAAGTGGATGCATATGTGGCTTGATTATCTATAGTATTACAGACAATGTACTCAGATGCGGGAATAGCAACAAGGTCATATGTGAACTTGTACATCGTCACAAGACGACTGTCTAGATACGTAGTTGCTCTAGGGACGCCAGTTGAGGTCCTTCAGCAAAGCAGTGACGCAGGGTGTGTAATCATATTCTCAGCTTTGATATGACAATAACCAGTGTACATAAGAATTGCTCGGATATTAAAGAGATTGAACAAACGAGACAGTTGCCTTGTTCCTTTAATTATTCAAAGTTCTTTCTTAGCCCCAGTCACACATTCACGGATCAGGCTACGGTTCACCACGATTCACCACGGTTTGACCTAGACGGCAAAACCGGGATGAACCGTAGAAAATCCAGCATCACTACGGTTTGCCAGGGTTCCATTAGGGTTTCTCACGGTGTTTGTACGGTGTCTGTAAGGATCATCTACGAATTCACGACGGTGCAAGGCGGCAGCACTACGGACAACAAGGGTATTCCACGGTCGTGTTACGGACGCTTACGATGCCGCTACGGTTCGATACGGTTTATGTACGACTCAAGCCGGTAGCGCCACGGCTCCTACGATTGTCTACGGTTTAACGGTGGTCATGATAATGATTTTTGTTGATGATGTTTAATTTATTTGTAGGCAAGAAAAGTATTTTATGATATTATATAGTACTGAATTTTTCGAAAACTGTGCAGCAAAAAATTTGAAAATCGGTTAACAAATAAAAATTTTATACTAAAAATTAATTTTGATTAGGCATTTTGCATTGACATGGAAAGTAATACAAGATCATAAACTTTCGAGTCTGGGAACTTTTTTCTCTTGAATAAAAAGTGAGTTTTCGTAGTGACAAAACTACCACGGTTGTCTACGAATACCGACGGAAAGCCAGGGATAACCCCGGATACACCCACGGTAGCGCTACGAATGAGCACGATTCTGTTACGGTTGCGCTACGGTTTGGGCCACGCCTACAACCCACCACGGTTCAGCACGGAAGTTTTAAGCAGTTTAAAATTTCCGTAGCGACTCCCGGATAACCACGGTTCTTCAAGGATTATTACGGAACACGACGGATGCATCTACGGTGCTACTACGAATCACGACGGTGCGCTACGGTTTGTGAAACCGTGGTGAACCGTGGCCTGAACCGTGAATGTGTGACTGGGGCTTTAACTGTGCACGTCTTTCTGCGTACGTCCGAGTGTAGTAACTGTAGTGATCGAACGGGTACATGGAATCCCATCTAGTCTCTACAGGTATAAATATACTTGTCTTCAGTATCTTCTTAAAATGGTGTGTATATTTGAGCAAAGATGGTTCAAGATGAAGGAAGCATCATTCGCAAATGCCAAGCCAAGAAACAAATTCGGGGGAAAGTAATCCGAGACTTCTCTGATGATAAAGTTTAAGTCTTTTCTGGCCCAGAGGTTATAAAACTTGAGTACATTCTCAAACTCAAAATAAAGCACACTGATTGGCTGCTTCCGAGCACATGCTCGGAAGCAGCCAATCAGTGTGCTTTATTTTGAGCTTGAGATTATTCTCAAGTTTTATAACCTCGAACCTATGTTTCTCATTTTGCGGCTTTGACAAAAAATAGCAGCCAGAGAAGTCCTCAGATACCCAAATATTTAGCAAGAGATACCCTGTAAGGTCTACACTGGGTATTATGCTATAAGTGAGATAGAGCTTGGTTCGTCTGCATGTATAGTCCGTTTGCTTCCACGTGCAAACGGGGTTTTGCTTATTTTCTCGAAAACGATGAAAGTTCCATCAAAAGTTCCAAAGTCCTAATGATTCCTATAACTATACATAATAGAATACGGAAAGTCCAAATTTTTGGATGCTTTTGTAAAATATTTCCCATTGACCTTAATGCAAAAACTGAGCAGTTTCACTAAAGGGCGTCGTATGCTTGTTAGAACAGCCAAAATATTGTTGATAGGCAATAGCGTAAACTCGTTGTTTACTACAGGTGTGGGCGTATATGAATGAAATAGTAAAATGTATTCACCTGTCCTCACGCGTAACGCATGGTATCACTGGTCAGGTGATACTATGTTGTAAATAAATATTGAACTATTATACTATTTTGCTAGTAAAAAATTGTATGTTTTAAAATTTGATAATATATGGGTGAAACAAAACGTAGAAAAAATGGATTTATAATAAAATTTCAATTAATTATCCAAATTTTGTTCTAGGGATAGCATACATTGGTCACATGCTCTAACACGTAAAACTAAACGGGAATTCCAACAGCCAACTTTTACTCCCTTGTAATTAAGAGGTGAAAATGACATATTTAGGTCCTGATTTTGTATAGAAACTTTTGTATGCAAAACCTTACATTTCTGCAAAATTATAATTTTGTTATGTATAGGATGAAAATTAAGAATGAGCGATTCGAAAATCTTTTACCTCTCACCAATTTTGAGAAAATATTGGGGATTCCGTTTGCATTTGGGAACAAACAGACTATACCGTCGATAATCCACTCGCTAAAGCTCGTGAATTATCTCTCCGTACAGACGGATGAACCATACTCTAACTTGAAGTACATCACTGCGTTACTTTTAGTTTCGAGAAATTCTGTTCATTGATTTCTTAGACATGACTCAATTTATTGATTTTAAATCCTGTCAAGGGCAATAACTCGTGCACTATTGATGCCATTCTGATAAAACTTGATGTGTACCACTGTGTTATAATGATACATACTTGTTTTTAAGTTTCAAGTGATTCCACTCACCGTTCACTTAAATATGACTACATTTTTTTTAATATAAAATCAATTCAAAGACAATGTAACTCATCAATACTGAAGCCATTCCTAAAAAACTTGATTCAAGGGCAAGAACTTTTGCATTACCGATCCATTCCAATAAAACTTAAGTTCCACTGCTATGTTATGGTGAGACATATTTATTCAAAGTTTCATGAAACTCTGTTTTTATTTGTTACTTAGTTATGGCTGATATTTTTTTTTAGATCAATTCAAGGGCAATAAATAACTCATAAATTACTGAAGTCATTTCAACAAATTTGATGGGCATCATCTTGTGATGGTGATACGTATTTATTGTATGTTCCATGAAATTATGGTCATAGGATACTTAGTTATACCTCACTTTGTTGAGTTTGAATTGATTTGAGGACAATAGCATTACTGCTGGTATCTCAACTAAACTTAACAAGCACCACCATGTTATGTTGATACAATTCATTTTAAATTTTGGTTACTTAATTCTGCCTCAGTTGATTTTAAATTGATTAAAGGGTGATAACTCATACAAAACTGGTGCCATTCTGACAAAATTTGACTAGCATGACTGCGTTATAGTGATTGATATTTTTTTTACGTTTCATGAAATTCTGTTCATTTGTTACTTAACTATGGCTCAATTTGTTGATTTTCAACTGATTCAAGGGTGGCAACTCGTGCATTACTTACTGATGCTATACTGTCAAAACTTGAAAGGCATGGATTTTGTGAAATCCATTAATTGGTTACTTAGTCATAACTAAATTTCTTGATTCTAAGTTCATTAAGGGCAATGATTCAAGTGCAGTATCTCATCATTACTGATTTCCAACAAACTTGACGTGTATTACCTTGTTATGGTGATACACAGGTGGTATACGTTTCATGTAATTACTTGTATTGCCTATATCAATTTAAAATCAGCAAAATGAGACATAACTAAGTAAACAATTTGCTTACTTAGTTACCGTATACACGATAATTTTGGCGGTGTTCCATTTTTCGCGGTATTTCGTGGTCACTTAAATTCCGCGAATATTTAACTCGCGAAATAATTTCCTGTTTCTTACAAAGTATCACCAGTAGACACAGCGTCCATATATTTTGTTTCTGTTTGCATTGGTAAAGTCTGGTACTCTTCATTTGAGCCTGTTCTTTCATTAACCTGCGGCCGCAGGTTAATGAAAGAACTAGCTCAAATGAATATGAAGCTATTTTGCTTTTTGCGCATGTTGCTAACCGCCAAAATTAAAAGTCGCGAAAATATATCTTTATGTTTTTGCCCCTAAACCGTGAAAATTTGAACCCGCGCAAATTATAGCATATACGGTATGTCTCATTTTGCTGGTTTTAAATTGATTCAAGGGCTATTACTGAAGCCACTCCAATACAACTTGATATGCACATGTTATGGTTATGCATATTTATTCTAAATGAAATTCTGCTAACTAGTTACTTTGTTACGACTCATTTTGTTAATTGTAAGTTGATTCAAAGGCAACAACTTGTGCACTACTGATGCCATTTAAATAAAACTTGTCTGCCATGTTAAGGTGTCAGATGCATATTTGTTTTGTTTCTTGAAATTCTGAAATCATATATTTACACTTTATTTCTGAAACACTCTGTGCCGTTTTCGTGGTAATTTGGTGTAGAACAGGCAAGATATGGGTCGAAGAAAAGTAAGTAACGACGTGTTTGGCCATAACGTTAAACAGCCGTCTCCCTGACGTGGCTTCAGTCGAACTTTACAAGAACCAATCAAGATGTTTGTTTACATAAGACGTCGCTTGACGACATCACATGATCAATTGTCCTTCATCGGTGTATGAAGCTAGTTGCTCTAACGGATTCACCTATGGGAAGTCAGTGGCCAGTGTAAATATTTTAAATTGTGCAAGAAAATTTTTTGTCTTGACATCAGAAACTCTCCTTTCACAATGAGTTATTGGCAAGTGAAATGAACTTACAGATCGGGTAGTCTCTGCTAATTCAATAAAAAAAGTTTAAGAACAGATTTAACAGCCACTGGAAATATTAAACAATAAAGTTTCATCCTGACTTCTATTCATATCCATATATTTACATTCTAGGTGCATTTACTAAAAAGCCCTATAGTAAACCATTGGAACGTAATGTAGTTTACATTCCAATAATTACATTGAGACACGTGACGTCAATGACGTAAAAATAAACAATGATTCTCAACAATCTGATTGGACGTCAGCGACATCATGACGTCATGCATGCTGTTCAGCTGTCAGCAGAAAAACTGCGTGTACATGTTTTACTGCTTCAATTTTAGCGCTTATAGAAGATTTTTCATGAAAGATTTGATTGAAACGAATGTAAATATAAGCAATGAATTTAATTTTTCTGTTGTTTATCGAAGTGTAAACTACATTGGGTCACTAGCAAAGTTTACATGAACCCCTTCGGGGTTCATTCACTTTGCACGTGACCCAATGTAGTTTACACTTCGATAAACCTCAGAAAAATGAAATTCATTCCTTAAATAATCCATGTCAGGCAGCAGAAGACCAGAAAAGATCACAGACGCTCAAGCATAATAGCGATCTCAAGAACGGCAAGAATCCTTATGAAAAGGGCTTCAACCTTCACATTTGGTGATAAAATTTTTGTTGATGCGCGTATACTGAGTCATATAGATGAAATGTTTTTGAAAAACACATATCCTTCCACAAAGGACTTCTATGGTTAAGGCGTGAATTTTCCCCATGATTAAACAGTTATACGGATCACTGACTTCTGCTTTGCATTTTTGACTATGACATGTAACTTGCATGACAAATGAATTTTCAACTGTTTGTGTCAATGTAAAGTACGTTAAACATACGTTGACATTGACGTCGTTGTTGAGATAAATTGTAAATTATCCTTAAACTGATCGTTGAAATAATGAATTATTGTATACATTTCACCCTTTTTTGAATTACATTACTTACATAACAGACAACACTGGATAGTTTTGACTATATATATGTGACCTTGACCTCATTTCAAGGTCATGGTACACAATATAATCCTTGAAGATCACAGTCCTACTGTTGACCATTCTTCTTCTTTGGCTTACTGAGTATCGTTCCCCCACGTGACCCAGCTTCCCACTCATATATATTGCGTACTTGGATCACATAAGTCCGCTGCATGAAGGAAATGCTGGGTCATGGGGGGGAAAGTACTTGTACCTTAATTATAGTGAAGCATTCTATTTTGGCCGTTTTGACTGGAAGTGTAACTATGGTTTTGCATGTTTAAATGCCAGTCAGGCGTACCAAGAAGAAAATCATTGCTTTGTATTGTGATATGCGTGTATTTAGCATGCATTTATGACAAAAATGTATGGAATGAAAGACTGGTTTCAATACTTTTATTACCTCAAAAGATGAGGTATGCGAAAACCTTGAATTTAGGGTAGGTAGGGTCAGAATGGATTATCTCCCCATGTGTTTGGGTCTGAATCACAAATGATTTGATTTCATACGGTTTACATATTTGTGGAAGCTCTGCTAAGAAAAATTTGCACACTTTATACTTTGAAAATTCGGACCTGTCGCGCCGGTCTAATGGGGAAAATCCTCCCCTTAATCATAGAAGTCCTTACAATTTTCCTTTTCTGGTTCCACATCGAGCAATGAAATATCAACAAAAGCAGGACAGTGAATGGGGCTTCATGCCTGTACATTGTAGTTTTACTATTTTATTCAAATTTATGACACGGAAAATCATTTTTTAAACCATTTTAATGTGGAACTCAAGGATGTTTTATTTGTTTGAATTTGGCTAATCACAGTCATTTACGATGAAGAAACTATGGTATGAATATTGCAGCAAAACCTCACTATAAAATAGTTCATGCTGATGGAGAAATGGGGCCTTTAAGTTTCATGAAATTTTGTTCATTGGTTAGTTATGGCTCAATTTACTGGTTTTAAATTGATTCAAGAGTGTTAACTCACTCATTACTGATGAGATTCAGACAAAACTTGATGAGCAGCACCGTTATGGTGGTATGAGCCGCGACACGAGAAAACCATCAAAGTGGTTGTTCGCCCAGCACAGACTCAGATCAGCCTGGGCATCCCCTCAGTCCGATCAGACTCTTCGCTAAGCGCTTTAAGGGTAGCTAAGGGTCTAAGCTACCTTCATACGGACAGCTAAGACTCTGAACAGACTGGGTGGATGCCCAGGCTGATCCGAGTCTGCACTGGGGGAACAAGCACTTTGTTAGTTTTCTCGTGTCACAGCTCATATATATTTAAGTTTCAAGAAATTCTGTTCTTTGGTTACTTGGTTATAACTCAGGACCCACAGAAAGACATACATGGACAAAACTAACCCTTTGGAAGGAATAATCGTCTTTCTTTTACTTTAATAGTATGAATCATCAAAGAGGAATACTGAATCAAACATCAACACTAGTTTCCTTTTTATATTTATTTTTATCTCTTTTTTTCCATCTCATCATAACAATTGAAGCATAACATGGTTGGTGAAAACTGACAATCAACAAAATGGAAAACTGACAATCAACATAATGGAAAACTGACAATAAAGAAAATGGAAGGTAAAAATAGACTGACAATAAATAGGAATGGATTTTCAAGGTAGAAATGGTAACATGAATATTACATGAAAATATTACATGATACATGCACTTCACAGCACAAACATCTGGTTGCATATACACTTGATAACTTAAGCTCTGATATGGTTATACATTTTTCAATTTCCATCATAAATTACTTTAGACCCGACAAAACTTAATTGTGGTAAACTGGCTGAAGGTTCATGTAAATACATGTACATCTATAGATACACTTTTCTCCCACCTTTGCCTATATAAGATAGGCTCTCAGCTCATATAAGAAATTTCTATCTTATACCTGGCAACATCTTTCTTATATTAGCAACCAGACTTTTTCATTTTTTGACTAATATTTTAATTTTAAATGAACAAAATGGACACACAAGCATGTCGGATGACGTTTGATAGCAGATCATGGGTTTGTGACGTCACTCAACTTTAATGACGTCACTAAAACCCATTAAAAACGTCGCTAGCTAACTTGACATGTGTGACATGAGAGGCTAAATTGCATTTTGTTTTCGCCCTCTGGAAGATAAAATAGTCCACATATCGTTATTTTAGGACCCGATAAACACACTGGGCTGGTCAAAATTTACTTCAGATCATTGGTTAAAAAGTTAGAATTTTCCTGTTCTGAAACCTAATCCGACTTGAGGTTTAAAATCCGCTAACAGTGGGAGAAAAATAATCCATCATGAGCCAGTCCATGTAGGATAGGTAAAATCTCACCCTCGGGGTCAGAATTTCAACCAGGGACTCGGCAAGCCTCGTCCCTGGTTGAAATTCCGACCCCTCGGGTGAGATTTCCCTATCCTACATTCTTACGACATTGCTGCCGCAACAAACAGACCAAAGCATAGCTGAAAAAATTCCCGACTTTTGCTGGGATTCGAACCCCGAACTCCCGGGTGATAGTCCAATGCTCTAACCACTGAGTCAAAGAGTTAACTCTCTGACGCAGTTGTCAGAGATTGAATATATACGAAGCTATGCGCAAATCTACTATTGTAGATATTGGAAGGTATGAGAGTTGGCCCGTAACACTCCCCCACTTCAAGGAAGTCAACATTTATGATGACTGAAAGCCATTTCGGCTTAGAATGTCCTATCCTGGAAGAGCCCCCATCTTACGACATTGCTGCCGCAACAAACAGACCAAAGCATAGCTGAAAAAATTCCCGACTTTTGCTGGGATTCGAACCCGGAACTCCCGGGTGATAGTCCAATGCTCTAACCACTGAGCCACAGACTTAACTCTCTGACGCAGTTGTCAGAGATTGAATATATACGAAGCTATGCGCAAATCTACTATTGTAGATATTGGAAGGTAGGAGAGTTGGCCCGTAACAACATGGACACTCATGATGGATTGTTATAGTCCATGAGGTCATGAAGGCATTCTGTAACTTTGGTGAATGCTGGTACAAGATAAGGTGTATGGGTACACTGCAATGTTTTTCTGCCATTTTTACAAAGGGAAGCAACTTCTGTGACTTCCAGTTTGATTCCCTGGACAACTTAACTCTTTGAAAACGGGTTTTTACTCTTAAAGGGAAGAATGTGTTCCTGATCTTTATTCTACAATGGTGTCTATTGCTGAAATAATTTGCTCCAAGTGACGCAAATTCTTTCCTTTCACAGCTGACCACCATTAATAAGGGAGGCAAAAAGGGTAAATCACAGAGATGCTTACCTAGAAAAGCAAAACACAAAGATGGCAGAGTTGCCTTCCTTGGAAATGTACCCCTTCACCTTAATGAGAGACAACTGTAACCATTCACTGCGCCCGGGATATATATATACCTGACAGAGCTTTAAATAAGAAGGGATAACAGGGATAATTCAAAAATATATTTTTTTATTTCTCAATGAAAAAATATACATTGTGATCTCTCATTAGTCTCATCGAGACGGTTCTAATGAAGGTCACAACCTATGTTTCTATGGAAAAGGAAAACTATCCCTTAATTAACCCTGTTACCTTCTTTTAATCTGCAGCGCTGGCAGTGCACTGCTAATGTTTACATAAACCATCTGCCACTTTACCACATTTAATATTATACCTTGAGAAACTGTAAGAAGAAGGAATTTTGAATGACTTCGTAATTAAAAGATGTGCAATTTTACAATGAGAAAGAGAAAGTGAAAGTTTGAGACAGAGAAATATAAAATTTGTCATACAAAGAAAGTGATGCTTTAGTGCTTTTTTTTTTTGCCTTCCTATAATTTTAGCATTCAGAGTTAGACATTTCCAGCTATGAACAAAATTTTCAATGTGAAAATTTTGATGCATCTTTCATATCATTTCTCCACCACACATATGTACAGACACATTTTTACAATGCATTATCAAGCAAATTTTGACATTGTACCACACAGGTTTTCCTGCAGAAAACATAAGAAAGCACAATTTTTTATGTATAATCAGACAATTCATTCACTCTCAATAATGAACAGAATGAGGTCAGATCATATGGTTGGTTGCTTTGGGTTTAATGGCTCTGAGAGACTTTATTTCAGTCTATATCGGGATGTCTCCCAGAGAGAGGGAGAAAGAAGAGAGAAATGATAGACAAGAGAAAAATGTCCCAAACAACCCCACCTCAGCTACTGCAAGCACAGTAGGCCCTTGCCTTACTATACTTCAAATTAGTAGGATGCCCGGGCACTGGAAGTTACCCAGCACCTTCGCCCGACACGACCACTCCGTGAGGCGATCATATGGAATTTATAAAACTCACCTTAGCTCAATTCATATATTTCATATAAAATAACTACTCATTTAAGATGCTATATTTACTAAAAACACGTACCCTATTCATTCAGTTAATCAATGTTTTATCCCCCCTTTCAAAATAATCTCAAAGATCTAGATCCATTTTATAGCTGAATTACACAGGACTGATTTACATATGTGTGGTAATTTTGGCAGGATAAATTCCCCTCTTATAAAGTTCTACATAATACTGTGTCGAAGAATTGTTATCAGATACTTCCCAAATCTAGAGCATTACACATGAGATTATCTTGTAAACTTTTGTTCATTACATTTAATAACAAAGACTGATAAAAATATCACTAAACAATGACCAGTGGATTAAAAGATAAAACCATAGGGCTAAAAGAATCTTCCAATAAAAATTCTACTTTCAAATTTTCAGCCTTTTCTTTACAATATCAACCATTATGTATCTGGACATTCCCCACAAGAAAACATATCTATGACTAGCAGCCTAGATGAAAATATGGTGTAGTTCTCCAGATAAGATGGGGTAACAGGGATACTTTAGGGATAATTGTCCATATTTCTACATAAAAACTTTTGTTGCAAGCCCTCAAAAGAAGAATCTTGGCGTCTCGTCTCGCAGAGATGGTGCTAATGAGGGGTTACAACATTTTTCCTTGAGAAATAAGAAAAATTATCTCAGAGTTATCCTCAAAAGCCCACCTTATCTAGAGCTCTGATAATGTCCGTCATCGTACATCAACTGCAGGGTATATGGAATGAAATTGACTGGACCAGCAACAAAGAGCCAAAATAATCTTCATTCCAATGGCTACAGTTTACTACCAGAGCCTGGGATGCTTCATCATTGAAAACAAACTATTCCCTGTTAGAGTATCATCCCAAATCAATGGAATGAAACAGTGGAGATTACCCCTGCCAGTCCAGTCCAGTCCAGTCCAGTCCATTCCATTCCATTCGATTCAATTCTATTCCATTCCACGTTTTAAACTATGCCAACCTGCAGTGAGGCTGTGAAATCCAGACAATGTCATGAAATCACGGAAAAATTGTAGTCAGAAACCATACAGGCTCAACACATGGACTCCTCCTAAAATATCACAATTTACAGAGCTCCAGATAAGAGGGGGTATGGAGGATAAAACAAAGACAATTTTTCTTATTTCTCGATGAAAACATATGTTGTGACCCCTTATTAGAACTGTCTAGGTGGGACTGTTCTAATGAGGGGTAACAACATGTTTTAATGGAAAAATATGGATAATAATCCTTAAATTATCCTTGTTACCCCTTCTTATCTGGGACATAGTGAATAGCAAACCCTCAGATCAGACTGCACATGGAGTCAGACCAGTCTTTGCTTTCAACAACTGACATTTCTCAGTGTCTATCAACTCTGATCAGACTGCAGATGTACATGCTGATCGGGGTGTTTTATTTCTGCTCATGGTGTTGTTTTCAAAAGTTATTACAAAACTCATACGTGTTCTTTCACTACAACAATATTTTACACAGTCACACATCAACTATCAGTGTTATGAAATCGATGATAAGATCGTGATACTGGCAATATAATAAATATTTCTAACCTTTGTAAAGTGTTGTTCATAAAACTGACTTAAATTTACAAAAAAAACAAAAAAAAAACTAGAAAATTGTGTCTGTAAGACACTAATGATGCCCCCGTGCAGCGCCTGTCACATGATATGTATATATCCATAAAGCACCTACAAAGAATCCATTGAAAACATAACCTGCCATGGAAAAAACTGCCCAAAATGACTAAGTTAAAAAGGCTGTGATTCTGTCAAAATTAATTCTAGACCTATCAATATGCCTCATCATATCTTCAAATATGTCCACCATATGTAGACAAGGTTTGAAAAAGATCCATTGAAAACTGTGGAGCAAGTTGATAACACAAAATCCATACCCTACAATGCAAAATTTCCCTGGAATGACTAAGTTCAAAAGGCCATAATTCTGTCAAAATTAATTCTAGTGCCATCAAAAACCCACATGCACATCTTCAATACATTCACAGCATGTATGCAAAGTTTGAAAAAGATCCATTGAAAACTGTAAGAGGAGTTGATTACACAAACTCTATACCCTACAATGCAAAAATTTGCCTAAAATGACTAAGTTCAAAAGGCCGTAATTCTGTCAAAATTAATTCTAGGTCCAACAAAAATCCACATGCACATCTTCAATATGTCCCCAACATGTATGCAAAGTTTGAAACAGATCCATTGAAAACTGTGGGAGGAGTTGATTACACAAACTCTATACCCTACAATGCAAAAATTTGCCTAAAATGACTAAGTTCAAGAGGCCGTAATTCTGTCAAAATTAATTTTAGGTCCAACAAAAATCCACATGCACATCTTCAATATGTCCATAACATGTATGCAAGGTTTGAAACAGATCCGTTGAAAACTGTGGGAGGAGTTGATTACACAAACTCTATACCCTACAATGCAAAAATTTGCCTAAAATGACTAAGTTCAAAAGGCCGTAATTCTGTCAAAATTAATTCTAGGTCCAACAAAAATCCACATGCACATCTTCAATATGTCCCCAACATGTATGCAAAGTTTGAAACAGATCCATTGAAAACTGTGGGAGGAGTTGATTACACAAACTCTATACCATAAAGCGTGACGAACAGACAGACGGACGGACAGACGGACAGACAGACAGACAGGGGCAAATCTTAATGCCCCCTGACTATCGTCACGGGGGCATAAAAATGTAAAAAGCTGAATTTACAAACATCAGGAATCCAGAAAAGGTGGCTCACAATCAGCCGCCTCATCTAGATCTTGTTATTGTTTTAAGTCCACGGTAAACAGCTATAGTCATGTTGGGATGGTCACTTACCCTAACCACACTATTCCTGGGCAGGCTTTGACCTCATAAGATAAAGCGGTTAACCAGTACTAAGTGCACATACTTCCACCAGTATAATCTAGATCTACAATTTTTTACCTCTAGTCTTTAAATTTTCAATATGATACAGCTTGGATGAAACGACTTTTAAAATTTTGCAGACGCAAATTTTGCCATCTGCTATTTTAAAATTTTGCAGATGCAAATTTTGTTGTCTGCTATTCTGGCACTTTATAGGTTACTGCATGTCTGGATACTTCTATCATTGCAATATCATTGACATCTCCTTGGAAAATGATTTTGATGGCTTAGATTTTCCTTTTAAGCAACCTCCTACAATTTTTCATTCTTTCACTTTTCTTTTCCAATAAATAGTCAACTCTCGGTATCTCAAAACCAAAGCTCTCGAAATCCAAGTTAATCTCAAACTATCGATATCTCAAAGTGATTTTCTGGGACCAGAAAATTTACTTTGAGATTTCAGTAGCTTGAGACAACAGGAGTTGAAATGCAAAGAGAAAATGGAAATATGTCCAAACTATATTCTTTGATATAAGAGAATACTTTGAGATATCATGTCTGAGATATCGAGAGGAGACTGTACTTCAACAAATTGCCTGGAGTTCATTTTTTCATCTTCCCTTACACTGGTGTGATTATCAGTTTTCTGAAAGTTCAGTATTTCAATTTCCTTTATACTGATGTAACAATCCATTTTCTGACAAATGTAGACATTTTACAGAATTCTGTATTTCCACAATAGCTGAATAGACTGGGCCTGCTTCATGGATCGCAATTCCTGAGCCAGGCCAAATACTCCTGAACATCCTTGAGTCCTGACTCCTGAGCCTAACCAAACATTCCTGAACAACCTTCAAATTCAGTTCTGTTCTTTGGGACTTGTAAAGGGCTCACTGTCAGTCCCATGCCCTATCCATCAGATCCCATAATTTCCAAAGCACATTAATTGCAGCTAACACTTAATTTAATGCTTTATGTACAAAGCCCCTAAAAGATCATGATCATTATCTCGGGAATGCATTCTTCCATTCGTCTCTAGGAGCATGTTCGAACAATGCTGCACGGTTTTGATTGTCAGCTCGTTTTACCCAGTGACCGTACATTTTAAACGCACATCCGTCTATAAGTTTGCGGAAATGTTTAACACTGTATGGATTTGACTTTACAATGTCTACAGAAATGGGTGGAGGGTTTTTATGGAAAAACTGTAGTCTATGATAGAAGTTAACACATAACACCATAGCCTGAAAAACAGAATAAAAATTTTGTTATTTACAAGAGTAATTCACTGCAGGCTCCAGATAAGAGGAGTATTTTGAGGATAATTCAGTGACAATTTTTCTTATTTCTCAATGAAAACATACGTTGTGAGACGGTTCTGATGAGGGGTCACAACGTATGTTTTTTTATGGAGAAATAAGGAAAATTATCACCAAGTTATCCATATTACTCCTTCTTATATGGAGCCCTGAAATCTGTTTTAAAAATTGGTATACCTCAGAAAAGTCATTGAAAATTGTCTTATGTTTTTTTTTTTATTTTTTTGTCCTGAAAACACTTTGTGGAATTGCAGACAGTGTAGAACTTGATCAGACTGTTCCTGACAAAATCTTATCTTGGTCTACAGTGGCTGCCCAAGAAGTTTTGTAACAACTTGACGCTTGTTGTTTTAGCTGAGTTCAGTTCAATTCCCCTAACGATGTTCCCCAAGTGGCTCAGCGGTACGTAACCATAGTTGCACGCACTTGGTGCCGAGTGACCGTCCAATCTTGTTGATTTAGAGTATTTGAAATATTTACATAAAATTCAAAAATTAAAATATCGTGGCATTCCAATAGTTTGGTACCTTGATGGCTTCTAAGAAAAGAAAAATAAAGATCATTAAGCAAACTCACCTTGAACTTTCTTTTGGCAAAAAACACTGGTTTAGGAGTAATCTGTGGAGAAAAAATATGAAAACTTTTAAAATATTCTGTTTTTATATATAAATAGCAAATGATCTTGGGGACAATTGTATGCCAGTAAATTTAACTGAATATCTTACAAAGACATAGAAAATTTAACTAAGTTCTGTACACTATCAAGTTAAACTGAACATTTAACAGGTGCAAAGCTAAAATTCAACTAAACAACTAACAGGCTATTAACTGCATATCTAACGTTTCATCAAAAACTTAACTGAACAGCTTTCAGGCATGGAGTAAATTTAGCCCCAAATAAATACAGTCAACTCTTGATATCTCGAACCCTGATATCTCAAGGTACCATCTTATATAGAAGAATATAGTTGGGACACATTTTCTACTTTTATTTACATTCCAACTGCTGTTATTTCAACCTACTAATACCTCAAAGTAAAATTTTCTGGGACCAGAAAATTTACTTTGAGATATCAGTAGTTAGGGATGAATTTCGACTTTGAGATATTGAGAGTTGACTGTTGAGAGTTGACTGTATTTAAAATCTGAAAACTTCAGATTTCAACCACTAAGATCTGTGATGAGAACAACAAACTGTTTCATCCAAACAAGGTCCAACTTACCTCCCTTTGGAAGAATGTATGGTTGAGCGCCTCCTCGGCTGTTAATCTCTGCGTCTTATCTACAGTCAGTAAACCAGATATCTGAAAAGAAATGGCCATATAAGTTATACTGTATAGAGTTTATCAACAGAACTGCATTTTATTATAAACAGCTGTTACCAGCACACAATCTTCTTTGTGGGCTAAAATTTAGGACACATTCAGTGCAAGACCTGAGTGCAGTGCAAGATGCTCCATGGTCTAAATGCTTTTAATCTATGAAGCATTCCTTTTCTACTCAAACTCTGACATATTTACTGATAAGCTCCATATTCCAATATTTGCAACTATTTGTCCACTATGCAAATGTTCAGATACTTTGGAGTTTTGATTATGTGACAAATTTTCTTATTTCTCACCCAAAATGTATTAGAACTGCCTCACCACATATGCATTTATGCATGAACAGAAAGTCTTTTACACAAGCACGAACAAAAAGTCTCTTACACAAGCATGAACAGGAAGTCTCTTACACTATCTTATTTATCCCATCAAGAGTTCTAAGAAATGCTGGTTGATCTGGCCCTGAGGTTATAGAACTTTTTTCGTGCTCAACTCGGCTAAACATGAAATTTTCTCTGCTGATAAAAATGAAAATACCAACTAATGTTGGCATTTTCATATTCATAAGCAGAGAAAATTACGTACTCAGCTAAACTGAGCAAGAAAACAACTATGCTTATCAGTGGTTTGCTATTTATTAGCAGGTAAAATTTCATGCTCAGCTGAGTTGAGCATGAAAATAGTTTTATATTGCGCATTTTCATGAAACAAAGCTGAGCCAGATTTCTGCTGGCTTAAGGCAAGACAAACATATGCCCTCAAAGGGGCTGCTGTGAGAGAATACCTTTCATGAAAAATATGACAAACTGTCTCAGAGTTATAATAATACTCCTATAATCTGGTCATCTGAAACATAAATTTAGCTGCTTACCAAATCTTTAGCTGTTTGACTAATATCGTCCCACTCGGGACTTCCAAACTTGTAGTTCCCCGCCATAATCATCCTTAGCATCTGCATCTGTTTACGATGCCAGAACGGCGGGGCACCACATAGCAACGTATACATGATGACACCACAGGCCCACATGTCAACCTCTCGACCATACCCTGGGTAGTTCTCGTACATGGAAACAGCTAACACCTCGGGAGCTAGGTAACCAGGGGTTCCACATAACTCTGAAACAATCAACAAAATGATTGTATACAATCAACAAAATGATTGTATATGATTGTAACAAACTATACAAGTAAAAGCTTCAAACTTTATACATCTCAAAGATACTATCTCACTGTTATAATATAAATTAGACATACGACTTCTATCATAAGATGTTTTTATTTTCTTCCTTTCCAAAATAATCCAAAAACTTTAGTTCTGTCTTGCACAACTAGAGGTTTTTAAGTTGTGTTGGAGATCAGAAAGTGCATCTTGTAAATGAATAAATGTAGTATTTGTAAACCAAAACTGTGTGTGACTTGATGACTTAATACACTGAAACACTTTTATCCAAACTCTTCTACCACTACTGCAAATCAAAATGGGTTCTTGCGTACACAGAGAAAATAACGTGTTAGTGTTGTCTTCTGATATCAAGTTTATCAAGCAAGACCTGAAACAGCCTAGGAATGGCAAGGCTTGCCTCGCCAGTCTGTCCCGCGTCAATATGTAAGCAGTCACCTTCAGTGATCTCTTCTATAGGCATTGCCTGATATCATTTGCCCAAGGGTAGTTGTAAAGTGACTTGATATCACATTATGTTATCATATCGATGTTATCAGGTGGAATTTGCAGCAGATGCATGATAAAGGGGAAAGGACTCGTAACACAGTAGCTGCGGGTCTGTCTTACTCAAGTTGTAATTCTTTTCTAATTTCTGGACCAGAACTGTAAAACACTTATATTTGGCGGTCACTTTATATTGGCGATATTGGCGGAAAAGCAGAAAATCGCCAAATTAAAATGCCGCCAATATATACTGAAAGAAGAAAAAATATCATTGAGCATATAATTCTATTTCCTCTACCAAATATCAAAGCTAATACAAATTACATATATAAGCGCAAAAGAAGATGCCTCGCAAACAACAAGTGGGAGGAAATGTTCTCAACATACTTATCAGTATTTCAATTTAGTTGATAAAATCAGAAAAAACACAAAATCTGTTTACTTATAACAACTAACTACGCAAAATGTAACATGATTATAATCATAAGTGCTATTATTTTAATCACCGTGACAATGTAGAGCTCAACTAAAGAGCCAAATACGAAGTCAGCAAAAATATTTTGTTTTTGAGAATTCAAAAAACCGCCAAAATAAAAATCCGCCAAAAGGTCCATATTTAAAAACCGCCAAATTTTGCTGCCGCCAAATATAAGTGTTTTACAGTATTATTATCTTATCCATTCCGCTAGAATACTATTGAAATGGCAGTAAAAGACCCATTATCCATCCAGCCACCCTAAATAAATTTAGACAATTCTTTTTTGTTTTTTCGCGTGTTGTTTCATAAACCTATAATTGGCTGAATACCAAACAGGGCAGACTCTGATCAGACGGCTCCTTCAGGAGCAGTCTGATCAGGGTCCACGCTGTTTGCCCTGGTCTTTCTGTTGTCTTGTTAAAACTTCCTTGTTAACCTTACCTGTCAGTTCATCATTAGGACCTACAGTTGTGGCGAACCCAAAATCTGACAATTTCACATTTAAACTATCATCTAGCAAGATGTTTTCTGGCTGAAATAGAAATGAAAAAATATTCTTCAAAAGGAATCCCATGCAAAGTGGTGTGTAGCCCAGTATTAGTTTTCATCTTTTCATCCATTCTTCAATGTGCCCATTAGCACAGGGTATAAACTGGTCTGCCAATTTTCACTTCCTGCCGAGACTGTCTGTCATATTTGGCTTTCGCCGAAACTGTCTGTGATCTTTTGCTTCCTGTCAACACTGCTGTGCCAGATAAACTGCTTCCTGCTGAGACTGTCTGGGTTATTCTGCTTCCTGCCAAGACTCTCAGCATGAAGCAGAATCACCCAGACAGTGTCAGCAGGTAGCCAGTTTTAGCTGATGGTAGTCTTAGAAGGAAGCAAGAGATTGTGGACAGTCTCGGCAGGAGCCAAGTATGACTGATAATCTCGGCAGGAAGCAAAAACTGGCAGACTATCTTAAACCCTGTGATTAGCTTTTCAACAGTTGAGTTAAAGTTTTATGTTAAGTTTGTATTCTTTGCTTTATCAAAAGATGCCAATGGCCTGGGATATACACAAGATCTGCTCACTTGCTCCAGCACTTCAAATGTCACTCTGAATGCTCTATTATGTATCAAGAACATAAATGCCTTATTGCGAGACAAAGGAGGAAAAAACACCTATAGAGACCTGAACATTCAGTCTTTCAGTAGCCGTCAATGTGTCAACACCTCTGGCTGACTACCTATAACACATCCAAACTGAGGTGTGATAGGCTGGATTAGTTTGTGATAGGTTTAATGAAACTGACTAATAATGCTACTAAGGATTATATGTTTACAAGTTCATGGGTATTATTCATGTTATTGCTTTATACCATGTTTATTCATTTAAACATATAAATGTTTGTATTTGTGGTATTTTTTATTTTTCTTCATTTTGTCATGCTATGTTTATATGTGCCCATGCATGTAGTTCCAGTCAGCTCTGCTGCTTGTACTGGGCCAAGAGTAATAAATCTTGGATCTTGAATCTCGTTTCTTTGGTAATAAGACAGAGTTTTTTCCCTTCCAAAGCGATCTCAACAATCTAAATCCATCTTAAAGGAAAAATCCAGACTTTTGGGATTGTTTTGGAAGGAAACAACCCCAGCAGACACACAACGTTGAAACAATACTGGAACAATGTTGATTAAATGCCATGACATTGACTCAACAGTGAGTCAACATTTATTCAAACCTGTGTGCCCAGTGGGCCATCTAATAGCAGAATTTCATCAGAATGAATTACATATTTTGGGTCATGCTAGGAAGGGATAAACCTTATTTCTTCAGTTATAAGACACACAGTTTCCCTTCCAAAACAATTTCAAATATCTAGATCCATCTTAGAAGACGGCTCTACATCTTTGAGATTGTTTTGGAAGCAAAAAACCCCATTTCACAGCTGTATTACACCAGACTGAATTACATATTTGCGGTTATTTTGGAAGGGTAATCTCTCATCTTATAACTGAATAAATATGGTATTGCTGAATAAATAGGGCAATCTTTCTTCTGAGGGGATTAAACTTTGTCAGGGTTGCCATTTATCCTCCATTTCAAAATTCCCTGACTTTTCCCTGATTTTTACCTGACATTTTACAATTTTTCACACCCTTTTTAAGAATCTAAAAGTTAGTTTTACAGTGCTAATTGTATCACATTAAATATTGGGGGTTACTCTTAAAGGAAAGAATTTGCTCCAGAGGGAGCAAATTCTTTCCTGTAAGAGTAGCCCCCAATGAGAGGAAAGATGTGCCCAGATTTTCTCTCCAGAAAGTGTATCTTTTCTAATATATTTTCTGAAGACTGCCATAGCCATTAATTTTCGAATTCCCTGTCTTTTCCCTGACTTTTCAAGTACTTTCCAATTTTCCTGACCAACCACAAAATTCCCTGACTTTTCCCTGACCTGAAAAAAATCCCTATTTTCCAGATGTTTTTCCCTGACCGTGGCAACCCTGCATACCTAATAAATGAGTAAACGTGTATATTACGGTACTACAGACACTATTTCAACTTACCTTCAGATCCCTATGAACAATATTTTTACTATGGATAAAATCTACAGCCGTGAGCAACTGTTTCATGATGATTCTGAAAAGGTACGAAAATACAATCTGAATTAAATGGAAGTACAAGAAAGAACCGTAAGAATTTAATACATATACATACATGTTTTATTCAATATCATATTAAAGGCTTTTAAAATGACATGTAGTAGGATAGATACGGAAATTGGTTTCTCAAAGAAACAAAACTCTAGTGAACCCTCAATAGAACCTGTAATTTAATAGACTGAAGCCAGTCGAAGTCCCTGACCTTTCCCTGGCACGGCAAAAAATCCCCAAATCATCCCTCAATGCCCCTCCACAGTCTGTACCTTTGCTCTCCTTTCTTTAATTTCCCACTCCTCACATCTAAGTTTATTTCCCATTTACACATTCTGTCTTTTAGTATCAAATGGAAAAATTATTATTTTTCCATTGTTTTATATCATAAGAGCATAAGATTTCCTGTGGAAAATATACTGTAAACTCTCTAAGTATTTAGACACACATGCCTGAACAAACGGTGCAGACCCAGATCAGACTGCTCCTTGAGGAGCAGTCTGATCTGGGTTTACACTGTTTATCATTCAGCTGATACTTTATACTGTAAATATTCTAAAAATTGTGACACCTTATATAATTACCATAAATGTCTTAAAATGAAATAGTTTGGTTATGCAATACTGTAATGCTTCAATCAGATGCAGATGGAAGGAAACAGTGAAGACCCTGATCAAACTGCTCCTTTAGCAGTCTGATCTGGGTCTGCACTATTTGCTCAGACCTATCTGTCTCAGTTTTTAGAATTTCTATGCTATGCATCTCCAGGACTTGTCACAACTGAGAGAAGAAAAAATGAAAACGAACACTGCAACAAGAATTCCATGAAACGCTACGTCTCGCCTGGACATTGCTACAGAAACACAGCTAAACCGGGAAACTTGACAGAAGCTCATGCCACAATGTCTGGCTTTCTACTAAACCCAGACAGTTGAGGTGATGGTGAAATGTGTCCCAACATAGAGAGTTATCGCAATATAGGGAGTTATTTTGGTACAACTTATCTCAATAGAGTTCAAAACCCTTTAGAATAATTTTATTTTTAACCCAGGAAATACCAAATTATACAAAGAGCTTAACAAAAAGCTGATTCATAATCATGCATACTTATGTGCATTAAAAGAATAATTAAACCTAGTCTGGTGTCTGATTTCTAATTTTATTGTCATTTCCTGTAATTTCTCTAAATAAAAGATAGATGGATGAATCATGGTCTTACGGTCCATTCAACAGTATTTCTGTCACACTGAGCCGACAAAAGACTGTGTGTAAAGGATAGGAAAAATTCCACCTCCAGCAAAATTCAAGCTCAGAACACTAGCCAAGCAGCCAGCACTTAACCGAGCTTCGAGGGCGCCTCCAAATAACCTGTTAGTGTTATTTGTAATAATCTTAAATTGAAACAAATCAACATTCAATTCAGTGATGTGTCAAAAACATGACTGCTGACTGGCAAACTTTTGAAGTAGCCTGATCATGGTCTACACCTGAGGCATAGCGAGAAGGAGGCCTGGAAACACAGGCTGCAACATATTTACATTCTGTATTAAAGGTGAACCAAAAAAGCAACTGCATTGCTCTCTCCCTTCTCAAAGAGCCCACTCTTAAAGGAAAGAATTTGCTCCTAAAGGAGGAGCAAATTCTTTCTTTTAAGAGTAGACCCTATTTAAGAAATGTTTTTAATACAGTAAAACAAAAAAAAAAGTCACTAAAGTTGTGCTCCTTTGTAAACAAAAATGAGCAAATTCATTCCTTTGACACCCATGCCCCATATATAAGAAAGGGGCCAGTTTTTTTCCATATTAGTGTGATCTCCCTTGGAAGGGTATGCATTCAAATAGATATCTCAAAACGAAAAATGTTTGCTTCAACACTGTATTAGGTCTGGCTACGCCCCTGTACACTGGAATGTCTAAATACTTAGGTCATTATGGTACAATCAATCTTGCATTTGCTGACATGCGAATTATTCTGCACTCTCATGGGAACTTGAGGAACTTTGACACACATATCATTAAAGTACACCGTTAAAGTGCCCAAACCAAGCTGCCTAGTTAATCTTGTTGAGGCCCAAAGCTTCAAAATTTATTTTGGACGAGAGAAAAAGCACCATATGATATAATTTGTGGGCCTTTCCTCTACATTAAATGTAAACACATCTGATTGGTCACAACATGTATCACCAAGATGGTTCTAATATGAGGTCACAATGTATGTTTTCATTGAGAAAAAAAAGGAAAATCAGTTATGAAATATCCTCAAATATTTACATTCTCAGTGCATTGATTGAAAGCCCGAAGGTAAACCATTAGAAATTAATGTAGTATACTTCAAAAACTACATCGGTGCAAGCGACCTTACGTGAGGATAAGTGACGTCAAAATAACCCATGATTCTTTCCAATCCGATTGGACATAGGCATTGTTATGAAGTCATTGACGCTGTTCAGCTGTTAGAAAAACTGCGTATAAATGTTTTTTTTCTGCAATAACTGTAGCCCTAACGCAAATTTATGGTAGAAAGTGAGATAGAAAAGAATGTAAATATAAGCAATGAACTTAACTTTTCTGATGTTCATCAAAGTATATACTACATTGGGCCGCTATTAAAGTTTGCATGAACCCTTCAGGGTTCACTTACTTTGCATGCAACCCAATGTAGTTTACACTTTGATAAACACCAGGGGCCGTATTTATAAAACAACTTAACTGGCTGCTGTGCTGTTGCTAAGGCTGATTTCTAAGAAGGAGATTCACGACAACTATGAAATTTGCTCTGGAGGAACAGTCTTTTTCAGACTGTTCCTCCAGAGCAAATTTCATATTTGTAGGGAATCTCCTTCATAGAAACTCCACCTTAGCAACAGCATAGCAACGACTTAAGATGTTTTATAAATAAGGCCCTTGAAAAATGAAATTCTTTCCTCAAAAAAAACACACATAATCAGGAGCTCTTTTATTTAATTACCAAATTTCTTCGGCTATAAGGCAAGGGTTTTCCCTGCCAAAACAATCTCAAAAATCTAGATCCATCTTACAAGATGGCTCTAGATTTTTGAGATTGTTTTGGAAGAGTAATACCCATTTTATCGCTGAATAACACAAGACTGATTTACATTTTTGCGGTAATCCAGAGCTCCAGATAAGAGGGGGTATTGAGGATAATTCAAAGATAATTTTTCTTATTTCTCAACAAAAACATATGTTGTGACCCCTCATTAGAACCGTCTCGACAAGACGGTTCTAATGATGGGTCACAAAATATGTTTTTGTGGAGAAATATGGCTAATTATCCCAAAATTATCTCTGTTACCCCTTCTTATCTGGAGCACTGGGTAATCTTAGGATGATAAACTCCCATCTTATAACCAAATATGGTATTAATATCAGACTGCTTCAAAATTTGGAATTGAAGGCGTAAACGTGCAAGATACGTTTGCGCCTTAAACTGACATGTTTCCGATTTCCTGCACAATCAATAAAGTGCTGCACTATTGTGCATACAAATATGCTTAATGTTATTAATATTTTGATTGACATGTTTAAGATATCCTGTTCAATCAATAAAACTGCAAAAACGTGACAGGTTTTGTCAAGTAATATGTCTATCAAAATCATGTAACTGACCTAATGACTTCTAATAGGTCTCTAATAGATATGGGTTACAAAAATTGTCAACTCCAAAAAAAAATTTGCACATGCAACTTTTAAATATCAACCTACTGTACTTTTTACCTCTCAATAGCTGTTTTGCCTGAGCTAACATAATAAGACTCTGACCAGACTGCACCTTAGGAACATCACCAGATTTTGGACCTTACACCCCTTTCGTGAGTATTACCAATCATGTATGGCCGACAGTAGAAAGGGTGAAATGAGGATGGGGACAGAGGGCTGGTAACTAATCCTCCCCTTGATCAAAATCAAGCCGAAGACATCTGGATTATGACCGTAAGTATTTTGTGATAGTTTCATTTCCACAAAACTTTGCACTTGCGAAGATTTGCAAAAACTAAACTGTCATAAAGTGTAACAAATTTACCAGAAATACAGTGCATAATTTGGAGACTTTTGGGTCTCTTTATGCACAAATCCTTAATATCGTTTCCTTTGGTCCATTGATATCTCAGTATTATTGCACTTTTAACATGCATAACCACTTTCTTGTTTGAATTCATTTGCATTAATGAGACAGACGTCTCAATCAAACCAGTAAGACCACATCGTATGTTTGCACATAATATGAGCCGCAAAAAGACAAAACCAACAAAGTGGCATGTGTGCCCAGCACACTCAGATCAGCCTGGGCATCCGCCTAGTCAGATCAGAATCTTCGCTTTGCGCTTAAAGGGTAGCCAAGGGTTCTAAGCTAGCTCCATGCAGACAGGGATGACTTTGATCAGACTTGGCGGCTGCCCAGGCTGATCTGAGCCTCCACTGGGCGCACATGCCACTTTGTTGGTTTTCTCGTGTTGTGGCTCATATAATGTTTATCTGCCACAAGGAGGAAGGTTTGCAGTTTGTCTTTTGACAATACATTAAAACTTCTGTAAAATGAGATGTTTATCTCACCACTGTGGAAACTGATAGACATGTTGTGCACCTCACATCCCCTCTCCCAGCCCCTACCTCCCAAACCCACTCACGAGCGGTTCTAGTGTAGTGGATAACACTCCAGACTACCCATCCAGGGGTCCCAAGATTCCCAGTTCTCCTTTCTTTCGGATGAGACTTTACGAGGTCCCGTCTCCATATGACCTCGTTGTTGGTGGGACGTTAAACCCTAGTTCACTCACTCACTCACTCCCAAACCCTCTCACTGAAGTGCCTCATGGAGGAAGTTCAGAAGAGGGGCTCACAACTTGTTTTTATAATGTTTGATATGAACATTAGACTCTTCTGAAAACTGCCTGGTATTGATCAAACTGGTATTGGCATGACCTCTATCACAACTGGCACTGATTGGACCTGTTTATATTCAGCTGTACTGGGAGAGAAACGTACCTGGTTCTTTTCTCTGACAATGTGACAACTTGTGTGAGGTAGTCAAATAATTCTCCTTGTCGACATCTGAAAAACAAAAGAAAAAATTTACGACAAATTAGCCTATGTACAGATACAGCAGAGCTACTGATAACATCTGGTTTTGTGGATAATTCTGAGATCATTTTTCTCAATGAAAACATATGTTGTCACCACTCATTAGAACCGTGAGACGGTTCTAATGAGGGGTCACAACATAAGTTTTATGGAGAACTATTTGAAATTATACCCAAATTATCCCTGTCACCCCTTCTTATCTGCAGCACTGAATTATACATGTTTGATTCAATAGTTAATATGGCAGTTGCAATGCTTTTTGTGTTTTTTAACTTCAGATCTTTTCTCTGACAATGTGACAACTTGAGTGAGGTAGTCAAATAATTCTCCTTGTCGACATCTGAAAAACAAAAGAAAAAATTTACGACAAATTAGCCTATGTACAGATACAGCAGAGCTACTGATAACATCTGGTTTTGTGGATAATTCTGAGATCATTTTTCTCAATGAAAACATATGTTGTCACCACTCATTAGAACCGTGAGACGGTTCTAATGAGGGGTCACAACATAAGTTTTATGGAGAACTATTTGAAATTATACCCAAATTATCCCTGTCACCCCTTCTTATCTGCAGCACTGAATTATACATGTTTGATTCAATAGTTAATATGGCAGTTGCAATGCTTTTTGTGTCTTTTAACTTCAGATGTCGCCAAGATGTGTCACTGTTTATCACTCAAATGTTTGAAGCTTTACCACAAATATGTTGTGATTTATATTAACTTTATTTAATCACCACCTACATAAATTGATTGGTGCAAAAATCTAGTCATGAACTTTATACAGAGGATAAAAACTTCAATATTCAGAATTTGGATTCCACCACATGCAAAAGGGCCTCAATCTGCACATCTTTCATTGCTCCAGATTAAATAACAGGGATAATTTTCCTAATTTTTCCATACAAAAATATGTTGGGATACCTCATTAGAACCATCTTGCCGAGACAGTTCTTATGAGGGATAACAACATATAAGATTTCATTGAGAAAAAGAAAAATTATATCTTTGAATTATCCATGTTACCCCTTCTTATCTGGAGCTCTGACTATACAGGTACCTCAGAATTCATAGATTGTTAATGCAAACAGGGAAGTCACTGATCAGACAGTGCTGATGTGCACGCTGATCTGATTATTTCCTGTTTGCACATGACGAATAGTACATTTTCATGTGACAACAATCATTTTGCTAACACTCTTTTTTTCCCCTAGTCACAGGCAAATTCGATAAAAAAATAACAGCCCAGATATAGATAAGGCAGCTCATAATTAGATGTCTCCTGTGGCCATCAAGTGCTTGAATTTTCATTATGATGATATAGCTTGGATGAAATATTTTTAGAAATTTTGCAGAGGTAAATTTTGTGGTCTGTTTTTTGACCTTTCAGGCTTAGAAACTGTCCCAATCACTTTCAGTCTTTAAGATTAATTTCTATAAATAGAAAACTACTGGCAAGAACAAAATACCAGTTCTATAAATAGACAATATATTGATTGAACTTCTTATATAACTGAAGGCATGTACATGTGTTCAAGATGTAACACACTTTTTGATTGGCTGATATGTAGGCTAAAATGCTATTGCATTAAAACAGTGCTCTCAGTGGGTCAAATGGATATATTTGGGACAAACGTGCAGACACTGAGCACTGACATGTCACAGATTCCAAAGATTGCCTATTCTTTGTAACTTAATGAGATAATGAAGGTTAACATAGGTTGATGAACCAGATTTAATGTGACACTTCAAAACTCGGCCAGTGAAGTTGCATCATACTCCTGATACGCTCAAAGAAGCTTGAAATGTGTCCACAAGACAAAAATGCACCCAACTGAAAACCTATTACCTCTCACAAGAGAACTGCAAACCTGGAGCTCATTGGACAAATAAATGTACAAATCCCAGGGGTGTAGCTAGGGGCAATTACACTGTACACACAATTATGCTTTGGCATGTTCTATTCTCTAGCCCGGCCTGGCCTGGCCTGGTCAGGCCCGATTATACAAAATGAAATAAGAGCTTATTTGATGATATAACACATTGGGCCAGATCAGGCTAGGCCAACAAATATAAACACATACTCTTTTCAACACTCAGAACTTAAATTCTAATTTGTTTCAACAGACTGCCTTATCTACTCCCAAGGGAGCTATATCAAACTGCCATGGTAATTTTTATGGCTGTTATGCTTGATTATTTTGTTTGTTTGTCAGCATTTGCAACAGTGGCTCCTCTAATTAAATAATGCATCAAGTATGATTCTTCAAATAATATTTTGGCCTGGCTTGGGCTGGTCCTATGTGTTACATCATCAGGTAAGCTCTTATGTCTTTTTGCGTAATCGGGCCGGCCCAGGACAGGCCAGGCCAGGCTAGAAATTAGAACATGCCTTATGCTTTATACTCACTGAGGGCAATGATAGGGGGTTAATCCGCTAAGATATATCAAATTTTCTGTCTGTTGGCAGTTAGCATTAAAATTATACCCAATTAACAACATTTCAGCATGAAAATACGCAGGTGTGTGTTGAAATTTTGTCAATTTGACAAAATTTCAATACGCACCTGCGTATTTGCGTATAGGTAGCTACGCCCTTGCATCCCCAGCCCCCCACATTCTCACCCACTCCACCCAGAATTGTAAGATGATATGGCATGCCTAATGGGTGTGAACATTTAACAGGCAAAATTCTAGGCAAAAGCTTAAAACCTGTACTGGACAAGATTACACAGTACATTGGGGAACAATTTGCTCCCATAGCTTTGAATGGTAATCTTATAGGAAAGAATTTGCTCCCTCATAGTGCCATCTCCAATCAATGGAAGTAAGCTGAGGAGATTGTCCCTGACAGTCCACAACAATAAGCCTTGGAAATGACAGGCTGAGCTAACTGCATGCAGCTTTTCTGAATTAAGACAGCTGCTGCAAATGGGTATTTTAGGGTAAACCAACCCAGAAAGAATTAAGTTATATGATACTATTTTCAAAGCCTTCATTTTTCCTTATTCTGGTAAAGTTTAAGTTAAATGATCCTTTTGTCAAGGCCTTTATTTTTCCTTATTCTAGGTTTCATACGAGTTTAAATTGCTCCTTTGAGTCATGCATCTGCAAAAACAAGAATTCCGCGGAATGCTATGTCGCACCTGCATTGGGCTTCCACAGTAGTAAAGACTTTAGTTAAAAGAATTTGTATGAGAAATGGACAAAAAATGCTAGGGTCCACACAATTTTCGATGTAATATTTTACTGAGTCAGAAGAGCATAGAATATAGGCCAAGAGTAGGAATAATTGCAACATCCCTCATGAATGTTCTAAGAATAAACTTTATGCCAGGTGTGATGACTACAGGTATCATACTTTCAGACAAAAGGACTAAAACGCTAGGACTGCCATAATTTTGGGTGTAAAATTTTGCAAAGTCAGCAGAGCGTTAAATATATGTCAAGGGTAAATTAATTGCAACAGCCCTTGAAAACATTCTATGAAGAAACTTGATGCCAGGTTTGATGATTCTAGTTATCATAGTTCGTGAGAAATGGACTTACACACTAGAGTCGACATAATTTTGAATATCAAATTTTTCAAAGTCAGCAGAGCCTGAAATATAGGTCAAAGTAAAAAAAGAGCAACAGCCCTCGAGAACATTCTTAGAAGAAGCTTGATGCCAGGTTTGATGATTCTAGGTATCATAGTTTGCGAGAAATGGACTTAATAGCTAGAGTCGACGTAATTGTTGAGGGACCATTTTACGAAGTCAGCAGAGCATGAAACATAGGTCAAGGGTAAAAATAAGAGCAATAGTCCTCGAGAACATTCTAAGAAGAAGCTTTATGCCCGGTTTGATGATTGTCGGTATCATAGTTAGCGAGAAATGGACTTAAATACTAGGGTCGACGCTAGGGTCGACATAATTGTTGACGGACTGTTTTACAAAGTCAGTAGCGCATAAATTATAGGTCAGGGGTGAAAATAAGAGCAAAAACCCTCGAGGATATTCTAAGAAGAAGCTTTATGCCAGGTTTGATGACTGTAGGTATCATAGTTTGCGAGAAATGGACTTAAACACTAGGGTCGACGTAATTGTTGACGGACGGACGTACGGACGGACTGACGGACGGACGGACGAACGGAATGACTGACGGACGGACGGACGGAAAAGTGAACTCCTATATCGCACCTTGCTAAAGCAGGTGCGACAAAAAACATGCCAAACGTCAAACCGCAGTTTGTAAACAACATATACCCGCCTACACTGTAATGATCTGGCTATAAAACACGTTTTCCACACCTCCCCCCACCCACACAAACACATAGAGGATAGCCCTCCTACTTGGCACACAAGGCTGAATCAATACTGAATCAATCTTGATTCAACATCATGACATTGAATCAAGGTTGATTCAATACTGATTCAACCTTGTGTGCCTGCTGGGCTAATATCTAACCAGTCTTGTGTAACTGTGCTGTAATATGTTTTTCTCTTATAAACTAGTCCCAAAAAGTCTAGATTGATCTTATGGATTTAGATTTTTGGGATTGTTTCAGGAGGAGAAATACCTTGGCCTCATAACCGAACAAATAACAGCTCAGAACAATTGTAAAATTATACACATGAGGCAGCTTATAATGAGCCACCTCATCTAGATCAACACTATTTTTGCCCTCTAGTCTTTGAATTCTAAATATTACAAAAACCTTGGACAGAAGGGTTTTTGACATGTTGCAGACAAATGTTTTGTCAAATGCTTTTTGCCACTTTAAGGCAGATGAAGCTGAGTGTAGACGTAGATCAAACTCAGAGCTCTAGATAAGAGGGAGTATTTGATGATAATCAAGGATAATTTTTCTTATTTCTCATCGAAACCATATGTTGTGACCCCTCATCTGAACCGTCTCGTCGAGACGGTTCAGATGAGGGGTCACAACATAGGTTTTTATGCAGAATTAACAAAAATTATCCCTAATTATCACCAAATACGCCCTCTTATCTAGAGCTCTGGCCCATATTACTTTAACAGTCAGATCATGGAAACAGTGCTCTATCTGCAGGAACTGTCTACCCTGTTTGCTCTTGCATTCATGTTTAAAAAGAGATCCAGCAGATCAGTGGGTTAAGTGCTGGCTGCTAAGCTAGCAGTCAAGGTTCGAATCAATCTTGCTGGAGGTGGAATTTTCCCTGTAAACCAGATTCCATTGCACACAGCCTTCCAATATCACACTTCCATCAGCTCGAAATGACTGAAATGCTGTTAAAAGGGCAATAAAACCGCAAGTAATCCATCCATCTGTCCCTCCATCAGTCCGTCTGTCCATCCCATCCATTTTGTTTAAAAATTAGGGTTGATACAGGAAAAGGCGGTAACTTTGGCGCCTAGTCATACTTTGTTTCTTTTCCTTCAAAGCTTTTCTGTACATAGGGGTAGCTAAACATGAAGGATAACCCCGGAAAGTTTTATGTTACACCGGTAAATGTCAATGTCTTCAATTTTCCTTATTCTTGATTTTATTTCAAGGTTAAATTGCTATTTTGCATCATGCATATGAGAAACAAGACCTGTCTGCGTACTGGATAGCTTGCCAGACAGCGCCTAGCTTGCCCATCACATAAAATACTTTAACATGAAACTTTAACATTTTGCCAACGCCGCTGCTAACTCAGTCGCCGACGCTGGGGGGTAGTGCAATAGCTCTTCCTGTACATTCGTATAGGTGAGCTAAAAATTATGACAAACTGGCTCAATATGACTGGTACTGTTAAAAGGGCCATAAAAACACATGTCATCTGTCCATCCAACCATCTTTTTGAGCATTTCAGGGTTAATACAATAATAATGGTAAAAGCTTGTAGTGGCTTATAATCATGGTTGCTACTCATACTTACAATTCAAATACTAAGAAGATGAAGGTTGGTGTTTCAAATGAGTCATGGAGTTCAACTGAAATGAGAAAGAAACCAAATTTCAGCCATGACAAGATATAAGATGCTAGTCACAGTGGTCTGGCATTCAACACAGGAAATGAAGGAAAATTCCTGACTTTAAAACTCCATCTTTTTCGCAAACAACTTATTTTATTTCAAATTATCATTCTTACGGACCAGACAGTAACTGTTAGGCTTCTTAGTCAGACCAGTTGCTTGTTTCTAAAATTGCACATGATCTAATAAGTACATATTGGCCTGGTTTCAATTGAATGAAAAATTTTTTTTTTCTCATTCGTTCAAAACAATAAATTTTTTAAGGCAGATTATGTAACTCTTCCTTTTTTGCGCAAAAACAATAAAACTTAAAAATGATATCAAATGTCATCCCAGGAAAATATTTTGAAATCACAGACAGTATGCTAATACCGTATGAATCCTATCAAATGCACCAGGGGCATTGCATTTTCCAAATGGACCTCAAATAAACAGTGTAAAGATAAATGTGTATACTTTCAGACGAAGCAACTCTACTCTCTTTGTTTTTTTCCTCCCTTCTCAGTAGGGGTCAACTATTGAAGGAAGAATTTGCTCCTCCAGGAGCAAATTCTGTCCTTGAAGAGTAGACCCCATATTAAAGAGCTACCTCATCCAGAGAAGCAAACAGGAAGTCATGCAAGTAAAAAACATTATTTTCGGAAATGTTTCTGGGGGGTGGGGGGGGGGGGGGGGGTATTTAGAGCAGGGGCATTTATTAGGACTAATATGGGGGGGGGTATTTAGAGCAGGGGCATTTATTAGGACTAATATGGTATTTTTTTTTAGCTTATTTAGATGGGGACCGCCATCTTTTACTCAATATGAAACCTGAATTTGTATATAAAGTTGATTTACTGATATTAGGATGGCCTGTACACTCAGTGTCAGAAATCAACTTTGGTAAAAAAAACTAGTAGCAAAACTCACATACCTGGTAGTAAAAACAGTCTCAGTCCTCAGATTTATGACCAAACACAATTCCATAAGGTCAAAGGCATTGATAATGCCTTTGACCTTATGGAATTGTGTTTTACACATAGAAGCAGCATTTTAATGAAAACTGGCTTGTACTTCCAAGGGATTAACTTTTACTAAAAAATTCCTAGGCAGCAACTTTTTGCTACCCACTTTTCTTCAGGAGACAAATGAGATTTTTAGGTGGCAAATTTGCTACTTGCTACTGTTAAAGACAGGACTTCTCTGGGGGTTGGGGGGGGGGGGGGGGGGGGGGGGGGGGGGTCTGGTACCCCGCACATATCAATCTTCCCTGTACAGGTAAAGGTGTGAAAATTCAGTCAACCAATCATTAGGCCAGAATTAACCGTTATGATGATTTTACTGGCTGACTGGAGGTGTTGATACTATGTGATCATGAGACAGAATGACATTGTGGAAGTTGATCCTCCTTATTTATTATATACCTGTCAATGATAAGCCCTTTGAACTGCCTGTTTTCTGGCTGCTGATACAGAACATCGTATCAAACTGACGTTTTCTGAATCCGTATCACTATCCTTTAAAACGAGGCTATGTCTGAGTTCCAGCTTTGGGCGCGTCATTGTTTAACGTGCATCGTAGAAACGAGAACCAGAGATACCGGACAAGTGACGTAATGTCAACAAACACGTCAAAATGGCGCGCCTCGATTGCTCAGTCGGCAGCGTTTGTCTCACGACTAGCTACATACCTCTGCCGCGCAGGTTCGAATCTGGGTCGATGTATTAGCATTGGCAAGTAATAATGGTTGGCTGTTCCCTCAGGTATATAATAAACAAATTATTACAATAGTAACTTGATCTGGCATAGTGTATCACGTCTAGTGGCTGAGCTCATACCATCGGATCACCCTCGACGCAAGCGTCTTGGGTGATCCGATGGTATGAGCTCATCCACTCGACATGATACACGACGCCAGATCAAGTTACTATTATAATAATGTGTATATAGTGCCATTCCTGTCTTTAATTTCGAACCTTTTGTACACTGAATTTTGTATTTTAAGATGACTTACTGATATTGGGATGGCCTGTATCCTGAATTTTGTATATAAAGTTGACTTACTAATATTAGTATGGCCTGTACACTGAATTTTGTATATAAAGTTGACTTACTAATATTAGTATGGCCTGTACACTGAATTTTGTATATAAAGTTGACTTACTGATATTAGTATGGCCTGTACACTGAATTTTGTATATAAAGTTGATTTACTGATATTAGTATGGCCTGTACACTGAATTTTATATATAAAGTTGACTTACTGATATTAGTATGGCCTGTACACTGAATTTTGTATATAAAGTTGACTTACTGATATTAGTATGGCCTGTACACTGAATTTTGTATATAAAGTTGATTTACTGATATTAGTATGGCCTGTACACTGAATTTTGTATATAAAGTTGATTTACTGATATTAGTATGGCTTGTACACTGAATTTTGTATATAAAGTTGACTTACTGATATTAGTATGGCCTGTACACTGAATTTTGTCTATAAAGTTGACTTACTGATATTAGTATGGCCTGTACACTGAATTTTGTATATAAAGTTGACTTACTGATATTAGTATGGCCTGTACACTGGATTTTGTATATAAAGTTGATTTACTGATATTAGTATGGCCTATACACTGAATTTTGTATATAAAGTTGACTTACTGATATTAGTATGGCCTGTACACTGAATTTTGTATATAAAGTTGACTTACTGATATTAGGATGGCCTGTACACTGAATTTTGTATATAAAGTTGACTTACTGATATTAGTATGGCCTGTACACTGAATTTTGTATATAAAGTTGATTTACTGATATTAGTATGGCCTGTACACTGAATTTTGTATATAAAGTTGACTTTTTGACATTAGTATGGCCTGTACACTGAATTTTGTGAATATAAAGTTGGCTTACTGATATTAGGATGGCCTGTACACTGAATTTTGTATATAAAGTTGACTTACTGATATTAGTATGGCCTGTACAAAGTCTAAGTATATTTATTTCTCTTATAGTGTCTCTTCTAGTTAATTCCGCTACATAATCTTCCACTTTTTCACCACTTATATCGATAATCTTCACTGCATATTCTTTACCGGTGCTCTTCTCTGTACATCGTCTGACTACACTGCTTACACCTCTGAAATATAGAGAAAACAATATGACCATAAAATCATATCAAAATGACCCAAAATTCTACAGGGCTGAGCCTAGACCTGAGCCTAGACAGCAATTTGGGAGAAATAGTATCCCTAAGCTGACCGACTTCTCATCCTACTGTTTTAATTGCCATTTACTGGCTCCTCGTTGCACCCCCTACACTCTCAACCCACTCCCAAGAGTCATTCTAGGGAATTTCAGGTGAATGTCCCTTATTTAGTCTGTATGTTATGCACACGCTACACACTGAACAAGACCTGTCAGTGGGACAGGATAGCTCACCTGATAGCGCCTTGCCCATCACCTAAAAAACTTTAACGTAAAACTTTTACATTTTGCTAACGCCCCCGCCGACGCCTGGAGTAGTACAATAGCTCTTCCTGAACTTCGTTATATGATATTTACTATTCCTTGAATCAGACCAAGTGAACAAAAACAGCAAGAACTGCTCCTGAAGTGCTCGCTGATCCTTCCTTAAAACAGGGTTTTTAACGGTTGCTTGCATGTTTTAAAAGAGACAATTCATCTAACTCATGACCCCATCCAACACAGAAAAGCCTATGAGTGTCTCCGAACATACCAAACACTTTCTGTTGGATGGTGTGTCCTTTCTGTCGCGGTAAATGGAAATGGAATGGTCCTGAGCCTGACTGACCAGTGAGATACTACAGGAATGGTCTGATCTGGGTTTACCGAACTGATGGGCTCTTAATTTTTACAGCGCCGAGAAGGCAGACAACAAAATTTACGTCTGCAAAATTGCAAGAAAAGGATCATATTTAGAATTCATGGACTATAAGGCAAACAGTGTAGATCCAGATGAGGTGGCTCAGAGTGAGCCACCTCATCTGGATCTACACTGTTTGCAAGTTCAACTATTTTCATTTTTGGTGCTCAAGCATTCTTACTAACTATTACGGTATGCAAAACTGCAAAATCCTGCCAAATATGACGTTTTGGACCATCTGTTAATGACAATAATAATGTTAATTTGCAAAGTACCTGGGCCTTATAACACCTACATTTAAATCAATGTTTTTAACATTTACTTAGCAAGTTCCTTTGTACCTATCCATAAAACATCTGTTTGGTGGCAACTTATTATTCACGCTGATGTCATGGTGGTGTGAAATGTGCCGAAAATATGCTATGACAGATTAATATCTATATGCGAATAATTATCTATTAAATTTGAGCTGCTGCACGAAAAAAAAACATCAAAGAGACATATGCGCCCAGCGAAGACTCAGATCAGACTGGGCATCCATCAGTCTGATCAGAGTCTTTGTTGTGCCCTGAAAGACTAGATAAGGGTCTTAGCTACCTCCATGCCGAGAGCAAGGACTCTTATCAGACGGGGCGGATGCCCTGGCGGATCCAAGTCTTCCCTGGGCACACATGCCACTTTGATGGTTTTGTCGTGTCGCGGCTCACTTGTTTTAGACCTCAGACATGGCATTGATTGTGTCTGTGATGGAATGCATACAGAATACACCTATCTGTTATTGCACGATGATTTTTCCTTTTGTTCAGCCATTCCCAAAGCAAGATGATTTAGTCAGAATATTCTTCATGTTATAGAACAGAACAAAACTTTATTCATGTAGGTAAACATGTCAGATCACAGGTGTCAGTTCTATGGTTAAAATGTGCAAATCAATCTTTTAGGTTCATGACTAAATCAACCTGCAAATTTACTGAATGGCATAATTCATGGTGACTTACAGTGCATTTGGAGAAATAGGATCAAAACAATCTGGATAGAGGAAATAATTAGTTTAGCTGATTAGATCAAATAATTTGGCTACTGTCCATAGCAGAGCTCAGAAGTTGTTTGTAGTTTTACGCTAACCTCATCAAGGTTTTAGCTGTTGCGTCCTTGAGAATGATAGGGCCAATGAACCAGTTTTGAAGTTAACATTGATTCTATGTCCCCATCCCTTCTACTTTCCAAACTTCTGGACCCAGTCAGTATTATTGAAATTAAAACAGCTCTGATTAATGCCAGTCAAGAATAATCATGTAACAAAACAGAACTTTACTGCATATAAAACTCAGGCCACACGCAGGTGGCGTGTAACCTATCCATGTCAGACTGATCTTCAGGCTGGCATGGATCATTTAGCCAACCAGGACTGTCCAAACATTCCAAGATTCTGAGTGGTACAGCAAAAGCAAGGCGTACACTTATATAATGTGTAGTGGGCACAATACAAAAAGTAAGGCGTACACTTATATATTGTATAGTGGGCGCAATACGAAAACTGTGGTAGGTCAAAAACACGCATAAACTGCCTACATCATCATAACACAAATTATGGCCTGCAGGCGCAATTTAAATGCAGTCATTAGACGTCACCAAGATCAAAGATTAGGAAGACGGATCTGGTAAATAAACCGCAGGTCGAAGGTGCAATAGGTGTAACGACATACAACTGAGTCACCTTCATTTCAAATGACATTAATTACCGTAAAGAAGTGAAATATTGGAGCAGAAATGTTTGACCCAACAGTGTAGATCCAGATCAGACTGCTCCTTAGGAGCAGTCTGATCCCGGTCTTCACTGTTTGCCATTCCACCTGAAATATTTGAAAAAAATTGCCGCAGACAGTAAAATCTCTGAAAAATTTCTGTATTTCTGAAAGTGTCCCAGTAAGCAGGTAAATTACGGTACTAAGTTCAGGTATAGTACAAATGTGCAGTATGTGCATCAAGATGTCAGCTTGAGAATTTACCTGTGCTAATGCAAAAATACGTGCACTTGGTCTGTTATAACTATTGATAAAATAACCGCTAAGAAATTGTTAAATGCAGAGATATTGTATAAATGTATGAGTATACTGCCATGACTATAAAAATGTTTGGGATGACAAAATGTGCAAAAAAAACACAACAGAATTTTTTCCAATCTGCACTGGAAAGAATTTGATCCCAAAGGAGCAGGAGTGGCAATAGTGTAGCTGAAACATGCTGGACTACCAGTCCAGGGATCCCAAGATCGATCCCTCACTAAAAATCTCCAGCCTTTCGGATGAGACTTTAAACCAAGGTTCCGTCTCTCGCTATGACCTAGTTGTTGGTGAGATGTTAAACCAGAGTTCACTCACTCACCCTAGAGGAGCCAATTCTTTTCTATAAGGAGTTAGCCTATTAAGAATGGAGGTAAAATAAAAAATGTCTGAGCTGCCTCCTCTGAAAGTAAGCCCAGTCACCTTAAGACAAGCCCCAATAAAGGTCTCGTATAACTCAGTGAAAACATGTTTTGACCCCTCATTAGCACCGTCTGGACGACAAAGTTCTAATGAGGGGTCATAACATTATCTTTTCATGAGGAAATGAGAAAAATTATCTTGGAATTATCTTCAAATACTGACCTGGGCCTCTGAATACAGGTCTAACTGCATCATTTTATAGAGTTGGCGATAAGCACAACAATTACTATCAAAGACAATTGCATGATCCCTTAAATTGATCATCCCTCAAGACTTTTTTTTATGTGTCAGCCAACAGAACAGAATCTGATCAGTTGGTTCTTGTCTACAATATCTGTTCATGCCTTTCAGAGCTCCAGATAATGAGGGGTTTTGAGGATAATTTGAAGATATTTTTTCATATTTCTCAACGAAAATATATGTTGTGACCCCTCATTAGAACCGTTCGAATGATGGGTCACAATATATGTTTATAGTGAGAAATAAGGAAAATTATCCCTAAATTATCCCAGTTACCCCTTCTTAACTGCAGCACTGTGGGCACTTTCTGACTAAATGTCTGAATAAATTTGCGGCATGTCAGTAGCAACATTTGTCCATATCTCCTTATCATTTCTTAATTGTCTGTAAATTGATACATGGTCCACTTAAGTTGATCAAAGCAGGATTTATTAAGATTATAATACACAAAGTTTATCAAAACATGTCAAATATTTCATTATTTATAACAGTTCAAAACTATTTGGATAACCTTTGCATTGCTTGCATATTTACCAACTACCATCAACTTAACATTACCTGAAGGTTTATGGGTACTTGGCAAAATGTTTTTCCACCATTTTCACACAGGGGAACAACTTTTGTGACTTCCTATTTGCTTCCCTGGATTATAAAGCCCTTCCAAAACAGGGTCTACTCTTAAAAGAAAGAAGCCCATCCCCTAACTAAGTACTCCTAAAGGAATGAATTTGCTCCTAGGGGATCAAATTCTTTCCTGTAAGAGTTTATCCCAATTGAGAAGGGAGGCAAAAGATGAAAATGGCAGAGTTGCTTCCCCTGAAAGTGTATGTGTTCACCTTTTAATATTCTAGTAACAGTGTAACTGAAGATCAGACTTTTCCTCATTTCTCTCCCCCATCCCCATACCACCAGAATGATAGACGCACACTAGCTCTGAATCCTAAGGAACAGTCTGATTATACATTATCCATTCTGTTTCATAAAAATGCCCTCACAGGCAAAACAATGAACCACCAAAAACAAAAATAGTTGAATTTGCAAACAGCATAGATTCAGATGAGGTGGCTCATAATGAGCCACCTCATCTGGGTCTACACTGTTTGCCCTGAAACTGTTCTTTGAATTCTCAATAAAATATACCGTAATCGACCCATTTACCGCACATGCCCCTATAACCGCACACCAAGGCCATTTCCGGACAAACTGCACAAGCGCATTCTGCTTTTTCTTTGAAACTCTCACAAAACCCAATAATTAACAGAGAACTCATGAAAAGTATAAACACAAAGTATTTCCAGTCCTACCCATGTTGCCTCTTTCCAGTAACCCTGCATTTCATTGTTCTGAGTGTGCGGTTATTGAATACATTTTAACCACATCTTTTTGTTGCAATTTTGAAAAAGTTAAGCGCACGGTGCGGTAAATGGGTCGATTACGGTAGCTTGGCTAAAATGTTGCAGACATAAATTTTGTCATCTGCTTTTTTTGCACTTTTAGGGTTAAATATGGTTCCCCTGTCCTAATAATTACAGCAACTATGGTAAGCTAATCTCAATGGAAAAGTTTGAGGATTTGCAATGGTCTTGCTGACCCTTCATTCACCTGGTTAAGGATATAAACTGACCAGTATTTGTAATACTTAGGTCATTTATGTCAAGAACCAAGAGAAAAGTGCATATAACTTGTTGTTGTTTGTCCAATCCTGCTTATTACCCTGGGTATACAACCATAACAGGTACTTTACCATAACAGGCACATAACCTCAGGGTGTCAGTGCTCGAGATAAGAAGAGGTTACAGGGATAATTTAGAGATAATTTCCCTAAATTTCCATTAAAATATATATTGCGACCCCTCATTAGATGATGGGTGGTTGATAATCTAAAGCTCTATGCAATGGAACTCGTTTATGACCATGAAAAGATTACCACCTACGATGGCTTGATCAACTGAGCTACCAATGCTCCTGTCCCATGTTATCATGAATGCATGGTGAGGATTGGATCTATTTACATTGAAATGTAAGACCAGTGAGCCATTGGTGTCAAAATCTGAGGATGAAACTGACGTGTCCAAAAGTTTAGTGTAAATGTAATACCATTTCTCTCAAATTGCAGCACGTTTATTGATTCTTAGCAAGTCTAGACTAACCAATTCCAGCACCCATGCTGTCTTGTAATGGAATCAATCAATGGAATACAGAAAGCCAGACAGACAGGCACATTGTGATGTAACTTGTATAGTTTGAAACAAGGAATGGGGAGGAGTGGAATGGAATCAATTGGCAGGGATAATCTGCCTCACTTCTTTCCATGGATTTGGAATGGTACTCTTACAGGAAAGAATTTGCTCCCCCTGAGGGAGGGAGCAAATTCTTTCCTGTAAGAATACCATCCCAGGCTCCGGGAGCAAATGGGAGATGATCTCATCCATTCCATTCCATGTTTTAAACTATGCCTATGTAATTACATGTATAATGTAGGATACTCTGAATTGAAATAGCATGGATCTACATTTGAAATGTAAGAACAGAAGCAGTATCTTTGATGCCTTGAATCAGACCAGAATAGAACAGAATCAACTCAGCAAGTGAGCAAGGGCTCGCTTTTACCCCTGGCCAGTACCACCTCTTAATGCAGGATTTCTGTGCCGGGGGGTGGGGTGCTGAATGGAGGTGCTGACACTTTGTGATCACAAGACAGAATGACAAATCTATACCCGCAGGCTTCCATGACAATAACTATATACCCTCATTTTTATGCGAGGTATACCAAAATTTGGCTGTGCGCTTATACATGTATACTGGGTCACCATACCAGCATTATTAACCAACCAGTATGAAAACCCGGTACTTGGTTACCACTTCTGAATTGTCCCTTGTGTAACAGAATGGGCTACATTCTGTTACACAAGGGACAATTCAGAAGTGGTGTAACAGAATGGACTACATTCTGTTACACAAGGGACAATTCAGCAGTGGGTTGTCATAGTAGTAAAATTATCAATTACCTTTGCAAATTCAAAAATTTCATTTTTGGGGCTCAATGTTGGCATCAGATGGATGTTTTCACCACATCATAAGAATTTATGAATCAATGTATTAAAGATTAAAGATCAAATGAATGATGCAATCTGAACGCCTCTTCAATATTATGAGAATGTATAACAGAGCATTGAACCCTTGTGGCCTACAGCAGAAAAAGTAGTCGATATTGATCAGTCTTGAAACTATGCTATATTGAGTGTTTTTGTATGCATAAAATAGTTTCGGTTTCAGTTTCAGTAGAGTAAGAAAAGTGTGCCACGACACAACAAAACCAATTTTGTAGCATGTACGCCCAGCGAAGACGCAGATCAGCCATGGCACCTGCCCAGCCTGCTCAGAGTCTTTGCAGTCCACATGGAGCTAGCTTAGACCTTTAGCTACCCTTTAAGCGCATCGCAAAGCCTCTGACCGGACTGGGCGGATGCCCAGGCTGATCTGAGTTTTCACTGGGTGCACATGCCACTTTGTTGGTTTTGTTGTATCGTGGCTCAAACATTTCATAACTATGGTCATATACGTCTCTAAAACATCGTGCAGAACTCGAGATAAGAAGGGGTAACAGGGATAACTCTGGATATTTTTCCTTATTTGTCCATAAAAACATATATTGTGACCCCTCAATAGAACCGTCTCAGTGTGACTGTTTTAATGAGGGGTCACAACATATGTTTTCATCAAAAAATAAGAAAAGTTATTGTTACCCTTCTTATCTGGAGTGCTGGGTGACATTACAAGGGCGTAGCTACCTATACGGCAAATACGCAAGTGCGTATTGAAATTTTGTCAAAATTGACAAAATTTCAAAATGCACCTGCATATTTGCATGCTGAATATTTATAAATTAGACAACATTTCAATACCAATTACCAAAGTGGCTGAAATACTAGCTTTCCCTTCAAGAAGTAGAGAATAAAACATGGTTGTGCGTATTATGAAATTGCCCCTAGCTACGCCCCTGCATTAAGCCTTGCAACATAACACACAGCAATGAAACGTACTTCTCAAATTACATGAAAAATGATTCTGAAAAAAAATCATAACCATATTAAATTTTCAGGTTATTATCAAATTGGGACAGCTCCACCCAAGTTATTCTTTTTCACTTTTTCACTATGAAAAAGTTACTAGTTAATCTGGGGCCGTATTCATAAAGCCACTTAAGTCGTTGCTATGCAGTTGCTAAGGCTAAATATCTATAAAGGAGATTCCCTACAACTATGAAATTTGCTCTAGAGGAACAGTCTTTGTAAGACTGTTCCTCCAGACCAAATATCATAGTTGTAGGGAATCTCCAATATAGAAATTTACCCTTAGCAACAGCATAGCAACGACTTAAGTTGCTTTATGAATACGGCCCCTGGTCATCATACGAAGACCTGAAATCAATAGGATCAGATTATTATCTGGGGCAAACACTAGCTGGTTAAAGGCTACCAAGAGAAATCTTCGCAATTAAGAACCCTCTGCTCGCTAGGCTCGCTTTACGTTCTTAAATGTGAAAAATTCTCGTCATAACCTCTGACCTGTACAGTTCCTCTTGATTTTGTATTTAACCATAAACCCTTCAAAAACTGGGATCAGTCTTCAGCAACATAATAAATGCAACCCAGACACAATGACCTTGACCCAGTACCCAGTTAAAAACTACAAACTATAATACTTCAACTGTAGGTACATATGTCAGATGGAATCTCCGTTTAATGTCTCATCCCAAAGATGGGAGGAGCATGGGATCATCAACAGTGCAACCCCTGGATACTCAGTGAGTGCCAATACCATTTATAACACAGACGAAGAAATATATCCGACCTTGACCTTTAGCAGCATGCAGCAACATTATGTCAAAACAATAAAATTTAAAAGTTCCCCATATAACAAATATACCTGTACTTAAAACTGCTGAAAGTTTAAATTAATGAGCCTTTACCTCCCACATATATGTATTATAACCATGGACCGTGAATTATACCTGACCTTGACCTTCAATTTCAAAATAATAAACAAGCCCATTTAAGCCCTCAACTGCTGTTTTACATCACACAAGGCAATAACAACTTAAGTACCACAGTAGTATAGTGTGTTGTTTTATAAGGTGGAAACATTTTGGAGCAGGACACATTTTTGAGAAAATCGATATCGGATAAATGCGGAATTTACCGAGTGCCTCCGAGCTATGTTAGTACGATAGTAAATATAGAAACCGAAGGTGTACGGAAACGGTCGAGACCTAGATCAGATTATATTCTTCATCATTTACTGCCTGAACGTTGTAAGGAGAAGACAGATAGTTTAAGCTGTTGAATATTATAATGGCTCAGAAAAGACAAGGCGAAATTATGACCACGCTTTCTACTAAAATGTTGAAAATATCTGAGGACATTGACTTAGAAGATGACAAGAATTTGGATGATTTCAGTTTGTCCAAAGATGTTAAGATGTCTTTTCGCTACGATTCACTATTAAAAACATTAGTTGTAGGAGTAGAAAAAATTCGAACGGATGATTCTGAAAGTAGATGGATCAGTTTTGGACAGGAAGAAGCTATAAATATTGTAAATCTACTACCTGTTGCAGAAAAAATAATTAGTAGATATACAGCTAAGAGATCTTCGAAGCCGATTGACATTCCGTTTGAGATATGTAAAGGTGATGTTGGGGACTTGATCACGGTTTTGTCTGTGAAAGAAAACATATATAAAAGAGGCAAGTTCGATATAGATATCCGGAAATGTATTACAAAAGAGGATGGAACTTATACTTACACACCAGAGGGTGTAAGATTTGATCATACACTGATACAGAAATTTTCTGACAAACTTCAACTGTACCAGTCTTTGAGTGAAACAATAATTGAGAAAACATCTGAAGTAATGAAAATGTCTATGGCATACGCATTAATTAAAGAAATCACTGAGTTTGCTAACAGTCAGCAAAACTGTGAGGGTTGTCAAATTAATCATCCTTCTCAAGAACAACACATGGGATTTCGAGGGTGTTTGTCGGATGAACAGCCTGCTTGGGAAGAGTTCGTTCAACACTATTGGTTCACAGCTAAAGCCTCCGTCGAGGAAGACGATGTATTGAAATCAGCGGAAGAAGTAGTCTTACTTTTACCGGAAGTGCAGGTATGGCTATCATTAATAGTTCGCAACAAGTATTTATAAAGAGTATAAGTGTTAGATACATTTCTTAACGAGTGGCGAATTTCTCTCTCTCAAAAGATCATTCTTTAGTTAAAAAGAAAAAAATCAGCTTAAAAGTTTACTGCCTGTTGGAAAATCTCGGTATTTAACGTTTATCAAATAATGCTGTTTATTATTTTTGTTTTTTGCCTGTTTTTTGGCGCTGTGGAAGTCACATTTTTATAGCCAAACAGTGATTACTATTATCACGTTGTTATTGTTATTTTTTCTTCTTTTTTTCAGAAATACTTCATTCCTACGATATGTTCTCTGGACGACATAAATGACGATGAATTGAGAGACATCGTACTGAAAAAAGATGAAATGAAGGACGAGATGTCATTGGCGTTTAGAGAAAACAATGGACTATAGTGCTGTGAATTGAAGCAAAAGTGGTTGAAAACAACCAGAAAACTATTTTAGCCTTTTCATGATATATGTATATATTTAATTGATGGGTGTGTGTTTGTACGTTTATATTTTCATTTACTTAAACTGTTTTATTATTTAAAAACCGTATTACTATCATTTATACCTATAAAATGTGAGTAAGTTAATGACGGAATAAAAGTTAACACGTACGGTGTTTGTTTAAATATTACACAACCATTCTGCAAGATTTAATCTATAAAAACACGTAAGAATACTTCTTTTACCAATACTGTTTTATCTTCACAATGACTGACGCAACGGATGAAATATATCCTTTAAAGGCCTCTAGAGTACAATTTGAAACTGAAATTATACAGCGTCATATCACTGCGGTAAAATGGACTGGCGTAACATTTATATTGTTAGCTACGATTTTTACACCCGTATTTGTCTTTACGGGGATAATGGTACAGTCTAAATCAGTGATAGACTATGAAGTTAAAGAGGCTGAGTTTAGCAACGAAACAGCATGCATATATGTCAAACGCTACAACCTCAGCGATCATGTTTACTTGACTGTATGCAATCTAAATGGAGAAATAGTTATCGATATCAGAAGATTTTTTAATCAAACCGCGTCCATCCGAGGTATTCCTTTGAATCTGAAACAGTGGTACAGTTTAAAACAAATGAGAGAAAGGATCGATGCAGCTGTCAGTGAGGCTAGGACCTATTGGAGAGTGTTGAAAAATCATGCTACACAACCATAAACAATTTACAGTCAAATAAATGACATATTGAGGAGCTGTCATGAAAGAAACACAAGTTGTATTGACAAGTGTTGACTGATCCGTTTCTGAGTGTATCTATAATATTCCAATCAACAGGAAATTCTGCTCAATGGAATTATTTTGTCATTTGTACTAAAACTTTCCAATTTAAGTTTAACCGTGATATGCTCACTGCAAAGAACGTCGGACAAAATTAAAAGTCATGTTTTTTCTTCACCTTTTTTCATCTGTATATATATGTTGTCTGCAAATTTGTTATTTTACAAGATTGTTTTGAATGTTGATAAATAAACATATAATATATATAGACCCAATTATCTGTTTTTTGTTATTTTGTCAAACATTTATGGCTAACTGTCTTAAACATAATATAGTTTGAATCTATATTCAATTAGACACTCTATGACCCAGACAAAATTGAGAGGTGGTTTACATCTTAAGGTTAACCGTTTTTATGATTTAACATATATAAGTAAGACTACTGTATCCCTACTCCTCATTATTTAGTCTACACCGTCAGTGGCGACATGATTATTACAAACGTTGTATATAGCGCCAATTTACTGTGTACCTTCAACCTGAGGAAACTCTGTTATCAACTGACAAATGTCAGGTACGAACCAAAACGTTTTCCTGGACTTATATGGCAGCATCCAAGCATTGGCGGTAATTGTCTGGTTTTCAGCAACGGTAATATAAATTGCAACGGTAAAGCTAGTTGTTTCAGAGAAGGTCATCAAAGACTCCGAAAATACGCTAGATGTTTACAGAAACTGGGTTATAAAGTGCATGTCACTCGTTTAAAGCGACTCACGGTTTCTGCTTACAAAAAATTAAGCAGTCCTTTACGTTTGGAACAAATAGCTATAGAATGGGGTCTGTCATACACTCCGGAAATATTTCCGACTCTAGTATTCAAAAAGGAGGTAATAACATTTTCTTGTTTTCATTCTGGTGCGATTATCATAACAGGAATAAAACGTCAGCGTCATATCGATGACGTCATTTATCCAACACTGGTAGAATTAGAACTGTATACAATGTAAGAATAATGGCACGTACAATTAAAACGACAACAACAACAATAACAACCATGAACCAATCCAGCGTTTACAATCGCATTCAGTATCTTCTAGCGTTGGAGAATGCTGAAGTTACAGATAGAGTAAATATGTTAAGAACCCTGACCCCTTTGCAAATGAATTGTCTGGAGGAAATAGCACGCAGGATATATGACCAAAGGGTTCCTGTTCTCGCACGTGACATAAATTTCTTCAGACGAAATAAACTTGTGTTGCGAAGCATTTTTTCAGGAAGGACTTCTTTTCGTAGGAAAGTAGTGATTCTCATCCATCACCACGCTCTCATTCCTAGGCTACTCAGAATTCACTATATTATGTCAACCATCCGAGATCAAGTGCACACTACTCGTGAATCTTAAGAAACCGTCTTAACCAAGACTGCTATTTATTAACATGACTTACCAAAATTATTTGAAAAAAATCTATTACGACCCAAAACATCCGGCTTCCTTTTCCGGTTTAGATAAATTGTATAGAGCCGTTAGAAAGGACGGAAAGTACGTTCTTGGAAGAGCAAAAATAAAGGCATGGCTGATTAAACAGGAACCATTCACGCTACACCGAGCTGTGATTCGAAAACAAACACGTCAAAAGATTATTGTGCCCTACATAGACTATCAATGGGACATTGATACGGCATATATGACAACATATAGTAAACAGAATGCTGGCTATTCATACTTTCTCCTAATCATCGACGTCTTCTCTAAGTTTGTATGGACATTTGCCCTGAGAAATGTTCGTGGTAGTGAAGTTGTTGAGTCCTTTCAACGCGTTCTAGATCAAGGGAGACGACCCGATAAAGTTCGCACAGATATGGGAAGTGAATATAAGAGCAAAGTATTTCAAAATCTATTGAAAAAAGAAGGCATAGACCATTTTTATTCTTACAATGAGACCAAAAGCGCTGTGGCAGAAAGAGCTATCAAAACGATAAAATCCAAATTAGCTAGATACATGACCAAACACCAAACCCATCGTTGGATTGACGTATTAGAATCAATGACAAAAAGTTACAACCACACCTTCCATCGCTCACTGAAGAAAGCTCCCATTAATGTTAAACCTGAAGACCAAGCGACAATATGGCAGATGCGTTATGATCCTGTACCCAAGTCAAAATACCGTGAGACATCATCTGCTCCTCCTAGATACCGTTTTAAAATTGGCGACAGCGTGCGCATATCTCATTTGCGACGAGCTTTTCAACGTGAATATGACCAGAGATGGACAATGGAATACTTCACTGTCAGCGACCGAGGTATAAAGCAAGGCCTTCCTTTTTATAAACTTCAAGACCTCGAAGGAGAGAGTATTCAAGGGACGTTCTACACCAATGAAATAAGTAAAGTACTTATCGACAAACACGCCTCATTTAGAATTGAAAAAATAATACAACACACAAAAGGCAGGGTTCTAGTCAAGTGGATGGGTTGGCCTGCAAAATTTAATAGCTGGATTCCTCGTAAAGACCTAATGAAGTTTTCTGAAAATCATAAGAATGAGAAAAAGAATTATCAAGTAAAATGACAGATATTTATTTTTTCATAAGCAGTCAAGATTCTGTCGACGTCAGCAAGAACAACGATCCTTCTGACTTTTGGATTCAATTACCTAAACCTTATACTCTGGAGGGTGACTGGGTTTGCTCTGTGCAAGAGATTTCCCTAACACTGGATTTTAAACCTAAAAGTGCACGTCTGTATTTGTGTTGCGATCTAGTGGAAGATTCCTACGTCTTTAATACCCTTCTGCCTGTTTTAAGAAACGTCGAAGTACGAAGTCTATATAAGAAATATAAAGCTGAAGAGTATATCCATCCAGCCTATATAAAAGTAAAATCTAAGAACTTTCAAAAAATAAGACTGTTTCTAGTAGACCAACATTTAAAACCCGTTCAGTTTATGTCAAACGATCTGCATTGTGTGATACATCTCATGAAACGATGGGTTCGATAGAAATTTTCGATTCAAAGCAAATGAGATGGATTCCGTACGTCCCGGATTATGACAAATGGAAGCAGCATTTTCAGGATATTCAGAATGGCTTTGTTAAACCTGATCACATTGGACGTTACATTGTAGGAAGTGGAGGAAAATATCGACCAAAGGCCGAGGTAAAAGCACAACAACCTCAAGTCAAGTTTGTGACACCAGTCGCTCAAGCCCTTGAAATAGCTAAATCAGAATTACAGAGAGAAAACTTCAAACCTCGTAAGAACAATAGAGCCAAACGAGTTAAGAATGTAAGAAAACGTATATATACGGAAACCGGTTTTAGCAAACCAAAATATATCAGAACCACTCAGTACGAGGATTCACAGCTGAACAATTAACATGAACGGGGAAGAGCACCATGATCAAGAACTTTCTATATTCGAACCTGCACCAACGGATACTTCTTTACAGACTCGGGAATGGATTCAGTATCGTCCGGTGAACCAAATCTCGGATAGTTCCGCCTTAGATTTTAACATTCCACCTCAATCTTCCGCTTATATTGACTTGAAACGCAGTGTTCTCAATGTCAAATTGCGTCTTACCAAAGCTGATAACACACCCATAGAAGTCGGACAGGTTCTTGGGCTTGTGAACTTACCTCTTCACAGCATTTTCAATCAGATTGAAGTAGCGTTTCAACAGACATCCTTAGGACATGCGGGAACTAATTACCCTTATAAAGCTTACATCGATACTTTATTAAAATCAAGCGAAGGTCAGCAGAAAAGCCTTATGACAAGCGAACTCTTTTTTAAAGATACGGGAAATCACGACGATGCAGACGCCAAAACCGGCTCAAATCATGGTTTAACAGCAAGAAGTATATATACAATTGGAGGAAACATTGTAGATTTGGAAGGACCACTACACTTACATCTTTTCCAACAACCTAGACTTTTGATCAACGGTGTGGGGATGGCTCTAAAATTTTGGCCTAGTCATAACGCTTTTAGAGTGATGTCAGATACCATCACTCCTGATGAGAAGGTTCAGGTTGTGGACGCACGGTTAAAACTTTGTGTTCAAAAGCTTAATCCGGCAGTTATCATGGCTCATGAAAACTTGATGAAAAACTCTCCTGCTTTCTACCCTTATCTTCGCTCAGAAATTAAGACGTCCTCCATAGCTTCTGGTCAATACAGTTTTTGCGCTGATGATATGTTCCAAGGTCTAGTACCCAACAAACTTATAATAGGTTTAGTGTCCAGCAGCGGTTTCATGGGAGATTATAAGAAGTCACCATTTAATTTTCAGACATATGACTGTAATTCCGTGGGTATTTTTATAGACGGACAGTCCTTACCCGCTCAACCTCTACAGCCAAACTTCGCTGAAGAGACGTATATTGAATGTTATAGAACACTTGGCACGTTCAGACACGATATAAACATTTCAAGAGACGACTACATAAAAGGATACTGTCTGTATGTCTTAGATTTGAATCCGTATTACTCTTTCAACACAAAAAGGAAAGGACATTGTCGTCTTGAGCTAACGTTTGCCAAAGCTCTAATAGAAAGTGTGACTGTTGTGATGTACGCTACATTTCCTGAAGTTCTGTATGTTGATCAGGCACGAAGCGTTTTCATACAATGAATAATTTTCAAATTAAGGACATATTAAAGGAATATCCAGTAACTGTATGCTCGGCTGATGAAATTACTTATAAAAAAGGAGAGTTTATCATCTCTAACACGCAGACAAGCTCTAGCGCTGGAGAGCACTGGGTGGTGCTTTATTTTGGAAAGGAAGAACCGGACGAATTTTTCGATTCTTTAGGCAATTTACCAGAGCATTACAGCTTTACCTTGGAAGCTGTATTTAATAAACCCTATTTATTGACTTTAGACCAAATTCAAAGTTCAAATTCCGACAAATGTGGGCAGTACTGTATATATTACGTCGTATGTCGATGCGCAGGATTAGATATGCAAACCTTGTTAAATGTATTCGATGTAAACAATAAGGAAAGAAATGATGAAATAGTCAGTGGACTGACACAAATTGAAAACTAAAACTCGAAAACGTATGTTGTTAAATTTTATTGCATATAATTTAATCAAATGAAAATAAATGTCAAATATTAAAAGTATAATAAAGTTATAAAATTTTCAAAAGTTGTTACGTTTTAAAATGAAATCCAGTTTTTGAAAACACCCCTCTCTCCTGGTGGAAGAACTTGTGTGTTTAATTTCGCCTGTCTAGATTCTTTTTTAATCTTTAATTTAAGTCCAGATTCTTTGGTAGTTTGTCTCGGTTTTTGTTTCCTTTGTTTGTTTGTTGTAACGGGTATTTTTGTACCATCCAATGCAGGTCTTTGTTTCATGTCAGCTGATTCGTATTTTTCAGACTTAGTATATTCTTCCTTCGACGATTCTTTTGTTGCGTCTGTGATTTGTGCCAGTAAACGTTGATATTTATCGTAAGGCAACAAAATAGTTTTCTCCATTACTCAAAAACAGTTTTCAGATGAGGTATGGCTATTTGTAAAAGTGTTAGTATTGGACGCTGATAATGAGAAATGGCGCCCTTCTTTTTAACGAATCCTAGCTTTCTGCTGCCTATGAGGTGAATAAAACGTTTATGTTTTTTCAGTTTAGCTCTCTCAGAAGGCGATAGCACTAGGATAGACTTGATAATATTGTGCGCTATTTGTGAAATGGCTTTTAGCTGATCTCTAGTAATAGTTCTTATCAACTGTTTCCTTTGCTTAGGCGTAGTTTGAGATAACAGAATAATGAAATGACGCTGATTTCTTACGAGTTCTACCATTTTGCCTGTTATAATCACTGATATTAATTAGCGTGTTCTTACGCTTATTTCAACTGGTATATAATAGGTTCTTCGCTTGGAAATATGTTCGTCCTTAATCGTCGTTGATCATCACCTGTTGGACTCATATCAACTACCAGATAACCGTGATCTCTTTTTCCTAAAGCGTCTTCATAAGCTTGCATAAACCCTTTATATTTTCCCGGAAATAATTGGCGTCCAACTACAGAAACTTGTGACCTATCTCTGAGATTTTTCATAAGTATCAAATACCAAGTATTTAAAGCGATAGTTCTTGCGCATTTTCCTTTTGGAAATAAGTTTTGAGTTATAAAAATTACACTTATTTTTCTGTGATGACACCCCTGTGTGAATAATAGTTCCATATTTTGATTTTGAACAACAGCATGCATTAAATCATCAATTATCAAAAGACGGTGACGACCGTCTCGTGTCATGTCATCTAAATGATGTTCAGTAGGCAGTCCGTGGTGACTGGTAAAATTAGGCACAGTTCGTTCCATTTTAGCTAAGAGTTCTTGATAAATTCCGTAGCAGTATAAAATTTGCACAGGAGGAGATTGCCTGTACATCTTATCAACATTTAGTAGAAATCTTCAAAATACTGTTTAGGGTTCAAAAGGGTGTCGGGTTTAAAATCGACCTGCTCCCAACTCTCGGGCACTTGAATGTCTACTTCAATGAACCCAAACAATTCATCTTTTACAATGGCGTCAAGTATGCGGGACTCTGTTACACAAGTTTTATGTTTTCTATAGAATGAGGGATATCTTTCATCTATAAAGACCTTCATTGCTTCATTCCGCTCGACTTGTTTCCTAAACTCGCATTCCCAAATTGAAACAATCTCATAGCCTTGACTACGTAAGTAAGACAATCTTTCTTTGGTGCGAGCGAATCTTTGTTTATGCTTTTCAGTATTATCCGGTACGATACATGAATGACCATGAAAATAACATCCAAAAAACTCGAAGATAACGTCATTATCATTAAAACCGTCTGCAAGGTAAGGTCCTACTCGTTTTTCGTAGCCATAATTCATTTTGTGTTTTATATTAGTATTCTGAGAAAAATTTAACCACTCCATCCAGTCATACATTACCGTATACCTGTTTGTACTTTTTTTATTGGCTATAATTTAAATGTTATGCGACAGTCTGCATGCTTAGTGATTAACCCAATCACGGTTGATAGCTTTGCTGCACTCTTTAATTGCACACCGGGGGATCGGTCGTCAGACTCTATGATGGCCCCGACCTAAAGCTATATATTTTAGTTGGTTGGGACCAGAGCCTTTTTGTCTGTTGCTTGGTCCACCGGGGCTCAACTGGTGACCTTCTTTTGCTTCAGATTTCCAGTGGGGTTGTTTGGCAGGACAGGGATCTCCACCTGTCAGACGGCCCGTTGTATCTGTTGAGTCCTCGTCTTTGCTTCTTCATGGTGTTGAAATTTGATTTATGTGTTTACCGTGATGATTCATTGACGAGTTAGAGGGTTATCATGCGAACCGAACTACCAACTAAATGTTTTGTACCACTTCAGAAACTGAGGGTGAGGTTGGGCCTGTAAAATCGATTTAAGCCCCCCAGTAATTCATTACTGACCGTTCCAAGGCGGTAGTTCTGTTGTGGTTCTTTGTTGCCTGTTTTTGGTGTCAGAGTTTCTGTGATGTTTTACCTTATGTATGTTATTATTATTTTTGGTTCGGTTTGGGTTGCTGAGTGGCCACCTTTTGGGAACAAGCTGCTCACTCGGTTGGCCATATGTTCTCTGTATCTTGATTATTTGTAATCTTAGTTGTTTCCAACTATGGTTTGAGGGCTGGATTTGGATTTTGATTGTTTCAGTTCCTGGTCTTTGCATACTTTTTACTTTTAAAATCATTTTCCCTATGCCGACGAATGTAGTTTCCACAAGGCATAGGTTTGCCTAGAGAATAAACATATAACCCATTCGCGTCATAACCAAGAATGGATTTACAGGGCATCTTTTTATCGTCCCTAATATAGGTTTCCCCAGCTTCTTGATACCGAGTAAAAATTATTGATGGACCACCTACAATATTTGACTTTATGGTATGATACAGGTCTTCGTCTTGTTTGCATATCAAAGCAAATGAAGCCCCTGCTTCTGATCCAGACTGATACAGCATTTTCCTAGCTGAGCCGGGGACGGAGATGCAGTCCTTGAAAACATCAATACCTCTTTCTACAAAGTAATTTTTAAATTTTTCTACACCTTCTACCATGGGTAAAACATCTAAATTATTGTAATGTTCTAAATAATCCCGCATGGTTGACATTTGATTGTCTTCCCATAAGGACAGAAGCGATTTGTAATTTATGTCTATTGTTGAAAGTGGTGGGGATTTAAGTTTTAAAATTGACATTGCTTCCTTTTCTGTTTTGTTTTCTTTCTCTATTAATCTGTCATATAATACCCGTTCTGGGTCTTCCAAAACATTACATTGTTTTAAGGAAGAGTAAAAAGCTTCCTTAGGAGGTAGTGAGTTTTCGTCAAGCACGGACAAATTCGTAAAGTACTCATACGGGAAGTAGGACTTTCTCTGACTTACACCGAAGGTTGAAAGAAACTTATCGTAGGATGTACCCGGTGGAAGATAGTTAACCATATCTAAAAACCGCAGTTTGGGGTTAGACAAGCACATATATGCATTATTTTTTTTAACAACAAATTTTTGTTGTTTGGGTTCATGAAGTTTCAAGCGTTTAGCTAACATTGTTTTTAATAAATTTAAATCATATTTTGCAGAATTATAACCCAAAACCGGAACTTGATGACAGTATGTTTCAAACTGTTCACGGGTACGACGTATCAATTTAGACATTAAATATTTAGTTTGTGGATACCATACAGCAGCAGTAACATTATCACCACAACTATTATTTTCATCTTCACTAGCAGTGCGGTAAGTAGTTGGCCTTCTTACCTGATAAATTCCATTTTCATTATCACCGTTACTTTCACTATTGCTATCGCTACTACTACTGCTACTTCTATCATTTTCAAAAGCATCTACAGTCTCGCCATCATCAACATCACTAAGTATCCGGTGTGATCTCTTTACACCATTTAAAGGACGGAACGGTAGAATGATATAGTCACCGTCATCATCATTATCATCATTATTATTATTGCTGTTGTTATTACCACTACAGGGATCTCCGGTACTATCAACAGTTATATGCTCGTCTGCATCATCGCTATTCCAATCATTATATTGAACATCGATCTTACCTGTTGATTCAAGATCTTTTAAGAACCTGTAAAAAACATTTTCCTTACTGATGGCGTGCAAAAACTCTCTGGTTGGAGGTTCACACTCATTAATTTCTCTAGCCTCGCACTCATCATCATCATCAGCAGTAGCATCAGTTTCGCTATCAGTATCACACCCTTCAACTAGTTTTGACCCATTCTTTGTACTGTCACTTTCATTTAACCACTTACCTTCTAATCTGTTTAGATGACTAAACACATCTCTCCATCTTTCATATGCTAAAACGTTTACTTTTTCTGAAATTTCATTCAGGTAACTAATCATATTAGACAAAAGAGAATCTAAATCTTCTTCTAAAATGAACTTTGGGTCTGTGTAGCCATCTACATTGCTACAAATACTCACCGATATAGGTTCGTGTCTCGAGGTTTTTGTAAGGTGGTCGTCATTTTGTTCTTGTGTTTGTTTTAACATCGCCTCCATATCAAAAGTTATGAACCACGGGTAATTTTTCAAAGTAGGTTCCACATTTATACCTAGATCCGACAATTTATCAAAAATTGTTTTAGGACAATCGAAATAACCCCCAGGGAATCTTAATTTGGTAGCATTTTCACAGGTCTTTTGGTGCCTTACTAGAGTCCATTTTGATTTAAAAAGTTTATCGCACAGTGTACATCGAAATTTTAATGCATACGAATTGAATTTAGAAATATAGCTGAAGTGATCCTCGAACAAATTTATGTTCATAGTGTTGCTGTTTTCAGAATGGAAAAATTCCCTAGTTTTATATAAGATGGTCACTGTTTTGTCTTCACTCAGTTCAAAGACGTTGATATTAGTTTCAAAACAAGTTTCTAAGTCAGGTAAAATTTGTAATGTTATTGCAGAGGAGCGAAAGCGGTTTTGACTGACATACTGGACCCATTGTGAATGCAATTGTTTGGCTAACGTTTCGCAATATTTGTTTTTGGTCTGATGGTAAGCCAGACATCGGAAGAAACAAAGATCATCTGCGAATGGTTTATTTGTATTTGGATGATTTGCAAAAGAAATAATACTTTTAGAAAGTGTAATATAATCAGGTAACGGTCGACTCATACCTATAGGGAATCCTAGTTTAAAAACTTGATAAAAACAATTAACTACCGCAACTGGTTTCCATTTTGAATCAGGCTTTGCTTTTTGGAAATAATTCGAAAGGTCTAAATCGGATAGTAATCTACGAAGTTTTTCTATATCGCTTCTATTGCTAATTACTTGCGGAAACATAAAAAGCATTTCGTTGCGGTAAGGTACAAAATATCTGTATGAACCGTCAGTTATATTCTGCAATATCAAACCAAACGATATATTAACTTTGAAAGCATATTGACTTCGTTCGTAGATGCATTCTACTTGCTCCATCAATAGATTTAGATTTAAATTATTTGCAATTGGGAAGTTGTAAGAACTAGTTATATCACCTTCTCTCGCTCTTTCTCTCAAAATTAAATGTCTATGTTGATCATACACTCTTTTCATACTCTCATTCTCACTTCCATCTTCATTCACCCACGGAGGAATTTCCATAGTCCAAGGATCACTTTGCAATTTACCAGAACCAGTTTGTTTATGCGCTATCATTCTGTAATTGTATAGTTCTTTGTAAGTTGAAAAGTGATCCCCGCACATGCGACATGTTTTAGTTTGATCTGTCTTATTGGTCTTGTTAGTGTTACTGGCTGAACTACTGCTGCTTCCTGGTTTGTTGTGCAAATTTGTTTTCTCGTGCTGAAACAATTCTCTTGCAGACGAAAAATGTTCACCACATTCGACACACTGAAAAGTCCTTTTGACATTAATAGATGCTGCCGCACCTTCACATTTCTTTTCATGCTTGAGTCTTGCTCTGTAGTCACAAAACACCTTTCTGCATTTTCCGCACGCAGTTACCGCACTCTTCCGTACCTTGGGACCATTACACCTTTCTTCATGTCGAACACAGTTAAATTTGGTCGAAAATGCTTTTTCGCATTTGACACAACAATATGGCTTGGACAGTCTACCACACCTAAAATAATAATAATGATAATAATAATGATGCTACATGTTCAAACTGGTATTTTATTGTTCACTTTCTTTTAAAAAAAATCATTTTAGAGGAACTAATTTCGGATTTCAATTTAAAAAAGGTTGTTTACAACGCACGATTACAAAAAAAAAAAAAAAAAAATAGTATTACCATACCTATCATCTTGGGTTTTTGGGGAACTGTCACTTCTTTCTAAAACGTTATTATCGGATTCGGTTCTGAAAATATAAAGAGTAAATACAATTATATTAAATGATTAAATACGACTAAATCAATTACACGTAGAAATTTTGTAACCGTGGTTAACTGCGACATGACAATTAATATACTGGTCACATATTACAATACATATAAAAAAAATGCATAACAAGTTAAATTACCTTTGCGCTAGCTTTTGTTTCTTTGAAGGAGCGACATTCATCTCTGCCTCTGTGTTCTTCGTATGAACCAGTCTCTGAAAATATGTACATCGTTTTAGGTTAGTTTTATCTACAGATTTTCAAATTATTAGGTTAATAAATTTATAAACGATTTCATAGTTCTTTATAACTGAATGAGGCAATTTCTCCCAATTCCGTTCAGAGAAATAATTGCTGTGCAAAGTATTTTAGGTGTAATTGAGCCGCGACGAGAGAAAACAAACAAAGTGGTTGTACGCCAAGCGCAGACTTAGATCTGCCTGGGGATCTGCCCAATCTGATCAGGGTCTAAGCTATCTCCATTTGGACAGCGAAGACCCTGATCAACCTGGATGGATGCCCAGTCTGATCTGTCTTCGGTGGAGCGCACATGCCACTTTGTTATTTTTGTCGTGTTGCAGCTCATATGCACTCTTTCTGACTTTCATTAAATAATAAACAATCCGCGTAAGACAACAAGAGTATCATTTGTTAAATAATGAACAAAACAATTCTTCATTAACAATTAATGTTAGTGAGTTTAAAATATAATGTTATAAAACATTTTTTATTTTGCATTTTTAATATTTCTTTAATCTATTCAGAATATAAAAACAACATACCTTTTCACCTGAACATGATTCCTCATGGATTAACCTCTCAGATGGACGAAATAAATTTCCGCATTTTTTACACAAAATACGCTTCATTATTTGTTCTTATAAATATGTATAGAGCGAGATAGATAGATTAATAGTTTTGTCTATTTCAATATTTTCAAGTTTTATACGATTATATTCGAATTCTAAAACTTCAAAAGTTAGAAATCTTAAAAATGCGTATAGGCACTCAGTGTATACATAAAAATACCGCGTTATAAACCTGGTCTACTCGAGACAACTGTCACTATGTTAATGTTAGATTAACATCTAGCAATGAGGTACTAGACCAATATGTCCTAAAGCAAATAGTAATGTAACGGTTATTAGTGTATTGAGGTTAAATGCAAGTTAAATTTTGTTTGTTAATATACGAATTATTTTTTCTATCCCCTAACTGGAAGAACTTCACGTTTCATGTACCTATTAAACATGGCGTTGCTTATTTTGTAAAGCACAAGGGTGGGGTCAGAGCGCTGAAACAATGAATTTATAAAAACTGACTTGTCCTCTTATCATTCAGCTTCCTCAGTTATTTGCAACATTTTAGTAGAAAGCGTATTCATAATTTCGCTTTGTCGTTTCTGAGCCTTATAATATTGAAAAACTTAAACAAACGAAATATCAGTCTTCTCCTTACAACGTTCAGGCAGTAAATGATGAAGAATATAATCTGATCTAGGTCTCGACCGTTTCCGTACACCTTCGGTTTCTATATTTACTATCGTACTAACATAGCTCGGAGGCACTCGGTAAATTCCGCATTTATCCGATATCGATTTTCTCAAAAATGTGTCCTGCTCCAAAATGTTTCCACCTTATAAAACAACACACTATACTACTTACCACAATGATCCTTAATTTCTGAGCAACCAGTGTAGACCCAGATCAGACTGCTCCTCAGGAGCAGTCTGATCAGGGTCTGCACTGTTTGCCAGTCCTCCAACCTCTGTTTTCTATTTTTTGGACAAACCAGGACATTAAAATTATGGAACAATTAGTGATCGGCTATTTTTTCCCAATATTTGGAGTTATTACAGCAACAAGTACAAATTTCTCCCAAAAAAGATATGATCATGAACCCTGAAGCGCACCATCAACCTGTCAATCACCTCCAATCACCCTCTTTCATCAGTGCAATTTCTTTTACTTAAGGTGTAATCATTCATACATAAACAGTTCAAAGATCTTTCAAATTCCTTCTTTATCACAGAGCTCTAGATAAGAGGGAGTATTTGGTGATAATTAGGGATAATTTTTGTTAATTCTGCATAAAAACATATGTTGTGACCCCTCATCTGAACCGTCTCGACGAGACGGTTCAGATGAGGGGTCACAACATATGGTTTCGATGAGAAATAAAAAAAATTATCCTTAATTATCATCAAATACGCCCTCTTATCTAGAGCTCTGTATTATCATTGAAGTATGTATTCTCATACTTAGTAGTATAGTCCGTTTGCTGCCAAGTGCAAACGGGGTTTTGCTTATTTTCTCGAAAACGATGAAAGTTCCATCAAATTTTCTCATGTCCTAATGATTCCTATAACTATACATAACAGAATACGGAAAGTCTAAATTTTTGGATGCTTTTGTAAAATATTTTCCATTGACCTTAATGCAAAAACTGAGCAGTTTCACTAAAGGGCGTCGTATACTTGTTAGAACAGCCAAAATATTGTTGATAGGCAATAGCGTAAAGTCTTTGTTTACTACAGGTGTAGGCGTATATGAATGAAATAGTAAAATGTAATCACCTGTTCGCACGCGTAACGCATGGTATCACTGGTCAAGTGGTACTATGTTGTAAATAAAAATTGAACTATTTTATTATTTTGCGAGTAAAAATTATATGTTTTAAAATTTGATAATATATGGGTGAAACAAAAAGATGAAAAAAATGGATTCAGAATAAAATTCCAATTAATTATGCAAATTTTGTTCTAGGGATAGCATAAATTGGTCACATGCTCTAACACGTAAAACTAAACGGGAATTCCAACAGCCAACTTTTACTCCCTTGTAATTAAAGAGGTGAAAATGACATATTTTAGGTCCTGTTTTTGCATAGAAACTTTTTTATGCAAAACCTCACATTTCTGCAAAATTATGATTTTGTTATGTATAGGATGAAAATTAAGAATGAGCAATTCGAAAATCTTCTACCTCTCACCAATTTTGAGAAAATATTGGGGATGCCGTTTGCATTTGGGAGCAAACGGACTATAAATACATCATGTTTTTCCACAGGTAACAAGTTTATTTTTTACCCTAATGAATACCACTGGGTGGGCGGATGGACAGGGATCATTTTCCAGTTGTTGGTTCAAACATAAGCCCTAATGATTCCGACTGAGGGTGGTCGTGGTGGGGCGATGGTGCTGGGTAACTTTCAGTGCCAGCCTGCCCTGCGTTTGGATGATAGTAGGGCAACAGCCTACTGTACTTGCAGCAGATGCGGGTTGCCTGGGGGTTGTTTGGACCTGGGGGTTGTTTGGATGTTTTTTCCTATCATATCCCTTTTCTTTTTCCCTCTCTCTGGGAGATGGCTCAATATAGATGAAATACTGTCTCAAAGAGCCATTAAACCCCAAACAACCAACCAACAAAATAATGATCCTGGACATTGTAAAACCATTCTACTTCGGCATGGCACCTTTCCACCTAAGGATTTGAGGGAGGGAGGAGGCTGTTGGGGTATTTTGCAATATACAGGCAGAGCTCTAGAAAAGAGGGAGTATTGGATGATAATTGAGGATAATTTTTTTTATTTCTCATCGAAACCATATGTTGTGACCCCTCATCTGAACCGTCTCATCGAGACGGTTCAGATGAGGGGTCACAACATATGTTTTAATGCAGAATTAACAAAAATTATCCGTAATTATCACCAAATACTCCCTCTTATCTAGTGCTCTGTGTAACAGAGCATCACTTAGGGCAAGATCAGAGGTATTATTAACTTTGCAGCCAACGCCTTTCTTACATTATAAAATTTTCACCAGAATGTATACAATGAGTGGGAACAGGGAACGAGGGAAGTAATATAGGGCTCAGACCCATTTAGGGAAGGTCAGAGGGGCTGCAAACCCCCTAATCACTGTGCAAGTTCAAGCAACGGACAGTAGGCTATAGGAAAGAATGAAACAGTACACCAATGAAAGGTTTTTCACTCCACTTTGTGAATGAATATTTTGCAATACTCATTACAGATCCAAAAAGGTTACCTACGTGCCTTTCTTCAAGTTTAGTAACCTCAATGGAAATTAGAAAATTGGAATTATTGTGTCTAGCTGCACCCACATGCATGCCTGCTGAGAACTTATGCCAGAAAGTACACATCAACTTTATTGATTTCACATGGAGCAGAATGATTCATGAGTAGCATTAACAAGAGCTGTCACAAAGCAGCCCAGCTTGCCTCTTTTGTTGAGATTTGTGTCTAAAATAGTAATGCATCACTTTTAAATGTGCTTAAATATTGGGACACCTAAAAACATTAATTTTCCATTTGGGACAAATGGAAAATTAATGGTTTAGGTGTCCAAATACTTAAGCACTAAATTAGATGATGTCTTGCTATTTTACATCCTTTTTAACAGTGTTTTAATCATATCAGGACAATGAGAGGTATATTATAAAAGACTGTGTAAATGAAACCCAATGATCAATGACCGTCCTTAACTAATCTGGGCCCGGTTGTTCAAAACTAACAACATCGTTAGTTAACGAGACCTTAAAATTTCAAACGTTAATATCTCATATATGCCAATATTTTTGTTGAAAAATGTGAGGAGCTTTTGCATTGCAAAAGCTTCTCACATTTTTTCAACAAAAAATATGAATGTGTTTGGCTATAAAGTGTAAAATGTTGACCCCTTAACAAGCTCATTAGGCTAAGATGCTTTGAACAACTGAGCCCATTTTGGCATTATTCATTATTCTTAGCCTGGACACAAATCTGATCAACTGCATGCTGTTGGATTTGTTTACATTCAAATCTTATAGGGTGTGAAGAAGCTACGTCATAGCCTAGCATGAAACAATAGGGTTGTCACAAGACCTGTTATTCCACACGTTCCTAGTGTGTGTCAATGGTATCAGGTTACGCCAGGTATTATAATTAACCAGGTATATTTGGATCCGGTTAAGATCCATAATTATGTCTGACTGAACCGAAATTTTGGAGGTAAAGACAAACTATGCCTATTAATTCTCAGCAGTATATTACTATGGGATCTCATTTAAACAAGAGTAACTAGACAAGCCTTAAGTGAGATCTTACACCATTTGTTATTTACGATAAAAGAAAGTACAGTGTAGTTTTATCTCCAAAATTTTTTGTTTTGGCTGGCTAATATAATATTGATATTATCTCCTTGCTGATGCAATAGCTAGATATTGATATCTTGGTATGAAGGTAGTCAATCTTGGAATATTTTTAAGAATTTTTCCATGCTGTTAATATAGGTTCATTTCATTGCTATTGTTTTTACTGCAGCTATGGGTGAATGTCCTTTCAACTGTATTTCAGTCATATTGAGACAAAGATAGACTAGGAAAGGCTTATGTAATGGAACCCTATTTACAATGACTTACACCACCAGAGAGGCACCCTGGTGAACTGTTTAGAGATGCTCAGTTATGGTGCAGAAAGCTGCCAGAAGGTCGTGAGATCGGGTCCGGGTGTCACCATCCAAGGACTGGAACACTCTCTCTGTCCACTCAGCAGCAAATGGGTTCCTGCTTCGAATCAGGGAAGAATAAGGCAGCAAAAGGAGAAGGATAGGCTCCACCTTTCATATGTTGTGCCCAAGACACAGTGGGCCTCTAACCCCCACTGCCCCTACGGCTACTAGGCTATGGGAAACCTTTACCTTTAGCTACACCACCAGTGGGATTTGAACCCAGTATGCTAGCATCACTGAGGCACCATTGCCCAATAATAGAACTGCAAGCCATCAATTTTACGCCTTAAAGGTAGGTTCCTGTACTTTGGAATGCATCATACTTTTGACGATCTTTCATCCAAATTGTTGGAAAGCACTTATAAAAAGGGAATGAATAGTTTCACTAAAAAGTGTAAATCAAAAAAATATTAGAAAAGTTGTTTTGCAAGGGATTTCCTAACTCTGCTTCGCACACCAGTTAGGGCTATTTTTAGTTCGTGCCAAAAATAGAAAACACAGCTGACGTCATGCTGCATTGCATTTTGGGATAGTTTTAACCCATCCGCCATGCCAGGACCTCTAGGAGAGCTCACAGCAAGAGAAAATTGACCTTTAGAGAATGGCATCAGAAATCGCGCACTTATAGACATAATAAACATAGTTATTTTTAGAACTGGAATTCCAACGAAAGAAAATAAACCAAAAGGGAAAATGACTATTTTCTTCAACATCTGACGATTTTCTCAGTAGCAACAAATTCAGAAAAATAGGAGAATCAATACTACTCAGAAAAAGACGAAATTATTTTGTGAACATAATTGTTATTGCTAGTCCAGGAACCTACCTTTAAAGTGACCAATCCTCCAAATTCTACAAGACAGTAGATTTTTACAGAAGTATTTCAAACAGCAATAATATTCGATTTTATTTTCAGAGGATATTGTACATATTTACTCTACCAATGACAGTGAAGATTCTGATATGACTGCTCCCAAGGAGTCTGATACACATTGTCTTAGATGGCAATGACCTGAGTTATTTAAATTTGCAAATGGATGCGATGGCATTTACGGTAAATGCTGGACAAGGACAGGCATACCAGTCCAGGCCAGGCCATGTTTCAGAGTATGCTGTGAAAGTACTAATTGGCGTAGATTAAAACCTGGAATGAAATGAACGAGTTAATCTACCTTCCGTCTGTAATGATTTGCTCCCAGGACCTGGACTGGTATGCTTACAAGAAAGAATTTGCTCCCTAAGGGAGCAAATTCTTTTTAGTAAGAGTGCCATCCCAAACAAATTGATAAGAGGGGTATTTGATGATAATTGAGGGATAATTTTCTTTATTTCTCATTGAAACCATATGTTGTGACCCCTCATCTGAACCGTCTCGACAAGACGGTTCAGATGAGGGGTCACAACATATGTTTTTATCCAGAATTAACAAAAATTATCCCTAATTATCACCAAATACTCCCTCTTATCTAGGGCTCTGATTGATTGTTATCCCTGTAAGTTCATTCCATTCCACTCCATTCCATCTTTTAATCTATGCCAAACTGATAAGCAATACTGGGTAATCCCTACATGATTTGTTATCTGCTGCAGCCTCAATAAGCTGGTGATGTATATACAACAGATAATCTATGTCAAACTGAAAAGCAATACTGGGTAATACCAACATGATTTGTTATATCTGTTGCAGCCATCAATCAGCTGTTGATGTATACACAACAGATAAGTCCAAATGAAGCCCTCAGAATGAATCATAAGGCATGAATCATGAAAGAGCCAATTCCTGGCTCCTTCATTAAACTTTTAGAGAATTAATGACTATTATGTATTGGGACACCTAACCTTTTAATACCCTCTTGCTGTTTTCTATTTTTGTGTATGTGTGTGTGTGTGTGTGTGAATTTGCATCAATTGAGCCTACATTATGAGAAGGGGTAACAGGGATAAATTTCCATATTTCTCCATAAAACTTATATTGTGACCCCACATCTGAACGATCTCACCGAGATGGTTCTAATGAGGGGTCACATGCATTTTCAGTAAGAAATAAAAATATCTCAGAATTATTTTCAAAACGTTCAACCTCACTTCATCTGCAGCTGCGATGAGCAGGCAAAACAAAGCAGACTAAGATCTAGGTCTACACGTTTTCCGCAGGCATGTCTGTGTCCTAATACTTTAGATTTTCCCCATAATTATATGTTAAGTACCTACACTTGTAATGAGGAAGAACAAAGTCTGTGTCTCAAGGGCGTAAACTTGTTTAGGGAAGTTACTAAGTACTTTTTGCTAAATTATGTTCCTTCAATATATTATATGTAGGCCTCTAACCCCCACTGCCCCTAAGGCCATTATAGTCCAGTGCTCCAGACAAGAAGAGGTAACATGGATAATCTCCCATATTTCTCAATAATTAAAAACATAAGTTGTGACCCATCATTAGAACCGTCTCGCTGAGATGGTTCTAATGAAGGGTCACAACATATGCTTGGGTTAAGAAATAATATCTGGAGCTCTGAATTATGGACAACAGGAAATCAATAAAGTATCTGTACTCCACCCACTGCAGACACACACAGACAAACATGAAAAATCTTATTTACAGTTTATCAGGGTATCAATCCTTTCAGATAGTAAATGAAGCAGCACCTACATTAACTATGAAAATACATAGTTGAACTAACAGCAATTACAGTGCTCCAGATAAGAGGGGGTATCAGAGATAATTTAGGGATAACTTGGCATATTTCTTCACAAAAACATATTTTGTGACCCATCATTAGAACCATCTCGGCGAGACGGTTCTAATGAGGGGTCACAACATATGTTTTCCTTGAGAAATAAGAAAAATTATCTTCAAGTCCAAACAGCATAGATTCAGACTAGGCAGCTCATTATGACTGACATGAGCTAACTTTTGATATAGCTTGCATGAAACATTTTTCGAAATTCGGCAGACATAAATTTTGTTGTTTGCTTTTATGCCACTTAAGGGTTAAGGAAAGAGAAAGTGAAACCTGGACAATGACCTTGAAACAATATTTCATCATTCGGAATGAAAGAGAAAACAATATTATATACCTTCCGACTATTTCATTCAACAGAAATCTCGAGTTAGCACCTTCAGTAGTTGTTAATTCCAGAACACAATCTTCGTTCTGGCTTATCTTAGAACTTGTACACAGGTCTATTTTCTCATAATAATTGCCCTCTTTATCCAGGGTCATATCTCTAAATTCATGTTTCACAGACTTCACCATATTAATACTCTGATCAATAATTCAACATCACTAAATTATTATTGCTAATTTTTGTGCATAGAAAATGCATCATCAAAGATGGTGATAATCCACTATTTTTAGAAAAACATTGCCAAGTCATACATAAAGTACATTTATAATCTCTGACACCACTCTGACAACACTTGTACTCAGTGACTATCAATAGTATGATTGCAGTTGTAAACTATCAACATAAGAGCTAGGTCAAACCACACCTCCACTTCTCAGCCAATCAAAACAGCTGTTACATCCATGCTCACTGAGGTCAAACTAAGGTCATGTTGTAATGAGCCAATGAAATTACACAATAGCAGTCACACCTACAGCAAAAATGGATCAATGTGTGGATTTTCACATGGTTTTCATGAACTAAAGAAGAATTCGGTTAGAGGTGAAGAAGTTGGGTCACTGGTGAAAGAATGGCCAACTGAAGATCAAGATAGCCATTTTGCACACTGCAAAAAATCTGCCTGATATATGTAGCTACCAAACAATAGGAGTACGCACATATTAATGCAGATATATGCATTGTCGGGAGCAATCATTAGTTCAAGTGCATGGCAAAATTTTCCAATACCAGTGCAATAAGGCAGAGGGATGTCTGTCAGCAAGCTGACAAAACTGCCAAAGGTAGCACCTGTGTAGGTGTTGAGAGACAGCAGATTTTACAAACAATATTTGGGCTTAGAATCTGAAACAAGACCTGTCTGTGGTACAGGATTGCTCACCTGACAGCACCTTGCCAATCACACAAAAAACTTTAACGTAAAACTTTAACATTTTGCTAACGCCGCCGCTGCCTACGCCGACACGGACACAATAGCTCTTCCATTCAATCATTATACATTTCATACAGGCGAGCTAAAAAGTACTAAGCGGGCTCTAAAACTATTGGAAACTTGAAAATGGTCTATACAAGTTATGAGCTTTCGACCAAATCCTTTTCATGAAAATTGTACTTTGAATGTACCATATATGTAGATAATTGAATAAAATATTGTTTAAACCAAAACAATTGACCAAAAAGTCTCGTTAAATTAGGCTCACTGGATGAATGGATGACTTGTGATTTCAAGTCCCTATCAACTATTTCAGTCATATCAGAAAGATAGGAGGCTGGTGATGAAAGGCTTTGTGCAATGGAAGACACATTTACATTAAGAAGATTTCAGTCTTCAGTGTGAAATGAGTCTGGGTCTGCATCAGCAAGCCTCAGTGGGCTACCAGGGCTCCTCAGCCATCTGGTTGCAGAACTGCACAGCTGCAGATATGAAAATTTCAATTATTATGAGGGGAACAACTTTCAATAAATGAGCCGTGAGAAAACCAACAATGTGTTTTTGCACCCAGAGAAGACAGTCTAAGATAAGCCTGGACATCAGCCCAGTCTGATCAGACTCTTTGTTAAGCACTTAAGAGGTAGCTAAGGGTCTAAGTTACCTTCATGTGGACAGTGAAGACTCTGTTCAGACTGAGCGGATGCCCAGGCTGATCTGAGTCTGCGCTGGGCGCACAACCACTTTGTTGGTTTTCTCGTGTCGCCGCTCAAATAGCTTTTTCTTTCTCAAAAGTGACCCCCAATGAAAAGGCTGGCAAAAGAGTAACCTAACATGCATTGTGTCACCTTACACCTTAATGATACTTATTTATTCAGCTATAAGACGAGGTAACCCCCCCCCCCCCCCCCCCCTTGCCCCTTCTAGAATGGCCCTACATATCTACATGTAAATTAGTTTTATGGAATTCTGCTATAACATGGGGTTTTCCCTTCCAAAACTACCCCAAAAATCTAGATCCATCTTATAAGATGGATCTAGATTTTTGTGATTGTTTTGGAAGAGAAACCTCCCTCTTATAACCGAAGAAATGTGGTAAATCCATGGTAATTTCTATAAATTCTGCCAATTTTGTGGAAAAATATGAAATGTTATCCCTGATTTATCAAAAAGTACTCATATTATCTGTAGCTTTAAGTTGACTGGTTCTGCTATAAGACTTAACAAGTGATAGCTATGGAAATTTTTCACATATTTAGAGCCCGAGAATTGTGAAAAATTTTGGAACGAAAATTACAGTTTTCTCTTGTTTTGAGAAAATTTCAATTTTTGTACAGGCAGCTACGTCCTTGTTGTAGGATGCTTAGATAGGTTCAGTCAAAAATGTATGTTGGAGAAGTAAGAAACACATAAAAAATATATTTTACTACCACGATTTTGCTTTTCACTAACATAACAGAAATTAAGGCTTTCTCTTACCTGCCACAAATTTCTGCAAGCTCGAACTCAAAAGTTCCCTGTCCCGTACTGAACACAAGAGTTGCATTGTCAAAAGCATTTTCTGTCTTTGGACAACAACGAATCTCTTCAAACTGCACCTTGTCTAGATCCTTGTTCTCATTTTTTGACAACTGTTTTCTTTTTTCAAGTTTCAACTTTTCATAAGTCGAAACTTTCAAAGGCATCTTTTTCTCAATTTCAATAAGCATCTCACGTGAACATTAAAACTCCATATTCTGTAAAAAAAACTTTTCCCACAAAAATCGTTAATAATATAATGAGACAGTAGTCATTTCACTAAAATGTAACAGTTACAAATATACATCCATGAAAAGTCTCGCTACTTCTGCAGTATTAAGTCGTTTAAATTAATTTCGGAATGCACTAGTTCTTATCTGTATCAGTTACGGCTCTATATATACAGTTTCAGTAACCTATTTCACAAAATAGACAAGTGTCCGACTATCCATGCAATTTACGTATAATAAAACAATACAGTATTTCCTTTATGATTATCTGTCAAAAGCATGATCACCAATCACTTAACATAAATTGCTATCAAACTATTTTGATCAAAATATACATCAAATGCTGTCAATATATTTCACATTTTTAACCAATTTTATCTGTCATTTTTAATCTGTTTGAGGAAGCACTGTAATAAATTAATAATTTTAATTACCATATTTAACCAAAATATTTGGACACATAAATGCCTGTGAGCAAACAGTGCAGACCCAGATCAGACTGCTCTCTATGGCAGTCTGATCAAGGTCTACAATGTTTGCAAATAGCTTTGAGAAAATTCCCCTACAAAATAAATGGACTAGTCCAAATATGAAGATGGACCAGTCCACAACAGCATGGCTGAGGTGTCCAATTATTTAAGTTGTATGGGTACACCTTCACATTCCCCCCCCCCCCCCCCCCCAACCCACCCCACACACACACACACATTTTACAAAGGGAAACAACTTTTGTGACTTCCACTTTGCTTCCCTAGACCACAAAGCCTTTCCAAAATGGGGTCCACTCATAAAGAGAAGAATTTGCTCCTAAGGGAGCAAATTCTTTCCTTTTTGAGGTGACCCCAAATTAGAAGGGAGGCAAACAAGAAAATGCAAGAGTTGCTTCCCCTGAAAGTGTAACCATGCACTTTAAAGGAATTACCGGTATTTGAGCCTCCAGTCAAAACAGATCCACTGCACAAACTTAGTTCTTACTTATTGCCGTTTATTGCATCATCACTTATGCCAAATAAACGTAGCGTATATCTTCTTATGCACAATTATAAATTTGTTAATCTTCCGCCTATACGCACCATAAACTTATTATTAACGTCACACTTGATCCTTTTACTATTAAATAATGGTCTGATACATGCCCGTCTCCATGTCTTAAGGTAAAATAAGATTAAAATTAATCGGGCCTGCAGACGCAAAAGAGTAGCTTTTCACTGACATAAATTTGCAAAATCCTGTATTGCGAAAGTTTATGAATAATATATATTGATAAACACCTGTAAAGTAAATCAACAAAATCGGTTTTGTTTACCACCTCACCAGGAGCCTGTTTACTTGGAACTATTTATTTTGCCAAGGTTAATTATATCACCATCCAAAGTACATGCAAAATCTTGAGCAGTCTACTCCACAGGGTCTGATCTCCATCTCAGGAATGGTTTTGGGCTTGCAAAATTTCTAAACTGGTCAGTTTGTGTCATCCAACAGGTCAGTTTGTCCCAAATGTTTTGGAGACTGATATGTAAGCAGGAAAAAACACATGGTATTCAACCTGAGGTCGGGTCAAGTTCAACATTTAGCCGCATCACGCAAAAAGGCTGCTTGGAGCAACCTCTCAAACCAGTCTGTGAATCCGTACAGTCTAGCTAGGGCCTTCATTTTGTGTCTGTGCAGACACAAAACGAAGGCCCTAACTAGACTGTACATGGTGAGGCTCTGATCAGACTGAACTGATGCACAAGCAAGTCTGAGGCTTTGCTGTTCACATATGCTATATGCACATTTTTTGTGTCCAAGCTCAGCTTATGGGACTTACATTTTCAAGGCTAAGGGTCAAAATGACTTCACTCTGACCTGCTTTAGCAAGTATACATTTAAATCTTTGCTGACTGTGCTCAATTTCTTGAAACAAGAGGGCCATGGTGGCCCTGAATTGCTCACCTGAGCATTAATCAGTTCACTGGCTCTGGTGAAGATTTATAAGAGTTTTTACCATACTAACATTTGACCTAGTTTTTGACCCGACATGACCCAGTTTCAAACTTGGCCTGGATATTGTAAGAATAAACATTCTGACACAGTTTCATTGAGATTGGATCAAAACTGTGCCCTCTGGAGAGTATACAAGGTCATTCTTATATTTGACCTAGTGACCAAGTTTTTGACCCGACACAACCCAGTTTCAAACTTTACCTAGATTTCATTAAGATAAACATTCTGACAGAGTTTCATGAAGATTGGATCAAAACTGTGCCCTCTAGGGTGTACACAAAGTTTTTCTAAGATTTGACCTTGAGCCGACGTGACTCAGTTTCATAGGGGGCTTAGATATATGGACAATAAACATTTTGACATAGTTTCATGAAGATTGGATAAAAACTATGCCTTCTAGTGCTTACACAACGTTTTTCTAAGATTTGACCTAGTGACCTAGTTTTTGACCCGACATGACCTACTTTAAAACTTGGCCGAGAATTTATGGAGATAAACATTCTGGCAAAGTTTCATAAAGATTAGATCAAAACTGTGTCCTCTAGAGGGTTCACAAGGTTTTTCTATGATTTGACCTAGTGACCTAGTTTTCAACCCGACATGACCCAGTTTCAAACTTGTCCTACATATTATGAGGATAAACATTCTGACAAAGTTTCATGAACTTTGAATCAAAACTGTGCCTTCTAGAGCTCACACAAGGTTTTTCTAAGATTTGACCTAGTGACCTAGTTTATGACTCGACATGACCCAGTTTGGAACTTGGTCTAGATTTTATGGAGATAAACATTCTGACAATGTTTCATATAGATTGGATCAAAACTGTGTCATCTAGAGCGTACACAAGGTTTTTCTATAATTTGACCTAGTGACCTAGTTTTTGACCCGACGTGACCCAGTTTCAAACTTGTTCTAGATATTATGAGGATAAACATTATGACAAAGTTTCATGAACTTTGGATGAAAACTGTGCCTTCTAGAGCGTACACAAGGTTTTTCTATGATTTGACCTAGTGACCTAGTTTTTGACCCGACGTGACCCAGTTTCAAACTTGTTCTAGATATTATGAGGATAAACATTCTGACAAAGTTTCATGAACTTTGGATGAAAACTGTGACTTCTAGAGCGTACACAAGGTTTTTCTAAGATTTGACCTAGTGACCAAGTTTTTGACCCGACATGACCCAGTTTCAAACTTATCCTACATATTATGAGGATAAACATTCTGACAAAGTTTCATGAACTTTGGATCAAAACTGTGTCCTCTAGAGCGTACACAAGGTTTTTCTATGATTTGACCTAGTGACCTTGTTTTTGACCCAACATGGCCTACTTTCAAACTTGGCCCAGAGTTTATGGAAGTAAACATTCTGACAAAGTTTCATAAAGATTAGATCATAACTGTGTCCTCTAGAGCGTACACAAGGTTTTTCTATGATTTGACCTAGTGACCTAGTTTTTGACCCGACATGACCCAGTTTCAAACTTGTCCTACATATTACAAGGATAAACATTCTGACATAGTTTCATGAACTTTGGATCAAAACTGTGCCTTCTAGAGCTTACAAAAGGCTTTTCTAAGATTTGACCTAGTGACCTAGTTTTTGACCCAACAAGACCCAGTTTCGAACTTGGCCCAGAGTTTATAGAAGTAATTATACTGACAAAGTTTCATAAAGATTGGATCATAACTGTGTCCTCTAGAGCATACACAAGGTTTTTTCTATGATTTGACCTAGTGACCTAGTTTTTGACCCGACGTGACCCAGTTTCAAACTTATCCTAGATATTATAAGGATAAACTTTCTGATTAAGTTTCATGAACTTTGGATCAAAACTGTGCCTTCTAGAGCTCACACAAGGTTTTTCTAAGATTTGACCTAGTGACCTAGTTTTTGACCCGACATGACCCAGTTTCAAACTTGTCCTACATATTATGAGGATAAACATTCTGACAAAGTTTCATGAACTTTGAATCAAAACTGTGCCTTCTAGAGCTCACACAAGGTTTTTCTAAGATTTGACCTAGTGACCTAGTTTTAGACCCGACGTGACCCAGTTTCGAACTTGTCCTAGATACTATGAGGATAAACATTCTGACAAAGTTTCATGAACTTTGGATGAAAACTGTGCCCTCTAGAGCGTACACAAGGTTTTTCTAAGATTTGACCTAGTGACCTAGTTTTTGACCCGACATGACCCAGTTTCAAACTTGGTCTAGATTTTATGGAGATAAACATTCTGACATAGTTTCATAAAGATTGGATCAAAACTGTGTCCTCTAGAGCGTACACAAGGTTTTTCTATGATTTGACCTAGTGACCTAGTTTTAGACCCGACGTGACCCAGTTTCAAACTTGTCCTAGATACTATGAGGATAAACATTCTGACAAAGTTTCATGAACTTTGGATGAAAACTGTGCCCTCTAGAGCGTACACAAGGTTGACCTAGTGACCTAGTTTTTGACCCGACATGACCCAGTTTCGAACTTGGCCTAGATTTTATAAAGACTAACATTCTGACAAAGTTTCATAAAGATTGGATAGAAACTGTGCCCGCTAGAGTGTACACAAGCAAAAGTTGACGGACGTCCGTCCGTCCGGACGTACGACGGACGACGGACATCAGGGTATCCCAAAAGCTCACCCTGAGCACTTCGTGCTCAGGTGAGCTAAAAACAATAGCTGTATAAAAATCGGTGTTTTTTGGTTAGTGATTTGTAAAATTGTCTTTACTGACAATTTCAATGTGAGCTTACTTTGATTTTGATTACTTTTTCTGATTTTTAGACAGAACTGCAGTTGATTACTTCTATACTGAACATAGGGCTGAAGCCAGACTTATACCCCTGTGATAAGGGCAGATCATCCCTGGGGACAAAATGTTTATCATAAAAAGAAGCTTATATTACTTTGATAATCTGCTGCAAGTTTCAGAAAATCCCTTTCAACTCTGATTTTATATAGAATTAATCATGATTTTAAAAATATACTGAAGGACTTTAGAAACGCACCATTTTACATCCTTTTTTACTTCCACGTGGCTGATTTGATGATTTTTTCTTAATCATATTATATGTTCACACCCAATGAGCTATTGATGGCAAATTGGCTTTGCTCCTGCTGTTTATTCTGACGTTACCATGACGTAAGTGTTTTTCAACAATTGGCATCTTGCAGATGGGAGTTTAATTCGATCTGAAAACAAACAACTTCAGTTGGTAGCCAGATGTCTTAACTAATGGGAAAACACAAAAAGTTTCGGAAATTACTGTTTATTTACACTCCCAGTCGCAGCGTTTCTTGCTGACGTCAGCCAAATTTTTCAAACAGTAATTACAGGTTCATGGCATTCAATAATGACACGATTCTTTTGTTTCCTATGCAACACGTTCAGGACTATCTGATGAGACTAAAAGATTTTGATTATTCATGTTCCTTAGGTTATAAACGGCCAATTACGTTAAAAAGTAAAGATGTGACGTAGACGAAATGAACGTTGCCAGAGGCCTAAAACTTCATGATTTGATTTTGTCTTGCCTACTGCATTTGAAAGCTGATATTGGTTTGAAAACTTTTTTTCGCTCATAATGTAAGGTATTGTTACTCTGTGATTTTTTTAAATTGGGGTTGTCTCAGAATTCTCGCGATGTCTCGGCAACCATAAGTCTCAGCTTTTTGATTTTCTTATTGAATAAAAGCCAACTGACAGCACTTTTTAATTCTGTTTTCACAGAATGAAAATGTTGGGCCTGTAACAAGATGTTGCCATTTTAATAAGTGGTGCGTTTCTAAAGTCCCTCAGTATACATTATATATCCCCTGGCAGGGGAACTGATAAAACCATCAGGCTAAATTCTGGTTGTAAAAGAGAGCTATTGTTACTTCTATCATTTCTGTGAGATTTCATAAAGATTATAACAATCCATCATGAGTGTCCATGTAGGATAGGGAAATCTCACCCGAGGGGGTAGCCTTGTCCCTGGTTGAAATTCCGACCCAGAGGGTGAGATTTACCTATCCTACATGGACTGGCTCATGATGGATTATTTTTCTCCCACTGTTAGCGGATTTTCAACCCTAAGTCGAATTAGGCTTCAAAAAAGGAAAATTTTAACTTTTTAACGATTGATCTGAAGTAAATTTTGAGCAGCCCAGTGTGTTTATCGGGTCCTAAAATGGGTGTAAACGGAGAACAAATAGACGGTGAACACGAAATGTGGGCTATTTTATCTTCCAGAGAGCGAAAACAAAATGCAACTTAGCCTTCACGTCAAGCGCGTCAAATCTGCCAGCGACGTTTTATAACCGGTTTTAGTGACGTCAGTAAAATTAAGTGACATCATAAACCTATGATCTACTATAAAACGTCATCCGACGTGCTTGCGTGTCCATTTTGTTGATTTAAAATTAAAATATTAGTCAAAATTTGAAAAAGTGTGGTTGCTAATATAAGAAAGATGTTGCCAGGTATAAGATAGAAGTTTCTTATATGAGCTGAGGGCCTATCTTATATATGCAAAGGTGGGAGAAAAACAAAAGCTCTGATTTAGTATACATTTTTTCATGATTCTATACATGTATGTAGCCCAATGCCAGGGGCAGATAACCCCTGAGGAAAAAATTTTGATCATGACAGGAAGCTTATAGTGTTTTGACTATTTGTTGCAAGTTTCAGGAAAATTGCTCTCAACTTTGATTTATATAGATTTTTTCATGATTTTAAACATATATATAGCCTGGAGGGAGGGGCAGATAACCCTGATGGACAAAATTCGGCTTGTAACAGAAAGCTCATATAATTTCCATCATTTCTATGAAATGTCATCAAGATATTTCCAAGTGTAAAGGAATTACAGACCAAAAACGACTTTTGAGACATTGACAAGGGCAATAACTCTGTCAGAAGATATTGAAATTTGCCCATTAACAATCCCAAGTGAGATATTGAATTCCCAAGACCCATGTCAATGCCAAGTTTGAAGAAAATCCATTGAAAAGTACTAAAGTTATCAAACAGAAACAAAGTGCTCACGGATGGACAGACAGACAGACATACGTACAATGGACAGACGGACACGACAGACAGCCAGCGGGAAAACATAATACCCTGCCACTAACGTGTGGCAAGGTATAAAAACAGTTACTGTGGGAGGAGTTGATTATACAAACTTTTTTTAGAGAGGACGGATGGACATATGGATGGACAGACAGACGGACAGGGGTAAAACATAATGCCCCTTGACTACTGTCACATGGGCATAAAAAGCTTTGTCGTAAAACTTTAAAGTGTGACGCGCACACCCACGTCGACGTCAGGTGACAACAATAGCTCCATATACTTTCGTACAGGCCAGCTACAAATTGGTGGACTAGCTTATACCCTACTAGAGCCCTAGTTTTATATATACTCTGAGTATGCACAGGTATGCAAATGGCCAGAGGTTCCTTTTGATGCTACACTCTTTATATTGACCAAAATGACCAATATATTACCCTTTATAGATTAATATTTTCTAACAAGTGTGTCAGACTGACCAACTTAACCTTTTTTTTTTATTGGTTATGTAAGTCAGGAAATAAAAGTACAGCTGATAGAGTTGACCTTTTATTTTATAAGACACAAGAATTAGCTTTTCAAACATGAAGCCCAAATGAACCTGAACCACTCACCAAGCCAAATTCGAAGCACATACCGAATTTATTATAGGAATGAATTTTTATTTTTGTGGGTTTTATCGATGTGTAAATGCCAGCAAATCACTCACAAACTGAATAAAGCCCAATGGGCTTTATGTTAAGTTTGTGAGTGATTAGCCGGCGTTTACACATCCATAAAATCCACTAAAATAAAATTCATTTCTTATAATTCCAACTCGGCCATCTTTTTGTCAAAACTGTCAGCTGCAGTGAGTATCTTAGAAATCGCCACCAAGAAAATAGTTCCAAGTAGTTCCAGATTTCTGGTGTTGGGGATTTATCGAAGTATAACGCCGTTTTCTGTTTGCTCCTGACCAATCAAATTGCGCTAAATTAGTACTAGGAAGTTGAGTTGGAATTATTCTGTTATAAGATAGGTATTCCCCTTCCAAAATATCTCAAAGTATACAAGAGCAGCAATAGTGTAGTGGATAATGCACTGGACTACCAATCCAGGGTCACAGGTTTGATCCCATGCTTCTCCAGTCTTTCGGATGAGACTTTAAACTGAGGTCCCATCTCCGTATGATCTATGTGTTGGTGGGATATTAAACCCCGAGTTCACTCAATCACCATCTTATAGCATGACTGATCTAGATCTTTTGGAGAACAAGAATTCCACAGAATTAGGTGTCTTGCCTGCTGGCGCTTTGTCACAAAACAGAGCTTAATCAGCAAAGATGTATGCATGAACCAAGTTTCTTGGCTCTAGCCCTTATAGTTTCTGAGAAAGAGACCTAAACTCTACTTGACAAAAAATTGCAAAGTCAGTCAACCGTAAAAGGAGGTCAAGACTCAATACTGATGATGGCTTTGAGATCATCTCTTCCAGATGTACATATGAACGGAGTTTCATGGCTCTAGCCCTTATAGTTTCTGAGAAACTGACCTAAAAGCAAAAACTGGATAAACTAGACAATCACTAAAGGTGATGAATGCCCCCGCCATATGCCTCACTAGATTTTTAATGTGTTGAGACATATTTGTGTGAAGTTACATCAAAATCTGTCAATAAATAAAGGTGCTATAGGGATGACTGAGTTTTTCTAAAAATAGCAACTGTGACCTTGACTTTGGAACTACAACCCTGAGAGGTTAACTTGTCCAAGATATTGTCATACTTAATATTTGTGTGAAGTTCTATCAAAATCAGTTAATAAATAAAGGCGCTAGAACCATGAGATAGATTTACATGTACCTATAATAGCATCTGTGACCTTGACCTTGGACCTATAATGCTGAAACGTAAATTTGTCCCAGATATTGTCATGCTAAATATTTGTGTCAAGTTATGCCAAAATCATTTGAGAGGGATGACAACGTATTTTCTAACAAGAGGGCCATGGTGGCCCTCAATCGCTCACCTGAGCATTAATCAGTTCACTGGCTCTGGTGAAGATACCATACACGGGAATGGCAGCCACCATGGTCATGTGACCAAGATCATTTGAAGAACTTTCAATCCTTTGACCCATGTGCAGGCTCCATATGAAATTTGAGTTTAGTCTGCCCAGTGGTTTCAGAGATGTTTGAAAATGTTTATGGATGGATAACAGAGGCAGCTAACACAAATACTGTAAGGCTCAGGTGAGCTGAAAATGGCAGAGTGGCTTCTCCCAAAAATTCCTGTTCATGTTGAGTTCCTTTGATGGATTTGATTTAGACTGAATTAGGCAAACACAGATGATAGAATGGTAGCATCATTATCTCACTGTGGTGAAACTAATGTATTCCAAGGAGTTAACTTAATTTAGATTTGACCTAGTGACCTAGCTTTTGACCCGACATGACCCAGTTTCAAACTTGACATAGATTTTATGGAGATAAACAATCTGACAAAGTTTCATGAAGATTGGATCAAAACTATGCCCTCTAGGGTGTGCACAAAGTTTTTCTAAGATTTGACCTAGTGATCTAGTTTTTGACCTGACATGACCCAGTTTCAAACTTGGCCTGGATATTGTGAGGATAAACATTCTGACAAAGGTTCATGAAGATTGGATCAAAACTGTGCCCTTTGTGTCAAAACTGTGTACTGTGTACACAAGGTCGTTCTTATATCTGACCTAGTGACGTAGTTTTTGACCCGACATGATCTACTTTCAAACTTGGCTTAAATATTGTGATGATAAGTATTCTGACAAAGTTTCGAAAAGATTGGATCAAAACTGTGTCCTCTAGAGCGTACACAAGGTTTTTCTAAGATCTGACCTAGTTTTTGACCAAACATGACCCAGTTTCAACCTTGGCCTAGATATTGTGAGGATAAACATTCTGACAAAATTTCATTAGGTTTGGATCAAAACTGTGACCTCTTGGGCGTACACACGGTTTTCCTAATATTTGACCTAGTTTTTGACCTGACATGACCCAGTTTCAAACTTGGCCTGGATATTGTAAGAATAAACATTCTGACAAAGTTTCACTGAGATTGGATCAAAACTGTGCTCTCTGGAGCGTATACAAGGCCGTTCTTATAGTTGACCTAGTGACCTAGTTTTTGACCCGACACCACCCAGTTTCAAACTTTACCTAGATTTCATAAAGATAAACATTCTGACAGAATTTCATGAAGATTGGATCAAAACTGTGCCCTCTAGGGTGTACACAAAGTTTTTTCTAAGATTTGACCTAGTAACCTAGTTTTAGACCCGACGTGACTAAGTTTCGTAGGGGGTTTAGATATATGGACAATTAACATTTTGACATAGTTTCATGAAAATTGGGTCAAAACTATGCCTTAAAATGCGTACGCAAGGTTTTTCTAAGATTTGACCCAGTGACCTAGTTTTCGACATGCCATGAACCAGTTTCAAATTTATCCTACATATTATGAGGATGAACATTCTGACATAGTTTCATGAACTTTGGATCAAAACTGTGCCTTCTAGAGCCTACACAAGGTTTTTCTAAGATTTGACCTAGTGACCTAGTTTTTGACCCGACATGACCCACTTTCAAATTCGTCCTAGAGTTTATGGAGATAAACATTCTGACAAAGTTTCATAAAGATTGGATCAAAACTGTGTCCTCTAGAGCGTACACAAGGTTTCTCTATGATTTGACCTAGTGATCTAGTTTTTGACCCGACATGACCCAGTTTCAAATTTATCCTACATATTATGACGATAAACATTCTGACAAAGTTTCATGAATTTTGGATCAAAACTGTGCCTTCTACAGTGTACACAAGGTTTTTCCATGATTTGACCTAGTGACCTAGATTTTGACCCGACATGACCCAGTTTCAAACTTGGCTTAGAGTTTATGGAGATAAACATTCTGACAAAGTTTCATAAAGATTGGATCAGAACTATGTCCTCTAGAGCCTACACAAGGTTTTTCTATGATTTGACCTAGTGACCTAGTTTTAGATCCGACGTGACCCAGTTTCAAACTTGTCCTAGATATTATGAGGATAAACAATCTGACAAAGTTTCATGAACTTTGGATGAAAACTGTGCACTCTAGAGCGTACACAAGCTTTTTCTATGATTTGACCTAGTGACCTAGTTTTTGACCCAACATGACCCAGTTTCGAACTTGGCCTAGATTTTATAAAGACTAACATTCTGACAAAGTTTCATAAAGATTGGATCAAAACTGTGCCCGCTAGAGTGTACACAAGCAAAAGTTGACGGACGTCCGTCCGGACGTACGACGTACGACGGACATCAGGGTATCCCAAAAGCTCACCCTGAGCACTTCGTGCTCAGGTGAGCTAAAAATAGCAAAACTGTCAGTGAATAAAGTAGCTAGAGGGATGATATAGTTTTTTTCTAAAAATAGCAACTGTGACCTTGGACCTGCGGTGCTGAAACGGTAATTTATTCAAGATATTGTTATACTTAACATTTATGTAAAGTTACATTAAAATCGATCTAGAAAATAAAAGCACTGGATCGATGCCCTAGTTTTTCTGAAAATAGCAACTGTGACCTTGACCTTGATCCTACCAACCTTAAACGCAAAGTTGTTCGAGGTATTGTCATACCCAATAAAGCTGTGATGTAATACCAAAATCGGTTAATAAATGAGGCCGCTAGAACGACGATAAAAGGTGAGATTGTATATACCGTAATCGACCCATTTACCGCACATGCCCCTATAACCGCACACCAAGGCCATTTCCGGAAAAACTGCACAAGCGCACACTGCTTTTTCTTTGAAACTCTCACAAAACCCTATAACTAACAGGGAACTCAAGGCTTTCATATCATAAAAAGTATAAACACAAGGTATTTCCAGTCCTACCCATGTTGCGTCTTTCCAGTCACCCTGCATTTCATTGTTCTGAGTGTGCGGTTAATAGATACATTTTAGCCACATCTTTTTGTTGCAATTTTGAAAAAGTTAAGCGCACGGTGCGGTAAATGGGTCGATTACGGTAAGCTATGGAAATATGGTCAAAATATGTATGTTATTCAAGAGGAGATAATTCTGCAAGAAAGACCTGACTCAAAGTTCTGTTTCCTTTATGCACATGTTCAATGCATGTCTGAACTGTGTTGCAAGTTTCAAATCCCTACATCAAATACTATTAGAGGAGATGCAGGGACAAGAACAGTACTACACAGTGTGAAATATGGTCAAATTATATATGTCATTCAAGGGGATGTAATTCTGCCATAATGACCTGGATCAAAGTTCCGTTTCCTTTATGCACATGTTCGATGCATGTCTGAACTGTGTTGCAAGTTTCAACTTCCTGCATTAATTACTGTAGAAGGAGTTGTGGAGACACAAACAGTACTACAAATGTGAAATATGGTCAAAATATCTATGTTATTCAAGGGGACGTAATTCTGCAATAAAGACCTAAATCAAAGTTCTGTTTCCTTTATGCACATGTTCAATGCATGTCTGAACTGTGTTGTATGCACATGTTCAATGCATGTCTGAACTGTGTTGCAAGTTTCAACTCCCTACATCAAATACTGTAGGAGGAGTTGCGGAGACAAGAACAGTGCTCAGATTGTGAAATATGGTCATAATATGTATATTATTTAAGGGGACATAATTCTGCAATAAAGACCTTAATCAAAGTTCTGTTTCCTTTATGCACATGTTCAATGCATGTCTGAACTGTGTTGCAAGTTTCAACTCCCTACATCAAATACTGTAGGAGGAGTTGCGGAGACAAGAACAGTACTCAAATGTGAAATATGGTAATAATATGTATATTATTCAAGGGGACATAATTCTGCAGTAAAAACCTTAATCAAAGTTCTGTTTCCTTTATGAACATGTTCAATGCATGTCTGAACTGTGTTGCAAGTTTCAACTCCCTACATCAAATACTGTAGGAGGAGTTGCGGAGACAAGAACAGTACTACAAAGTGTGACGGACGGATGTACGTAAGGACAGACAAGGGCAAAACTATATGCCCCTCTCCACTTTGTGTGCAAGTTTCAACTTCCTGCATTAAATACTGTAGAAGGAGTTGTGGAGACACAAACAGTACTACAAATGTGAAATATGGCCAAAATATCTATGTTATTCAAGGGGACATAATTCTGCAATAAAGACCTAAATCAAAGTTCTGTTTCCTTTATGCACATGTTCAATGCATGTCTGAACTGTGTTGCAAGTTTCAACTCCCTACATCTAATACTGTAGGAGGAGTTGCGGAGACAAGAACAGTGCTCAAATGTGAAATATTGTCATAATATGTATATTATTTAAGGGGACATAATTCTGCAATAAAGATCTTAATCAAAGTTCTGTTTCCTTTATGCATGTGTTCAATGCATGTCTGAACTGTGTTGCAAGTTTCAACTCCCTACATCAAATACTGTAGGATGAGTTGCGGAGACAAGAACAGTACTCAAATGTGAAATATGGTCATAATATGTATATTATTCAAGGGGACATAATTCTGCAGTAAAGACCTAAATCAAACTTCTGTTCCCTTTATGCACATGTTCAATGAATGTCTGAACTGTGTTGTAAGTTTCAACTCCCTACATCAAATACTGTAGGAGGAGTTGCAGAAACAAGAACAGTACTACAAAGTGTGACGGACGGATGTACGTAAGGACGGACAAGGGCAAAACTATATGCCCTTCCCCACTTCGTGGTGGGGGCATAAAAAATGCAAAGTCAGTCAACCGTAGAAAGGAGGTCAAGACTCAATATTGATATATTGATGATGGCTTTTAGATCTACTCTTCCAGATGTATGCATGTACCAAGTTTCATGGCTCTAGCCCTTACAGTTCCTAAACGCAAAAACTCGACAAAAACTTGCAAAGTCAGTCAACCATAACATGTAGGTCAAGACTCAATATTGATGATGGCTTTGAGATGTACTCTTCCAGATGTATGCATGAACCAAGTTTCATGGCTCTAGCCCTTATAGTTTCTGAGAAAATGACCTAAACGCAAAAACTTGACAAAAGTTTACGCCCCCGCCGCCGACACTGGAAAAGCAATACATATGTCTCGCCTCGCAGGCGAGACAAAAACCCATTTGAACCATGACAGGAGAAAAGCAACAAAGTGGTTGTGCGCCCAGCACAGACTCAAATCAGCCTTGGCATCCGCCCAGTCTGATCAGAATCTTCGCTAAGTGCTTAAAGGGTAGCGAAGGGTCTAAACTAGAATTGTTTTTCTACGAAAAAAACAGATGTCTCCCCCCTTTTTGATGTCAAAAGGATCAGTCATTAAGACGCCAAGGGAAAAACAATATGTTTCCCTACCCTGAAGCAGGGATTCATAATAAGTTAAAAGTATAAATGCAAGAGTTATAGTTGTTATGCTCTGCATGTCATGTAATGTTGATTGATATTCATATTAAGTTTTTGTCAAAAAATATAAATGCAAGAGTTACAGTGCTCTGCACGTCGTCTATCTATATGTTGACTGATATTTGTATGAAGTTTCATGAATATAGCTTAAACGGTTTTCAAGTTATAGAGCTTAGACGATTGAGACACGATTTTGTGAATGACAAAGTTCCAAGGGAAATAACTCAAATAGTATAAATGCTGTGCTCTGCAGGTTGTCTAGTGTTGACTGACATTTGTATGAAGTTTCGTGAATATAGCTTGTCCGGTTTTCAAGTAATAAAGCGATTGAGACACGATTTTGTGACTGACAAAAGTCCAAGGGAAATAACTCAAGAAGTATAAACGCAAGAGTTATGGTTCTTGCACTATGCAATTCTTCTAATGTTGATTGATATTTGTATGAAGTTTCGTGAATATAGCTTGAATGCTTTTCAAGTTATAGAGCAGACACGACTGAGACACGATTTTGTGACTGACAAAGTTCTAAGGGAAATAACTCAAATAGTATAAATGCTAAAGTTATGGTTCTTGCATTCTGCACGTCGTCTGATGTTGATTGATATTTGTATGAACTTTCATGAATATAGCTTGAATGGTTTTAAAGTTATAGACGGACTCGATTGAGACGCAATTTTGTGATGGAGAAAGTTCCAAGGGAAATAACTCAAAAAGTATAAACGCCAGAGTGCACTCTGCACGTCGTCTGATGTTGATTGATATTTGTATGAACTTTCATGAATATAGCTTGAATGGTTTTAAAGTTATAGACGGACTCGACTGAGACGCAATTTTGTGACGGACGAAGTTCCAAGGGAAATAATTCAAAATGTATAAACGCCAGAGTTACCATTTGTGCACTCTGCACATCGCCTCATGTTGATTGATATTTGTATGAAGTTTCGTGAATAAAGCTTGAGCAGTTTTCAAGTTATAGAGCGGACACAATTGAAACACAGTTTTGTGATGGACTAAGTTCCAAGGGAAATAACTAAAAAAGTATAAATGCCAGAGTTACCATTCTTGCACTCTGCACGTCGTCTCATGTTGATTGATATTTATTTAAAGTTTCGCGAATATAGCTTGAGCGGTTTTCAAGTTATAGAACGGACACGATTTGTGACAGACAGACGGACAGACAGACGGTTGGACGCTCGGGGAAAAACAATATGTCTCCCGACCGTTTACCTCAATGTGGACAGGGAAGACTCTGATCAGACTGGGCAGATGCCCAGGCTAATCTGAGTCTGCAGAGGCCGCAAAACTACTTTGTTGGTTTTCTTGTGTCATGGCGCAAATTACATTACAGTGATTTACATAATATTCAGTAATCTTGGGAGGGTAACTCCTGTCTTATAACCTAATAGATAAGATATCACCACAGCTCATGGTATTTTAGTAAGGATTAATCACTTTTAATCTTTAATTAATTTCCTGTAGGATTCACCTCCGCAGGGGTTCCCTAAGGAGAAAACCTGAAACCCCTTCTTATCCCCCCTTTCAGGCAACTCTATATAAAGACTGACGCCAATGTGGAAGCATGGCAGTTTCCGCGTGATAGATAAGAGTTTTTGTGGTCCCTCCAATCAGAGCTGGGGCCGTCTCATTCTTAGTGTGTGATCTCTCCTGGAACCAATCAGATTCTGCGGGACCTCTTTAGCTCCAGTGCTTGGTACCGGTTTCATCCGGCTCCTTCCTTTTGGTGGTCCTTTTGTCATTCAGCTTTGCGGCGGGCAGCATCGCACATCCATTTTGAACTAATTCAAAATTTTGCTCCTTTCAACCCACCCTCCCCACATATGGGGCTATATGTGTGGCATTAAGGTGGTGATAATCACTGATTTGGGGCAGAGACAAAAATCTGCATAAAGCACTCAAAATACCACTGATCTTTCCAAAACTTAGCATATTCCTTCTTTTTGTTGTTTCTGACAATTCAGACTCCCAAAATGCAGCATTTTTTAATGTTAAAAATTGTTTTTATAAGGAAAGATCAAAGGGCAATTTTGTGTGCAATAATCTGAAAAAATAAAATTGTTATTGAAAATATACTTAGTGCTGAGAGTTCCTTGTTGCATAATGGAGAGCGAGCTAGCAATTATTTTTTCAAACTCTTTCACACATTAGCAGGCTGAGCAGATGAAAAAAGATGAGGTCTGTGTCCAAATTTTTTTGTCAAAACACACAGGTGAAACAGGTGAGACTATTTTAACAAGGTTGAACAATTTCACCTACACACCAGTGATCATGTAAGTAATGTATTATTTATACTGTAGGTGTTACATAGGTATGCTTGCCTACCCTATATTTAATAAATGCATCCAGTATACTTTACCTTGTACATGTTGAACATTTGAGAAAAAAGCTACCATTTTCATCTGGTCTACATTACAATTTGAGAAAGAGTTGGAATAAATAATTGCTAGCTCGCTCTTCATTATGCAATAATGCACCTTCACAACTACGCAAATTTTCAATTACGATGTTAATTTTTTTTATTATTGCGCAGAAAATTACCCTTTGATCTTTCCTTATAAAAACACTTTTTTAAGAAGCATGTACGTCTATTTTGTATTCTAAACTGTAAAGAACAACAAAAATAAGAAGTCTGCTAACTTTCAGGGAGATACCTTACTTTTTTATGGTTTTATGCAGATTTTTACATTTACCATAAATCACCACCTTAATGTTTGTATTGTTTTTAAGTACATAATGGTTTTAGATTGTAGTGTAGGTAGGCCATTTATATGCTTGCAGCCTATGTGATAATTATTATCACAACTAGTGACTATATTACCATGACTGTATTCTACGAATGACTATATCGTTACTAGCAGTGACTATAGTGTAATACGGAACATACTGAAGGGATTCTACATTAATTAGTGCTTGTGGATAATAGTTCTAAGGTGACACTGAATTATCAGTTCTACAGAGGCAGGGACAGTAATGGACACCTCCATGTGTAGAGATCATTTAAGCCGCGACACAACAAAACCAACAATGTGGTTGTGCGGCCAGCGCAGACTCAGATCAGCCTGGACATCCGCCCAGTTTGACCAGATTCTTCGTCAAGTGCTCAAATGGTAGCTAAGGGTCTAAGGTACCTCCATGCGGACAGCGAAGACTCTGATCAGACTGGACATATGCCCAGGCTGCGCTGGCCGCACAACCACATTGTTGGTTTTGTCGTGTCGCGGCTCATTTGGCTACGTAAGCCAGTGACATGCATATAGCATTATGATTTTGACTGTTTTTATTACATAGACTTTTAAATGCGGTTTCATGTGCTGGCTTTTAAGTTTTGCATTGCCTAATTAACCCTTAAAGTGCCAAAAATCAAAACTGTTGAATTGGCAAACAGTGTAGATCCAGATGAGGTGGCTCATCATGAGCCACCTCATCTGAATCTACACTGTTTGCCCTCTACTGTTCGAATTCTCAATATGATATCGCTTGGACGAAACTTTTTTTGAAATTCTGAAGATATAAATTTTGTTGTCTGCTTTTTTGGCGCATTAAGGGTTAAATGGTCTACATTGTACCAAAAGTTTAGCAGAAGCTTGCAGCCTCTCGCCCGTATGCAGGCTGCGAAAACAGAGATTAACCTGCTTGTCTGTGCATTGTCACTAAACAGACTTAAACCAAGGAACTCAAAACAAAACTTGAAACAAAATTTACAGAACTAACACTGGATAATACCTATGTCTCACATTCTGCTGGTCTCTGGCGCCACGAACATTAGACCAACAAACCGCTGGTAAGCAAGACCCTAAGCTCAGTTTGCTTCCGCACCAAAACAACATTGGTACTCCTTACCTTCCAAGCACATCTCTAGGTTCATACTTGGCATAGAACTCCTTTGCTGTGTCTCTAGCAGGCAGATCAGCGTCTACCTCGTCCCTGGCCATGTCTCTAATCTTGCCGAGATTCTTAATGTCCTATAATTGTTCTTCTATAAAACGGCACTCATATATGTTCCATTACCGTGTCAGTCTGCTGTTACCAATAATCCTGAGATTTACAGAATTCCGCTGCAGAAATGTGCACAATAATGCAGATTACTGCATTCTTCCATTATCTGGTGCCGTCAAGAAGCATTCTGAAAAAAAAAAAGAGATGAGTTGACAACCAAAATCAATAATTCTCAGAGCTTCAGATAAGGTACATGTAGGAGCCTTGGTAAGCACTGACCTACTGATCTAGTGGTCCCGTGTTTGAGTCTAGTGGTCCCCGGTCTGAGTCTTGCTTGAAGCAGGTATCCTTCCTACCGTAAACGGGGTTACATTGCATTACAGCCTTTCTTTATTAACCTCTCATCGTCCTGATATGACTGAAACACTGTTAAAAAGGATGTAAAATTGCAATTCATCCATCCATCCAGATAAGGTTGGGTTCAGTCGATAATTCTGCATAGAACATTTGTGGTGGCCCCTCATGAAACTGCCTCACTGAGGAGGCACTTTTAATGAGGGACCTCAACAAATGTTTGGCTACAGCGGTTCTAAAGATGGGCGAACAACATGTGAGCCGCAAAACAACAAAACCAACAAAGTGGCATGTGCGCTGAGCGAAGACTCGGATCAGACTGGGCCTCTGCCCAGTCTGATCAGAGTCTTTGCTGTGCACTTAAAGGGTAGCTAAGGGTCTAAGCTATCTCCAGGCCAACAACGAAGACCCTGATTAGACTGGGCAGATGCCCAGGCTGATCTGAGTCTTTGCTGGGCATGCATGCCACTTTGTTCTTTTGGAGTGTTGTGGCCATGTGTCTATAGAAATCAGAATCATCAAGCCATTCCGCCTAATCTGGCTCTCTTGTTGCCAATGCAACACAGTAGGCTGTTCTTCTAATAAACATCCCCTCTCTAATCCCCCCCCCCCCCCCCCCCAACACACACACTCACCCCACCAACAATTTTTCAGTGAGAAAGAGGCCAAATTCCAGCAAGATAATAAATGGCTTCTTTAGACCACCAAATTTGTTGTTTATTGACCAACTTATCTCAACAATGCTATTTATAGGACTTGTGTCTCGAAATATCACCAAATACTCCCTCTATATGGATCTCTGAATGTGCAAAGAAATGCTGGGCAGAATGACAAACGGCGCAGACTCTGAAAGGAGCAGTCTGATCTGAGTTTACACTATTTGCACAAGAAGGCACTTCTCACCCACTGTTTAGATCACCATTTTACCAAAACCACTGCCAAATGCTACAGAACCAACTTTTGACCTTGACCCATATTTGAACTTGTGCAATATAAGGTTTATTTGCAGAGTGGATTGCAAGGTGTGCACATTTTGTTACCAGTATGTCCCAAATTTTAAATCACGTAAAAATAATCACGTTTTTCATACTGATCTTGACAGCCACTTCAACCCCACTGAATATTGCAAAATAATGCAAATATGTAACAATCAAATGCCCAAAACCATTGTCACTGTACCCCTATGGTCTGTCACGTACTGTGCGCCTATGGTCCTACCATGAAGAAAATACTACTCACCGATATGAAAGATTCCTCACAACATGAAAAGCACTCAGCTGCCTATGACCCTGAATCTCCTAAAGATCATTACAGGTATCATGAAACAGTATTATAAAGAAAGTCGGTTAATATATTGTACTTTTCTTACTATCATAATCAGCAGAAAGACAGGTAACACTGGAGCAAAGACAAGTGAAAATGCTTCTTTAGGTATGAGCTGAAACAAGAGAAAACTAACAAAGAGGCATTAGCACCGAGCAAAGACTAAGATCAACCTGGGCATCTGCCCAGTCTGATCAGAGTCTTTGCTGTGCACTTAAAGGGTAGTTAAGAGACTCAGCTAGCTCCATACGGACAGCAAAGACACTGATCAGACTGGGCAAATGCCCAGGCTGACCTGAGTCTTCACTGGGCGCACGTGCTACTTTGTCGTGTCACGGCTAAATTATGACAAGCAAAGGCTCAGACCAGACTGCACATCCATGCACTCTGGTCAGAGCCTTCACTGCTCACACAACCTGAGTCTAGACCCTGTAGAATCTAAAGCAGCAAACTGATGGCCCTTCTAGGCTTTACAAGGAGTTACAGACTGGTTTCAGTGGTGCTGTTAGCAGATTTGTCACACACCATTTTTGCGTGTTGTGACTTGCATATCTTTACTTGCACTGGCAACATCTTCATTCTACTCTCACACTAGAGGTTAGTGGGTATGCTGTAGGCCTCAGCATCTCACCTTAACAGTACTAATAAGGGCCACAAACTTTAATAAGAGAAAAAACAAAAAGTTGTAGAGTTATTCCCCTTTATCTGGGTGTCCGCTATCACAGAATCTAGTCAAAACTTTCTTAACTCTTTAAGCTTCGGAGACGATAATAGCTAAATTTGAAAACAGCGTAGATCCTGATGTGGCGGCTCATAATGAGCCGCCTCATCTAGATCTACACTGTTTTTTCATCTAGTCTTTGATTTCTCAATATGAAATATCTTGGACAAGGCATTTTTTTAAATTTTGCAGACATAAATTTTGTTGTCTGCTTTTCGATGCTTAAAGAGTTAAAGGCCCTTGTAAAAATGGCAGAAAAACATGGACCAATGCACCTTAATATGGACTTCGATCGATCGATACAAAAACAGACTTTGAAACAAAACAAAAAAGTTCTTTTTCACTTTGTTCTCACAACACCTGTTGCATTCCAATTTTGTGACATATCTGTCATATTTAGCACCTGGGAAACTATTTATTTTTGTTCTTTTAAAGGTAGGTTCCTGTACTTTGGAATGCATCATAATTTTGATGATTTTTATCCAAGTTGTTGGAAAGCACTTTATATAAAGAGGAAATGAATAAGTTTCACTAAAAAGTGTGAATCAAAAAATCGTAGAAAGGTCTTTTGCAAGGGATTTCCTAACTCTGCTTCGCACCTCAGTTAGTGCTATTTTTAGTTCGCACCAAAAATAGATAACATAGCTGACGTCATGCTGCATTGCCATTCGGGATAGTTTTAACCCATCCGCCATGCCAGGACCTCTGGAAGAGCTCACGGCAAGAGAAAATTAACCGTTGGCAAATGACATCAGAAACTGTGGACTTGTAGACATATATACATATTTATTTTTAGAACTGGAATTCCAACAAAAGAAATTAATCCAAAGGGAAAACGACTCTTTTCTACAACATCTGACGATTTTCTCAGTAGCAACAGTTTCAGAAAAATAAGGGAATTCAATACTACCCAGAAAAAGACAAAATTATTTTGTGAACATAATTGTAATCGCTAGGCCAGGAACCTTCCTTTGAAATCTATGCATCTATGTAGCATGAGGTGAAAATGCATCCAAATAGGCTGATTTCAGTGCTACAGATCAACAAACATAAAATAATTGTTTCCATCCTAGGCTGTCTCATCTGGGTCTGATCTGCTTATTTAGTATGACCCAATTTAAGTATGATCTACTTCAGACTGTGGTAATAATGTCTTGGAAGTTTTATGAAAATGGGCCGAAAATCATAATTGAGCCAAGACACGAGAAAACCAACAACGTGGTTGTTCGCCAGGATGTAGCTCAGCCCCTTAGCTACCCTTTAAGCACTTAGTGAAGAGTCTGACCAGACTGGGCCGATGCCCGGGCCGATCTGAATCTGCGCAGAGCGCACAACCACATTGTTGGTTTTCTCGTGTCGTGTCACCAGTGACAACTGCCCTTCCTGAATCAGCCGAAGGAGAAATGAAAGTAAGTGGCCGGACCGGGTATCGAACCCAGGATCTCTGGCTTATAAGTCAGGTGCCCTACCGATTGCGCTATGCGGCCCAGCCTAAATAAGATGAATATAGTAAATTCTGCAATATTTATGACAGATTTCCGACAGACTTGCACTTACAAACAGCCAAGGTGAATAACCTGACTTTAAAGCCTCAGATATGCACACTGCACTGCAATAAAATGTAGGTTTACGTCAATCAACATGCACAGAATAATCTCTTTTCCTTACATCAGCACACAATGGTGTTATTTTGGTAGGTTTACAGAGGTGACAGTCGAGGCCTGATCTGTATTTGTTGACTTTTGTGTTTCTTTAATGCCATTTCAATTGCTTTAATGTGGTACTCGCCTCAAGAAAGGGATCCCCTGCCTCACCCCTTGTTAACTATATATATTTATATATGAAAAATCAAACTAACGAGATGGAACGTCTGTAAATACTTTAATTTTCCCTATGCATTTCACTGTATAAGATCATCAGGGGAATAATGGCGTTGTATTCCATATACAAGGGCTCTTACAAAACGTTAAATGAGTCCTAGTTCCCAAACAACCTTGTCATTGTGGCTAAACAAATCTCTAACACATCCCCTCCCCCCAACACACACACATCCCCTGTCCCGCCCAGACATACACCCTCATTTTATTAGAAGAGATGAAGGCTGTTTTGCACCTGGAATATGAATGCACACTTGAGCCGTGACAAGAGAAAACCAACAAAGTGTTTGTGAACCCAGCACAGACTCAGATCAGCCTGGGCAACTGCAACTGGGCAGATGCCCAGGCTGATCTGAGTCTGTGCTGGGCGCACAACCACATTGTTGGTTTTCTCATGTCGTGGCTCACTGAATAGAATTTCTCAGCAAGCAGAGCAGACCCAGAAGCAGACTATCTTTTTCTTCACTGCTCCATATTGTACTGTCCTAACAGCTTTTGTGTCCCTGTGGGAAAGAAGGTCTACTCTTAAATGAGGCAAAAAAATGAAAATGGCAGAGTTGCTTTCCTTCGAAGTGTATCAATTCACCGTAACTGATTATGGTGTTCTAGTGTTTGTTGAAGTAATTAGGTAACTGTCTGTCAATACCTATTTATGTTTATTCCATACATATTCAAAACAACCTTGGCTTACTGGCAGTCTAGAACAACAGGTGTAGGCATCAGTGGATTACCGGTATCTCCCTTTCCCCTCACCAGTTTTGTTGTTTTGTTTTGGACAGAGAGACAGTAAAATAAAGATGTGTGGGCAAACAGCCTGGTAAACAGACATATTTTTCTGCCATTTTACTTCTTTGACCTCCTTTGACGGTTGAATGACAGCGGCCGGGTAGCTCTGTGGCCTTCTGATTTAACCCATTCCATTCGGGATACCCCTCTCTGGGCAAACTGTTTGCTGCCTAGACCTCATTTCTACAAGAGGTAGACCAATACAGTCAAAATATTCTTGATTTTTGATGCAGGTGACAATTTCAGCAGACAACAAAAAATACCCAGAATGCAATGGGCTAGAGGTCCTGGGTTCAGTTCCAGCTGGAGGCAGCAACAGGGTTGCATTGCACACAGTCTTTATATATCATCACCTTCTCATCATCCTGATATGACTGAAATACTGTTGTAAAGGATGTAAAATTGCAAGTCATCAATTTGTAACTAAGCCCAAGCTAAACAAATATCTTACTCACCGAGACGGTTCAAATGAGTAGTAACAACATACAATTTGTCGCGGAATAAGAAAAGTCATTTACGAATCATCCTCAAAAACCCACTTTATCTGGGGCTCTGAAGTATGCAACTGTACATGTTTTATGAACTTGCAGCTGTTCGCATAATTATGTACACCCACACATTATTGTTTATCCAGCTTCTGTTTATTCACAGATTCAAACAAAACTACAATTTGAGGCAAACTAGAAATGTGTTCAATGTACACAGATGCCCCCCCCCCTGACTAGGATAGCTCCATAAAACATGACATATGGACCATTATGCCTTGATTCTTGAGTATCCATATTGTATTTACAGATATAAATCCTTATTATTTCTACAAAAGGAAACCTGAAATCTACCTCTTACAAAGAGTCTAACCCAATCACACATATGCACGACCAAAACACTATATGCCTCTGGCATAAAAAATACAGCAGACAGTCACAGGGGAGGCATTAGAAAGTTTCATCCTGTATAACATTCTCAAAATGAGTGGACTGGTCCAAATAAATTCTATCATGGAAGTTCAGCGGGCTAAAGGTTGTAATAGAGGCCAGTAAGAGTTGTGTCCCTTACACCAATAATTAGATGTTTTTTTCAGTCTGTAAAACTTTTCCTCAGCTCAAAAAATGGAAATTATCAGTCTAGGGAGAGTTTTCTCACCCTAGCCTGGGCAAATAAATCCAAGACATGAGACGAATCAAGGTGAAAGCTAGACTCTAATTGGTTGGTACCCTAAATATCTTCTCCCCTCCCTATTTTCCTCCCCTTCCTACTCTCTCTCTCCCATCTGCTTTTTAAAATGCAATGCTGTGGGGCTTAACCCAACAAACATGTCGTAGCTGTACAAAATAATGCACCAGTCATTTGTAACCACGTTCCCCACCCCCACCATCCCATCCCACCGTGAATAGCAGGGACTTTGACTTTTCATCAGATCCATCGGTAAGCCCTGCACTGTGGGAACAAACAGTCTGTAAAACCACTGCTGATTGACCTGTCTGTCATGTTTTTTGAACATTACTACTTTTTCAGCATTTGCTCAGCACTATGGGTGGATGGGTGGGTGGGCTGTGGTTATAAATGACTGGTGCATAGTATAACCCAGATAGAACTTCTAAACGGGGCCGTCTTTTGCTTTTCAACTACATGATGAGCAGATCTTCCAATAAGTACCATAATGACCCTACAATTTCGGACACCAGAAAGTCAGACAATTATTGTTTGAAAATTCTTAGAAAGAGGATTTTCCACACATTAAAACATCCAAATGATGCTTAATAAATGGCAAATGTTGTAGACCCTGTTCAAACTGCTCCTTCAGGAGCAGTTTGATCAGGGTCTACAATGTTTGCTCAGACCTGTCTGTCCAAATATTTAGGGTCATTACAGTAGCCAATGAAACTGCATACAGCATAATGAAACTGCGTACAACATAATGAAACTGCATACAGCATAATGAAACTGCATACAGCATATATTTAAGTACTGGGACAAAGATACCAGTGCAGCTAGAAATAAGAAATTTATTCAGTTATAAAACAGAGTTCTTTCTTTTCCAAAACAGAAGCTGCTGTAGTGTAGTGGATAAGCTGCAAGACTTACCAATCCAGGTGTCGCAGGTTTGATCCCCCTTCTCCTGTCTTACAGATGAGACTTCAAACTGAGGTCTTGTTTCAATTTGACCTATGAGTTGGCTGGAGTTAAACCCAAAAGTTAAACTTTTGCCAAACAAGCCCAAAAATCTAGATCCGAGTTGTAAGATGGATCCAGATCTTTGGGACTGTTTTGGAAAAGAAAAACCCATCTTTACAGTGGAATTACACAAGACTGGTAATTTTGGAAGGGAAGCCCGGTCTTATAGCCAAAGAAATACAGTATGGGAAAGGATAAAAAGAATTCACTGACTGGTAGTGGTAGTCTCCAGCAAACCAATATGTGGAGAGACAGACAAAATGTCGAAAAAATAGCAACGAAAACCAAACATGTTTTTGTCACCTTTACATGTTTCAATACAGTAAATGTTACAAATAAAGAGAACACTTTCAGGGGAAGCAACTCTGTCATTTTCATTGTTGCCTCCCTTCTTCATGGGAGTCAACACTAAGAGGAAAGAATTTGCTCCTACAGGAGCAAATTCTTTCCTTTAAGAGTAGACCTCCATTGGAAGGGCTGCATCCTCCAAAGAAGCAAACAAGAAGTCATGAAAAGTGTTCTCATTTGCAAAAACAGCAGAAAAACAAGGAGGCGTGTCTTAAGAGAAAAAAACTTACTTTTCCAGAGGCTGTATGAAGTTATTTCACAAATTTCCACCAAAGATTTGAACTTTAAATCACTAAATATTTGAACTTTAAATATTGGCATAGACTAGTTTAAAGTATGCACTGAACGTCACATAATTCAAGGTTTAAATCATGTCATTGATAGCCATTAGTCAGGCTTCATTAGGGTCACATAATTAAGTTGTTCATTCACAGGGTACTTGTCTTTAGAATATTATTCGTCTTACCCTGTACCAAAAATGTCATCAGCTTTTAAACTCACAAGGTATAACTGCAGATGTCTATTTCAATAACAATATCCTATGCAAACAGAATATATGTTATAGTTATACCACGGTTTGTCCGCCTGTACCAGGAGATAATCCACCAGCTTTAGCGAGTGGATTATCTCCCGTACAGGTGGACAAACTGTAGTATAACTATTTTATACCACCCTTACCAGTGTAGACCTTGTTCACTGCGTAATATTTCGTGTTAAAGTTGGCACTTTCTGGTAAGGGTGGTATAAGTTGCAAAAATGTCCATAAATCAACAAAATACATGTTTAATAATAACTCTGTCATATGAGCTTTGCAAATATCTTTGATAATCTGTACATTTTGTCTCTGAGCAGACCACATAGATGAGCCATTGCCGTTGACATACTCCTTAAGCAATTTTAATGACTACTTGAGGCCAAATAAAAGATAAACTGTATTAATCCTAAGAAAGGCCCCCTGCTCTAATAAACACCCCTGCCTCTTTTCCAGAAATAATGTTATACTAACTTGCTAATCTCTGTGTTTTTTGTTAATTTTACAAAGGGGAACATCATAAATTCAAGTTTCCTTCTTTAAAGGATGCAGCTCTTCAAATGGTGTCAGGGTATAATCGATTCCGCTAATTTTCGCTTCCTGCAGAGACTGTACATCATATTTGGCTTCTGCCGAGACTGTCCGCGAACTCTTGCTTCCTGTCGAGACTTCTGTACATGATAAATGGCTTCCTGCAGAGATTGTCCGCATGATTCTGCTTCCTGCCGAGGGTCTCGGCAGGAAGCAGAGTCACGCGGACAGTCTCGGCAGGAAGCCATTTTTCGAGGAAAGTAGTCTCTGCAGGAAGCAAGAGTTCGCGGACAGTCTCGGGGGAAGCCAAATATGACGTATAGTCTCTGCAGGAAGCGAAAATTAGCGGAATCGATTATACCCTGTGATGGTGTCCACTCTTCAGGTAAAGAATATAGGCAGCCACAACGATAGAAGATGGGCAGACAAGAACCATTAAAATATGTGCCCTATAATCCCACTAAGTATCAGTATTAGCCTAATGACTAACAAAATTGTTATTGGTGCCTGTATATGGCTATTTTCTAATTGGTGATTTTGTGAAAATATGGTAATATTTTATGATAAATAAGGCCAAAAATGAAGTATCTAATGTTTCCCCTTATGCAACCAAATCCAAAATATTGTTCAAAACTTTTTTATCTTTCTGCTGAGTCCAAATAACATCTGGGTCCCAGAGCTCCCTTGGACAGACACTCAGTGCCCCATACTGCGGCATTGGATATGTTCCACTGAGGTGCAGGTAGAACATCATTAAGAGAACTGAAACACACATGCTCCCTTGTTCGAAAACGCAATTACGTCAGGAACCTGGAGGCCCTTTAGTCCTTACTGCCATAACAATCGTATGAAGCACATTATGGCAATTCTTCTAAACAAAATTATTTAGATCATTTTTTTCCAAAACGAAATTAAGAAAGTTTCTGTAACCAGAAGTTTAAATAATAAAATATTATTTTCAGTATTGCTATGTTACCACTTCACAAGAATCGGTAATTTCGCCATGCTACTATCCCACTGCATAAAGCAGCAGGTACCATATTGATTTCAGCTTTGATGCTGGCGAAATATCTGGAAAATCTGGCCCCAAGGCTATAAAACTTTTTTCATGCTCAACTAAGCCGGGCATGAAGCTCTCTCTGCTGATAAATATGAAAATGCCAACTAATGTTGGCATTTTCATATTCATAAGCAGAGATAATTTCACACTCAGCTAAACTGAGCAAGAAAACAACTGTTCTTATCAGTAATTTACATTTATTAGCAAGTAAAATTCCATGCTCAGCTGAGTTGAGCATGAAAAAAGTTTTTAAACCTTGGGGCCTGGTCAGCACAGAAGTGGCCCAACAACACCTGACCTTAGAGATCATAGCAGATGTGTGCTGCATGTGAATGAAATCAGAATGCATCAAGGGAAAATATGTTAAACCAAGCAGAATACTGCCACTGATTAGGTTTTTGTGAGAAACACTTCGATTATCAAAAACACTGATCAGCCTGGGCATCCCCATGAAATAATATCACATTAGTTGTTCATTGGATCCTCAGATTGTTGACACAAGCAGAACACACAAGTAAGCTGCGCAGATGTGCAGGCAGACATGAGAGTTTGCTCATCGCATATGCTGCCAAAAAAATATGCTGTTCTTTCATTTCGTGGATCACGTATTTGTTTTCGCATCCTGAATTTCATTCTGAAGTAAAAATGCATATACAATAATGTCCATCTTAGTCTGTCCCCTAAATTTTTAATGCAAAAATGGGTACATGTACATTCTCCCTTGCATTTGTTTGCCATCTGTCTGTTCTTTGCATGAGAAAATCCACAGTCTTCAAAATATGTGGTAAGTCCGAAAAGCTAGCTTGTTTTCTATACTAAATATAAATCTGCGGGTCATGTGTTGAAACAAATGCGAACAGCAGCGCAACTCCACTTACTGACCATTTTTCAACATTTTACTGATTGCATTATCAGGCTGACTGATCAGACTATGTGCTTTTTTCCAGGCTAATTTGCAATTTATTTATATATGCTCTACCCTACCGGTTTACATAACAGAACCTTTCTCTTTTGATAATTTTACACTTTTTTTTTTTCTTACATTGTTTGAGACTCTTACAAGATGGACTGCAATGTATGACATCAGATATTCTCACACGATAATATGAGAACTGCATGTGAACAGAGAAGTGCAGATCAAATGCCCAACTGCCTAGTCTGCCGATTCTTCTAATAACCTGTAGGATGGTTTTCGGACTCAGATGTAGGGACTAAGACCTTTTTCAGCCCTCCGTGGTTTAATCTTCTTTTGGTACTGCTTTCTGTGGGTCCCTAGTATCATGCAGTGTGGTGCGGTGACTGATTGAAACTATATCTAATTTATTTAGTAACGTAAACTACTAAAAAATTTAGTAGCACATTTTACAGTTAATACTCATACAACATGTTTCCTTGCCAGTAATTATCTAGACTTGCTTTGAAGCTGTTTAGCGTTTCTGCAGCCACTATATGTTGAGGCAAACAGTTCCATATGTTAATTACCCGATGAGAAAACTGATTTAGGGTAAAAGTCAATGAGCATCTTGGCTTTTCAGGTTTGGAAGAATGTCCTCTCTTGTTAAAATGAGCAAAAGTGAAGAAATCTTCTTATGGGCAGTCATCAAGTCTTTTGACATTTTTGAATGTTTGTATCACATCTCCTCGAAGTCTCCTATGGGCTAACTATCGAAATGTTCTTTTGTTGTGTGCATGTGGTAGAAGCGTGGTAGCTCAAAGAAGCGTGGTAGCTCAGTGGTTAGGGCACTTGCCTCTGATGCTAAAGGTCCCGAGTTCGAACCCGGGTAACGGCATTTGAATTTCGGTGTCAGAACACGCTATCTTGATGTCATTGCAGGGATGACAATAAAAAAGTGTGCCATCCTTCGGATCGGGATGTTAACTGGAGGCCCCCTGTACAGGGAGAGACATCCCCTGCAGGTTAAAGATCCCTTCTATAGTTACATGGCTACAAGGAGGTTCATCCTGTATAACTTGAGTGTACATCGTACACCTGCTCATAATACTCGGACAGGGTGTAGCAGTATACGAAGAAAGAAAGAAAAATGTGCGCTGGCTGGTTGCTGCATATTCATTTTGCAAACATGTTAAGCTTCTCATGACGGGGTTCATTCAAAGAATGCAGAGGTGTTGGTCTTGCTAGTTGCTACCTATCCCACCCACCTGAAATGTTAAACAAGACCATGTTTGAGAAAACAAACTTGACCTTGATCTCTTAGTTTACATGAATTGAGAGGAAAAACATGATCTTTATTTTGCAACCGATGCATGTTCATAATAGTGTAACACTAAGCGTAAACTGAATACACTTACATATGCAAGAAAGTAGAATTATGAAACACTCAAACTCAGCACCCAGAACAACATGCAGCTGCTGAATCTGGCAGAACAGGGGAGGTCACTCTGTGTATGACGGTGGTACTAAACACCGATACGTGTTTGTAGATTCCGTCCTAGATGGGAGCACATCCTCGTAGCTGTTGTTGTTGTTTTATTGCTGTACGTCCACTTTAAACAGTTACGGTCATGTCGGGACGGCCAGCTAGCCTAACCACACTATACTGGGTAGGCTAATACCTCCTAAGAGGTTAACCAGTATTAAGTGCACATACTGGTAGCTGACAACTGCCTTCGTTGTTGTGTATAAGTTCTGCCCGTCTCGGCGATTCCGGGACATCTCGGCCCATAACAAACTCGGCCCATAACAATCTCGGCCCATTACAAACTCGGCCCATAGCAAACTCGGTCCATGGGTATAGAACGGTATCGTTTCGCAGCTTTCACAAAGGCCTTTTTCATTTAAAGGCATGTCAGACAAAACTTACTCTCTTGTTGAGGCGGAACTCGGACAAAACGGACCATGGACAAAACGGACCAGACAAAACGGACCACGGTTAGGACAAAACGGACCACGTTTCTGGACAAAACGGACCACGTTTCAGGAGCAGGCGAACCACGCTAGAAGACAAACCAGACCATTAATTGGTGCCAATTAAAAGATTAAGGAGTAGATAATTACCAAAGACAATGTTAAACGGTCACAATTATTTGACTACTGTTCATGATCTCATCTATCTTTGGTTGTCGCAACTATCTAATTAATTCAATGGTAAGACTTTTATCTTTTAAGCATGCAAATTTCTTTATTAGTGTTACAACTAAAATAAAACATGCTTTCTCAATGTTAACGGAAGGTCTGAACGTGGTCCGTTTTGACCTTAAACGTGGTCCGTTTTGTCCTGAACGTGGTCCGTTTCGTCCTGAACGTGGTCCGTTTTGTCCCAAGCGTGGTCCGTTATGTCCGTGGTCCGTTTTGTCCGTGGTCCGTTATGTCCCTAATTCGTTGAGGCGCTCCAGCAAGTGGTTTTAGTGGAACTTTTTTCTTCAAAAATGCTTAAATATCAAAATTTTAGGTTTAGCACAAGATGACATTTTTAAAAAGTCTATTAAAGCTTCGTTTAAACTTACTAAGTCGATAACATCGGGAGATCCAAGTATACAAACGAGTCTTCATTTATATGATCACCTGATCAAACCTATAGTACTATACGGATCAGAAATATGGGGTGTTTTTAAGACTCATAGTGCTGCTTGTAGGAAGGATAGTGTATTTTCGTTTGACAACATATATAAAGCCAATGTTGCAGATAAATCACAAATTAGGTATTTAAAATACATTTTAGGAGTAAATAAATACACTTCCAACTTAGCTGTTCTTTCTGAAACTGGCCGTTTTCCAATGTATTTCTGTATTATTCTCTCCATTGTAAAATATTTGTACAGATTCGAAAACTTGACAGATGGGTTGCTGAAGCAGTCATATGAATTGACTAAAGAGCTACATGCCAAAGGCATTGAATCCTGGTATTCTTCAGCATTACATATTCTTAAGTTATTAAACCTTAATATTTTCGCTTGTAGGAATCTTGGAGAAAATCAGTTGATTAATATTGTTAAGAGGAGTTTAATTAATAAGTATAAAACTTTTTGGAGACAAGAAAGAGAAAAGAAAGTTCTTGATGGAAAGCTTGATACATATTTCAGTTTCAAAACAGATTTTTGTAAAGAAGCATATTTAGATTTACAAGAATTTCATTTGCGGAAAGCTATATGTAAATTAAGAATAAGTGCTCATAGCCTCTTTATAGAAACGGGTAGATATTCAAAACATGGGTCTTTGGTCAGGGAGCAAAGAATTTGTAAATTTTGTAATTTAAAAACTGTCGAAAAATGAATTTCACTTTTTGACCGAATGTTCTCTATATCACGATGAAAGACTTGATTTATTTAGTAAGATTAATATTATTAACAGTAACTTTGTATTTTTAAACAATATTGACAAAGCCAGATGGCTGTTATTACAAGAAAATCAAAATATTTTATGGGCACTTGGATGTTGTTTTGAGAAGAGATTCAAAACATCCAGGTAATTCTCAGACCGTCGATATACCCTCATTATTCATTAATTCAGTCATTGTATAGAAATTGTTGCTATATGTTAGTGTGTTGTTATTGTAATATCTACATGTGGTATGTGCCTATATGTCTTTTTCAATCGAATGTATGTATTTTTTGATATACCCGCAAGGGTCCTTGATTGGAAATAAACAATAATTTAATTCAATTCAATTCAATTTAGCATACCCAAAACCATTTCTCATAGCTAAATACTGACTTGCAGCATATTGCATGACCTCTTTTGTCTATTTTTATCATTTTTTTGTTTGGAGGTGGGTTGTCCAATAGTAAAAATATTCCTTCTGGTTTCCAGCCTTTGATTAAGTTCATTTTAATTTTAATTAAGCTGGGAACCACCCATTATGACATCACAACAGAAATGATGTCATCACTAATCACCTGGTCTGTTTTGGAATATGATCATTTCAGCAAAGGGTTGCTTGCAGTGTCAGCTACACTTATGCATCTTTGTGTTTTCCAAAAAGATATCACTTATGAAAGTAACTGCTATAAGATATAAGAATAAATTCTTCTGAACTGATTGCATGTTTATTTTATATGAAATGGTAATTTTAAAGGATGTGCTTGAAACATGCCACCCCTACAGCAATAATGGTTATCTTGAGGCCGCCATTTTGAAACTGAAAAAAATACATTGCAAGAGATTACTTTTCAAGCTTGAGAGCATGCCATTGAATTTCAAAAACTCTGGACAAATCTGACTACGAGAAATGGTAGTAAATCGAACCATGTAAGTGGAATTTGCTGTTTCTTTATCCTTTAAGTATAAACCTCGAAAAACCACTTGCTGGAGTGCCTCAACAAGAGAGTAGATACAAATGACATGTATGATAATTACTAGGTCTAGAAAACAAGAGCCATCCAAATGGAATAGGCACATAAGAAAGTCGGTCCATTACATTTTTTGGTTGGTTGATTTGATGCTTAACGTCCACGGTAAACAACTAAGGTCATGTCGGGACGGTCAGTTAACCTAACCACACTATTCCTGGGCAGGCTTAGACCTCCTAAGCGGTTAACCAGTACTAAGTGCACATACTTTCGCCAGTAACTGACAACTGCCCTTCTTGAATCAGCGGAAGGAGAAACGAAAGTATGTGGCCAGACCGGGATTCGAACCCAGGACCTCTGACTTACGAGTCAGGTGCCCTACCGATTGCGCTACCCGGCCCGGCTCGGTCCATTACAAACTCGGTAAATATGTACAATGTATTTAAATAATCTAGTAGTGGTATTATCTTCAAAATACTTGATATTAATTGCTAAACAATAACTATAATATCTAGATAGAAGATAAAATTAAAAAAAAGATTCATTTGTTTTCATTTTTTTTATGCTGACTCATATAGATTTCCTTTTATCATTTCTCCATGGTCTTATACCAGAGACATGTATAGGAAACAATTCTATGGGGAAAATATTTTCCTTTAAATTCAGGCCACAAAATTGTTTCTGAGACGATTATCAAAGTTACATCTGAAATCATGCATGTGTTTCCCATAGGGATGGCTGATTTGGAAATTTGACTTGACTCGCGCCTTCCCCGCCCGCCCCCCTCCCCCAGCCCCCGCCTCCAGCGCCCCCTCCCTTCCAATCGACTCACACTAACAACTTTGGAATTTGTTCTCTACTTAAATTATCAACTTTCAGGAGTCCTTGTGAATATTTATGCAGACATTTTCTACGATATTTCTATCGATGATATGTAACTCCATGACCAAGTTTGCTATAGGACGAGTTTGTATACATGAGCCGGCTTTTTTTTTTTACACCATATCATTTTAGATAACCTCTTAGACTTAGAGAATGCAGATTCGAGTCTGTATGAGCATCATATTTCAAAATTGAATTGATGAAATAAATTTGTGAGAAACACCATTAAAGCAAGGCGCGGCACTGTAAATATATGGGCCGAGATTGGTATGGGCCGAGTTTGTGTAGGCCGACTTTGTTATGGGCCGAGTTTGCAATGGGCCGAGTTTGCTATGGGCCGAGATGTCCAGTTTACCGTCTCGGCACACCTCGAGTTGGAGTAAAACAGTACTCAATGTTATAATGGTCGAATCCACCACCACTCTATTTTACAACTTTAAGTAGTCTCTGTATCTGTATCTGTATCTAAGCCTTTAAGCCACAGAAACTCTCTGGTATAATTCTTCAGTGGTAAATTAACCTCAGTAAAAACTCACAGGTATGATTGTTTAACTTACTAGTGCGTTGCTTAAGTTCTTAATTTCCGGTTTTAAGTATGTAAAAGCGCTGTGTTTCTTCAACAAAATTTTCCAACGCGGAATTTTCTCTATTTACAGTCTAAACTCAATTTTAAAATTCTGGGTAAAAACCGGCTAATGTGTGCCACAGACTATCCCAGCACCTGTTTTTTCACTGTTTTTGTTCTCCGGCGTCTTGGGACCAATGCTAACAGTCTATGTAAGCGGGATCTGACTTGAATCAGCGGAAGAGAAATGAAAGTATGTGGGCTGGACCGTCACCAATGCCTAACTAAAATCTGCCATAATGCTGGCAGCATGGACTCAACGTAAACCATTTTTGGATTTATTTTTCTTCCTTCTTGGAACAATCTCCAACAGTAAGTATCTTGTGGCATAAAGTATGTAACAAAGTCTCACTGCATGGAACTGCACCATTCATCCTGTAGATATATCCTCTGTTTCCAAACTTTGGAAAATGTCCACAAGACAGGAAAAAATCCTCTATTATCTCAGGTAAGCTGGTACCAAGTACCCTTATGCCTAGTCCCTGACAAACAGCCTAACATACGTGTAATAGGGCTTCTAACATCTTGAAGTTTTAACACTCCAATAGGAAATCATCCAAAGAATCGTCTTGGTTGTTTCACAAAAGACAGATTGTTTTCAATCGGTTCTGGTCAAAGAGATATTCGATGTTGCTATCTTATATTTTACCGGTAACCACATATGTAGCTTCCGTGCCACTGCCCAATGTGACTTTAAGTAGTTGCTGACACTTTCCAGGTTGGAAGCTCTTTGCATTCTGGAATTTCAACGCTGGGTATAATGCTGATTCAAATAAAAGCTTTTCTATCCAATAAGAATCAACAGAAATACTGAAATGTCTATCCACATACTATTAGGAAACTGACTTTTCAACAACTGATTTATCACTCCGAAGGCCTTCGACAAGTCCATCAGGATGGCACCTTGATACATACTGTTGTCTAAGGCTTCTTTCCAGTCCTCCACGATGCGAAGCAAGGTCGTTTAGCAGTCATAAGAAGTTCTAAATGCCATTCAAAACAATTATAAAAAAATTCACAGAAATGGGACGTAAGTTGGTCACTGTAAAGTCTTTCGAAAATTTTGGAAGGCGAAGGAAGAATGCTAACTCGGCGGTAATTTTGGGGTATTAAAGGGTATCTTTTTTATATACAGGTATTAACTGTGCTTTTTTAAGTTGAAAGGGGAAAGTTTCCTTTCTTCACATCCTGTTGGCTAGGTTATACATTGGTAATATTAATTATGGCATTGTCTCCTAAATAATTTTGGGAGGTATAGAATCAAACCCTCTAGCTTTTTTTTACATTTTTTCGCTCGTACACTCGTACTCGTCCGTCCGTCCATCCACAATTTCAAACGACTTCTCCTCTGAAATTATTCAGCCAATTGTAACCAAATTTCATATATAGCCTTCAGGGCTTGCGGGATCCGAAATATTGTTCAAATGACCAGAGTCACATGACCAATATGGCCGCCATGCCCATACATGGTAAAAAACTTAAAAATCTTCTTATCCAGAATCAATAGGCCGATGGCCTTGAAACTTGGTATGTAGCATTGGGTACACAAGTACTACCAAGATTGTTCAAATTATAACCTTGGGTTGACCTTGACCTTCTTTACGATAAAGTCAAATTTGCTTTCTGGTGCTTTTATATGGGAAAATGCTAGAATATAAGATATCTTGGAAACTGTTGAAGATTTTGGGCTCAAAATTGGTATATACAGTAATCTTAATGAGTACATGAAGATTTACGAGTAGGAGAGGTCAAGGTCATTCTTTGACCTTTGACTCAGGTCTCTGATATATCTACAATTTCAACTATCTCCTCTAAAGCCACTGTGCTAATTATAACCAAATTCCAATTACAGCTACCAGGGATTGATGGAACGAAAATTTGTTCAGATGGTCCGGGTCACATGACCAACATGGCCGTCACACCCATATATGGTAAAAGCCTTAAAAAATCTTCTTTTCCAGAACCAATAAACAGATGGCCTTGAAACTTGGTATGTAGTATAGGGTACTTGAGTACTACCAAGATTGTTCAAATGATGACCTTTGGTTGACCTTGGCCCTTTTTGCGGCAAGGTCAAATATGGGAAATGCTAGAACGCAAGATTTCATGGAAAAATTTGTAATTTTTGGCCTAGAAATTGGTATATACAGCCATGAAGATTTGTGAGTTCCCAGCTTTTTATTCCCTGTCATTATTGTACGCCGTACAAAAGGTCAAGGTCATTCTTTTACTTTGACCCAGTACTAAAATATTTTGACAATTTCAAGCATCTCTTCAAAAGCCACTTGGCAAATTGTAACCAAATTTCATGTACAGCCTCCAGGGGTTGATGGAACAAAAGTTTGTTTAAAGGTCCAAGTCACATGACCAACATGACCGCCATGCCCGTTTGTGGTAAAAAGCTTCAAAAATCTTCTTCTCCCAAACCACTTGACTGATAGCCTTGAAACTGGGTATGTAGCGTTTGGTACTTGAATACTTCCAAGTTTGTTTTACTTTAAATGATGACCTTGGGTCAGGGTCAACCAAAGGTCATCTTTTGAATAACCCTGATAACATAATATATACAAAGTGTCAAGGAAATGACTTTATAAATAAACATTTTGCTTACTGTCAAATCCTGATACTTTTGAAATTGTATTGTAGTATATGTATGTAATTTATAGTTAATAAAATATCATTTAAACCAAGTTTCAAGGCCATTGGTCTATTGTTCTGGAAGAGAAGATTTTCAATAGTTTTACCATATATTGGCATGGTGGCCCAATTTTATATAGAGCCTCCAGGGACTGATGGAAAGAAAATTTATTCAAATGGTCCAGGTCACATGACCAACAGGGCCACCATGCCAATATATGGTAAAACTATTGAAACTCTTGTAGGAGTTCATTGAACTTATAGAAAAAATTGGTGCAGAAGTTTAATAAATACAGTCAAATAAATGAGTACATGAACATTTTTTTAGCAATAGAGGTCAAGGTCATTCTTTGACCTTTAACAAATGTCTCTCATATTTTGACAGTTTCAAACTGTCAGGTTTATTAGGACCTACAAATATCTGATCACTACTTTTGGACAATGTCTTAGGTTACTTTTAACAAAACCAAAAACTCCTGAAGCATTTGACGTAATACTATCTATATGCTAATTATACTTCATGTTAGCTGTCAATTCTACATCTAAATATGGGCGATGTTTTACAACTTCCAATGTCTGTTTTTTTACTTATAGTCAAAAGTAGATTTATTTCTTAGTGATCCAATATTCATAACCACACATTTATCAACGTTAAAGTCCATCTGCAAAATGTCATTTCGTTCAACCAGTTTGTTAAGATCCTCTTGTAGAATAAGGTGGTCTTGCACGGGCTCAGTTTGACTGAAGTGCTTAGGGACAAGTCATTTAGTATCAGGTGGTGGGGGTACATTTAGGGGCGGGGGGATTTTTTTTTTGGTTATGTACTGGGGATCGGAAATCAATAAGCCTTGAAGCAGGGGGTCATATTAGGTATACTGGGGTTCAGAATTCCTCCACCAGTCTTCATTTTTGAAAAAAGTCTCAGCTTTAGGGGGCGAAGCCCCCCAGACCACCCATCACTCCTAAAATTTCAATCTCTATTCTTTCAAACTCAACACTTAGATATTATGGGAATGACACACACAACATTCATGAACTTTGGCAACTTCATATACAAAAACATCTTTTCATTAATTTGCTAGTAGAACAGTATACAATTGTCTATAAAATCATCATTGTCGAATAGATGTTTTTGTTCTCAATTAACATTCATGCCTGAGTTTGTGATATCAGCTCTCCAGGTACCTTGTCAACTACTGTGGCTTCTAGGGGCTGTACCGCCAGACTCCTCCCTCCCCATAAATATTATTAATAGTTTTATAAAGCATTCAACAACAGATTTCTAGATTGCCTATCTATCTGTCTATCTAGTTGTACTGCAACACCCCCCTCGCGAGGATTACGTGCAGGATGATTGCGCACCGTGAAGAAAAAAAGTGAGATGAATAGTTGAGTCTTAAAAGTGCAAAAGTGAGGTGAAGAAAGATGAAAGGGTTATAACTGTTAACAGAAGTGAGATATTAAAAACAGGTTAAAACAGGTCTTGAACTGACAAACTGGCCATGAACAGAAGAAAAAGTGAGAGAAACGCAGACAAAATTTTAATCTGCATGTCTAATTAACATGTCAGAATAAGAAAAAGTTCTTTGTGTTTCATATAGTTTTTGATTGAGGTCAGTCTGACATGAAATAAGTAATACGGTGTGTGTGTGTGTGTGTGTGTGTGTGTGTGTGATGGGTAGCTGGAATGGGGGGATCGGGGGGGGGGGTCGTAAACTTTTATGTCACCTATCTGGGGTGGGGGGGTGTCGGAAAAAATCTGTTGAGACTGGGGGGTGGGGGTCAGAAATATTTTGGTGAATCATATTAAAATGTACCCTGCCCCCCCCCTCCCCTCCCCTCTCCCCCCCCCCCCCCCCCCCACACACACACCTGATAATAATAAATGACTCGTCCCTTAGGTTCTAGTTTACTTTCGACATATATAATAGTTCCTTTCTGACATCAGCATGATCAGTGCCCCCAACCACCTTTGCATTCCGGTGTTTCATATGACCACAGTCGAGTGTTATCTCCCCTATATTACCTTGACCTCAGATGTCATTTCCGTCTTGTGATTAGCCATCGTATGATCGAACTGAGTCTGAAACTCAGTAACTTTAGACTGTCATGAACAGGTTAGTTTCCTTCAGCCATACGTTAAATCAATAAAATAACTGACAATCTTTTCTGTTCGTCTTCGACAATTCATTTAGAATCTTTTCGGTGTTGAAATTGGGCAAATAAAATCCACTGGCGCTTGAACAACAAATGTTGTGAAAATACTCCTATGTAATATATGTCTCAATTATATGTCTCAATTTTTTAATGCACTCAGAGGCTAATATGAAATAGGTGTTACCTAAATGCGTGCAAAAAAGCAGATTTTTTTTTCTTTTACAAAGCTGAGGGCATATACAGTGGACTCGACAGTATCGGATCATCGACAGTATCGGATCACCCTTATGTTATCACTCATTTTACTCACAAATGAAACAAATATTTTTTACCATTATATTAGAGTCATCGAGTTAAACCAATGACAAAGTGCAGGGTGAAAAACTCAATCGAAATGTGCCGCTGTGAAACAAATCAGAGTTTTTGAAAAGCTTGTCCCCTCTTCAGCGGCGCTTGCATTTTGTCTGTTGCTCGTTACTCCCAAAACAAATTTCGGTTGTTTACACAGTTTTATAATTAGGCGATTGAAACCGATTCTGCTTTGCAATGTGTCCTGGCATCCCTCAAAATGCAGACAGTCATTATTTTCGTGACATCCCAATATTTGATGGAGCTAGAGACTTGAAAAGTTGGGCACCAATGTGCGACAATAACGGGTCATTATATAAGTTGAACTGAAATACAGGCATTAGCTGGAAAACTTTATGGCAAATGCAGGCCTGATGCTGAAAGTAAGTCATAAATCAACTACCCGAATGACTGCCGTGTCTTCTTTAAAAAAAATTCGGTATAAAATATAATGCAATATTTTTTTAAATAAAATATCCCCCATCTCACGCCCCACACACTACCGTCTGATAATGACGGTTATGCGTAGCACATCAAAGCTTCCGCTAAACATTCTGGAAGAAACATTCGACATCAGCTCGCATGTTTTTGAACCCATTAATGTTTTGCGTTCATCAGCTGGACACTTGTACACTGCGTAGACTCAGATTAATGCAGCAGGACTCGTTGAATGGCCATGTAGTGTTTATACCCTTTTGCATTGATATTCCAGTGCTAAGGTGGAAAATCACCATAAATTTCTTGATCCTGATCAGACGCTTCGGTCTTATCAGGGTGTAATCTTTGCGAAGTCAGATTATGGTCTATACTGTTTGAGTAGCTCCGTGCTAAAGGAGCGCAGGGTATAACTGAGTTAAGAATTATTGACATGCGTGTACATTTGTACACATTCAACTGTTAGCTAACGTTGCTGGTGACGGGCCACGTGAAAAATATTGTTGAAAGGCCGTAAAAGTTTCCTCTCAGAGTTTAATAGGTCCAACTGTTTATGTAGCCAAATTATTGAAGCTAAGTAGTTTGGCAGAACGCCTCGGAGGAACTCTCTTGTAAAATAATATCATATGATCCGATACTGTCGCACCTGATTCGTTACTGTTGTAAGATCCCCCTATAAGTCTGGATAGGTTATCTGCCCTTAAAGAAATAAATTTCGTAAATATTTTGACATGACTAGATAGAAGGGATATTTTGCAATTGTTATGTGTAATTACATACATAATGTTAGCATTCATATACAAGAAAACAGGAGTTTTATTGAACTTGATCCGATACTGTCGAGTCCACTGTAGGAGGTTTTAGGGATTTCCATTATGACGTAAATCTGGCGCATGCGCACAGAGCTGGCCGTCAATTCATCGGCCAGTACTATGTTTCACAGTGTAAAAAGTAGGGGTGCGCGATATTACCGGTATACCGGTAAATCGCGATTCAAAATTCCAACGATACGAATCACGATACGTTTTGCCCGTACCGGTACGCTCGGTAAATTTCGGGTGTTTCCGGACATTCTCGTGAAAACGTTTTATATGCTTTTAATTAACAGTTTCCTTTTCATTTTGTTAGTATTTTGCCCCAAATATTCTTTTTTTTTTTATAAAACGGATCTAGGTAGTAAAGTCAATTAAAGCCAATAGTCTTTAAAAACAGGTTTTGATTGTTTACTTTTGCCAGAGGCTCGCTTCCTCTTTTGTCTTTTATCTCCGTAATCATCACCCACAAAGAAGATGTAAACAAAAATTACCGTGATTGTAGATAATAGTGTCCAGTTTATTCCTTTTGTCAGTATCCAATTGATGCTATCACTCCAACGGTATGATCATTTTGACACATATTCCAATTCATAACTTACGTAAATATTCAAACATCTTTTAGAACATTTTTTCTTTTGTGTGTATATCACATTTTCACTTACGGGAAGTTTCATTATTTTGTTAACATACTAGACTGCAGATCCTGATCACACTGCTCCAATGCGCTGTCTGATCTGGGTCTACAACATTTGCTCAGCAATTACTGTCCGATTATTTAGTGTATTTCCTTTTCATGTCACCAATAAAATAATTCACCTAGACTTCAGACACATGTCAATTCGTTTGATCTTTGATGACAACTGGTGTTGAAAATCTGCATGCTTTTTTCATTCTCGCCTTGGGGCAAAACTGGGTCAGGGCAGAAAAACAAATAAAGAAGTCATGCACCAGATGCATGGTCACCATGGTCATGTCAGTAAGTAAGTCAATTAGTTAAATAAAATGAGATCGCAGACCAGTAACAGATGCATTTTAATAAAGTACATGAGCTGGTTATAATTTGTTTGGGTGTTAAAATAAACAGGTAAAGAATGGGATGTTCCTTTTTATTACAATCATTTAATAAAAGACAGAAGCAAACAACACAGTAAAAACATAGAAGTACATACTTAAAAAGGAGTCACGATATATCGTGATACATATCCCGATACGGACCAGTGTATCGTGATATATCGCGATACGGTTTTCAGTGGCGATACCCATCCCTAGTAAAAAGGCAGATTTTTATTATGCAAAACTCAGTTTTTCAGTGTTAGTAAATCGTAGTTTTCGAAAAAATAATGTGTGCCCGATCTGTAGGCTCCCAGAATGGAATTTCATGCATACAAAGAGGTACATACCATGTCTGCACACAACTTTTATTCAACATTTTGTGTCCGATGTGTAGGCCTCCAGAGTGGGGGTGTCATCTTACAAAGAGTAGGCTACATATCCTGCAGGAACACAACGGTAATTCAACGTTGTGCACCCGATGTGTAGGCTCCTAGAATGGAAGTGTCATGCATGCAAAGAGATAATAATCCTGTAGGCACATAACGTTGATTCAACGTTGAGTGTCCGATGCATGGGATGTCATCTTTCAAAGGGTACATATCCAGCAGACACACAACGCTGATTCAATGTTGTAGGTCCGATTTGCAGGCTCCCAGAATCGGGACGTTATGCATACAAAGGGGTACCCTGCAGGCACACAAACGTTGAATCAGTGTTTAATCAACGTCGCTCAACTTCGATAGCCCGATGTGTAGGCTTCTGGAAATCCAAGAATGTTTCGTCCAACAGATTGTCAAATCGGGCCACAAGTTTTATGAAAAGTCCTTAGATGATGGTGCGTTGCCCGCGTTGTCTTATGACGTCATCATGTCGTGACACACTTCAAAACAATGGTCAATGCTGTGTTTGTAAACATACTTTGACGATGCCAACGGGAAAGTGAAGCAAGTTTTTTAAAGGAAAATGTAGATGTACCAAGCTTTAGATAATTTACAACTACTGGATGACATTTGAATGGCTAAACGTTCTTGCTCTGCACGGAAGTCATTGCACATCGAGGTATTTGGTTCTGTTCACGAATTTCCGTGTCCTTCGTATTCTACATCGACCATGTTGTCTTTAAATAGTCGCTTTTCGAAATAACGAGGTCAATTCTAATAAATGGCGGCCATCATATCCAATCGAATCGACGCACGAGGTTAATGGCATGGGATTTATGACGTAGTGTCCCCTATTGTTTGTTTATTTATCCTTTTGCTGATACACAGCTTAATCAGTTACCGTTTACTTATTTGGACTTCTAAGTTGGATTGATAGCCTTTAAAAATAAAACAAAAAGAAATAGATGTTGAAGAAAACTTTTTTTGGTCACTCTCTCAGAAGCGGGACTTCGTCAAGGAAGGGCATGTGATCGAGGATGGCTCTCGGCTCAGTGTTACTTTGCATTACAGAAACGGGACAAATCCAATGTAAACGGCCTTAGAGCGCAGCCATATTTGTCCAAAAGTTTTAAGCTGGAAGGTGTTGGATTTGCTCTTTGTGGAAGTAGCTTTTTTAATGATGCATGTTATCTATAGGCATGCAGCAGCACAGACGCGCTTGGCGCGTCCGCGCGCGTTTGCTCACGCGCGTTGCTTTTGCACGTATAAGCAGCATGATAATGCTTCAAAAGATAGACAACAACAACATGTATTCTATTAATATAATAATTAATATTAATAGAATACATAGGAGTATTTTCACAACATTTGTTGTTCAAGCGCCAGTGATAAAATCGATTACACTAAAACCACCCATTTTCATTTCAGCATTTCTGTTGCAGACTTATCAGATCCAAATATGTGTTGAACTGATTCTGCTCCCAGAAACTGTCCCAGTTTTCGGGTACGTTAAAGAAACCGACCACAAATTGTATCAGTTGTAGACTTACAATGACTGTCGTTAGACTTGCTATCTGTGTTTCAGAAATTAGATAGCGTGAGGGTACCCCCATCGGACAGGGTACCCCCATCGGACACCTTTACGATCAGTTCTCAATTTAAAGGAGTAGCACGTAATCCAATTTAATGCCAATTCTTATAACGTTTTGTGATCATTTTCTCGACACGCGTGCTTTTCTCATCTTGGGGTGTTAATGTAATTTTCAAAGACGGTATTTACCGGACAAGGGAACACGCAAGAAACATTTCAGTGAATCTTAACACAATGATTTCATCGTACCTAAATGCAGTTCAATGATCTAGTCAACAACATTGGATGGTGATTTTAATCACCTAACAAGTAATATAAGGGTTATATTCCAGTTCGATCTAGTTTTTGAGACATTAGAGAAAATGCACACTTGTCTGCACCGCAACAATGGCTAAATTCTATGTAAATAGTTTTAGGTAAACAAACGTCATCATTCTCAGGGAGCACATATTATTCTACCTTTCATGTCAAACTTTTGGTTGTGATTTGATTTTTCCTATTTATCTTAAACAGGTATATGTCTTTACAATGTTACATTAAAGGGAGTGACTATCGGCACGACCGTCTTGCGGATAAGAATCCTTATCGGCACGACGGTCTTGCCGATAAGACTTCTTATCCGCAAGACGGTCGTGCGGATAAGAATCCTTATCCGCACGACGGCGGTCAGATATTTTTTAGACAAAGTTGCAATCATTCTGAGAATTATTATTTATGGTAAAATAATATTATTTCATTTCTGTGTGTGAATAATTGTTCTTAAGTATTTGAGTCACAACACACAATGTTAATTTCAATTATTTTCTTATATTTCATCATGGAAGCCTTTTGACTGTCGGACATAGAGCCGGCGAGTAATTGCAAAAATGCGAATTATATATTTCAACATCAGTTGCTAAATACTTTTTATCGGGTGGGATGATCAGGTTAACGTTTAAAACAAGTAATTACAGTTAAAACACAGTCCGATGTGGGTATGACAACAGCTGTATATTGAACATTTGACATTAAGTAATTCAGATTATCACCCCCAAACTATCAGCGGCAGTAGCGCAGTGGCAATGTGCGCGACCTTGCAAACCGACGACCCGGGTTCAAGACCCCATACGTCATTTTTTTTATCATTATTGTTTTTTTTTGTTTTTTTAATAAAAAATTCATTTGTCGCATAAAACATTTGCCAATTAATTGTTTATTTTGTTAACTGAGATAAATTTATTTCTAACAAATCTTTGACCTTGACAGACAAGCTGAATCAGGAAAATATTTGACTGTGACCTGCTTGTGTCAGACTTTTTTCACAGGAAAGTTTTTGTCAATATTTTGTTTACGGCCTAATTCCGTCTCATTCCAATCACTTTTAAATTTATCAATTTATAATATGTGTTACCAATATAAAATATGTTGAAATAAACCATTGATTTGAATTAGCAATAGAAACTAATCTTTGATTTTGACTGACAAATTACTGAAAGAAATCTAGACTGATAAATCCTTTTAGAAAAATGTTGAAACCTATTAATAAATAGCATTACATAATGTAAATGTATTATCGAACAAAATCAAATTTATTGTAGCAGACTTAACTGATATAAAATGAGTCAAAAAATCTTTGCCTTGTCCAACAACTGAAATAAATCTTTGACCTTGACCGACAAGTTAAAGACAGTTAGTCTGATAAATCATGCCTAACTTTCTTTTAATAACTTGTCGGTCAAAGTCAGTTGTTCTACTTTTCTGATAAATATTGTTAAATACATATGTATAAACGATACAACCTGTGCACATCGAACTGGAATATGCCCAAAATAAGATTGCCCCCGTGAGCGGTAAAGCTGGGTGCCGGTTCTCAGATGTTTTAACAACTAAAAGAAGGCAATAAGATGCTTTTATACCATTTTTAAAGTTATTTAATATCCTCCATATGAATTGCTGACACAGTGTTGTATGAAACCATTGTAAGAAAGACCATAGCATCTGTAATGGAGTATATGATCGCCGTCGTGCGGATAAGGATTCTTATCCGCACGACCGTCTTGCCGATAAGGATTCTTATCGGCACGACGGTCGTGCCGATATCCTCGGCCTACATTAAATTTGTGTATGCATAGTTAGTTTACATGTGTAGAAAATAAAGATGTCCGATGGGGGTACCCCTCACCAAGATTTTACGCAAGTTACCTGTGAAATAATGAATGCTCCCAGATTCCTCCGTATGATGTCATACAACAGCTGATGTTTACCGAATCAATACATGAGGTACATATTTTGCAAGTCAAATAAAGTCGATAAACTTTTGATGTTACAATTGGAAAATTTATTTGAAAAGGCAATTCTTAGGTGTCCGATGATGGTACCCTTGCGCTAGGGCCCAAAATTGGCACTAAGGGTGGAAAGTGGTCCAGATAGGGTTCATAGAATAACCGAAAAGCACAGAAATACCGGAAAGCACCTAAATAACAGAAAAGCAATTTCAGAAATCAGTTTTGCATGGGAATGATTTGGTTTTTCTTGGTTGGAAATCATTTGTAGTATTAATTGTGACACTTTTGTTAATTTCGGTGTCATACCTTAATAGCATTGTAAGAGAAAGGGGTGCTAATGATGCTCAACATTTTTCCAATGCTTTGTTATCATATCAAGGCATATGAACTGCCATCTGCTTTAGGCCAAAAATAAAATATCTAATGTTTCCCCTTAAGCGACCGACCGTAAAAAATCGTAGCGACCGGAAAATATTTTTTCCGATTTCAAAAAAAATTTTTTTTTCTACCTTTGTGCCGAGTACAAAAAAATCTGGGTCTTCAGTGCTCTAGATAAAGGTGTTTCTGACGAAAAACGCCAGCAGTCCCAAACTACTCCTACTAAAACAGTATTATCCATTATAAAAACGAACGGCAGCGTCTTTTTAACTATGAAGCAGTCCGGAATAAAAGAGACAAACATGCGCTCAACCACCTTTGCTAAGACTGGCAAAAGATCAAAGGATTTCGGTCAGCTTTTGAAGTCACAGGCTGCCGCTCAACGCACGTGCCGATAGGTTTTATGTAGAGTAACCTGGAGCTGAAAATTTCGGTGTCGGGCAAAAACAAAGGGTCATTCTTTGATACGGAGTAGCATGCGAAAATTGTTGAGCAACGAAATTGCATTCCGGGTATTGTTTTTTTTTTCAATTTGTCTTTTTCTGAAATACATGGAGACTGATAAAAAAAAATAAAATCGGATTACGTCAAGTTATTAGACTAGCGAAAATCACTTAAAATTATGCTTTAAAGGCTACATTTTTAGGGTACTTTACGACGTGTGCATATAGGGAAAACGCAGATAAGCATGTGCATTCGCTAAGTCTGATCAGAGTCATCTATGTCTGGGCAAGCAATTCATGTAGTATTAGGTTGAAAACTGTATCGATTATTAAGAAACGCACATGGCTGAACTCTCAATTTTCCTACGCTAATCAAAACGTCTCCAGTGAGCAGACTGATAATGATCCCAGATGTATCCAACGGAACGCGAACGCGCAGAAAATATTCGCGTTTCTAATTTATGGTAAAAGTTTATGATCAAAGTTACTGCGCAGGCTGATTGGGGCATATGGAATAAGGTACCTTCACCTGTCTCACGGTTCCAAATGACACGTGTCCAATTCTATGCGGCGTTCTTTGATGTCTGATCAACATAACCACGTGCAGGTGGTTACCGTATTTAAAAAAATGCTACCGTCTTTACACTCCGTTAAAGCGTATTCCAACTATGGTTTGAGGGCTGGATTTGGATTTTGATTGTTTCAATTCCTGGTCTTTGCATACTTTTTACTTTTCCTGATGAGAATGCGTAACTCGCAATGTTTGCATGTTGTTTTGACACAGATTAATCTGTTCACCCTCATAAACAATTAAATGTTCGCTCATCTAGCGGAGATAGATCTTCATATTTAGGTTGTTCCAATATCTAAAACAGGGTATGTGACAAAAGTGTATAGACGAAGATGCAACGAGAATGTGTTTATCTCCGGTGCATCCGATCCCACATTTGCTAACAATGCAGCTTCGTCGGGGTCGCACTGTTCTTATCGCAAAACTTGAATGAACATGTTATAAACTGTTCTTGTGTATATGGCCAACATTAAAGAAGGAATGCGACGGACTTTATAAAAAAAAATCTGTGTACCAGTCCGGACTGTCACCTCATATCTACTCTGCTTGATTAAACAAATACGTAAGTGATCAGAATAGACCATGATCAGAATGCGCATTACACATGTCCCCCGATATGGCACTTTCAAACTTACATTTGATTATGAGTGTGCGTGTGTGTTTTACTAGTGTATCTTATACACTATGCAACACGCACCTCGGATCTGTAGTCGCAGTAATGGGGCGCCGTTCGCCCGTCCCTATTGAATTACAATAAAAACTGCGTCGTCTTTTTTATAGGACTTATATGCAAGTAATTTTGGAAACGCTCTTACGTCTGAATTTAGGATGGAAAAACTATCAGATGAAGCGGCTCGAGTGAGGCGTCAGCAACTCCCCGCTTGAAAGGATTATCTGGAGCTCTGACTTTTCAGGAAAAAAAATAATAAAATCCCGACCGACCTATCCACCATTGAGAAAAAGGGTCGGGTAAGGGGAAACAAGAATATTTCTAAGGTTGACCTTATATAAGAACAAAACGAACCAAATTAGTAAATATAACAGCATGATTGTGTATAGTCAGATACAGTTAATAATAAACTGAAGAGATAATCAATCTGAGACACAAAATTTAATGCTAAACAAGACTAGTGCAAATGCTTTTCGGCAGTAACTAGAAATACCGGAATACACTTAATTACCGGAATATACCAAAATACACAGGCATATACAGGAATATACCAAAATACATATTTTTGTTTACCGAAATACACTTTATTTTGACCGGAATATAATTTTTTTATCTAAAATGTGTCATTTAATATTTGCTTAATGTAATTGCTGGCAAGTGACCGACCCATACAAAGACCCTAACCAGATTGCAATCTGCACAGTGATACCTATCTAATACCCATATGCTGGTCCATTTATTCTCACTACCAATAAAAAAAAAAGCTAATACTTATTTGGAAATGGTACTTATTTCATTTATTCTGACAATATTTAAGTTTATTTTGATAATATAAATGTATATTTTGGTGTATTCCGGTGTCATATTATATTTTGACCCGCCTAAAAAGTGACCCGCGGGTCATTATATTATGACCCGCGGGTCAAAATATTATTATAATATTTTGACCCCCCCTATAATATTTTGACCCGCCTCCATGAAAAAAAATGAAAATTGAGGAAAGTATATGTAACACCTACAGTAACCAAGCAAATATCAAATACAATATTAATTCGCTGCTCCTCCTCATTTTGAAAAATCTGTAGGGAGGGGGGGTCAAAATATTATAGCTATAATATAATGACCCGCCCCACTTGAAATTAAAAGTTTTAATGGTTTCGTGGTACTATTCATTTGTTAATATCTGCAATGATAAAATTAAAATTCAAACACCATCAGATTTTCTGTTTCATAATTAGAATACTTAAAATACTGACGATGGGCGTGAGTGGGGGGGGGGGGGGGTCAAAATATTATAGCTATAATATTTTGACCCGCCCCCATGAATTAAATGGAGATTCAGGACAGTATATGTAAGACTACCATAATCAAGCATGAAATACAATTACAGTTTACAGCTCCTCCTCATTTAAAATTAAAAATTTTAATAGTTGTTTGGTTTGCTGGGAGTAGGGGGGGTGGAGGGGGGGGGTAAAATATTATAGCTATAGTAATTTGACCCGCCCCACATGAGAGTTAAATATAGGTCTTTTGTCGTTGTTTCACTGGTTTGTTAATAACTATTCTGCTTGAATTAAAAATTTAAATATCATCTGATTGTCTTTCCTATAAGTCTAAGTACTTCATAGGCTGAAGATGGACATGAGTGTGTGTGTGTGTGTGTTTGTGGGGGGGGGGGGGGTCAATATATTATAAATGGATAATATGAATGAATTAAATGGAGATTCAGGACAATATATGTAAGACTACCATAATCAAGCATGAAATACAATAACAGTTTACAGCTCCTCCTCATTTAAAATTAAAAATTTTAATAGTTGTTTGGTTGGCTGGGAGTAGCGGGGGTGGAGGGGGGGGTCAAAATATTATAGCTATAATAATTTGACCCGCCCCACATGAGAGTTGAATAGGTCTTTTGTCATTGTTTCACTGGTTTGTTAGTAACTATTCTGCTTGAATTAAAAATTTAAATATCATCTGATTGTCTTTCCTATAAGTCTAAGTACTTCATAGGCTAAAGATGGACATGAGTGGCGGGAGGGGGGGGTCAATATATTATAGCTATAATATTTTGACCCGCCCCCATGAAAAAAATGGAAATAAAGGAAAGTTTATGCAAGACCTACAAGAACCAAGCAAATATCAAATACAATATTAATTTCTCTGCTCATCCTCAATTTGAAAAATCTGTTAGGTGGGTGAGGGGTGGGGGTGGGGGGTCAAAATATTATAGCTATAATATTATGACCCACCCCACTTGAAATTAAAAGTTTTAATGTTTTCATGGTACTATTCATTTGTTAATACCTGTTATGATAACATAAAAATTCAAACACAATCAGATTCTCTGTTCCATTGCTATAATACTTAAAATACTGACGATGGGCTTGAGTTGGGGGGGGGGGGGGGGGTCAAATATTATAGCTATAATATTTTGACCCCCACCCATTAAAATAAAATTGATATAAAGGAAAGTTTATACAAGACCTACAAGAACCAAGCAAATATCAAATACAATATTAATACACTGCTCATCCTAATTTTGAAAAATCTGTTAGTGGGGTTGGTGGGTGGGTTGGGGGAGGGGGGTCAAAATATTATAGCTATAATATTATGACCCGCCCCACATGAGAGTTAAATATGTCTTTTGTCGTTGTTTCACTGGTTTGTAAATAACTATTCTGCTTGAATTAAAAAATTAAATATCATCTGATTGTCTTTCCTATAAGTCTAAGTACTTCATAGGCTAAAAATGGACATGAGTGTGGGGGAGGGGGGGGGGTCAAAATAGTATAGCTATAATATTTTGACCCACCCACTCTCAGATCCTTCTTAAGTCTATGAAGTAGTTATACATATAGGAAAGACAATCAGATGATATTGAAATTTTTAGTTCAAGTAGAATAGTGATGAACAAACTAGTGAAACAAGGACAAAAGACCTATTCAACTGTCGTGAGGGGTGGGTCAAAATATCATAGCTATTATATTTCGACCCGCCCTGTCTCAGAGCCATCTTTACTATGTGAAGTACTAATAACAATAGGAAATGCAATCAGATGGTATCTTAATCTCAAATTCTATCACAATAGATATAAACAAACCAATGCCAATATGGTAGAAGACATATTTTACTCTGAGGGGGGGGGGGGGGGGGTCAAAATATTATAGCTATAATAATTCGACCCGCCCCCTCCTAGTCCCATCCTTGCATATGAAGGCTTATAGCTCTGGAAATGACAATCACATAGTGTTGTTAATTTAGATTCTGTCACAACAGATATAAACAAACCAATAGAAGTATGGTAAAAGGTCCATTTAACACTTAAGAGGGGCAGGTCAAAATATTATAGCTATAATATTTTGACCCACCCTCTCTCAGATCCATCTTTAGCCTATGAAGTACTTATACTTATAGGAAAGACAATCAGATGATATTGAAATTTTGAATTCTAGTAGAACAGTGATAAACAAACTAGTGAAATGATGACAAAAGACCTAATAAACTCTTGTGAGGGGCGGATCAAAATATTATAGCTATAATATTTGGAACCCCTTCCCCCCAAACCCCTGACCCATCATTGCATATGAAGTCTTATAACATTGGGACTAACAATCAGATAGTATTTTTGATTTAAATGTTATAACAGCTGATCTCAAGACACCAGTGGAACTATAGCTGATTACCTATGTAACTCTGAAGAGGGGCGGGTCAAAATATTATAGCTATTATATTTCGACCCGCCCTGTCTCAGAGCCATCTTTACTATGTGAAGTACTAATAACAATAGGAAATGCAATCAGATGGTATCTAAATCTCAAATTCTATCACAATAGATATAAACAAACCAATGCCAATATGGTAGAAGACATATTTTACTCTGAGGGGGGGGGGGCGGGGGGGGGGGGGTTCAAAATATTATAGCTATAATATTTCGACCCGCCCCCTCCTAGTCCCATCCTTGCATATGAAGGCTTATAGCTCTGGAAATGACAATCACATAGTGTTGTTAATTTAGATTCTGTCACAACAGATATAAAGAAACCAATAGAAGTATGGTATGGTCTATTTAACTTTCAAGAGGGGCAGGTCAAAATATTATAGCTATAATATTTTGACCCACCCTCTCTTAGATCCATCTTTAGCCTATGAAGTACTTATACTTATAGGAAAGACAATCAGATGATATTGAAATTTTTAATTCTAGTAGAACAGTGATAAACAACCTAGTGAAATAACGACAAAAGACCTAATAAACTCTCATGAGGGACGGGTCAAAATATTATAGCTATAAAATTTCTACCCCCCCCCCCCCCTCAAACCCCTGACCCATCATTGCATATGAAGTCTTATATTATTGGGACTAACAATCAGATAGTATTTTTGATTTAAATGTTGTCACAGCTGATCTTGAGACACCAGTGGAACTATAGCTGAAGACCTATGTAACTCTGAAGAGGGGCGGGTCAAAATATTATAGCTATTATATTTCGACCCGCCCTGTCTCAGAGCCATCTATACTATGTGAAGTACTAATAACAAAAGGAAATGCAATCAGATGGTATCTAAATCTCAAATTCTATCACAATAGATATAAACAAACCAATGCCAATATGGTAGAAGACATATTTTACTCTGAGGGGAGGGGGGGGGGGGGGGGGGGTCAAAATATTATAGCTATAATATTTCGACCCACCCCCTCCTAGACCCATACTTTGCATTTGAAGGCTTATAGCTCTGGAAATGACAATCACATAGTGTTGTTAATTTAGATTCTGTCACAACAGATATAAACAAACCAATAGAAGTATGGTAAAAGGTCCATTTAACACTTAAGAGGGGCAGGTCAAAATATTATAGCTATAATATTTTGACCCATCCTCTCCCAGATCCATCTTTAGCCTATGAAGTACTTATACTTATAGGAAAGACAATCAGATGATATTGAAATTTTTAATTCTAGTAGAACAGTGATAAACAAACTAGTGAAATAATGACAAAAGACCTAATAAACTCTTGTGAGGGGCGGGTCAAAATATTATAGCTATAACATTTCGACCCGCCCCCTCCTAGACCCATACTTTGCATTTGAAGGCTTATAGCTTTGGAAATGACAATCACATAGTGTTTTTAATTTCAATTCTGTCACAACAGATATAAAGAAACCAATAGAAGTATGGTAAATGGTTTATTTAATTTTCAAGAGGGGCGGGTCAAAATATTACTTATAGGAAAGACAATCAGATGATATTGAAATTTTTAATTCTAGTAGAACAGTGATAAACAAACTAGTGAAATAACGACAAAAGACCTAATAAACTCTTGTGAGGGGCGGGTCAAAATATTATAGCTATAATATTTCGACCCCCACCCCCCCTTTAAACCCCTGACCCAACCTTCACATATGAAGTCTTATAACACATATTGGCATTGGTTTGTTTATATCTATTGTGATAGAATTTGAGATTAAGATACCATCTGATCGCATTTCCTATTGTTAGCTATAATATTTTGACCCACCCTCTCTCAGATCCATCTTTAGCCTATGAAGTACTTATACTTATAGGAAAGACAATCAGATGATATTGAAATGTGAGGGGTGGAATGTTATCACAGCTGATCTTAAGACACCAGTGGAACTAGAGCTGAAGGCCTATGTATATCTGAAGAGGGGCGGGTCAAAATATTACAGCTATTATATTTCGACCCGTCCTGTCTCAGAGCCATCTTTACTATGTGAAGTACTAATAACAATAGGAAATGCAATCAGATGGTATTGAAATCTCAAATTCTATATCACAATAGATATAAACAAACCAATGCCAATATGGTAGAAGACATATTTTACTCTGAAGGAGGGGGGGGGTGGGGGGGGGGCCCTACTAGACCCAACCTTTGCATTTGAAGGCTTATAGCTCTGGAAAAGACAATCACAGAGCGTTTTTAATTTCAATTCTGTCACAACAGGTCTAAAGAAACCAAAAGAAGTATGATAATTGGCCTATTTAACTCTCAAGAGGGGCGGGTCAAAATATTATAGCTATAATATTTTGACCCACCCTCTCTCAGATCCATCATTAGCCTATGTGTTTTTAATTTAGATTTTGTCACAACAGATATAAAGAAACCAAAAGAAGTATGGTAAAAGGTCCATTTAACACTTAAGAGGGTGGGTCAAAATATTATAGCTATAATATTTTGACTCACCCTCTCTCAGATCCATCTTGAGCCTATGAAGTACTAATACTTATAGGAAAGACAATCAGATGATATTGAAATGTGAGGGGCGGATCAAAATATTACCCTCCCCCCCCCCCCCGACCCAACCTTTGCATATGAAGTCGTAAAACATTGGGACTAACAATTAGAAAGTAATTTTGATTTTAAATGTTATCACAGTGGATCTTGAGACACCAGTGGAACTATAGCTGAAGACCCCCCCCCCCCTGACCCAACCTTTGCATATGAAGTCGTAAAACATTGGGACTAACAATTAGAAAGTAATTTTGATTTTAAATGTTATCACAGTTGATCTTGAGACACCAGTGGAACTATAGCTGAAGACCTATGTAACTCTGAAGAGGGGCGGGTCAAAATATTATAGCTATTATATTTCGACCCGCCCTGTCTCAGAGCCATCTTTACTATGTGAAGTACTAATAACAATAGGAAATGCAATCAGATGGTATTGAAATCTCAAATTCTATATCACAATAGATATAAACAAACCAATGCCAATATGGTAGAAGACATATTTTACTCTGAAGGAAGGGGGGGGGGGGGGGGGTCAAAATATTATAGCTATAATATTTTGACCCGCCCCCTACTAGACCCAACCTTTGCATTTGAAGGCTTATAGCTCTGGAAAAGACAATCACAGAGTGTTTTTAATTTCAATTCTGTCACAACAGGTCTAAAGAAACCAAAAGAAGTATGATAATTGGCCTATTTAACTCTCAAGAGGGGCGGGTCAAAATATTATAGCTATAATATTTTGACCCACCCTCTCTCAGATCCATCATTAGCCTATGAAGTACTTATACTTATAGGAAAGACAATCAGATGATATTTTGATCTTTAGTTCTAGCAGAATAGTGATAAACAAACCAGTGAAACAACCACAAAAGACCTATTTAACTCTGATGAGGGGCAGGTCAAAATATTATACCTATAATATTTCAACCTCCAACCCCACCCCCTTACCCTTCCTTCGCATATGAAGTCTTATAACATTGGGACTAACATTCAGATAGTGTTTTTAATTTAGATGTTATCACAGCTGATCTTAAGACACCAGTGGAACTATAGCTGAAGGCCTATGAAACTCTGAAGAGGGGCGGGTCGAAATATTATAGCTATTATATTTCGACCCACCCTGTCTCAGGGCCATTTTACTATATGAAGGACTTATAGCAATAGGAAATGCAATCAGATGGTATTGAAATCTCAAATTCTATCCATTCTAGTGTTTTTTATTTAAATTCTGTCACAACAGATATAAAGAAACCATTAGAAGTATGGTAAATGGCCTATTTAAATCTCAAGAGGGGCGGGTCAAAATATTATAGCTATAATATTTTGACCCACCCTCTATGAGATCCATTTTTAGCCTATGAAGTACTTAGACTTATAGGAAAGACAATCAGATGATATTTAAATTTTTAATTCAAGCAGAATAGTTATAAACAAACCAGTGAAACAATGACAAAAGACCTATTTAACTCTCATGTGGGGCGGGTCAAATTATTATAGCTATAATATTTTGACCCGCCCCGCCCCCCCCCCCCCCCCCCCCCCTACAACCACCCAACCAAACATCTTTGCTGGACTGTTTTTTTTAAATGAGGAGGAGCTGTAAACTGTAATTGTATTTCATGCTTGATTTTGGTAGTCTTACATATACTGTCCTGAATCTCCATTTAATTCATGGGGGTGGGTCAAAATATTATAGCTATAATATTTTGACCCCCCCCCCCCCCAACTCAAGCCCATTGTCAGTATTTTAAGTATTCTAATTATGAAACAGAAAATCTGATGGTGTTTGAATTTTAATTTTATCATAACAGATATCAACAAATGAATAGTACCATCAAAACATTCAAACTTTTAATTTCAAGTGGGGCGGGTCATAATATTATAGCTATAATATTTTGACCCCCCCTAGAGATTTTTCAAAATGAGGAGGAGCAGCGAATTAATATTGTATTTGGTATTTGCTTGGTTACTGTAGGTGTTACATATACTTTCCTCTATTTCCATTTTTTCTCATGGGGGCGGGTCAAAATATTATAGGGGGGGTCAAAATATTATAATAATATTTTGACCCGCGGGTCATAATATAATGACCCCGGGTCAAAATATTATACGGGTCAAAATATTATCTGACACCGGTAATAAGGTAGATTCCGGTAATTCTAGTAACCCGCTTTTCGGTTTTATATTTGTGCATTTGTTTTGGTGGAAACACCCTGGGTGCAGATTTCCTTGTGTATTGGATTGAAGAAATTTATCAGACGTGCCACCCGATGGGAGTTGAACCCACAGCTCCCTGCATGGAAGGCAAGCACCAGAGCTCTAGATAAGAGGGAGTATTTGCTGATAATTAGGGATAATTTTTGTTAATTCTGCATAAAAGCATATGGTGTGACCTCTTATCTGAACCGTCTCAACGAGACGGTTCAGATGAGGGGTCACACCATATGGTTTTGATGAAAAATAAAAAAAAATTATCCTTAATTATCATCAAATATTCTCTCTTATCAGTGTATCTAGAACTCTGAAGCACTCAAATTCATTAGGCCAGGCCTTTTGCTTGGCTGCATTCAAAGCTCTGTGTTGAATATTTTCAGATAGAGAAATATCAGGATGACGACGAGCAAAAAGCCGACAAAGCTCCATATTGAAGAGTCAGAGCTGCTTTGTAAGAATGGCTGCGGTTTCTATGGCAACCAAGCTTGGCAGGGATTTTGCTCAAAATGTTACAGAGAGGAATACCAGAAAGCCAAAAATGCTCAGATAGAGTACGACACATACAAACCTGATGTGAAACAGTAAGTTAATTAGCATTGCTCCAGATAAGAAGGGGTAACAAGATAATTCAGGAATAATTACCAATATTTTTCCCATATTTTTCCATCAAAATGAATGTTGTGACCCTTCATTAGAACAGTCTCGCTGAGACTGTTCTAATGAGGGGTCACAATACATTTTCATTGAGAAATAAAAATATTGGAATAATCCTTCAAATCTCAGCCTATCTGGCGCTCTGAATTTAATGTTATTTCTTATTTCTGTTCTATATCCATTGATGTTAGCCCTGGGGTTAACACTGTGGTCTCACACTCCAGAGGCCGTGGGTTTGATTCCAACCTGACCAAGGTCAGGATTCTTCTCTACCTCTTGAGTATTTTATCCTTATCATTTTGCCAGCCTCTCATTGGCCTCAAAATGACTGATATACTGTTGAAAAGGCCATGATTATGGTGTCTACTGTCACTTTAATTACATGTATGATTGCGTGTTGGAGAACAACAAATTCAAGAATCGATTATGAAGATTAGCCTCATCCCCTGCTTATTAGCACACTTTCACTGAGGCCTATTAAGTATTGGCTAGAATAAGACTTAGTTTTCAATATGAAACCATAATGTGTTGTACATACAAAAAAATTACATCTGCAAAATTTCAAAAAATGCTTTGTCCAAGCTAAACATATCATGTTGAGAATTCAAAGACTAGAGGGCAAACAGCATAGATCCAGATGAGGAGACACATTATGAGCCACCTCATCTGGATCTTCACTGTTTGCAGATTCTAGGGGCTTGTAAAAAGTGCTTTCATAAATGATAGGATATTCTCAATTGATTATTTTATCATGTGAATATTACTATCAAGGAAACTTATTCATTTAGGCTCTAAGCTTAAGGAAGTAGAGATAGGACTAAATTGGTCCTGTTCAAGACCATGTGATGTGCTACTTGTACTGTCTTAATTCAGTATAATATCATGTCTCTGTGTCTGGGGTGTGATATACTGTATTAATCCTTTTAAAGTCCCAGGCAGTGTTGAATTTTATGAAAGGGAGAAGTTATTTTGGGCTTAAAGAGTAACATTTCAGCCACTCATAAAAATGTAAGTGAGCCACGACATGACAAAACCAATGAAGTGGCATGTGCTCCATCCAAGACTCAGATCAGCCTGGGCATTCCCCCAGTCAGATCAGTGTCGGCATGGAGGTAGCTAAGACCCTTAGCTACCCTTTAAGAGCACAGCAAAGACTCTCACCAGACTGGCCAGATGCCCAGGCTGATCTGAGTCTTGGCTGGGCGCACAATCATGCCACTTTGTTGATTTTGTCGTGCAACGGCTCGTGATTTCAACCATGTAAGAATAATAGATGTAGTTTAACTATAGCTAATAGTTTTATGAAGAATCTCATGAACTATGATAAGATGAAAGTGCTACCATATGAGCCGTGACGCAAGAAAACCAACAAAGTGGTTCTGCAACCAGTGCAGAGTTAGATCAGCCTGGGCATGCACCCAGTGTGATCAGAGTCTTCACGCCGAGGAAGCTTAGACCCTTAGCTACCCTTTAAGTGCGAAGGGAAGAGTCTGATCAGACTGGGCGGATGCCCAGGCTGATCTGAGTCTGCACTTTGCACACCATCACTTCGTTGGGTTTGCTTGTGACACGGCTTATATATAAACTGCAGTTTCTGAGGAATCTGTGCTCAGAATTTTGCAATTTTTGCATGTCAATCTTACATTATTTATGGAAAAAGAGAGAGGGGGAGTTAGATGAGAGTGGGGGTGTTTATAAGGATTAATATGGAAAAGTAAAAAGAATACGGAGCTTATTGCACGTCCAGATGTCATCATGATACAGCTGAAAATGTTAAACAAGAATACAAGAATACAAGATCTTTATTTCGAATTTTCGGCCCACATAGGAGCACACAAAGAGTCATATAATATCATAAACAGCAAAAACAAAAAATAATCAAGAGAAGAAATCCAAATGACAGATTGTTAACAAAAGAGCTTAAAACGTATAATTGCTGTGCAATAATACATCCATTCCACATTTCTGCAATATCTGTCTGCTTTCAAAAGCAAATAGCATTGGAAAGACAGGCATCCAGACTACCCTGACATAGAGAAGTCAGGGGTGTCTGGTTACCCGCCCATCACATACTAATTATTAGGAGCGTAACAATACATCGGACTATCGATGTATTGCAATAGTAACTCGGCCGATAGTACTGCATCGATAGTAAAGTGAGACATCGATGACTATCGCCGATAGTGTTTTGGACTATCGATAGTTTCGATAGTTTCCTACATTACAATTTTTTCAGATAATTTCCGCTGTTGCCTTCTTTCTTTAAAGCGAAAGTGAGCGGCAGACTGTTTGTACAAACATGGCTTCCGTTAGCCGACGTATGGCTGTATATTACATCTGGGTTTTGCTTCCATACATCAAGAAATTTCACCTCTGGCTTCTGGCATACATTTGATAAGTGTTACATACGGCCGTTTGATGTTGTCCCGACGTATAAAACTCACTACTGTCTATAAAACGATAACAGGTGTCATAATTAATCTGATATACAGAGCTCCAGATAAGGTGCATTTTTGCGATTTTGATGCAAAAAAATGGGTAAAACGCCTGCAGTCCCAAACTAATTCCTCAAGAATAACGTTACTCCCACCGAAAAAGGAACTGACGTATCATGAAAAAAAATGGAAGCGTCATTTTAGGCATAGGAGTTCTTTCAAAGTCCAGAAAAATGAATTCGCTCAGCCGCCACTGATAATAGTCCAGTGCCGAAACAGGTCACAAAGATCAAAGCATTTGGATCAGCTTTTGATGTCAAAGATTTAGCCGCTAACGGCACGTGCAGCTTATTAACCAATATTGATGCAATTTCGGAACATGTATTTATTATACGTTACAGTCTGTAAGGTAGACTCGGCTCACCCTGCGTGTCCGCGGGGCTTGATCAGCGTACGCACACATGTATATACGAATAATTTGAAATATGAAATTTAATTTGTTTAGCTGTGCAGTCCGGTTTTGGTACAGTATTTTCGCATGAAGCTATTCCGCGGAATACCGCTGGACAGACGAATTATATAATAATCAGAAGACAGTCATTTTATACGTATTTTCTGGTCAGGCTGCGCAGATATTATTTCTGACTCGCCCCTACTTTTTAGTCAAATCCTCCAACGATGTTCCCTTAACGAATTCGTGGTTGCACACTCTAGGTACTGAGTCTGTCTGTCCGTCCCATCAGGGAATTGTCCCATAGTATTCGAATTCGCAATATGTGCACCACTCGGTCCAGCTGCGAATGTCTCAAGCGTAACACACAAGAGAATCGAAAATTGTTTCTGCTGGCCCGCGAATGTACGGTTATCTTTCTGACACCATTTTTTTTTTGATGAGACAGCGTACATGTTTTCCCGTTTCAAGATTTACGATGCTTCACATATTACCACGTGGTTATCAAGCAGACTATCTGCGCATGGAGTTATCAACCGGCAAGTCGCGTCTATATGCTATTTGTATATACTTTTTTCCGCGTTCACACTGCGCAGACGTTTTCCGGTATCATGTTCAACGCTTTTAGAATATGCGCAATGTGTGTTCCCCGATAAGGCTGCGCTGACGTAATACGGTAGCAAAAGCTAAGCTAGTCGCATCTTGCTCCATCAGACTACTGAGACTTGACAGCCGTTTTCCGCTGATGGCTGATCGGAATTTTTTTTTTTTTCTATCTTACTTAATTTCAACAGTGCGAAAATAATGCATTCTGATCAGGTCTACGCAATTTATGAGCACAATACTAACGGCAGCGTTGATAGGCAATAACCTTCTCGTTTATGGGTCAGACATTGTAGAGATCAAAGGAGCCGCTATAAATTGACTATACTTGTCACGTGCAGTGTATCAGACGGGTATTAAAAGGTACCTGGTTGCATACACCGATAAATCAAATCAGCCTGCGCAAACCGGTCTTTCCTGTTCAAATCTAACAGTAATCATGAGCTCTATCCCTAGCGACAACTAAATATATTCAGTAAATTAAAGCCCTCACGCGCTCCATTAACAATGCGGCTCATTTCTCCCAGCGGTAATGGACGGGGTGAGTTTACCGTTAATAAGCAACCGCAGAAACTTGTTAAATCCTCAGTTTTCAGAATCCTCAGGATTTATGGGTTGTACATACAAACAGAACAGAACAAAACTTCATTCATGTAGGTAAACATGTCTGACCACACATAGGTGACATGTGATATTTATACAAGTGGCAAGTAATATTTACGAAAACATATTAACAAAAATGTTTCAGCTTCTGTCAGCTGATTGTTCAACATCTCCAGATGCACAAACCATTCAGGGAAGGCAAAATCTGCTATAGACGGGTACTGGTTCATGGCCCTGGAGAATTCAGTTGGCCATTAGAACACATTTGATCTCTTTGGCCAATCAGATGAAACTACAAATGATTGAAATGAAAGGTCTGAAATGTAGGGCTTTATGTATAAATATGCCAAACCAGTGCACATTTGAAAAATAACTAGAAACTGTGTATATGAAACACAATGATAGATTAAACTTTGCAGATGTTAACCTCTGTTGTACACATTTTATACATACAGAAAACAAAATGGGAATGATACCATATTCATTATTTCCTCCTTAAAACAAGAATATATTTTTCAAACAATAGTATCGCAATAGTATTGCAATAGTAGTCCACAATAGTAATAGTATCGCAATGGTACTTCTTGCAATGTCAATACTATCGCAATAGTCATTTTTGGACTATCGTTACATCCCTACTAATTATGTATATACTGTAGGTTAATTAGCAGACATAATGCAAGAATGCTGAATACCATATACTCTAACATAATATTCTATACTTTTTAAAGGTAGGTTCCTGGACTAGCAATAACAGTTATGTTCACAAAATAATTTCGTCTTTTTCTGAGTAGTATTGAATTCTCCTATTTTTCTGAATTTGTTGCTATTGAGAAAATTGTCAGATGTTGAAGAAAATAGTCATTTTCCCCTTTGGTTTACTTTCTTTTGTTGGAATTCCAGTTCTAAAAATAACTATGTTTATTATGTCTATAAGCGCGAGATTTCTGATGCCATTCTCCAAAGGAAAATTTTCTCTTGCTGTGAGCTCTCCTAGAGGTTCTGGCATGGCGGATGGGTTAAAACTATCCCAAAATGCAATGCAGCATGACGTCAGCTGTGTTATCTATTTTGGCAGGAACTAAAAATAGCACTAACTGGTGTGCGAAGCAGAGTTAGGAAATCCCTTGCAAAACAACTTTTCTAAAAAAATTTTGATTTACATTTTTAGTGAAACTTATTCATTCCCTTTTTATAAGTGCTTTCCAACAACTTGGATGAAATATCATCAAAATTATGATGCATTCCAAAGTACAGGAACCTACCTTTAAACAATACATGCAATTGCACATACATGCCTGATACTGTTTCTTATGACAGTGAGTGTAGTCTGCTTATTGTAATGATTCATCAAATCAAAGTCCAAACAATTAGGTTTGATGTGTCACGATTTTGCTAAAATTGACATGCAGATGTACATTATAAGGAGGTCTGAAGAAATAAAAACAACATGAAGTAGTATGTTGTAAATTAAGCTGAGCTTATCAAGTTTGACCCAATGCCTTTAGACAGAAGCAGACAGACAGGGAACCAGTTACCCTAGGTAAAAATGACAGAGAGGGCTAATGGGTTGCTGTGACAGCTATGCCACAGGGAGGTTCTGCAGTTGAGGACCTGTGAGAAACACTCAGTGCCTAGTTACTACTATGGACCAGAGCTCTAGATAAGAGGGAGTATTTGGTGATAATGTTTGTTAATTCTGCATAAAAACATATGCTGTGACCCCTCATCTGAACCGTTTTGATGAGACGGTTCAGGTGAGGGGTCACAACATATGATTTCAATGGGAAATAAAAAAAAATATCCCTAAATTATCATCAAATACCCTTCTTATCTAGAGCTCTGTATGAACTGCTCTTTAAGTCTCTGTCAGAACTTCTTATATCATGAATCTATGTTGAGCAAAGAAAATACATGCTGTAAATTTAACACATAGGAGCCGTCAGGTCAAGATTTGCACTGTTCAGCAAACAATTTTTGCAGTGGCATATAGAAAACGGTCCCATATTCACCAAGAATATAGTCAAAATGGACCAAAAAGTACATAACTGCATGATAAAAAAAAAGAGTGAAAAGGTTCCTGTCATTGTTTATGTATGTATAAGTACAGCAATTCATTATTTGATAGCTTCTCACTATTTGAAGTATGTGAAATATCAATTATCATGCAACTTGATATGCAGATTCACATAAATGTACAAGGCTCTCAGATTCATCTACATTGGTGTATATTTCATAATCACTCTTAAGCCATTGCATTCTGGGTATTTTTTGTCATCTGCTGAAGTTGTTGTCTGCATAAAAAAATCAAGAATATTTTGACAATATTGGTCTAACTAACTCTTGAAGAAATGATGTCTAGGCAGCAAACAGTTTGGATCTCAGATCAGGCCCCATGTTTGTGGGGCCTGATCAAACGTGGGGCCTGATCTGGATCCAAACAGTTTGCCCAGATACCCTTAAAGGGGTATACCGAATTGAATGGGATAAAGGATCTAAATATTGAACTATTGAAATAAGCTCCAAGGTAAACCTGCATTATGCTAAATACCACTGCAGACATGTAGGAAAACTTTTGCATTATTAGTCAGTACACCTCTCTCTGTTTATCTCGACCCTAGCATTCAAGTTTGTGTCTCTCATTTCTCTCGAACTATAATGCCTACCATGGTCAAACTTGGCATAAAATATCATCTTAGGATAAAGATGGTCTTGGATATTCCACTTATTTGTATTCTTGACTTATATTTCACGGTCTGTTGACTCTGCGAATCATTGCATGGACCCCAGCATTAAAGTCCATGGATTTCTTTAATTTCTCTCAAACCTAAATTTCTACAGTCATCAAACTTAGCTTAAAATATCATCTGAGGATGGGCTTCTTAGATAGATGTTGCATGTTTACATGCTGTGTTAATTGCCAATTGTTGCATCAACACTAGAGTTTCAGTCCATATCTGTCACTTCTCTGAAACTACAAGTATAGCTTTCACAAAAAGCTTGGTCTACACTTATCAACCATTAATAGTTGATGCTTATCAAATAAACCATTGCAACCACAAAAATCTGAAATAAAACTTTTGTTTGTATCTGAAAAACCAACCTAAAATCTTCATTAATGGATTTCAAGCGTGGGTGCGAGTGGTAGGTATCATACCATTCCATGGTTGAAATACAGATTAAAAATATGTAAAACCACAAGTCACCTTGCCATACATTCTGCTACGTTGTGATACCATTGTCATCTATGCGGTATTTCCTATGACTGCTCACAACATCTGTGGGAACAGCTTATGGCTGCTCACGACATCTATGCAGCACTCACGCCATATATGCGAACAGTTGCTTAAAGGTCAAGCTGCATTGTGAGTAAATATTAAATGGCTGTATTTCTGTGTCGAAAGCAATCACCAGATAGTCTATGTCCATGGGCGTAGACAGTGATACATACAAAAATCAGACCTGGCAAGAAAAAAGATTCTGACATCACCGAATTCAAAAGGTCACAAGTTAACGCAGGGATGTCCGCATGCCACATCATGTTTGGCGAAACAGTAATTTCTCAAAGAATTGTAGTTTTCCCCTTGTCTCTATAATTATGTTCAGTCTGTTTCCAGTATGGGTATGCAAGAAACATTGGCACCAATTTCTTACATTAAGACATTGCTTACATTGCTTTAAAGCTTTTATTCACTTCTTGTTACAGCCCAGGTCCTGTTGTGGAAAAAGTCCCGCTGTTTTCCAAGTTTGAAGAGAAGAAAACACAACACATCAACAAGAGAGCACAGACAGTTAGATCCATATTCAGGAAAAATACGTCAAAAGGTACGGTTATTTTGTGCCCTGGGCCTGGTTGTTCAAAGTGTTGTTAGCCTAACAAGATTTGTTAGGTCTTCTGCACTAAGAGCGCAGACAGTGAGGTCCATTTTCAGGAAAAATACATCAAACGGTATGGTTATTTTGGGTCCTGTACATGGTTGTTGAAGTCTTCTAGTACAGATAAAATCAAGTTTGCTAATGTTTTTGCTGAAAAATTGAGAGTGCAAAAGCTCCTCACAATTTCTTAGCAAAAAATTGGTAGTGTTTTTGCATATACATTTTATATGTATGAAAATGTAGTGGTTTGTTAACTAACAATGTGCAATGCAAAAGCTCCATACAATTTCTTGGCAAAAAATTGGTAGTGTTTTTGCATATAATATGTATGAAAATTTAGTGGTTTGTTAACTGACAATGTCGTTAGTTTTGAACAAGTTGGTCCTCAAATTAGAAATTCTTAAGTATATGTATCTAAACAGAAATTCCAGAGAGGTTGTGTAGATTCAGGTATATAAGATTGGTCAGGGGTTGTTAAAATATTGAGTTTGGGTCAGTGGCTATCAAAGTTTGAGATACAGAATTTGAACATCCTTCTTATTTACCTCAACAGCTCAAGTTGAAAATAGAAATGTCATTTATGCCAGCCACTCACAATCAGCATGGTGACTGTAGATTTGACCAGAGTTACTTACTGCCCTTGCAAACCATGTTAGCAAGATGGTAAATTTTATTTTCATCAAGTTACTGAGTAAATATTTATAATGCAGTTTTTGTGAAAATTTTAGTGAGAAAATATGGACTTGCAATACAGGTTAAATGATATCTGGTCTGGCCACACTTTTGTTTCTCCTTCCGCTGATTCAAGAAGGGCAGTTGTCAGTTACTAGCTAAAGTATGTGCACTTAGTACTGGTTAACCGCTTAGGAGGTCTAAGCCAGCCCAGGAATAGTGTTGTTAGTTAACTGACCGTCCCGACATGGCCATAGCTGTTTACCGTGGACATAAAGCAACAAATCAATCAACCAATACAGGTTAAATGATGTCTACCACTTCAATTCTGTTTGGAGTATCTCCTGCTTTTGTAACTGAATGAAAAAATTCTTTATTCACTCTAGGTCACATATATTGCAACAACAAGAATGCAAATGTAACATTTTTCAGACAATTACAGTAATTATTTTAGGTGTCTCTATTATTAGAATTTTCCGGTACACAGTACTCAGTATTATTTTTGATAGGTCATGCAGACTACAAATGTACTACTATTACTGCCTAATAGATGAAATCAGGCCCCATTAATATACTGATCACATTTACAGGTGTTACTGTAATTAAGTGATGACTGAAGCAGAATTAGTGCATTGACACTTTAAGACAGTAAATTGCATTTCTAAAAGGTAGTAAATGACTACCTTTAACCCATTCCATTCAGGATATCCCTTTAGGGGTATCTTGGCAAACAGTTTGGATCCAGATCAGGCCCCACAACGTGGGGCCTGATCTGAGATCCAAACTGTTTGCTGCCTAGACATCATTTCTACAAGAGTTGGTTAGACCAATATTGTCAAAATATTCTTGATCATTGATGCAGACGACAATTTCAACAGATGACAAAAATACCCAGAATGCAATGGAATAAACAAATAAATTATTGACATTAAACAAATAAGAACAGACTTGGTTTGATCGAATCCCTATAATGCTCTGCCCAGTGGCTGCAAATATAATTACGGCCGATTCGGACAAATGCTCTTGATTTTATAATTTGGGATACATTTTTGGGTTTCAATTTTTGTAGGTTTGTAAGTTACACTAAACCCTACCTCGCACATAACATTGAATCAGCTGGTAATTTTGGGCCTATTGGAAAAAAAAGAAACTGTTTTGCGCTCTATATTAGTAGAATTTACTTTTGCATGTTAATAAGAATGGGTGGGGATAGTCCAGTGAAAAGCTTAATTAGGTGAAAAAGTAGACTAAAATTAAAGTTAACCCATTGCATTCTGGGTATTTTTGTTGTCTGCTGAAATTGTTGTCTGTATCAAAAATCCAGAATATTTTGACAATATTGGTCTAACTAACTCTTGTAGAAATGATGTCTAGGCAGCAGACAGTTTGGATCTCAGATCAGCTGGATCCAAACTGTTTGCCCAGATACCCCAAAAGGGGTAACGCAAATGGAATGTAAATGTAAGAACAGATGTTAATTGAATAGCAGCAGAATTTCCTACTGGAAATAAAGTAGTAGCTAGCAGATGTGACCTTTGTCTGCAGTTATGATCAAATATTTATGCATGCATTGTGTAAGTGATGTAGGGCTGATGTAAGTGTGACAGTCTAGTCTTTGTCAATATGTCACCTATATCTGTCGGCATGACAACAGACTAAACATTATCATTATTTCCAAAACAAAGGCACAGACATGAAAGAATGTAATGTTGGGCTACAGTGCACTAAATCTTGTACTGCCTAGGTTTGAAATAGCTTTATTTTGCCCTAGCCTTAGATGAAATGGTGAATTCTGCATTTATGCTATAATGAATAAGATCAGCATAGTTTTATTTTGCATTCTGAAGCAAGACTGATTGTTTCCAAATAAACTTGTATGCTTCTGAATGTATTTAAAATAACATATAAAGTACTATAAAATTCCAACTTTTCAGGCTAAAATTCTAGGAAAAGCAGTTTAGACCTAATTTAGACTGTTCCCTTTGTCTGCTCCTAAAATAGAGTCTGGTTAAGGTATATACTGTTTTGCCATTTAGCCAATAGGCTTGTCTAAATTTGAAGAGGTTAGTGCCAATGAATTATTGATAATCCACTTGGGCTGGTTCAGTTCAATAAATAGTTCTAGTTCTAGTTCTGTCAATTATGTGCTGGGCTGCTCTGGAGCATCTTTGCACAGTTACTATTTACAGGCATGTGACAAGGGGTGTGAAGTCCTGTACAGCTAAAACTAGTTAAAAACATCCGTGTTTATGGGTGCCCACACAGGATCAAAGGCTTGAAGGATTCCAGTGACTGGGCACTGACTCTTTCAGTAGGCAGGCTGTTCCATAACCTTATCCCTGATGGGAAGAAAGCATACTTGTAGGCATCTACACTGCAGTATGGCACAAGATATCTGTAGTCATCTCCTCTTGGTAGGGATGCACCAACAGGCTGAAGAATATGAGATGCTGGTATCTCAACAAGATGATTGATGATTCTGTACATTAAGATCATCTTAAAATATTAGGATTCATAATAAGATAACCAGGATATAACATTATGGTACCACAGCAGACCTGTGTCCAGAACTTAGGTCATGTGCATATATTTATTTTTGTCCCAGCATTATTCAGTTAATTAAAGGTAGGTTCCTGTACTTTGGAATGCATCATAATTTTGATGATCGTTCATCCAAGTTGTTGGAAAGCACTTATAAAAGGGAATGAACAAGTTTCACTAAAAAGTGTAAATAAAAAAAATATTAGAAAAGTTGTTTTGCAAGGGATTTCCTTACTCTGCTTCGCACACCAGTTAGCGCTATTTTTAGTTCGCGCCAAAAATAGATAACGTGGCTGACGTCATGCTGCATTGCATTTTGGGATAGTTTTAACCCATCCGCCATGCCAGGACCTCTAGGAGAGCTCATGGCAAGAGAAAATTGACCTTTGGAGAATGGCATCAGAAATTGCCCACTTATAGACATAATAAACATAGTTATTTTTAGAGCTGGAATTCCAACGAAAGAAAGTAAACCAAAAGGGAAAACGACTATTTTCTTCAACAGCTGACGAGTTTCTCAGTAGCAACAAATTCAGAAAAATAAGAGAATTCAATACTGCTCAGAAAAAGACGAAATTATTCTGTGAAGATAATTGTTATCGCTAGTCCAGGAACCTACCTTTAAAGTTCCCATAAGAAAGTTAAAAGTGCAAGTGAACTGTAACCTAAGGTCAGCAGGTGCACTTTGGTTGTCATGACAATAATTGCCATGGCTGCTGTCTGCATGCAGGTGCTTTTACATAAATTACATCACAAAAGAAGGGAATTAGCACCTACAATTAATGATTTTAGATACTGATGTGGACATAACTGTCTGACAAATGACAACATTGTATTTTCTCTAAATATTTGGACAGACTGTCTGAGCAAACAGTGTAAGCTCTAATCAGACTGCTCCTAAGGAGCAGTCTCATCAGAGCTTGCACTGTTTGCTAACTGATTGTTAAGATATAACATTTGGACAAATTCTAAATACATTTGGACTTGTCCAAACAAAAACAGAGAAAAATCAATTTGACAAACAAGTATTTGGTGTCCCAATATTCAGAATACCGTAAATGTGGTAAATGTTTATATTTTATTCTGATAAATAATTCCATTTCCTCTGTCAAAAGTTGGTTACTTGTTCAGTTGAAAAATTGCGAAGTATTCATAGTAGAAATGATTATTGGAAAAACTTGGTTACTATGCAGTACGGTTCATCACAGTCATGGGACAGAACTTTTAGGAAGCTGACATACTTCGCTGAAACAGGAGCAGTTAATTACATGATTCGGAATTTGTACTTTTAGTAAACAAGTTCAGAATGATTCATTATCATAGTAACAGTTGTGGAATTCAGACAGTTTGTACGGAAATGCATGAACTTTCATTGAAATTGAGACAGAAAAAATATTGAAAGCAAGAAAGTAAATAAAGAAGATTTATTAAATAATAATAGTTTGTGAATTTGTTTTGGAATTATCTTAATATGCATTGATTATATCTGTGTTAGGGCATCTGATCTAGTGAATAAAATTAAACCCTTCAAGCGCCAAAAAAGCAGACGACAAAATTTACGTCTGCAAAATTAAAAAAAAAATTGTTTAAGCTATACATGTATCTTGTTGAGAATTCAAAGACTTGAGGGCAAACAGTGTAGAACCAGATGAGGCGGCTCATTATGAGCCACCTCATCTGGATCTACACTCTTTGCAAATTCAACTTTCTTTTTTTTTGCACTTTGAGCGTTAAAATTAAGAATTAACTGTATTGGTCCGCTTAATAATATGGTAATTAGCTAAACAAGATTTAAGAATATTAAACATGTCAACAGAATTTTAAGGTCAAGCATAAATCAAATTAATCTGTAATTAATAAGTTTATTGAGAAATTATACAATATCAATAGGTGTTTTTGGTTACTAAAATCTATTACTTAAAAAAAACATAGTTGATACTTAAGTTCAGTTATGGGCAAAACCAATTTCTTATGTATGGTTATGTAACTGTCAGAGTAAGATTTGCATTTAGCGGTAAATGTAATCCTTGCAATTATGACCAAAAGTCTAAACTCTGACGCAGGAATTTTGGCTTCAAGAATTTGTATTTGCAACAAAATATACATATAAATAGATAATAAATTTTATCCTAAGAAATTTTGACATAAAGAACATGTTTTACAGCTCACTAATTTAACCATTTACTCTACAAATTTTGACTCTTAAAGACTATCAGTGACTCAATCAATGTCTGGCATTCTCGATATAAAGATTATTCTCAATTTCCTAACATTTTTTGACATAGCTCAAAATGATTGTAACTCAAAGAGACCTTTCATTGGAAAATTTATGACCCAAAGACAATACATTACAATCTTTATTGATGTTTTTACAATGTCTGAAATCCATGAGTACCAGTTGGTGGAATATTTTAATGTCAAGTTTGCAATACAACAAATAAATAAACAATATGAAAATTCACATTTAAAGATTTATGCCCTTGTTTATAATTACAAACACGTTTCCATGAAATATTTTCACAGTAACTTCGAAATGGCCCATTTAAACATTTGACAACAGATCTTAAGAGCATTTTTTGTGAAAAGGAATTTTAAACCAAGAAATAAAATAAAGTTTGTAAAAACGCGGTACGCGGCCGAAATTGCCTTTTTGGGTAGAATTAATTTGCTCTGACGTCACTAGCGTGTGCACAGATCAGAACAATACCTAGGTATCGCGATAGTGTTCATTTACATTTTCAATTTCGATACTGTATTTTAATTAAAATATACATTAAACTGAAACACTTTTTCTGAATTTTTATAATGGATTTAGAAATGATTATATGTTAGCTAACAAAATTAGTAAAATTGTTTATTTTGGAAATGGTGAAAAAAATGAGGGAGTACACTTTTAACAATAAAAAAATAAAAGACAAAAAAAAAAACCTATTTTGAGAAATCATTTTGATTCAACATCATTTTGATATGACATATGTTAAAGCTGCTGTGACACACCAATAATACAATTCTGATCACATGAATTTTTCAGTCTTCATGAGTAAATGGTCAGTTTTCACTAATAAATCATCTGAAAATTTTGAAACTTCAAGTGATTTGTTTCCGTTATTTTATGGAGCAAACACTTATAATTCTGAAATTCATGAAATGTTTGAAAGTCAAGTCAGTATGAAAGAATGGACAGAATAAGTAATGCTATCTGAAGTGTCCAATTTCACAAAATTAGTTTTCCCTTTAGGGGTCACAGGATATGATGCAATAGGGCAGATTTCCTGATGCAACCAAGAGAGAATAACTCATAATTTTGACAGGTTGCTTCATGATCACATTTACCATTTTACCACTAAAATTGAGACAACATTGTCTGAACAAACAGTTTTAAACCTAGATCAGACTGCTCCCAATGGAGCAGTCTGATCAGGGTCTACACTGAATTCTGCTTGTATGGTTTGGGCAGTTTTGGTCAGGTGGTAAAACTCTTATCAAACCTTTTGGATCATTATGGTCTTTAGTTGTGGGCCACTAATTTTTAGGTTAATTACAGTAATTTTGTTATGACATCACCATTGGTGTTACATCACCTTTCCCTTATGTAAATAATCACCAGCATAACCAGTATTAGCAGTAGGTCACAGAGGTCAGGTGCATAATATCAGATACCTTATTTGAAAAAGTTCTTATGCAGTTATTTGGATTAAACTGGTGGATAGACTGCAGAATTTATTTGTGACCGGAAAAAATTGTGAAAGTTTATTCGTGCATACGATTTCAGTAATTTTTGGCATAATATTTAAGCCAAGATATCTGCTTGGGAGAATTGCACTGGAGATTTCTTCACGCTCATTGAAACAATTGTTCAGTTTGACAAAATTAAAACATTGCATTGCTGCAGTTTTGCTTTAACATAGACTTCCTTGAAGCCTTGACGTGTTTAAGCTTCAAAGATGGCATTTTTTGCTGTGATTTAGAACATTTAGGAAATGTTCTCAAGAACTGCTAAGGGGAAAAGTATGAATAAAGAGCTAATTGTGCAGACAGATAAGGATACTAAGAAGTTTGGAACAGCAATAAGCAAAATCTGAAAATTAAAGGTGACTTTGAAAAGAAAAAAAAGGAAACCAGAAAGTTCTGAAATTTAAGAGAAGAAGGGAAAAGAAACAACATAATGGATCCATCAGATGAGTTTGTTTTGATTGATAATATAAATGGAACCGTTTACACCATGGAACAGAATGAGGTTAAAGGTCCAAAGTCAGTAGAGATTGAGCTGTACAGGATTCACTATGGTGAGCATCTGTTTTCAAAGCATGGGCAGACATGTATACCGGTTGGTTGAGATAGAGTTGCATTTTCTGTGTCTGCTTATGCATTTTTCAGTGCAGAAGCAGACACATTCCCATTAACAATATCAGTGACCTATATATAGAGTGACTCGCATCTCCAGTTAAATATAGGTATTTTTCCAATAGACGCTTGTCGCGCCGCTGGACAAGTGAGTGGCTAAAAAAATTGATAATTCTATCAACCGCTTATTTGGCATCTAGAAATATTTTAATATTATCATTGTTTTATTTTATCTGTATAAATAATGTGTTCTTACAAACGTTTGCATTAAATTGTGTACTTAATTTCCGAAATTTTGATACCAAACTTGCCAAGTTTTTATATGGTAGTTTTACTTGACGTAGTTAAAAAAAAAAGGGCTGGAGGGCTTTTCAATACAAATACGGGAAACTTTTTTTTTATTATGCATTTGGATGAGGATTTTGATCTTGGCTCTCTCTTACTTAGGAGAATATGCATGCATTGAAAATTGAAGTAAGTCAGTGACATGGGTTTTAATTAAGCTGAGTGGGTTGGAATTTCTATCAGAAGTTATCAACGTGAATCGCCCATTTCATTAATGTTTACGTAATCAAATTATTATTCAACGTTAAGGTAAGCTTTGAACTTTATGATGATGTATTAGAATAGTAAGTTTTGTGATTATTTTGCTTGGTTTTGGGGTTAATTTTTATTGATGTGAAATAAGAAACTTTGGTCCCTGACAAAACTAACCAACCCTCTGAACTCATTGATGTATGGCGAAAAACTGTGAAAAACTAGTTTTATTTTAAGATTATTTTGACCCATTAAATCGGCATGAAAAAGGCATTAAACTTTATGAAAAATATCATTGCGAGGCTCAAAAATAGTTATTTTGGGAGCCTTATTCAAAAACGGGGGATTGGGGTTTTGAACATCCTGATTTGCCGGTTTTCTCTACTTTCCTAAATAAGCCTATTTCTACATGTATACTGTCATAAGACCATCAAAATAGTAAATAATTGTCATGAAAATGATATTAAACAACATTTTGGTCCTTCCCCTTTCGTTTTCTAATGCTAAAATATTACCTCAAACCTTATTAACGACGGAGTACATCGTAAAAGAAGTGATGGTTTTTACGGCGACGTCGCCATTTTCTTTCGAGTGACCAAAGTTTCTCAATTTACATCGTTAAAAATGAACTCCAAAACCTAGCAAAATCATCACAAAACATATTCTAATACATCATTATAAAATTCAAAGCTTACCTTATCGTTGCATAATAATTTCACTATGAAAACACCAATAAAATGGGCGATGCATGCCGTTAACTTTTGACAGAAATTCAAGCCTTTTCAGGTTGTATTAATAATGGCGCTCCGGTAGGAGGCGCTACAGTCTCATGCACGACACGCCTCTTTGGACCGAAAGGTGAAGACGCGAGTCACTGTATTTATAGGTCACTGACAATATACAGGGTGGACAACAGCCTCACGTTCATATACATGTACTTCTTACAATAAAAATCTCATATTTTGAAAGAAAATAATCAGGCCTGACTTTACTATGTACATTTAAATTGGCCCTGTAAGAGCTAGGGGAGATATACATGTATGTAAGTAATTTTCATACCAGGTTTGAGATTTGTTTAATTCTAAATCTGTGTTCTTTATCATCAGAATGTCCACTGTTTTATAGAGTTGTACAGGATTCAGTATGGTAATCCTTTTTGGTGTTATTCAGCATTCAGTAGGGTGAGCATTTCTATGCATTTGTACAGTACACCACTGGAGACTCAGGCTGGTGGAGATTGAATTACCCTATACAGTGCTATAGCGAACATATATTCGTGTCCAGCCAATAACTTTGCTCTGCATTGTGTGATTTCAAATTCATTTGGAATAAATAATTATCATGACCATATCATAGTCTAAGTTCAAGGCACTTAAAATGAAAACATTCATGTCTGTCCTATCCTACAAGCGCCAGTACCTTTATCAGGGTACCATCTTTCTCAAGGCATTAGGTGGGGGTATCTGTGTCCTATGAACAAATTTCTTGGTTGAAATTTTGATGATGTAAATTTTGTCTTCCGTTGTTTTGGACTCTTTAAAGAATGCTGGTAGATTAAAAAGATCACCATGACCAACATCAAACTCTTGACATTAATTCAGATGATATCTTGCCAGGCCGCATAGCGCACTCGGTAGGGCACTTGACTCTTAAGTCAGAGGTCCTGGGTTCGAAACCCAGTCTGGCCACATACTTTCGTTTCTCCTCCTGCAGATTCAAGAAGGGCATTTGTTTAATGGCGAAAATACAGTAGAACTTCAATGGCTCGAACTTTGATGGCTCGTTTACCCTGCCTGGCTAGAACTCTTTCCTTGGTCCCTAGAAGTCACTTTATATAGAAACTAACCCTGGATGGCTAGAACTACCCTTGGCTGGAACTCATTTTTATGGTCCCAAGCCTGTTTGAGCCAATGAAGTTCTACTGTATGTGCACTTAGTACTGGTTAACCGCTTAGGAGAGCTAAGCCTGCCCAGGAATAGTGTGGTTAGGTTAACTGACCGTCCCTACATGACCATAGCTGTTTACCATGGACGTTGAGCATCAAATCAAATAAAAAATCAGATGATATCTTTATCATGACAGTTGATGTCACATGAGACACTTTAATATTCAGTTGACCTTGAAACTCTAACATGCCAAAAGCTACATTAGTAATGATACAGTCAGCAATTAAAATTTAAGGAAGTTACAAATATATGATATTGATGCTTTTCATTCCACTCAGATACATATTGAAAGTTAGTCACGTTGTTTGGTTTTCTTAAATGAAATTATGAGGATTATTTGGAAAATAAGTAATATTCTGTTTTTTTTTATATTTTCATTATTTGAGCTGCGACGCGAGAAAACCAACAATGTGGTTGTGCGCCCAGCGCAGACTCAGATCAGCCTGGGCATTTGCCCAGTCTGATCAGACTCTTTGCTTAGCACTTAAAGGGCAGCAAAGGGACTAAGCTACCTTCATGCGGACAGCAAAGACTCTGATCAGACTAGGCCGATGCCGAGTCAGATCTGAGTCTGCGCTGGGCACACAACCACTATGTTGGTTTTCTTGTGTCGCGGCTCATTTATAATTGTAGAAGTTTGAATGGATACATAGCAATGTTTCCACCATTTTTATTTTTTCAAAAAATAACAACTTCTAAGACCTCTTGTTTCTTTCCTGTGAGATGAAACCCTCCTGCAACAGGGTCTACTCTTAATGAAATAATTTGGTCTCGAAGTAGCAAATTCGTTCCTGTAGGAGTTGACTCCCATGGAGAAAGGTGGTAAAAATTGAAAATGGCAGAGTTGTTTTTCCTGAAAGTGTATTGATTCACCTTCAAATGAGCCACAACACGACAAAACCAACAGAGTGGCATGTGTGCCACACAGAGACTCCGATCAGCCTGGGCATCCTCCCAGTCTGATTAGAGTCTTTGCTGTGCACTTAAAGGGTGGCTGAGTGTCTAAGCTACCTCCTTGCACATAACAAGACTCTGATCAGACTGGGCAGATGACCAGGCTGATTTGAGTGTTCAAGCGGCACACATGCCATGTGGTTGGTTTTGTCGTGTTGCAGCTATTATTAGTATATCAGTGGCTTCAGCATTAGCCTGCTATGCTGGCAGTCCAGGTTTGACTCCTGCTGGATGCTGAAATCATACCAACGATAAACAGATTCTATGGCACTCAGTGTTTCATTATCACCCTCCCATCGACATGATGTGACTGAAATACACATACTGTTGAAAAAGTTTCTTCAGTTACTAAGATATTCAACAAGTTTCTCTCAGAAAAATGTAGGCAGATTGTTGTTTCATACTGCCATTATTATGATCAATGGATAACATTATGGTTTTCCATCACACTTCATTCATATCGTGTGATAAATACTGTCCATGCCATTATAGAGCCCTGGTAGCTCAGTAGGGTAAGTATGTAGCATGCTGATCTAGCGATCCAGGGTTGGATCCCTGCTTTAGGTGAGAATCTTTCCATATATAAATGGGGCTCCTGCACACAGCCTTTCATTATCACTCTCCTATGACTGAAATACTGTTGAAAAGGATTTAAAATAGTAACATGTCAAAAGGTGAAATAATAAAAAATTTCAAGAAGTAAAATGCTGTTAGATTTCTGGGGTCAAATAGAGTAAATTTTAGAGTATGGGATGGCTTTATCATACCATATTAATCTGATTAAACGCCCCTACTCTAATAAATGCCCCTGCCTCTTTTCCAAAAATAATGTTATATTAATTCCTGTTTGCTTCTCTGGATAAGGTAGCTCATTGAAATTAGGGTCTACTCTGAAAGGAAAGAATTTGCATCTAGATGAGAAATTCTTTCCTATAAGAGTAGACCCCCTCAATGCCTCATAGAAGGCTTTAGTCTATGGATTCTGAAGCAAACAGTAAGTCAAGAAAGTTGTTTCCCTTTGTAAAAATAGGGGAAAAACATAAAGCTATTGCTGTTATTCAGTGGATAACGTCATGTCATAAAAATCGTATGACCACACATGTAATAACACTTTGGCACATACACGTAACGTTATTGACAACCTCCATGTCAACAATGCGTTTTCTTATTGAAATAATATTCAGTTTGAAGGCGTTAAAATTCCATTTTAAAGGGTCATATTATAAACAGAATCTTACACTCATGGCCATTTCATATGAAATTTATGAAACTCGCCAAAGGCTCGTTTAATAAATTTCATACTAAATGACCACTCGTGTAAGATCCTCTATATCCATACACCTTAAGTTTTGTAAAAAAAATCATTTTTTTTTACAGATGCCAGCCCTAGTCAGATGGTGCCGAGGAAGAGTTCACGACCAGTGAACCTAGAAACACAGCAGATCAAGTCAGAGTTAACTGCCCTTTTAAAGCACCTTAAGCGATCAGCAGCTGAAGACTTTGTAAAGTTTGTGCAAGGATTGATCAATAAGTTATACCAGAGTGTGGATACTCCAGTTGATGATGTGTCTGAGCTGGTCCAGGATTTCTACCATGATCTTACGGAAAGAATGGCAGTACATCCATTGTATAAAGGTAAATATGTTCTACAATTTTTTTTTTTTTGTGTCACTGATTTGCTTATTTTCTTTGAGCTGCATTATTTTACGTGCTGACATATATGTAGAGGTCAGAAAAAAAAGAGAAAAAAAAAAGAAAAAAATAAACAAAACAAATTTACATTTAAATAATAAGTTTAAATAATAAATTTAGATAAATTTTTGCCTGGGTCCTCTATTTTTCTGATAAAGTTTTGCCTGGGTCCCCTATTTTTCTGAAATTTATTACAGTTTCATTATTGGACTCCTAGTTAGCTTACCTGTACGAAAGTACAAGGAGCTATTGTTGTCACCCTGACGTCAGTGTCTGCATTGGCCTTGGGGTAGCAGTCACACTTTAAAGTTTTTATGACAAAGTTTTTTTTTTTTATGTGATGGGCAAGGCGCTGTCAGGCTAGCTATTCTGTACACAGACAGGTCTTGTTTTTCCAAGAATTAGCTCTAGGACTCCTGTCTTTCAAAGTCTAGTTAGAACCCCTAGTGAGCTTGCTTTAGTCAGCAAAGCACCAATTTTTAAAAGGCGACGGCTAGTGACAACCAGTTGTCAGCAGCCTCACAGGCTAGAGACAACCGGTTGTCACTAGCCTGTGAGGCTGCTGACAACCGGCTAATAAATTAACACACATTTTAATGGCCTGGAAACATTGGTTCATTGTAAAAACATCACAAATAATTCTCAGTAGGTTTATGATTTTAATTAAGCTACATATGTATCACATCAACAAAATATCTGCAAAAAAAGCCAAAATATAAATAAGAGGGATAGTCTATAAATATTTGGAAGACAGAAAATAAATTTTCCAAGGGAGGTAACTCAAATTCACTGTGCAAAAAAAACTAGCATATTCTATACCTTTCAGATGCCAGCACAGATGTTAAAGAGGATCTACTAGATCATGCCGAGAAGTACATGACAGTAAAGATGTACACCAGCCTGTTCTGTCCACCAACGACAGATGATGAACAAAAAGACCTTCAGATGCAGACCCAGATCAGAAGTCTGCACTGGGTGTCAGCCCAGCAGCTTGACACTCTCATAAATGAACACATTCCAGAGATAAGAGCTCTTATTGACCAAGCTATTACAGGTAACAAGAGAATTTTTTTTACCGCTGAATTAATACAGTATACACTCCGAGAATGTATAATTGAGTTAATGTATTTATTTGGCTGTAATGTGGATTGATGCACTTCTTTTGGCTGTAATGTGGATTGATGCACTTCTACAATGACCCCAAATATATAAATCAGTCTAACAAATTTCTGCTATATTATAGGATTTCCCCTTCCAAAATCATACGGAAAATCTAAAGCCATAAGATGGATCTAGGTTTTTTAGATTATTTTGGAAAGAAAAACCTCTGTCTTAAAACCAAACAAATTTGATATTGTAAAATGCATATAATATATTTGACAGGGCTTTGGCTGTAAATAGGAAAAGATAAAAAAATTCAGTTATCAAGAGATTGTGAAAATCGTGAAAGTGGCATAAAATTGAATTATGAAATACCATTGTTATGGTGTTTTATGGTGCTCTTGGTGGTGTTTTATGGTATTCTTAGCTAACATAAGTTTACAATGATTCCTGTAGAATTGAGGTTATCTTTCTATATAATTTTAATTTTTAATGACACACTTTCTAGAATAGTTGGCTCTACATGCGATTTTATTAAAATATAGTCCAACCTGTATGAAGCAAGCACCTACGGTATTCAAAACATGCTTGCTTAAGACAGGTGCTTGCTTAATACAGGTACATTTCTATGTATTTTCCTTTTTTGGGAAAAAAATTCATGCTTGCTTAATACAGTACACACTTAATACAGGTTGCTTGCTTACGAGAGGTGGCCACTAAGACAGGTTTTACTGTAAGAAAAAGAAAAATCAAGTGTGAAAAATAATAGTAAGAGGTTTTGTGGTGGGAACTAACACAGTAGTCAAAGAATTACTTTACTAATAGCATATTATGCTTGTAAAGGTTTTTCCAAGTGGCAGCTAATCACAAAAATGTTAGTGGAAAGAGTGCAATACATGTTTAAACTAAATTAGAACCTATACAGTTCTGTTTATTTTGTTTTCCAGAAATTATCGAAATGAATTCCAAGAAGGCACCGCAGGACAAGCTGGCTTGTATTGTCAGGTGCTGTAAACATATATTTGAAATACTCAGACAGACTAAAGAAGGCCCGGCGAATGCTGACGACTTTCTACCGGCCCTGATCTACATAATACTCAAGGCCAATCCACCCCTGTTACAGTCCAATATACAGTTCATAACAAGGTTTTCTAGTCCCAGTAGATTGATGAGTGGAGAGGCAGGGTATTACTTTACTAATTTGGTAAGAATTTACTCTTAAATGAGTTTACACGGTGACACATAATGCATGACACTTGTCATGCAACATGTCACCAATCAAACAGTCCAAAAACATACGTTGCAGGGCTTGACAAATCAAAATTTTGTCCACTTGTCCAGTAATAAGCTTCTACAAGAAAATGCTGAAATATATCTGTTTTCCCTATATAACTTACACATTTTTCTGGGCAAGTAAGAAAACAATTTACTTGCCCAGCAAAAATTTTCACTTGTCCCGGGCAGCCGGACAATGGATTTGACAGGCCCTGCGTTGGATGACACAGCTCTGTTGTATGCAACATGTCTAATTATCTAAACATAACCTACTTGTGATTAAATGGTTGCATGACATTTCACTGAGTAAACCCACCTTTTGGAAAAGAAATTTTTTGAAAGGGTTTATATAAAGCTCACTTGAACAAAAGTATGGGAAGCGCTATTGCAGATACTACAGTGTTGGAGACAGCGTTGGTGTCTCACTTTGTGTTAAAGTTTTGTTTTTAATTACTTAAACTCTTAATTTACTTGCAAATGGCCTTGACATGGAAAAGAAAACTTTATTTCAGAAAACCCATGTGTTGATTTTGTGAATTATCAGTCTATATATTCATCTTATAAAAAAAACAAAAAAAAAAACCCAACATGAATGATAAACTTTTTTTTGACTAGAGATATTGTAAGAAAATGTTTGCTTTCCATTGAATTATTTTTCCTTCACAACATCATTGAAAGTATTCCCTCCCATCAGTCTGGTGTACGATAGATTGGTACAGAGGGTACATAAATGCCAACTGTTGGCGTTCGTGAATGCAGTCTTATTACTGATTTTCAGTATTAATATGATGTGGTTCGTAAGTAATAAGATTTTGCATAGTCAAATCTAGAAACTTACAATTTTTTTGCCAGCTTGTTTGCATGGGATTTTGTACACAAATAGTCAGTTTACTATATTAGTTCTGATGAATCGTTAACGTAGTTGACAAAATTTACCACTGCAAAATTTGGAAAAATGTTTCTTTCAAGCTTTACAAATGGGTGAATTCAAAACCTAGAGGGCAAATAGTGTAGATCCAGATGAGACGGCTTATTATAAGCCGCCTCATCTGGATCTATGCTGTTTGCAAATTAAAGTCTTTTCATTTCTGGCGCTTTAAGGTTGAACTCAAAGGCACCAACCTACGTCATCCGACACGTCACTAATTGATCAAAGAACACCTATTCGGACAATCATCTATTTGGAATAGACCAACAAATCTCTTTATGTTGATAACTTTTTGAGAAAAGACTGCATGCACTATTATAAAGTGCATTCTAAAAAGGGCAATATTTCAACATGAAAGTGTCAGAATCCATAAAATGTTGTAGAATTCGCAAATACTTTGACTAAATACATCAAAATATAAGTTGAAGCATGTTCGGTCGGACTATTTGCAAAATTAACTAAGTGTCGGAAGCTGACTTCCATGTAGTAAGATTGATCTTTCATTGCAGTATTTGGTGCATCTAGTGGCTTTTTGGAGATGATAAAATTTACAAGATTTACGAAAAAATTCTGAAACTGGACCATTCAAAATGGTATAACTATGAAAATACGTCACTTGCTGATGACGTAGGTTGTTTGGGTGAAACTAATTAACATTCATTCTTTTTCAGTGCTGTGCTGTGGCATTTATAGAGAACATAACAGCAGATTCCCTCACAATGACCCAACATGAGTTTGACCGCTACATGTCTGGGGAAGCTCTACCGCCACAGTCAGGCAACGAATACATGAGTGAGGGACTCAGGTTAATGTACGACAATCTACGAACACTGGCTGAACTCCGTCAGAGGCAGGAAAAGGTTATGGCAGAAGCTTTACAATTGCAACAAGACATGAAAGACTTCAAAGAAAGCTTTAAAAAAGAAATTCAAAATGTTCTTGAAAGAACGCCACTGACAATCAAGCCTCGTAAGGTCAAGGTTGATATAGATGCAGATTCGGACAATATGGACAACTTGCCATCGCCACTGTTACCATTGGTACCAGTTGCCATGGCAACAGAGGCAACAGAACATGAATCAGATAGTGAAATGACTGAGTGTCTAATGGATGCGGAAGTGCGTGAAAATGAACCTGTTCTGCCAACTTGAATAATGTAGATACAATGAAATAACTGAGTGTCTAATGGATGCGGAAGTCCGTGAAAATGAACTTGTTCCGCCAACTTGAATAATGAACATGTGGTCCATTACAACAAAGAAAATGTTGATAAAATCCATGTCAGCAATAGTGTCTATACAGCGTCCTGTCTAAAGCTGTTAAGGTGACTGGATGCACCTTCAGGGGAAGCAACTCTGTCACTTTTATTTTTGCCTCCAATGTTAATTGGGTTCAACTCTTAAAGGAAAGAATTTGCTCCTTTTGGAGCAAATTTTTTCCTTTAAGAGTAGACCCATTTTGGAGCGCTTTGTCAACCAGGAAAGCAAACAGGAAGTTCCAGAAGTTGCCACTCTCTGTAAAAATGGCAGAAAAACAAGAAAGTGAGCCCATTCACTTAAACGAACTGTTGTCATAAAATTAGCTCTTGAATGTGTACACCTCCATGTTGTTCACAAAATTTAAAAGGGAGTCAACTTTTGTGACTTCCTTTTTGCTTTCTGGAAGACAAAACCCTTCCAAAATGGTGGTTACTTGAAGTATTTGCTTCTAGAAGATTTATATTGCCATAAGACCTACAACTAGGGGGACTTTCATGATAATTGTGGGATAACTTCTAGTATTTCTGCATGAAACACACACTTGTCATGTGTGGCTGCTTATCTACACAACCACAACTGTTTATTAAACAGAGACTAAATTGCAATGTTATTCAACCTCCTTAAAATTAATGTATGTACAGTGGACCCTCTTTACAACGACAGCATTTGTTTCCCAAAATGTTGACATTAAACTGAATTTGCTGTTGTAAAGAATGCATATTTAGAACAATTTAGCAATTTGGTGCGTATCAAAATGACGTTATAAAGAATTTTGCTGTTGTAAAGAGTGTCGTTGTAAAGAGGGTTGACTGTATACACATTAAACTTCAAATCAGGCAATGCCTAGTCTGACCAATCACCAAATTCTTGTATATTTTGTGACTATGAAGATCGATTTGGAAGAAATAGTACTTACTCCAAGACTGCAGCTGGTATGTTATCATAAATTACACCAAACGTACATAATAATATCATTAGGACCAATTTTTAGAAAATCGCCAATTTTTAGAGAAGGGAAGCACATTCCTGAATTTAAGCAATTTTAAGGTGTTTTGACTTTTGAAAAAGCAGCCATGAGTTGACTGTCAATGTGGTTATTAAAGTGGTTTCGATTTACCCTTTTATAGCACATGTATGAACTCTATTATTGAACTATTTTTGTATATATCTCAGGCAACTGTGGGTTTGATAAAACTGCATATTAATGGCAGCAAATATTTTACATTACAAATCAAGACAAAGATCATGCTGCATAATGCTCTTGCTGACAAAAGAATGTGCCAAAATACAGGGTATTTACAGGGTCAGGACTGTCTGTTGAGGAGCACAGATAGACAGCCTGTGAAATAAGGGACAGAATGTGGAAATCGATTGAATCAGTTTCTGATCTTTGCCCCCTCATCTGCATATGACCCATGATACGAGAAAACCAACATTGTGGTTGTGTGCCCAGCGCAGACTCAGACCAGCCTGGGCAGCCACCAAGTACGATTAGACTCTTTGCTTAGCGCTTAAAGGGTAGCTAAGGGTCTCAGCTGCCTCCATGTGGACAGCGAAGACTCTGATCAGACTGGGCAGATGCCCAGGCTGATCTGAGTCTTCGCTGTGCACACATGCCACTTTGTTGGTTTTGTTGTCGTGGCTCATATGTACTAGGAAAGACTTGATTTAGCTGTTCTGTGTACTATTTTACTTCGAACAGGCACAACAGAAATCAAGTGCACCAGTACATCTGTGCCGGAGTACTCTAGAGTACTCCTTCTTCTGAGGTGGTGTGGTCAGAACAGTCACGTGGATCTGTTCTGAAAAAAATAACATGGCCGACAACAGATATTTTAAGTTTTTGACATAGAACAAATCCAATAAGAGCAACATATGCTTTTAGTGGGAACTACACTAACCAAACAGACAGTAAGACTAAGTTGTCTAGAATTGTATTATAATTTGATTTGATACTACACTAACAATGTTATCAGCCATAATTTTTCCTGTCATTACTCACATGATTTAGACTGGAGTACAATGGATTAGTCCATAGATTTCTATTTTTATTTAGGTGGCTGTATTTAGGTGCTGTTCCAGCATATTCAGAGTACTCTCAAAATCTCAAATCAAGTCCACCCCTGTGCACATATTTCTAGTACTGTTCTGCATTTGAGTCAGTGGCTGAGCTGAAAAAATATGACTACAACCAAGTCAGTATTCCCAACCAATGTTTATTATTGTGTGACTGTTTTAGTACATTGTATGTGTATGTTTGTATATATATTCAGGTGAATGGGTATACTTCTAGGGGAAACAACTCTGATTATTTTTTTTGCCTCCCTTTTAAATGGAAGTCAACTCTTAAAGGACAGAATTTGCTCCCCAAATTCTTTCCTTTAAGAGTAGATTCCATTTTGGAAGAGCTACATTATACAGAAAAGCAAACAGGAAAGATCAATCAGAGGTTGTTTCCCTTTTCTGAAAATGGCAGGATGACTTTGAAGTGTACCCATTCATCTAAGTTTAGTTAAGTTAAACTGTTAAAGCAGTATTTCTGCCCAAATTTCATATTTTCTCCAAACCTTTAGATAAACTTTTCTACGCAAGCAAAGCCATTATAACTATGAATTCCATTCACTTCAGGGCTCCTTTACAAGCAGGTATACTACCTTTGACTTTAGTGTTAGCCTGTTTTATTTTTTTTGGTGGACCCCGCAAAAAATCAATACACACTGGAGCATGTGTATTGTCTATATAACTAAACTTGGTTTACACACTAAATGAGCATATTTCCATCTACCCAAGAGTGTTTAAGCATTCGAAAAGGTCAAAAAAAATAATTTAACAGTCATTTCAAACAATAAAAGGAATGGGTCATTTTGAGCAGTAATATTGCTTTAAATGTTGTAGTATGTATATTTATATAAAGTGAGCTATGGCATTACAAACCAATAAAGTGGCATATGAGCCCATCAAAGACTCAGATCAGCCTGGGCATCTGCCTAGTCTGATCCGAGTCTTCACTGTTATTGACAGCATAAAAGTAGCTTAGAAACCTAGCTACCCTTTAAGGGCACAGAAAAGACACAGATGCCCAGGCTGATCTGAGTCTTCGCTGAGGGTACATACCACTTTATTGCTTTTGTTTTAAGTTAAGTTCAAGCATATGTTCAATGTATGAATGTCACACATTTGATTTTTAAATACTCTTCATTTACTTATAACTTTAGTGCTTCATATGCTGATATTACAAAAATGCTTTGACATAACTGAAATTTTGAGGAAGAATTAGTTTGAAAGAGAATCATGTTTATATTTAGACTGTTGCTGTAGCTACATTTTGGTTCCTTGGTATCGGAGCTCAGCAATCAGCCAGGACCCAGTTGTTCAAAGCATCGTTAGCTTAATAAAGTTGATGGTCATGGATTCGTTAAGTATTACAGTACTTACAAAACCAATTGTGGTAGTATTTTTTGCTGAAAAATTGTGAGGAGCTGTTCACATTTTTCTGGAAAAAAAAATGGCATTGTTTTTTCAGTATCATATGTTTGAAAATTTAATACCACGTTAACTAACAAGTCAGTAGTTTTGAACATATAGAGCCAGAACTTTAGAAGTAAAACTTATATTTTCATAAACGTTATAAGTACAATTCTGTGTTTTTCTCCAATTTTACAAAGGGAAACAACTTTTGTCACTCCATGTTTGCTTATTTGGACAGTAAAGCTCTCCGAAAATTTGGTCTATCATAAAGGGAAGAATTTGCTCACCTAGGAGCAAATTCTTTTTTTTAAGATTTGACCCCTATTGAAAAGGTGACACAACATGAAATGACAGTTGCTTCCCTTGAAATGTACTCATTTAACTTAATTTTTACTTAAAGGTAAAAACATAAAACATATGTTTTTGAATCTCTTTAGAAACATCCTCATGGTGTTCTATTGAGGTCTTCAAATGTTTTATCGAAAAGTATAATATATTACAGCTTTTTATCTCCAAACTCTTTGCAAGTTCTAGTGCTCAGTGATTATCAAATTGTAATATTCCAACATTAGGGCCATGTCGGTGGAAATGATGTATGGCTTATTTTAACAGCAAAGACTCAGATTGACCTGTGAACTCATGCTGTCTGTTCAGGATATTTGCTCTTTGAGCAATCTGTTATGGCTATATTGGTCCATTAAATGTCTATTTCATAGGGCCTTCATTCATCAGTTTATATTTGTTTTAACCTTTTTTTTTAAAATTGAAAATGTTATTTATTATCTTTTTTTTTTCATTTGGGTTTTGGACGGACACACGGCGCCAGGTGTGTGCAACTATGGTTACGTACCGTTGAGCCACTTGGGTAACGTCGATACAAGAATTGAACAGAACAAAATTTGGGTTTTGGCAACAGAAGGAAATGTTAGTACACTTTCCTTGACACTCATTTCTGTAGTGACTGTACTAACTCTGTTATGCATCAAGACACAGTAACCCCTCCTCCTTCTGTGACTATGGACAAATCCCTACATTTCATCAGAGGATGGTTGTGTAAAGTGAATGGGAACATGGGAAAATCTCCATGTGTTCTGCTAGTTTTACAAAGGGGAACAAATTTTGAGACTTTCTGATAATTAAACTTCCAAAAAGGGGTCTGCTCTTAAAGGAAAAAATTTGCTCCAGAGGAGCAAATTTTTTCCTTTAAGAGTTGACGTTCAAGGACAAGGGAGGCAAAATTCAAAGTGACAAGTTGCTTCCCCTTGGAGTATTAATTTATTGGCAGCGGTACAAACCTTATCAGACTACTCCTAAAAAAGCTGTGTGCTCTGGACTTTCAATGTGATCTTGTATTTCTGACTGAATGGTTAGCATTTTCCCAGATGATAAGCTTTAACGAGGATATGAACAACTTACATTGTACATATATTTCATATACAGTATTGGAGACTGGAGTGTTTGCATTCAATAAGTTGGCAAGTAGGTGTACTGTACTTCGAACAGGTTAGCATACCCAATTACTATATAAATAAAATAAAAACATCAATAATTTCTGAAATTGGCTCCTTAGGCCCGATTTCACGTTGCAGTTATTACTCAGATTGACAAGTCAGTGGTTTGTTTTACCTTATAATATGACGTCACTGTTATTAAGTGGATAACGTCGTGTCATAAAAATTGTATGACCACATGTGTAATAACACTTTGGCGCGTACACGTAACGTCATTGACTACGTCCATGTCAACAATGCGTTTTCTTATTGAAATAATGTTCAGTTTGAAGGCGTTAAATTCCCATTTTAAAGGGTCATATGATAAACAGAATCTTACACTCGTGGTCATTTCATATGAAGGCTCGTTTCATAAATTTCATATGAAATGACCACTTGTGTAAGATCCTCTATGTAAGGCACAATGTAAAATATTGGTGTTCCAAATGCTAATCCATGTACAATGTGTGATGTGATTTTGGGCCTGAGTCTTTGAATTGTAAGGGTCTTTTTGTCCTATCTGGATGATTGGATGAAGAGACTGCTCCAGATTTATAAACTGTTGCAATAAATGCAGACCCAATCAGACATCCATTGCCTTTGCAGTAAAAATATATACCAACCTTTGGTTTTCTGGTTAGCAAGTGCCTTTGTTGAATTACATAGTATAATTAAGTGCTATTGTATGGGGACATTAACATTTTTGGTAGCAAATTTATTTAAACTTTAGTAGTAATTTAAGAGATGGTGTTTGGTTAATTAACGTTTTCACATACAAATTCATTCTTATATTATTCAGGGCTCCAGGAAAGGTGGGTTTTTGGAGACAATTCTGAGATTATGACCCCTCATTAGAATCATCTCAGCAGGAAGGTTCAAATGATGAGTCACAACATAATGTGGAAAAATACTGAAAATTATCCCAAAATTATCCCTGTTACCCCTTTTTATCTGGAGCACTGTTATTTATCATTTCAATACATAATGCTCTTTTTGTTTTGTCATTACATATCTTTTATACTATGTTGTTTTTGTTGGCATAATAAATACTGCTGGGAGTATATATGTGAGCTGTTTTGTTCTAATGCCATTGCATTCTGGGTATTTTTTGTCGTCTGCTTGAAATTGTCGTCTGCATCAAAAATCAAGAATATTTGACAACATTGGTCTAACTAACTCTTGTAGAAATGATGTCTAGGCAGCAAACAGTTTGGATCTCAGATCAGGCCCCACATTTGTGGGGTCTGATCTGGATCCAAACTGTTTGCCCAGATACCCCTAAAGGGGTATCCCGAATGGAATGGGTTAATGCCATTTCACCCGGTCTGGCCACATACTTTCATTTCTCCTTCCGCTGATTCAAGAAGGGCAGTTTAGTTACTGGCGAAATATGTGCACTTATTGCTGGATAACCACTTAGGAGGTCTAAGCCTGCCCAGGAATAGTGTGGTTAGGTTAACTGACAGTCCCGACATGACCATAGCTGCTGTTTAATGTGGACGTTAAGCATCAAATCAATCAATCAATCAGTTAATGCCATTTCAAAGTGGAGTGCATAGCCTAGTGAATTGTGTTCACGCAGGATGTCTCTTGTCTGATTCCCACCAGTGGCACATGTCCAATCAATTCCTTCAATTCTGAAGACCAGGAAATCAGCACTAAGCGCGCCCTGAGCTGGAAAAGTGGTATCGGGATTTGTGTGTTTTTGAGCATAGGTGGTGATGTCCACCTTATCAAAGCTGCAAAACCATACATATGCATGTAAAATATAGCTCACTTTGTATTCACAGACTGTGGCCTCATTAAACAAGCACGACTGGACACAATATTTTAATGCAAATTTTAGAATACGGTAATGTGCATAAAGTTTGTTACACCTAAAATATTTTATTTTCCATGTGGGACAAATGGAAAATTAATTATTTTAGGTGTCCCAATACTAAAGCACATTACAGTATACTAAAAAAGTTTGGGACACCTGAAAATAATTAATTTTCCATTTGGGACAAATAGCACATTATGGTATATTGTAAAAGAGGCAAGGTGGTCCTGAATTGCTAAGCAAGCACAGATCTGCTAGACGGTCCAATACAAAATCCATAAGAAACCACCAATTCTATTGTTGTTATACATGTATATTCATACAAGAGTAAGTCTGATCTGAAATTGGAGAAGTGAGGGCTTCAAAATGACAATAATTCTTTGATACTTCCATTTCCACAAAACTTAGCATCAGTGAATTTTAGTAAAACTTTTGAGAATTCCATACTTATTTGGTTATAAGAACGAGGCTTTTCCCTTCCGAAATAAGGAGGTTTTTCGCTTCCAAAACAATCCCAAAAATCTAGATCCATCTTGCAAGATGGATCTAGATTTTTGGGATTGTTTTGGAAGAGAAAAACCTATAACTGCCATATTGCACCAGACTGATTTAGGGAACTTTTGAAGAGGGAAATCCCCATCATATAGCCAAATAAATATGGTATTTCTCAATGTATATCTAAAGACATACAGTCAAACCTGTCATAAGGGGACACACCATGGGACCTACAAAAATTTGCTGCTTAAGACAGGTGACCCCTTATACAGGTTCATTTGCACTAATTTGGTCTAAGGGACCCCCAAAAAGTGGCTGCTAAAGACAGGTGACCCCTTAATACAGTGACCCCTTAAGACAGGTTCAACTGTATATGTAAACACACAAACACACATGGGGTTTTGTTTCTTCTTTTATTAGTAATGATTTACAATATGGCCATATAAGTAAACTGAGTCAGAGCTCTAGTAAAGGGGAAAGGGAGTTTGATGATAATTCCAGGATAATTTTACAAATTTTCTCCAAATATATTTTATTGTCTCCCCTAATTAGAATTGCCATAAAGCATTTGGAATGAGGGGCAACAATGGGTGTTAAGAGCAAAATTGTCACTCAAGGATTCCTTAAATCCTCTAGTATACATATTACCAAATTCAGTAATATTTTTTGCTGAAAAAAAATGTGAGAAGCATATGCACAAAAGCTCACATTTTTAGCTCACCTGAGCACAAAGTGCTCAAGGTGAGGTATTGTGATCGGTCTTTGTCCGTCGTCCGTCGTCCGTTGTCCGGCGTCAACTTTTGCTTTAAACGACTTCTTCTCCAAAACTGCTAGCCGGATTTCGAAATAATTTCACAGAAATGTTCCTTGGGGGACTCTCTACCAAAATTGCTCAAATGGTTCCGCTCCGCTGAACAATATGGCTGCCAGAGCTAAAAATAGAAAAACCTTTAAACGACTTCTCCTCCAAAACTGCTGTGCCGATTTTGAAATAATTTCACAGAAATGTTCCTTAGGAGAGTCTCTACCAAAATTGCTCAAACGGTTCCGCTCCGCTGAACAATATGGCCGCCAAAGCTAAAAATAGAAAAACCTTTGAACGACTTCTCCTCCAAAACTGCTGGGCCAATTTTGAAATAATTTCACAGAAATGTTCATTAGGTGACCCTCTACCAAAATTGCTCAAACAGTTCCGCTCCGCTGAACAATATGGCCGCCAGAGCTAAAAATAGAAAAACCTTTAAACGACTTCTCTTCCAAAACTGCTGGGCCGATTTTAAAATAATTTCACAGAAATGTTCTTTAGGAGACCCTCTACCAAAATTGCTCAAACGGTTCCGCTCCGCTGAACAATATGGCCGCCAGAGCTAAAAATAGAAAAACCTTTAAACGACTTCTCTTCCAAAACTGCTGGGCCGATTTTGAAATAATTTCACAGAAATGTTCCTTAGGAGACCCTCTACCAAAATTGCTCAAACGGTTCTTCCCCGCTGAACAATATGGCCACCAGAGCTAAAAATAGAAAAAAGCTTTAAACATCATCGTTTCTAAAGCCAATCGCTCGATTTCAAAAAAATTTCACAGAAATGTTTTACTTATGGCTCTGAACAAAAATTGCTCAAACAGTTCCGCTCCACTGAACAAAATGGCCGCCAGAGCTAAAAATAGAAATAAATCTTAGAATGACACAGAGGGCATAGTTATGATCCAATCATCATGAAACTTTGTCAGAATGTTTATCTTAATCAAATCTAGACCATCTTTGAAACTGGGTCATGTGGGGTCAAAAACTAGGTCACTGGGTCAAATCTTAGAAAACCGTTGCGCACACTCTAGAGGGCACAGTTATGATCCAATCTTCATGAAACTTTTTCAGAATGTTTATTTATATAAAATCTAGGCCAGATTTGAATCTGAGTCTTGTGGGTCAAAAACTAGGTCACTTGGTCAAATATTAGAAAAACCTCATGTACAATCTAGAGGGCACAGTTATGATCCTATCTATGTGAAACATTGTCAGAATGTTTACTTTCATGAAATTTATACCAGATTTGAAACTTGGTCATGTCAGGTCAAAAACTAGGTCACTAGGTCAGTTCTTAGAAAAACAGTGTGAACGCTTTTGAGGACACAGTTTTGTTCTAATCTTCATGAGACTTTGTCAGAAAGTTTGTCTCCAACGAATCTGGACCAAGGGTGCAACTTGGTCATGTTGGGTCAAAAGTAGGTCACTAGGTTAAACCTTAGAAAAACATTGTGTACACTCTAGAGGGCACAGTTTTGATAACTTTGTCAGAATGTTCATATCCAAGAAATCTAGACCAGGTTTGGAACTGGGTCTTGTAGGGTCAAAATCTAGGTCATTAGGTTAAATCTTATAAAAACCTTAGGTACACAATAAAGGGTTATTTTCCATTTAATCTTTGTGAAATTCTGTCAGTCATATGGATGTCACTGAGGTTAAGTTCACAGGATACTCAGGTGAGCGATCCAGGGCCATCATGGCCCTCTTGTTTCAATAAAAAAGTATTTGTACATACAGTGCATGAAAATATGTCTCATTAACTAACTTCTGAAGTTAGTTATTAACAGAACCTTGCCCAGGCAATTTAGCTCAGTCATGGAGAAGAAGGTAAATATTCTCAGAATACCATGGAACCAGCCTTACATACAGCTCTGCAAGGTAGCTGTAGTAAAAGATCCAAATACAAATTTAGAGGTATATAATTACAAAATAATTTCTCTATAACCATATCAGTACATAGCTACAAAGATTTTGGTTGGTTGGTTGGTTGATTTGATGCTTAACGTCCACGGTAAACAACTAAGGTTATGTCGGGACGGTCAGTTAACCTAACCACACTATTCCTGGGCAGGCTTAGACCTCCTAAGCGGTTAACCAGTACGCAGTGCACATACTTTCGCCAGTAGCTGACAACTGCCCTTCTTGAATCAGCGGAAGGAGAAACGAAAGTATGTGGCCAGACCGGGATTCGAACCCAGGACCTCTGACTTACGAGTCAGGTGCCCTACCGATTTAGCTACAAAGATGAAAATGTAACAAAGAAAAAAAAATAAGTAGGTTTGACTTTACATGTACTGTTAATAGACTAGCCATGAAATTAGTCCTTAGAAGATATAAGAGCTGACTTTCAGAGCAAGACAAAACCCAACCCTGTCTGCCCGAAGTGTCTACAGTCGACTCTCTATATTGACTGTTTAGGAAAACAGTATCTGACCAAGAAAGGAATATCATAGCATGACAGACAGAGCAGATTAAGATGAGCAGGCTCCTCTGGTTCTTCACTATTAGCAATTAAAGGTTTGAAATTTGGTTATATCAATTTTAAAGGGTTGATTCAGTGAAACAATTCTGTGGACAATTTACCTGTATGTTCCTCAGCATTTGGTTATTAAACATTAAGGTCTAACAGAATTAACAGGATTATAAATTAATTTTTTAAGAAATAACAAAGTATATTAATATATATATCATGTTATTTGTACATGTATATAACCAACAATTCTATCACAGTGAAAGTGCGAAAACTGTTTCAAACATAAGGATAAAAGAAAAGTGAGCATATTTATTGTGATTAACAACAAACCATTTCAACCAAAACAACCTTACATATCTTAAACTGAATAAGTACACTTTCAGGGACAGCAACTCAGTCCATTTCATTTTTGTCTCCCTTCTGGATGGAGTCAACTATTCAAGGAAAGAATTTGCTCCTTTGTACCTCAAAGAGTAAACCAATTTTGAAAAAAAAAAAAAAAAAAAACAGCAGAAAAGTATGGTGGTGTACCAATACACCTTATTATACTGGACACTGATACATTATCAAAACAGCACAAGTTTTACATAAAGTGTACCCATTCACCTCAAGACAGACTTTCTCGTGAACCAGGCCCCGAGGTTATAAAACTTTTTTCATGCTCAGCTGAGTTGAGCATGAAATTTTACGTGCTAATAAATAGCAAATTACTGATAAGTATTGTTGTTTTCATGCTCAGTTTAGCTGAGTATAAAATTTTCTCTGCTTATGAATATGAAAATGCCAATATTAGTTGGCATTTTCATGTTTATCAGCAGAGAAAATTTCATGCTCACCTGAGTAGAGCACGAAAAAAGTTTTATAACCTCGGGGCCAGCTCATATATGTGACAATGCCTAGCCTATCAACCTGCAGAGAGTCCCTCAAAAGTTGGAAACCTTGGTCAGTGTGTAAATGACAAAATGTTTTCTAATACAAAAGGTCACTTTTGGTTGAAACAATTCAAAGAAAATTATAATCTGTACAAACTTAAGAAACAAAAATCAACAATATTAAAGAAATATTTTTGTAAATATAAAGAATGTTAAAAACAACTAGGAAATGCATGTAAACATATAATGCACATAAAGAATGTATACATATAATGCACATAGAAAAGTGAGCATGGCTTTGTTAACAAACATCAAATAAGTGTACATAAATATTCTGAGGGTAAAAGTCAAAAGCTCAAAAACACCAAACTTGAACAGTGCAAATTTAACATTCTTGGCACAAACAAGTTGCTGACATTAAAAATACAGGTAGCTGGACTTAAGTGAATTCTTAAATAAAATACATGTATGTCTTCTTTTTTGTCTTTGTAGCATGCTTTTAAATGCTAGTTCATCTCCAAAAGGAATATGTATTTGGTAAAAATTGATCTATTTTAATGCAAATCATGGAAAATTTTCATTAACTAGTGAATAAATTATCTTTTTTGTTAATACATGTCCTCAACCACAGATAATGACAAGGCTGTATGTAAATTAATGCATTTATGTTTTATGAAATTCTTCTTTTAGTCAGTAAATGATGACTACACTGGATAAGAAAATTTACATTGAGCTTGCTGTCAAATTTCATTTGTGCAGACAATCGGCAGTGCTTCTTAAACATGGCAGGGAAAAGTTAAAACTCTTGCCAGTCCCAAGATTGAATGAGGCTTGTCACACACAAAAAAGGCTTAACATATCAGTGTACATTTGCAGTGTAGACTCAAACCAGTCTATGAATCTGTGCAGTCTACTAGCTGGAGGCTTCATTTTCCCAATGGGCAAATGATATTGTACCGACATTGATGCGACATTATGTCCCATCAACGTCAGTACAACGTCATTTCAACATCATGTGTCAGTTGGGTTGTGATTGGAAGATCCATACTTGTAGTCAGACAGCAAGAACTCAAGAAAAGACTCTGCAGATGTATAGGCTGGTATGAGTCTTTGCTGTTTGCAGATGCATTAAGCACCCTTTCTGTGTGTTTTGGCTCAAATTCTAATATTTATTGATAAAATATAGTCATAAAAAGCATTCCCTCAAAATAAAACTTATTTATCATATGACGTCGCACCTGAGAGTGTAATAAAGCCATGCATTAAAAACGATAATCCACTAGTGGATTAAATATGCAAATTACGCCATAACGTTATGTGTTGACGTCCATAAAACGTCGCGTTTTCTAATGGCGAAATCGTGACATTTTAGTGCAAAAATTTGCTAATAAAATGCGATTTTAGTGTCATATGATAAATAGAATCTTGCATTCGTGCTCCTGTATTATTGAATTTATTAAACTCGTTGGTGAAAACGATAAGATGCTCGGCAGAGCCTCGCATCTTATTTTTTTCCCCAAATCCCTTAATAAATTCAATAATGCATGAGCACTCATGTAAGATCCTCTATATAAAACTGAAAATAAAATATCCCATATTTATTCAGTCATACAATGGGCATTTCAGCATCCAAAATATTTCTCCAAGTATGTAAATCAATCTTGTGTAATTCAGCTATTAGACAGGATTTTTTCTGTTAAAATGATCCTAAAAATCTAGAGCCACCTTGTTTGATGGATCTAGATTTTTGGGGTTGTAATGGAAGGGGGAAAGCCCCGTTTTCTAACAGAATAAATATGGTTGGTTCTTTATGGCAACAAGTATAAATTATACATCAATTTCAAAGGGCATATATTATTAATATGCTGTATATTATACAAGCCCACCTTCTATAATTTACAAAGTAGCTGATTGCAGTTTTAGATCTTTCTACATATATTATGCTTAAAGGGACCAAACCAATAAAAAAAGTGATTAGCTCTACTACTGCTACTTGTTACTACTACTGATAACCTAAACAGAATTCTAGATGTATCAAAATGTGTTGGTATCAACTCAAAATTGCCTTTTTGAGTGTCGTAATTCTAATAAAGCATAACACCATGCTTCCCTGATGAAAAAAAATGCATATTTTCAACCAAAATTTTTTAGCCTAATAAAATCTCTGACAGCTACATATGATTTATGACAGCAGTATATGTAATCTGACAGCTACACACATAAGCTGTGACAGCTACATATATATATATAAGCTCTGACAGTTACATATAAGCCCTGACAGCTGTTTATATGAGTATAAGCTCAGACAACTACATGTAAGCTCTGACAGCTACATATATAAGCTCTGACAGCTACATCTATGAAAGCTCTGACAGTAACATACATGTATATAAACCAACAGGCACTTGCTCTGACAGCTATATATATGAGCTCTGACAGCTAAATATATGAGCTCTGACAGCTACATATATGAGCTCTGATAGCTACATATAAGCCATTTTACTTATAAAAATATTCTGACACCTCAAACTTTTCAACAATGGGTTATTCCATCATCAAATGTGGGCAAGTCCACCTGTTGTATCAGTGGCTGTTCTGTTAAGCAGACTGTTCCTTAGGAGCAGTCTGATCTGGGTCTACACTGTTTTCCCATGTATTTCTTTCCACATATTTTGACTAAATATAAAATTTGATGGTGTCATATTCACAATTACGGAACATTACAATTACAAAGCTATACACTGACTTATACTCTAGACATAAAATGAAAAAGAGTTATTTTTTTCCATGGGCAACCTAATTATCTATTAATAGCCATTGTACTTAATTGGTGGAAAATGATTGTATCTGATTGGTTCCTCATAATTAGGTGGGTGGTACAATCCCCATTTAGGAACTGGGACCTCCTTCGGAATGTGGTCTGGTTTAGGGAAGGTGTTGCTCCCGGTGTACGATCTGTTGTGGGCAATCGGCTTCAACGTATCTTTTTGCATCACCTCATTTGTGACAGAGATAAAATCATCATTGATTCTGCTTGTTGGTTTGGATGGGTATTCATATGCCCAGTTGATGTTTTTGTAATCGGCTGCAATGAATACAAGAATATGAATAAAACTCGGAAATGCACAAATATGAACCACATGAATCACTGAGTGAGTGTCATTTCATCACTTTAAGAACAAGAATATGAATAAAACTCGGAAATGCACAAACATGAACCACATGACTCACTGAGTGAGTGTCATCACACTATAAGAACAAAAATATGAATAAAACTCGGAAATGCACAAACATGAACCACATATCTCACTGAATGAGTGTCATTTCATCACTATAAGAACAAGAATATGAATAAAACTCGGAAATGCACAAACATGAACCACATGAATCACTGAGTGAGTGTCATTTCATCACTATAAATTTAATGTTCATAGTGTATTGCTCTATTTACTGTCAATGAACACACTTTAAGGGAAGCAACTCTGCCTCTTTCATTTTGCTGCCCTTCTCAATAGTGGTCGTCTCTTAAAGGAAAGTTTCTTTTAAGAGTCAAACCCTATTCAGAAGGGCGTCATCATCGAGGAATGCAGACAGCAATTCACAAAAGTTATTCCCCTTTGTAAAATTGCCAAAAAATTTAAAGAACATGGAAGTGTACTCATACACCTTAAATGGTCAATAGGTTTAATATGTGTCCAGTCTGACATATTTTCTGTAAATTGCGAAATATGGTATTTGTGACAGTTTTATTTTCGAAAAACTTTGCACAAGTGCAAAGTCTTGCATACATAAAACTATTGCAGATTTGTCTTTTCTTGTGATTTTCCCCTCTCCACCTATACCAGTTTGGTGGAATTTTGGAATGTTTAAAATGTTCAGCATTCTTTCAACACCCCACCCCTTTTCAATGCCACCCCAATCTTACATATTTATTTGATTACAGGACAGAGGTTTTCCCTCTTATAAGATGGATCTAGATTTTTGGGATTGTTTTGGCAGTGAAAACCCATCTTATAGCAGAATTTCACAGATTGATCTAGACAGTGGAAAAATTCCTGTCTTGTATATAGTATTTACCCCTCCGTGTGGTGTTCACTCTCCTCCTATACCAGTCAGGATGACCTGAGGATGCTTTCCATGCATACCAGTCTGGTCTCTCGGCACTCCATTTACACCAACCAGCCTGCAACAGAAATTTCTTTGTTATATGACATCGATGTTATTCTGTGGTTAATACTGCTATGTCATAAAAATTGTATGGCCAAACATTATTTAACACATGTTTTTTAGGGGGTACGCACTATAATATAGATAATGACAATGGTATGTTTTCTGTTGAAGTATATTGTCAGCTGTTAATGCCATGAAATCCCATTAAAAACAGACATATGGTAAACAGAATCTTACACTCATGGTCCAGGGATGGACTGGTAATCAATACATTAAAAGTTTCCCAAAAGCCTTGGAAAACTGTTTGATCGTACATGTAATGATGTATAATGATGCTCATATTTGGCATACGTCTATCAGTTTTATAAAATTTACTAAAATATGAGTTCTCCTAAACACTTCAACAAATGTCACAAAATATCGGAGGTTACCAGCTGAAACTTTGTGAAGTTATTCTCAAGATGCTGTTGTAAATGTTGTAAAGCAATAGCTGTATTTCAAATTCTAATTTTCGTTTCCTTTTTGATAATTAAGGCCAAACCTTTTACACTTTAGCATTGTGCCTTTGGACTAATTTGAATTGGGTCATAACTTATTTTTGACCAGTTTATATTTTATTTTCAGTCCTACAAGCAACAGCTAAAAGGACATTGAAAGAGTGTATACACAGCCAACTCCCGATATCTCGAAGTCGAACTTCTTCCCAATTACTGATACCTCAAAGTAAATATTCTGGTACCAGAAAATTTACTTTGAGATATCATAGTTTGAGATAACAGGAGTTGAAATTTAAATAAAAATAGGATATATGTTCTTTAATATAAGAAGATGCTTTTGAGATATCTGTGTTCAAGAGTAGACTGTATATACATACAAAATTAACAAAAAAAAAAAAAAAAAAAACCAAAAATAACAATTTTTGGCTTTGCAAAGAAAATAAACTGTTTTTACCCACCCTGGCAACATCTGGATGACTGGAATGGTAGACACTCCATTCATGTAGCCTAGGCTGCCTGAAAAGAAATAACAAAACATATAGATTTACCCCACATTTATTTGGTTATAAGACGGGAGTTTATCCTTCCAAAATAACCGCAAATACATGTATTATATAAATCAGTCTTGTGTAATTAGCAATTAAAATGGGTTTTTCTCTTCCAAAAAAATCCCAAAGATCTAGATCCATCTTACAAGATGGATCTAGATCTTTGGAATTGTTTTGTTTTGGAAGGGAAAAACCCTGTCTTTTAACCGAAGAAATATACTGTAATGAGCTGCCAAGATTCAAAACTATACTTGTATGAGATTTGTAGCTGTAATTCAGCTTACTTGTGTGAGATTTACCTAAGTTCTCATGAAATAGTTCTGGTCATGGAAAATTGATTTTAAAAAATGCAAAGAATAGAAAGAAGCTAGTTGATAATGGTCCAAAATCATAAGAAAGTATTGGAACATCAAAACTGGCAATTTTATGGTTTCAAATTTGAATTTTTTAATCTATGTACACAATTATTATCAAATACAAAAAATTCTACCAGTGTAAGCCTAACAGAAGACGATTATTTATACAAAATCTGTCTGATTTATTAGTTTTATCAGTAAAAGAAAAACTGGTTCAGGGAATTATACTACATGTATTAGCTTTGTTTTGCTTTTTTTGCTTTTTTTTTTTTTTTTTGTAAAAATTCTTGTTCCCTGACACTCACTTTTTGCTTACGGGCAAGCCTCAGAAACTGGTGAATTATTTCTCTGTATTTAATAAAAACTCGGTGTATTTCCTTCTATTTATCTCAAGCATCAAACAGCAATATTGATCAAACACAACACAAACAGTATTTATTTGGCTTTAAAATACTGATTTTCCATCTCTTTGTCTAGAATGACCCCAAATATCTTAGTCAGTACTATGAAATTCAGCTATGAGATAGATTTTCCCTTTTTAAACAATCCCAAAAATCTACATCCATCTTATAAGATGGATGTAGATTTTTGGGATTGTTTTGGAAGGGAAAATCCCCAGTCATATAACCAAAGAAATACGGTAAACAATCACATCACTCTGCAGCCACAAGTAAATGCCCACCACCTTTGCAATAAAAAGTCACATCTTATGACCTACCTGAATTGAGCCTCTGTTCATAATTCTCAGTCACTGACTACCTACTGTTGCCACATAAGTAAGTTTTGCTTAACTCATTGCATTCTGGGTATTTTTTTGTCGTCTGCTGAAATTGTCGTCTGCGTCAAAAATCAAGAATATTTTGACAATATTGGTCTTGCTCTAGTAGACAGCAAACAGTTTGGATCTCAGATCAGGCCCCACGTTTGTGGGGCCTGATCTGGATCCAAACTGTTCACCCCAAATGGAATGGGTTAAACTGACCTCAAACGCTGATGAGACCAATCCGCACACAGGATAGCCTACCTGACATGCACTGCAGCACTTAGTTGCCCATCAAATAAAGAATCAAAACATTAAGTGGGATAACAACTGATGCTGAAGCAAACAGAGACATCAACACAGGGGTGACTGTGAGAGAATTCCTGTATTCTGAACAAGCGAGCTAAAATTGTATTTTTTTTTAACTGCATGCATGTCCTTACAGTTACTTTAATGTTTTAAAAAATTTATTTGCATATTCGTAATCAATCATTTGAGCATAATTAAGTTGATTTGTGTCTTTTGAATTGGTTTGTTGAAGAAAAGTGAAAACAATGTGTTCCTCTTTTTTGCATTTAGCCACTAAGAAAACTGCCTTAAAAAAGAGCAAGTCAGAGACACATAACATGATAAGCGAAATCAAACAAATTAATGTGACCTGAAGCTTAAGATCAGATAGTGCTCAAGGTAACCTAATCAATATGAACCTTAATTATTTCAACAAAAATTTCTGAAATACAGTGAAGGCCCAGATTAGACTGCTCCTAGGGGCAGTCTGACCATTTGCCGACTGTTTTATCTCTAACATGCCTGGGAGAGGATTCAGGATTGTGTTATCGAACACTTGTCTGAATGGCAAAAAAGATTTAATTCTTTGCAAGCCAAGAGTACTAAGTCCACTTTGTTTTTAACGTGCAGTGGACTTAGTAACATAGGCTTGGAAAGATAAAAAAGACTATACCCTGACAAGACTCACATCCAATTGCTCAGAAATATGTTTTGTAATATCCTGTATATAGTACTAGAACCAGCCAACGTTATGACGTTATGCTAATAACGTCAGTTGCTAAGTTACGTCACTTTGTAATTACTCTTCCACCATATCTACAGTACCATTAAACATAATACTCAAGAAGACTTAAGTTATTTCATCCCATCCCATCCTCATCGCCAATGAAATAACTTAAGTCTTCTTGAGTATTATGTTTAATGGTACTGTAGATATGGTGGAAGAGTAATTACAAAGTGACGTAACTTAGCAACTGACGTTATTAGCATAACGTCATAACGTTGGCTGGTTCTAGTACTATATACAGGATATTACATGTTTGTCCAGAACAAGTTAAGGGTTTTACAAACCTTCTATATTGACACTTTGTGCTTTACAAATTTATAACTAGCTCAAACTTAAAAACAAGTATTATAACAGTATTTCCTAGCTCCATCTAGTTAATTTTCAAAAAGCTGAACATTAAGACATTTGCAGTGAATGGGTACACCTCCATGTTTTCACACCATCTTTTACAAGGGGAACAACTTTTGTGATTTCCTGCTTGCTTCCCTGGCCCTTCAAAAAATGGGATTAATTCTTAAAGGCGAGCATTTCCCTTCTAGGTGAGCGAATGCTTTCCTATAAGAGTTGACTCCCTTACTGAGAAAAAGAAATGGTAGAGCTGCTTCCCCTGAAAGTGTATCCATTCATAAAAGTCAATGGCATTAACCTTTAAAGACAGTACAGTGTGTATCAAACATAAAACTTGTAAGCAACAAACCCTGCACCTTCTTTTGCTAGCTTACCCTTTCTGTCGAACATATTGGTTCAACTGCCTGTTATAATCTCGACTTTGCCTGTAAGCATCAGTAAATTAACCTTTTGTAATGGATGGCTGACTTGCAATTTTTACGCCCATTTCAACATTATTTCATTGGTTTATACTTTTGTTTGCTTTTTACAAAGGCTGAAATGGCAAGAATATTTTTCATGTGTACAGTTTCTCAATATTTCTACCACTTCTATGATAAAAAAGCATATCAGCTTTTCTTGCTGCAGTAACACTTTTATTCTGTTTCCTTTCAGTCAGAGTAATTCTTTGAAATGAAGGCTTATTCAATGTAGTAAACAGTACCAATCTGTCACACTTCTCGTGGGTAAAGCTGGGAAATTAATTTCGTCTAAAATGCATTGTCTGAAATCTTTATCAAAACTGTATCGACTTTCAAGCTGACCGATTGCCACAAAAAAAGAAAGTTACAATTCATCCAATGCATTGATAATTGCAGTGGGATGAATTGTAACTTTCTTTTTTGCAACCGATGTAAGAAGCTGCAAATTTTAGCAAAAGGGACCTGTGTTGTTATGACCTGTGTACAGGTGTCATGTCTAATGAGACCTGCAATATGAGAAAAATGCTTGACGTTTCACACCAGTAAATCATGTCTACCAGTTGGTTTTATTTTTGTTTGACTGGCTCTGTTGTAAGATTTGATGATAAATGTGCTGAAAAAATAAAGGAACTTCATCCTTACCATTGTTTTGGCAACTTGGCAGGCTTGGAAAGGAACCCTTGTGCTGCTGCCATGATCCAAAACAGACTGGGCCACCCAAATCAATAAAGCAAATAAAACGTATCTTTTCCTCTTCTGTCGATATTTGTTACCGTCTGATTTATTCAGCTTGATAAAACTAGTGACAGAAATCAGTTTGGTTGAAAAACAAACGTCAACAAAGATGCTATTATTGATTATTTTATCATTTTGTTAGAGATGTAAGCGACAATTTGTTGACATGTAGTTATGACAACAAAGCTCGCGGCTTTGAAGGTCAATAAAAAGAAACAAAATTAGATTCAAACTGAGGTTTATAATTTCAAAAATAATTTTGTACATAAATTTTGTTAATGTTAAGAGTTAACATCCTTACTTTTATGTTTGATAGCGGTAAATAAATGTTTTAAAATTTGTCAATGTCATAAGTGGGTGGCTTGATTAGCAACAATTAAAAATGTCTCAGACAAGCACCCTATTTTTTAATGGAACACAAAGCAGAACCCCGTATTGGGTTAATTACCCACCTAATGTACCTAAATACCCAAGTTCTCAAGAAATGTTCCGGTAAGATTTCATTACAGTTGACATTTATTCAAAGCTGGAACGACACTTTCCACAGGGGCTTGTAGATCTATCACACTTTTTACAGGCTGCAGTCATAGTTATACACCTATGACTGCAGCCTGAAAAAAAGTGTTTCAAGCCCCTGTGACACTTTCTAGAGGGATGGTCTGGAGTGTCAGACTGTACATTTGTAGTAGGAGTAAACTTGTAAAGAAAATCTTGTTGAGTACCCTGATTGGAGATTGAACTTCCCATCCCAAGATAATAAAGCACACAACCATTAAAGGTCCAGACCAATTCTAGACTAGTATACTGACTATACTCTGTATACCTATGTACATATTTAAATGTCACATATTGGCCATACTACTACATTTCTCCATCCTACCATAGAACATTTGTATCAGATGTTAAGGAAATAATTATATCTCGATTCTTTTTCACTCCAAAGCCTTTGCTTCACCCTTGGGCTCCAACGGTTATCATCCTGATACCAGACACCACTGTAGTAGTAGGAGAAAACTCAGTACTTAGAGTGTCAGACTGCACATTTGTAGGAGACAGTATTTCGGTCTATATCGGGCCGTCTCCCAGAGAGAGGGAGAGAGAAAAAAGAAATGATAGACGAGAAATAAAAAAATACCCAAACAACCTCCACCAGCACCTACTGCAAGCACAGTAGACCCTTGCCCTACATTCATCAAAACAGTAGGACGCCTCAGCGCTGGAAGCAGCACCATGGCACCACCCGACCACCCCAGGAGAAGGAGAAAAATTTGTAAAGAATATTTCGTCGAGTGCCCTGACTTGGGATTGAACTCATGGCCCCAAGATTATAAAGTGAGCACACAACCACTAGGCTTAAAATTCCGGACCAGTTGGACTAGTCAGTTATACACTGTGTATACCTACATGTATGTACATATTTACACATCACATAAATAAGTTGGCAGTTCTTCTACACATGAACAACTTATGGTTCAATCCCCAACGGTGCTGGCTTTTCCAAATAGACTGCATTAGACTGGCAATTTCGTGCAGATTTGAGTATGAACAGAAGTTCCTAAGAGTTTGCGTGCAGTGCCTGCTCAGGTCTAAGTGCTCAAGCTGGCTGTACATGTGGTAGGTGGGTAAGTAGTAAGTCAATACTGATTAAATGAATAAAACTGGCTGATAACAATTTTTCAACGGTATTTACTAAGCATATATACAACAGGATGGGATGGGATGGGACAATAATTTTTCAAGTCTTTTTTACCACGACTGGGACACCTAAAATTATTCTACATTTGTCCCAAATGGAATTTTTTTTGGGGGTGTCCCAAAATTTAGGCATATTGTGGTACTACTAAGTATATACAACTGTTTTCAGATTTGAGAGACCAGAAAAGTTTACAGCAAAAGTTGGCAGAGAGTCTTATCAGGTATGCCATATCATCAGGGTTCCACCTTCCAAGTAACAGAGTTCACGAAAGTCTGTGATGGTTTACAGGACCGAATCTCATAAAATGATTAAAATGTACTTGAAAAATCAATAAAAATTTACCAGACCGAACAAATTTTTACCAGACATGTCAGGCGGTCAGACAGAGTTTCGCGAAGACTGAAGTAAGGGGAGCTTTAGAACCTCCTCACAGTGGTGGTTCTAATCAGGGGCCACAATATAAAAATAAAAATTTTAACTAGTTCAGTTTTGAAATATGCCTTTTACTTTTAATTTGCCATAAAGGTTAAATTTAGTTATTTCTGATAAGTTTCTTGCAGTAGAGATTCACTCCTACAAGGAGCAGTCTGATCAGGACCTGCACTGTTTGCCATTCCATCTGCATTTTTTGGACCCTTTAGTGCATTGTAAAACCTAACTGTCCCAATTTTAGTTTGTAGTAACAGTTCGGTGTCCCAATTATTAGAATTTTTACGGTATTTTTGAAATCATTTTGTTATACCTGGCGCTCTGCTTATTTTGCAGCATTGGACTGACAAATGGTATGACTCTGGCTTTCCCACCCTGAGACGAGAAGAGTTGCCAAAAACAGCTGACAGACATGAGCCATGTTCTCAACCCTGGATGTATAATGTGGGCACTTCTGCTGTTAGAAAATGGGACAAAGATGGAAAAGACTGGCCGATCAGTTTCAAGTTCACCCCTCAGGGGAAGCCACCAGGGGAGACACAGCGTGCCAGGGGGATGAACCGATTGTCAATCCCAAGGGATGAGAAACTGTATCAGTTCTCTAACTATATGACCTCGACCTACAGAAGGCCTGTATACTCCGTCTTTGGGCCGATGCAGAGAGAACCAACATACGGTGTTACACATCAACATAACAGACATGGAAATATGCCATTCGAAGATTATTATTAAACTGATGACAAAAATGTGCTTAGACACTGCTTAGACAAAACTCCGGTTCCAGAAAATAAATCAGAATACAAATCAGTATAAGAATACTGAAAACTGGCTTACCGGAGTTTGTTTCTATTGAGAAGTGTTCACTTTAACAACTGCCTGTAGTAAATATCATTCTTAAGTCACAATGCTTGCATAACAGGTCTGCCAGAATTGTTTGACAGCAAATGACTGTCATGAATGAACTATATATGAGCCGCAAAATGACAAAACAAAGTGGCAATGTGCACCCAGCAAAGACTCAGATCAGCCTGGGCATCTGCCCAGTCTGATCAGTCTTCACCGTCCACATGGAGCTAGTTTAAACACTCAGTACCCTTTAAGGGCACTACAAAGTCTCTGATCAGACTTGGCGGCTGCCCAGACTGATCTGAGTCTTGCGTGGCGCACATGCTACATTGTTGGTTTTTATCGTATCGAGGTTCATATCATATCTGTATTTCTTAGGGCAAAAAGTTTGAATTAATGTAATAACCTTGGAAGTTCTAAAATATGTACTTGATAATGCAAGTAAAATTTGGTAACAGACTAAGATATTTTATTTTTTTAATTCTCTTTTTAATTTTGCAAGGAATCTGAATACTGTAACTTGTAAAATTAAAAGTGTCACAAGATGAAAGTGCTATCCATATCTGAATTGTGCCTGGATATTTATGACATAAAATCTTGTACATTCTACTCTTGTGTAGATTGTAGAATAGGCCTTACTTTGTCCTATGTCAATTCTCTGATTATTTTTAACTTAATGATCATGTGGGTTGTAAAAAAAATTTTTTTTATACACATGGTCATTTTTACTAGCTACAAAACTATTTCAGAATCAAAGCTCTTATAAGTCAGGCCATACATAAGAGTTACTTAAATTATTTCTTTACATTTTCCTTCTGATATATCTTACAATTTTGGAAATAATTGCATGATGCTCAAATCTAATTCAGTGATGAGATGAAATTTGGAACTAAGCTTAAATCTGTGCGATCTTTGAATAGTACATTTTTGGAATCTTCTTACACAAGTACCATTTTTGAGATGATTCTAGTTTTATCCCCCAAAATTTTGTCTCATCTCAGACTGAATAAGCTGGTTTTGTTAGTCAGGCTCAAAGAATCAAACTATTAAATCTTTAAATTCTATTGATGTTATCTAATATTCATTATATTAGTTCTTTAAATTCTATTGATGCTATCTAATATTAATTATATATAAGTTCTTTAAATTTTATTGATGTTAATTAGTATTTACCATAAGTACTTGGACAGACTATCTGAACAAATAGTGTAGACCAATATGGAGCAGTCTGAATAGGTCTGCACTGTTTGCTTAAACATAAAGTTTATATAAACTTATGTAACAGAACATACGGACTGGCACAAACCCAGCGAGCATGCGACATTGGTACAATGTCTACCAAACATTGTCAGAACATGGTGGATGTTGTCTGAGTGTTGGATCGACATTTCCAAATGTCGCATGTTTATTGGACACACCCATAAGCAATACTCTGTTACAGAAATGTGTGACAGTGAGGAGTCAAAATATTTAGGGCGAGTATGACATGTATATGAAAATAATTATATACTTAATGTTACATATATGTTATCACAAGAAATATAGCTATTTATTTTTCACATTTGTATCTATTTTGTGCTGCATTGTTGATTTTCTGTTGTCATTTTGATTGCATCTGTTGTGATTTTTTCTTTTTTAGTCAGAGCTGCTGTGCATATTGTTTTCTAATGTCAGTATTTGTGATCTGTTTAACAGAATTTTTGCTTCTACAAAATGTTAACTTATAATTCCCTATATAGTTTATAATATCAGAATATAAAAGTTTCTTTTTAAAAATAAATAATTTTTTGTTGATCTTTAAAAATCCAAAAACTAAATGACTGCTCAGCGGGCAAACAACATTGAAATGAGGTCGTATTGATGTTGATGAGACATGATGACATCGCATCAACGTCAATACGACTTCATTTTGACATCATGTGCCTGCTGGATGGCATTGTGTAAAAAGGTACCGTATTAATCCTATTAAATGTACCTGCTCTTATAAACACCCCCTGCCATTTTCCAAAAATTTTGTTATATGAACTTGCATGAATTCCCGTTAGCTTCTCTGGATGAGGTAGCTCTTTGACATAAGGTCTACTCTTAAAGGAAAGAATTTGCTCCAAGTGGAGCAAATTCTTTCCTTTAATAGTTGATCCCTACTGGAAAGGGAGGCAAAATAAAAGAGTTGCTTCCACCGCAAGTATACCAGTTCGCCTTAATACTGTTTATTAGAAGTGTTTTGCAGTGGCTGATTTACTTTAATCTAGTCTCTAAATAATGCCCCACTTTCGTAAAATGCAATGCCTCCAGGACATTTAATAGAATTAATACAGTAGTTTAGTGCCTGTGCAAATAGAAAATGCTCATTTCAGACTGCTCATTGTGCGGCCTGAGCAGAGTCTTGTCTTTTTGCATACCACCTCTTAATCCTGGTGAGTCTAAAAAAGAAAATAGCCGAATTTGAAAACAGCATAGATCCAGATCAAGCAGCCCATAATGAGGCACCTTGTCTGGATATGGGACATTTGCCCTCTAGTCTTTGAATTCTCAATTGTAATTTGGGTGAAATGTTGTTTGGAAATTTGCAGGCCTATTTTTTTTTTCATCTGCATTTTGGCACTTTCAGGGGCTGAAGAGTTTAAAACATTCCAACTTCACTGTCCGGAAGTTTGGATGGGTCAGTGTGTGTGTGGGGGGGGGGGGAGGGGGGGGGAGGTCAGGGGGATCATTTCTAGCCATGGTCACGAATCTTCTCTAGGTTTTGGATGATTTCATCCTAGTCATCATCTCAACCATTTGTCCCATCAGACCAATATGACTGAAATACTGTTGCATGGGCTGTAAATCCCATCCACTAAATCTCACAGTTTCACCACAAACACAGAAACATTTGTGAAATCGATAAATTTGGCAAAAATATCATATACAGTTAACTCCAGATATCTCCAACACTGATATCTAAAAGTATCTTCTTATATCAAAGAATGTATTCCCTATTTTTATTTTCATTTCAACTCCTGTTGTCTCAAACTACTGATATCTCAAAGTATATTTTCTGGTAACAGAAAATTTGCTTTGAGATATCAGTAGTTTGGGCTGAAGTTCGACTCCGAGATATCTAGAGTTGACTGTAGTATAAACACAAATGATCTTATCTTACAGAAGTTAACAGAAAAGACAAAACTTTTTTTCACAAATTCCAATCTTTATTGCACTTGACAAACAAAATAATTTAATAAATTCATGAAATTATCTAACAACTATATGTGAGACTATAACTCCACTGTCCAACCTGATGAATTCTCCCCATAAAATATAGTATACAATATAAGGTGAATGGGTACTCTTACAGGGGCAGCAATTATGCCATTTTCATTTGGGGAGAGGAGGTTAGCCCCCTTAGGAGTAACTCTTTCCTTTAAGAGTACACTCTTCAGTAAAACCTGTCTTAGTGGCCACCTCTACTTAGCAAGCAACCTGTATTAAGCAAACATGCATTTTGTTCCCAAAATGGGGCAGATTAGTTCAAATTTACCTGTACTAAGCAAGCATATTTTGACTATCCCTAACGTGCTTGCTTAATACAGGTTATACTGTATTGGAAAGATCTTTCAGGGAAGCAAACAAAGAGTCACAAAAGTTGTTCCCTTATGTAAAATTGCAGAAAAACAGGGAGGTGTAGCAAATGCCACATGTAACAAAGCTGCATCATCGGAATAAATGTACATGTATTTGAGCCATGACACAACAAAACAAACAAAGTGGCATGTGCACCCACCAAAGACTCGGATCAGCCTGGGCGGTGTGCCCAGTCTGCTCAGAGTCTTCCCTGTCTGCATGGAGCTAGCTTAGAGCCTTAGCTACCCTTTGAGTCCACAGCAGAGTCTGATCAGACTTGGTAGACCAGGCTGGGTGCACATGCCACTTTGTTGGATTTGTTGTGTTGTTGCTTAACTGTACTGAGGAAAAGTTTATTCTATATACAGAGCATGTGTGAACAAGTTTGTGGTCTGATCATAACATATACAGGTTCCTTTTTAGAGACCTCCATATATTTCTGCCATTTAATGAAAAAGCAGAATTTGCTCCTAGGGGCAACAAATTCTTTTCTTTAAGAACTGAGCCTCATTTTGAAGGGAGGTAAGAAAGAAAATTGCAGAGCTGCTTTCCCTGACAAAGTACCTTTTCACCTAAAGAAGTTCAATCACCCACACATTCTGATCCGACCGTGCACGCACAAGAAAGTCTAAGTGTTGCAGTTTGCATATGTATTAAGAAAGGTTGTCTCTACAGATACATCTCTCATGACAAAAAGGTGATGAAAATATCTAACCTAAAATACCCAGAACTTGTTTCTATCATCTCAAACTGTAGCCTTGAAGGTGGTATAATCGTGGATATAAGAGTTCGATCACGTGACAGTCACATGCCAAACAATTTCTTTATATTCTCTTATGGCATAATTAGACAACAACACTAGATGAATAAACTGATACAGTTTCGATGCAAAGCAATATCGTTTCAATGTTAGAAAATCCATCCGCATGTGATTGGGTGATCTATTTATAGCGAATGTCACTGGGTTGTAAATTCGTGGATGTGTTCCGCCCCGTGATAAAAAATCGACATACCCACGTCAGGTCACTTGCTTATTGTTTTCTATTGCATAGATGCTTTTAGAAACTTTTTAGTCTTAAACAAATTATAGATAATCCAATCTATATCAGATATTGATGATTTAAGGCAGATACCCATCCATTCTAACAGGATTCATAAAGCTCTACATTGACTTTCCTACAACGTACACATTTATAACTGTAGCGTCATAGTCCTTAAACAGAACGAGTTGAAATTCACTGTATCACTGCATGGGTATATCTGCTTGAACATAAAACAAGACTATGCACACACTATTTCCTTTGAAAAAAATACGAGCCTGGATTTGGCCCTACTCTCAAAACATAACACTTCCATTTTTCAAGAAAAAGCAGATAAGTACCCCCAGTATAATTATCAAATAAGAGAACAATTTTGCAATAAAATTTGGGCCCCATACTAGGACCAGTTGTTCACCGGAAGGTGCAAAATCAGTAATCATTGCAATATTTTCTCAGCCTGAAATCCATGATTAGAGAATGGCCGCTTTTCAGGTATGCAAAAAAGAAATAACAAAAGAAGGCATAAAAGCAATTGGTCAAACTGGTTTTGAGGTTTAATTCCCTATTTAAGCTCTATGCATTTGCTTTTGTTATGAAATAAAACCTTTATGCATGGTTAAATGTTGGAAGAATAAACACTTAGTGGAACTTCTTTTGCGCATGAATATTATGCAAATTACTAACACCCACGAATTTACAACTCCCACGATTTTACAACCTCCAACCATACAAATATTAAAACAATGCTTAAATAATATCCCCAATGACCTAAACACTGCCCAGAGCTCTAGATAAGAGGGAGTATTTGGTGATAATTAGGGATAATTTTTGCTAATTCTGCATAAAAACATATATTGTGACCCGTCATCTGGTTCAGATGAGGGATCGCAACATATAGTTTCAATGAGAAATAAAAAAAATTATCCCTCAATTATCATCAAATACCCCTCTTATCTAGAGCTCTGACTTCCACATACATACCTGAGCAGACAGTGCCGACCCTCATCAGGGTACTCCTGCAGGGCTGGAAAAATCCACTCGTCCGCTCGCAATGACGAGTGCCTCTTGCTGAAGGACGAGTAAGAATTTCGCCTGATCCCCTTGAAATTTACCAAAATCTGCATGGCCATGGTCATGTAGGACAAGTGAAAATTTTAAGAATTTTCAAGCCCTGTCCTGTCGGAGCAGCCTGATGAGGGTCAGCACTGTCTGCCATTTAACAAATGAGTTTTTTGACAGACTAACTCACAGTAAAACATTCAAATTTTAGGATAACTGCAGTATTGCAAGGATGAATGATAATGCAAAACTGCCTTTAATAGCAACATATAACATTCTCTATGCAAATTTTGTTCATTCCTGTTTTACACAAACATGACATTTCAATATAAGTCCTACATTTCTGAAAACAACTTGGGGTGAGTGGGTACACTTTCATGGGAAACAACTCTTGTTCTTTTCAATTTTGCCTCCCTTCTCAGTGATGACAACTCTTAAAGGAAAGAATCTGCTCCCTCTGAGAGTTAATTCTTTCCTTTAATAGCAGACCCCTTTCTGGAAGAGTTTCTTAATCCATGGAAACAAACAGGATTCACCAAAATAAACAGGAAGTTGCAAAAATTGTTCACCTTTGTAACAAGACCTGTCTGCGTACAGGATAGCTCGCCTGCAGCGCATTGCCCATCACATAAAAAAACTTTAACCAAAACATCCATTTCGGACGCGGACGCTGACGCCGACGCCAGGGTGACAACAATAGCTCTTCCTGAACTTTTGTTCAGGCGAGCTAAAAATGGTGAAAAAAAAACATGGCAGTGTATCCATAACCTTAGACAGGACCTATTCTTACTTTCAAACATCATGCCTATCTACAAATATGATTTCAAATAAACCATAAAACACTAAGAGATCCAGATATTTATGGAGGAAAAAATATTTTACATCCAACTGTCTGGCTTTTATGGAGTTTTGAAATAACTGAAATACATATTTGAGCCGCGACACGACAAAACCAACAATGTGGTTGTGCGCCCAGGGCATACTCAGATCAGCCTGGGCATCCGCCTAGTTTGACCGGACTCTTCGTTAGTGCTAAAAGGGTAGCTAAGGGTCTAAGCTACCAACATGCGGACAGCAAAGGCTCTGATCAGACTGGGCGGATGCCCAGGCTGATCTGAGTCTGCGCTGGCCGCACAACCACATTGTTGGTTTTCTCGTGTCGCGGCTCATATTTCAATAAGTACAGAACTCGACAATAAAAAATGTATATACACAAAGTGAATTTGATTCACATACCACCATCACATCTATTCTATACAGTAATAAATATTTACAACTAAACAAGCACGTTTTTCAGTTCTCTATAGCACTGGATAATCGTGTTGTTCCTGGGGATATGTGGACAGCAATATCCTCATTCTGTCCCTGATTTATGGTACATAAAATAGAAAAGGGTTCCTTTTTACCCTTATTACAGAAAATATGATCTGCCTTCTTATGCAAAAGCAGGGACTTCATACCATAAATCATAGGTTAGGTATATCATGCACTTGTACTGCCTTGGGGTAGAAGCTGACTTTTATAGTGACGTGGTAGAGTGTTCACCTTCCACCAAGAAGACCAGGGTTCAATTTGGGCTGGGGAAATATAAGCTCTTTTACGAGTACATGACAAATGGTACCCAACGTGGGGTGCCATTTGTCATGGACTCTTTAAAAAATCTCAATCACCCAGGCTGAGAATTGAACTGGGGACCATTTGATCTAAAGTCAAACACTCTACCATGTCACTATAGAAGCTGGCTTTTGTAGTGAAGTGGTACAGTGTTCGACTTTAGATCAAAAGGTCCTCAGCCGGGTGACCGAGATTTTTTATGAGTTCATGACATAGCTATTCTGATTGTACCATAAATATCTTTCAAATAACCCCTGTATTGTTCCAAAAGTGTATGGATACAAATACATGTATAAGAGGTGCAACTCTGCCATTGGAGGGGCTACATTGTCCAGGGAGACACACAGGAAGTCATAAAAGTTGTTTCCCTTTGTAAAAATTGCAGAAAAAGCTGAGGTGGACCTGTACACGTTAAACATACTCTTTCATCATCAAATTTGTGTTAGAGGGTGGTTCATATGTAACTGTCTGTAAACAGTGCAGACCCTGATCAGACTGCTCGTAAGCAACAATTTGGTCGGGGTCTATATTGCCTGTTCTCTTCTAAACTACACTGGAGCGCCGTTATATCGCGGACCGATATATCGCGGTAATCGGTATAACGCGGTTGTCCTGTGGCTCCCAAATTTTTTCTACAGATCGCGGATTTTTCGGCGGTTTCCGTCGGTGTTCACGACATTGGAATAGAAAATAACCATTAAAAGTTAATTGGGTTGTTTACATAATTTTAATCAACAGAGTGTCAAAAGTTATCACAGACAATCAAAGCGTCGGTTGTCTTGCCAATGTGTGAAAGACTTCGATAATTAGCGCATATCACGTGTCACCAATTAGCGAAGGTCACCTCATATACACAATACACAAGCCGACGCTCAGGAAAAAGGCTGTGCGTAGCAGTCAAAGAAAACATTATAAAATAATTTTATAAATGGAAAAAACAAAACGAAGCTTAAACCCGATTTGGTTATCTGTAGGCTGCTTAGATTTTTTTAAGCGACGTCAGTACTCGCGCAAATAAGTATATTATATTCATCCGAAGGTACCTTTTTGCAAGAGTGTATATACAAGGGAATTAACTCGAACAAGTCTACTTTCGCTCAATCGGACATCCTCGTCGATATAGGTTTAATTCAGGATACGGAATTGGCCGATGTGTTCCGATTGTACATTCGCTTTGCAAATGGTTTTCAACCGTTTTGCAGCGCATTTTTCACAATAAGTAAGAACATAGGGACTGAAAGCTTACTTCAGCAATGACTTTCGTTGTGTCAGGTAAGCGGTAAACATGTCTATCTACCTCGTAAGGGCTAAATAAGCGCTACGAACATGTAAACATGGGGTTTTTCATTAGTGGGTGGGGTATTTCTGTGAAGATCGTTATTACGCGTGATCACTTATATCGCGGTTCTATTTTATGTCTCCCGACACCCGCGTTATAACGGCGCTCCAGTGTATTAAACAGATAAAAACATTTTTTGCATTTTGTGTCAACAAACATGTATACTGCTGATGCATGTTCGGAATGCAGTGTTCCATATAAGAAGGGGAAACAGGGATATTTTAGGGATAATTGTCCATATTCCTCCATAAAAAAATGTATTTTGTGATCCCTCATTAAAACTGTCTCACCGAGACAGTTCTAATGAGGTGTCACAACATATGTTTTCGCAGAGAAATAAGAAAAAATATCTCAAAATTATCCTCAAAACTCCACCTTAACTGAAGCTCTGGGTGTGACTTGTAGTCATCTGACAGCTGTCAGTTTGGGGATCCTTTTTAATTCTTTGTTCACTGCCACAAACTATCCTCAGAATATCCTGAAATGGTGGGTGTTTTAACACAGCTCCTCAGATGTACAGGCCAACTTCGATATCTCGAATTCCAAGGGGATGGAGAACCCACTTCGAGTTTTCTGAAGTTCGAGATAGGCAAATTGTGACGTCACCAAAATTTTTGTTCTAAATATGTACAATATCTTAACTTTCGTAGAGTCAGTATTTTTACAAAACGTGTGCAGCACGAAAATTACTGAAAACGGGATTGAAATAAAGACAAGAAAAATCACTTCACTTAGTTTTATTTTACATTTTGAATTAAAACAGTTTGGCAAACAACTAAAAAGAATGTTACTAATAGCCCGCATCAAAGAGCGCAGCTCAATACTGTTCAATCAATTAAATTTCAAAGGCGCCTAATCGAACTTTCCAATCGAACGCACCTGACCTGTGACGTATACGCGGTTCAAGGTCAGTTAACTTACACACAAAAACAGCTGATCAACAAAACAATGTCTGCATCGTTTCACGCAATCATTGGATAATTATTGGACAATTTGGGATAATTGATTGAACTGCGATCAATTAAAGACAATTGTTCGGTAAATCATTCTTTTTCATTGTTATTGTTCGATTTTGTACCAATTTGCTTAAAGACAAAAATATGCAGGTTTTTCATTACCGCAAAACGTCTACACAAAATGGACGTCATTTTCTTTTCGTCGTTTCAGCGATCTTTTTCTGAATACATATTTTGACTTCGACACAAACAGTGGTAAAACACATAGAAAGTGTCGGAGGGGAATCAGAAATCACTTCGACACAGCAGTGTTTTCGTTATAAGCAAGTTCGACACAACGGAGGTCGAAATGCAATATTATATAGGGGGGAATGTTTGGGAATGGGAGATCACTTCGACACTAGCAGGGTTTTCGAGATAAGCAAGTTTGACACAACGAAGTTGGCCTGTATGTTCACTCTCCATAGAAACATACAAGGATTTTTTTAAACAAATTCCAGAACTTCTACACAAATCTGAGCACTATTCAACAACTAAATTCATTAAAACAGAATTCAAGCACTTTTCAAGCACTAAATTCAATCCAAGCACTGTTCAATGCCTGTGCAAACCCAGTACTTCTTTCTGCTGACATTTTGGAATTAGTCAAGACTTTAATATATGTTTCACTATACAGGGTTCAGTTTTCTACCCTGAAAACACTCCTGAAGCATAATTTATCAAACATTCCCCGACTTTTTCATCTTCTAATTTCCCTCATTGGCAGTCCTCAGAGGAAAAATACTTATTCCAATCACAAACCAAATAACTTTTACAAGATAAAGGTCAGTATTAAATTGCATAAACTTCCAGCTATAATCAATAATTGGTCCATTATGAGCTTGCACCAAAAACTATTCTATTTTAAGAATACATATCTGAGCCACGACATGAGAAAACCAACAAAGTCGTTGTGCTCCAGCGCAGACTCAGATCAACCTGGGCATCCGCCCAGTCTGATTAGAGTCTTTGCTACCCGCATGGTGGTAGCCTTGACCCTTAGCCACCATTTAAGCACTTAGCAAAGAGTCTGATCAGACTGGGCAGATGCCCAGGCTGATCTGAGTCTACGCTAGGTGCACAACCACTTTGTTGGTTTTGTCGTGTCGCGGCTCCGCTTACGTCCCACACCTATTCCACATTGACCCATCAAGGCTCAAATTTTCCCATATTCAGAAATTTTCTGTCATCTCAGTTGCTCCTTCAATCCTATTAAATACCCCGGGTTGTTACAGTTTGCATAAGGGGGTGTTATTTAGAGTCTAAACTGTAGCAAATCAGTCACTGCCCATAAACAGTACCGGTACTAAAGGGAATGCCAATACTTTCAGAGGAAGCAACTCCACTATTTTTTGCCTCCATTATCAGCAGGGGTCAACTCTTACAGGAAAGAATTTGCTCCTCTAGGAGCAAATTCTTTCCTCTAAGAGTAGACCCTATTTCAAAGAGCTACCTCATCCAGAGACGCAAACAGGAATTCATAAAAGCTAACAACATTATTTTCGGAAAAGAGGCAGGGAGCATTTATTACAGCAGGGGCGTTTATTAGGATTAATATGGTATTTCCTTTTTCAATATGGACAAGATCATCTGTCCTATCAAAGTCTGTTTAATAAAACCTGGCAAACAATGCAGAACAGGGTGAGAGTTCTCTTCTGAGGCAGTCCAATTTCAATCAACAACATTTCATCAGTATTTTGTATGGTTACTAAGTTCATGTATGGGCTGCGACATGACAAAACTCACAAAGTGGCATGTGTGCAAAGCAAAGACTCATATTAGTCTGGACATTCCCTCCAGTCTGATCAGGGTCTTTGCTGTGTGCTGAAAAGGAAGCTAAGGGTCTAAGCTACCGTCATGCTGACAGCGAAAACTCTGATCAAACTGGGCAGTCATGGGTGCACGTTATTTTGTGGATTTTGTCATGTGGAGGCTCATATGGTAAACTAAGTGATCTTAGATGGTTAGTAATATTTGTGTAGTATGTGTTAATTAACTCAAGTACCCTAATTGTACCAATGTTTGCAGTGAATCAATGTTTTGGCAAGTCTTGTATCAACTTGAGGCATATGGGTATACTTTCAACAACTCTCCCATTTCTTTTTGTTTTTGCCTCCCTTTTCAACTGGGGTGAACTCTTGCAGAATTAAGTCCCCTAGCAGCAAATAGCCCATCCAGAGGGAGATCAAGGTAAAAGGACAGTTGATGTTCAAAAGTGAAACGTAAACGTCTCTAAAGGATTGAACTCATCAGTCACTGCAGCTCTAACAAAGCTGAAACCAGTCTGGAGAGATAACACCCCAGCTCTTGGATCTGAAACTGATGCACTTCACTGGCATATCCATATTTCTGTATGTCTGTGAATCATGGACTTTAACAGCAGAGTTATAGAAAGAGTGCAGGCTTTTAGGATGAGATGCTACCACGGGTTACTTAACATTTCATACATGGACTATGGAACTAATAAGGATGTTTGCACAAAGATCCAAGCAACCATGAAGAACATGACCAATTCCTGACCATGGTCAAGGAATGGACACTATGATGATTTGGCCTTCTGGTTACCGAAGATGTTTCTACAAGGCACAGCAAAAGAGAAAAGAAGAAGCGGTATACAGAAGAGGTGGGAAGACAATGTTTAAGAGTGGACAGGCATGGACTTTGCAAGCACAACAAGGGCAGCTGAAAACAGCACTAAGTGGAAATGAATGGTTGTAATTTCATCTGCAGTGCCTCAACCCCCCCCCCCCCCCCCCAAAGTTTATGGGATAGAATTTATAATTTGTCATCCAAAAAAGCAAAAAACAGGAAGTAACAGAAGTCACTTTTCTTTGTACAATGGCTGAAAAATATTTTAGAGGTGTACCCATCAACTACAGGCCAACTTCGTTATGTCAAACTTGCTTATCTCGAAAACCCTGCTTGTGTCGAAGTGATCTCCCATTCCCGAACATTCCCACCTATATACTATTGCATTTCGACCTCTGTTGTGTCGAACTCGCTTATAACGAAAACACTGCTATATCGAAGTGATTTTTGATTCCCCTCCGACACTTTCCATGTGTTTTACCACTGTTTGTGTCGAAGTCAAAATGTGTATTAACGATGGAAAGATTGTGTAGACGTTTTGCGGTAATGAAAAACCTGCATATTTTTGTCTTAAAGCAAATTGGTACAAACATCGAACAATAACAATGAAAAAGAACGATTTACCGAACAATTGTCTTTAATTGATCGCAGTTCAATCAATTATCCCAAATAAACAATAATTATCCAATGATTGCGTGAAACGATGTAGACATTGTTTTGTTGATCAGCTGTTTTTGTGTGTAAGTTAATTGACCTTAAACCGCTCTATGTCACAGGTAAGGTGCGTTCGATTGGAACCAAAGTTCGGTCAATTAGGCGCCTTTGAAATTTAATTGATTGAACAGTATTGAGCGGCGCTCTTTGATGCGGGCTATTAGTAACAATCCCGTTTTCAGTAGAAACAGTTTTTTTATGGATGGACGCTCGGCGCCCCGTTACTGCGGCTATTGATTCGTTCCGCTGAGGTGTGGGGGCAACGTCGATATGGGAATTGAAATACTACTACTAGAAACAGTTTTACTACGTTCGTGCTGCACACGTTTTGTAGAAATACTGACTCTACGAAAGTTAAGATATTGTACATGTATAGCAAAAAAATTTGGTGACGTCACAATTTGCCTATCTCGAACTTCGGAAAACTCGAAGTGGGTTCTCCATTCCCTTGGAATTCGAGATATCGAAGTTGGCCTGTATAAGTCAGATTCTCTGCTTTTGGAATATACACTGTTATTATGGACTTGTCTGAGCTCTTTCTATTCTATTTCTATTCTATCCCATAACCTTACTAGGTCGTTGGGGCACCACAGATGACTTCAAAACAATCCCTTTCCACCTTGTCCTGTCTTAAGCTGGCAAAATCCATTCCTGTCCACTCCTTGATACCGTCTTCCCACCTCTTCTTCTGTCTACCTCTTCTTCTTTTTCCTTTCCCTGTGCCCTGAAGATTTGTCTTTGCTAAACCAGAAGACCTTGAAACGTGGCCAAACCACCTTAGTTTCCGTTTCTTGACCAGCGTCAGTTCATCATATTCTCCAATGGCTGCTTGGATCTTCCTGCGAACCTCCTCCTTGGTTATATGGTCCTTGTACAAACTGTTCAGTAACCTTTGGTAGCATCTCATCTCAAAGGCCTGCGTTCTTTTCTCTAACTCTGCTGTCAAGGTCCACGATTCACAGGCATACAGAAATATGGAAATGACAAGGGAGCGCATAAGTTTCACCTTTGATCTAAGAGATATGTTGTTATCTCTCCAAATGGGTTTCAGCTTGGCAAGAGCTGAAGTGGCTTGTGCAATCCTTGAGAGAATCTCCTGTTTTGAGCCATCATCTGAGACAACTGCTCCAAGGTATTTGAAGCTGCTTACAGTACCCAGGGTCTGCCCCTTTACCTTGATCTCCCTCTGGATGCCATCTGCGCTGTTTGTCATCAATTTGGTCTTCTCAGCACTGATCTCCATCTTATACCTTGTGCAGGTTTGGTCGAGACTTTCAACTAGAGCTTCTAGTTCCTGCTCTTCCTCAGCTAGAGTGTCTATGTCATCGGCAAACCGCAGATTGGTAATATTTCTGCCGCCTATGCTAACCTTTCTGTCATGTTCTTCCAGAGCATCAGACATGATCCGTTCGAGAAAAATGTTGAAGAGGGTGGGTGACAGAAGACATCCTTTGCAGATGCTCAATTCAAAATTTAGCCTCAGTATGCCTTCAATATTATTTATGCCCCGAACTTCACAATTTTTTTATTTTAACTAACAAACTAATTTACCCGCAAACATAAATACAATTATAGTATCGATTTGTAAATCACTGAAATAATAAACGTGTCTGAAGTATGTATATCTCTAACTCAACAAGAACTTTAACAAATTCACAGCAAACTTGGTAGATTGAATGACACATGCAGATTTCAGAGCTCCAGATCAAAGCAAGTTTTGGACAATAGTGGTGGGACACTTTTCTTATTTCTTCTCAAAAACTATGTAGTGGCCCCTCATTTGAACCGGCTTGGCAAGGTGGTTCAAATGAGGGTTCTACATACCGTATTTCTTCGGCTATAGGGCGAGTCGTTTATAAGACGGGGGGTGTTTTTTTGACTGTCTGGGCAAGTATTTAGCTTAGCCTTGCCTATAAGACGGGCCTATTTTTTGCCAATTCCCCAACATGGACGGATGATTGGCGCCCCATTACTTCATTCTGCTGAGGTGCTAGATTTACTACTAAATTCCCCAAAGGTCATCACCGGTCACCGATGTCTACATATATTGAAACTGGTCGCTATGCAGTTACCGTAATGTGCATAAATATCTTAGATTAATTACCTCATTATTTTATCCAGTATGAGCAAAGGTCGTATTTCCGTGAGTTAAGTTTAGCTTTGCATGTACACAAGTGGAGAAAACATATTCCTGTATCCCAGTTTTAAGATGGAAGAATCCATATTAAACAGATTTTGTTTTTATTCACTAGCCGAATATTTAGCATAAATACAGTCAATATCCAAATCCAGCACCAGTAGTTCAACAAACATAATTGTGTCATCTAAAGGTCATTGACCGGCTCGCTTGTTGCGGCTTCTTTGATCTTACACAACAGCTCGATCAATACTGCTCTCAAAATAATTACATAACCGACTCAGTTTTGACAGGTCACTCGGGTCAAGTCAGGATATTAATACTGACAGATAAAGAGTAAAAGTGCCTTACGTTTTACGTCTAGGTTGCAGAAAAATACCCATATGAATGTTTAGGAAAAAAAATAAAGATGATAATGTTACACATTGTTTGTGGATTTGGAATTCAAAAGGAGTTTAATTAGGGCACACAGTAGAGAAATTCAGTTTTGCTAGATGCCATCAGTGTTTGCATACGGCATCATTTCATGTGATCGGTACTAGAGGTATTGTTTATGTCTCAACACCTATTGGGTTTTGCGATGCACCTGGACATAACTTGGGAGCGCCTTGTATATTTACGAACATGGACCGTGACCAGCTGCTCAGGGACTTTGGGGAAAATAGCTAGGGAGTCCAAAGCCTTGGTTATAAGACGGGGGCAAATTTTAGGGGTCATTTCGGCGGGAAAAATCCCCGTCTTATAGCCGAAGAAATACGGTATCCATTTTAGTCTAGGAGAAATTTTCCTTTTTCTTCAAATATGTTCTCTAAACTGGAGCCCTTACACGTTCAAGAATCATCAAATTTGTGTCAAACTTTGTAGGTAAACTGGGAACAAATTCCAACACCTCTCAACCGACCAGCCAGCTAAGAGGTCCAGCCCAAACTTGGCATATTGGGTCATGCCGATAGATAAATCTCTTCAATCAATTCAAGTACCAGTGCTCCACTTCATGAATGACGGGATATCTTTTACCGGTACATTATGTGTGTGAGCCTTCAGTCTGAGATTTCTGTCATCAGTCAGAAGGACCACATCTCGGTATAAACGAACTGGAGAATCTGAAAAAAGAATCCAAACTGGGGCCAGTTGTTCAAAACTAATGACATTGTTAGTTAACGTTTCCTTGAAATTTTAAACGTTTATAGTTCAAATATGGCAATATTTTTTGTTGAAAAAATGTCAGAAGCTTTTGCATTGCAAAGGCTTCTCACATTTTTTCAACAAAAAATTTCAGTGTATCTGGTTATAAAGTCATACAACACTTAACGAGTTGACTTCTTAACGAGCTCGTTAGGCTAACGATGCTTTGAACAACTGGGCCCAGGTCTTTCAGGATATTATCAGTGATATCTCACCTATTGTAAAAGCCTTAAAACTATTCAAGTTGGCAAATATCTACAACAATTCAGTGGAATGCCGTGTTTTGACCAGAGTCTTTGCTTTGCGCTTAAAGGGCAGCCAAGGGTCTAAGCTACCCCCATGTCTACAGCAAAGTGACGTCATGATAAATGAATAATTTGATTGGAAATCATACTGTTCAAATGATATCCTTCCTAGGTGATGTTTTTTGACACAAAGATAAAACACTGCCATTGAAAATTTTCTGCAATTAAAATTTTGTAGGTTTTTTTTTTTATTAACCAGTTGTAGAAAGAAGCAAATATGGCTTAAAATAAAGTGTTAACCTTTAGAAGTATTCAAGTTTTACTTTTCAATATTTGTCAGGTGATGAAGCTAGTTGTCATCACTAAAGTTTTTCATGAAGCATGCATTATAGCTCATCCCACTAGTTTTATCAACTGATGAAAATAAAATTTAAATTCTTAAACATCTCTTATCTACAGCTCTGAAATTTACATCAAAATGAACAAAGTAAAATCCCACTTACCTTTGTCTTTGGGCATGAAGTCTCTGGCCTTGTCTTTACAGAAATGAGTACAGCAGTCCAAGATCAGGTCATCATTGTTGCCCTGCAATCAACATAGTGCATGTTTATCTGATACTGATAATAGAGCTCCTTATAGGTTAGAATGCCAATAAATAAATGCCTTGTCTCTTGAAAACAGAGCTTTACTGAAATTCTGACATTAGAAATAAAGGCAATATTAGCAGTATGAAGACCCAACAAATGTCTTTATATAAATATTTGCTCTGGTTCAAATTTGGTAAAGCATTTGAGCTGCAACATGACGAAACCAACAAAGTGGCTTGTGCACCCAGTGAAGACTAAGATCAGCCTGGGCATCCACCCAGTCTGATCAGAGTCTTCCCTGTCCACATGGAGCTGGCTTAGACCCTTAGCTACCCTTTCAGCACACAACAAAGACTGATCAGAATGATCTGAGTCTTCGCTGGCCGCAATGTCACTTTGTTGCTTTTGTCATGTCGTGGCTCATTTTATTTCTCCACAGAAATGTGTGCTGTAGGATTAAGGTGAGCTAGTACTAATGAGATCTGACAACATAAAATTTTGATATAGGGAACTGGTGACACACACTAGTGGCTTACCTGGCCTTTTGATTTTAAGCTGCAGCATGCAAAGATGACGTTTTAGGTATAGGTCACCAGCAAACACTTAGACCAGCCTGTGGCATCAATGCAGTCAGATTAGCCAATCAGAGACTTTGCTGTTTGAACGCAACACATATGGACGCTAAGGAACCTACAGGCACAAATTTGAGGTCCTTAGGGATACTACATGGATTCAGAGACTGATTAGAGTACCGTAATGGCCCTAAATATTCGGACAGACAGATCTAAGCAAATATTGTAGACCCAGATCAGGGTCAACAATATTTGCCATTCACTAAGCATCATTTGGATGCATTAACGTATGTAAAATCCTCTTTCTAAGAATTCTGGAATAATGATTGTCCAACTTCCGCATGTCAAAAATTTTAGGGTCATTGACTGCATTTGACGTTCACAAATACATGATGTACATTCTTGCATGACTCATCTCATTTTATTATAAACGTTTCCCTGCAAACACATATACATATATGTACAGAGGACCCTCTTTACAACGACGGCATTTGTTCCCACAAATTTTGACATTAAACAGAATTTGCTGTTGTAAAGAATGCATATTTAGCCATTCCGTGCAAATCAAAATGACGTTATAAGGAATGTTGCTGGTTTAATGAGTGCCATTGTAAAGAGGATTGTCTGTACTATCATACAACTCATTTTCTCAACTTTAACAATTTTCAACATGAAAATTTGCTCCCCTACATGTAGATCTGCAAAACAACATGTCGATGTACTTACACTTTTATCAGTCTCTTCACTTCTAAAAGCTATAGTTTCTAGAGTTGAGCCTTTTGAGGTCTGAGCTTTGAGGTGGCTGTTCTTTTTCTCAAATTCTAGTTCGAGATAATCTATAGTTGCCTTGGCTCGTTGTTTGACCTTGCCGGCATGTTCCTCACTGTCATACTGGCCTGTCTTGCTTCCCTGAGCCAGGCCATCTAACTCGTTGATTACTGGAAACAAAAAAGAGCTTTAGATAAGAAGTGGGAAACCGGGATAATTCAGAGGTAAGTTTTTCTTATCTTTCAAGGAAAGTTTTTCTTATCTCTCAATGAAAACATGTGTTATGACCCCTCATTAGAACCGTCTCAGCGAGACTGTTCAAATGAGGGGTCATAATATATGTTTCTTTGGAGAAACACAGAAAATTATCCCTAAATTAAAGCTATTACTCCTTCTTATCTGGATTATTAACACCAGAGGACCAATGGTCCTGTAGCTCACTTGACACTTGGTCCTGGTATATATTTTAATGCTTTTATACATGTATATAGCACCAGGGCAGAGGCAGATAACCCCGCTCCCTTAAGGATTAATGTTGAGTCCCAATTCTATATACCAAGCCACAAGGTCACTGGGCCTTTGTTTCTGGACAAAGATTTCTGAAGGGTTTTTATCATATATGGGTGTGGCGGCCACCATGTTCATGTGACCATGACCATCTGAACAAACTTTGATTCCTTTGACCCAGTATTAAAGCTCTATATGAAATACAGTAATCATTTGTATAAACTATGATGGGCCTGAGTGCCAAATGCTCCATACCGGTACCAAGTTTCAAGGTTATAGGCCTTTCGGTTCTCAAGAAAAAGACGTTTGAAGAGTTTTTACCATATATGGGCATGGTGGCCATCTTGGTCAAGTGACCAAGACCATCTGAACAAACTATGGTTCCTTTAAGCCGGTGAAGCTCCATATGAAATATGGCTTCAATTGACCCTAGTGGCCTCTGAGAAGATGTTTGACAAGTAGCCCAAAGGGCAACAATTGCTCACCTGAGAGACATTGTAAACCTATAGGGATATTTAAGATGCTCAAGGGCAGCTAACTCCACATTCAGTGGTCCAATCAGGCTGAAAATTTAACTCATCCAAAACATTATGTATGCCCTCATTTAATATATGCAAGTTTAAAAAGTATCCGATCAAGAGCACAATAGACAGAGCTGTCAAGGGCAGCTAACTTCGTAGTGGTTGGCCTGATCTGGCCAAAATTTGAACTTGTTTAAGATATTATGCATTTCCTCATTACCTGCATGTTTGAAAAGGATCGGATCAGTAGAAACCAAGAAAAAGTGGCGACATTGATTTTTTGGATGCTCAGGGCAGGTACTCCATAGTCAGTGGTGGGATCTAGCCGAAATGCTAACTAATCCAAGCTTTTATGCATATCCTCATTACCTGCAAGTACGAAGAGGATCCGATGAAAAATGAAAATGTGATGACGTTGTTTTCTCCATTATAAGACTATGGGACTTTTGTCAAACGCTCAAAGGCAGCTAACTCCGTAGTCTGTGCTATAATCTGGCCAAATTTCGAACTCATCCAAGCTCTTATGTATGTCATCATTACCTGCAAGTATGATAAGGATCTAATCAAAAACCTTGATTGCAGAACCCTGAAAGTCAAACTTGCTCGAGATATTGTCATGCCCTACATTTGTGTGAATTTATTTTAAAATCCATTGAGAATTGTAGGTGCTAGAGCGATGACAAAGTTTTTCTAAAATAGCCACAGTGACCTTGACCTTGGGCACAGCATCCTGAAAGTCTAACTTGCTTGAGATATTGTCATACCCTACATTTGTGTGAAGTTATTTCAAAATCCATGAAGAAATGAAGGTGCTAGGGCGATGACAAAGTTTTTCTAAAAATAGCCACAGTGACCTTGACCTTGGGCGCAGCACCCTGAAAGTTAAACTTGCTTGAGATATTGTCATGCCCTACATTTGTGTGAATTCATTTTAAAATCCATTAAGAAATGTAGGTGCTAGAGCGCTGACAAAGTTTTTCTAAAAATAGCCACAGTGACCTTGACCTTGGGCGCAGCACCCTGGAAGTCAAACTTGTTTGAGATATTGTCATGCCCTACATTTGTGTGAAGTTGATTTAAAATCCGTTGAGAAATGTAGGGGCTAGAGCGATGACCAAGTTTTTCTAAAAATAGCCACAGTGACCTTGACCTTGGGTGCAGCACCCTGAAAGTAAAACTCACTCGAGATATTATCATGCCCTACATTTGTGTGAAGTTATTTTAAAATCTGCTGAGAAATGTAGGTGCTAGAGCGCTGACAAAGTTTTTCTTAAAATAGCCACAGTGACCTTGACCTTGGGTGCAGCACCCTGAAAGTAAAACTCACTCGAGATATTGTCATGCCCTACATTTGTGTGAAGTTATTTCAAAATCCGTTGAGAAATGTAGGCCTTAGAGCGATGACAAAGTTTTTCTAAAAATAGCCACAGTGACCTTGACCTTGGGCGCAGCACCCTGAAAGTCGAACTTGCTCCAGATATTGTCATGCCCTACATTTGTGTGAAGTTATTTCAAAATCCATTGAGAAATGTAGGCGCTAGAGCGATGACAAAGATTTTCTAAAAATAGTCAAAGTGACCTTGACCTTGGGCACAGCACCCTGAAAGTCAAACTTGCTCGAGATATTGTCATGCCCTACATTTGTGTGAAGTTATTTTAAAATCCATTGAGAAATGTAGGTGCTAGAGCGCTGACAAAGTTTTTCTAAAATTAGCCACAGTGACCTTGACCTTGGGCGCAGCATCCTGAAAGTCAAACTTGCTCGAGATATTGTCACGCCCTACATTTGTGTGAAGTTATTTTAAAATCCGTTGAGAAATGTAGGCAATAGAGCGATGACAAAGTTTTTCTAAAAATATGTGATGACGTTGTTTTCTCCATTATAACACTATGGGATTTTTTTCAAACGCTCAAGGGCAGCTAACTCCGTAGTCTGTGCTCGAATCCGGCCAAATTTCGAACTCATCCAAGCTCTTATGTATGTCATCATTACCTGCAAGTATGATAAGGATCTAAGCAAAAACAGTTGAGAAAAGGTGATGACGCCATTTTCCCCATTATAACCCTATGGGATTTTTTTCAAACGCTCAAGGGCAGCTAACTCCGTAGTCTGTGCTCGAATCCGACCAAATTTCGAACTCATCCAAGCTCTTGTGTAGCAAGTATGATAAGGATCTAATCAAAAGCAGTTGAGAAAACGCGATGACGCCGTTTTCCCCATTATAACCCTATGGGGGCTATCTGTTGCCATGGAAACCAGAGTTCTGAGCTGATCGGCACCAAAACCTAATGCAGCCTTTCCCCCACCCAAATGATGCTTCAGATAAAATTTGATTGCGATCGGCCCACTGGTCTCTGAGATATTTATGTTTGAAAGTGTTGACGCACCCACGCACCCACCCACGCACCCACGGACGGACGGACGACGGCTCGACTCCCATCCTATAAGCTCACCTCTGAGCCTTCGGCTCAGGTGAGCTAAAAATGTTGACGGGTGACACAACCTCAATGACCATGTACAAAAGACAAAGAATGACCTTGACCTTCAACAACTAAATATCTTCATCTGGTCATTTAGTCAACCATATATACCAAATATTGCACCTTAGACTTAAATAGTTTCTGAAAAATCCACTGTTTAAGCATTTTCCCATATAAAAGCCTACATAATGTACCAAAGTTGACAGTGTCATAAATTAGGTCAAGGTCAACGCACAATCATTTGTATAAACTATGATGGGCTTGAGTGCCCAAAGCTACATACCAAGTTTCAAGGTCATACGCCTTTTGGTTCTGGAGAAGAAGATTTGGAAGGATTTTTACCATATACGGGCATGGCGGCCATCTTGGTCAAGACCCCGAGAACAAACTTTTATTCCCTGATCACACTTTAGACTCCATATGAAATTTTACTTCAATCAGACCAGTGGTTTCAGAGGAGAAGATGTTTTGAAAATCTTGATAACGGACAGACCGACAAAATGACCTTGACCTTCAGTGACAAAAAGTTTTCCCATATAAAGGCCTACCATACCAAAGTTGACCATGTCGTAAATTAGATCAAGGTCAATGCAAGGTCATCATTTGTATAAACTATGATGGGCCCGCATGCCCGATGTTACATACCAAGTTTCAAGGTCATAGGCCTTTTGGTTCTAGAGAAGAAGATTTTTGAAGGGTTTCTACCATATATGGGCATGGCGGACATCTTGGTCATGTCACCCAGACCCCGGGTATAAACTTTCGTTCCCCTATCCCACTGAGACACCATATGAAATTTGGCTTCAATCGGCCCAGTGGTTTCAGAGGAGAAGATGTTTGAAAATCTTGATGACGGACAGACCGACAAAATGACCTTGACCTTCAGTAACATAATATCTTCATCTGGTCATTTAGTTGACCATATATACCACATATTGTACCTTAGACTTAAATAGTTCCTGAGAAATCCACTATATAAGTGTTTTCCCATATAAAAGCCTAAAATACCAAAGTTGACCGTGCCGTAAATTAGGTCAAGGTCAACGCAAGGTCATCATTTGTATAAACTACGATGGGCCCGCATGCCCAAAGCTACATACCAAGTTTCAAGGTCAAAGGCCTTTTGGTTCTGGAGAAGAAGATTTTTGAAGGGTTTTTACCATATATGGGCATGGCGGCCATCTTGGTCATGTCACCCAGACCCCGAGTACAAACTTTCGTTCCCCCATCCCACTGAGACTCCAAATAAAATTTGGCTTCAAATCTCCCCAGTGGTTTCAGAGGAGAAGATGTTTGAAAATCTTGACGACGGATGGTCTGACAGAATGACCTTGACCTTTAAAGACATGATATCTTCATCTGGTCATTTGTTTGACCATGTATACAACATATTGTACCGTAGACTTAAATAGTTTCTGAAAATTCCACTGTTTAAGCGTTTTCCCATATAAAAGCCTAACGTACCAAAGTTGACCATGCCGTAAATGACGTCAAGGTCAATGCAAGGTCATCATTTGTACAAACTATGTTGGGCCCGCATGCCCGATGATACATACCAAGTTTCAAGGTTATAGGTCTTTTGGTTCTGGAGAAGAAGATTTTTGAAGGGTTTTTACCATATATGGGCATGGAGGCCATCTTGGTCATGTGACCCAGACCCCGGGTACAAACTTTCGTTCCCCCATCCCACTAAGACTCCATATGAAATTTGGCTTCAATCAGACCAGTGGTTTCAGAGGCGAAGATGTTTGAAAATCTTGACGACGGATGGTCCGACGGAATGACCTTGACCTTTAGTGACATAATATCTTCATCTGGTCATTTAGTTGACCATGTATACCAAGTATTGTACCTTAGACTTAAACAGTTTCTGAGAAATTCACTGTTTAAGCGTTTTCCCATATAAAAGCCTAACGTACCAAAGTTGACCATGCCGTAAATTAGGTCAAGGTCAATGCAAGGTCATCATATGTATAAACTATGATGGGCCCGCACGCCCGATGCTACATACCAAGTTTCAAGGTCATAGGCCTTTTGGTTCTTGAGAAGAAGATTTTTGAAGGGTTTTTACCATATATGGGCATGGAGGCCATCTTGGTCATGTGACCCAGACCCCGGGTATAAACTTTCATTCCCCCATCCCACTGAGACGCCATATGAAATTTGGCTTTAATCGGCCCAGTGGTTTCAGAGGAGAAGATGTTTGAAAATCTTAATGACAGATGGTCCGACGGAATGACCTCGACCTTAAGTGACATAATATCTTCATCTGGTCATTTAGTGGACCATGTATACCAAGTATTATACCTTAGACTTAAATAGTTTCTGAGGAATCCACTGTTTAAGCGTTTTCCCATATAAAAGCCTAACGTACCAAAGTTGACCGTGCCGTAAATTAGGTCAAGGTCAACGCATGGTCATGATTTGTACAAACTATGATTGGCCCGCACGCCCGATACTACATACCAAGTATCAAGGTCATAGGCCTTTTGGTTCTGGAGAAGAAGATTTTTGAAGGGTTTTTACCATATATGGGCATGGCAGCCATCTTGGTCATGTGACCCCGGGTACAACATTTCATTCCCCCACCCCACTGAGACTGCATATGAAATTTGGCTTTAATCGGCCCAGTGGTTTCAGAGGAGAAGATGTTTGAATATCTTGACGACAGATGGTCCGACGGAATGACCTTGACCTTTAGTGACATAATATCTTCATCTGGTCATTAAGTCGACCATGTATACCAAGTATTGTACCTTAGACTCAAATAGTTTCTGAGAAATCCACCGTTTAAGCGTTTTCCCATATAAAAGCCTAACGTACCAAAGTTGACCATGCCGTAAATTAGGTCAAGGTCACCGCAAGGTCATGATTTGTACAAACTATGATGGGCCTGCATGCCCGATACTACATACCAAGTATCAAGGTCATAGGCCTTTTGGTTCTGGAGAAGAAGATTTTTGAAGGGTTTTTACCATATATGGGCGTGGCGGCCATCTTGGTCATGTGACCCAGATACCCCGAACAAACTTTCGTTCCCCTAACCCTTGAAGGCTCCATATAAAATTTGGCTTTGATCGGCCCAGCGGTTTCGGAGGAGAAGATGTTTGAAAAAGTTGACGGACGGATGACGGACGACGGATGCCTGGCTATACTTTAAGCTCACCTATGAGCCTAAAGGCTCAGGTGAGCTAAAAATCCGTTTAGCATGAAAGATCAGGGCCCAGTGGTTCAAAGCATCATAACTTATTGAATTATAGGTCAAGAATTGAAGTCTTCTAGTGAACATAAAATCAGGTGTCTTAATATTTTTTGCTTATAAAAATTTGAGGAGCTATTACAGTGCAAATGTTAACAGATAGGCACACACTTGTTGTTAATTGCCATTATTCTTATGTATAAGCTGTGTATCACTCACTGGGATTTAAGTTCGCGCAAAATTGGTGAGCATGAAAGTCGTGAAAACTGATATAATGAAAACACAAATTTAGTACAGCTACAATATTCCTGTCAAAATACCATTTTAAAAGTATTCTTGTTTTCAAACGCTAAAAAAGAAACGTCAACAATATAATCCTGAGGCAATGAAACTGATAAGCCTTACCGACTAGAGGTATCACTATGGTAAAATGTCTGTCTCCTATCAACTTCTGAAGGCTAGGCAGATGGTCAATGAAACAGTTAGTGTCGGGAACCAGGAATATAGGACGGATTTCAAGCTCTATCAGGTGATGTCGGTTCTTTTCTAACATTTTCTGAAGTAAAAGAATCAGTATAAGAAGTTATCAAGACAGACTGCAGGATTGCCACTTATCCTCCACTTCAAAATTCCCTGACTTTTCCCTGATTTTTTCCCTAACGTTTTTATATTTTTTCCATACCCTTTTTATGGATCTGAAACTCTTTACTTCAACAGTGCTAACTGTATCAGTTGGAAATTGGGTGCTACTCTTAAAGGAAAGAATTTGCTCCCCAAGGGAGCAAATTCTTTCCTGTAAGAGTAGCCCTAATTAAGGAGGAAGCTGTGCTTGAACTACCTCTTTAGGAAGTTCATCCTTTCCACTGCCAAAATACCTCTAATAAGCAGTATAAAGCTGATGGATATACTTTCAGAGGAAGCAGTTCTACTATTTGTGCCTCCCTTCTCAGTAGTGGTCAACACTTGAGGGAAAGAATTTGCTCCTCCAAGAGCAACTTCTTTCCTTTAAGAGTTGGCCTCATTTCAAAGAGCTAACTTAGCTCTTCAGATATATGGAGTCATTCTGGAGTGGACAAAATCCCCGGATTTTAGCCAAATACATACAGTGGACCCTCTTTACCATGACGGCATTTGTTCCCAAAAATTTTGACGTTAAACTGAATTTGCTGTTGAAAAGAATGCATATTTAGAACAATTCAGCCATTCCGTGCAAATCAAAATGATATTATAAGAATTTTGCAGTTGTAATGAGTGCCGTTGTAAAGAGGGTTGACAGTATTGTAACAGTGAAAGCAAAGTCTCCAGTCTGCAAGGATGTGCAAGTCTTTGTATTTTTGTATGTGCACTATGGCCATTTTTTTATGGCACATCACAAATGACCATATTGCTCACCTTGATATGTTCCTGTTGTTTTGTCTTTTCTTTCACTCTCTTTTCTAGTTCCTCCTTCTTCGCTCTCAGATGTTGCACGTGCTCGTGAGATTCGTCCTCATTTACTATTTCTTCCTCACTCTCTATCAAAATATCCTCTTCCTGCAAAAGAATTATTCTTATTCATTTCTTGTATTTACGTATTTATTTGGTTATAAGACATACACATTATTGTAATAGTAACTTGATCTGGAATACTGTATCACGTCGAGTTGATGAGCTCATACCATCGGATCACCCGAGACGCTTGCGTCGAGGGTGATCCGATGGTATGAGCTCATCAACGAGACGTGATACAGTACGCCAGATCAAGTTACTTTTACAATAATTTGTTTATTATATACCTTAAAGAACAGCCAAATATTCATACTTGCCAGCGCTAATGCATTAGATCCGGATTTGAACCTGCGCGGCAGAGATATGTAGCTAGTCGTGAGACAAACGCTACCGATTGAGCTATCAAGGCGCCATTTTTTACGTGTTTGTTGACGTTACGTCACTAGTCCTATTTCTCTGGTTCTCGTTTCTACGATGCACTTAAAAAATGACGCGCCTGAAGCTGGAACTCAGACATAGCCTCGTTTTAAAGGATAGTGATACGGATTCAGAAAACGTCAGTTTGATACGGCGTTCTGTATCAGATGGCCAGAAAACAGGCAGTTCAAAGGGTGTATCATTGATAGGTATATAATAAAGTGTTTTCCCTTCCAAAACAATCCCAAAAATCTAGATCTTTGGGATTATTTTGACAGAGAAAAACCCATGTTTGGGAGAAGATGTCTATAAGTTGCAAAGCTTGTTATCTAATCCCGACGTATGTTTATTGTGTTACTATATTTGTATTGATTCATTGAATAAAATATTGTTTAAACTAAAACCCATGTTAAAGCAAATGACAAAAGACTGATTTACACATTTTGGATCATTTTGGAAAAGGAACCCCTATCTTATAGCTGAATAAATACTGCAGGTGATAGGTACCCCTCTATACTTTATTGCCATTTTTTCAAACGAAAACAATTTTTGTGACTTCCTGTTTGCTTCCTTCAATAACAAAGCCCTTCCAAAATTGGGTGTAGACCCGATTTGGAAGACTTTGTTATTGAAGGACAGAATTTGCTCCTTGAAGAGCAAAGTCTTTCCTTTTGGAGTTGACTCCCGATGAAAAGGGAGGCAAAAATAAAGGTGGCAGAGTTGCTTCCCCTGGAAGTGTACCAATTCATCTTAATACAACTGTCACCTTAAAGCAGTGTAATTATATGTCTTCTGATAATTATTCAATTAATTCCATACTTTTTGGAACTGTTTTTCCTCCATTTTGAATTTGGATGTCCATTTGCTATTTATAGTGTATTTTTGATGATCACATACACCATACTACACATGATACCCCACAGTTTGCACACGTGATAATGTGTTTCGTATACAAAAGTAATCAGCCCGCCCAGGCCCCGAGGTTATACAACTTGAGTACATTCTCAAACTCAAAATAAAGCATACTGATTGGCTGCTTCTCAGCACATGCTCGGAAGCAGCCAATCAGTGTGCTTTATTTTGAGTTTGAGATCATACTCAAGTTTTATAACCTCGGACCCAGAGTGACAACAAAAGCTCTTCTGGACAAGCTAATAAAACTAACCTCTGACAAATCTTGTTTATCTTGTTCTTCCGTTTCATTCTCATCATATCCCTGAGATGGTGCCACTGAGTAATACTGTTTTGTTTCTACATTGTACGCCAACATTGGTGGCTCTATGCCACATAAATACTCTCCAAACACTCGTAGCTTTTCTATTCGTAGACAGTCTTTGGCAACCTCCTGTCATATACACTGATATATTACTAAGAGAACACATGGATCATGTAGAACATAAATATATAAACATGAAAATACTGACTAGGTAGCAACTATGCACACACTTCTAGAATTTAAGCAAATGTAATCTAGCTCTTTGCTGACTAGTGGACTTGTCTATCCTTATCATCTGGATGAGTCCATTTCTAGTTTTAGGAGTTCCTGGTGAATGTTTTCATTTTTATCTATTTTGCATAGAAATTTCAGTAAGCATACAGTGTAGATCCTTATCAGATGCCACATTCTGCGGTGTCCGGGCTGGTCTGCACTGTGTGCATACATCCCCAAAAGGGGTTTCCAGTCTAAAATGGGTTTAGTAGTGTTAATTCTAAAACCATTCCATGCACTTTTAACTCTATTACCATACCAAACCCTTAAAAAAGTTTAAACGGATTAATAATGGCACAAGAATTCTGCAGATGGTGATTTCTTGCTAGTCTCAAAACTCGACAGAAGTTTACAACACCTACAGATATGACATCCCGAAAGTAATATATTGGTCTGGCATTCCAGTGATTCTACAAGTTGTAGGATATATGAATTAAATTCAACATTTTGCATAAAATTGTGCGATATAGCATTGAACAGTCATATATTCAACATTTGGAAAGATTGAAGCCTTTTACTTTAAATTTAGCTTGTTGGCAGAAAACTCTTTCTTGCTATATCTATTATTTTTTCTGTGTACCATGAACAAGGAAATTTTTGTGAATGCTCGTTTTTACAAATTTAGAGTGACCATAATAATTTGGCTATTTGCCTTAGAGCAGAATACACAACTTAGCATTGACACCAAAAAAAAAAAAACAACAACAAAGTGGCATGTGTGCCTTGTGAAGACTAAGATCAGCCAGGGCATTCGCCCAGTCTGATCAGAGTCTTTGCTGTCAGCATGGGGGTAACTTAAACCCTTAGCTACTATTTAAGCACAGAGCAAAGACTCTGTTCAGACGGGGCAAATGCCCAGGCTGATCCGAGCCTTTGCTGGGTGCACATGCCACTTTGTTGGCTTTGTCATGTCGCAGCTCATATGGTAAGGAATTATACTATCAGGAAGTTTTGATTTTGCTATTCTCATAACGGTTGTTTGCCATAAAAGTGTCAATAACCATTACACAACCATTATATTTTTTCACAAAACTTCCTTCTTGCTTTACCATACTGACCTGATCTACTGATGAGAGAACAAATGTGTTGTTGAGTGGGGTACTGAGCAATGGTACAAAACCAGACATGTTTGTATCTTCAGACAATATCACAGGCTCACAGGCTGAAATATACAGTGAATAGTTGTCATCATGGGTGTACGAATAACCTTACTCAGCCATGGCTGGGTAAGACCAGTGCTCCAGATAAGAAAGGGGTAACAGGGATAATTTAGAGATAATTTTCCTTTTTTTCCATGAAAACATAGGGTGTGACCCCTCATTAGAACCGTCTCACCGAGACGGTCCTACTGAGGGGTCACAACCTACATATATGTTTACATTGAGAAATAAGAAAATTATCTCTGAATTATCCCTGTAACCCCTTCCTATCTGGAGCTCCCAAGACAGAGGTCTATTTTGAACAGTGTAACAGGGTCCTATTTAGAACAGTGGAGTGCATCACTGTGAATCACACAGACATATGATCAGTTTTACTGCGAGGAGCATAAAGTTTGGGACATCTAAAAATAATTAATTTTCCATTTGGTACATAGGGGCCAAAAAAAGAATTTGCTCCTTCAGGAGCAAATTCTTTCTTAAAAGTGTACACCCCATTTTGGAAGAGCTATAGCATCCATGCCAGCAACCAGGAAATCACAAAATTTATTTACCTTCGTACAAATGGCAGAAAAATACATAGGTGTACTCATTCATCTTTTACAGCTTGGCATTTCGTACTTGACTGATCTAAACTAACAAGTGTATGTGTAAATAGATTTATCAAGTTTTCAAATTATGGAGATCACAGCCAAATTTGTGTCCAAGAGCAAGCACAATTATTTACAGGTGGTCAAAAGCCTGATTAAAACAGTAAGAGACTCAAAATCTTGTGTCAGGGAGAATTTTATTTGACGTTCTATTTGTGTACTTACATTCTTTTCTCTCCGGTAGAAGTTTTACATGTGACGTGTCCATCTCTTTGAGAATATTACACAGTTCAGCAGTACGACTCCAGACATCTATCTCTGGCCTAAAACAACATAGAACAGATATACCATAAATGCTCAAAGTATTAAGACAAATAGGTTTGAGCAAACAGTGGAGACCCAGATCAGACTCCCCTTCAGCACACAGTGGAGACTCAGATCTGATCAGGGTCTACACTGTTTGCCATTCCATCTGCATCCTTTGGATGCGCCGGACCGGGTAGCGCAATCGGTAGGGCACCTGACTCGTAAGTCAGAGGTCCTGGGTTCGAATCCCGGTCTGGCCACATACTTTCGTTTCTCCTTCCGCTGATTCAAGAAGGGCAGATGTCAGTTACTGGCAAAAGTATGTGCACTTAGTACTGGTTTACCGCTTAGGGGGTCTAAGCCTGCCCAGGAATAGTGTGGTTAGGTTAACTGACCGTCCCGACATGACCTTAGTTGTTTACCGTGGACGTTAAGCATCAAATCAACCAACCAAAATCCTTTGGATGCATTATTACACTGTAAAACCAAACTGTTCAATTTTTAAGACAATAACAGTAATTTTTTCAGGTGTCCAAGTTTTTAGGATTTTTATGGTATATTTCTTTGCAAAAGCTTCATTTTCAGTTTTATCAGATGAGATGTGACAGGACAAAACCAACAAAGTGGAATGTGTGCATCCACCCAGTCTGAACACAGTCTTTGCTGTGCTCTTAAAGTGTAGCTAAGGGTCTAAGCTACCTTCTTGTCAACAGCCAAGTCTTTGATCAGACTGAGCAGATGTCCAGGCTGATCTGAGTCTTTGCTGGGCACACATGCCACTCTGTTTTTTTTTCGTGCCTCAACTATGTTTGTTAAAAGTTTTCAGGATTCTTCTATCCATCAGACAACCAATATGTCATATTTTTATTTCTCATAAAAAGCATGATATTCTTCTTCTCTTGTACACCCTATAAAACTCGGCTATACTACCTACCCCATATTTGGGTCCCTGACCGCTGGCGGAGGATTCCAGAGGTCGGAGTGGCATATCATCCAGTCCGTCCAGACCTTGATCCCCGGTACCAACTCCTCCAGTTCCCGACTGAACATCCGCCCTGGGTAGTCTGATGAGCTGATATGAGCCTGTAGCTGGCCTGTACACTGCTCTACGAGGATGCCGAACATGTCAAGACCCATTTGTACAGAATGCTCTTGAAGTAAAGACCTGCATGTTGACTCCAGGGATTCATCTGGAAAATGTTAAACAGAAGATGCCTTTAAAACTCCTTCCCCCAAAAACAGTTTTCAGACACTGTGTAAAAAGCTTATGTCCAGGTAAGTCTGCACACTTATGCAAATAGGGTCTGGTTGTTCAAAGCATCGTAAGCTCAAGGAAGTCACTAGTCAAGGACTCTTAGTGCATATAAATCAAGTGTGCTAGTATTTTTTGTGGATAAAATGTGAAGAACTTTTGCAGAGCAAAAGATCCTCACATCTTTTTCACAAACATGTCCATGTTTTTGCCTATTTTTGAAAACCTAAAATCTTGTTAACTAATAACATGGGTAGTTTTGAACAACTGGGCCCTTGGTATGCACAGCTCACTTACTGATATCTACATACAAATTGTTAACATTTTCAGTCACAACATGGCTCGAATGTGTCGGTGTGCCTATAGAAGCAATGGACAGTTTTTCACATTTTATTCTGCAAGAAATCACTGTTTCAGAGTATGTGAGTCCAACTGTCAACATTACTGGCAATTACTGATGATTTTGACAATGTTTTGATGACATTTCTTGATGTCAGACAGTGGAATGCCTCTTTTTTATGTCAAAATAATGAGAAAACACATGTAAGCTTGTGTTACAGTGGAAAAGTATTAGGGATACCATGTTGCACATATAGTATGATTGGTAGGAATAAAATGAAAAATATCTTTTTGCCACATTTTTAGAGATACAAGAATTCTGCAGAATGCTATGTCGCACCTGCCTTGCTTTTCCACAGTAGCAGAGATCATGGTTAGATTAGGTTTGATGAATTCATGTACAAAAATGTGAGTGAACTGGCATTGCAAGCTATGAAGGATGCAATTCTGGACATAAAATTCAACAGTCAACATAGTATGAAATAATCATTAAAAATATAAAGTAGTTAATCAATCCAAGAGACCAGCTTAAGGAACATATTATGCCATGTCTGATAATTGTAAGAGGGTTAGTTTGTGAGAAATGTACTATTTAATGCTAGATTACATACAAATGTGGATGCCAGGTTGACCTACAAATTTTCAAAGCCAACAGAGAACATGAAATATACATCTAGCATAAAGGTTTGATGCTATTGTGTTTAAAAAGAGAAATGGACTTAAATGCTAGGGTCAATGCCATGTTGGACGTAAAATTTTACTAAGTCATCAGCAGCCCTTGAAATAAAGGTAAAGGGCAGCAGGAAGTGCAACAACCCTTGAGACCTTTAAGGGCAGCAGGAAGTGCAACAACTCTTGAAACCTTTTTATGAAGAAACTTTTTGCCAGGTTTGATGATTCTAGGTATCATACTTTGAGAGAAATGGACTTAAATGCTAGGGTCAATGTAATTTTGGACATGAAATTTACAAAGTCAGCAGAGGCTTAAATATAGGTCAAGGGTAGAAAAAAGTGCAACGTGCCACAGGAACATTCTATGAAGAAATTTAGTACCAAGTTTAATGATTGCAGGTATCATAGTTTGAGAGAAATGGATTTAAACACTAGGGTCGAGGTAATTTTGGACATTAATCTTATGAAGTCAGCAGAGCATGAAATATAGGTCCAGGGTAGAAAAAAGTGCACATTTCTTGATTAGTGTTTGCCCCAGATAATAAACCAATCAGATCACCCGAATTTTCAAATTTTCAATAGATTTATTGGTATAGACTCATCACTTAACCATGAAGAGAGTCTTCACCAATAAATCTACTGAAGACTTGAAAATTCAAGTGATCAGAAATGTACAGTCTTCTGTGGCTTGTCACGTCTAAAAATAGCTTCAACAGGACAGGTCAAATTGATTTAGAAGTCAATGTAGATTTCTCGAATGAGCGTTTTTTTCTCATTACAGAGGAACAGATGGAGGGAGTATTTGGCAGTATTCTCCATAAAAAGTATTTTATGGTAACTCGTTAGAACCACCTCGACGAGGCGGTTCTATGGCTATCCATAACATTATTTTTAAAATAAACAAATATTGTAAAAACATGTGGATACTTATTAGAATCGCCTCGATGAGGCAGTTCTATGGGTACCCACAGCATTGTTTTAAAGATATTTGTTAGAGTTGCCTCGAAAAGGCAGTTCTAATGAATATCCACAACATACGTTTTTTCATGGAGAAATAAAAATTCACAAAATACTCCTCTTATATGTTCCTCTGTAATAAGATGCATCTCGTAACACAACTCAAATAACTGATTTGTGTAATGAGAAGAAAATAATCCTCATTCAACAAAGAAAACTCAAAGTGACCAGCCATGTTTGACCTCCAAAAACTGAATGAATGGGAATGTGCAAAGTCATCTGGACACAAATAATTATAAATGACAACATGACAATCACTCTAGAAGCAGTATTCTAATTATGCTCCTCCTCTCCAAGCTAAATGACAGCATGACAAAAACTTTAAAAACAGTATTCTAATTAAGCCCCTCCTCTCCAAGCTATTTTGGGACTGTCATGATATTGCATCATGTTTTGACATTGCATCATTACTATAATCAAAGTACATTGGAGAGTGGTCATTTTGGTGTGTTTCTTTCATTTATTTTTTTTAAAACAAAATATCTCTCAAACAAAGATAATCTGAAAGATGTTGGAAAACAGGGCAGACCAGGATCAGTTAATTATCTGGGGCAAACACTAAGCCGGTTAGAGGCTATGAAGAGAAATCTTCGCAATTAAGAACCTTCCGCTCGCTACGCTCGCTTCAGGTTCTTAATTGCGAAGATTTCTCTTCATAGCCTCTAACCTATACGAACAATGTAAGAAGAAACTTTATGTATAGGTTAGAGGCTATGAAGAGAAATCTTCGCAATTAAGAACCTGAAGTGAGCGTAGCGAGCGGAAGGTTCTTAATAGCGAAGATTTCTCTTCATAGCCTCTAACCGGCTTAGTGTTTGTCCAAGATAATAAACTGATCCTGGTCTGCCCAGCTTTCCAACATCTTTCAGATAATCTTTATTTGAGAGATATTTTGTATTTGAAATAAAAATAAAGAAAAAATAATGATAAATTAAAAAAATCCCAAAATTACCACTCTCCAATGTACTTGATTATAGTAATGATGCAACGTCAAAACATGATGCAATATCATGACAGTCCCAAAATAGCTTGGAGAGGAGGGGCTTAATTAGAATACTGCTTTTAAAGTTTTTGTCATGCTGTCATTTAGCTTCGAGAGGAGGAGCATAATTAGAATACTGCTTCTAGAGTGAGTGTCATGCTGTCATTTATGAATTTTGTGTTCAGATGACGTTGCACATTCCCATTCATTCACTTTTTGGAGCTCAATCATGGCAGATCACTTTGATTTTCATTTGTTGAATGAGGATTATTTTCTTCTCTTTACACAAATCATAGTTACTTGATTTGTGTTATGAGATGCATCTTATTACAGAGGAACATATGAGGAGTATTTTGTGATAATTTGGGATTATTTTTATTTCTCCATGAAAACCGTATGTTGTGGATATTTATTAGAACTGCCTTTTCGAGGCAATTCTAACAAATATTTACAACATGCTTTAAAACAATGCTGTGGGTACCCATAGAACTGCCTCGTCGAGGCGATTCTAATAAGTATCCACTTGTTTATTTTAAAAATAATGTTATGGATTGCCATAGAACCGCCTCGTCGAGGTGGTTCTAATGAGTAACCATAAACTACTTTTTATGGAGAATATTGCTAAATACTCCTTTCATCTGTTCCTCTGTAATCAGAAAAAACGCTAATTTGAGAAATCTACATTGACTTCTAAATCAATTTGACCTGTCATGTTGAAGCTATTTTTAGACGTGACAAGCCACAGAAGACTGTACATTTCTGATCACTTGAATTTTCAAGTCTTCAGTAGATTTATTGGTGAAGACTCTCTTCATGGATAAGTGATAAGTCTACACCAATAAATCTATTGAAAATTTGAAAATTCGGGTGATCTGATTGGTTTATTATCTGCGGCAAACACTAAACCAGGTTTGACAATTGTAGGTATCATAGTTTGAGAGAAATGGGCTTAAACACTAGGGTCGAGGTAATTTTGCATGTTGAATTTTACGAAGTCAGCAGAGCGTGAAATATAGGTCAAGGGTAGAGAAAAGTGCAACATACCTTGAGAACATTCTAAGAAGAAACTTTATACCAGGTTTCATGATTTTAAATATAGTTTGAGAGAAATGGACTTAAACACTAGGGTCGAGGTTATTGTGGACGTACGGACGGACAGACGGATGTACGGACTGACGGATGGAAAAGTGAACTCCTATATCGCACCTTGCTGAAGCAGGTGCAACAAAAATGGAAACATTTCATCTCTCCCAGTGAAATGTTGCATATTTCTAAATATCTGGAGGTCAGTTGAGAGAAGATATCACAGGCACTTTGGTTGCTTGGGATGAGGAGTGCCTCATGCTGAAAGAAAAGTAAACATTTTGAATTTTGCTGAGGATCCTTTACAGAGGATGTAAAACAATTGGTAATGTAGGAAGAGTGTCAGTTTTAAGAATTTTGCTGCTCTGGACCCAGTTGTTCAAAGCATCCTTAGCTTAATGAAGTCTTCAGCCAAGAATCTGTTATGTCTTCTAGTACATATAAAATCAAGTGAGCTAATATATTATGCAGAAAAAAATTGAGCTTTTGCTCCTCAAATTTTTTCGGCAAAAAAAGGCAGTGTTTTTGCGTTCAATATGTTTGAAAATTTAACGTCTTGTTAATTAACAAAGCCCTTAGTTTTGAACATCTGGGCCCAAGGTAAGACTGTACATGTACAGTCTGCATAAATTGTACAACAGTTTTCTCACGATGCATATCAAGTGATGGTTACCTTTAAGAGCAGTATTTTCTATAGCAAACATGTTGATAGCCATGAGCTGTAGAAGACGAGTTGGACTGATGGCATGGTCTGTCAGTAGTACTTTGAATTCTAGCAACATCTGTGAGCAACTGTCCACAAACATCTCCATACTGTAATAAATAATTAGGCCTTCAGGTGAGGACTGGTTTTCATTATACTGCCAAGATGAATGCCTTCTTACCTACCACAGTGTACAGGATAGAGTCATCCATGTGCTTTAAAGGTAGCAAATCTTATCCCACATGTCTAGGCATGTCAGAATAGCTTGTTTTAAGGTAGAACCAAACAGTCAGCCAAATAAACTTTTTAATATTGGTAGGTGAGAAAAATAATCAATCATTGGTGCCCAATGGGAATAGGGATCCCAACCCTCGAGTCTACAATTCAAGTGGGGAAACGTGGCAGAGCCTCGTTTCCCGCTTGAAAGGCAGACCCTCAGGTTGGGATCTCCTTATCCCCACTGGACACCAATGATAGATTCTATTTGTCTATTCTCCATGATCTCTCATCAAAGCTGCCCTTTATATGGAACTCTATATTTCTGGATATTGCTTAGGGTCTACGGGAACTCTGCAATGTTTTTTTAACATTTTTCACAGGAAAAAAAAACTTCTGTGACTACCTGTTTGCTTCCCTTCAGAGCTCTAGATAAGAGGGAGTATTTGATGATAACTGAAGGATGATTTTTTTGTTTCTCATTGCAACCATATGTTGTGACTCCTCATTTGAACCGTCTTGATGAGAGGGGTCACAACATATGTTTTTATGCAGAACTAACAAAATTATCTCTAATTACAGTATCACTAAGAACTCTGTCTTATCTAGACTCTGATCCCTTGATATTAAAACCCTCTGAAAAGTGGTCTAACTCTACAGAAAAGCAAATTCTTTCCTTTAAGAGGTGACCCAATGACAAGGGAGGTAAAAAAAGAAAATGACAAGAGTTGCTTTTCCTGAGAGTGTAGCCATTCACTTTAAGTAAGCTCAAGCTCAAAACTTTGTCATGAAATTTTAAATTGAGCCGCAACACGAGAAAACCGACAATATGGTTGTGACCCAGTGCAGACTCAGATCAGCCTGGCCATCCGCCGAGTCAAATCAGATTCTTCCCTAAGCACTGAAAGGGTAGACTCAGATCAGCCTGGTCATCTGCCCAGACTGATCAGTCTTCGCTGTCCGCATGGAGGTAGCTGACTGAGATCAGCCTGGCCATCCGCCCAGTCTAATCACATTCTTCCCTAAGCGCTTAAAGGGTAGCTGAGGGTCTAAGCTCCATGCAGACAGCGAAGACTCTGATCAGTCTGGGCAGATGACCAGGCTGATCTGAGTCTGCGCTGTCCGCACAACCACATTGTTGGTTATCTCGTGTCGCGGCTAAAATATTTGATAACACAAGATTTTATAAATTTATGTTGCAAAATATTTAGAGTTATTACATCATAAGCAAATTTCTATCAGAATTGTCATTTGAAGGTTTCTTTTTTTACTCTGTGATTAGAATTCTTGGTGTACAGTATACTGTATGAAATGACTGATAATTACAGAAATGACTGACTGATCATTGGTCTCATTATTCCAAAATGGGAAGATTAGTCAATGCAACACTTGTAGCAAACTTTTACTTACCCTATTTTTGTGAACAATTTTCCATGGACATTTAAAAAGCTGAGCACAAATCTCTTGTTTAGCTGAAAGAGAAGACATAACACGGGTCACAAAAAATTTAGAAAGCAAGACATGGCTAACCTGAAGTAAATACTATGTGTACTGTATTAATTCAGCTATAAGACAAGGCTTTTCCTCTCTAAAGTACCTCGAGTATGTAAAGCCGAGCCGCATAGCGCAATCTGTAGGGCACCTGACTCATAAGTGGTCTGGCCACATACTTTTGTTTCTCCTTCCGCTGATTCAAGAGGGACAGTTGTCAGTTACTGTCGAAAGTATGTGCACTTAAAATCAAGTTTGCTTGTAATTTTTTTGCTGAAACTAGAAATGTGTCCACAGTACACGGATGCCCCCGCCTAGTGCCTTGAGTAAAATGCGCCTTGATTAAGGTACTGGCACTTGTATGATAATTAGGTACATAGACGCAGACTAAAGGCCATATGAAATGTCCAAATCCAAGGTCAGTGAACCATGACATATGGCTCTTCATGACCTGATTCTTGTAAATTCCCATTGTACTTATAGATATAAAGCCTCATACAAAATTTCAAGTTGCTACAATAATAAGAACCCTATAACCTACATCTTACATCAAGACCTGTCACAGGGACAGGATAGCTTGCCTGACAGTGCCTTGCCCATCACATAAAAAACTTTAACGTAAAACTTTAACATTTTGCTAACGCCACCGCCGCCCCCAACGCCAACGTTGGGGGTAGTACAATAGCTCTTCCTGAACTTCATTCAAGGCGAGCTAAAAATCTTAACCTTGCAAAATCAGCCTAAGTCCGAAGTCAGTGGACTGTGACATATGGGTCATCATGACCTTATTCTTGTATATGCCTGTTGTACTAATAGATATATACATGTATATTCCTGTTGTACTTTTTGTTATATATCCTCATACAAAATTTCAAGTTGCTACAGTAATAGGAACCCTGAAATCTACCTCTTACAAAAATGTTAACCTGAGTCTAACAGGATCAGGTAGGACGTATGTAATAACGTTCACACGTACCCACGTACGCACGACCTGAACACTATATACCCGAACACCATAAAAAGATTCAATTAGTTATTAATTACACTTAAATTCAAGTCTGCTAGTAATTTTTTGCTGAAAAAAACACACAGAGCTTTTACACTGCAAATGGTAGTCTCCGTAGCTCAGTAGGTTATGCGCTGGCCTGCTGATCTAGTGTTCACAGATTCGAGTCCTGCTGTAGGCAGGAATCTTTTCAATCGTAAACAGGGTGCCATTGCACACATCCTTTTATTAACAACCACCCGTTGTCCTGATATGACTGAAATACTGTTAAAAAGGACGTAAAATCGCAAGTCATACATCCATCCATCACTGCAAATGCTTCACAGATTTTCTTAGCAAAAAAAGGTTATGTTTTTGGCAAACAATGCATTTGGAAATTTAACACCATATTTTTAGTTTTGAACAACTATGCCCTGTTTATGATTGACATGTTGGAAACTAAACTTAGCTAACCATATTGTTAGTTTTGAACAACCGGGCCACGGTTATAAAGATATATATGCTGGTTTTCAAATCAGAGGTGGCAATTAGCCGCTGAACATATACAAAGCCTGGTTTGGCTTTGACCTTCTTTGGCCTTTGCTTTGGCACTTTTCTCCTAATACTAACAGAGCTCCAGATAATTTGGGTTTTGAGAGTAATTCTGAGATAATTTTTCTTATTTCTCAACAAAAACCTATGTTGTGACCCCTCATTAGAACCGTCTCAACAAAACCTATGTTGTGACTCCTCATTAGAACTCATAAAAACCTATGTTGTGACCCCTCATTAGAATCATCTTGGTGAGACGGTTCTACTGAGGGGTCACAACATAGAACTGTCTCAGTAAGATGGTTCTAATAAGGGGTCACAACATAGGTTTTTATGGAAATATTACGAAAATAATGCCAAAATTATCCCTGTTTCTCCTTCTTATCTGCAGCACTGACTAAGCATCACTACTGTACTCCTTACCTCAACGGCATCCAGTTTTGAGAGATCTTCATCATAGTTATCGTCAACCTGATCCTCACAACTCGTACCGTCGTTGCGTACCCAGATTTCTACTCTGTGACGACGATGGCCGTGACTCTGCCGCAACTTGTGCTGCTTTTGTTTCTCTTCCATCCTCTTCTTCTCCACCGCTTCTGCCTGTAAGAATTTTATATACAATTTTTGCTGTGCATTAATGTACCCTAACTATTCAGCTATAAGGTGGGCATTTCTGTTTCCCAAATTACCCCATACAAACTACCGTAAAACTCTATATATTGGGACAGTTAGGTCTGAGCTAACAGTGCAAACCCAGATCTGACTGCTCCTCAAGGAGCAGTCTTATCAGGGTTTACACTATTTGCCATCACTTTTGCATGATTTGGACACATTACTGCACTGTAAAACCAAACTGTATAAATTTTAGGACAATTATGGTAATTATTTTTGGTGTCCCAATATTTAGAATTTTTAACCATTTAGCTTTAGCTTAAAGATGAGGTTTTCTCAGCTTAATTATCCCAAAAATCTTAAACACAGATGTTACCTTATAAGACAGATCTTTATTTTCTCTGCCAAAACAATTCCAAGAATCAAGATTCAGCTTGTTAGACAGATCTAGAATTTTGGAGTTGTTTTGGAAGGATAAAACAAACTTCTTATAACGAAATAATCAAGGTACATATACTGCTTTTATGCCCATAGAATTTTTATGCACTTTTAATGCCCATGCTCACTTTTAGGACAGTCTCAAATATAGAAACAATGCAATTTCTCTGCCTTCATTTTCATTTGAAATGTTTGATCAGTTGATCAATCCTACTTGTTTTCTAAAAGAAACTGTTAGGCTAAACTGTACCATTTTTGCACTGCCAAACATTTGCAATTTACCAGCAGTCCTGACGATGGAAAAACTTAAAAGCGCTGAAAACAAAAAAACAATGTAGTTCCAGACAAGGTTTGATCATAATGATACAGGATCTACAACATTTTCTATGTAGTGTTCAAAAAAAATCTCAATGACATAGCTTTTGAAATTTTGTAAACATAAATTTTGTCTGCTTTTTAACGCTTTAAGAGCGAGCTTTAAGTATCTTGGTTATAAGTGAGTCAACCAATTGATTGACTCACATATGACTAAGAAACTAAAAACATCTGATGCTAGTTCTGAGATGCTTTCTCTTACTGCTCTATAACTCCATACACTATGCTGTTTGTTAGTAAACTCATTGAGGCTGTTCTAATGACAGGCAAAAACTTATTTATCCTGAGTTGCTTCTAATGAATGGAGGAGCATTGTAGTGTAGTGGATAACATGCTAGATTACCAATCCAGGGATCACAAGATCGATCCCCCGCTTCTGCGGTCTTTAGGATAAGACTTTAAACCAACGTCCCATCTCCGAATGACCTTGTTGTTGGTGGGACGTTAAACCCTAGTTCACTCACTCACTCATTCTAATGAATGGTAAAACCTAGCTTAATAGAACATAAACAGAGATTATCATCTTTTACTACTAATAATGAACTTACATCACCATCTCCAATATTACCGTAAATAACCCTAAAATTTCTGACATCCAAAAGTTGGACAAGTATTGTTTGGAAATTCGTAGAAAGTAGATTTTACACACATCTATGCACCCAAATTTGCTTAGTGAATGGCAAATGTTGTAGCCCCTTCAGGAGCAGTTTGATCTGTGTCTACAATGTTTGCTCAGACCTATCTGTATGAATATTTAGGGTCATTATGGTAACCAGTCCATGAAATGAACAACAGGAACAAAAAGATGAAAACTGTAAGGAGCTTTCAAATAGTGGCTGATGCCAATTTTGCACTACAAGTTACAATTAACTCGAAAACTCCTCACAAAGTCACATCAAATATAAAGGATTAAATAAACATTTAAAATAAAACAAGAACATAAACAAAGACCTGTAATCTAGCCAGCTGAAACAGATAAGTTAATACCACATAAATACCACAAAATCCTGTAAACTTAAAAATAGTAATACCTTTCACTTTCTGAAATGGAAAACCCTATAGGCTATACCTTATATCCCTACAAAAACTCCTATAAGCACTGAGCCTTTCAGTACCTTTTGATGGGTTTGGATTGATCATAAATTCTGCATATTACCAGAACTTGCTAGGCTTAATCATATTGGGGTAGCCCAGGTAGCCTGGGTCCAAGGTTTGACTCCCACTCGAGGTGAAACTCTTTTCAAACTTAAATGGGGTTCCACTGCACACAGCCTTTCCTTATCACCCATCCTGCATCCTTATATGACTCAAATACTGTTGAAAAGGACATAAACTTGTAAGTCATCTGTTCATCCATCAATCATATTCACACCTGGTTAACTATGGTTTCAAGGATGTTAGAAACGAAAAAGAGCTGTTACGAAATGAAAAAGACTCATCAGGTCGTTTGGAAACTATGACTCTTTTTTTCTTTTCGTAACAGCTCATGACCAAGTCGTTTGGTAACTTGAGTCTTTTTTGTTCCGTAACAGCTCTTTTTTGTTTTTTAACAGCCCTTGTGTAAACATAGTTAACCTGGGGTGATACTGATAAGTTGCTGAAATCAGAAAGTGTGTAGTGAATGAGAGGAATGGCGCATCAGAAGAGAGATTTGCATTAGAAACCGTATTTTGAAACAACTCCACCATTTATATCTTTGTCTGCCTTTTCTAAAGGGTCAACTCTAAATGGAAGGTCTTTGTCATACAGGGAAGTGAACAGGAAAACACAGTTGTTCCCCTTATTCTGAATCTTGACCGGTGATATATGACTCCCAGGTCCTGCTACAGCTACTATCTACCAGCTCTGCCACAGAGGCACCAGACAGCCCATCTATTTTGCGGACCCCTGATGGGTGGGGACCCAGCAAAGAAATCGCAAACAGTGGCAACCCTGATCAGACTGCTCTGTCAGGAACAGTCCGATCTGGGTGAGCACTGTTTGCTAAATTGTATCTGTCCCATTTTTTTAAATTATTATGGTATGCTGTTAATAAACATGTAGAGCAGGATTTGTTAAGAACTGCCTCAGGCAAGCAATATGATTCCACAACTTATATTTTTCTGGACAAATAGGATAAATCATTTTTATTGCCAAAATTTTCACTTTTATGTATCTTTGCAATAAATTTACGATAATGTGCATAAGTATTGGGACACCTGAATTAATTAATTTTTCATTTGGAACAAATGGAAAATTATTTATTCTTGGTGTCCAAAATTAAGGCCCAAGAAGTATCTATAGAACAGCTACTTTAACAAACCTTTTTCCTGGCTTCATCAAACAATGACATCAGGCTCTCCCGGGCCGTGAGAAATGGATTACTTGCGGCAAGACTTCTCATGTAGTAGTATACTGCATCTAGTTTTCTTTTCTGAAGTTTAAAGACAAATATTACAGTAGTTATTCAGTTATAAGACAGGCTTTTACCTTTCCAAAACAAACATGTCTCACAAGATAGAACTAGATTTTTGACCCAAATCACCTAATACATATAGCCAAACTGCACAAGACTGACTTACATATTTGTGGCAAAATATGAGTGAGTACCATAGGAGGAATAATTTTGATACTTTTGTTTTTCTCAATAAACTTATATTTATGGATGAACATGTGAGTTTTACAGAGAAAACAAGCAAAAAATATGAATGACAAAACACTACAATCTGAGCCCATTTGTTCAAAGCATCGTTTATAGCATAACAAAGTCGTTATTCAAGGATTTGTAAAGTCTTTTAGTACACACAAAATCAAATATCTCAGAAATTTTTGCTGACAAAATGTAACAAGAGGCCCACGGGCCACAAAGCTCAGCGGATCTCTAGCTCAAAATTGCTATCAAAGTATAGGCTCAAAATTGCTGTCACATTTGTGCAGGCTAATACAAAATATACAACTACAAAGTCTCAGTCTGACAGTCTGTTGAGTTGATAACAAAATATATAACTATTTTCCATATATTGATTGCAGTAAATGCCATTTTTTAATTTTCCCCATTACAAGTCAATGCAACTCTAAGTTGCCATTATAAAACAAGAGGGCCATGAGGCCCTGAATCGCTCACCTGAACAATTGGCAAAGTGGGTTTTTCTTATGTCTGAAATTGTCAAAACATGAGTCTTGGGTCAAAAGTCAAAGAATGACCATGACCTCTTGTACTCATAAATCTTCATGTACTCATTAAGACAACCATATATACCATTTTTAGACCAAAACATTCTAAACTGTCCATGAAATCTTATGTTCTGGCATTTTCCCATAAAAAAGGTCAAGGTAAACCCAAGGTCATCATATGAACAGTCTTGGTAGTACTCTAGTATTCTATGCTACTTACCAAGTTTCAAGGCCATAAGTGTATTGGTTCTGGAGAAGAAAAATATTAAACGTTTATATCATAAATGGGTATGGCGGCCATGTTGGTCATGTGACCTGGACCATTTGAAAAAAAAATTGTTCAATCAACCCCTGGAGGCTCTATATGAAATGTGCTTACAATTGGCCCTTTGGCTTTTGAGGAAATGTCTGAAAATGACAAAATATGAGAGATCTTGATCAAAGGTCAAAGAATGACCTTGACCTCTTGTACTCCTAATTCTTCATGACCTCATTAAGACGATGGTATATACCAATTTTTAGGCCAACATCTTCAAAGCTTCCAATGAAATCTTATGTTCTAGCATTTTCCCATATTTGACCTTGCCGTAAAATGGTCAAGGTCAACACAAGGTAATCATTCTGAAAAATCTTGATAGTACTGGTGAACCCAATGCTACATACCAAGTTTCAATGCCATAAGTGTATTGGCTCTGGAGAAGAAGATTTTTATAGGTTTTTACCATATATGGGCATGGCGGCCATGTTGGTCATGTGACCTGAACCGTTTCAACAAATTTTCATTCCCTCAACCCCAGGAAACTCTATATGAAAGTAAGTTACAATAATTATTGGCCCAGTGTTTTTTTTAGATTGTTTGACATTGTCAAAATATGAGTAGTTCTGGGTCAAAGGTCAAAGAAGGACCTTGACCTCTTGTACTCTTAAATCTTCATGTTCTCTTTAAGATGACTGTATATACCCATTTTTGGGCCTTACTCTTCAAAACATCCCATGAAATTTTATATTCTAGCATTTTCCCATATTTGACCTTGTCGTAAAAAAGGTCAAGGTTACCCAAGGTCATAATTTGAACAATCTTGATAGTACTCGAGTACCGATGCTACATACCAAGTTTCAAGGCTATCGGTCGATTGGTTCTGGAGCAGAAGATTTTTGAAGGTTTTTACCATATTTGGGCGTGGTGGCCATGTTGGTCATGTGACCTGGACCGTATGAATAAATTTTTGTTCCCTCAACCCCGGAGGCTCTACATGAAATTTAAGGACAATTGTCCTGATGGCTTTTGAGGAGATTGCTTGAAATTGTCAAACTATGAGAGTTCTGGGTCAAAGGTCAAAGAATGACCTTGACCTCTTGTACTCATACATTAAGATGACTGTAGATACCAATTTTTAGCTCAAAATCTTCAACAGTTTCCAAAATATCTCATGTTCTAGCATTTTGCCATATAAAAGCAAAAGGAAGCAAACTTGACTTTACCGTAGAAAAGGTCAAGGTCAACCCAAGGTCATAATTTGAACAATCTTGGTAGTACTTGTGCACCCAATGCTACATACTAAGTTTCAAGGCCATTAGCCTATTGGTTCTGGAGAAGAAGATTTTTTTTAGTTTTTTACCATATATGGGCGTGGCGGCTATGTTGGTCATGTGACCTAGACCGTATTAATAAATTTTTGTTCCCTCAACCCCTGGAGGCTCTATATGAAATTTGGTTTTAATTAGCCCAGTGGCTTTTGAGGAGATTGTTTGAAATTGTCAAAATAAGAGTGTTCTGGGTCAAAGGTCAAAGAATGACCTTGACCTCTTGTACTCATAAAGATTCATGTACTTATTAAGATGAATGTAGACACCAATTTTTAGCTCAAAATCTTCAAGGGTTTCCAAGGTATCTTATGTTCTAGCATTTTCCCATATAAAAGCACCAGAAAGCAAATTTGACCTTGCTGTAAAAAAAGTCAAGGTCAACCCAAGGTCATAATTTGAACAATCTTGGTAGTACTCGCGTACCAGATGCTATATACTAAGTTTCAAGGCCATTGGCCTATTGGTTCTGGAGAAGAAGATTTTTAAAGCTTTTTACCATATATGGGCGTGGCGGCCATGTTGGTCATGTGACCAGGACCGTTTGAACAACTTTTCGTTCCTAAGGTCCCAGAAGGCTACATATGAAATTTGGTTGCAATCGGCCCACCGGTTTCAGAGGAGAAGTTGTTTGAAATTGTGGACGGACGACGGACGGACGGACGACGGACGACGGACGCCGGAGCCTTACCATCCTATAAGCTCCCCCGGAGCCGCTGGCTCAGGTGAGCTAAAAAACACATAAATTTTCAATCCCCCAGCCTAAGGATACTACAGATGAGATCTGGGCCTTATCGGCCCAATGGCATCTGAGGAGATAATTTTTTTTAAGTATCTTTTTTCCCCATTTTTTTTCATTTTGGTTTCCATGGCAACCAATAAAAGGAGCAGTGGGCAAAAAAACAATAGCTAATAAGAGACTTCTCAAGGAACAATCTATAAAAGTTTTGTCAACATATCTGCAATGGCTTCGCAGTAAATGCCATGTTTCAATTTTCCCCATCATAAGTCAGTGCAACTCTAAGTTGCCATATCAACCAAACTAAATGGCCGATTTTCATAAAAAAAAAAACCCACAAACTTTCAATTCCCCAGCCCAAGGATGCCACAGATGAAAGCTGGGCCTTATCGGCCCAGTGGCTTCAGAGGAGATAATTTTTAAGGAATTTTTTTTTACATTTCGGTTTCCATGGCAACCAATAAAAGGAGCAGTGGGCCAAAAAGCATATAGCTGATAGAAGACATCTAAAGGAACATTTCTGTAAAAGTTTTATCAACATATCTGCAATGGCTTGGCAGAAAATGCCATTTTTCAATTTTCCGCATTATAAGTCAATGGGGACTCTAAGTTGCCATAGCAACCAAACTAAAGGGCCGATGATCATTAAAAACACAAACTTTCAATCTCCCAGCCAAAAGATGCCACAGATGAAATCTGGGCCTTATCTGCCCAGTGGCTTCAGGAGATAATTTTTTTAAGAATTTTTTTCCATTTTGGTTTCCAAGGCAACCCATAAAAGGAGCAGTGGGGCAAAAAACATATAGCTGATAGAAGACATCTCAAGGAACATTTCTATAAAAATTTTATCAACATATCAACAATGGCTTGGCAGAAAATGCCATTTTTCAATTTTCCCCATTGTAAGTCAATGGGAACTCTAAGTTGCCATAGCAACCAAACTAAATGGCAAATTTTCATAAAAAAACACAAACTTTCAACCCCCCAGTCCAAGCATCCCACAGATGAAATTTTGGCCCAATTGGCCTAGTGGCTTCAGAGGAGATGTTGTTTAAAAGTGTTGACGGACGACGACGACGACAACGGACCACTGCCTATCCTATAAGCTCCCCCGGAGCCTTCGGCTCTGGTGAGCTAAAAACCTTTTGCAGGTCAAAATCTTCCCATATTTATTCGGCAAACTTTGATTTTTGGTATATCTGAATTCTTAAATTGAAGGTGGGAAAGACCAATACGAAAAAGTAAGATAAACCGTATTTATACAATTATACGACAGTTTTTCCCATCTAAACCAATCCCAAAAATCCAGATCCGTCTTACCAGATGAATCTACTTTTTGGGATTTTCTGGAAGAAAAACACCTGTCTAATAGTCAAATTACAAAAGGCTGAGCTACAAATTTGTGATTCTTTTGGAGAGAGAAATCCCTATCTTATAGCAGAGTAAATATAGTTTATTTCTTGATTCCTTCTTGATTGCCAATATGAACCACGTCATGTGACTTCCAAAAATGTGGCAATTTTGTCGTGTGATATTCAGATCATCATCCTCATTTATACAGGTTGATCAAAGATCACACTGTTGGCTCTATGGCTTGGGTCACTTCCACTGACGGTTGATGCGACTATAAAGGCTCTGATCAGACTGCACTTTTGTGCAGCCTGATCAGCGCCTTTGCTTGTCACCAATGCCACAATGTTGGAAACCCCACGACGTGGCTCATATAAAGAACTTATTGTACTTGGTCTCTCATACTTACCGTGTAACATGCCAGTATAGCCAACTGATTGTATGGTCTGCCATTCTTCGGAGCAATCTGCTGGGCTTTAGTATACCAACTGAAAGTAAGCCAGAGATACTGTGAATCCAAAAGTTCACATTTAAAAATCTGTGTAGAGTGATAGGTTGCAGATTCGTACAGGTTGCAGATTCATACACTTGCAGTTTTTGGGCCTCTACTGAATTCATCATGTCAATTAAAAAGAAAATAATAACATGACTGTGTAAAGAATCTATCATGTCAATCAATTTCAGTGCAGCTCGCACTTGCCATGTAGATTTCAGTCGTTGCAGTCAATTTTTCCCGACCGTCTTCACTGCAGCCTCTCTGATACAGCAGTTTTATTTCATGATCGAGGCGCAAAATGGCCACAGCTTATTTTAATAACAGATGTTGAGAGAATCATTCTACTTTAAGGTGCATACACTTACTTTAGTGAAAAATAGCCATCAGAGGAGATGGCAAATCCCCCGACCGAAGACCCCCATAGGCCTTGGTAAAAAGGGTGCACTTCAAAACACATATTAGTAATATATTGTCATTCTTTTATGCTTCTGATTGACATTAACTGTTAACAGATGCATGATTATCTAACACTCAGACTAAAACAGTATGCTTGACTGCTAAAAAGAGGTAATATCTCAAACAGCCACCATATACACAAATGTATAGCATACGATACACTCAACTTTCAAAATGTGTGAATAACTTCTAAAGTACAAGCCCTACAAACCTAATTTTGAGCTCTCTAGTAAGTGAATTTGGACAAAGAATCCAAATCTGGAAAAAAATATTTTCGTTTTTTTTTTTTTTGGGGGGGGGGGGGGGGGGGCACGGGAATGTGGAGGGGTAAGAGAGAGTTAGGAACACTGATAAGATATCACAGCATGATCATCAATATTCTAAAAGGTTCACGGTTATTCAAATTCTGGAGCTGGCCAGAGGGCCAGGGTATACAGTTATGGAGCAGAGACTCAAACAGCAGCTCAAACTACCAAAGGGAAATAATTCACTAGGTCTAAAAGCAAGAGTTATCATTCATGTATGAGACAAATTGTCATGACCTGTTCTGCATATCTGTGAAGTATCATGAAAATATTTCAAAAGGTATTCAAGCTATGGAGCCGACACTTAAAATCATCAAAGGGAAATAACTCCAAAAGTAAGAAAGCAAGAGTTGTCATTCTTGTTCGCGACACATCATCATGACCTGTTCTGCATATCTGTGAAGTATCATGAAAATATTCCAAAAGGTATTCAAGTAATAGAGCGGACACAAAATCACACCTAAAACCATCAAGGGGTAATAACTCAAAAAGTAAGAAAGCAGGAGTTGTCTTTCTTGTTCGCCACACATCGTCATGACCTGTTCTACATATCTGTGAAGTATCATGAAAATATTCCAAAAGGTATTCAAGTTATAGAGCGGACACGAAATCATACCTAAAATGATCAAGGGGAAATAACTCAAAAAGTAAGAAAGCAAGAGTTGTCATTCTTGTTCGCGACACACCGTCATGACCTGTTCTACATATCTGTGAAGCATCATGTGAATATTCCAAAGGGTATTCTAGTTATAGAGCGGACACGAATCTGCCAAAAAATCACACCTAAAACTATCAAGGGGAAATAACTCAAAAAGTAAAAAAGCAAGAGTTGTCATTCTTGTTCGCGACACATTGTCATGACCTGTTCTACATTTCTGTGAAGTATCATGAAAATATTCCAAAGGGTATTCAAGTTACAGAGCGGACACGAATTTGCCAAAAAATCACCAAAGGGGAGATAATTCAAAAAGTACAATAGCAAGAGTTACCACTCTTGTACGCGACACATCGTCATGACCTGTTCTACATAACTGTGAAGTATCATGAAAATATTCCAAAGGGTATTCAAGATATAGAGCGGACAAGAAAGTGTTTACGGACGGACGGACGGACGGACAGACGGACGGACGGACGGACGGACGGACGGACGGACGCCAGGCTCATCGCTATATCCCCCGAACCTTTCGGTCGGGGGATAAAAATGTCACAACTATTTTAAAATTTCCATTTTCTGAGCTGAGTCCCGCTCGCTGACTCATCCTATTCAGTTCTGTGACGCTTACAGACATTGTCAGTAATTTGTAACATCAGCTGTTTTGAAGCGCTTTAAATCTTATTTTTTTGCTGATAGTCGGCCTTGATGTTTTGCACATCTTGATAAAATAGATTGTTTTTGTTCAAAGCAATGTTGCTTTATCTGATTCTTGTTTTGTTATGCAATTATAGTGGTGTACGAATCTGCAAACTATCTCAAGAAAAAGTCTCCTCTATTCCGCCAGCGGCCTTATGATAGCCATCGAGCCGGGTACCAAAGCAGGATCTAATTTTAACTTTTCAAAATAAACAAGAAAAGTGTATTATGTTGACGCTGACATATAAAACGGTAATTCTCACGTGTAAGAAAACTACAGTAAAAACACATGTAAAACTGTACAAATCTGCAGCCACTCACTCTACACTTAAAAGTTTCAGCACTGGGTTCTTATAAACAGAACTGACAAATCTCCTTGAATTACCCTGCTATAAATTTGTACATTTACTAGAACAAGTAAGCATAGGCTCACTCAAATATCCATGGGAAAATTACTCAGAAATTATGGAAACCAGAGTTGTCATTCATGTACAAGGCTTATCATTATGACCAGCTCTACATAATTTTGGAGTATCATAAAACTAGAAATGTGTCTGTAGTACAGATGCCCCCACCTAGTACCTTGAGTAAGATGGCACCTTGATTAAGGTACTGTACAAAAGCTCCCTTTATTCCCCAAGTGCCACTCTGTAACTCCCCATTTATAAGTCTTGAGTGGCACATATATGACGAATAAACCCTCCACCCACTTCCTGAAATAACTTGACAACCTTATAACACAACGGCAAAATAGTACCTATAAGCAGTTTACCTTCTGGCTTTGGCATAATTCACTTTGCCTGACTCGTGATTCTGTTCCTTGTATCTAGCTATATCCCCTAGACAGATCATGGTTCGTTGTGCACTCAGCAATGCCAATTTCACTGTACGACTGATATTGTCTGGAGGTAGTGAGCTTTTGTTGAGAAAATCGTCCAGAGTGAAGTGATATGTGGCTTGAAGTTTCCCTAAGAGTGATTCGTAGAACTCTGTGCCCTGAAAAAGATGCATCAAAAGTGTCAAGAAACAACAGGACTGGTAAAAATTCCGAGATCAATATACATGTAACTGAACTTCTCAAAATATACATGAGCCGTGACGCGAGAAAACCAACAAAGTGGTTGTGTGCCCAGCGCAGACTCAGATCAGCCTGGGCATCTGCCCAGTCTGATTAGAGTCTTCACTGTCCACATGGAGGTAGCTTAAGCCCTTAGCGACCCTTTAAGCGCTTAGCAAAGACGCCGATTAGACATGGCGGATGGCCAGGCTGATCTGAGTCTGCGCTGGGCGCACAACCACTTTGTTGGTTTTCTCGTGTCGCGGCTCACATGTAACTGAACTTCACAAAATAAGAGCAGGTATATCATTATAGGCTAAGTCTGTCTGTCCATATAGAATAACTGCCACACTACAATCAGATTTTACTTGCTAAACATGTTCTGATGCCATGCTTACCAGAAAATTTTGGATATTGGACCCAGCTGCTTAAGATCAATGACGGTCAAAAGATCAAAACAAGAAATTTTATGGAGTTTGCTGTGTTGTCATTGGGGGCCCTAGGCCTTAGGATGTCAGATTTTCTCTATAAAACTGTCTGCAACCTATAAAACTGTCTGCAGCCGATCTCTGACTATAAAATTGTCAATTTGTGCAAAGAAGTGGTGGTCAACTTATTATGCTAATCTCAATATTTAACCTCTTCCTACAGGCTACAACAATACATGTATACAGTCCATACAAGGCAGGTCAGTCAGCTTACCTCTTCAAGGATTTTTGTCAGCCTAATTCTAGCTTCTTCATCTCGATCACTGTCTTTCTGTTTCCTGATCATCTCCACCATGTGATAGAACACCGACTTCCACAACATCTGTTCTGCATTCTGTTTGTTTGCCAGATCCGGGTCTAACAATATAAGCTGCTCTAGCCTGACCTGAAGTTCTCGCCTGCAATATACATGTATTGCAACTATTAGAAAGTTTTATAATCAGAGAACAATTAAATATTGCAAATTACACGTATTACAACCATTAAAAAGTTTTATAATCAGAGAACAATGAGGCATTACCATTTCATTATCATCATAGGAACTTTTGCAGTAACCTCCTTACCAGTTTTCAGCAAAAATTATTATCACTCCTGACTTTATGTTCACTCCAAGACCTAACAACTTCTTGACTTGCAATTTCGTTAAGCTAACTATGCTTTGAACAACTCAGCATGCACATATAGAGGATCTTACATGAGTGGTCATTTCATATGAAATTTATGAAACGAGCCTTTGGCTAGTTTCATAAATCTCATATGAAATGATCACCAGTGTAAGATTCTGTTTATCTGTTGACCCTTTAAAATGGGATTTTAACGCCTTCAAACTGAACACTATTTCAATAAGAAAACGTTGACAAGGACGTTGTCAATGACGTTACGTGTACGCGCTAGTGTTACTACATGTGTGGTCATACGATTTTTATAACATAACGTTAGCCACTGAATAACAGCAATGTCATATGAATTGAATTTCAGCATGTTTTTTTGTTTGTTTTTTTATAAATTTATATGGAAAATACTGCTATGATGGTGACATCATGCTGACCTTGGAAATAATGTCAAAATTTGAGAAAATTGATCAAAATCACAAAAGTTGATTTGAATATTAAGTGAAATATCAGTTTAATTTGTACAGAATCCATCCAATAGTTCAAGATACATTGTTCCCTAAAGCATCATGTGGCTTGAATCTGACACTGCAAATTCCTTACAGTGATGGCTGTCCAGAACTCTAAAGTGAATGCTTTCATTTTTGCCTCCCTTCTAAATGGGGGTCAACTCATAAAGGAAAGGATTTGCTTCTGTAATAGCAAATTCTTTCCTTTATGAGTAGACCCTCTTTTAGAGGGGCAACCTCCTCTAGAGCAGCAAACAGAAAGTCACAAAAGCTATTCCCCTTTGTAAAACAGGGGGATAAACATGGAGGTGTAACTGATACACCTTAACCAACTCTTATTCATTTGCCAGTGTTGTTATCAATACAAACACTGGTTCATAGGATCTTGAGCACACAAGTATCCTTTTGCTTGAATTTGACATAGTTCTGTGGTCAAGATCATTAGACCCTCATTAACATGTTGACATATCCCAGTGATATACATGCTCATCAAGTTTGGCTGGAAAATGTCCACTGGTCACTTACCTGAGTTGGTTTATCATATGTAACGTATCTTCACCCCCAATTCTTCTATTCACGAGACTACTGAGCTGTTTGTCCAGTGGTATTGCCTCCCGTAGCAAATGTTCTGCCTTCATTCTACACTGAGATCTGCTTCTGCCTGCCATACCAGGGTCCTGCTCATAACCCCTGAAATTTATGATACAGGAATAAAGACCCTTGTACAGTAGAACTTCACTGGCTTGAACAGGCTAGGGACCATTAAAATTAGTTCCAGCCAAGGGTAGTTCTAGCCATCCAGGGTTAGTTTCTATATAAAGTGACCTCTAGGGACCAAGGAAAGAGTTCTAGCCAGGCAGGGTTAACAAGCCATCAGGGTTCGAGCCACTGAAGTTCTACTGTACAGTGTTCCAGATAAGAAGGGGTAACTGGGATAATTTAGGGATAATTTTCCTTATTTTTCCAAAGAAACAAACGTTGTAACCCCTCATTAGAACCGTCTCAACGAGATGGTTCTAATGAGGGGTCACAACGTATGTTTTTATTAAGAAATAAGAAAAATTATCTCTGAATTATCCCTGTTACCCCTTCTTATCTGGAGCTCTGACTGTATTTAATTTGTTTATTAGGCTTTTTTTCTGTTTATTTCTTGTCATCCTCCAAAATGACCCTAAATCAGCTTGAATTAGATTAGAATCTGCCATTAAGATGATTATTCCCCTTCTTAAACAATCCCAAAAATCTAGATCTGTCTTGTAAGACAGATCTAGATTTTTAGGGTTGTTTTGGAAAGGAAGAAGTCCCTGTCTTATAAGTAAATAAACATGGTTTTGTAAGTTAATAAACTATAAATGGGAATTCAAAATAAAGTTCTTTGGCAAATTGCTGAAAGTGACAAATTGATTCTTCCATAAAATCTGATGAAAATCAGACAAAAGCTGCAGGAAGGTGTTTATGTCTAACCTTTCAACTCTTCAAAATATCATTTACTAACCAGACAGGAATTCCATGGAAGGCTTTTTTGCATTCATCTTAAGATCTTGCCAGTCTGAGATGGGTCTAAATAATTTAGTTTGCCTGGGTATTAATGTCCAGCGCATCAGATAAAGGTGCATTTTTTTTTTTATTTCTTTTTTAAATTTTTTAGATCTCCACAAAAACCAAGCTGTGACCCCTCATAAAAACCACCTTCGAAAGGTCTGAAGAAAAATAAAAAGGGGAAAAATCAGGAAAATTATCCAAAATTGTGGGGTCTCGCCTGTTTGGCATAGGTCACTAAACATAGCTAAAACAAAATTTCACACTGTTGCCAATGCCGGAAAATGATTCGTATGTCTTGCTTTTGCTAGTCTGAAGGCAAGGCAAAAAGAACCTTTAACTGAATTTCTAAAAGTATGATAAATTTTTTTACCTCTTTCCCATGCAGTACTTACCCATTATAGTAAGGATCTCTGGCATATACATCATCTTGATATGAACTGTCTCGATATGGTGGAGGAAAGCCATAATACATTCCTTCAGGGCTCATAGGTTGTGGTGGTGGCATCATACCCATACCTGGTGGGCCCATTCCTGGTGGAGGGGGATAAGGACCCATTGGATACCCATACCCATATCCTGGGGGACAAAACTGCGGTCCATAACCATACATGGGCCTGCCTGGCGGTACAGGAGGGTACTGCTGAGGGCCAGGGGATTGTGGTGAAGATGGGTACTCATCTGTATCCTTAAACTCCAGCTGTGGTTTACCCTCAGATATAACAATAGGCTTACTGGGATTTTTGGGGTCAAATAGGGTCTTTTGTCTACCTCCTGAATCATGTCTCCCACGACCCATGCCCCTTCCTCTGGGAGCATCTCTTCCTCTGTGTGCCGTATGGTGGAACTCAGATCTTGGACCAGGTGATGCAGGTGGGTCTGAACTCTCAGGCTGCTGTGGGGGTAAGTGGATCAGACCACCATGCCTTGGTGGTGTTCCACTCTCTGTCGGCTTCTCTTCAACACCACTATTATTTCTACTTCTGTCTTTATTACTGCCTCTACTGTCTTTCCTTTTATCCCCCTTTTTCCATCTATCTCTATTATCATCATAAGACTGATTATCATTACCTCTTGTTCTAACTTCAGTATCTTTATTGCTTTTTTCTCTTTCTTTTCCTCTTCTATCACCATATCTCTGACCTCCTTTATCTCTCTCATGAAATTGTTCTTTATCATAATTATCTTTCTCAGTCCTTTCATTGCCCCTTTGACCATACCCCTTATTAACATTATCCCTATCCTTCCTATCTCTGTTCCTATCATCATGCTGCTCATTCCAACTATCCTTTCTTTTATTTTTGTCTGATCTACCAGAATAATTTTCATTTCTATTAGAACTTCTTTCAGATACTTCTGTCTCTCTATTTCTATCAACTCTATCAGCAGTTTTACCAAATCTATTTGAATTTTTATCAGTTCTTTCCATTTCTTTACTCTTATTATATCTTTCATCATTTCTCCTACTAGCATCATACTTCTCTCTTCCTCTACCCCTACCCCTACCAAATCTACCCTCTCTATTCCTGTCAAACCTATCATCTCTGTCTAGTCTTTCTTGACTGTGTCTGTTATAGCCAGAATTTGAATCAAGTCTCTCCTGACTTCTTCGGTAATTTCCATAATTCCCATACCCTGTATGTTCTCTATTGAGTTGCTCACTGCTTCGTCTTTGATATCCATGTTTAGAATCTACATAAACCTCACGTCTATTACTCTGCCCACACGTCACCTGTATATTATCCATTGATCCACTTCTAACACTGTGGGAACTATTTTTTCTCTTTCTTCTACGTCTCCTCCCACTACCACTGTAAGCACTATGAACACTGTTCACACTCTGAACACTTTGAACACTCCTGACACTTTGAACACTTGAGACACTAGAATCCCTACTTCGCATTCTCGATTCTATATATCTGTCTTTCTGTCGACCCCTGTGATCCTCAATTTTCTTACGTCTAGCAGTAAAAGGTAAAGTGTTAGATTTTTCTGGGGTCATTTCTGAATCCTTAGTCTGAGAAAGACTAGGTTTATCCAAGAGTATGTTATCCTGAGATAGACCTTGTGACAGGCCCTGTGAGAGGCCATAATCGCCATATTCTTGTTTCTCAAACCAGGCATTCATCTTCTGTGTTTCATCTTGTACCTGCAATTATAAGAGATTACTGAAATATTCTTCAACATGAGAATTTACGAAAAAGCAATCAGGATCTAATTCAAGCTACACTTCTTGAGCTAAGTTTGAACTTAAATTCGATGTATATGGGCACACTACCATGTTATCTGCCATTTTTACAAAGGAAAACATCTTTTTTGACTTCCTGTTTGTTTCCCTGGGAAAGGAATCTCTTTCAAAAATGGGATGCGCTAAAATGGGGTCTACCTTTAAAAACAGAAATTTGCATCTAGGGGAGCAAATTCAGTCCTTTAAGAGTCGACCCCATTAAGAAAGGAGGCAGAAAAGAAATTAATGTAGTTGCGCCCCCTGAAAAATGTACCATTTTGCTTTAAGTATAAAATCTGAGAGATCCCCAAAAGATATGTTTTTGGAGATATTATTTAGACATTCATACATTAAGAGGAGTACTTGTAGCACTTGAGAAGAATACTTTCTAATGAATTTTATTTTACTGCAATCAACCCAATTACCGCACATGCCGCTATAACTCGACACCAAGGTCATTTCCAGTAAAAACTGCACAAGCGCATACAGCTTCTCCTTTTGAAACTGTCACAAAACCCAACAACTTACCATTACTGTTTCAACAGCAAACTCAAGGCTTATTACTACCGGTCTATGAACTATTTATCAAGGTAAGGTAGAATACTTTTCTGCCAAGACAATTTCCATGATTCATACTTTTTTTCTTTTTTTTTTTTTTTTCGTTCTGAGTGCGGTTATTAGATACATTTTTAACCACACCTTTTTGTTGCAATTTTGAAAAAGTTAAGCTCACGGTGCACTAAATGGATCGATTACAGTATTTTATTTTCAAACACTTTTTGGCATAATATGAATCTTTTTTTGGTATGGCACATCAGATATTTGCATTCAAGTTTTTAAATACATAAATTTTATCAAGATCGGTAATGAGCACAAAATCTGCCAAAGTTGATGAGCATTCAGTGAAAAAAAGTCATAGACCAAACTGCGGCCTCTGCATTCATCCGTTGGAAGATTTTTCAGTAGCATTTAGTCAGTCAGTCAGTTCCTGAAGTGTAGTTACTCTTTAAATTTAAGCTTTTTGGCGTATTCACACATAAAACTTATTTCATATACCTCATAGCCTTTGCAAATAAAATCTTGTATGAATCAATACAGTGTGCAGAATATGAACCAGAATAATTTATAGCCATTTTGAATAATAATATTGTCAAGTATTTGTATCTACATTGACCTCTACTTGCAAAGTGAAAAATCTCAGAGACATTTATGTACACTAACCTAAAGGCTTCTTTTGAGTTCTTTATATGTTAAGTTTATATGCAGAGTTGCCAGTCACTCTCCATTTCAAAATTCATGACTCTTTCCTGACATTTTCTCTATACCCTTTAATGGATCCAAAAGTCAATTTTACTCTTTGCTTCAACAGTGCTAACAGTAAAATTATGGGTTACTCTTAAAGGAATGAATCTGGTCCCCTAGGTGGCAAGTTCTTTCCTTCAATGGTAGCCCAAAATGAGGAGTGATATACAAACTGTGCACAGATTATCTTTCCTTTCCTCTTGAAAAGAATAAGTACTGTATTTCTTCTAATAAATGCCTTGGGGCTGTTGCAATTCAAAAGTTCAATGGAATTCTAGAGGCAAAATTTGGCCTATAAATAACAAACTTTGGTGGTTTAATCCAAACTTGCTAGCGTTTGGCATCTTTTTCAGAGAAAAAAAGTGAGAGGGAAATTTATTAGAGACAGGGCATTTATTAGAAAAAATATGGTAAGGGTATATTTTCTGAAGACTGCCGTAGCCATGAATATTACATATTCCCTGATTTTTCCCTGGCATTTCAAGTCCTTTCCAAATTCCCCTTACCAACCACAAAATTTCCTGATTTTTCCCTGACCTGGTTTTTTTTTTTTATTTTCCAGATGTTTCATCCTGACCATGGTAACACTGCATATAGTAATGACCCTAAAATTTCGGACATTCAAAAGTCGGACAATTATTGTTAAAAAATTCTTAGAAAGTGAATTTTCACATTTCAATGCATCCAAATGATGCTCAGTGAATGGCAAACTTTGTAGACTCTGATCAAACTGCTCCTGAAGGAGCAGTTTGATCTGGGTCTACAATGTTTGCTCAGGCCAGTCTGTCCGAATATTTAGGGTCATTAAGGCAATGTAAGCTTCACTGCCTCCACATGGGATGTTCCACTCTGCAAGTCCCAACTAATGGAAATGTATTTTCCACCAATCATAATTAACAGCAATAATGTTCTGAAGGTTTGTTTACATGAATGAGGGCTGAAACTTTAGTGACAATTTGTATGTCTTACAGTACTTATCAGACTCCACCTCAAACATATTGCTTTTCCAAATGATAGTAACTGAACTTTATGAAATGTAAAATTTGTAACATTTGAACAAAACAATGAAATATCTAAATAAGTATCATCCTGTGCATATCCTGAATATAACTGAGTCTCGACACTATAAAACCAACAAAGTGGCATGTAAGCCCAGTGAAGACTCAGATCAGCCTGGGCATCCCCACAGTATTATTAGAGTTTTTGCTGTCCGCCTAAAGGTAGCTAGCATCCACTCAGTCTGATCATAGTCTTTGCTGTCTGCATGCAGCTAGCCTAGATCCTTAGCTACCTTTAGGCACACAGTGCAGACTCTGATCAGACAGGGCAAATGCTCAGGCTGATCTGAGTCTTTGCTGGGAGCACATGCCACTTTGTTGGTTTCTCTGCTGAATTTTCCATTTTTTCATCCTTGAAGTTGGACTGGTCTATTCATCAAAAACAATATTTATTGAAACTCTGTCCCACAGCCAAATCATTATTGTAAATGTCAAGGTGTGCAGTCTTTCAATCACTTGTCAGACAGATTATAAAAAGACAGATTCTGAGTACATGATATGTATGGGTAAGTACTTCATATTTTGTAAGAAAATTTTCAGTATGTATGTAATATATATGATCCAGAATTCAGTGTCAAGGAATTTTTGTTACGTCTCAATTACCTTGGTGTCCAAAATATTTTGGTGACTTGATCACCAAAGTTAACATCCTAAAATGTTTAAACAAATCATGCCTACTATACCTCAAAGTCACAAGATAAAATTCGAATAGCTTACAGAATTATGATAATTTTTGTTAACTTTAAAATCTGAGATGTAACGTGGACATTACGTAAAGAAAGTCATCACAGATCTGTAACAAGCTGTCATTTTATTTCTACTCTACCTTTTTATCAATTATCGAACTACATACTTACCAGTTTGAATTAAATACAAACGTAGCCTGTTTAGTATTATTCAAATTTTCAGCTCACAGGATAGACGTAACTGGACACGAAATTTAAATCTTTGTAATCAAGTTATCTGATCTGATTACAGAGACATACCATTTCTAACGCTTCAATTAAGTCTCTGTTACACAAAGATGTTTTTAAGATTCACATCAGCATCTTAACCTGTTCAGTGATGCAAGGGGAAAACATTTATTGTCAAAGGGGATGTAACTGTGGACACTGATCTTTGATGTCCTAGTTACGTCTAAATTTTTTTCTGGTTTTGATGCTCATCAAGCTGCGGCTTAAGTTTGTTCTTAAAACTGAATTTTAACTAGAAATGTTTTTCAGAGAAAAACTGATGTCCCCCCACCAGCCCATTTTCCATCCCCTATAATGAAGTCCTCCTATGACCTTGAAAATGAGGTCAAAGTCACCAGAATCTGATCACCTCTTAAGCTAGTCCCAGTGATGTTTTCATGCAAGTTTGGTGAAATTCCATCAATTGGTTCATGAGATATTATGGGTACAAGAAATTGCCATCTAAGTCCTTCAATGACCTTGAAAATGAGGTCAAGGTTGCCAAAACCGAAATCAGCTCTTAAGCTAGTCCCAGTGATGTATTCAAGCAAGTTTGGTGAAATTCCATCCATCGGCTCGAGATATTGTGGTAATAGGATATTGTCATCTCAGTCCTCCAATGACCTTGAAATGAGGTCAAGGTCATCAAAATCTAATCAGCTTTTAAACATGTCCCAATGATGTATCCATGCAAGTTTGGTGAAATTCTATCCATTGGCTCAGGAGATATAGTGGGTACAAGAAATTCTCATCCAAGTCCTTCAGTGACCTTGAAAATGAGGTCAAGGTCATCAAATCTAATTAGCTCTTAAGCTACTCCCAGTGATGTATCCAAGCAAGTTTGGTGAAATTCCATCCATTGGCTCATGAGATATTGTTGTAATAGGAAATTGTCATCTCAGTCCTCCAGTGACCTTGAAAATGAGGTCAAGGTCATTAAAATATTATCAGCTTTTAAACATGTCCCAATGATGTATCCATGCATGTTTGGTGAAATTCCATCCATTGGTTCAGGAGATATAGTGGGTACAAGAAATTGTCATCTAAGTCCTTCAGTGATGTTGAAAATGAGGTCAAGGTCATCAAAATCTAATTAGCTCTTAAACTTGCCCCAATGATGTATCCATGCAAGTTTGGTGAAATTCTATCAATTTGTTCAGCATATATAGTGGGTACAAGAAATTCTCATCTAAGTCCTCCAGTGACCTTGAAAATAAGATCAAGGTCACTAAAGTCTAATGAGCTCTTGAACTTGTCCCAATAATATACCCATGCAAGTTTGGAGAAATTCCATCCATTGGTTTAGGAGATAACATGGGTACATGAAATTGTCATCTAACTCCTCCAGTGACCTTGAAAATGAGGTCAAGGTCACCAAAATCTAATCAGCTCTTAAACTTGTCCCTATAACATATACATGAAAGTTTGGATGAATTCCATCCATTGGTTCAAGAGATATCGCGCACCCAAAGTGGGAACATGAAATTGTCATCTAAGTCCTCCAGTGACCTTGAAAATGAGGTCAAGGTCACCAAAATCTAATCAGCTCTTAAACTTGTCCCAATGATGTATCCATGCAAGTTTGGTGAAATTCCATCCATTGGTTCAAGAGATATTGCGCACACAAGAAACTGTCACGCCGACGCTGACGCCGACGCCCGGGAACCGCACTGAAAACAATATGTCCCCCCTCACCTTTGGTGGGGGGACATAATCACTTGAGGCTTTCCTTTAATTATAACTGAAAATATAACGCAACATGCATAGTAAACAAAGGAACTGATGCATTAATTACAAGGATGTAACATTGACACCCACTGCAATCGTGTCTCAAAAACGTCTTTACCTGAATGTTAAGTTTCGGAAGTTAACATCCACACAGATCAAAACTATTGCATCGTATAGCAAAGCTAACACATGGCATTTTAGTCAGTAAAACACATGTTGATCAACGACTAACAATATGGAAATTAATGATTTCTTACTGCAGACGTAACTCAGACGTGGCACTTCAGTTTCACGATCTACATTCAACCTCAATTTTACAGCATTCCCCCGAGTCAAACATGTCAAAAGATAACGTTTCCAACAGAAGAAACAAAAGAAATACTTCTTTCTGCCACTGAGATAGATAACTGCATCATAAAGTACTTCTTGCTACTGTAAAACACTAACTTGTAAGGTCAATGAAGTTATTTCTAGACGTAACATTTTTCGATAGTTATGTACCGGGAGATTCATCTGCTATTTCTGCGTAAAAACAACCACGTGTGATGCTCAAATGCGGTATCCGTCATCGGTTTTTGCTAATTAGGCGTATTCAATTCGTCTTATGAAAATTAGTGGTTGTGTGAGGCTTCTTCGCGCAAATTTGTTGATTTTCAAGACGTAACGTTTTGGAAACGAAATTAAACACTCAAACAGTCTGACATATTGTACTTATATTATTTATATCTACGTAAAACTGAATAATTATCATACCTGTATAACTTTAATGTGACAAAATAGCACAGGATTGAAGAACAAAGCCTACACTGGTTTTATGGAAAGCACCTGTTTTGAGACGTAACAATTTTGACACCAAAAATTACGTCTCGATTTTTAGTTTTATCTTCATAATTAAATTTCAACTACTTTATAAAACACTGCATTACTCTTAATACAAGACAGAATAATCATTCTTACACTCAACTTGTCTTCAAATATATAGCAATGCTGGCCAATGTATGCCAAATATTACGTTTTTTCATGGGCCAGTTATTTTTGTGACATACGTGTCCATTATTTTCCTAATAAAATCTCTAATTTTTATAGTTCGCAGAAAAACAAAAATTAAACAGATATTGCTGATTATGTCTCAAATTATATATTTTTTCAATGACTCAGGTACTTTAATTGTAAAACATTCAAGAATTCAGTAATTCGAGATTATTTGAGACGTAACCAGAATTCCTTGACATTAAATTCTGGATCATATATATAAGTACAATGATGGCTGTTGAAGGCTATTTATAACAGCATATTCACAGGAAAGATACAGCAAAAAAACTTTTCAAGCAGATACAGGAATTCAGATTGTTCATTTGGCTAATCAGTGCTCCAAATAAGAAGGGGTAAAAGAAATAATTTAGGGATAATTTTCCACATTTCTGTGTAGAAACATGTGGTGACCCCTCAATAGACCTGCCATCTGGTTCTAGCTTCTTCCCTTGTTTTAATAATGAGGTGTCACAACATATGTTTTTATGGAAAAATAAAGAAAATTATCCCTATATTATCCCCACTACCCCTTGTTATCTGGAACACTGAATTTTGGCTAATATAGACTGAGTAATTCAGTATGTTCTCAGAACTTCTCACAGCAGAGATCAGCCTGTACAGCCAAGCACTCTAGTCAGAATCTTGCAAGTTTACATAAACAACCTATGGAACCTCAAAACTCCATGTGAATGGGTACACTTCCAGGGGGAGCAACTGTGCCATTATCATATTTGCCTCCCTTCTCAATGTGGGTCAACTCTTATAGGAAAGAATTTGCTCCTTTTGGAGCAAATTCTTTCCTTTAAGAGTAGACTCCATTTTGGAAGGGTTTCTTGTCAGGGAAGCAAAAAGGATGTCACAAAAGTTGTTTCCCTTTGTAAAAATGCAAGAAAAAACAAGGTGGTGTACCCATACACCTTAATCTGACTATAGCTTAATAAGACATATTAGGCTCTTGAAGAATCTGCAAGTGCATTTGCTAGATTGTGAAGATGCACAGACACTTCCAAGTATTTATTCATCAAAGCTCTAAAACAGCAGACAACAAAAATTTACAACTGCAAAATTTCAATGTCTTGTCCAAGCTATACAATATTCAGAATTTGGTGATTAGAGGGAAAACAATGTAGGTCCACATGAGGCAGCTCATTATGAGCTGCCTCATCTAGATCTATGCTGTTTGCAAATTCAACTACATGTCTTTTCTTGTTTTGTGACTTTAAGTGCTACGCTATGAAGAGCACAACAGTATATCATGATACATGATAGACACAGATATCTGCATCAACTAAGTTCAGATTCTGCCATTTAATCTAGAATCATTTTTTTTTTACTTATTTTTTCTGTTTTTTTTTTTCTTCTCTTTTCTGTGAACTGAAAAGCTGACAATATACACTAAGTTTTTATAGTACTTGAGCTTAGAACGTTGTGCGCGAGGTTACCATGGACTACTTACTTCAACAATTACTTACCTCTTTCTGATTATGGTCCTTTGAATGCAATGAAATAAAAGTAAGCATCAGTTTATAGATCTTTTACAAACCCAAATAGTTCTTAACATTAGATTTAACAGGAATTTTGAACTTAAATCACAGTATCCCAATACTTGAAGTTTCAGCCGCTGACGAAGTATCTTTCCTATAGGTCACTGTTTGGTCAGTTATGAAAAACCAATATCTGTGCAAGGAAATTTTTTCCATACATAATGAAATACTAATTTCTCAGAAACATATATACAAAATTTTGTTCAATGCCAGAAGCAAAGTCAATCTTAAATGATAGATATAAAATGCACACATTTGACATTTCTCATTTGTCTCAGATCTCAATGTCTATTTAGACATGACACTTGAATTGCTTCTCTGCTTTGTTCTATTAAGGCAAATGAGCCACGACATGAGAAAACCAACAATGTGGTTGTGCCCCCAGCGCTGACTCAGATCAGCCTGGGCATCCACCCAGTCTGGCTAGACTCTTCGCTAAAAGGTTGCCAAGGGACTAAGCTACCTTCATGGGGACAGCGAAGACTCTGATCAGACTGGGCGGATGCCCAGGCTGATCTGAGTCTGCGATGGACCCACAACCACATTGTTGGTTTTCTGACGTCGCGGCTCAAATGATTAATAAGTAAACTTTAATGGGAAGCAGCTCTGCCGTTTTTTTATTGCCTCCCTTGTCACGGAAAGCAAATCAGGTCAGGAGATGAACTAAATAAGCCCCTGGCTTCCGTTCAGACCCTTTTGCTATTGTATACTATTTGTAACCTGCGCAAAACTTGTATGAAATTGAAATAAAATTTGTTTACGCCAAGGAAAGCAAACAATAAGTCAGGAAACTTTGTTCTGCTTTGTATAAATGAGCTGTGACAAACAAAACCAACAAAGTGGTATGTGCACCCAGCCAAGACTCAGATGCCCAGTCTGATCAGGGTCTACACTGTTTCGCATTCCATCTGCATCTTTTGGATGCACAACTGCAATGTTCATGTAAAAATTTTAGGTGCCCAATTTTGGGAATTTTTATGGTATAGGTCTTATACAAATTTTAAGAACAGGTCTGATGCGGAACCGCCAAGTCCACTTTTCGCTAAGGTTGACTGCCCATTTTAGCACTATTTAAACCTATTCTGCTACAGCTGACTGCTTATGCCTGATATAATACCTTATCATAGCAGCTTTGATATTGACAGAAGCCATCTCTGCAGCAGATGCCATTTTAAACCTAAATAAAGTTGATTTTACCTGAAACTTAGCTGATTTGACTATCATCAATTTGGCACAAAGGTGCTGGCAAAATGGGAAATACTATTGCTGTCCCTGACCAGTCTGGTCTTGGTCTACAGTGTTTGCCCAGACATTCCTGTCCCAATATTTAGTGAGGTGGTGCAGGTTTTATAGATCATTTTTGAACTTTATTTGCTTATAAGACCACATTCACACCTGTGTTTTTATATCACTTTGAGTAAAAATCCAAGTATATGCATGTGCAAGGCAAACAGTAAAATGAATAAGATGAAGAGGGAAAGATATATCAGAGTCCAATGATGTCTATGCAAAGAGATATATTGATAAGCATCAGTTCTGCAAAGCCTATACTGCCATGGCGAAAGCCAGTCAACAAGTTCTTATAAATAGTTTGAAAACTGTTTCTCAAGACCTTCAGTATTGCATATGTCCTTTATTCAAGGTCTTCTGAATAGCTGTCTATAGGTCCAGTTTCCACAAATATCTAGTTTTAGTAATGAAACCAGTTCAAATATTTCAACAGTAGAGTATTAGCATTGGAATCATGAAGTTCAGAATTTGGCCTTTTTAAGGAGTCGAAGGATGCATGGCTTCTAAGCATGTATTTACGCACAATTAGCCAGGTAAGAGATTTTGAACAGTGCATTGATTGCACATGCATAGTATGCTAAATCAGACAGGTGTGACATCCCTTATTCAGTGAATAAACCTTTCCACCACTGAACTAGAAAGTGTAAACAGTTTTTAAAATTCGGAGAAGACCTATATTTTATATATAAATTTCTCTTCTATCTTCACAGCTAATTATGTTCCACCCCATCACTATGTCAGGGCCACCAAAGGGCAACATCATGTCTTTATGGTGCATAATCAGAAATTATCTAGAACTATCATCAAATCTGCCCCTATTACTCCCGTAAAACCACCCCCTCTACTCCCACCTCTCTTCCAATATCTCAAGCTCTGTTTATATAGCTTTTATCTTTTTCTAAACCATCAAAGTCCAAGACCATAGTCTCCGTCTTTATTTGCAACCCAGCCCACCTCCACCCTTTCATTATCATCTTATGACACATTCTTTATCCACTTCTTTATCCAACACCAAGTTCTGCCGTTTCTTCAACAACGCTCCAGTACCCCTCTGCCCCCCTCCCCCCTTTTCCCTCCCTGCATTCTGCCTAACTTACCTGTAAGGTCAGACTCTATCCCCCTCTCCTCTCACCCTTACCTGTTAGGCTAGTTCCCTCTCTCTTTACCTTTGTACCATTCCATTACTTCTGTCTCTCCTTTATTAGATGTCCATGACCTCATTTCCCACACCTCCCACACCTCCCCCGCCCCTCCCCATGTATACTTGTAAGCAACCCCCAAAGCTTTACCTGTAAGGCAAGTTCCCTCTCCACTTCTTTGTCCCATTCAATAACTTTTGTCTCTCCTTCATTATCAAAGTCCAGGTCCTCAGTGCTCCAATCACTGCCTGTACCTAGTTAAACAATATAAAATGCAGCATTAAGCTAAGTGAAAATATTGCTAATGAAAATTTACTTCTCTCATATACTACAGTTAGCAGATTGGAACTTTATTATGGCCCAATATCAGATGAAACTGAAAGACTGCAAAGTAACTGTTAGTGATAGTCTGATAGACATTGAAACAAGATGATTGACAGGATGGCAATTTGATAAACTTTGAGAAGCCAAGTGGGTGCACTGAGATCTCTAGTGATGGGCCAGTGATCAATTAGAATCTATGATCTGCTGGTTTATGCATACTGGTTAGGGATGGTTTACTATATATCTGACCTCCCAGCAGTGTTCAGCCACCTCCCTTGAACATCCATTCGTCTCAGGTGGCCGTTAAACATGTTAAACAGAAATTCCACTGCCATTTCATTTTAACATTACCAGATAAGACTTTTTTCCCCTTCCAAAACAACCCCTAAAAGTCCAGATCCATCTAACAAGATGGATCTAGATTTTTGGGACTGTTTGGAAGGTCAAAAAGCCACCTTATACGAGAATCACACTAGACTTGTTTTTAACTAGAACCATTCTAGATGGGAAGACCGTCTTATAGCTGCACAAATATGGCAGACTGGAAACATAATTTATTCAGAGAAAATGCAATTGTTTCCATGTTTACAATATCTGCAGTTCCAAAGCACACAGCTCATCTAAACTAATGCTTTCCTAATGCATAATTGGGCCGTGACACAACAACACCAACACAGTGGCATGTGCACCCAGCAAAGACTCAGATCAGCCTGGGTATCTTCATTGTCCCCATGGAGTTTGCTTAGATGCTTAGCTTCCTGTTAAGCACACACAGCAAAGACTCTGGTCAAACTGGGCAGATGCACATGCTGATCTGAGTCTATGCACATGCCACTTTGTCGCAGCTCAACGTAGCATTTTATGGGCCATCACACTGAAACCAGTGCTGTCACTGATAGTTCTTCTTGTACTATCATACAGCTGAGCTGAAAATCCAAGCCTTTTCTATCTACAAATTTTGTACAAGATAAATGGAAAATTTATGCAATTGTTTCCATATTTACAATACCTGCAGTTTCCACAGCACAGCTCATCTAAACAAATGCTTCCCACAGTGCTTGAGATAAGAAGGGGTAACAAGGATAATTCAGAGATGATTTTTCCTGTTTCTCCTGAAAGCATACCTTGTGACCCCTCATTAGAACCACCTTGGTAAGACAGCTGTAATAAGGGGTCACAATGTATGTTTTTATGAAAAAAGAAGCAAAATTATCCCTAATTTCTCCCTGTTACCCCTTCTTATCTGGAGAAATGCTCCCATCCCATAATTAAGTTAGCATTTGTGGGCCATGATACCAATACCAGCGCTGTCACTGAGTTCTTCCTGTGCTTTCATAGAGGAAAACTAAATATCCAAGCCTTCTCTATCTACATATTTTCACGGGGTATAAACTAGTCAGCAATTTTTGCTTCCTGCGAGACTGTCTGTCATATTTGGCTTCCTGCCGAGACTGTCCACATGACTCTGCTTCCTGCTGAATCTCAGCAGGAAGTAGAATTATGCAGACAGTCTTGACAGGAAGCCTTTTATCCTGCACAGCAGTCTTGGCAGGAAGCAAGAGATCGCGGACAGTCTCGGCAGAAGCCAAATATTCTGGACAGTCTTGGCAGGATGCAAAATTGGCAGACTAGTTCAAACCCTCTGATTTTGGGATCTGTCTAATCTGGATCTACATCCTTAAAGCACTTCTACAAACTTAGTAAAATTTTACCTGTACTTATGTCACTGCTGAAACTGTCAGTTCGTTTCCTCATAGAAGAAAATGTGAACTTCTTCGGTGACCTAGATGCCCCTCCTGAAGCACTCCTTGGTATAGGGGGTCGAGCATTCTTCCCAGTGAGGTTCAGCTGTTCAGAACTTCTACTCCTTTCAAACACAAGAGTTCCTAACTTTGAGGGATCAGGGTAAAAATCCTCCTCATCCCAGTTTTCTGTCTTATTTAACTTATCATATGACCTTGACTTTGTCTTCAGTGTCTGTGTGTTACCAAGGTTACTAGGTTTGGGATGGGCTTCAATAACAGATGGTGCTGATTCATCTATTTTCTCATTCTTATCATCCCCAACAATAGGACTTGACCTTTGCGCTTCCTGTCCTATAGTGCTAGGTCTTGATGGAACAATAAACAATTCATGCTTTGGATCTTTATCAAGGTCATCTTTCATAGTCTGTACATCTTTTATATTTTGTTTTGTCTCTGTATTATCTGTCTTTCTAGTTTCATACTTGTTCTCCTGGAATTTGTCATTAACCACTTTCTGATTTACGTCAGCCCTGGGACCAGATCTACGACCTTGACCTTTTGATCCCTGCTGACCTCTTTCAGGTCTAGACTGGTTTTTCACCTGTTGCTGCCTAGACTGTGGCACTGAATCAGTTCTTTGTCCTTGGTCAGTATCTTTAGGAGATTGTACCTTTTCATTTACAACAGTCACTTGCATGTTTTTGATATCAATTTTGCGAGGTGAAGGGGAGGCAATATCAGTCACTGGACTAGGACTGTGAGAACCGTCTTTCTGCCAATCAATTCCATCAACCCATGTTTCAATGACTGGTTCCCCTCCAGAAAGATCTTGCTGTTCTAAGATCTTGCCTTTAGGCACATATCTTTGTATTTCAGGACGTTTTGATCTTCTTTTGGGCTCACGACTAGAACTTTTTTGTGACTTTGAAGACAGCTGTAGATTCTGAATGTCATTGGTAACAGACTGCACCTAAAATGTAATATTGTACCATACTTATCTGGTTAAGGCCGTGTTTACAGGAGCAAAGTTTCTATGACAAAGTAGGTTTGCCACAGAAAAATTTGCTCGTGTGAATGCCAAAATATGACAATGTTTCTTTGACAAATATATATGGTTAAGTTACTTCGATAAATTAAATTTGTCTGTGTAAACAGAGAAGTTTGCTAAAGATTACGTAACAAAGAACTTTGCTATAAGCGTGGAAAATGTGAGAAAGATTTTGTTTCATTGCTGCAGGTAACTTTGACGAATAATATTTGGTCGTGTGAACACTGCAGCAAATATTTCATTGCCAAAGTTTATATGACAAAGATTCTGTGGCACATTTTCTTTAACAAATAATTTGCTCCGTGTAAACGCAAAATGTTTGTCATACTTTCTTTGTTAAAGTTTCTGTGACATAGAAACTTTGCTCGTGTAAACGCGGCCTTATTTGGAGGTGGAAAACTGTCCTAACTGAATATGGTGATGACCCACTATATTACCAACATGACTCTAACTTTTGGGACAACAGGGCCTGCGTAAACATTGTAGACCAAGATCAGACTGCTCAGGAACAGCCTGCTCTGGGTCTGCACTGTCTGCTTCTCTCCAGCGCTGTTTGTGCATGTATAATTTCCTGGCAGCAAAATCACCTTGTTCATTTGTTTGATATTTACAGTTACTTATCAAGGAGTCAAAATATTTACCATAATCATGGTAAAGCTTGCCAAACTACATATACTTGTGCAAAATGAGAAAACTGCCCAAGATAAGATTTTTTTTAAACTAGAAATGTGTCGAAAGTACACAGATGCCCAAGCCTTGGGTACTGCCATTAAACTGTGCACAGGATTGCAGTAAGCATCAGTAGACAGAGACACATGAGTAATGATTCTTGTAAATTCCTGTTGTATTCAGACATATAATATATTATTATCCTCATACAAAAATCAAATTGCTACAAATATACAGGGGTTTTTTTAAGCGCGGGTCCGTTGGCCCGGGCCCGTTGATTTTGGCCTCGGGCCAGTTAAATCCCAATGTAGCAGGTCCGTCAGGCCAGTTGAATTTCGGGGAGTCATTTCGGGACATTCAGTTTGTTTCAAACTTGAAGCGAAAACCATCTGAAAACCAGTCTACTTTCGTTTTACTACGGATGATTTCATTGGACGATCAGAAATGTTTAATCCAATGAAATTTCTCCTCGCATTGCAAATAGACAATATGGCCGACCGATGAAGTTTGGGGATGAATCGCAGAAGTCACATGTAAAAAAATGGACCCCAAAGGACTTCTGCGCTTATTTCAACCCCCGCCATCTAAAAAACAAAAACAGCTGCTTAAGTCCGATGAAGAAAAAAAGCCACCCGAGACAAATACGAACAGTCTGACCGCCATCGGTACTTTCAATCTGGGTGGCTGACTGAAAATTTTCAAGTGCCTGAAGTGGCTCGAGTTTGATGATGCCCTAGGAATGAAATGTTCAATTTGTAAAACTAGGGACACAGTTGGCTCTTATGTTACTGGATGCACCAATTACAAGAAAACCTCACTGCTATATCATGAGGTATCGGACTTGGCTTATAATGGGTTAATTATCTTAAACATTCGGATACTAACAACTACAGATAAGACTGGATATTTGGTGATAAAGGATCATACATTTTAATGGTGCTTTATTTTATTGAATATAATTAGTCCTGTATATTCCGCATTGGAAAAATAGTCGGGCCAGTTGAAAATTGGGATGGCCAGTAGATTTTCCGTCCAGGTGGCCCTGCAGGCCAATGGCATTTTGGACCCTAGGAAAACCCCTGAATATAGGAACCCTAAAATCTACCTCTTACAAAAATCATAACCTTGCGCAGTAGACAGTGATATATGGATCATCATGAATATTAGAATTTTTACAGTAATACAGAAATGGTTAATGTTTTTGACTCAGCAAGTATTTCGGATAACTGCATTGTACCTCTTTCTCCACACTGCTCTCCTTTGATGAGTAATTCTCTCTGGCCAGCTCCTCATCCCAGTTTTCCTCTGACAGCCTCCTCTGGGGTGAATCGGACTTGGCTGTTGATACACTGCTAGACTGATCATCTGAATCAACAAAAACAGACATGATTTGCGTCATGAGAAAACGTGTCTAACGGTGTATGTAAACTCAGCCTGTGCATGTGCACAATGCGGCAGGGATCATTAGACTTATTGGGTGATTACTTTGAGACAACCTCTATTTGAGCCGCGACATGAGAAAACCAACAATGTGGTTGTACACCCAGCGCAGACAGAGCAGCTGGACATCCGTCAAGTCTGACCAGACTCTTTGCTAAGCACTTAAAGGGTAGCGAAGGGTCTAAGCTACCTCCATGCCGACAGCGAACTCTGATCAGACTGGGCGGATGCCCAGGTTGATCTGAGTCTGCGTTGAGCGCACAACCTCTTTGTTGTTTTGTCATGTCACGGCTCATTTGTGTATGTGTGTGTATTTTTTCTAAAAATGTCATTTAAGTTTGGTATATACTGTAATGTGCGTAAGTATTGGGAAACCTAAAATAATTGGTTTTCCATTTGTTCCAAATGGAAAATGAATTAATTTAGGTGTACCAAAATTTAGGCAAATTACGGCAAATGGGTTATTCTATCCCATATACCAAAAGGTGGGACTTTGTATATTGAAACATCTATCGGTAATATGTTGATGTAATTGTCCTAAAAGCTGATTTTGGTTTTACTACTTTAATACGGTGTGTGCAGTACTTAATTTTACTCCTTAAGTGTGTGCAGTGCTTACAGAAGGCAAACAGTGTATACCAAGATCAGACTATTCCTCAGATCTTGGTCTACACTATTTTGTCAGATACCTTCAAATAAACCTGCCTCATACATCCTAATTTATACCAAACATCCTTAGTTTTTCTGAATATGGTTTCAATAGTTTCATCTTAACAAAATCTTTTACCATTCAGTTCCTTTATGAACATTTGCACAAGTATGTCAATAAATAGATCAGCAGTGTTATTTAAAATCTTTGCATCAGGTCTGCTGAGGACCATAGCCTTCTCTAGAGTCTATTCTGTTTCTAACTTTGATAATGAAATTAGTCAAATTACCAAAATTTTGTTTCAGGACACATGTTGGATCTCTGTCTACTGTAAAAAGTATTGGGACAGATAGGTCTGAGCAAACTGGTGCAGACCCAGATCAGACTGCTCCTAGAGGAGCAGTCTGGTTGGGTCTACACTGCTTGCCATTTCATATGCATCTTTTGGACACAGTACATGTTTAAAACCAAATTGTTCCATTTTTAGGAAAATTACATAAATTATTTTTGGAGTCCCAATTTTTAGAATTTTTTACCATATGCACTACCTTGAATACTGTCTGCATCCTCTCCCGCTTCCAGTTGCTGCCTGTGTTTGACTAGACTCGGTGGCTGGTAAATACCAATAGTTGGCCTCTTAGCTTTTCTTCTCTCTCTCTCCTCTTTCTTTTTTCTTTCTTCCTCTTTTCTTTTCTCCTCTGAAAATATGAAATATACTGAACAATGTAGATTTCACAGGATTTTTGTTTTATCACATGCAGTTGATTCAACTTGATTGCATCAAAATTTAGAAGCCTGCTTGACTCTTCCAGTATGACTCAGCCACTGAGGCTGGTCATATGCGAGGGGATATCTTTTAGATATATGAAAAGTGAATCACTTTTCCATTGCACCACTTAAATGATCCTATGAAATTACTAATTAAGGTACCATGTCAGACAAATGGAGGCTAAGGTAGTAGTATTACAGCGCTGTCCTTTATTAACATTGAGCAGCTAAGATTTTTGATGAATGCAATGAGCTGCGATACTACAAAACCAACAAAGTGGTTCATACGCTCAGCAGCGACTCACTTCAGCCTAGGCGTCCACCCAGACTGACCAGAGTCTTTGTTGTGCGCTTAATGGTAACTAATGGTCTAAGCTAGCTCCATGCGGACAGCAGAGACTCTGATCAGACTGGGTCGATGCCAAGACTGTTCTGAGTTTTCGCTGGGCCCAAATACCACTCTGCCGGTTTTGTCATGTTGTGGCTCAAAAAGTTTTAAGAAACTAATCACAAATAAACTTACCGTCAGATATTAGCTTTGATTAAAATAATAATAAAAGGACTTGAAACATATGCTCAATTAATGCAGCTGAGCTATAACATAGCACCCTAGTGAAAAATATAGATGAGTTTTGTCCAAATGAAGATGAGTTTCATCCCCATATATTGCGTAGACCTACGAGAATCAAATATTTTTTTTCAGTTACATTTACTCCTGAATGTAGGCTACTTTCAGTTTCGTTTTCCCCCAAGGTAACGATTATCTCGTTGATAATAGATGTTACAACGAATAATCCCGGCCGGACACATGCGTTAACAAGTTCATTCACAATTTCAGTGATGAAAGGTTGTGGGTCGAATGCAGATCAGCTCAGATAACCGGTACAGGGGTTTTCCTAGGGACCAAAATGCCATTGGCCTGCAGGGCCACCTGGCCGGAAAATCTACTGGCCATCCAAATTTTCAACTGGTCCGACTATTTTTCCGATGCGGAATATACAGGACAAATTATATTCAATAAAATAAAGCACCATTAAAATGTATGATCCTTTATCACCAAATAGACAGTCGTATCTGTAGTTGTTTAGTATCCGAATGTTTAAGATAATTAACCCATTAACCCAAGTCTGATACCTCATGATATTGCAGTGAGGTGTTCTTGTAATTGGTGCATCCAGTAACATAAGAGCCAACTGTGTCCCTAGTTTTACAAATTGAACATTTCATTCCTAGGGCATCATCAAACTTGAGCAACTTCAGGCACTTGAATTCAGTCAGCCACCCAGGTTGAAAGTACCGATGGCGGCCAGACTGTTCGTATTTGTCTCGGGTGGCTTTTTTTTCTTCATCGGACTTAAGCAGCTGTTTTTGTTTTTTAGATGGCGGGGGTTGAAATAAGCGCAGAAGTCCTTTGGGGTCCATTTTTTTACATGTGACCTGCGATTCATCCCCAAACTTCATCGGTCGGCCATATTGTCTATTTGCAATGCGAGGAGAAATTTCATTGGATTAAACATTTCTGATCGTCCAATGAAATCATCCGTAGCAAAACGAAAGTAGACTGGTTTTCAGATTGTTTTCGCTTCAAGTTTGAAACAAACTGAATGTCCCGAAATGACTCCCCGAAATTCAACTGGCCTGACGGACCTGCTACAGTGGGATTTAACTGGCCCGAGGCCAAAATCAACGGGCCCGGGCCAACGGACCCGCGCTTAAAAAAAACCCTGCGGTATTTTGTTGCTTGTATGACCTCGCTTCACTGTCCTGGAAGCCATGTTTTCGGGGCTTTTCCAATACTGGCTCTCGCCATTTACACTGTTGCTGATAATACGCTGAGAACCAGTTGAAATTGATTTCCTGTTCCTATACTTGTAACGTGTTATAAGAGCGGAACCAGTTTAGTGCATGCTCGATTTGCCGCACCGAACCGCAGATGGCGTGGTGCTGATAAAAAACGGTACGCACGGATTGTTTCCGTTTTGCGTATTGCCGATTTCTTTTGTGTTTTGTTACGCTTCCAGATCGCCTTGAATTGATTTTTTGGATTATTTAATTGGGTAATTACGCAAATACGCTTACTAATTAAGGTACTGAGGGTTATGGCTCTTTATCTCTACACATCGTGACGTCTGTTAGTGTTTTATAGTTGAGCGAACTTTCATATGGAGCGGACATGAAGCTAATACAAAGTTGCTATACATGTACAAAAAATACAAAGGGGCATAATTCCATTGAAACTGAAAGAGGAATTTAGAACTACGGATAACTAATCAGTAATAAATAAGTACGAGAGGAGTGATGATTGATTACCAGTTTCAGGGCACTCAGCCAGCCATTATTTAGGGACTGAAATGAAATAATGGCTTCTCTGTTTCAAAAATACAGGTTTTTAGGTTTATACCGATGATCAATATCTTTTTCAATATGCATACATTGGCACTAAAACATCAATCCTCATGCACCTATTTGCAGGAGCCCAGGTAGCTCAGTGGGATAAGGGCTGGCCTGCTGATCTAGTGGACCCGAGACCGATTCCCTGAGGTGGAAATCTTCTCAATCATCTTTACTTGGATCATAAACAGTGTTTCATTGCATACAGCCTTATCCTGTCATTCTGATAATACTGCAATACTGCTGAAAAGTACATAAAATCTCAAGTCATACATTCATCAAGCGCCTATTTTAAATACAAAACCAGCATCAACCTCCATTATGCTGCCATTTCTCAGGTCTAGGATAGCCATAAATTTAAAGACAGTCTGTAAATTTACAGACTGTCTTTAAATTTACAGACATTTTAGTCTTTAAATTTACAGATTTGGGCACATGTATTGTGGAAAACGGTGCTTAACATTAAAACCGCATTTCGATATCTGTGATGTTGAATGTAATTTGAGTGAAATAACATGAAGAGCATGAATGCAGACGATGACCATGTTGCTCCTGCTAACGACAAATCTTCAAAGTTAAGGTGTTTCTTTAAACGTAGTATTCTATGCCGTTCTGTTCAAACAGAGTCTGTTAAAAAAGATTTAGATAGTGCAAATTATTATTCTACTGCTAAATCAAGACTGCCAGTCGTGTAAAGCACCGCCATTTTGACCTCAGACATTGAAATGTGCCTACGGCATATTGGGTACCACTTACCATTGGACGAATTGGCTTTGGTACGAAACGCCCCGAAACCACTAATATTAGTTCCTTTAGACTGATTTTGCAGTCAAAGGGAAAGCACTGTGTCTGGTTTAGATTAAATTTCAGTTTTCTTATGATAAAAGAAGAAAGCACGAAAGCAAATGTATGCAATCTTCCGCAAAATGTCAACCGCAATGTGATGAAAACAGACAGGTAAGCCAGAGATTGCAGATTTTTCATAGGATTTATTTTCAGCAAATATTTTATGCAAGTCTGTAAATTTACAGACTAAGATATCTATAAATTTAAAGACAGTCTTTTAATTTACAGACTGTTCATAAATTTACGGCTATCCTAACCCGAGTCTTCTCTGGCTGCAAAATTGGGTCTTGCAGCCAGAGCGATACTGCACTTAAAAACTCTAATTCAGCCGATCCATCAGTGGATCGGCGAAGCAAAATTCTAATTTTGGTTAGTTTTATCAATTACCTGCGCAAAAGATATACAGTGGCTAATTCCTTATTCATTTTTGCACCATTCTGCAGTGTTTGTCACATTTTATTCCATTTTGAACCATAATAATCTTTGATCGAACTTAATGAGGTAAAGAAAAATATCGCTTTTTGTTGATGACCTCGTTTTGATTTGACAGTTCTTGCGCGTGCCGGTGTACAGGTAAAAATATCCAACATCATTTCAACATCACAAATCGGGTCCGTGGAAACACCCAAACCACCCCAAACCTTTACCAAACCAGCCTCCTCGGATTCACATCACCCTCTCACCCTTCCACACTTACACCAGCACTTCTCCCACTCCATTCCAAACAGTATCTAGTCTATATAGATTCAAAATAAAAAGAGTACTTCAATAAGTGATTGCCTCTTGAGCACATTCTCGTGAGCAAAATCATGCAACATCTATCTGACCATAAGATTTTAGTTGAGTCTCAGCATGGCTTCAGAAGTGGTGGGTCATGCGAGACTCAACTGGTCCAGTTCATTCATGATTTGAAGGCAAACCTAGACAGAGCCAATAATAAAGGTCACAAACAAACAGACCTCATTATTATGGACTTTGCCAAGGCTTTTGATAAGGTCCCCCATAGACGATTGATTTATAAACTGGAGTATTATGGTATCCGAAATGATATCCTCCGGTGGATCTCTGCCTGGCTATCTGGAAGGACACAAAAAGTTGTTCTGGATGGTGTCTGTTCAGACCCTCTCCCCGTGTTGTCTGGTGTCCCCCAGGGTTCTGTTTTAGGGCCCATCCTGTAATCTTTATTAATGACCTGCCAGACAACATAAGCTCCACAGTCCGCCTTTTGCTGATGACTGTGTACTCTATAGAAATATTAGACGGTCCGAAGACCAACAGATACTCCAAGATGATTTAGATAAATTGACACTTTGGGAAGAGGCAAGGCTCATGAAATTTAATGTTGCCAAATGTCACTCTATGAGGGTGACTAGGCACCCCCTCCAAAGCAAATAATCCATGGTTGTACATTGCATAACCAAGTCCTAGAGAATGTATCGTCAGCCAAATATTTAGGAGTTGAAATTACGGATGACCTCGAGTGGGGTCAGCACATTAATGAAATTACCAGTAAGGCTACTAAGACTTTGGGTTTCCTTCGTAGAAACTTGACTTTTGCATCGAAGGAAATCAAGGCTGCTGCATATAAAACTTTGGTCCGGCCCAAATTAGAATATGCAGCGCCAGTTTGGATGCCCCATAACCAAGTTGATACTAACAGAATAGAAATAGTACAGAGGACTGCTGCCCGTTGGACCTGTAGGCGCTGGCGCTATCAAAGCCATGTGGGAGAAATGTTAGAAGAACTCCAATGGCCAGACCTGCAGGAAAGACAACAGCAGGCTTCTCTGTCTCTATTCTACAAAATTCATAATAATCTTGCCATTGTAGATAAGAATAAGTACCTATCTGAGGTCGGTGAAGGGAGCAGGAGAACTAGGTCCCATCCATTCCAGTACCACCGTCTAAACGCTTACACGGACGGTTTTAAGAATTCTTTTTTTCCCCAGGACAATTGCAACTTGGAATGACCTTACAACCGAAGCTGTCTTTTCGGAGACAGTTGATGGGTTTAGGGCCAAAATTTAATATCCTAGGGTAGAGCAGGGGTTAGGCATGGAATGCCTGCCCCTGAGGACTTCTTGTAAATAGTTTTAATCTGCTGGTGGCTTTGTCACAAAATCATTTATTTATTTATTTTTTTATTTATTTTTTTTTTTTTGTGACAACTTATGCGCCACACCAGAAACCTGTCATCATGGTCAAAGTTGACCGAGGACAGTAAAGATAGAAAGAAAGAAAGCCTCATGATATATATGTATGTAACTTCGAGTTTAAGTATTAACAAAAATAATAATCACAGTATAATAATAATTAAGTCAATTATTTTGTACATTTTTGTATGTCACGCAGGGTTAGAGGAGGGGGGGGGGGGGGGGGGGGGGGGGGGGGCGACCATTTATACATCCCCCCCCCAAAACCAGCCACCCTGGATACAACTAGAACCCTACCCCTAGCGCAGCGGCACATTAATTTAAAGAACGAGAAAGGGAGGGGAGAAAAGAAATTATAGGCTGAATTATACTCGCCAATTGACCTGAGATGTTGGTGTCTTGGTGCGGGAGGGGATGGGGTTCTAGTTTGTACCCAGGGAGGCTGGTTTGGGTGGTATGAAAGTGGTTTGGGGTGGTTTGTGATGTTTTGGGGTGTTTCCACGGACCGTCACAAATCCGGACGTTTCGCGCTTAGACAATTCGTTCTTTCATTCAAGGAATTCTGTAAAGAAGGTCAATCCGGGTCAATTCAGCCCGGACAACTCGTCTATTCCGTCCTATATACGTGCCACTGCGCAAGGGGTGGGGTTCTAGTTTGTATCCAGGGTGGCTGGTTTGGGGTGGTAGAAATGGTCGCCCCCTCCTCCCCCGCCCCCTGTCCCACCCTGCGTGACATACATAAACGTACGAAATAATTTACTTTATTATACTGAGATTATTAATTTTTCGTTAATATTTAAACCCGAAGTTATTAAAAGAGATACGTACATACACATCATGGGTAAACACTTATTAAAGTGTTCTTTTTATTTTGAATCTATATAAATACTGTTTGGGATGGGTGGGAGCGGTGTTGGTGTATGTGTGGAGGGACAGGGTGGTGATATGAAACTGGGGATGCTGGTTTGGCGCGGTTTGGTAGAGGCTTGGGGTGTTTTGGGGTGTTTCCACGGACCCCCTACGAAACGGATAAAGTGACCGATAGTATTTTTTCTTATAAACACCGGACTGACCTCACGCGATCTGTCAACAAAAACAATAATGGCGGAGATATGTTACAAATCTCGACTCGCTCTAAAAAAATTGTTATTTATCTGCTTTTAGACGGGGTATCACATTGAATTACTGTGCCGAGTCATCAAAAGGTATTTTTTGATAGGATTGCAAAGTTTACATATAACTGCAACATAATACGCAATAGAAATTCAACCAGAAACCAAGGGCATCTGTGGGAAATACAATATTAGAGTTTTCATCACTTTCGTTCCTCTGACGTTAATAAGCCGCCAATCAAAATTATAAAAAGGCTTTTTCAGTCAGAGAAGGCTCGGATTACGGCTATCCTAGACCTGTTTCTGGTGCCTTCTTATTGAAAAGTTCAACAAAAGCAGTGTGCTGTACAGCGTTAAAACTCAATGTACATCTTAGATGTGCAGTGTTAAGGGACAGCATCGTAAAACAAATTTTAATTACGCAAATTATCCAGGACAGAACCATATTATTACAATTTTATACAAGGAAAATTGCCGCGAAAACCAATGACATGATTCAAGTGAAAACCGTTATTCGAAACTTTTTCATTCGTAGGTCGCTGGCTGTATTACTGCTACGAAGATTACAGCACAAAAGAGCTGCCATCTTAGATCAAAGGTTTAACCTTGCTCCCGTAACTTTTCTTCTCTCAATCGTTTTTTCTCTTCATTTTTATGAGCAATTTCTTCCAGTTCTTTGTAAGAAATTCTGACAACATCCGCGGCCATTTTTGGTAAATTTACTATTCCTATCTTCTTCATTAAAGAGTCAAATTGTGATTATCTCCCTTGCAATTTTTTTTTTGCAGACGATTCTTTGGATAACCTTCGTGCCAGAATTCTTGCACTTAAACCCCTTCTAAAGGTGAGCATGCGTGTTCTTCCCGCTAACAGCTGATTTTTCTCACTCTCAATTTATTTTCTAGAAAACAGTATTTTTGTAGGTTAAACTTTGTTGTGACAGCTGGTACTTTTTCTTTAAGTGAGTTTTTACTTATTGGGTTTGTTACTAGTATGTTTTTGACAGAAACTTCTTGGTAAGTAACCTTTTTTTGAAATGTGTCCCGAACTCTTCTATGTTATAAGCGGCAGCCATTTTGTATTGAGATCTTCTTTGCTGTAAGCGGCACTGCAGCTACGAGAACTTGGATTGTAAACTAAGAAAAATTGCAAAATGTTGGTAGGTATTCTTTGCCCCATGATTATTGTGCTAGCAGTCCTGCACATTGTAGATACTTCTGATCACAAGGCGATCAATTCTGAGCTAGCTAGACCATGCATTCGACCAAACAACTTCAGACCTAACCACCGAGTTTTGTTAGCTAGCTTGAAAAGTTCCATGGCACATTCCGGTGAAGGAGCCAAGAGTCTCCTCACTTTCATACTTATGTTTCCTCCTTATTTCTATATCTTCGGATGTAGAATTGAACCCAGGTCCCACGGATTTTCCGTGCGGCAACTGTGCCATTGAAGTCCTTGATGATGATGCTGCTTTGGTAGCCTGGCACAACCTGTTTTCGACCGCTTAAGCATTATTTTGTCGTGTTTTATTTCCCTTCAAGCTCAATTCTTATGATTATTGCCTTATATGGTCCCTCAGTCAAAGAGCAAGAAATACAGGACAGTGAAGTTTTGATTTTTCTCCTTTCGGTCTAGCAAGGCCTTTTATTTCTGAAATTATCAGAGGCAGGACATTCTGAAAATAAACAACCTAAATCCGACCGCCTGGTGTAAATAATTTCTGACAAAAAGAAATTGTTTTATAACTGTTTCTTCTCTGTCAATACCACCTTACAAAAGCAAAACACATACAAACTACTTTTGGATACAAGCACTAAGCCCAACACACTATGTCAATATACATAAGGTACAGTTCTCTGAATGAACATTTGAATTACTGGGGGTAGGGTTCATATTACTGGTAAACAATATTTTTTGCACTATCAACAGAGACAGAGCAAGTGGATTTCAACACAGGGAAAGCTAGGCCTCTCATCAGTATAAAAGATAACTGTTGAAGACCATGATGAGGCATTTAATTTTTCAATTTCTGACACATGAACAATTTAAAAAAGCTGAGAAAATAAAGAAAACTGCCATAAGCACGGTAGACCAAATATTTATCTCAAAATAAATTTGTATGGTAAGATTTTCAGTTTTGTTGGGAAACAATGGTCACGGAAAATACATTTAATCATAAAGATGTATAAACAAAGACTACGGTTTCAAGCATGTATAAATAGTTGCCATGGAAACAAGCAGATAATTTGGTAATAAGAAAAACCTCAAGAAAACAGGGTACTTCACTGAAATGCTTATTCATGGCTCACACTCAGCAACCAAATCTAAACAGACACCACTGCCTAACATGCCTGTCTTTGTTGTAACAAAGATACCATCACATCTGCAAAGTTCAGCTTGTTTAGATTTTCATGAGGCAAAGTCTTAGGTGGTCGAAATTAGGCAGTGGTCGAAAACAGGTTGTGCCGGGATATGTGATGAGTGTGGCCTGTGGTTCCACATACAGTGCCAGGCCATTGGCCAAGACACGTATGATGATTTGGTTGCCACAGATAAGTCTTTCTCGTGGATTTGTTCGAACTGTGACCATCCGAATTTCTCTAACTCCGCTCACTCGTCCTTCGCGTCGTATGTTTCGCCGAATAATTACAGTATTTTAACAGATGAAGAAACGGAAGATACAGAACAGCTCCCTCAAGCACCGACACCCACGGTTACTCATCATCATAGACCCTCGTCTAACAAAATTTATAACCTTAAGGTGCTAAATATAAATTGTCAGTCTCTGGTAAACAAAAAAGCAGAGTTTCAAGCCTTGCTTGACTTACACAAACCAGATGTCGTAGTTGGCACAGAGTCTTGGCTCACCACATATCACTATGACAGTGAGTTTTTCCCAAAAGCACGTGGCTACACTCCTTTTAGGGAAGATAGAGTTACAGATACAATGGGGGGTGGTGTCTTTATCCTGATAAAAGACTCCCTCATTGCAACTGAACAAAAGCAGTTTAAGACAAATTGCGAGATAATTTGGGTTAAACTTGACATCGTTGCAGCAAAACCCCTTTACATTGCAGCCTACTATCGCCCGAAAGAGAATGATGCTCAGAGCCTGGAAGAACTCAGAAGGTCTCTGGAAATGGTAAGTATGAAAAAAGGCAACATGTGGATACTGGGTGACTTCAATTTCCCCAAGTTCTCATGGGACTCTGACCACGTACCTACCATTAGACCAGGATGCAGCTATTCTTCTGTCTATAAAGATTTCGTCTCCTGTCTAGATGATTTTGGCCTGGTTCAAATGGTAAGTAAACCTACCAGAGGTGATAATATTCTTGACCTGTTCCTGACAACAAACTACACTTTGGTAAACACTGTTGAAATCCTATCTGGCATCTCAGACCATGACATCTCCATTGCAAATGTCAAAGTCAAACCAACAGTGAGTCGACAAAAATCCAGATCAGTACCACTATTTAGAAAAGCTGACTGGGATGGTTTCAAATCCTTTATGAGGATCAAAGCTTCAGAAATTTTGGGTTGCCTCCAAGAAAGTACCGCTGAGGAAATCTGGAATGCTTTTACACTTGCTATTAATTCAGGAATAAAAAATTTTGTACCCATCAAAAAACTTAGTCAAAAACGCAGCCTGCCATGGATTACTCAAGAAATACGTCGACTCATTAGAAAAAGGGACAAACTCTACCAAAAACAGAAGTCAGGGACAGAAAAGAATAGGTATCACTTCAAGCAGGTCAAACACCTAGTTCACAACAAACTAAAAGTAGCTTACAATAATTATTTGGCTGATATACTGGGGATGGGTTCAGGGGGGGACAGTAGAAATTCTGGGTTCGCACCAAAGAAACTCTTCTCACTTATCAAAAACAGTAGACAGGATGATCGGGGTATATCTTTGCTGAAAGACAATACAGACGGTACATTACACAGTGACAATGTCAAAAAGGCCAATCTTTTGAATAAACAATTCCAGTCTGTTTTTACATGCTTATCCCCACTTAGGCTAGGGCAGCTATGCACTCAGAGCATTCAGGGTTTGTTTCAAGAAAATCTTCCAGCTAACCTAAAACCCTCATGCCCTTCTATGCCGGAAATTAACATTGACATCAATGGAGTTCTTAAACTTTTGTTCAATCTTAATCCTGAAAAGGCTGCTGGGCCTGATTCAATAAAACCTATTATGCTGAAAGAACTAAGGATAGAGATTGCCCCAGTTATCTGTTTGCTGTTTGAGAGATCCCTTCAAACTGGCCAACTACCCTTGGAATGGACAAAAGCTCAAGTGTGTCCCCTTTTTAAGAAGGGGGATAAAACAGACCCTGTCAATTATAGGCCCATCTCCTTGACATGCATTGTGTGCAAGGTGATGGAGCATATAATATCATCCAACATTTCTAAACACCTGACTCAGCATGATGTCCTTTATGAATTACAACATGGCTTTCGGGAAAAACGCTCCTGTGAAACGCAACTTATTCAGCTTGTGGAAGACCTTGGAAGGCAGCTGACTTTGAGAAAGCAAACAGATTTAGTTCTTTTAGACTTCAGTAAAGCCTTCGACAAAGTGAATCACTTGAAATTATTATTTAAACTTTCGAACTTTGGCATTAAAGGAAACACTCTGAAATGGATAAGGTCTTTCTTGATTGGTCGATCTCAAACTGTTGTACTGGATGGGGAGTCTTCAAATGAGGTTCCAGTGACCTCTGGGGTACCCCAGGGGTCTGTATTGGGCCCGCTCCTCTTTCTGTTGTACATAAACGACCTTCCTGAAAATGTACAATCTCAAGTTAGGCTCTTTGCTGATGATACCGCTGTTTACTTGACTGTATCTAGTTCAGGGGACAGTAGTGTACTCCAGTCCGATCTAGACATTCTGCAGAGCTGGGAACGAACCTGGGACATGGAGTTCAATCCAAGTAAATGTCAGGTGCTCCACATTTCTAGGTCCAAAAACCCGTTAAGGTCAAAATACTATATGCATGATCAGGAACTGGAGGCTGTAGATGCAGCCAAGTATCTTGGGGTAAGCATCAGCACAGATCTTAGCTGGAACTCTCACATAAACAATATAACTGCTAGTGCTAATAGAACTTTAGGCTTTGTAAAAAGAAATGTGAAAACAAAAAATGAAGAAATTAAAACACTGGCATATAACTCACTAGTAAGACCCCAGGTTGAATATGCGTCTTCTGTCTGGAGCCCATACACGAAAGAAAATATAGAGAAAGTTGAAATGATTCAACGAAGGGCAGCAAGATGGGTATCCAATGATTACTCTCCCTACAGCAGCGTGACAGAAATGATGAGTAACCTTGGATGGCGGTCGCTTGAGTGCAGACGTTACGATGCGCGTCTCGCTATGTTTTATAAGGTAGTGTATGGCCTGGTTGCTATTCCCGTTCCGTCATATTTCGAACAGCCCACCAGATATACTCGTCACATGCATCCTCTCTCTTACAGACAGATCCATACATCTGTCTGTTATTATCAGTATTCATTCTTTCCCATGACTATTGTACTATGGAACAGATTACCAGCTGATCTCGTCCAAGTTTCAGATCTTGACTCCTTTAAATTAGGAGTCAGTAAGATCAGTCATACCCTCCCCTAAACATAAATACTGTTTTTATCCTGATTTTAAACTCTTCTTAACACTAACCCTTTCATCTATATTTCACCTTTCTTTTTATCTTTTTATTCTGCACTATCTCACTTTTTTACTTCTTTTACTAACACACCATGCGTGGTGAAATCCAAATAATACCCGAAAGGGGGTTGTGGATCATGTCAAGATAGATAGATAGATAAATACCACCCTTCCCATTCTCACCGCCTTGGGGAAGTGGTTGGAGGAGGGGGGGGACGCTGGAGGAGGCGGCGGGGGAGGGGGCGGGGCGGATTTTCAGACCTAAAAAAATTGATGCGAGTAGGCCTACCTGCGGACGCAGATCTATCGACCTTAGGGGTTAGGGGAATTTTAGGGAATAGGCCTATGATCCGTTTGAATATGGACCCCCCCCCCCCCCCCCCCCCCCCCCCACCCCCATCTGAATAAAATGAATAGCCTAATTTTAGTTCTCAAATGTTAGGGGAAATTGGGGTAACTGGGACAACTGGGTTATTGAGACAGATTTTATTCTCTGCGCTCCAGACCCAACATATGCAGTGGACTCGACACTACAGTGTTAGAAATAAGCAATTGCCCACTTGCCCGACACGGGTTAAATTTGCTGGGGGCAAGCTGATAGTCTTGGAAGGTTGCCCCCTGGACAACCTGAAATTCTGGGAGATAAAATTCTGGAAAATAATTTTGTTTCATGTCTGTTCTGAAGTTTTGCATGAGAATGAGAAATCTGAAACCCACCAACATAGTGTTCTGAAGGAGAAAAATAAAAAGAATCTCAGTCAAAGTAGCACTGTGAAAATGATTAGGCAGCTGTGATCAAAACTGTTGGTCAGTTATCTCTGAAGTTCATGAATTCATGCTTAGTGTCATAGAAAGGGAGAATATTTTTGGACTATGTTTACTGTGTGACTTCAGAAGAAAATGACATGTAAATGGTTTAATGAAATACAGGGGGCTAGGGGCAAGTTGAAACCTCGGCGGGCAAGCTGAAATTCATTTCAGGTTGCCCCCAGGGCAAGTTGCTGTCTGGGTCTTATTTCTAACACTGCACTATCGGATCAAGTTCAATAAAACTCCTGTTTTGTTGTATGTGTACGCTAAAAGTATGAATGTTATGACACATAAAAATTGCAAAGTATCCCTTCTATTCATCCAAGTCAAAATATTTACGAAATTTATTCCTATAAGGGCAGATAACCTATCGAGGCATACAGGAGGGTCTTACGACAGTAACGAATCAGGTGCGACAGTATCGGATCATATGATGTTTTATAGGAGAGTTTCTCCGAGGCATTCTGACAACCTTCTTAGCCTCAATAATTTTGCTACATAAACAGCAGGACCTATTAAACTCTCGGAGAAAACTTTTACGGCCTTTCAACGATATTTTCTGTGGTCCTTCACCAGCAACGGGTTTGTCTGATAAATAAAAGTTAAAATTTAATGTATACAAAAGTACAAGCATGCCAAAAATTCTTAACCCAGTAATCCCCTGCGCCCCATAGCATGGAACTACTCAAACAGTAAAGATCATAAACTGCCTATGCAAAGTGTAGACCATGATAAGACCGTAGTGTCTGATCTGGATCAAAGATTTACGGTGATTTTCCGCCTTAACGATATTTCAGTGCAATCAGTGTATAATCACTACATGGTCATTCAGCGAGTTCTCCGGCATTAATCTGAGTCTACACAATGTACAGATGTCCATCCGATGAACGCAAGTTATTACTGGGTTCACACACATGCGAACTGATCTCGAGTATTTCTTCAGAATGTTTAGCAGAAGCTTAGTTGTGCTACGCATAACCTTCATTATCATATGCTAGAATGTGGGGCGTCGGATGGGGGATATTTTACAAAAAGGATGTTGTCTTAGTTTTATACTGATCATATTTGAAAGAATACTCAGCAGCCACTCAGGTAGTTAATTTATGACTTATTTTCAGCATCAGACCATACATCCAACATGCAGTTTTCCAGTTGAGGCCTGTATTTCAGTTCAAATTATACATGTATAATGATCCGTTACTGTCGCACATCAGTGCCTCACTTTTCAAGTCTTTAGTTTCATCAAATACTGGGATGTCACAAAAATTATGAATGCCTGCAATTTTAGGGATGCCAGGACACATTACAAAGCAAAATTGGTTTCAATCGCCTAATGATAAAATAGTTTAAATAATCAAAATCTATTTTGGGGGTAACGAGCAACAGGCAAAATGAAAGCGCCACTGAAGAGGGGCCAAGCTTTTCAACAACTCTGATTTGTTTCTCAGCCGCAGATTTCGATCGAATTTTTCACCCTGCACTTAGCGATTGGTTGAACTTGATGACTGTAATATAATGGTAAAAAAATTTTCTTCATTTGTGAGAAAAATGGCTGATAACCTACCAGTGATCCGATACTGTTGATGATCCGATACTGTCGAGTCCACTGTGGTACTTTCCAAGACAATAAATATTGCTAGAGCATTACTAGAGCTATTTATTTGATTTCTAAGAATCTTAGGTATCCGAAGCAGGCACTGGGGGCATCCTTAAATTTAAGGTCCGGAATACGCGTACTCATCTGCATAAGAAGGATATAGCAATGGTCAGTTTGAACCATCATCATAAGTTACCCTTCCATCGAAACACTTAAAATTACTTCACTCGAGCAAGGGAAAACAAGGGTCTTTGCCTAAAGTCGAACTAAAGTATTATTTTATCCTGTTAATAACCTAATATTTATCAGACCCTTTGTAAAATGTAGGCTAATGCCTGGCGTAAGCTATGACTGAAGTGACGTTCAAGTTTACGGGGCACATGTACGAATAACATTTTTAAAATGAATTAGTTTATAAACATGCATTTTGTATATTCACATTATACGTGTATTTATTGAAAAGCCCTGTGGTAAACCATTAGAACGTAATGTAGGTTTATACTTCAATAACTACATCGGTACACGCGACGTTACATGACGTTAAGTGACGTCAAAATAAACCATGGTTCTCCAATCTGATAGGACGTAGGCGACCTTATGACGTCGTTGTGACGTCGTTGACGCTGTTCCGCTTTCATTAGAAAAACTGCGTATAAATGATTTTATACTTCAACTGTAGCCCCTATCGCAAATTTGTGGTCAAAAATAGATAGAAAAGAGTGTAAACATAAGCAATGAACTTAATTTTTCTGGTGTTTATTGAAATTTCTTTTATACTTTTCAATGAATTATAGAGATTTCTCGAAGAAATCGAAACTGACAATCTCACTGTTTCAAACAGTAAAATTATCACTTTCGATTTCACTGTTTCAGATATAGGATTTTTGTGAAATAGCCTCAAGTTTTATTTTTATTAATTGGCTCTAATGTACCTGGCTTGACAAAAATTACGTCACGCATGTTTGCACGTCATTACGACGTTAATGACGTCACTTAAAGCGCCAACGTAACATTGTTTATGCACGCGACGTCAGGCCGCCTTAGTCTCTTATAGGCATTCTTTCTGGGCAAATCTTTTGAGACCTGTTTATCAAAATAATATTTGAAGCTATTTTTCGGTTGCAAACAACCAATATCATACCCAATAAACGCGCTGGAAGCATAAAAAAAATTGATGCAAAACGGCTAGAAAAAAGTGCGTTTCTGTCGTGATGGCTGACGCTCTTGAATAAACAGAATTATTGTGATTTTCAAGCATAAAAGAAATAGAAAATTTGACCTTTTCAGTGTAAGATGAATTTTTATAGTCTAGCCTGCATATATGTATTTGCTGGAAAAAAAACGTGTGAAAAGACAGAAAAATAGACAGATAGAGAGAAGAATAAAAGCAATGAGCACAGTTTCCAGTGCCGCGATACAACAACTCATTGTGCAAATACATGCATACCAAGTTCAAATGGCGCTTCCGACGATTGAAGCCTTTGAAATTTTGGAAAAAATCTCTAATGCAGGCAGAAACACGCCAAGTGAGGTCATTGCGAATACGCTGAATTTTTAAAACATAGAACTAGAACCGTAGTGAGCCAAACCCTTAGCCTACCAGATGAGATTGCCCCCTTTACCATTGGCTGCTCCCGTGGCAAAATATTTTGTCTGTGAATGCTCATTTAGAAAAGGGCATTCATTTAAATACGTTTTTGACAAAAAATAAAATAAAATAAACTGCTTTATAACAGTCATTTTTGTTTTCAGTTTCAGAACCCAAATATTCACGAAGTATTTTCTGACAAGGAATAAGAAACCACCAGCAGCTTCTAAACTAAGCAATTGGAATCATCCACGTTAACACAGTCATGCAGGTATGTTTTAAAATATGTATGTGAGCAACACACACACACACCAAGGTTTTCCCTCGGCCTTGAATTTAAGGAGTTTTTGGGACCCACATACCAAATTTTTAAGAGTCCAATGCCAAAAGTAAAGGGTCCTGTACTCTGAAGAATGTTATGAAATGTCCAAATGAAATATCAGAATTTCATAAATACTTTATTTTGAAAATCATTACTTTGTATTGCGCCAAGAATAATATAATTTTTATAAGAATTCATCACTTCGAATTGGGACTTGGATTTTGTTTTGAGAGTCCCAATGGATGCACAGATTTTTTTCTGGGAGTCCCAGGCACCATTTTGGGGGGTCTGAGACAATCTTGAGTCCGGGAAAATCCTGCACACACACACACACACACACACACACACACACACAATTTCTTTTAACGAATACCAGTGCAGTCTAATGACGTAACGTCAGATGTTGGTGACTATTTCATTTTCAAGCCATCTTTATAATTTTCCCTTGATACAGTATTTCTAATGGACGAGCAAACGTCATAAATTTTATACCATTTGAAAGGTTATTTTTGTAAAGCTTTAGACGACGGAAAAGAAGTTCGATCGGTGTTCTGTGATATAAGCAAGGCTTTTGATCGGGTTTGGCATAAGGGTCTTTTATTGAAACTTAGGTGCGTCGGCATCAGGGGTTCTCTTCTGAAATGGTTTTCAAACTATCTTTTGGATAGGAAGCAGCGTGTGGTCATTCCTGGTGCATCTTCAGAATGGTCATCAGTAACAGCAGGTGTTCCACAAGGATCTATTCTCGGCCCTCTTTTATTCCTTATTTTCATAAATGATATTGTTATTGATCTAGACACAAATGTCAGGTTATTCGCCGATGATACGAGCCTATATATTATCGTTGATACTCCTGTTGATGCTGCTATGAAGCTTAATAGTGATCTCCTTAAAATCCACAACTGGGCAACACGATGGCTAGTTACTTTTAATCCTTCGAAATCAGAATCTTTGTTAATATCAAGGAAACGATTAGCAATGGATCACCCACCTTTAGTTATGAATGACCAACCAATTTCGGAAGTAAATTGTCATAAACATCTCGGATTGTTGTTTTCTAGTAATGGAACTTGGCACGATCATATTGATCATATTACATCAAAAGCTTGGACTAGGATAAATGTCATGCGTAAACTTAAGTTTGTCTTGGATCGGAAATCACTTCAAACTATTTATTTTACTTTTATTCGGCCTATCTCGGAATACTCCGATATTATTTGGGATAACTGTACTCAGTATGAAAAAGATGAATTAGATAAGATCCAATTAGAAGCGGCAAGGATAGTATCTGGTACGACTAAATTGGTTTCTTCTGCTTCACTATATATGGAACTTGGATGGGAAAGTCTCTCTTCCAGAAGGCGGAAACACAAATTGGTAATGTTTTACAAAATGGTACATGGCCTTTGTCCGGATTATTTGACTGGGATGGTACCTGAGCGAGTTGACGAAATTTCTTCCTATAATCTTCGGAATTCTGACGATTACCTTACAATACGAACACATTCGCAATTATATTTTAATTCGTTTTTACCATCTGCGGTTAGGGAATGGAATGCTCTGCCTCAGGCCAGCAGAGATGCTGTATCTTTAGAATCATTTAAGAGCTCCTTAAATATAGAACTAACCAGAAAACCCTCCTATTACTTTACAGGTGACAGATATAGCCAAGTAAATCATGTTCGATTGAGAACAAATTGTAGCGCCTTGAAGGAGCACCTCTTTGTGAAAAATATAATAGCTGATCCCTACTGTACCTGTGGTGCAGTCGAAACCACTAATCACTTTTTGCTTGAATGTCCAGCCTTCGATGCCATTAGACAAGATATGTTAAATGAAATTACAAGTATTACGAATCCAACTATCGATACATTACTGTTTGGAAATACGGCACTAAATGACGAAGCCAACTCAAATATATTTAGATCTGTGCAGAAATTTATCCAAAGAAGTAAACGTTTTAATGCCAAACAGCCTGACAATGAACAAGATTAAGAGTTATAATTATATCAATTTTAATGTATTAATGCGATATCATGATGTAGCCTTGTGTAGCCATGCCAATGATTAGCCCGTCGCTACGATGTGGGTAGTGATTGGTTCGACCCGTAATGCCCTATGTGACCCATAAGGGGTTCCTGATGTTCGTGGGTTCTTGTCGGAGACCTGAGGCATACTTCTACAATATGTTGGGTATATATGAATTGGAACATGTTTTTATATTTTGTCAATGATCCTTTATTTTCATTTTTCATTCTGCTGACACTCTGTAGATGTTCCCTGTGGTGGTAAATTTGGTATATTTGACTCCACTTACCGGATCGTATTTGCTCCAAATACTCGTGCACCGATTCTGCTCTTTACTAGTAAATGATTTATTTAACTTTGAATCTGCAAATGTATTTTTGATATGTCAGGGAATACAGTACAAATCGCCGAAAAAGGTGCAGATGCAGATCCGGAGTTTTCAGGTAGCCCGAGTGTGTGGAGTAAATGTGAACTATTTTCATACTCATGATTTTGTTAAACATCATGTTTGATAACCTATAGTTTCATTGTACTGAACGATCACTATACTTGATAATTTGAGATTATTTATGGGAGATGAATTCATATAAGCCGAATGGCTTTTTTCAGATCCCTTCATATATTTATTGCTAAATATTTACTTTGTACTTTGTATGATTGACTTATGATTGTGAAATATATGATGAATAAACGTTTAAACCAAAGGTTATTTATTGAGTATTTGGAAGATATAAAGAAACTCTTCATTTATGGGACATTTAAGGAATGAATTTCATTTTTCTGAGGTTTATCGAAGTGTAAACTACATTGGGTCACGTGCAAAGTGAATGAACCCCGAAGGGGTTCATGTAAACTTTGCTAGTGACCCAATGTAGTTTACACTTCGATAAACATCTGAAAAATTAAGTTCATTGCTTATATTTACATTCGTTTTAATCAAATTTTTCATGAAAAATATTGTATAAGCGCCAAAATTGAAGCAGTAAAACACGTACACGCACTTTTTATTGCTAACAGCAAAACGGCATGTATGACGTCATGACGTTGCTGACGTCCAATCAGGTTGTAGAAAGCCATTGTTTATTTTGACGTCATTGACGTCGCGTGTCTCAATGTAATTATTGGAATGTAAACAACATTACGTTCCAATGGTTTACTGTAGGGCTTTTCAGTAAATACACCAAGAATGTAAATATAAAAATATATACACCGTCTTGAAATACCAAACAACGTCAGTTTTTACGCTGTAAGACGTTGCAACGCACTCGCAATGCAAATTAGTTATTTCAGCTTAAATATAATAACCAGAGCTGAAAAATCGACAAAATTTTCACCGCCGTTGCGAGTGAAGTAATGTAAACTAACACCGGAAAGCCAACAAGTTAAGTCTTTCCGTATACAAGAAAACTCAGGATTTAGCGATTCAAGAAAAAAGTAACTTTCAGATTTTTGGCACTAAAAAGCGGCACCCAACGAAGATCAAGGGACCACTAAAGAACAATACGAAGCAAAAGTAGAGATGAAAATTTACTGGCATACAATACCTATTTTGAAATTTCGAACTGTGAAATCAGACTTCGGAATGTATGATCCGATTCAAAGAAATACCAAATTTTCCAAATCTAGCAGTTTTGTCCGCAACGCAAAATTTCTTTATTTTGCATACTGGGTGGTATTTTCTGAGCATAAAGATAGTATCAAATTTTAATATACAGTAAATATAAATCAGACGGACATGAAATACCTATTCCGAATAGTTCTTTACCCGGAATGTTTTTGGAATTTATTTCTGAGAGCCGATGTAAAATACGAATAAGCAAATCTAGCGGTTTTGTCCGCAGCTGTATTTGTACGTTTGTCACGTTTAATTGAAATCAATGGATGTTGGATTACTTGCGATTTTACGTCCTTTTCAACAGTATTTCAGGCATATCAGGACGATGAGAGGCTGATGATGAAAGGGTACGTGCAATGGAAACCCGTTTATGTTTCAAAAGATTCTCGCCTCAAGCGGGAATCGAAGCCCGGACCGCTAGGTCAGCGGGCCGGCACTTAAGCTACTAAGCCACCGCGGCTCCCTATTGTAATCGAGCAAAATCTTAAGTTGTCCCGAAGTTTTCCCGGAAATGAATATCTTACGAATATAGATCTATTCTGCTTTCAGTTGCAGTAAGCAGTTTACATTCCTATTTGAAGAAATGCGCTTTGGCCGTTGCTGTGAATTGACAACATAGCTCAAAATCTGACGTGTTCTGACATTACTGAGTACACTTATTGTCACCAACATTTGACGTTACGTCAATGCAGTAACTGCTGGATTCACCTTTCCAATAATATACAGAATTACTGTTAAATATCAAACAAATTGATGCTGAGAGATCATTTACATTGCTTTTGAAATGCCCCTCGTATAATCTACTAAATTTCATTTTGTTGTTCCATCAATAATATACTATATAATATGAGCAATCCTAGAACCTAAACACACGAAATATAAGTAAGTTCTAAGCACTGTTATCTAATTCTACGTGTTTTACATTGAAGAAAAAGCCAACGCCTGCTCCAATATTCAACCATCGTAAGCGTCCAAGGCAAGCAGTGTTTGCAGACCCTCTGAATGACGTCACTCCTGGACCATCCGGTGCTGCATCCGTACCCCAGCCACCCGTACCAAAATTCTCAGGTAAGACCCTTTGGAACAGTTTGTAAATGAATGTTTTAATGCAATGTAGAGCTTTGTACTTTAGCTGAACTTGAATTGGTAAGAAATATATCTGAAATGACAATGATTCAAGTAATAAACAAAATCAATCAACACCATTATTTTCTTTAAATTTTCGGCTTCCTAGCTGATCATAACTGTACAACTAAACATGGTTTTCAACTTCACCTACATTACAACGTTATTTGTAAAGTATAATGCAGGTGAAGTTGAAAATCACATTTAATTGTAGCTTTGATCCTTTATGGCACGGAGCCCGAAAATCAGATTGATCAGACTACGCTCATTCGCAGGCTGCAGATTGCTGTACGCGCGTGACTTAAGGAATTTGGTCCTGTGAAAGGAGCCTGTTGCAACAGTCGAGACTCAGAGTCGGTACCACGTAATCTAGTCAGCGTCCTCTTATTCTATAGATCCCAGGACAGATGGCGCGCATGCGTCGGCTAATCTGAGTCATCATCGTTCGCCTTGGCTGTAAGTTTGTTTTATTCATGATTAATTCCACTGATAATTAAAATTCAAAGCAAGTGCATGTACTAAAGCTTCTTTTCTTTTGAAATACTATTTGTTTGTCATCATTTTTAGACTTGATGCCACCCCAAGGGTTCTGTCAGAATATGAATCAAGCTCAGCCACCACCACGCCAACAAAGACCACAACCTAGACCAAGAAAGTTACCTAATACAATACTAAGTAAATATAAACCCCGCTATCACCAAAGAAAATTGTTACGTTTCAAACTTTTGAACATTAAGGTAATCGGTGCACACCCATGTTTTTCCGCCATTTTACAAAGGGAAGAACTTTTGTGACTTCCTGTCCGCTTCCATGGAGAGCGCAGCGCTGCCAAACTAGCAGTGTCTGCTCTTAAAAGAAAGAAGTCTAGGAGCAAATCTTGACCTCCATTGAAAAAAGGGCAAAATGAGAAAAGAAGTGTAGACACCCCTGATAGTGTACCCAGTATCCTTAAGCCATTTAAAGCAATTTATGCCAAACAGTTATGCCAGATGATTGAGCCGCGACGCGAGAAAGCCAACAATATGGCATGTGCGCCCAGCTAAGACTCAGATCACCCTGGGCATCCACCCAGTCTGATCAGAGTAAGCGCTATGCGATTTAAGGGTAGAGAAGAGCATAAGCTCAGCGAAGACTCTGACCAGGCTGGATGGATGCCCAGGCTGATTTGAGTCTTTGCGTGGCGCACATGCCACACTGTTGGCTTTGTCGTGCCACGGCTCATATACAAAGAGACACTAACGACAACGTGCATACAGCGGCGATTTAGATCACCTTGCGCGTTTGTGCCTCTGATTAATCAGTCTTTGCTGGAGAAAGCAGTGCGGCACAATCGGATTCCAAGACTCTGGTGAATGATGCACAAGCTGTTTAGAGTATTATCTGTTCGAATGTGATCAACGGTAAACATTCTACTGAAAATCAATAGTTACCTTAATTTTTCAAAAAGTGGAACATTTTGGTTTCATAAGGCCGCAATGCATCAAATTGATGCATATTGAATGACAAACAGCGTAGGCCCTGATCCGTTAGAAACAGTCTGATCTGGATTTGCACTGTTTACTCAGACCTGTCTGTTCCAAAACTTATAATCTGCATGGTAGGCCCAACTTTCCATGGCGCAGTCCAAGATACACCACCTTACGTTATCATGTGTTTTGACCTCAGCTTTTATTAATAGATGCAGCACACATGAATAATGCGAATCAAGGTGGCTTCAGACAGACGACCCCGGCCCCAACAAACTCAGCTTTCAGAGGAAACTTCCAGCAGCGACCACTTAACTATCCAAACAACAGGTATGGGAATTAATATCATCATTGCAGGTCCAAGGGCAAGAGCATTTATTTGATTCGAGTTTGTATATCAACTTTTTTCCATAGAGACTGGCTTCCTTATCTGGGTAACTCAAAATAACGTATTAAATATAGAGAAGTTCATTAAAGCATGATCAATAGATACGGCCGAATGATAATGGCCGTCCCAATGGTGACAAAATACGGAACTAGAAACTTGGATTTTAACAGATGTTGAATGAAAAACTGTAAGTCCATTTGCAATATGAGACTAAGTAATAGAGAAAGTCGTCAAAACAAAACTCCTCTTGAAAACAAGGTATACGTTTCTTGTGCAATACTGATTTTGCAGACGGTATATCTATGGCGGAGGAGGGGAATGATAAAACAAAAAAATAAAAGAGATGGAACATACTGTATTTGATTCAATTAAGCCCAGTATGTAAACCTTTGTTATACGATGCTAAAAATGCGGGTCTCGGTAGATAAATACATGTACAACAGATTTAGCTGACACTATTTTTATGAACTATATGGTCTGTGACTCAGTTTTGTCTTTATTCTCTTGTTAATTCTTTTATTATTTGTTTCATTTTTCATTCCAAGCGCTGACAGACCTAGCACTAGCCCTACAAACAGAGGTCGAAATACAAACACCTTTAATTCAAGGTCCGCGGCAGATGGAAGATTCCCGACAAATAATCAACAAACATATTCAGCATCGTATTCAAGTGGGCAGTCCGCCGCTTCTTCGAATCCCGGACCATGCGGTGATATGGGGCAACCAAGAGGACCACCAAACTTCGGCAACACTTGGCAAAAGACTCCACCAGGAAGGGGTAACACCATTGGATACGGTTCTTCCTGCCACGCATATCTTTTGCAATACAACACTTTTTGAAATATATTGCTTGTTGAGTGTGGTATCTTGTTATCAGATGTTGAAAGACAAAACTGTTGAAACAGAAGCATTCCCACTGGGCACACACGGTTGAATCAACCTTGAATCAACTTTGATTCAACGTCATGACGTTGAATCAAGGTTGATTCAAGGCTGATTCAACCTTGTGTGCCTGCTGGGATAATACATTGGAATGTCTACATCTTCATATTCTATTTTGCCTTTTTTAGGGTAAATTTGTACACTTTGAAAGGAAGCAAATCTGCCATTTTTCTTTTTGCTGGCCTGCTCAAATACGAGTCAAGTCTTAAAAGAAAGCGTTTGCTTCCCTCCGAGCAAATTGTTTTCTTTAAGAGTAAATCCCCTTTTTGAAGGACTGGGTCAGCCTAGGAAGCAAAGAGGAAGTCACAAAAGTGGGTTCCTTGGTAAAAATCGCGAAATCATAGCGGATAGCCATACATCTTAGATTTTTAAAGAGATTTATCACTTTGATGTATACCGTTGAACAGAATAGTGTGTGCTTGGAAGTGAGAGGTCAGACAAACAGGCTTTTAGACTGTGACACATTCAGAACTATCAGTACTTCACTCTTCCAAGAGTCTCGGATGCACTCTATGGAAGCGTAGTTGTATGTCGTGCTCGAGTGAAATTAAACTTAAAAGACCCCATTGCTTCATCAGCATGTAAAACTTTTATCATGAAGTGTCGCTGCAAGCTTCTCGCCATAGTTTCGTCATTGTAAATAATCGCGATTAGCCAACTTTAAAGCAACGAAACAGCGTTAAGTTTCACATAAAAAGGTTCGAAAATTTATTCGGGTCATTTTAGTTGCCAACTAAAATGACCTACTTTCGATTTCATAAACAATGGAAAGAGATGACAAAAATACAATAAGCCGTTTTCACCACTTAGAGGAGGAGCGGCTGTAGTGTAGTGGATAACACTCCGGACGACCAATCCAGGGATCGAAAGTTCGAACCCCTGCTTCTCCGGTCTTTCGGATGAGACTTTAAATAAACCGAGGTCCCGTCTCCATATGACCTCGTTGTTGGTGGGACGTTAAACCCGAGTTCACTCACTCACTCACCGCTTATAGGCCTATGGAGACTTTAAGAAGCCGGAAGAATTTCAACATTTATCTACGCGATATTTTCTTTATTTAGGTATGTCAAGAAATTTCTCATCGACTGTGGGTGGACTAAGATTTCAGTTGTATCCAAATCAACCAGCTACAACCTCTGTTTCTGGCGAAGATGACTTTGACAACGTCAGTGCAGGTTATCAAAATAAACCAGCAACTTCCACAACGACGGCACCGGCTTCGGCAGTGAGTTAATTTTGATCATTTTTGCGGAATAAAGGATCTTAATAAACGAGTTTTCTTCTCATATGAAATTGTGCATATGACTGTTTAAAATGGAATTTCATTGCCTTAAAAGTTGACATTACTTTAGGAGGCACGCCGGCACAATTATGTTACACCCTGTAACCAGATGTTTTGTAACGTGTGATCATATGATTTTATGGCGTGGCGTTAAAGGTAGGTTCCTGGACTAGCAATAACAATTATGTTCACAAAATAATTTCGTCTTTTTCTGAGTAGTATTGAATTCTCCTATTTTTCTGAATTTGTTGCTACTGAGAAAATCGTCAGATGTTGAAGAAAATAGTCATTTCCCCTTTTGGTCTATTTTCTTTCGTTGGAATTCCAGTTCTAAAAATAACTATGTATATTATGTCTATAAGTGCGCGATTTCTGATGCTGTTCTCCAAAGGTCAGTTTCCTCTTGCTGTGAGCTCTCCTAGAGGTCCTGGCATGGCGGATGGGTTAAAACTATCCCAAAATGCAATGCAGCATGACGTCAGCTGTGTTCTCTATTTTTGGCACAAACTAAAAATAGCACTAACTGGTGTGCGAAGCAGAGTTAGGAAATCCCTTGCAAAATTTTTTTTCTAATATATTTTTGATTTACACTTTTTAGTGAAACTTATTCATTCCCTTTTTATAAGTGCTTTCCAACAATTTGGATGAAAGATCATCAAAATTATGATGCCTTCCAAAGTACAGGAACCTACTTTAACCACTGAATTACAACGACCAAAGTAAAGTTCAATATGTTATATTAAGTTTGGCAGTCCGTACGAGCTTAGGTAGCGAGGTCAAATAAGCAGCTTGCTTACTGTACTAATTGTTCCTGATTCCAGTTTTGCCTGGTGAAATTCTTCACACCGTAAATAGGGCTGTGTGGGTTGCTCACAGCTTGTCATTTTCATCCTAACATTGTCTCATTACGTCTGAAATCTTACTTAAAGGGACGCAAAACTCTTCTTACATATATCCATATATCACTGACTGTCTGACAGTCCGTCAGATATTAAAAGCTCCGTACATTCAGCCACTAGCTGATTATAAGGCCAGTATATAGTATAACTTCAATGGCTCGAACTCTGATGCCTCGTTTACCCTGCCTGGCTAGAACTCTTTTCTTGGTCCCTATAGGTCACTTTATCGGGAAACTAACCCTGGATGGCTAGAACTCCCCTTGGCTGGAACTAATTTTCATGGTCCCAAGCCTGTTTGAGCCAGTGAAGTTCTACTGTATATACATGTAGCCGCCGGCAGATTATTAGGCCAGACTTGAGTCTGGCCTTATTAACGCCAGTGGCTTTAACGGTTCTTATGTTGTAATTAACACACATAATTTTCATGTTTTGGTGCAGAATTACCAAAAAGAAAAAAATGCACAAGTATCATAAAGAGATTTTACGTTTTGATGCAGTATCACAAAGGAAGTTTACTATACAGAAAGTGTCACAAAGGAAATTCACGTTTTGATGCATTATCAGAAAGAACATTTACTATGCAATGAATATCACAAGGAACTTCATGTTTGAATATTGTGTAGACACCTGTTTCTTTCAAATTTCATGATGCTGTAATGCAGTAGATACATATCAGTAATTGTATAATTATAATTTTAAATTCCTATATGCTATTTAATTCGTTCTGTTTCAAGGCGAAAAAGACGCCAACAGATTTTGAGAAAAGTCTGCATTTCCTAACATGTAATATTGGCGGCCTAAGAAGATGGAACAAGTTCAAAGATAATATCCAGTTGCTGTTTGAAATCTACGGTACTTGAATCATACTTATTCCTTTGATATGGACAGGGAAGACCGATCAGATTACGTGGATGCACCAGAAAAAATTACTGTATTCACATTTCCTTGTGTCACAGCCCCAACAGTCATGTATGCAGCCCCTGATTTGAAACTAAATTTAGGCGGTGGGTGGTAGGCCTTCGTAGGTTAGTGGTTGAAAGCATTGACTCTTGATTAGTAGGCCTCTCACCTCTGTGGGATTGAGTCTATTTTGATGCACAAGTAAGAAAGACAATTAAAATCTTAAAGAGCTCCTTCAAGAGCAGAGAACACATTCAAAGAAGGAACGTGGGCCATACTTCGAAGTTTCGGCTATTCAAGCCTCCTCACAAACCTTGACAATATATGGCGATGAAAGCCAGAGTTAAGCATACTGTAATTTCTAAATTTTAATAAGGCAGTCGATTCAAAAACTGATGGGTCCAAATGATCAAAAACGATGGTCTAGAATGAAATTCTAAACCTATCAAACATTTCTAATTTCTCAGAATATATCCTCCGATCTCAAAGGACAAAACTAAAATATAATCTTACCATCGATTATGTACAGGGAGAAGTAGACATGTTCTGCTTACGAAAAGATAGGCTGGCTTTCCTGTAGAAGCTCATCATTTTTGCACATAAAACGCACTTAACGAACCATTTGGTCGTAAACGCCACCGCAAAAAAAAAAAAAAAAAAAAAAAAAAAAAATGGCAGTAAGGTTTTATCTCTACCAAAACAAGAATTCCGCGGAATGCGGTGTCTCGCCTGCTGGCGCTTTGTCACAAAACAGAGCTAAATCAGCAAAGATGTATGCATGAACCAAGTTTCTTGGCTCTAGCCCTTGTGGTTTCTGAAAAACAGACCTAAACGCGAAAACTTGACAAAAAATTGCAAAGTCAGTCAACCGTAAAATGTTGTAAAGTCTCAATATCTATGATGACTTTTAGCTCTTCTCTTCCAGATGAATGCATGACCAAAGTTTCATGCCTCTGGCCCTTATTGTTTCTGAAAAACAGACATAAATGCTAAAACTTGACAAAAAATTGCAAAGTCAGTCAACCGTAAAATGTAGGTTAAGACTCAATATTGATGATGACTTTGAGATTAACTCATCCAGATGTATGCATGAACCAAGTTTCATGGCTCTAGCCCTTATAGTTTCTCAGAAAATGACCTAAATGCGTAAACTCAACAAAAAAATTGCGAAGTCAGTCAACCGAAAAATGTAGGTCAAGACTCAATATTGATGATGGCTTTGAGATCTACTCTTCCAGATGTATGCATGTACCAAGTTTCATGGCTCTAGCCCTTATTGTTTCTGAGAAAATGACCTAAACGCGAAAACTCGACAAAAAATTGCAAAGTCAGTCAACCGTAAAATGTATTTCAAGACTCAATTTTGATGATGGCTTCGAGATCTACTCTTCCAGATGTATGCATGTACCAAGTTTCATGGCTCGAGCCATTATAGTTTCTGAGAAAATGACCTAAACGCAAAAACTCGACAAAAAATTGCGAAGTCAGTCAACCATAAAATATATGTCAAGACTCAATATTGATGATGGCTTCGAGATCTACTCTTCCAGATGTATGCATGTACCAAGTTTCATGGCTCTAGCCCTTATAGTTTCTGAGAAAATGACCTAAACGCAAAAACTCGACAAAAAATTGCGAAGTCAGTCAACCGTAAAATGTAGGTCAAGACTCAATATTGATGATGGCTTTGAGATCTACTCTTCCAGATGTATGCATGTACCAAGTTTCATGGCTCTAGCCCTTATAGTTTCTGAGAAAATGACCTAAACGCAAAAACTCGACAAAAGTTTACGCCGCCGACGCCGCCGCCGCCGACGACGACACCGGAAAAGCAATACATATGTCTCGCCTCTGCTTCGCAGGCGAGACAAAAAACGAGACGTAGGTATTTCTTTTCCGACGTGGTCCTCTGCAGCGTAGTTGGCGGTGTAAACAGTTTTCGAGTTTCATGGTTTATTTCTGTTTTGTAATAATGCGCAGACAGGCGAGACAGCACCTTTCACGGCACGGAATTCTAAGTTTCATGACATTGTAGTTAATATAATGAAACAACACTTTTTAGATAGGATAAAGTCGGGTAAATTCGGACAGTGACGTTATTTCCTTTATATGTCAGTTGTTTAGAATTAAAACAAAAATAGCTTGGCAAACAGATCCTGATGAGACGGCTCATTATGAGTCGTCTCATCTGGATTTTCACTGATTGCAATGGTATGTCCGAATTTACCCGCTGTCCGAAGTTGCCCGACTCCACTCTAATTTCTGAATGTATATACATTAAAGCAGACTATGACGTCCTCAAATAAAAAGATATCAGTGCAAAGATAACCTATTTATGTCTGATGTCCCATAAAATAAACATTGGCAAACAGTGCAGACCCAGATCAGGCGCCACAAAATGTCTGATCAGGGCCTCCGCTGTTTGTATCAAACGCAAGAATTTCTGGAAATTATAAAAATGAAATTTAAATCAAATCAGGCTCCCCTGACATCGGAAATAAACTGTCCCTTTAGCAACGTAAAGGGTCAACCTGGCATTAATGAGTTAAGCTTACTTAGACACTATCATTCTTGAAATACTTAGTTTTGGCATCCAGATGTAAAGGGTCAATTGTTTAGATTTACTTTCAAGTAGTTCTGCCATCCAGATTAAAAGGGCTAATTGCCCAGATCTTATTGTTAGCCGCCAGATCTGGATCTAAGCTATTTGCAAATTCAACTGGTTTCTTTATGCAAATTCAACTGTTTTCTTTACTGGTGCTTTAATGATTAACATAACAACCACACTACATATGGAAACCATATTTGGGAAATTTGTTTTTGCCTGCAAATCTTACTTCTGCATACATGACACGGTCTTTGCCTTCTAAATTCAGGATTTCTAGATTCGGCTGTGACCAAACAAGGACATGATCGGAAAGAATTTCTCCTCAGAGATGAAAGAAAGGATGCGTTGAAGTGTGTGTTTTACGAAATCGTAAGTTTTGTTTTCGCCGTATTACAACCACAGCTGAAATAACTCTCACAAATGAAAGAACTATTTCATTTGTGGTCAAGTTAGCAACACAGATGAAATAATATATCCCAAATCGTATGAAACTGCATGGAAGTGCATCAGGCTTTAAAATCTAAACTTTTCTATACTTTTCGACAATTTTTGTGACATCAAGGATATTTGCCGGTAAAAGTTATGTCATTGGTGGTTGAGATAGTATGCTACCTCAGCCACAAATGAAACAACTTTGGTCGACAAATACCCTAAACGCTTTAAAAATTATTAAAGTTGAAAGAGTTGAAGGAATATAATGAGCCCCAGGCAGTTTCATACGATTTGGGAGACTTAATATCATTTGTGGTTGCGTTTGAATGCTACCCCAACATATGGAAACCATATTTGGGAAATTATTTCATTAGTGGTTGTAACACTGTTTCCCTGTCAATAGTTTGATATTAAAAAAATCATTCCGAAACTTTCAGTGAAGCCCAAAATCACATTTTGCTTTTGGACATGACGTCATAAAGGAATTCACTAAAATTACAAAATATATATTCTGGCGGGTACTCATTTTCAGAGCCATTTAGCTATATTATTGTCATGATTATTTGCAAATACGTGCATGTATTATTTATTGAAATTTTGCAAGACTGACAGAACTTCATTAGGCAACTTTGTAATAAATTTGCGCCACTGTACTTGGGAAGTAGGATGTTAATTATGTAAGTGTTTTAATTGATGAGAAGGGAGGCTAGTTTACATTAGTCTAACTTGGTTTACTGAAATAAACTTAAACTGTGCGGCGCACAAAACCGTTCTGCATGCGGTTTATTAGCTGAAATATAATCATAGTCTTTTGTCTACTATAGGATCGCCAGCTACCGAAGCTAACGAGAGGCCAGTGGATAAGGTGAGATACATTGTATCTATTTCATATATGTACATGTATTTTATAATCTATCGTATAATAATTCTTTGTTTCATGAAAATTTTTCTCGTTTTCCTTTTTTCTTTGTTTTGTTTGCATAAATTTTATTACAGCTCAAAAGGTTAAAGGTGCTTTTGACCTCATTCCTCACATTGGGAACGTTCATAGTTTTGATACCTGATGGGATACAGACTTGCATAAGTCTAATGACTTCCTTCTGAATCCCATTTGTATAACATAGGTGATATTGTAATTTCTGTTATTTCTGCTTTGTAATATGTGTTTATACAAAAACCAAGAGTAATACAGATGTAGCTGTATTTTTTTCACTCGAAAAAGGTTTCAAAAAAGAGAGAGACAAATGGTCCAACTGAGGAATACATCTTGGTATATTTTGATAAAAATATCGTTATATATTCAAGGGAACGCACAATACTATTTCAATTATAGTCACTGCTCAAAAATATCAGTTGGAGCAGTGACAGAAATTTTTGAGAGATATGCTTGTAACCTTGGAAAATAACTTAGGAAATTTGCACCAATATGAGCTTAGTTTGCATGCTTTTGAAATGGCGGCTTTTCTAATTTCATGTACTAAAGTCTAGCAGGGATAATTTAGGAATAATTTTCCCTACTTTTCAATTAAACTTTATTTGTTTTAACTCGTCATTAAACTGTCTTGTCGATTGGGTTCTAATGAAGGAGAACAACATATGTTTTCGTTGTTACATAAGAAAAATTATCTCTGAATTATCTGGAGCTCTGCTGTGGTGGAATTAGCCTTGTATTTATTTACCTTTGTTGCGGAGTGGTGGACGTAAGTATCTTCTTTTCTTATGCTGGTTTGACTTGCATTTGCATTTACATTTTCAACTTAGTTTTCATAATATCCTGTTTTACTTTCTCACGCCTTTCGGAGGGTGATTAGTGGTGGACTACATAGTTTGCTCATCATTTTTATAATAACTTCTGCTTTTGAATTTGACTAGTTCCATTCAGCATTTAGGATTGTTTACATCAAAGGAACTTATGGTTGCATGCAGTATAGATCCTGATCAGAGTCCTAACTGTCTGCCAGCAGATGCAAGTAAAATCACATGTAATGCTTTCGTTCAAGCCCTCAAACTTTATTGCTTGTATTTCTATGTTTAAACAATGTAAATTTATTTGAAACAAAAAATTTGTTTACACCGGACACAGTTTTCATATATATTTACTCGTCTACAGCAAAAAGTATTCAAAACAAATTACAAATAATGAGAAATCCTTTTTATGCTCTTTTAATGACAAACACTATGTATATCAAGTGCTTGTGTCGGCATATTTTCGAGTATAGCCCATAAATAATGAAATAAGATCAATCACTTGTCGAACCTTTCATCTTTTATGTGTGTCCATTGCATTCTTTCGTTCTTATTAATCGAAGGTATTGATGTATATGCATTAACTCTGAATGTCGTTTAGTCTGTTTTCGAGGCAAAGTGTAAGCAAGTTTAAGCCACGTCATAATAATAATAGTCTTGCTAAAATATTCAGAGAGTACTGTTTCACTGAATAAAAAACACACAAAAACATGCACTAACCCCTACGTGCATATGACATCGAAATGACGTCGTATCGACGTTGATGCGACGTCATCGACATCAGTACGACGTCATTTCAACGTCAAGTGCCTGTTGGGACGTATCTGTGGATGCCAATGGCACTTTCTTGTATTTCAACACGTAAAGTGCCAAAATTGAAAATAGCTATATTGCAAACAACGTAAATCCAGATGAGGTGGCTCATAATGAGATGCCTCATCTGGATTTACACTATTTGCCCTCCAGTCTTTGAATTGTCTTTATGAAACAGTTTTAACTTTATTGACGTAAATTTTCTCGTCCGCTTTTTTGCCGCTTTAAAGGTTAGTTTCAGTCACTCCCTGCAGGCATATGACGTCGTAATGACACCGGACTGACGTCGGTGCGACGTGATGACGTCGCATCGACTTTAGGACGCCGCCATTTCGACGTCATGTTCCCGCTGTGTCAATGATATATTACTTTCATGTTTAGTAAAAAGTTGCTTAGAATTTTCTTTATTCATACATGTAATTTTACAGCTAGACTATTTCAGTTTAGAATGTTCACAATATTAGTTTATGTTGCTAGTCGCTTTTAATTTTTAGTGGTGAATTTAAGTTTTACCTTTTTCATACCAATCCAGCGAAGAATGCTACTGAAGCAATAAACCTACGATTTTCTTCTTTCTGTATTTCATGGCAGATGCGTTGGAACTCTTGACACGAAGACAGACAGTTTCAGAGCAGCGTCGATCCGCCCGGTTCAAGAAGCAGAGAGGGGGATGTGTAGGCCATTGATCAACAGAAGTGACCAGCTAATGCATAAACTTACTAGGACTTTGCGAGAATTGTGAATTTGTGAATTATACTGTTACACAGTATTGCTGTCTTTAATGTTGAAAATATTCCAAATTCTGAAATAAATTCTTAGAAAATTAAATGATACGGACGCCTGTGAGGACGTACTGATACAACGTTTTTAATTTTCACATACGAACTTATAATCACGTAATGATCTTTTAAAAGTCAGTGTTTCGATTTCTAAACCCGAAAACTTGAAACTTGAAATCAAAATTGGTGTATAAGTGCCTGAAGATGCATGCACATATATGCGTATGTGCCGTTCATACGTATGTGTGAATGTATGTGCGTATGAATAGACAGTCATGTTTGTATGTGTGTAATTCACGAGCCACACACACACAGTTGAAATTTTGGATTTGGAAGTTTATTACGAGTTGATGTTCACGGTGTTTTTTTTGTAATTAGAGACCATGCTGAAGACGTGTGGACTGTGCATGTTCAAACCAGCTTGAGCTCGTGCAAGACTGACAATGGCATTCACCGGTTATTTGATTTGAGCCTCGCCATGACAAAACCAGCAAAGTGGCAGGTGCGCCCAGCGAAGACTCAGATTAGCTTGGGCATCTGCCCAGTCTAATCAGAGACTTAGCTGTTAGCACAGAGGTGGCCAAGACCCTTAGCTACCCTTAAAGCGTATAGCAAAGACTCTGAACAGACTATGCGGATGCCCAGGCTGATATGAGTCTTCGCTGGGCGAACATGCCTCTTTGTTGGTTTTGTCTGTCGCAGCTCGTTTGCATTGCGTAAAAAGGTATCTTACGGCATGTGCAAACTGGAAAAACTCACATCAGCCGGCGCGTCCGCGTATTTTGATCCGTTTTTCTTTTTTCGCATACACAGTTAATGAATCCTCTAAATGGTAAAAAGTGAAGACTGGTTAATTCCCGCGACTGCACAGGCTGATTTGAGCGTTTATTGCTGGCACATCCCAGCGGGCGTATGGCGTCGAAATGACGTAGTACTGACCTCGATGCGACGTCATCGCGTCGTGTCGAGGTCCGTGCGACGTCATTACGACGTCATGTGCCTGCTTGGATGGCTTAAGGTGCCTTTTCACGCAACACCAATCGGTTCATTGTAAAGCTGGACTTCGCATACTCTGACCAGTCTGTGTGTCCACGCAGACTGGTCAGGTTATGTACAGTGTGCATGTGTTTTAAGATATATTTAGTTGTGACGAATCTCCGTTTTTCACTGTTTTCCGTTGACTGTGTTTCCATGCCACTAAGGAGCCCGAGTGGCTGTGGGCTAAGCGCTGGCCTACCTAGCCAGCAGTCCGGGTTAGAATCTCGCTGGAGGAGGTATTTTTTTCCAACCGTTAACTGGGTTAGATTATAAACAGTTTTTCATTATCCTACAATCGTCCCGATACCACTGAAATATTGTTGAAAGGGATGATAAACTCAATCCATTCTTATTCTTGTCTCATTGCATAGGTTTCCATGTTACAGTGGTTATTGAGGAATGATACGTGCATTTTGAACTTTTGAAAACACAGCAATGAGTATTTATTCATTCGTTCCAGATCATAAAACATCATGTCCAACAATGTTGCAATGATCATTCTTCTGTTCCACACAGAGTAATCAGAGGCCTCACTGTTTGCTCTGTGGCTTGGGCCACTTCCATAGAAGGCTGATGTGTCAAGTAAAGGCTATGATCAGACTGCAGACAGTCTGATCAAAGTCTTTGCTTGTAACCAACGCCACATTGTTGGAAATCACATGACGCTGCTCATAAATGATTGGCGTCGTGTGATAAAGGACTTTAGGCCATCTGCATACAATAAATACTAAACTTGCGCATCGGCTCAGACTGATCAGTATCTTTAGTTTTCCCTCTGTAATTTCCAAGAGGTTATAGAAAGGGAAGACGCTGATCAGACTGCTTGGATGTACAGGCTGAACAGTCTTCCTATTTCGCACATGCCGAAAGGTCCCTTTTCACGCTCTTTCAACATTATTGAGCCGCGACACTACAAAATCAACAAACGTCAAAGTGGCATGTGGACTTGCGAAGTCTTAGATCAGGCCGAACATCCGCCCAGTCTGATCAGAGTCTTTGCTTGCCCTTAATGGGTAGCTAAGAATCTAAACTTACTCTATGCGAGCCACAAAGACTCTTATCAGACTTGGCGGATCCTCAGAATGATCTAAATCATCGCTGGCCGCACATGCCACTTTATTATTTGTTTTGTCGTGTCGCGGCTCATATGTTCGATCCAGATTCGTCAGAACCGTAGGTTGTGTATGCAAGAAAGGATGACACTGTCAGCAGACTACGGGAATGCACCTGCTTATCTGAGTCTTCATCTTTCGCGTAGGCCCTGTGACCTGCGAATAAGAAAACTCGGATACGAACGAGCATCCTCGGTATATTTCATGTATGAGGCCAGATTTATTTTGAAACATGAAGATATTGTATTCTTATGTTATTAGCTGAAGCAAGCAAATAATGTGTGGTTTAAAAAACACAAGTTTATGTTCAAAAATTTTATTATGTTATATAAAGAAAATACAAGTTAAAAATCATCTCGTGTCTTTATTTTCTTGCGTCAGTTCTTCTGTTTTGCGTCAATTCCTTCCGTTGTTAAGTCATTGTGCAGTTGAAGAATTCTGAATCCGTTTGTCATCTGAAAAAGAAATATCTGTAGATGTATATATACAAGAGACTGAATAACAAACTTTTCCGTTCAACGTCTAACAAATATATGCATGGAAAAGAAGAATGGCAGTGGTCTATTGAATGCTCCTTTTAACATTTTTATTCTTTTTCGCAACACCTTTTTGAAAGGCTCCCAAGACAATAATGGAAAGAATAAACTTTCCGTAGACCCATATGCTTCCGTTACAGACTGAGTACGGCAATACAACAGTCTGAAGTCATACATTGATAAAGTCCTCAACGTATGCAGCAAACAGTGTCCTTTATAACATAAGAACAGAACGGAACATATGTTTTGTTCTGTTCTGTTCTTAACAACGTTCATACGAATAAGACAATCAATCGTTGTCTCTGGCAGTCGATGCTAAGATACTTATATTTAGCCAACAACGAAACATTTCGGAATGATAAAATGAATACTAAAAATGAATAGAATACTAAAAATGAGTAGAAAATAAAAATATGTGGTCCACAACGCATTTCAGATTCTGTTCAATTTCAGTTCTGGTCTGTATTGTCGTTTCATGATCTTTATATTCTAAAATTCCATCGATGTATGAAGCATAAACCTATATTGTGTCGTTTTCTACAATTCTGTTTTAACTACAATTGCAGAAACGGACACAATACGGGATGTGCTAAAATATAGAAGCTCCGTCGTTGGTAATCCTTCCTCCAAGCAAATGAAATAGGTAGTCTCCTTTTTAGAGAGTGTCTTATTCAATTCCAGTGTTACACTACTTACCACCTTCTTAGAATTTACATCCAAATATTAGATTGACTTTTGGTATACTCAATGTCCATAAAGTAATTTAATTGAAGTTATCGCTCACAATCATATAGGGGAAAAGGCGAAAAGTGCAGACCCTGACCAGACGAATGTTTGAAATGGGGTCTGCATTCTTTGAAAACCTGGTGTCTAATGCAGTGACTCTTTTGGCGCAAGAAAGGCATGCGGCAAAATTTAGGTCTAAAATTTTCAAAAATATTTTCTCCAAGCTCTGTCATATTGAGAATTCAAAGATTAAATGGCAAACAATGTTGAACTTCGTTGTTCGCAAATTCAACTATTTTCATTTCTACCGTTAATTTTGAAAAACTAGATTTATTGACTCAATCCAAACCGTACAAACTTGGAAAAAAATCAAAAGGCACAAAAACCGTAATCACAAACCACAAACAAGAAAATCCATCATGTATCTTTTAGATCTTTCTAATAAATGTTTTTTCACAAAAGTCCCGTTATATACATGTGATGTTGCGCAATTTGATGTATGATTGACAGTCGCACGCGATTGACAGTGATATTGACAGATTCTAATGTCTTCACGCGCTTTGATCTTGTTTTAATGTGTAAAACAGAAATTCCACTGTGTTGTCACAATTATTCAAACTGTCAGTTGACAGGTATGGCAGAAATATTTTTCTTGTGTAAATATGCAGTTATGACAGAAAGAAATTTCGGACATGGTCATTAAGTCAATAAGTACTGTCCTCAATACTGATTGAGGCGCCAAAAGTGCAATACTATTTTCAAAATAAGTTTTAGAAAAAACAATACTTAATTAAATGCCTCTAAAACCATATTATAACTTCCAAAGTGTAATTTTATAGTTTTTATGCTAAATTCACAGCTGCAGCTAATATTTGGCGATACAATCTATATTCACGGTTTGCTTATAGAATCAAATTTCAGGTCTTGCTGCCTAAAATTGTTCCAAAGTGTAGTTTGTTCCCTAAGGTATGTTAAGCATGATGAGGAATAGTGTGTAGTCTCGCATCTATGCACATTTTATAATATTTATTATTGTCAAGCATAGCATCTAAAACCGGTTAAAACCATCTTGTCAAATATAAAATCTACAGTGACCGGTGTTGCCAAAGATAGCACCTATGACCAGTTTATAAAAGCTGTTATTTTATAAAAGTTTTTGCTATGAAAGCATCTATGACTAGTTAATATAATTTGAGCCACGACACAACAATAAATTAATAAATAAATAAATAGCACTCCTTGTTCTTTGTGAAATAAATAAATAAATAATAATAATAAAATCAAGACTGATAAATTTAGATCTCAATCATAGGTGAATAATTTTAATAAAAGTCATGGAAACGGATGCTAGGCAGTCGCGAACGAATCTTAGACCGAAATATGGAGGAACAATTAAACGCATTTACAGCAGAGAGAAACCAAAAAAGAAAACTTGCTCATGATTTTTATTCTGTCCCTCAGTGGAAAGACCAGTTGCATTATATTTAGCACAACATGGCAAACTCACACTTAGGTACAAAAACTTTCCATGTGGTTTAACAGAACAACCTGCAGGCCACGTAACGCAATTAGATCAGGCCCCGAGGTTATAAAACTTTTTTCGTGCTCAACTCAGCTGAGCATGAAATTTTCTCTGCCGATAAATCAAAAATGCCAACTACTGTTGGCATTTTCACATTCATAAGCAGTGAAAATTTGATACTCAGCTAAAGTGAGCAAGAAAACAACTGTACTTATCAGTAATTTGCTTTTTATTAGCAGGTAAAATGTCATGCTCATCTCAGTTGAGCATGAAAAAAGTTTTATAACCTTGGGCCCAGGACATTGTGCCAGTTGTTCGCATTCGCCTTATGCATATTACTGTCTTTCTATTGAGACATAGAGACATATACCTTGTTCGAAGAACATTAATTTAGAGATTCTTGTAGAAATCAAGTACCTGAGAATTCTAAATATTGGGACACCTCGGTCTGGTCATAATAGTGCAGATCCAGATCAGACTGCTCCGGGTCTACACTGTTTGCATTTCTATCTGCATCTTTTGGACGCTTTACTGCGTTGTAAAGCCAAACTGTTCCATTTTTAATATAATTACAGTAATCACAATAGGCTATCAAATATTATTTTTAGAATTTTACGGTATATACGCACAAGAGACGGTATATACACCCAAAAGTCAAAAGTAAAGTCCATAAAAATATTTTGTCTTAGACTTAAGGGCATTTTTCATGTATAGAAGAAAATTAAATCTGGCAGTTTTCCTTGAGCAATCATTAAACAACAACTATGGTTAGTTAGAAAGCTAAATGAACAATACAGTATATATTTTTACAGAACTCAGTCCAGTCCCCTCAGTTTCAGGATATAGCCTGTCGAACTTAAAATTTTTGAAAACAACAAGTTTCCATCAATTGAGGTTAATGGCGACGACATAGACAATGTGACTAAAATCCAAACATAAAATTTAAACTATATGATGAACAACTGCAATGAAAAATGCATATTGCTTGCATTATTCATTCACCTTTCCACCCGTACTAAACCAAGTGCTATACATTAGACAGAAGTGACACAAATTTATTTTCAGACATGAAAAATACACTAAAATCTATGGGGAAATTGCTTTTGACCACTGAGTCTAGATTTCCGGATCTAAAATTATTGACGCAAATGGTAATGATTTGATCAGGCTACGCAGCACGAAGCTGAATCTCCATTCTTCGCACATGTTCGAACCTCAATTGAGCCCCGACACGAGAAACCCAACAAAGGGACATGTGCGCCTAGTGAAGTTTAAGAGCAGCCTAGGCAGCGGCTCTGTCTGACCAGAGTCTTCCCTGTGTGCTTAAAGGGTAGCTAAGGGTCTAAGCTAGCTCCATGCTGACAACAAAGACTGTGATCGGACTTGGCGGATGTCCAGGCTGATCTGTGTATTCACTGGGCGCACATGCCACTTTGTTGGTTTTGTTGTGCCGCGGCTCATTTATTCGTGGCGGGACTCGGCACACACTTACAAAAGGTGTTTTCAGATCATATCCCATATCAGCCAAAGACTAAATTCATGTTACTAGAGTTTCGGGTTGATATTGGGTGTGGTATGAGAAACGTCATGAAATAAACGGCGAGAAAAAGTGTTGGAAGAATGTTAAAATAAAAAAAAAAGATTGGCTTGTGAATGTTCGCAGTCTGATTACAGTTTTCATGTATAATCGACATGATATACAGTAAGAATTCTAAGTATTGGGACCTATATGTCCGATCAAACAGTGTAGATCCTGATCAGACTGCTCCTAGGAGCAGTTTGATCAGGATCTACACTGTTTTCCGTGCGATCTGCATCTTTAAGACATCTGATTGCATTATAAATCCAAACCGTTGTACATTTAAGACAATTACGGTGATTATTTTAGGTGTCCCAACTTTTAGAATTTTTGCGGTAGATCCAGAGGAATCTATAGGTACTATAGGTACATAAAGGAGAAACAAAAATAGCCTGCGCATTCCAGTTTTGTGATCAGTCTTCAACTTTGCTCTTTAGATTCCACAGGAACTGTTCGCACACCGTCAAAAAAAAAAAAAAAAAAGAGGAACAGTATGAGAAGAAAAAAAAAAAAAAAAAAAAAACTCGTTTCCCATGTCACGGTTCTAATTAGAACATAGGAATACAGAGGCGGAACTTTGTCATTTTCATTTTTGTCACCCTTTCTAATGGGGATCTATTCTTAAAGGAAAGAACTTGGCTCTGTAAGAGCCATTTTTCCAATTTGGAAGGGCTGCGTCGCTCAGAAAAGCAAACAGGAAGTCACAAAAGTTGTTTCCCTTGTAAAAATGGTTAAATTGAAAAAAAAATATGATACCAAAGGAGTTTTTTTTTGGTTTAAACAATATCTATTCATCGAAGGTAACATGTTAGAAACAACATTTAACACAATTGCAATGAAAGGTTTTTTTAGTTGTTTTTTTTTTCAAAGCAATAACTTACTGGAAGAACACATACGCTATAAAAATAATGAGTCACTCAGGCTACTTGATACATTATGTCAAATTCATGTAATTATACAGAAGTAATTCTTACCTCCTCCTAAAACCTGCTGTTAGCTAGGCTGTCTTTGAGCTCTTGGACCAATTTACTCTGTTCTGCCTCTGTTGTATCTTTTTCAGCAACATCTCTCTCAGAAAACGCCTTTCTTAGATAAGGCTGTCCATTCTCTTTGGCTTCAGTTTCTTTATCTCCCCTACTTGTTAGCTGGTGGAATTGTTTTGCGCTGCACTTTGGCGTCGGGCTTGGAATCACATCGTCAAACAGTTTAAAATTAGCTCTCCACTTCCCGTGTTCATGATCGAACTCAACAATATTGGCAAACCTATAGCCCCATAAAAGATCTTTGGATGTAAAAGAAGTTCTTGCTTGGCACACTTCACCGGTGGATTCTATTGTGCCTTCGAGAATTACAACAATTTCAAAATTATTTGCATGAAGGATTTCTTCTGGTTTCATTCCATACAGAGGGCTGTCCTCTGTAATTTTGTGATTTAAAACAAGCGGCCATATTAGGAATACTCTATCGTCCATACCATGTGCATTGAAGTCCATATGATGTTGAAATAATGGATAATGAACACCTTCGTCTGATACTTTATCTTTGATGAATATACCATAAGCCTTAGTGTCTACTAGATGACTTTTCCTCATGTCTCCAATACGAACTTGAAACACCATTTCCCCTTCTTCCTTCGCAATACAGGCAACACTACTATACAGAAGTGTATTTCGGCGATGCTTTGGACGAGATATTTTTACCAGTACGAAACCAAGAATAAATGTCTCAAGCATAAAGCCTACAGTCACTTGCAGATAAACCAAGGGAAGTGTTCCAATACACTTTGTATCCGGCCATAATGTTCCGAAACCTATGGTAGTCTGTGTTTCTATAGAAAACAGAAGTGCGTCGGCAAAGTTTCTCATGTTAACTATGCACGGTCTCCAGTTTGGATCACCAATATGTTCGAAGTCTCCATGAGTCAAACCCATTAGATACCATAATACTGCAAACATTAAGTAGACGAACATAAATGCTGCGAATACAATCAAAGTCACCCACCTCCATTTCATGTCAATAAGCGTTTGGTAAAGGTCCATTATAAACATCCTGCTCTTGCTTCCGATTCCTTTGTAGGAGATTCTGTATTGCCCGCCTTTTCGAACTAGTACTGGTCTGCCCATTTGGTAGCCTTGGTCAAACAGTCCTACACCCTTACCCCCAGTTGCAGGAGGAAATTCCACCATCTGAACGCTGTCGGGCTTCTTCATATTGTTTATTCCGCTGATGCTAGAAAATATACTGCGACTTTTAATTTTAGTGAGTTTAGCGGTGTGCGTCAAGGATGCATTCTTTTCCCTCTTATTTTTCGCAAAATACGGCATACAGATATCCATGCAACTTGCTTGCTTGAATCATACTGGTGATAATTAGTATATTTTCTAAAGTATATATAAGTGACAAATAAAGAATTATCTCTTGTTTTCTTATTTAATGCCAATAGCAATTTATCAAAGCCCTTTGTCAAGTAATTTGCCTCCTGTCATTTGGTCCACAGCAAAGAGAAGTTATTATCAATCAATTTCATTCAAACTACTGTCATCAGTTTATGTCCAATCATGATCCTTGTCAATTGCCGTTATGATGATAGATTATTGCTACTTCTCTATAGTTCTTTTGTGCATTATGCTCATTTCTTGACTTCTGAAACAAGGCAGGTTTAACTGATTGGTATTAGCCTAGAGAGGTACAATAATTAATCTAACCATTGCAGCAACTTATAATTATCTGATAGGTGTATAGTTATGCCTCAAAGTTTTCCGCCGTTTTTACAAAGGGGAGCAAATTCTGCGACTACCTGTTTGCTGCTTCCCTGGAGTACGTAGCCTTTCCGAAAAATGAATCTACTCTCTGGCTGGTATTTTTGATGTAGACAGGATATTTTTTTTTCACTGGCCTCTGAAATCAATTTCTTTCTTTTTGTCACATTGAAAGAGCTAATTTAGTTTTTCAACAAACTAACCCAAACATTTTTTTTAAATTTTATAAGCTGAACTATTAGATCCTAATTTATTTGACCTTTACACACATGAATGAACATCCTTTTATTTTACCCACATCAGTAACTCACATAAAGAACATGCAGGCAAAGGGCATGGTTTAGCTTGCTTTTACAAACCAGTTCCTAGAGCATGGTACTCTCTTAACCCATGGTATAGATGCACACATCTCTGTATGAGTATACAGGCTTGCAAACACTACATGGCAAACTTAGGGCTATTTTTGCCAAAAATTTGGGGTATTTTCGCAAAATTTTAGGGCTCACAATAGGAATTTAATGGCTTTTCTTTCAAAATCATATGCAAAAACATGCATTATAATGCGTTTTGAAAATTTGATAAATACTTATTGATAGAGTCACGTTATAAATGATGAATGCAAGGAAGTTTATGACAAAAGATCTTTGCTAAAAAGTTAACAAAGGGGGGTCTGGGGGCGTTGTCCCCCCCCCCCCAATAGCCAAAGCAATTTCCCAATTTAAATGGCATAAAGACTGGAAACTGAGAAAAGTTGGGGATGATGATAAAAAAAATAAGGGCTTGTTAAGGAATTGGCCTTTTTGTGATTGTTTAGAAATTTCACGAAGGTCTCAAAACGTCATGATTTTTTAGGAATTTTAGGGACACTTGAAAGCCTGATATACTGCTGTTAAAGTGGCCACTATTACCATAATGGCTTTGTCTCCCATAAGCTAGTGACTTTTTTTGCAACTCAATTTTAATGGAACTTACTTAGTAATGTGGCAGATCAATAATACATATATTATATGTGAATGTTGCATAAGATGTTTTTTGTAAATGTATGTGCATGTGTTGCTGCTGGTGTAAAACAACTGAAAATAATATTAAAACATTACTTAAAATGTGTGTGTGTGTGTGGGGGGGGGGGGGGGGGGGTGTGCCCCCAGAAGCTAGCGAGATTTTGAAAGCTCATTTCAAATGGAACTATCTGTTGACTATATTTTTACTAAATTTTGACTGGAGCCAGATTATTTTTTTCCACTAACTTTTGAATCCAGATTATTTAAGTCCCTTTTGAACTTTTTTTTTTGCATATCCAAAGACAGAGAATTTTTTCGAAAAATAAACCAGCCCCCCCCCCCCCCCCCCCCCCCTGGAATATCAGAATATCAAATGGTCGGTCCCTTGAGAGTTGACCCCCTACAGAGAACAAATGAGGGGGATGGGGTGTAGAGTGGTGGTTGGTGCAGTGGGGGTGGGGGGTGCAAAACTGAAAATGGTAGAGTTACTTGCCAAGAAAGTATACCCATTTACCTTAGTTTGTGAAAAGGTTGATATCACGGCTGTGCAATCTATCAAAACAATCTGGCGGGGTAGCAAACCGTGAGCAGTCTCATCTGCTTCTACTGTGGCTGTTTGTCCTAATGTCCTAATATTGAAGGTCATTAAAGCATGAACTAAAAATTGTCCAAGACACCTGTCACTGCTAGTGACTCATGACAGTGAAATGCAGCTTTGATAGATACTTGTTTGTTGTCAATCTTTCAAAAGAAAAAGAAAATGCCTTTTGATCATTTTATTTGACTATTTTGTCAGCCTGAAGTATTGAATTGAGCACACCACTGACTGTGCTGATTATCCTATGTAGTTAATGTAATTCTAAAAAATAATAAAAAATAATAATAATAAAAAAAAAAAAAAAATATATATATATATATATATATATATATATATATATATATATATATATATATATATATATATATATATATATATATATATAAATAAAATAAGGTTTGACGTTACATGTTTAGATTTATTAAAATAAAACTATGCAAAAAAGTGTCAACGCGTTTCGCTCAGCTCGTCAGGACTGTTGCATAGCCATATATATATATATATATATATATATATATATATATATATATATATATATATATATATATATATATATATATATATATATATATATAGTAAAAACAATAAGTCCGATATTGCCAAATAACACATATATATATATATCTATTCTGCAATAAAAAAAAAAATGCGCGATGTCCATAGTTGTCATTGTCCAAACTCTTTGACATCTATAAACATGAACCGCAAAGTCAGAGGATTTTAATTGTTCAGCACTTGCGAACTTTCTTGATATACACTACTCACAATATTTAAAGGAGCACCTAATGATTTTTCCATAGACGACAGTGCAACGCATCCCCACTTTGAGAGCCATTTACTATCAATAGACGAAGACACAGAGTTTCCAATCAATTTGCCAATTTTTAAGGAGGATCTCGAAGTTACTGACAGCGCTAATTTTGATATCTATACTGCAAATGTCCATGGACTGATTTTTGTGAAAAATGGAATTTTGGTAAAATCCTTGTAATTTTTCAGACATGAAAATCATGAAAATTTCAACCACAATTGAAAACAACCATTTTTTTACGAAACTGAATGTCTTACAAGGTGACCCGTTTGAAAGCATCAGTTTTAATTCAAGTTTATGAGATTTTATAGACTAATAGAAAAATGCCCCGTTTTCAGAAAATTCGAAAATTGCCCAAATTTGTCCCATGCAAATGATCAGGGCATTAGTTCTATTGAATTACTGTTGTCTTAAACTTCAATCCTTCTTCAAAATGCTAAATTTCAAAATTTTACCTTTCAGACTTTACTTATCTTCGCTGCAGCTGGTATGGATTGCCATGTGGCAGAAGTAAAACGTTTCTCTGCACTTCATCATAGTGCATATTGTATACTATCTGGTCCTTGGATTCATTCAAAATATCAATATAATGCTTGCATTAAGTCAGTTAGAATTGTGCAAAAAATGAACCATGCAATTAAGATGGTCACCATTCCTAAAGTGGCAAATCACGAACCCCTGAATGAACTTTTACCAAATTCGGTCAGCACAATCCTTACATTGACTTTTTAGCAATTTTATGCAGTTTGAGCCTCCAAGATGAGAACCATCCACTAAGCCCAGGCTAATCTAAAAATGTTTACAAACAAAGCAATGCCACTTTATAGAAAAACAAGTAGAGGAGGGTCTGGCACAGTTGATAGGGAGTTCGCCTTTCACATAGAGTGTCCGGGTTGGACTCCTTCGGGCGGCACATGTCCGATCGATTTTTCCAATCCATCAGACCAAGAAATCTGCACCAGCGTGCTCTGAGCTGGAAACAGTGGTATCAGGCTGACAGTCGGTAATTACAGTGTCACGGAACGTCGGCAGTGGCAAGTAAAAGTGCCAAGGCAGCAATGACAGCTTAAGCTTAAATGACTAAGTAAGTAAGTAAGTAAGTAAGGTCTTTATTTAAAGAGGGTAACTCAATTGGCGAACCAATCTTCCTTGAGGCCCTCTGTTAAGTCACATACATATATACAGTAAACAATACATGTTACAGATACTAATCAAATAATAATAAAAAAGCAAACAAAAAACTCTCTCTCTCTCTCTCTCTCTCTCTCTCTCTCTCTCTCTAAGGCATGTACAATATACATTTAAATATGTACATATTAATTTGATAATAAAAAAGATCTTTTGTAAACAAGACTTCATTCTGGAGGATTTAAATAGCGGTGGGGGCATACTCTGATTAAGCTAATTTCTCAACCAAGCCGAACATTTATTTACAAACGAATGCATAGTTGTCGCATTTTTTATATCTAAAGGAATACTGTTCCAGACAAGCGCGCCAGAATAAGACAGGCTACTTTTAAATAGGCTTATGTTAGGTTTAGGTATCAAAAAGTTCCTGTTACAAACTGATCGTAAATTAGAAGTAGTGTCGTTTGAGTTGTTACCTCGCAAATGAAACAGATCTGTCACGTATTCCGGGGCTATATTGTTGGCAACTTTATACATAACTTTCGCTTTTTGTATAAATACGATCTCGTTAAAGGCTAGTATTTTCAGACGATCTCGGGCTTCTTCCAAATTAGTGTATTCATTCCGTAATATACTCTTACATGCTCGCCTTTGTAGCTTTGTAATTTTGTTTATGTTACAAGTCGTCGAATTTCCCCATATAATACAACAATAATCAAATTGCGGTCTGATGTCTGACTGTCAGAGAGTAGCCCCTCTCCCCCAAGTTCCCAACCCCCACCCGACTAGTAATGTTCCCCCAATTTCGGAAAATGGCTATGAGATGAGTTTTCATAGTAAAATTTCCAACCAGAAAAATGTCTGTGTAGCAGCCCCGGAAATGACTATATTGCCAATTTTCCTAGAGGAAAATCTACTATAAGTGTTTTGTATGGCCGTTTCCCGCTTCTAGTGGATTTCCGCTGCTGATACGGTTGCAGGAAAACATGCTATGTGGTGGGATTTGCTTTCTCCCTTCACAATAACAGTGAAACAAAAAATGCGAGTCTGTCTTATTTTTCATTTGGGAAGAAACAGCTACTTGTACAAACATATAAATGGACACTCTGTCTTTCCGTGTCTGCCAAAACACGTCGTATGTGCGCATAAGTATCTATAATACTAAATAAACGAAGTAACGCATAAACTGCAAAATTGGTGACATTTCCAAGCGTAATTTCTATACTGGTTCTTTCGCATATTGCTATCATTGATAATTTCGGTTAGCGTGTGTTTTAGTTTCACGTAGATTTAAAGAATTTGGGAATTAAATTCGTCTTTCATTTTAAATTCTCCCAAGTATTTTTCTAGAAACTTCGATGTCAACAATGGGTGCGTTCGAGTGAAATTATCGAGTACTCGAATACACGTTTTAAATTAATCCGGTCGTTTCGGTTCTGCGTCGTTATATCGGCGCGCTGCTTAGCAAGTCCAAATTTAGCAGGTTCTAATGCAAAAATCCGACCCATGAACGTACGTCATTCCCCATAAATAACGATTTATTTTTGTATTTTTGCTCATATGTCTAAACGGATGAAGAACTAAATGGTCATAATCCCGACGGCCCTGGCTCGAAGCGACCCATTTTCTTCCAGAACGATAGTCAATACGAGTAGCCCATCGAATTCGCCCCTCAACGCACATGGTCTTTCGAAAAAGGGTGGATATGATGCTCTCGTGGCTGTTAGCCCTGGTGGACCATCCGTGACGACTAATTGGAAAAACAACGTCTTTCGAAAAGTTGGACGGACACACGGCGCCAAGTGTGTGCGGCTATGGTTACGTACCGCTGAGCCACTTGGACAACGTAGCTAGGAGAATTCAAACTGAACTGAACTTTCGAAAAGACAAAAATTAAAAATGTCTAAGGTTAACACACATGCGCCAGGTAAGAAAGGGCATTTCTTCCAGCGAAGCGGACAAATCAATTTCAATGATTCAACGAAGCTAAATAAGCCTTTAGTCTTCAGAGGGCTTGAATATTTTCCCCCAAAACGTTCCAGGACCCAATTTTTCCAGAAAAAAAAAATACCCAGGACAGGTCACATAACCAAGATGGCAAACATTTATTATGGTAAAAAATTTCAAAAATCTTCTCCCCCAGAACCACGCCGGGCTGCGTAGCGCAATCGGTAGGGCACCTGACTCATAAGTCAGAGGTCCTGGGTCCGAAACCCGGTCTGGCCACATACTTTTGTTTCTCCTTCCGCTGATTCAAGAAGGGCATTTGTCAGTTACTGGCGAAAGTATGTGCACTTAGTACTGGTCAACCGCTTAGGAGGTCTAAGCCTGCCCAGGAATAGTGTGGTTAGGTTAACTGACCGTCCCGACATGACCTTAGCTGTTTACCGTGGACGTTAAGCATAAAATCAACCAATGCCCCCCCAGAACCACAAATCCTATGATCTTGAAACTTAGCATGTCGCATCAAGGACTCAAAAGTTCAACAAAATTTATATAAATGATGACCCTGGGATGACCTTGATCTGTTTTACGGCAAGGTCAACTTTTGAGTCACTTAGGTTTTTCTATAGGAAAAAGTGAAAACAGTTGATTTTTTTAGAAACAATGCAGTCTGCTACCTGAAAGTTTGTAGATGCAGACAACTAATTAGGTGAATGAAGCTTTAGTGAGTATTCATGGTAAAGGTCATATCTTCACCTGGGCCTAAGGCCATTTACATTGAAAAATTAAAACTCGCCTTTTTTATATAAACTTGACCATCATGAAATATTTCCGCGCTTGCGCGGGCTCTTTTCTAGTGTGTATATATGTATGCTGGACTCCCCAAAAAAGAAGAAAGAAATAGATAGATTTTACTCTTTATGGACTTCTCACCACTTTGATTCTGAGGGTAGTGTGATTTAAAGGACTGCTGCGCTTTAACAGAATGGTGCACTATTTCAAGATTGATGGCATGAGAAAATGCTATAAAAATGCTAACTCACCATATAAAACAAAAAGTAGACACAGAAATGCGCACTCAAATGTTTGATCCCTATATTTTTGGTCCAGTATATTTACACAAGCGTTCGAATGCGCGTTTGTAAATCATCCTGCAAGCTTGCATGCATTTGCATGTGTGTACTTAACAGCGTATGTGCCAAGGTCTACTGAAAATCTTATTTAAGAAATAGGTTGGCTCTCCCTTTCAGATAGACGTCTTTTTCGAAAAGTAGTGACAATGTTTAAAATAAAATACGGGTACGCACCGGAATATTCGTATAGATTAAGGAATAAATGTAGCAATTTGAATCATGATCTATTTATAAACCATCTTAAACTTAATTCAATTTGTGATTATGGAGATGATGTTGATGATGCAGAGCATTACTTTTCTAAGTGTCAGAGATATGTTGAACACCGTTTAGTTTTATTTAACCCAACTAGACTGTTCCATCCACTTAATTTGAATATGCTTTTATACGGTTCAGAGTAGACTGGTGGAAACGGAAAATTTAGAACTGTTTCTAGCTGTGCATCAATACATAAAATAAACCTGACGTTTTGAATAATTATTATAAAGTCTAGTCATACAATAATCGACAATTATTTTCTTCTTCGTGACATTGAGCCAGGGACAGGGGAAGGTCTGGGGCACATGATGCGTTTTGACATGTGGATCATTTGGTACGCTCTTTGCCTTAAAATTGTGTTTGTGCCTCTGTGGTATCGGAAAGAAAGTGATTATATTAATTACTATTAAAACTAACAGTTAATATTTTGTTAATACACAGTTTACTCTTCGAGAGACCATTTTATCTTCATAACTTAATTTCTGTATATTTTTTCAGGTGTAAAGCAACAGCCTTTGTCTACCAACAGATTTGCGCTGTCGAGAATTGGGAGTCTAAATTCCTTCTATTCTTCATCTTACACTGTTTACTAACAAATTGCTTTATTATCCTGTGCATTCGGCTGTGGAGCGGTCCTGTCATCGCCGGTCATGGTGGGTCAGTGCGGTCTTTTTTTTTTGTCTTGGGTGCGGTCCTTTAGCGATGCATGTCAGTCCGATGATCGGACCGCTATGGACCGTATGAGGGATTGCTCGTCAGCTGGCTGGCGTGGCCTGTGCCATGCATGGCCCTGACGGGATCCTTTTTCAGCCTGAAGTATATGATGATTACTTTTACTATTCATTTATTCTTCCATATTCTGATTATCTTACTCATTCTTTACTTTACCATACATGTATTTCAGTGTTGTTTAAATGTACATTTTTTCTATGGCTTATGATGTCGTTGTCCACTTAGCAGTATTGCATGTACACGTTATTGGGGCGGACCGTGATTTATGTTGTTAGAGCTTGTGATCCAACCCATTTCTATGTTTATCGTGGGAACAATAAAATATGTTTAGACTTATGTGCAAAGGTAGCCTAATGCACAATTCGTGTGCCCGTTTGCATGTTGTGTCTTGGAAGAAATCAGGATGAAGAACTGATCAAAAACGCTTTCAGGTCTTTTTATATATATTATTTTATTATTTTTTGGCAGCTAATTTCAAGCAAGAAGAAATGTCTTTCTATCAACATGATCAATGTGTGGGTATAGTTTTTTTCTTGCACGTGCCGATATGCGTAAGTGCCTGTGTGTGTTTCTGTGTGCCTGTTTGCGTATTCAACTATGTTGAGAACTGGAAATCCCACTATCTACCAAGAACTTTAATAACCATGGGGAAAAAAGACTATGAGGACTATGGCTCTAGTGGTTGGGCCCATTATTCCATTATATAGTATCTTTCCTTTTTTTCCGAGGGAAAAGGGCGAAAACTACTCTTTGACAATGAAGACTAACTTTTTGGGGTACCTTGTATAATATGAAAATAGGCACTGCCTATTGGCGAGCATCGCTGTAGCCCTTATGAAGGGCCGTATATTCTATTCTGTTCTATGTCGATGCAGGATTTTTTTTACCGTCAACGTCGCAGCAATCGGACATCCTCGCCTGAATTGACCGAAGTGTTACGATTGCATCACGGCTTATTTTTCAACTTCCGGTCGAACGTTAAAATTATTTACATACACATATCAGGTTTTGTGAATAAGAATGTGTTTATCTTTGTGTCTACGGAGAATAGCAACCATGAAATCGATCAAACTTCCTGTTTATTCTTAATGGCAGCCCCCATATGGAGGTAAATTCCGGTCGAGAAATCGAACGATGGTTTTCTGAAGCAACATATGCAACATCATCTACATTTTCTTTTGACTAATGTCCTATCATAAGAGCTCGCCCTTCGGGCTAGCGGGCCCTTCGGGCCCGCTCGCGATGCTCGTTAAGCTGAGACTTTGTAAATACGAGTACTGACACTAAGATTTGGTTTAGTGCATATCATTACGGGATTAAGTTCCAAAGATTTTTAGCTGAGTTACTGCCCATTAACAAAATCGACTTTTGCATTTTCCAACTCCTGAAGCGCTTCATCAAGGTAAATGATTTGAGCCGCGACACGAGGAAACCAACAGAGTGATAATGCGCCCAGCGCAGACTCAGATCAGCCTGGGCATCCTCCCAGTCTGATCAGACTCTTCGCTAAGCGCTTAAAAGGTAGCTCAGGGTCTAAGCTACCGCCATGCGGACAGCGAAGACTATGATCAGACTGGGCGGATGCCCAGGCTGATCTGAGTCTGCGCTGGGCGCATTACCACTTTGTTGGTTTTGTCGTGTCGCGGCTCAATTTTCTTGGTATACTGATAGAAGATTTTGGTAACGGTGAGGCAATTCGGTATTCATTATTTACAGAGATTTTGTCCCCGTTAGTCACTTTCCAGGCAGCTTTGAGTCTCATGAAAGTGTTAGAACCTAACACTTGTGTGTTTTATATATGATATGGCCATGAAAAATAAGTGGAAATGTTGTTTTTACTTTTATTTTTCCCCATCGGATATGTATTTTAAAGAGTTCTCACCCGTTTGCCGAAAATAAAATGAAAACTTGTTAACGCAATATTTAAGTGTTTATAGGATGTTGATATAGGTATATAGCTGAAGGTCCTGATGTCCATTCACCTTTCCGAGTTACACCCAGATCGTCACCAAAATGACACCTAGCCAATGAAATGGCAACTTAGTTTAAACATATTTTATTTTCAAGAATGTACATTACAACATACAAACAAGATACATACGCAACTACACAATGATAAAGGATCAGAACGAAAGCTGATAGCTTATAGAGCTCTTCTCCTGGAATGACACCTTAGCACGTGACATAGTCACACCGGGTAGGCGGCAATCGAAAACGCTCGTGCAGTCGACGAACGCGGATCAAAAACAGTGAGAAACAGCGTTTTCGATTGCAAATTGGCGACAATTTCCAATCGAAAACACTGTTTTGCAATCGAAAACGCTGTTTTGACCCGCGTTAATCGATTGTTACGAGCGTTTTCGATTGCCGCCTACCTGGTGTGATAGTCCCACAAAGAAGATCGGACGTAGTGAATGTCCACAACAAGTCCGAGAATTATCTTTCCTCTAATGGAGGGATGCACATCTGTTTGAAGAAGGCGTGGTGTCGGAAAATTGAAAATACAATAACCTTCGACCATACTAAAAAACAAAACAACTTGTTTGAGATTTTCTGCCTTTTCGACTTTAGCGTTGTTTTTTTTTTCAATTTCTATACCGCTTTACTAAGGAAGCTGGTTGTTGGTATATCAAATGTTATTGGCCCGTCAAGAATTCTGATAAAAGTGAAAAAAATCTACATTCGTTGATTACAGAGTTATTTCTCCTGTTTTCAACACTTCTGAAGTTCTTTATTTACTTAAAATTCTGTGATTTTTAAATGGTACTTTTCTCATCTATTTATTACAACGCAGCATTATTCTCTTTAATGCTAATGCATGCATTTGCTCCCCTTGGAGCAAATTCTTTCCTTTAAGAGTAGTCGCCATATTGGAATGGTTTCGGCATTTAGGAAACTAATAGGAAGTCACAAAAATTATTTCCCTTTGTAAAATTCTGGAAAAAACATTAAGGTATACCAAAAACGCCGTAAGACTTTTCTTCTAGATCCGCAACACACGAAAATGGGTAAGGTAAATATTCGTATTGGCTCCATTGTCATGCCAGTTGACACAATGGGTTGAGAGTTTGAAAGTATTCATACTAAATTGTATTTATACATGTAGTTTCTTCTAGTTTTATTTTTCCTCTATGCAACCAAATTTTCATTGTCAATATGTTGCAATATGATAATACTTTATATAGGCACACCTCTGTGTTTGGCCACCAACTTTACAGAGAGAGAGAGAGAGAGAGAGTTCGAGAGTTCTTATGTGACTTCATATTTGCTACCCTGGCCGACATGCACCATCAAAATGGAGTCAACTTTAAAAGGAAAGTATTTGCTCCTAGAGGAGCAAAGTCTTTCCTTTAAGAGTTGACTCCTACTGAGCAGCTGTTGTTATAATCTCATGGCAACAGCAGGAGCAAGGTTTCTGGTAATGTTAACAGAGACCCTATGCTCCAGCAGTTGTTATAGCTTCACGGCAACAGGAGGAGCAAATTTTCCTTTATTGCTAACAGAAATCATGCTCCAGCTGTTTCTTATATTTCCATGACAACGGGAGGAGCATGGTTTCCTATAGTGCTATCAGAGACCATGCTACAGCTGTTGTTATAACCTCACAACAACAGGGGTGCAAGGTTTCTTATGGTGTTAACAGAGACCATGCTCCAGCAGTTGTTATACTTCCATTCCAACAGGTGGAGCAAGATTTCCTAAAGAGACCATGCTACAACTGTTGTTATAATCTCATGACAACAGAAGGAGCAAGTTTTCCTACAGTGCTAACAGATACCGTGCTCCGGCTGTTGTTATAATCGGATGACAACAGGAGAAGCAATGTTCCTAAAGTACTAACAGAGACTAAGCTACAACTGTTGTTATAATCTCATGACAACAGCAGAAGCGACTTTTCCTATAGTGCTAACAGAGACCATGCTTCAGCTGTTGTTATAATGTCATGACAACAGGAGAAGCATAATTTCCTATAGTGTTAACAGAGACCATGCTACAACTGTTGTTGTTATTCTCTCATAAACAATGATTTTTTTCTGATTCGCGTCAGTGACTTTTACGTCAAAGCAAATTAATTCTATCATGGCCAGTGAGGCGATTTCGCGCGCAGTCAACAATTTTAGCACTCTAAAAGTTACTTTTCACAAATTATGTATTTGGACCATTTTGGAGTAACTGCATAATAAATATATATCATTTATATTAAACAAAGGAGTACTGATCGGTCGAAAGCCGTAATACTCGGTCGACAGCCACTTTGCATTGTTCCGCATCGGTCGACAGCTCACATAGCGACAATGGTAATACCCCGTCATCTTGGTGTACAGTTTGCATTTTCTATCTCGGACAATATTCTCTTACCCATAATCTCTCGAGGCTTGTGTTTTGACCTGGCGCGTGGTGTCATCATGTGTCATAATATATCATTCATTTGTGATTTATTGCCGTATTGACTTTTATGACATATCACATTATTGTACATTATTGTATATACAAGAAACAATGATTTTGATAATGATTAAGGTGAAAGGATGGTACCTCCAGGGACTTTTGAATTTGTACGTTACCGTTGACGTAATGCAGAAGGAAAATATATGTACACTGCAAAAAGTTTCCGTAGATTTTACGGTAGAATACTTGGCAACCAGCTGCCAGTCCAGTTCACATTGTTTTTAAGGGCGTTTGCCTGTAGAGCATTTTTTGAAATCACGATATGGTAGAGTTACGTTTAGTGACCGCACTCAAAGATACATATATAGTGTTAAAGGGTTAAATCACCAAAAATACCTGTCTTATTCTACCTACTTTGCTTGATGATTTCTGCTAATGTTTACGGGCGCCAGTAAAAATAAAGGGAATGGGCTGGCAACTGGTCGCCAGGTATTCTACCGTAAAATCTACAGATTTGTTTTACAGTTTATGAATTTACGTTGATTTAAAAAGATGCTGAACTGTTGCATGATGTATATTGTTCCATCTACATTGTATATATAAAATCAGGGTTAACCCTGAGCCACTTGGGGAACGTCGTTAGGAGAATTGAACTGAACTGAATTCTTTGGACACGAGGGCTTTCCATCGTCATCATTTGGATTAGTCCATTTTTATAGTTTAAGGGATTTCTAGTAGATGTTTTCATTTATTGAATTTTGCACAGAAATTCATGTAAGCAAACCGTGTAAACCCAGTTCAGATGCCGCGTTCGCGGCGTCTGAACTGGGTCTTCACTGTTTCCATATGTCCCCAAAACAGGATTCCAGTTTTGAAAGGGTTAATGGGTAGTTTTCTTGAGTAAATGATTAATTTCGCAATTCAAAATTTTGTCCCTTATGGGTTGACTGTTCATGTCTCGAGGTTAGCTGCTCTCATAGACTGACTCCAGTCACTATATTTTATTTTTTGGTTTAGACTTGAACAAAAACAAAGGATAAATCTATTTAAGAGGATTCAAGTAATTAATAATGACTCATGTCAAAGTGGGAAGGTGGTAATTGTATGGTGTTTATAGCACTGGTATTGAAGACATAATGGCGTTTCACCCAAAGCTAGATTGCACCAGGCTAAACGGTTGGCATGAGAATCCCCACAGCTATAGCCGAGCTATTGATGTTCGATTGGGAATTAAACCAGACTATAGCCAGCGAAGCGGGCCCTGATCGAATAGCTGCTTAATGGCACGAACTGCATTTGCATTGATTGTACTTCCGCATGGTAGCCAACGAGGTCTGTCGATTTTTTTTTTTTTGAAATCACTGAACAATTTGAATCTCATTTAGATTTTTCCCGACTGAGAACTAAATCCCGGCAGACACGGGCCACTTTCAGCATTAGTATAGGAATGTCGGGTAAATTCGGACAGCGGGTAAATTCGGACAGCCGTCTCATCTGGATTTTCACTGTTCGCAATGGTATGTCCGAATTTACCCGCTGTCCGAAATTACCCATAGTGAAGAAACTGCGTACTAGCACTTCTACAGGTGTGAGCCAATTTGACATATACGAGTAATAAGGGAAAGTTTCATTATCACTTAATAACTTCTTTTTTTCTTAACATATTTTTACATCACAAACGGTATCAGAAAGTTAAATTCTTCATCTTAAATATTGTGTTTTAATTTTGATTCTAGCACAAGTACAAAATGGTCTTTTTTGGGGTGATTTTCTAGAGGTACATACTTAATTAAAACAAATAACAAAATCTCCGTAAAAACAGTAGGGCACATGAATTTAAGACTAATTTCGAATCAAATTAATACAAAATGTTATGCATCACAAATAGATCAGATTAGAAGAAAGAGTATATTTTCATCTGGTATAAATTTTATTTGTCTAGCTATATGATAAAATGGTCTTTTTTCAATATTTGTTAAAATTTTAGTTGATTATTTTTTTGCCGGTTGTTTCCGTGCGTTTCCGTAAAATGCGACGCTAGGACACGACCTCGGCTTTCAGGTAATAGCTCCAGGCGGAGATTATTACGATAAGATATGATAGAAAGTTGTTTAAGTGAATGAATTATTCAAAATGTAGATTTATTCTGTACTGTGTCTAAATTTTGCTTGAACTAAAAGATAAAAGTAAATTTATTTAGTTTTTATTTTACTTTTCTGGTCCAGAGCTGCACTAGAGAACGTTTTTGGTTTCTGGTGTTAGAATAGAAACGAAACCGTGCTAGTGGAATACTATTATAATTGATGCCGATATTCTTTGGTCTTATTAGCAATCATATGAAGAGCATATGTCGGCTAACTTCTTTAATTGGCGAAATAATTTGTATCACTGGTGCCGAATCGAAAGACACGATATAAATTATCTTATGATTGTATAATGCCAATTTGTAAAGTCGGTATGTTTAGAAATTAAGCGTTTGCTCAATTGTTGCTCATTTATGTAATTATTAATGTGAGGCAAAAAGCCACACTATCTGCGTAATCGTTATGCAGTTGACTCTAAGACCCAAACAAAAAATAGATTACAAATTACTAAATGAGGGTGAATTCCGGACACTAAAGAAGAAAATTCTATCTGCCAAGGATGGAAGGACGATAATGACAGGTTGTGTAATGGAAACCGTTTACGTCTGAGAAGGTTTCCGCCTTCGGAAATCGAACTTGGGACCGCTAGATCAGCGGGTCAGCGTTTAGCCTACTGAGCTACAGGGTCACCTCGTAGATAAAACTTTGGCGGTCTCTAGCGATTTAATATAATTTTGTTAGTAGGAAACAGAACACTTTATTTTTCTACAGCATTTAAGTTATGTTTATTTGTTGATTTTTTTATATCTTAAAGAAAATAAATTACTTAATTTACAAAGAAGGTCTATATGCATGTTTTTTTTTTTATTCATTTGTGTCATTCTTCTATAAAATGCATTATACAAATCCGTAATTCCAAGGAAAATGTTCTGATTGTATCAAGTTTGATCTCTCATGTTTATTATTATTTTAAAATTTATAATCTTATTTTGATCCAGTTTCATCAATTTCATTTTAATTCAATTCAAATATTACTCAGTGTCAATTTAATCAATGTGTGAATATACACTATTACTGACACGGCACGCGTATAACTGTGTGGCAATATTTAATTGAGTCGCGACACGAAAAAAGTCAAGAAAGTGGCATGTGCGCCTAGCAATGACTAAGATCAGCCTAGGCGTTCGCCAAGTCTGATCAAGGTCTTTGCTGGTGGCATGGAGATAGCTTAGCTACCATTAAAGTACACAGCGAAGCCTCTGATCAGACTTGCCATATGCCCAGGCTGATCTGAGTCTTCACGTAGTAGATATGACACTTTGTGGGCTTTGTCGTATCGCGGTTCGACTGGATTAACCAAACGTAATATGCCGCGACTCGCCAAAACTAACAAGGTGGCATGTGCACTTCGCGTAGATTCAGCAGTCCGAGCAGTCTTCCCTTTTCGCGTAAAGGGAGCTGAGAGTCTAAGTCCTCTCCATGCTGACAGCGAAGACTAAGATCAGCCTGGACATCCGCCCTGGACATGCGCTTACAATATAGCATAGGTCTTAACTATCCCTTTGCGGACAGCAAAGACTGGTTAGATTGGGTGGATGCCGAGGCTGATCTGAGTCTTTACTGGGCGTACATTCGGCTGTGTTCGTTTTGTCGTGTCGTGGAAAAAATCTGTTGTCTTTAACGATAAAATGAATGCATAATGTTTACTCACTCATTAAATTCTAGGTTTTTATCATCATGAAATTTTAACTAAACTTATTTTCACAAGACTTTTTTTATTATTATTATTTTTGAATCAAAATTTTGTGCAATCAATCATATTTTTGCTTGACTGTTCTAACAAAATCCTCAGTTATACAATTGTGTGACATACAATTCATTTATTTATTTATTTATTGTTCTTGATAATGTTGAACTTAAATTCTATGTTTGAATCAAACATACATTGTGTCTTATATAATGCTTAAGAGAGAGAGAGAGAGAATTTAGTCACGTAAAATTTTGATTATCATTGCATTATGAGACTAAATGACATGAACTGTTAGTAAATATAACCAATATAGCACCTCTTTTTCCCCCTTATTGGCTGCCAAAATCATTTTGGATTTCTGGAGCATGACAATTCCTTTTAAGAACCAAACATCTTTGAAAAATAATAATAATAATAATAATAATAATAATTATTATTATTATAAGATATCATTATCATGTGTTCTGACAGCACAATGCAAAGGAAATCCAAAAGGTTTAATTACATTACCATGATTATTTTATGCACCAGTCTGACTAAGTGAAATGTATTCAATATTCAATTAAAGTCATAAAGATCGATATTTGATCATGATCGAGATAAGAATATTAGCCTGAGGAAATACCTTGACACCTGCGATTATCGCATACTGTCGTTAAAATTCGGAGATCAACCGAAAGATCTCTGGAGATCTACCTGTCCAAGATGAAACTCAATAACCTAGATGACGAAGTACGAGTATTCTGCCAGATGCGACTCCACTCTACTTGGGTAAATCCGAGCAATACCTAGATATTCCTCGAGCTACTCGAAGATATGCTCGGGTTTACCCAAGTAAATATGCCGAATGTGCCTACGGTTCAGTACTTTGGGAATGGCATAACGGCAACTTCAGTTTGTACAAAAAAAAAATATGTTAAAATGTGTCTTCTTCAAGGTGAATAGGTACATACCCAGGGGAAGCAACTCTGTCATTTTTATATTTGCTCCTTTGTCAATATATAGGGGTCAGTTTCTTTGAGCAAAGAATTCGCTTCGTTTGGTAGCATCTAATAGCGTATAAGTACCTTTGTACAAAAATATTAAAAATGTGTTTTCTTCAAGGTTTAGTTTTAGAATTAGATTGTTTTGGTACATGTAGTATCTAACAGCGCAAATATACTGTAAAAATGCAAGATTTTACGGTAGAATAATTGGAAACCCGCTGCCAGTCCTTTTCCCGTAATTTTTACGGGCGCCCGTAAAAAAGGCAGGAACCATAACGCATAGTAGGATAGATTAGAGCGGGTGTTGTTTCAGTCACATAGCCCTTCAGCAATTTTAAGTTATTTTCGAGTGCGGCCAAATAACATAATACTACCATATCGTGATTTCCGAAAATGCCTTACGGGCAAACACCCGTAAAATAACGGGAAATGGGCTGGAAGCTGGTTTCCAATTATTCTACCGTAAAATCTACGGATTGTTTTACAGTGTAGGTGTGGTTCTCATTTAAGCTTTGTCTTCTATTTCTTGCATGGAATTCTGCCATTTTGCATAATTAAGCATAACGGTCAGAAACAGTTAATTTGGCGCCTGCTATATAATTGAGCCCTGACAGGACAAAATCAACAAAGTGGCATATGCTCCAAGCAAAGACTCAGATCAGCCTGGACATCTGCCCAGTCTGATCAGAGTCTTTGCTGTGTGCTTAAGGGGTAGCTAAGGGCTTAAGCTACCTCTATGCCGACAGTGAAAACTCTGACCAGACTGGGCGGATGCCCAGGCTGATCTGAGTCTTCGCTGGGCGCACATGCAACTTTATTGGTTTTGTCGTGTCGTGGCTCAATTATATTCACATTTAACGCACACTGTAAAAAAAATCCGTAGATTTTACGGTAAAATAACTGGCAACCAGCTGCCAGTCATTTTACCGTTATTTTTACGGGCGCCCGTAAAAATTGCAGGAATCATCGAGCAGAGTGGGACAGAATAGAGCAGGTGTCGGTTGGGTCAGATAGCCCATCAACAATACAAAGTTATTTTCGAGTGCGGCCAGTTAATATAAAACTTCCATTTCGTGATTTTCAACAATGTCTTACAGGCAAACGCCCGTAAAAATAACGGGAAAAGGACTGGCAGCTGGTTTCCAGTTATTCTACCGTAAAATCCACAGTTATTTTTTACAGTGCAACTGATTAGCATCTACTGTTTTTCCTGTCTTTTGTTGCTGCTCATGCTTAACCCATTTGGACACAACTGGATTGTTTTTTGCCCTTAGAGATTCTAACTAGACAATCGTAGTATAGGTGGGCGAAAACCGTAGCTACCGGGGGAAAACATCAGACCTTCCGTAAGCAGAACTTGGCTTTCTGACATGTGCGTCGCCGATGCTTGAACACATTATTCAGTACGGTCTAATTCTTGCCAAACACATAAGAAAGCTATGACTCAAATGTTGAATGACTTTTGGAAGAGCGTCATTTCCGCTCCGCAACAAGATAGGGATATTCTCTGAAGTAGCACTGTTTCCACTGCGAAACAAAATGGGGGGGGGGGGGGGGACAAAATGGGGGGGGGTGTCTTCTGAAGTAGAGACACTTAAGGAAAAGTCTTCTGAAGTGTGTTAATTACAGAACAAAAAAAAAATTAAGTGTTTTATATTATAATTTCGGCCAACCCAGCAAAGTTTTATTGACTGTTTCAAGTTGGGCAGACGTCTGAAAACTTAAATCAAGAAAGATTGTATGTTCCTGTTTGTCTTGCCCTTAGTTATCTAACATATTCGTCGTATTCATTCCTTAAATACTTACATTCCAAATGCATTTTTTGAAATGCCTTACGGTAAACAACTAGAACGTAATGTAGTTTATACTTCAATAATTACATCGATTCACGCGACGTTACATGAGGTTAAGTGACGTCAAAATGAACCATTGTTCTCTCCAATCTGATTGGACGTAGGCGACGTTATGACGTTGTTGATACTGTTCCGCTGTTAGTAGAAAAACTGCGTATAAATACAAAAAAATTCTACTTCAACTAACGCAAATTTGTGGTCAACTAATAAATAGAAAAGAATGTAAAGGACCAGGTATGATTTGGGCCATATTTGGCCCCCTCTCAAAATTTATTCAAATATTGTTTTTTTCATTAGCCACCTTGTCAACAATATGAATCTAGAAAATGGAGATGTTACGGCTTGTACAAGGAAAGTTACAGCCATTCGTTTGTTCATGCAGTTCTGGCCTGATTTTTAGCAAAATTTAGGGGTAGGGATACATTTTGCCATATGTAACAAAGAAAGGAGTTTAAAAGTAAATGATAAGTATCAGATCTAATAATGTATGTAATATTAATACTAAATCTCTTTGACATTTACTGGTCTGCATCTTGTCACGTGCATGAAGGGCGATAACTCTTGATAGATCACTGAAATTGTCGGATTACAGAAACGCTACATTAAACTGTTTTTCAATCAAAAATTTACGTTTTAGGGGCATGCCACAGTTGCAGTATTTTGTCTTTCAAGGGAATTTAGATAAACCATTCGTTTCAAACTCAACTCATGTGCAGCAGTCACTTTTTCTCGGAACAGAAGGTAATAGTCTGAAAAAATCGGATGAAAAAATATTTAAAAATACGGGGGTATGGATAAACTTTGCATTATTCTTGCGCGTTGATAAACTGAAAATAATAAGAAATGAATACAAAAACAACAAAGATATAAAGCTATTAAAAATATTTTGCATTCAAAGTAAACATCTATCTCTAAGAAAGAAAAAAGGAGATAACTTATGATTTACATTGAAACTGCATAGCAATTAATGGTAATGAACACATACTTTTTATTGGCCTGTGGCTTCGGCCGCAAGCCTATGTATTCAGACAGGTTATGACTTCCTGTCATGCGCACTCAAGCGCAAGACGCTGATTTGTTCCCAGCTTTGAGAATGATTCATAATTGCAAGTGGAGAACCAATATATGGAGAGCGTCTACGGGGCACAACTTCGTTTGACTGCTTCTTTTATCTAAGAACCGTATAATAACGACAGCCACAATCAGGCACACAAAATAATGGAACATGTCTAGCATCTTTTGCCTTACTAAAATCATGAGTTATTATTATTTATCCGGTGTATTTGAATGTGTCTTCGTTGTCCACTGTGAAATAAGGTCAAATAACGGCATGCGCAATTCGCGGGCATTATGTAAAATATGGACTGGACTTGTACTCTGGACTGTGGACTCTGGACTTCGGACTGTGTTAAACCTGGACTTCAGACGTTGTAAAACCAGGCACCGTAAAATCTGGACTAAAATATTTCCACAATAGTTGTTATGCCTGTACAAACAGTGTAGAGTGTAGGTCCAAGCTAGACTACTGGTTTGAACAGTCTAATCAGGGTCTGTTCCAACAGCCTTATTATATTTTTTAAGTTATTTAAAAGCATTTACTGGTTTTACAGACAAGGTGTTTGATCGTATTTACTAGATACTATTTCTTATTTTTTCATAAACGTACATTGAAAATCAATTTCTTATTTTTTGCATAAACGTACATTGTAATTCAGTTTCATGAAAGTGTCTTATTGAAAAAAATCAGTTCAGGAAACACAACATGTGTGGGAAAATATCAGTATCTCACAATTGCCATCAAATCGCCCTTTTCTAGGCCTATGCAGTTTTAATAGTTACCTTCCATTCTGAATAAAACTTACTAAAATTTAGAGGAACCGGGCCGCGTAGCGCAGTTGGTAGTGCGTTTTGACTCAAGAGCCAGAGGTCCCGGGTTCGTTACTCTGTCCAGCCACATACTTTCGTTTCTCCTTCCCCTGTATCAAGAAGGGCAGTTGTCAGTTACTGGTGAAAGTATGACAATGTGCACATAGTACCGGTTATCGCTTAGAAGGTCTAAGCCAGCCCAGGAATAGTGTGGTTAGGGTAATAGACCGTCCCAACATTACCATAGCTTTTTATCGTGGATGTAAAACAATACAATAACTACTAACAAATAGAATAGTACTTGGATGGGTGACCGCATCGGAATACCGGGTGCTGCAGACTTTTGTCTGCTTTTCTTTATTTTCTATTTTTTTTTATCTTTGATAGTTTCTTCCCCCATTTTCACGATCACTGTATATGTATCTCAAAGCTGTGCGAAGGAAAATACTTTTCCCTCAACGTTAAAGACCGTTTACCGTCTGCTATGCACTGTCCACTCGCCCTTCGCTTTGGAGCATGCTGAAAAGTAGTGCATGTTGTTTGAGGTTCTCTGTATTCTATTTACTGTCCATTGAAGTGTCTACTGTCTCTCTACTGCGTCCTGGATACTGTTTACTGTGGCCTGTCTGCTACAACATGGATGTGGTGCAAGCACAGGGGCATGGGTACAAGGTCGCAGCATGTGCGCCTGTTTCAGCGCATCTTGACTCTAAAATGATGTACCTTCAACCAAAGTGGAGTCGCACAAACAGATGAAACCAACAATAGCATCATAGTAACCTGCACTTTATGGGAGATGAACCCTGGTGGCCCGTAAGAATAAGAAAGGATTGCAAAAATTCCTATGTAGCACATACTTATATTTGGGCAGTGAAATCTCTGAACTCTGGCACACCAAATAATCGAACATTAGCATCTTTTGCCTTACTAAAAACATGAGTTATTATTATTTTTTGTTATCTATTTATCCGGAGAATTTGAATGTGTCTTCGTTGTCCACTGTGAAATAAGGTCAAATAAAGACATGCGCAATTCGCGGGCATTATGTAAAATATGGACTGGACTTGGACTCTGGACTTTGGACTCTGGACTTCGGACTGTGTTAAACCTGGACTTCAGACGTTGTAAAACCAGGCACCGTAAAATCTGGACTAAAATATTTCCACAATAGTTGTTATGCCTGTACAAACAGTGTAGAGTGTAGGCCCAAGCTAGACTACTGGTTGGAACAGTCTAATCAGGGTCTGTTCCAACAGTCTTATTTTATTTTGAGTTATTTAAAAGCATTTACTGGTTTTACAGACAAGGTGTTTGATCGTATTTACTAGATACTATTTCTTAACGTACATTGAAAATCAATTTCTTATTTTTTCATAAACGTACCTTGTAATTCAGTTTCATGAAAGTGTCTTATTGAAAAAAATCAGTTCAGGAAACACAACATGTGTGGGAAAATATCAGTATCTCACAATTGCCATCAAATCGCCCTTTTCTAGGCCTATGCAGTTTTAATAGTTACCTTCCATTCTGAATAAAACTTACTAAAATTTAGAGGAACCGGGCCGCGTAGCGCAGTTGGTAGTGCGTTTTGACTCAAGAGCCAGAGGTCCCGGGTTCGTTACTCTGTCCAGCCACATACTTTCGTTTCTCCTTCCCCTGTATCAAGAAGGGCAGTTGTCAGTTACTGGTGAAAGTATGACAATGTGCACATAGTACCGGTTATCGCTTAGAAGGTCTAAGCCAGCCCAGGAATAGTGTGGTTAGGGTGATAGACCGTCCCAACATTACCATAGCTTTTTATCGTGGATGTAAAACAATAAAATAACAACAAAACAACAACTACTAACATATAGAAGACGTCTTTTTTCTTTTGCATTAAATCCCTAATGACAAAATTTGTGATGACCAAGGACAGCACACAAGATTCTGAGAATAAACATCCTTTGGAAGCAACAAAAATACACTAATTCCTTCATTGACTTGTAATCATTACCAATTACCAGTTATACTCTATACCACAGGCTTGCTGGGTCGCATAGTGCAGTCGGTGGCGCGTCAGACTAAAAATAAGAGGTCCCGGGTTCGATATACGGTCCGGCCACTTACTCTCGTTTCCGCTTCCGCTGAGTCAAGAAGGGCAGTTGTCAGTTACTGGCGAAAGTAAGTGTACTTAGTACTAGTTAACCGCTTAGGATGGCTAAGCCTGCCCCGGAATATTGTAGTTGAATTAACCGACCGTCCTGACATGACCATACATGCAGCTGTTTACCATGGATGTAAAACAATGACATAGCAAAAACAACAACATACCACAGGCTTTACCAGTACTTATAACTGAACTCAGTGATGACAAAATACCCAAAAGAATAAGCTGAATATCTGCAGATTATCTATGGCAACTGTTTGGGAAGGAACTATCATTTTCATTATAACCTCCTCTGAGAGTCTCAGTGGTAGTCAGCTTTTAAATGTGCTTTTAAATGTGCTCCAACAGAAACAAGGAGGAAAACAGTCACAAAAATAGCCATTGTTGCGAACAGTAAGATTTTTGTTCCTACCAATCTGTCACAAATGAGGCTGGTAGGACGAACTACTTTCACTATTTCCTTCTCATATCAGAAATCAAGAACCATATAGCATCTTACATGTAAGAGACTTGTAAAAGTACTCTCCCAATGTAAGATGTATTTTTTCAACATCAAGACATGACGGTCTTATAATAAACATAACTTTGTCCTAACCGAACAGTTCAGGGAACATAGCAATCAAATTCCCGTCGTTCTGTCTCTGTCCGTATATTAGTATGTCCAGTAACATTTTCTTGTCCACTCTGTAACTTGAATACCCTTTGAACTATTTTCATTTTACACTTCACCAGTTATGCGTAGTCCATTTGCTCCAAAGTACAAACACAGTTCTGCTTAGTTTCACAAAATAAATAAATAAATAAACGAAGTAACTCCCAGTAAATCTTCTAAGGTCCTACAATTTCTTATACAACAATACATAACAGTTTACGAAAATCCTTATTATTAAATGCTTTTATGAAATATTTTCCTTTAGCAGTAATACAAAAATGACCTTTTTACTGAAGGTTATCATATGATAGTCAGAACAGCCAGAATGTAGCGTAACCTCATTGTTTACTACAGTTGTGGACGTTTTTAAACGAAGAAAGTGTCTCCAATTAGATACCATCTCAAGACTACAAACCATAAACCACAAAATACCACAAACATTGAACTACATGTATTTCAGAAACAAAGCGCTAACTTGACAAACCTTTCCTTTTAAAAGGAAACTTTATTTTCTGATTCAGATAAACGGATACTCAAGAAGACGGATCAGATCTTCACATTGATACATACTACCCAGCAGGCACACAACGTTATAATGACGTCGCATTGACGTCGACGCAAACATTACATTTCATCGACGTCATTCTGACGTCATGTGCCCGTTGGGAAATACTTTACTGCCCAGCAGGCACATGGCGTCGAAATGACGTCAAATTGACGTCGATGCGGCGTGGTGGCGTCGCATCGACCCCATTTTGACATCATTACGACGTCATGTGCCTGCTGGGTGTTTTGCAATGCTGTTCAAACAAGTTCCATCGTTTTAATTTACTCTCTCTATTGGGACACCTTTAAATTCAAAGATAATTTCTAGAATTTAAACAAATGCTAAGTAGCTGACAGTTAGTCAAAAATACTGATAGGATATGACGCATTGCACATCTTGATCTGATTCTAAATTGATTTCTCAGATACATCTATCCCAAAATTTAGGATCCCTGCGGTTATTTTTATTTATTTTTTTGTTAATCTTGCAGCTCTTGGATTACATCATTGATAATCAAGGGTCGGTTATATTTGCACGTGCATTTTATGCTCATCTCTTTAAACGTTATGAGCCTTGTCCGGGCAAAATATGTTTTACACTATAGGCAAAAAGTGGGTATGAAGATAAGACTATGCAACTGCGTAGTCTGTCAGAGTTAGTGCAGTTCACCGTTTGATTTCCAGAAGGCATACTTATTGCGCCTAACCTGTTCTGATTGTGCTAGTGCACATACTAGTCTGGACACAGGTGTTTTGCATACACCACAAGGCTGACTTTATCACGACACGACTCAAATGGCCTGCGCAAGGAAAAAATGTGCTTCAGCCCATAATATTTGCAACGAAATATGTATGTATACGCAACCAGGAGGTACCAACGGATATGTCTACGCTCATTAGTAGTCTACCCTGCTCTGATTGCGCATGCGTCTAGTCAAGACACGCGCGTTTTGCTTATGAAATAAGACTGGTTTTATACCGACACGAGGTATACGCAAGGAAAAATGTATTTCACCCCATCTTGGGAAAAGCGAATGCAGTCCCATTAGTGTCTTTTCTTTTCGCACTCTTTACGGGGCCACTGTGTATGATGCTCAAGATTGCTTATACATGTTGTGAGCGCATACATGTACCACAGACTGGGCTGATTCTTCTCGTCGCATGTGGCAATTTTCCGAGGGTGCGGCTCTTGGGTTACATCATTGACAATCAAGATAATCAATGGTCGATCTTATTTTCACGTGCATTTTATGCTCATCTCTTGTTTTGAATGTTATGAGCCCTGTCCGGGTAAAATATGTTTGACGCTAAACGCAACCAGTGGGTACCAGGATAAGTCCATGCAGCTGCGTTGTCTGTCAGAGTAAGTGCAGTGCATCGTGCACTGCTTAGACTAGTCAGAAAAAGTGTATTACGTACTGGAATAAGTAAGATGTTGCGTGTTTGACTTTCCATGCACTTACTGAGCAGACTGTGCATATGCGCAGTTCGCAAATGCTCATCTGAAGACTTTCTTCGCGTGGCGCAACACTGAATATTCCAGCCACATTCAATGATAACAGATTTATTCCTCATGCTCAGCTGATACACAACGCTGACACAACGTCGTGTCATTAACGTTGGTTAAACGTCACTAAGCCGTTGAATTAACGTTGATATCGACGGTTACTTTTTACTTTAGACAAAGCTGATCATATGAGGCGCGACTTAGTACTCCGAAATAAAGAGGCTTTCGAAGATGTTTTGCCATAGTTTAATCGATGATCAGAAAACATCGAATCACATTGAATCAACGTTGATTCGATGATGATTCACTTTTTTTTGTCTGCTGCATGATGAGACTGAAATGCAAACAGCGCAGATTCTGATACGACTGTTCTACCAGGCCTGCAATGTGTGTCCCAGTAGTAAGAACTGCAGGATAGGCTATTACTGATCGCAAACTCTCAAAAGTACACTTTTAAATGTTGAAAATCGGTACTTTGTTGTCTACGTCCATAATACATTGAAAACATCGGTTCTCGTCCAATCACGCAAATTAAGCAACGTCGGGCCCGGTTAGTACTTGGATGGGTGACCGCCTGGGAATACCGGGTGCTGCAGACTTTTGTCTGCTTTTCTTTATTTTCTATTTTTTTATCTTTGATAGTTTCTTCCCCCATTTTCACGATCACTGTATATGTATCTCAAAGCTGTGCGATGGAAAATACTTTTCCTTCAACGTTAAAGACCGTTTACCGTCTGCTGTGCACTGTCCACTCGCCCTTCGCTTTGGAGCATGCTGAAAAGTAGTGCATGTTGTTCGCGGTTTTCTGTATACTATTTACTGTCCAGTGAAGTGTCTACCGTCTGCCTACTGCGTCCTGGATACTGTTTACTGCGGCCTGTCTGCTACAACATGCATATGGACGTGGTTTAAGCACAGGGGCATGGTTACAAGGTCGCAGCATGTGCGCCTGTTTCAGCGCATCTTGACTCTAAAATGATGTACCTTCAACCAAAGTGGAGTCGTACAAACAGATGAAACCAACATAAGCATCATAGTAACCTGCAGTTTATGGGATATGACCCCTGGTGGCCCGTAGGAATAATAAAGAATTGCGAAAAATCCTATGTAGCACATATCTATATTTGGGCAGTAACATGCACACGCTGGCACATCTAATTTTCTGTACAGTTAAGTTCTGCAATAGTTAAAACAAATAAAAAAATAACAATTAATTAAAAAGGCAGTTCTGACATTTTTCTTGTCAATTTTAGTTTTGTTTGATAGAAACGCAGAATTTATCAATTTTGGCAATATGCACAAATTCTGGCATTATTTCTTTTCTCTATAGAATAGCTTCTTTCTTCTGAAGATCGATGTTAATGAAAAGTGGACCTAGAATAAATTTGTTATGACTGTGGGCAGACTTCCAATATCATTATTTTGAACCACGGCGCGAGAAAACCAACAAAGTGGTTTTGCACCCAGCGCAGACTCAGATAAGCCCGGGCATCCACCCAGTCTGATCAGAGTCTTTGCTGTCCACATAAAGGTAGCTTAGACCCTTAGCTACCGTTAAAGCGCTTAGAAAAGACTGTGATCATACTAGGCGGATGCCCAGGCTGATCTGAGTCTGCGATGGGCGCACTACCACTTTGTTGCTTTCTCGTATCGCGGCTCATTTTTTTCTGATTCAGAAAAACGGATACCTAATTGGAAGCTCAGGGAGACGGATCAGATCTTCACATTGATACATACTACTCAGCAGGCACATAACGTTATAATGACGTCGCATTGACGTCGACGCAAACATTACATTTCATCGACGTCATTCTGACGTCATGTGCCCGCTGGGAAACACTTTACTGCCAGGCAGGCACATGACGTCGAAATGACGTCGTATTGACGTCGTTGCGGCATGGTGGCGTCGCATCAACCCCATTTTGACATCATTACGACGTCATGTGCCTGCTGGGGTGTCTTGCAATGCTGTTCAAACAATTTTTATCGATTTAATTTACTCTCTCTATTGGGACACCTTTAAATCACCAGATACTTTCTAAAATTTAAACAAATGCTAAGTAGCTGACAGTTAGTCAAAAATACTGATAGGATATGACGCAATGCACATCTTGATCTGATTCTAAAGTGATTGCTCAGATACATCTATCCCAAAATTAAGGATCCCTGCGGTTATTTTTATTTATTTTTTGTTAATCTTGCAGCTCTTCGATTACCTCATTGATAATCAAGGGTCGGTTATATTTGCACGTGCATTTTATGCTCATCTCTTTAAACGTTATGAGCCTTGTCCGAGCAAAATATGTTTGACACTATACGCAAACAGTGGGTACCAAGAGAAGTCTATGCAACTGCGTAGTCTGTCAGAGTTAGTGCAGTTCACCGTACGATTTCCAGAAGGCATACTTATTGCGCCTAACCTGTTCTGATTGTGCTAGTGCACAGACTAGTCTGGACACCGGTGTTTTGCATACACCACAAGGCTGACTTTATCACGACACGACTCAAATGGCCTGCGCAAGGAAAATATGTGCTTCAACCCATAATATTTGCAACGAAATATGTATGTATCCGCAATCAGGAGGTACCAAGATATGTCTGCGCTCATGTGTAGTCTACCCTGCTCTGATTGCGCATGCGTCTAGTCAAGACACGCGCGTTTTGCTTATGAAATAAGACTGGTTTTATCACGACACGAGGTATGCGCAAGGAAAAATGTATTTCACCCCATCTTGGGAAAAGCGAATACAGTCCCATCAGTGTCTTTTCTCTTCGCACTCTTTACGGCGCCACAATGTATGATGCTCAAGATTGTTTATACATGTTGTGAACGCATACATGTTACCACAGACTGGGCTGATTCTTCTCGTCGCATGTGGCAATTTTCCGAGGGTGCGGCTCTTGGGTTACATCATTGACAATCAAGATAATCAATGGTCGATCTTATTTTCACGTGCATTTTATGCTCATCTCTTATTTAGAATGTTATGAGCCCTGTCCGGGTAAAATATGTTTGACGCTAAACGCAAGCAGTGGGTACCAGGAAAAGTCCATGCAGCTGCATTGTCTGTCAGAGTAAGTGCAGTGCGTCGTTTACGAGAGAGCCTGTTCTTCTTAGACTAGTCAGAAAAAGTGTATTACGTACTGGAATAAGTAAGATGTTGCGTGTTTGACTTTCCATGCACTTACTGAGCAAAACTGTGCATATGCGCAGTTCGCAAATGCTCATCTGAAGACTTTCTTCGCGTGGCGCAACACTGAATATTCCAGCCACATTCAATGATAACAGATTTATTCCTCATGCTCAGCTGACACACAACGCTGACACAACGTCGTGTCATTAATATAGGGATCAAACATGGTTTTTCATGCATTAACGTTTGCCAGGTCCCGAGGGAGATGTTGGAACCCGAGGCCGAAGGCCGAGGTTTGCAACATCTCCCGAGGGACCTGGCAAATGTTAATGCATTGGAAACAAATGTTTGATCGCTGTTATTGCATAAATTCAACGAATTATTCGTTAAAATTTGAGAAAAAACTTGGCACTATATTTTGTCACCGTTTGACAGCCAACGCGCTGGTGCATCATTTTACTAATATTCGTCGTCCGGGCCCGAGAGAATTCAGCTATTCAAAATGGCTGCCATCATCCTATTCAGCCTCAATATTTCGGAAAATTGTCAAAGATGGTCGTTGTAGCTGATGCACAAAATGGATTGCAAATTAATCAACAAAAAGCAGATACCTTGAGCAACAATTCCATGCAGAACAAGCCCGATCCATTCATATACCACCCTGCAGTTCTTGAGTGCTGAAAGCTTGAGATGTGTGTTTTCTTTAACAATTATTTCCTCTCCATTTAGCATCGTAGAAATGTAAACAAGATCGCTGAGTCACGACGATGACGTCAGATTACAAAGGATTGATGACGTCATATAGGGGCATACTTAGGTAGCGCACCACCAATTTTTGTAATTCGACCGAAACGGGAGAGACAAAGTTGTATGGCGGATGTTTTTAGTGGCCCGGCACAAGCATAACGAAAGTTCTGTCATCGTGTTTCAACAGCGCGTGAAAACCATTGTTGAAACACGGCTTTTCGCTTGTTGATGCACGGCTATTAATACCTCTCGGCACTGCTTTTTATGCAATAACGTTGGTTAAACGTCACTAAGCCGTTGAATTAACGTTGATATTGACGGTTACTTTTTACTTTAGACAAAGCTGATCATATGAGGCGCGACTTAGTACTCCGAAATAAAGAGGCTTTCGAAGATGTTTTGCCATAGTTTAATCGATGATCACAAAACATCGAATCACATTGAATCAACTTTGGTTCGATGATGATTCACTTTTTTGTCTGCTGGCATAATGAGACTGAAATGCAAACAGTGCAGATCCTGATACGACTGTTCTACTAGGCCTGCAATGTGTGTCCCAGTAGTAAGAACTGCAGGATAGGCTATTACTGATCGCAAACTCTCAAAAGTACACTTTTAAATGTTGAAAATCGGTACTTTATTGTCTACGTCCATAATACATTTAAAACTTCGGTTCTCGTCCAATCACGCAAATTAAGCAACGTCGGGCCCGGTTACTACTTGTATGGATGACCGCCTGGGAATACCGGGTGCTGCAGACTTTTGTCTGCTTTTCTTTATTTTCTATTTTTATTTCTTTTTTCTTTGATAGTTTCTTCCCCCATTTTCACGATCACTGTATATGTATCTCAAAGCTGTGCGAAGGAAAATACTTTTCCTTCAACGTTAAAGACCGTTTACCGTCTGCTGTGCACTGTCCACTCGCCCTTCGCTTTGGAGCATGCTGAAAAGTAGTGCATGTTGTTCGCGGTTTTCTGTATACTATTTACTGTCCAGTGAAGTGTCTACTGTCTGTCTACTGCGTCCTGGATACTGTTTACTGCGGCCTGTCTGCTACAACATGCATATGGATGTGCTGCAAGCATAGGGACATGGGTACAAGGTCGCAGCATGTGCGCCTGTTTCAGCGAATCTTGACTCTAAAATGATGTACCTTCAACCAAAGTGGAGTCGCACAAACAGATGAAACCAACATAAGCATCATAGTAACCTGCACTTTATGGGATATGACCCCTGGTGGCCCGTAAGAATAATAAAGGATTGCGAAAAATCCTATGTAGCACATACCTATATTTGGGCAGTACCACGCACACGCAGGCACATCTAATTTTCTGTACATTTAAGTTCTGCAATAGTTAAAACAAATAAAAAAAATAACAATTAATTAAAAAGGCAGTACTGATATTTTTCTTGTCAATTTTAGTTTTGTATGATAGAAATGCAGAATTTATCAATTTTGGCAATATGCACAAATTCTGGCATTATTTCTTTTCCCTATAGAATAGCTTCTTTCGTCTGAAGATCGATGTTAATGAAACGTGGTCCTAGAATAAATTAGTTATGACTGTGGGCAGACTTCCAATATCATTATTTTGAACCACGACGCGAGAAAACCAACAAAGTGGTTGAGAAACCCAGCGCAGACTCAGATAAGCCCGGGCATCCACCCAGTTTGATCAGAGTCTTTGCTGTCCACATGAAGGTAGCTTAGACCCTTAGCTACCGTTAAAGCGCTTAGAAAAGACTGTGATCATACTAGGCGGATGCCCAGGCTGATCTGAGTCTGCGATGCGCACTACCACTTTGTTGCTTTCTCGTGTCGCGGCTCATTTTTTTCTGATTCAGATAAACGGATACCTAATTGGAAGCTCAGGGAGACGGATCAGATCTTCACATTGATACATACTAACCAGCAGGCACACAACGTTATAACGACGTCGCATTGACGTCGATGCAAACATTACATTTCATCGACGTCATTCTGACGTCATGTGCCCGCTGGGAAACACTTTACTGCCAGGCAGCACATGACGTCGTATTGACGTCGTATTGACGTCGATGCGGCATGGTGGCGTCGCATCAACCCCATTTTGACATCATTACGACGTCATGTGCCTGCTGGGTGTCTTGCAATGCTGTTCAAACAATTTTTATCGATTTAATTTGCTCTCTCTCTATTGGGACACCTTTAAATTACCAGATACTTTCTAAAGTTTAAACAAATGCTAACGCCTCAGCCAAGATCAGATGAAATTTTATGTTTCACCAGAGGTGATTTTTCAAGGTTTTCTGAGGGACTTTATTTTTTTATTTCTGAAATCTACAGATGTAGCAGTTTTAGAAAACGTAAGTGTCACCTATAACATTTTATATTCTGGTATTCTTTTTTGTTAAACAGGCTGTGTTTGACTCATAAAAAGAATACAGACCCCATTTTTTAAAAATAGTTTTATTTTCAACTTAAATAAGAATAAAGTTTGATAATTTATTATAAATAACAACAACATATCAACATTAAAATTTTTATGCGCAAAAAAAACTAAAATTACTATTTTTTCATTTTATTTTTTGTTTCATTTAATGAAAATTCCTTCATAATTAGGGGGTATACCTTGTATTGTTTTGTCCAGTTTCTCTGTGGGTCACCTGATTTTCAAATGATTCATATTTTGAAAAGTAAAGTCAATGGCCTTTCAGGTGGTGTGCCATTTATATATGTTTGTAAAATGAAATGCAAGATAAATGCGAGGAAACAAATTTGCCCAAATTATCTTAAAATATCTACGGACAGGACAATTCTGACTTGTACATGAAACACTGCAAAATATGTATGCTTATATTATAAAATTGCTGTAGAATAGATCAATAGGTGAAAAGTCAATTTTATTTACTTCATATAGTCACCAAAAGACCTGTTTGTTGAATAAGAAAAACAAATCACAATATTGTGTCTTTTTGTATCTTGTCATGTGTTCTGAACCCACTTTTCCATAATAAGAAAATAGAACCACAATGCCAACAGAGAATACTGTTATGCCAAAAAACCTTATCAAAATGACAAAAGCAACTGTGCCAGTGGCCAAAATACACTCAAAACTTGAACGATGACACGGTTCTGATATCCCAGCGTGTCTACGGACAAGACATAAATTGAAGTAAAATTTGTAATTGCAATAACTCTGTGGATTCCATGTTTTAACTTTAACCAAGCTTTAAAAAATAAATAATGGTCAAAATACTCATAAAACTTGAACATTAATGTAAATAAAAAAATTCTAAAAGCACAGCATATCTATGACGGCCCTTTTGGGGTTTTACCTATGTAATGCAGATATCTGCACTTCAAATACAGATATCTCTTTTAATATAAAACATATATCTGTAGTTTTGAAATAAAAGATATATCTAATTGAAAAGCAGATATCTATAATTGAAAGAGATATATATCTAGCTGTAAAATGCAGATATTTTTATTTTTGATCATAATATAGATTTCTGCATTTCAGTTAGAGATATCTGCATTTCGAATACAGATGTCTGCGTTTCAATTAGAGATTAGCGCAATCGGTAGGGTACCTGACTCATAAGTCAGAGGTCCTGGGCTCGATACCCGGTCTGGCCACATACTTTCGTTTTTCCTTCCGCTGATTCAAGAAGGGCAATTGTCAGTTACTGGCGAAAGTATGTGCACTTAGTACTGGTTAACCGCTTAGGAAGTCTAAGCCTGCCCAGGAATAGTGTGGTTAGGTTAACTGACCGTCCCGACATGACCATAGTTGCTTACCGGGGACGTAAAGCAACAAATCAAAACCAGTCAGGCAACAACCTTCTGTAGGAACTTTCCCCCCTACCTCTGATTAAAGTAGAGCAGCTGTCACTGAATGGTGGAATGATGGGCCTGCCCAGGAAAGTGTGGTTTGAGTCACTGGGTGTCTTGCCATGACGGTGTTGACCATATTTGTTTTACGGGGTTGTTGCCAACGGGGTCTGACAGCACATTCGGCTGCATGTTTGAATGTAGATCAGGAGAACGTGGGTTTGATCCTGTTCCGGTCTGGCATCATCAAGCATGAAAAAAACCTTGAGCAAGGCTGTATAATTTATTTTTTGAAAACAGAAGTTAAAAATAATCGGGTTCAAAAATAGAGATATCTGCATTTCAAATACAGATATCTCTATTAAAATAAGAGATATCTGTATTTTCCATGAATAAAGATTCTATTTAAAACACAGACATCTGCATTTGAAATACAGGTATCTTCATTTGAATTGCAGATATCTTTATTTAAAACATAAATATAGAAATATGCATTTCAATTCCAGATATCTTTTCTGATAACAGATATCTTTTTTTCAATAAGAAATAGTTTTTTTCGATAGGAGATATCAGTATTTGAGATACAGATATCTGAGTTTCTAAAAACACTGATATCTGTCATTCAAATAGACGATCTTACATGAGTGCTCATGTATTATTGAATTTATTAAACGAGTTGGGGAAAAAGATGGGATGCGAGGCTATGCCTTGCATCTTATCTGTTTTCCCCAACGAGTTTAATAAATTCAATAATACATGAGCACTCATGCAAGATTCTATTTATCAAATGACACTAAAATCACATTTATTAGCAAATTTTGCACTGAAACGTCACGATTTCGCCATTAGAAAACGCGATGTTTTTATGGACGTCAACGCATAACGTAACGATGGATTTTGCATATCTAATCCACTAGTTGATTATCGAATTTAGTGCATGGCTTTGTTACACTGTCAGGTGCGACGTCATATGATAAATGTAGATATATTTTAATAATCAAGAAGAGATATTTGCATTTCTAATAAAGGTGTCTTCAACTTAATACAGATATCTGTATTTAAATATAGATATCTGTATTAGGTTGAAGACATCTTTATTTAAATGATGATATCTGCATCTGAAATACAGATATTTGTATTGAATGGGTTTAAACCCGAACAGGCCGCCATACACGCTTATGGACAAGACATATTATAATTATCATAATAGGGATAGCACTTTGAGTCAGTTGAAATCAAATAGCCTCTGCTGCCGAGGTTTTAATGGTATCAAATTTCTTTGAACCATTTTTGACGGGTTGACCAATGAATCCAGCCTTTAATGGCTCACCTACCTCTATTCTATTTCTATTCTATCCCATAACCTTATTAGGTCGTTGGTCACCTACCTCATAAGAATTCAAGTATCTTCTTCCGAGGAATGGGGCACCTCCATATAAATATAAAAAGACCGTTAAAATCCTGTATAGACAATTGTTTGTCTAACAAATAAGGTGTCAAATATAAATGGTAAATGTGGGAGATATGATGGTGGATTATAATGTGGGAGGTATGACGCCTAAGACAGCATTCAGAAAGAGACAAGAAGGCTTTTTCCCTACTTACAGTCAATGTTTTCATAACAAAGAAAAGATCCTGTAACCAATAATATACCATAAAACCATAAATGATGCACCCTGTCCACGGTGTCTTGTCCGTAGATCAACATCATACTTGGAATGCAGGTAAGCCATTTAATGTTTAAAATTAACTTTTTATAGTTGTGAAAAAAATAAGAAGATGGATTTTAAGGCCATTTTACATAAATTGCTTTTTTAAATATTTTTAGAAACAGGACTTTGCTTTCTCTGTTTTTGAAAAAACTGGACATCTAGGGTGTAAGAAAATGCACTTATCCGCAGAGAAATGGTTTAGTTTTACTAAAATAGTCGACTATAGAAACGTTTTTACAACCAAAATGCATAGCAGTTAGAAACTTGATGGTTACCAGTCACAGTTTATCAAAATACTGTTGATCTACGGACAGGACAAAAATCTACGGACAAGACAAAATTACATTTTTTCCTTATTGCTACTCTGTCTTCAGTGGTGGTATTATGTCTTATATGGAACAATCAACAGTATTAAGGAGTCTATTCTTTAATGAGATTTTCTTCCCAGAGATATGCTACCTCATAGAGAAAAGTGTGTCTACGGACAGGACACTTTTTGCGTGACATTTCGCATGGTCATTTAAAATTGAGATTTTCACTTAATGACAATTTTTATTAATATCATTGGTCATTTTTACACTTTATGAATGTCTGTGGATTGTTTATAGCACATTGTAAGTACAGGGGATAGCAGGTATAATTATCTGGCAGATCAGCTGCCATTGATATTTCAAAATACATCAGAGCGTCACGCTTCAGAATCTGAAGTATTTTTGCTGTAACTCCAAGAACATATGTCGTAGCCCATTCAAATAAACTACGTTATAAAGGGAAAAGAATGTGCTTTCTAACAAAAGTTTATTTGACTGTGCATGACAGATGGGTTTAAATTATCTCTGTCATAAAATGTAGGTTTTTTCAAGTGAAACAGCATAACACCCGATTTTTGGCTATTTTGGGCTATTTAAATTATTATTGTAAAGAAATGGCTGATCCGATCAACATGAATTTTTTTGGCCAGTGAGAGCTGCTTGTTCTTGACATTCTGAAATGTAGTTTATGAATCTCAGTCCTGTAAAATTTGATAGGCAAGTACATAACATACGTTCAATTCAAAAATGTCATCTGATCTTGGCTGAGGCGTAAGTAGCTGACAGTTAGTCAAAAATACTGATAGGATATGACACAACGCACATCTTGATCTGATTCTAAAGTGATTGCTCAGATACATCTATCCCAAAATTAAGGATCCCTGCGGTTATTTTTATTTATTTTTGTTAATCTTGCAGCTCTTCGATTACCTCATTGATAATCAAGGGTCGGTTATATTTGCACGTGCATTTTATGCTCATCTCTTTAAACGTTATGAGCCTTGTCCGGGCAAAATATGTTTGACACTATACGCAAACAGTGGGTACCAAGATAAGTCTGTGCAACTGCGTAGTCTGTCAGAGTTAGTGCAGTGCACCGTTTGATTTTCAGAAGGCATACATATTGCGCCTAACCTGTTCTGATTGTGCTAGTGCACAGACTAGTCTGGACATAGGTGTTTTGCATACAACACAAGGCTGACTTTATCACGACACGACTCAAATGGCCTGCGCAAGGAAAAATGTGCTTCACCCCATAATATTTGCAACGAAATATGTATGTATCCGCAACCAGGAGGTACCAAGATATGTCTGCGCTCAGGTGTAGTCTACCCTGCTCTGATTGCGCATGCGTCTAGTCAAGACACGCGCGTTTTGCTTATGGAATAAGACTGGTTTTATCACGACACGAGGTATGCGCAAGGAAAAATGTATTTCACCCCATCTTGGGAAAAGCGAATACAGTCCCATTAGTGTCTTTTCATTTCGCACTCTTTACGGCGCCACAGTGTATGATGCTCAAGATTGCTTATACATGTTGTGAACGCCTACATGTTACCACAGACTGGGCTGATTCTTCTCGTCGCATGTGGCAATTTTCCGAGGGTGCGGCTCTTGGGTTACATCATTGACAATCAAGATAATCAATGGTCGATCTTATTTTCACGTGCATTTTATGCTCATCTCTTATTTTGAATGTTATGAACCCTGTCTGGGTTAAATATGTTTGACGCTATACGCAAACAGTGGGTACCAGGATAAGTCCATGCAGCTGCATTGTCTGTCAGAGTAAGTGCAGTGCATCGTTTACGAGAGAGCCTGCACTGCTTAGACTTGTCAGAAAAAGTGTATTACGTACTGGAATTAGTAAGATGCTGCGTGTTTGACTTTCCATGCACTTACTGAGCAAAACTGTGCATATGCGCAGTTCGCAAATGCTCATCTGAAGACTTTCTTCGCGTGGCGCAATACTAAATATTCCAGCCACATTCAATGATAATAGATTTATTCCTCATGCTCATCTGACACACAACGCTGACACAACGTCGTGTCATTAACGTTGGTTAAACGTCACTATGCCGTTGAATTGACGTTCATATTGACGGTTACTTTTTACTTAATACAAAGCTGATTATATGAGGCGCGAATTAGTACTCCGAAATAGAGGCTTATTGAAGATGTTTTGCCATAGTTTAATCGAAGATCACAAAACATTGAATCACATTGAATCAACGTTGATTTGATGACGATTTAACTTTTTTGTCTGCTGGCATGATGAGACTGAAATGCAAAGAGCGCAGATCCTGATACGACTGCTCTACTAGGCCTGCAATGTGTGTTCCAGTAGTAAGAACTGCAGGATAGGCTGTTACGGATCGCAAACTCTCAAAAGTACACTTTGTAGTTGTTGAAAATCGGTACTTGGTTGTCTACGGCATAATACATTGAAAACATCGGTTCTCGTCCAATCACGCAAATTAAGCAACGTCGGGCCCGGTTAGTACTTGGATGGGTGACCGCATCGGAATACCGGGTGCTGCAGACTTTTGTCTGCTTTTCTTTATTTTCTATTTTTTTTTATCTTTGATAGTTTCTTCCCCCATTTTCACGATCACTGTATATGTATCTCAAAGCTGTGCGAAGGAAAATACTTTTCCCTCAACGTTAAAGACCGTTTACCGTCTGCTATGCACTGTCCACTCGCCCTTCGCTTTGGAGCATGCTGAAAAGTAGTGCATGTTGTTTGAGGTTCTCTGTATTCTATTTACTGTCCATTGAAGTGTCTACTGTCTCTCTACTGCGTCCTGGATACTGTTTACTGTGGCCTGTCTGCTACAACATGGATGTGGTGCAAGCACAGGGGCATGGGTACAAGGTCGCAGCATGTGCGCCTGTTTCAGCGCATCTTGACTCTAAAATGATGTACCTTCAACCAAAGTGGAGTCGCACAAACAGATGAAACCAACAATAGCATCATAGTAACCTGCACTTTATGGGAGATGAACCCTGGTGGCCCGTAAGAATAAGAAAGGATTGCAAAAATTCCTATGTAGCACATACTTATATTTGGGCAGTGAAATCTCTGAACTCTGGCACACCAAATAATCGAACATTAGCATCTTTTGCCTTACTAAAAACATGAGTTATTATTATTTTTTGTTATCTATTTATCCGGAGAATTTGAATGTGTCTTCGTTGTCCACTGTGAAATAAGGTCAAATAAAGACATGCGCAATTCGCGGGCATTATGTAAAATATGGACTGGACTTGGACTCTGGACTTTGGACTCTGGACTTCGGACTGTGTTAAACCTGGACTTCAGACGTTGTAAAACCAGGCACCGTAAAATCTGGACTAAAATATTTCCACAATAGTTGTTATGCCTGTACAAACAGTGTAGAGTGTAGGCCCAAGCTAGACTACTGGTTGGAACAGTCTAATCAGGGTCTGTTCCAACAGTCTTATTTTATTTTGAGTTATTTAAAAGCATTTACTGGTTTTACAGACAAGGTGTTTGATCGTATTTACTAGATACTATTTCTTAACGTACATTGAAAATCAATTTCTTATTTTTTCATAAACGTACCTTGTAATTCAGTTTCATGAAAGTGTCTTATTGAAAAAAATCAGTTCAGGAAACACAACATGTGTGGGAAAATATCAGTATCTCACAATTGCCATCAAATCGCCCTTTTCTAGGCCTATGCAGTTTTAATAGTTACCTTCCATTCTGAATAAAACTTACTAAAATTTAGAGGAACCGGGCCGCGTAGCGCAGTTGGTAGTGCGTTTTGACTCAAGAGCCAGAGGTCCCGGGTTCGTTACTCTGTCCAGCCACATACTTTCGTTTCTCCTTCCCCTGTATCAAGAAGGGCAGTTGTCAGTTACTGGTGAAAGTATGACAATGTGCACATAGTACCGGTTATCGCTTAGAAGGTCTAAGCCAGCCCAGGAATAGTGTGGTTAGGGTGATAGACCGTCCCAACATTACCATAGCTTTTTATCGTGGATGTAAAACAATAAAATAACAACAAAACAACAACTACTAACATATAGAAGACGTCTTTTTTCTTTTGCATTAAATCCCTAATGACAAAATTTGTGATGACCAAGGACAGCACACAAGATTCTGAGAATAAACATCCTTTGGAAGCAACAAAAATACACTAATTCCTTCATTGACTTGTAATCATTACCAATTACCAGTTATACTCTATACCACAGGCTTGCTGGGTCGCATAGTGCAGTCGGTGGCGCGTCAGACTAAAAATAAGAGGTCCCGGGTTCGATATACGGTCCGGCCACTTACTCTCGTTTCCGCTTCCGCTGAGTCAAGAAGGGCAGTTGTCAGTTACTGGCGAAAGTAAGTGTACTTAGTACTAGTTAACCGCTTAGGATGGCTAAGCCTGCCCCGGAATATTGTAGTTGAATTAACCGACCGTCCTGACATGACCATACATGCAGCTGTTTACCATGGATGTAAAACAATGACATAGCAAAAACAACAACATACCACAGGCTTTACCAGTACTTATAACTGAACTCAGAGATGACAAAATACCCAAAAGAATAAGCTGAATATCTGCAGATTATCTATGGCAACTGTTTGGGAAGGAACTATCATTTTCATTATAACCTCCTCTGAGAGTCTCAGTGGTAGTCAGCTTTTAAATGTGCTTTTAAATGTGCTCCAACAGAAACAAGGAGGAAAACAGTCACAAAAATAGCCATTGTTGCGAACAGTAAGATTTTTGTTCCTACCAATCTGTCACAAATGAGGCTGGTAGGACGAACTACTTCCATTATTTCCTTCTCATATCAAAAATCAAGAAACATATAGCATCTTACATGTAAGAGACTTGTAAAAGTACTTCCCGATGTAAGATGTATTTTTTCAACATCAAGACATGACGATCTTATAATAAACATAACTTTGTCCTAACCGAACAGTTCAGGGAACATAGCAATCAAATTCCCGTCGTTCTGTCTCTGTCCGTATATTAGTACGTCCAGTAACATTTTCTTGGCCACTCTGTAACTTGAATACCCTTTGAACTATTTTCATTTTGCACTTCACCAGTTATGCGTAGTCCATTTGCTCCAAAGTACAAACACAGTTCTGCTTAGTTTCACAAAATAAATAAATAAATAAACAAATAAACGAAGTAACTCCCAGTAAATCTTCTAAGGTCCTTAAATTTCTTATATAACAATACATAACAGTTTACGAAAATCCTTATTTTTAAATGCTTTTATGAAATATTTTTCTTTAGCAATAATACAAAAAATGACCTTTTTACTGAAGGTTATCATATGATTGTCAGAACAGCCAGAATGTAGCTGAACCTTATTGTTTACTACAGTTGTGGACGTTCTTAAACGAAGAAAGTGTCTCCAATTAGATACCATCTCAAGACTACAAACCATAAACCACAAAATACCACAAACATTGAACTACATGTATTTCAGAAACAAAGCGCTAACTTGGCAAGCCTTTCCTTTTAAAAGGAAACTTTATAACTGCTGACTTTGTTTTGCAAACATAGGCCAGATTTTTTATGCGCTTCCTTTTATATACGTTGTTATATAAAAAATAAATAAAAGTAAACTATTTACCCTAACCGTTTCCATGGCAACGATTTAAAAAAAATAGATGGAACGAAACAAGAAATTAGATATCTTTCATATACGTACTTGTTTTTATACTTGTTTTTATCGCGTGGTTCATTATTTTCGCACGATTTTTGAAGTTATTACTATATCAACCATATATGTAATACAAACTCTTAATGAAGCTAATCAGCAAAATGATCAGAATGATAGTCGTGTATTTCATGTATGAGACTGGGTGGGGTAACTAAGACACTGAGTTATTCATTCGGTAATACTGGGAAACTGGGTAATTCACAATCTTTGTCCTATTATATAAACAGCCGTAGGTATTGGAAACAAAGGGCAATGAATATTTTGATTAAACTATGCATTGCTCATACTTTACCATAGCTAAGCTGTTACTATGGTACTATTATCAACTACGGCGGACTTTAGAGCTACTACTGAAATCTTAACTTCCTCACAAAGGATCGCTTTTAGATCTTCGTTTTGACGCTGAGTGCAGTCCAGAACTGCATTGTCGCCATAACAATCATGATTGTATAGCTCAGAGCAATTTTCTATCCATCTGCTGAGAGTCTATCATTCTTATGTTAGACATGTCTCAGACTTGTTCTGGTTAGTTAGGATCTACCCTGTTCTCTGAATTTTAATCCACACCAGCTGATGTGCTCACTTGCAGTTGTATTATTCTAGGTATTAAGTTTCAGTCTCCTTGCATCGAGAATCCCTACTTAATCAGTCCTCCTTTGCTCTCTTCAGGGCATCTGAACCCTTTTGTAAGCCTTCCTGTATTCTCTCGCTTCTTCTGCTTCATACCGCCTCCTTTTCAAATTCCTCCTCGCATCGCAGAGGTTGAAAACATCCAGTGCCCAGTGCATGCACCTGCGATGTTCGTTTCAAAGTTTTTCTTTTCCTGTATCAGTAACTGCTGTATTGTAGGGCGCAGAAAAATGCAATGAAGTCGCACTAGTTTAAATCGTCCCGTGCGTGCCCGATTTCGAACAAGGCTTAATTTGTTTTTACTTTTTTGTGGTTTGACACTTCAACAGAATATCTGTTGGTAAAGTATATCGAGCATATATATTGGAAAACGGGCGTGACTCCGTCATTTCTCAGTCAGACAATACCCAATTTGATGTAACTTGGTTTTATTTATGAAATGGGAGCAACTCTAACATACAATTTAAAGAGAATCTTACAAGTGATATGCATAAAAAATATTGTTTGATGATTTGAGGTCTGAAGCATGTTTCTGCAACCCGCCCTCTGCCTCCCCCCCCCCCCCCGCACACACACACACAGACAGAGAAACACACACCTATCTCCCATCACCACCAACACCAATTAATGGATTCATCAGTACAAATATCGTACTACTACTACTTACTATTGCTATTTCAATTCTCCTAACGTCGTTCCCCAAGTGGCTCAGCGGTAGTACAAGTACCGTCTTTCGGTCCATCTTTTATTCGCTGTCCCGATTGCAACAACATTGCAGTTGCATGTATACTTCAGAATCAGGAGTCGTTTTTGACAATAGGTCAAGCGTCGTCATGAATGAAGAAGCGAAAAACTATGTTTTGCATCATATATTCTGATATTACTTATCAAAAAGAAGGTAAAGCGGTCTGTTTTGGTTTTTTATTTAGTAAAAAATTTCTTGGCGAACCGTAGATTATCCACCTTCACTGCCAAAAGAGTTCCTGTCGCACGCGCGTCCTTGTAAGGCAACCGTTGTCAATGACGTAATTTTATTTAGAAAAGTTTAAAATTTGGTGTCAGCGCAGGCAAGTGCACAGCTGAATTTTTCACACATTGTTGATGTTCTTAAAATGCATTATTATGCAAAAAATCAGCTGTGCACTTGCCTGCGCTCAGGTAGTTTTCGGCCCAACTGCAAGCCAAAAATGGCCGAAATTGCCAAAATCAGCTGAGGTGGGGTACATTGAAGTTAAAGAAGTGCAATTTTGAAAATTCATAAATGAGGGGGCCAAATATGGCCCAAATCATACCTGGTCCTTTAAGCAAAGAATTTATTTTTTCTGGTGTTTATCAAAGTATAAACTAAATTGGGTCGCTAGCAAAGTTTACTTATGAGCCCCTTCGGGATTCTTACTTTGCACGCGACCTAATGTAGTTTATATTTCAATAAACACAAAACATGAAATTCATTCCTTAAATATCTACATCGGCTCACACGACGTTACATGACGTTACGTGACGTCAAAATAAACCATGGTTCTCCAACTAATTGGACGTAGGTGACGTTATGATGCCGTTGTTACGTCGTTGACGCTGTTCCGCTTTTAGTAGAAAAACTGCGTATAAATGTTTTTCTGCTTCAACTGTAGCCCCTAACGCAAATTTGTGGTCAAGAAATAGAAAAAAAAGAATGTAAATATAAGCAATGAACTTATTTGTTCTGGTGTTTACCAAAGTATAAAAACATTGGGTCGCTAGCAAAGTTTACATGAGCCCCTTCGGTGTTCATTACTTTGCACGGCGACCCAATAAAGTTTACACTTCGATAAACCTCGGAAACTTAAATGGTAAGTTTTTGTTAATCGCGTCATACTGTCAGGCAATTGTTCATTGAGTTACATTTCAAGTGACAGTTCTCGTTAGGTAAGCGATACTGAATGTTGACAGCTCTTGATAAAATTAGCTTTACCCTCTGATAACAGTTTTTACGTTAGCTGTGATGTCTAATAATAGTTGTTGGAAGGCGAGCTACGTTGTCTAGTGATTTTTAAGGTGACGTGTATTATAGGTGACAATTTGTTTAAGGTGAGCTTATTTGTACTAAAAGGTAACGAACGGTGTTTCAGCGACTGTAACATAAATTTTTTCTCAGTAACACAAAAAGTCATGTGTTTTTCACCATTATCATAATTGCTAAAGACCCTACGTTCAAGTCTAATCACAACAGGACACAGAGTTAGATTTTATGAATAGTCCTCTTCTGACTGAAATATCTTCCTCATAACGAAGGCTTGACGAAACAGCGAAGGGATTCAGCATATGTCTATTGGCAGTTGAAAAAAACAATAGACAACTGTGTGTCACCAAAACCTGGGTGTACAGTAGAAATGTGTTTATTCAGGAAGCATTGAGGACCTAGAGCCCTTTAAACCATTAAGTACGTTAAAAATAACCTTGTTTCAAATCCATTAAGTACGTTAAAACAATAACATTGTTCACCACAGGGTATAATCGATTCCGCCAATTTTCGCTTCCTGCAGAGACTGTCCGTCATATTTTGCTTCCGTCGAGACTGTCTGCGAACTCTTGCTTCCTGCCGAGACTACTGTCCTCGAGAAATGGCTTCCTGCCGAGACTGTCCGCGTGATTCTGCTTCCTGCCGAGAGCCTCGGCAGGAAGCAGAATCACACGGAGTCTCTGCAGGAAGCCATTTATCATGTACAGAAGTCTCGGCAGGAAGCAAGAGTTCGTGGACAGTCTCGGTGGAAGCCAAAATATGATGTACAGTCTCTGCAGGAATCGAGAATTAGCGGAATCGATGATACTCTGTGTTCACATCTTAATTGGAGTCTTCTGATTTTAATGTGCCACTTGACAAAAAATCACACACGTAAAACCTGTCAGTGTGGAATTGGCTAAGGGTCGCCTCATCCTGGTCTACGGACAGATGTCTGTGGTTTGGTATGTTGGATTGAAAGGCTTATTAAAAGTTGTATATTATACAGTAAAAGTCCTTTCACAAAAAAGCTTAATCTACGCTTAGCGACCATAATAGCTAATGCTTATCTAATACACCAGTATAACCTCAAGGTGGAATGGTAACAGATCTATGGCGTCATTGTTATCGGAGCTTAATCCATAGCTTTGAAGTTGCCAGTACTGATAAATTCTGTATCTGTCAAATAAATAAATAAATAAATAAATAAATAAAATCCTTGTACTTAAACACATGTATCCCAATATACTTTAATCGTGACGAGGCAGCAGAAAACATGACCTGTCATGAAGATCATAATAACTGAGCCGCAACACGAGAAAACCAACAAAGTGGTTGTGCGCCCAGCGCAGACTCGGATCAGCCTGGGCATCCGCTCAGTCTGATTAGACTCTTCGCTAAGCGCTTAAAGGGTAGCTAAGGGTCTAAGCTACCTCCATGCGGCCAGCGAAGACTCTGATTAGACTGGGCGGATGCCCAGGCTGATCTGAGTCTGCGCTGGGCGCACAACCACTTTGTTGGTTTTGTCGTGTCGCGGCTGAATTATGAAAGCTGTGGAAAGTGGTGCATAGTGTATTGAAGGAGAACAGCTCAAACTGAAAACCCCCCAGCTTTTTTCTTTGTCAGCCAATGCATCGTCATTTGTCCGTCCAGCGTCTCCAATTAAAACCACGCGGTGAGTCTTGTGCAAACGAATTTATATACCAGTAGATACCTTCTTAGAATTGGCGTCACGTGCAAAAGAACCCTGCCATGTGCAAATATGTACTCAAATCTGCCTGCACATCCATGCAGTCGCCTCGGAGTCTGCTCCTCATGCATAAAAAGTACGTATCATGGCGAACATAAAAAAACACACGAAAAGTAAAGTCTCTTCGCAGTTTCGAGTACTTATCCAGCAGGAACACAACGTTGGATCAACATTGAACGAATGTTAATTCAACGTCGTGACGTTGAATCAACGCTGACTCATGTTGGTTCAACGTTGTGTACCCAGTAGGTGCAGTTAATAGGGCTTAAAATGTCCATTTCCATGCGACACAACTTTATTCGTGGATGGTATACTGGTATACGAACAAAGGAGACCCTTCAGACTGCGCGGATGCAAAGCTGATTCGAGTTTTTTTTTTGTATTTTTTTTTGTAAGTTTTCCTATGTTTAAATCTTTTTTGTCGCGTGAGTTTGTTATCACTTCATTTACGTTACGCAATGAAGTAGTAAAGAATCCAAATGCATTGAGCTGGTCTTCGAAGGTTAAATACTTATTACAACATGGTGGATTTCCAGATGTTTGGCTATACCCGGAATCAGTCAACATATAGAAATTTATACCTATTTTTCATTGTAGGTTAAGGGATATTTATATTACAGATTGGAAACAGAGTATAGATTTATCTTCATCACTAGTTATATATAGAGAGATGAAAACGACTTTTGAAACCTCACCTTATCTTTTAATTGTAAAAAATAAAAAATTCCGAAACGCGATAGCAAAATTACGTCTTTCATCACATCATTTGAATATTGAAGTAGGTCTACACAGAAACATTGAACGGTTAGAGAGAAAATGTGTATTGTGTAATAAAAATGATCTCGAAGATGAATTTCATTTCACAATTATTTGTCCAGCATATACAGAGATAAGAAAGCAATGTATACAAAAATATTATTATGTCGGGCCTAGTGTAATTAAGTTTGTGGCTTTAATGAATTCTACGAACCGCAAAACCTTAAATAATCTTGCTCTGTATATTATAAAGGCATTCAAATTAAGAAATAGTTTGATAAATGAGGATATATAATTCATTGTATACTTTAAAATGCATATATGTTTAGCTGATATCTGATAAGAAGCTTTTTCTATCACTCTCTTTTCAGCAGGTACACACCTTGGAGTCGGCGTTGAATCAACGTTGATTGACCGTTTAAACGTTGAATCAACGTTTATTCAGCCCTGATCCAACGTCTGTGCCAGGTGGGTTAGAACATTGTTGCACGCATTGTATATATGTTTAAATGACGATGAGCTGTACATGCTTAAGTCTGAATAAAAGTATGTTACGTTATGTTATGTTAATAATCGCACCCTCGCCGGATGGATTTGGGTCGTTCAGAGCTACCTACTGTGGTGTAAAATTCCTACTTCCGTTTTTGATGTAAAGCCGCCCTTTATTACGATAGCTAGACGCTCAGAGACTTGGATGACACTGGCAGGAATATGGCGGGACGACTCAGTAAGTACTTAAAATTTCATTAAATAATTATCTAGAACTACTATTTATTATTATTATGATTATTATTATTGACTTTTGCCTTTCGATAATGTTATCATTTTGATTAATTGAGTTAAAAGTCAAACCACTATTGAGATGAGCCCCCTCCCCCCTCCCCCAATCCCCTTCAGGGGTCTCGGACGATAATATTGCTGATCAGCTTGGTACCGACGGCATGAAAACTGATACCCCTTTTCACTCTGCTTGAAAAAGTAGGCTACCCCTTTCACACTTAATTCACTCCTCTGATGATCGGTAGCCAGTGACTGGTGACTGTTTGGTTATCTCCTCGGGATAACCATATTAGATCATTGTCGCTGATAGGTAGAAAAATATAATCTTCGAAGAATATGACGTACGCAAGGCAATACAAAGCGGTAATCGAAGTAAGTCATGGTTTCACGAACGGTTAAGTCATAATTAAGTTTCCCGGTTAAAGTCCCGCCGTTGACCAGTTATAAATGTATTATATGCACCTTGCTAAACTTATCTTGGACACTATAGCTCACTCAATATATGTAATGTACTATTGTATATGTTTATATATATTTATATGTTTATATATTATTATATGGGTATATATACTATTGTTTCAGCTAATTAAACCAAGGAAGGGATAACCTGCAGAATTTAGCGCTCTGAAAGTGCCCCTATTCACCTTAATTGGGAAACGCAGTTGAATAATAAAGATGTTGGAGTTTCTTCTGCTGTAAACTAATAAACGTCCCTGTTTCTATTAAACGCCCCCTGCCTCTTCCGAAAACTAGTGTTTATTAACTTTCATTATTTTTAGCTCACCTGAGCCAGAGGCGCCGGGGGAGCTCATAGTATGAGCAGGCTCCGTCGTCCGTCGTCGTCCGTCCGTCCGTCAACAATTTCAAACGACTTCTCATCTGAAACCACCGGGCCAATTGTAACCAAATTTCATATGTAGCCTCCAGGGCTCATGGGAACGAAAAGTTGTTCAAACGGTCTTGGCCACATGACCAACATGGCCGCCATGCCCATATATGGTAAAAACCTAAAAAAAACCTTCTTCTCCAGAACCAGTAGACCGATGGCCGTGAAACTTGGTAGGTAGCATCGGGTACGCAAGTACTACCAAAATTGTTCAAATTATGACCTTGGGTTGACCGTGACCTTTTTTTACGGTAAGGTCAAATTTGCTTCCTTGTGCTTTTATATGGCAAAATGCGAAACTGTTGAAAATTTTGGGCTAAAAATTGATATCTACAGTTATCTTAATGAGTACACGAAGATTCATGAGTACAAGAGGTCAAGGTCATCCTTTGACCTTTGACCCATAACTCTCATATTTTGACAATTCCAAACCATCTCCTCAAAAGCCCCTGGGCCAATTGAAACCAAATTTCATATAGAGCCTCCGGGAGTTGAGGGAACAAAAACTTATTCATACGGTCTAGGTCACATGACCAACATGGCCGCCACGCCCATATATAGTAAAAACATTTAAAAAATCTTCTTCTCCAGAACCAATTGACCGATGGCCTTGAAACTTGGTATGTAGTTTTGATAACTCAAGTACTATCAAGATTGTTCAAAATGATGGTCTTGGGTTGACCTTGACTATTTTACGGCAAGGTCAAATATGGGAAAATGCTAGAACATCAGATTTCATGGAAAGTTTTGAAGATTTATGCCTAAAAATTGGTATCTACAGTCATCTTAATGAGTACATGAAGATTTATGAGTACAAGAGGTCAGGGTCATTCTTTGACTTTTGACCCAGAACTCTGTCATTTTGACAATATCAAACCATCTCCTCAAAAGCCCCTGGGCCAATTTTGAAACCAAATTTCATAAAGAGCCTCCAGGGGGTTGAGGGAATGAAATTTTTTTCAAATGTCCAGGTCACATGACCAACATGTCCTCCATGCCCATATATGGTTAAAACCTTTAAAAATCTTTTTCACCAGAGCCAATCGACCGATGGCCTTAGAGTAACTTACCCTAGAGTACTGAGGCTGAATGGACTCAGGTGAGCTACAGAACCAATGGTCCTCTTGTTTTATTTGCTTCTCTGGATGAGGCAGCTCTTTGAAATGGGATCTACTCTTTCAGGAAAGAATTTGCTCCTGTAGGAGCAAATACATTCCTCGAAGAAATGATCCCTACTGAGAAGGGAGGCAAAGATTACTAGTGTTTCATCTAAAAGTACACTTTTTCACCATAAGATTAATTAAAACTGTTTATTAGTTATTTTTTGGCAGTGGCTGATTTACTACGCTTTAGGCTGTAAATAACGCCCTCTTTTCGAGAGGCGCGGTAGCCGAGTGGTTAGAGTGGCTCGGTTATTGTGCAGAAAGTCGCCGGAAGGTCGTGAGTTCGCGGGTTACCGTAGCCATCCGACGACTGGAAAACTCTCTCTGTCAACCCAGCTGTAAATGGGTACTTTTTTCGAATTAGGGAAGGATAAGGCAGCGAAAGGAGAGAGATGGGCTCCGCCTTTCATCAGCGGTGCCCAAGATACAGTGGGTCTCTAACCCCCACTGCCCCTAAGGCTATTAGGCTATGGGAAACCTTTACCTTTACCCTTTTTTTCGTAAAATGCAACGCGGGGCGTTTAATAGGATTAATAGGTAATAAACTAATGCTAAACCTAACCATAAATCATAATCTCAAGCCATTACCATTGTTTATACTTCAGGCAAGGAAGACATTACTGCAGAGTTTCCAGATTACTATAAACCATTGTCACGACGATTGTATAAAGTACTAGAAGACATTGGAGCTTCTACCGAACTAAGAGACTTGCATTGCAAGGTCAGTACATCAATAGAAATACTACACACGATATATTATCGCTTGATAACTGAGACTAACTATCCCGGGAATAGTTCTAGCAACAGCAGAAGAAGGAGAAGAAGAAGAAGTAGGGAAACTGAAACAGGTCTTGGATCAGCTTATTTCTGTCGTTCAGGTTATGTATGCGGGAGTGGCTTTGAAGGAACAACAACTGAAGGATTGGAGTCGGATATCGATCTTTTAATAGTATTGGATTACCTACCTGTCGTGGCAGATACCGCGGATGCAGAGCTCCGCGATAGTTGCTTTCTCATGGTTCAGGATTTCTATACGCCCCCAGGTTATGTTAAATTGCAAGAGGTGAAGAACGGTGTTCCACAATTTCGGTCATCCGTAAATCCTCAGGCAGATGGAACAAGGTACGATAAAGAAGATAGAATAGTTTTGATTTGCAGCACTGATATAATGAATGATCAAGAAATCCATGGTCCAGCAAGATCAACCCCAGCAACAGACACTTACTACGCATTTGATTATGTTCCTGCAGTTAGATGTCGTAAGGTACCAGACTATGCATCAGAGTGGTTCACCAGGCAGCGACACTACAACTGGCCTACTAGTGAGTGGATGGACAAGTGTAAGACACTAGGATGTTTCTTTGTATATGTTGGGCATTCGATAAGCGAAGAGAAAAATGTGCAGTTTAGAATGTCATTTTCACTGCAGGAAAGGCTTCTGGTCACTCAGTTTAATTCTGTTCAGCTGAAGTGCTACATGCTTATGAAAATAATTAAGAAAGATAAAATACATAAATATCTGGGAGAAAAGTCGCTAACTTCATACCATTGCAAAACGTGTTTGCTATACTTGATAGAAAATACTCCAGCAGAGTTTTGGAGAGAAGACAACTTGCTCGTCTGTCTCTATACCTATTTAAGTAAGATTCTAAGGTGTGTTGAAACAATGAATTGTCCGAATTATTTTATTCCTGACGAAAACATGTTTGACGGGAGACTAAATAGAGAGATCCTTATAAAACTGCGTATGGTCTTGAGAAATCTTCTTTCTGCAGACTTCCAATTTCTGTTACAACTTAAAACTGACGATCTAGGAGAGAGACTCCAGGCTGCCATTGTCCCTGGAGTTGATCATGGTAGATTTATTTCAGATGTGGAGTTGATGAAAAAGACACTTGTAGCTAAAAATGCAAACGCCTTAATTGTTAATAGGAATTTGATGTTGAAGGCGTCTCTGAACTCACATTCCGATACAGCAGTAACAAGTAAAAGGTTAAACTGGTTAAAATCTAGACTTCAGAACACACACACAGTTACTGAACACACACAAGAACAAACACAAAATACGCTTTCTGCTGTGTGTCAATACATTGAGATTAGTCGTTTGTCAGTGATGGCAGTCTTAGCAAAATCTGTACATAAAAACAATGCATTTCAGATACTTTCGAGTGAAAAGTGGGATCAGATAAGTCAGGAATCGGACCCGTTCTCTTCTAAATTGAAACAAGCATCTCTTATGTTTATGGCGGGATTTCCTGATCATCCATTGGACGTCTTGTTAAACCTTGAACAAAATCTTCGGCATCAAATATCATTTTGCGGTTGTTCTGCAGATCGCAGATCGATGAACAAATTCAGGGCCGAAGACTGGTCATCTTTAGAGGCTGATACAGCAGTAGAATTGTTGGATAAATGCTTCATACCATGTATGATATATCTGCCAGCAGAAAGAGATCTCACACCCACCGCTATCTGTTATGAGATGAACAGGTCACTCGGCTTTCAGGACGATAACAGAGAAGGCTGGTATGGCTCTGACTGGGCAATGGTCGATGGAAAAATCCTTCTGTATTTCTTGCTGTATCTGAATCACCGGCATTTTGGTATGGAGGCAAATGCAGTAGCTGACACGGAAAACCTCAGGTTGCTCATCAATAACGACCGATGTCTCGGGCACAAAGAGACGGCGTTGAATCTTCTTGGCTGGATGTACAAGGTAATAGGTCATGTTGATAGAGCTGCAAAATGTTTCAAGAAGTCACTCACAATACAACCTACACACAATGCAGCATTCTGGCATATGAGAGATATTGAAAATGTGTTACCACCGGCTGGGAAAGGGGTAAATCGTGGCAAAAGTTGGTGCTGCCTGAATTAAATTGATTTATGACCCAGCTAGTGACTTGAATTATCAGGGCTGAAATGCAGTCATTAAGACAGCAACGAAAATCATAACTGGTGGACCAAGTCAATAAAGTCATGTCTTGACATCTCAGTGATTCTGACAATATTGTTATCGTTGCCTAGCAGGAAACATATGACGAAAGTTAGTGTGCATCCGAGATCATTAAGATGGTTGTGGTTGTGGTTGTGCGCCCAGCGCAGACTCAGAACAGAGTCTTCGCTGTCCGCATGTAGGTAGCATAGACCCTTAACTAACCTTTGGGCACTTAACGAAGAGTCTGGTCAAACAGGGCGGATGACCAGGCTGATCTGAGTCTAAGCTGGGCGCACAACCACATTGTTTGTTTTGTCGTGTCGCGGCTCACTTATGCTTTTTCGACACATTTAACGTGAAAGCGAAGGTTGAATTGATTGCATGTTCAGGGTTTTCTACAGTGTTTCAAATTAACCAAAGAATGCCATAAGACTAATCTTTTTACTGCATTAGGGTTAACTCATTTAAGAAGCCAGACAAACAGTGCACCACTCCTGGCAGACGCAGAGTACGAAAGACTCTATCGTGGCTCCAAACAATAAAAGAGTGACTGTAGTCTGTTTAAGCTGGTCAAACACTGGTTGCAGTCACTTTGCACAAGGCTGAATGAGCCGCGACAAGACAAAACCAACAAAGTGGCATGTGCACCAAGCAAAGACTCAGATCAGCCCAGTCATCTGCCCAGTCTGATCAGAGTCTTCACTGTCGGCTTAAAGCGTAGCTAAGGGTCTAAGCTACGTCCATGGTCACAGCGAAGCCGCTGATCAGACTTGGCGGATGTCCAGACTGATCTGAGTCTTCCCTGGGTACACATGCCACTTTGTTGGTTTTGTTATGTCGCGGCTCAAATTTAGTATTCACTGCAGCCATCTGCAAAAGATTAGCTTTAACTTCAGCCATCTGTAAGATTTTGATGACAGCTGTCTTTTTTTGTCAATTAGAACTAAGCAACAACAACACTGCCTAGCCGCTAGAACATAGTTACCGTATACGCGATAATTTTTGCGGTGTTCCATTTTTTGCGGTATTTCGCGGTCACTTAGAAACCGTGAATATTAAAATCGCCAAATAATTTCCTGAATCTTACAAAGTATCATCGGTAGACACAGCGTCCATATATTTTGTTTCTGTTTGCTTCGGTAAAATCTGGTACTTTTCATTTGAGCCAGTTCTTTCATTAACCTGCGGCCGCAGGTTAATGAAAGAACTGGCTCAAATGAAAATCAAGCAATTTTGATTTTTGCGCATGTTGCTAACCTCGAAAATAAAAAATCGCGAAAATTAATGTTTATGCTTTTGCCCCTTAATCGCGAAAATTTGAACCTTATCTAATTATCTAATCCTTCCCGGTGCCTTAATGTGTATTGTTACACATCCATGTAGTTCCACCATTTTACAAAGAACACCATGTTTTTTACTTCCTGTTGGCTTTCCTGGACGACATAGGCCTTCCAAAAATTGAGCCACGACACGAGAAAACCAACAATATGGCTATGCGCCCAGCGCAGACTCAGATCAGCCTGGACATCCACCCAGTTTGAACAGACTCTTTGTTAAGTACTCAAAGGGTACCTAAGGGTCTAAGCTACTTCCATGCGGACAGCGAAGACTCTGATCAGACTGGGCGGATGCCCAGGCTGATCTGAGTCTGCGCTGGGCGCACAACCACATTGTTGGTTTTGTCGTGTCGCGGCTCAAATGGTGTCTACTCTCAAAGTAAAGAATTTGCTGCTCTAAAAACAATTTTTGAGAACTAACCACTATTCAGAGGGAAGCCAGCACTACAGCGTTGCTTCCCCTGAGAGTGTACTCAGTAACCAATATTCCCAGTGTAGCAGCAATGAAGACCTTTTCATGATTGAAATACCTACGCTTCTTTTGCTGAGAAGTGCTCTTTGAAACTAGCGCGACCCAATGGACAAGCAAAACATACACTGTAGTGCAGTAGCTTTACACTTTAGCTGCTTTAGAGGAGCGCGTTGACTGCTTTGTTTCGTCCAATTCTCACTACGATGATCCCTAGGAGCAACGAACCCATAGCTCTTACCTCCGCCCACCGAGTCTGTTCGCGTGTCCTGGTCAGTTTGAAGAAGAGAGTTGTTCTGATTGACTGCGGTCAATTTAATCAAATATTATAGTTCAATGAGATTTAAAATCAGGAGCCGTATTCATAAAGCCACTTAAGTCGTTGCTATGCGGTTGCTAAGGCTAAATATCTATAAAGGAGATTCCCTACAATTATGAAATTTGGTCTGGAGGAACAGTCTTTGTAAGACTGTTCCTCCAGAGCAAATTTCATAGTTGTAGGGAATCTTCTTCAAAGAAATTTAGCCTTAGCAACAGCATAGCAACCACTTAAGTCGTTTTATGAGTACGGCCCCAGAATGGAGTTTAATCTAATGACTGTAGTCTGCTGAATGTAATCAATCCTTCAAGGATTCAATATAAGCGTAGGTTGGTCGCCCTCCACCCGCACCCACGCATGTGCTTGAAGCTTCTCATTGGAGACTTTCTTGTCAACTTTTGAGATATAAATAAAAGTTTTGTTCTAGATTTTTAGTGGCTATTATGGAGTTTTGATAGGCATCAACTATTTATGATTGCTTAAAGTATCCCAGATCCTGTTTTCTAGTATAGAACTTGTAAATGTTATGTGTGTAAATGAGTTGAAAAATAAAATATTGTTTAAACCAAGTATCCCAAGTTTTTTTTTGTGAAAGCTATACTTGTCGAATGGTAACGTATATCATTGTTAATTTAGTACTTCCATTTGACGTCTCATTAGATGGAGTGACTTTTATGATAAGTCGGTACACATGCTTTGGCACCACCTATGCGTTACAACGCACAACAGACCTTTCCTTTGGATTCATTTTAAAGAAGCCAACTTGTTGTATACCGTATTTGTATTGGACCCTTAAGAAATGTTTCTACACTACAACTTCAAGCTCCTGTGCTCTGATTTTTTGCGTCCAACGGATGCAAGTGAAATGACAATCAGTGTAGAATCTGATCAGACCCCAGCGGGCACATAACGTCAAAATAACGTCGCACTGACGCAGTACGACGTCATTTCAACGCCATGTGCCTGCTGGGACTGCTTCTAGCAATCTGATCATGATCCACATTGTTTGCTCAGACCCAACTTTCCTGTACCATAGCCGGCTTTCTCTTAGCGTTTCGTTTCCCTTACAAGTTAAATCCTGGAAACGGCTAACCAAGATAGAGTCTGTATCCCAGCCGCTATCTGATCTTAGTCTCGGCTAACCAAGAACGAGTTGTGGTACAGCCGCCCCAACCACCAGCCGGTCTAAGGTTTAACTCCTGTACAGCCGTCCCGTTATAATAGAGATGTTCCAGATACGGTTTACGTATAACCTTAATCACGCTATTGACGCTATTGCCGATAAAATGAAACTACGGAAACATAGAAGTATAAAACCAATAAGTAAAAGCGGTTCGTGTGATAGTTTCATTTCATGTCAAGCCGAATTTGTGAGCGAGGTACAGACATCTGTTTGATGTTGCTGCGTCCGTCCGTTTGTGCGTATGTGGACATGATTTTTGAAATATGAGCCGCGACCCGAGAAAACCAACAATGTGGTTGTGCTCTCAGCGCAGATTCAGATCAGCCTGGGCATCTATCCAGTCTGATCAGCGCCTCCGCTATACGCTGAAAGGGTAGCTAAGGGGCCAAGCTACATCCATGCGGACAGCAAATACCCTGATCAGATTTGGCGGATGCCCAGGCTGATCTGAGTCTGCACTGGGCGCACAACCACTTTGTTGTTTTTCTCGTGTCGCAGCACATATAATATTGACCTTCTCCCTTTCAACCCCTTTATATCCCAAACACACCAACCACTGCAGGTGGTTTATCCAAAAAAGTAAATCGCCGTAACGTACTCAACCTGAAACCAGAGCAAATGAAGTATAGGCATTTTTCCTGTATTAGGCCATGAGCCAGATATGGTTTACCTCCCTCCCCCCCCCCCCCTCCCAGGGGAAGTTTTGTAAACCATACTTTTCTTAGAGTCCAGCATCTTAGAAGTATTTTGCAGCATGTTAGCCCTCTGGCGAGTGGGGCGTTAAGCTGTAACAGCCTGTTACAAACGTTACCCATTAAAAAAACAAACATAACATAAAAATTATCAAAAATTATCAAAAAATATGTCACTTTCCTATGTTTAAAATCATAATAGATTCTAATAGAACAGTCCAAGAACTAAAAGTTATGATGTTTGAAAGGTCACTTTAGCCTTCATGGTGTAATATACGTGACATTTAACTTTACACACCATTAAAATTGCTATTTCCATCCAGAATACTTTCTTTTTGTAAGTTTTTCCTTTAATATTAGACCATATATTTGTTATTGTGTTAAAGACAATTTATTGGTCTTTTCAGATCCGCAAAAATTATTATCCTATCTTGTATGGTTTTGGAGAAATAGGGTGTTGAACACAGCACCCCCTCATAAATGTTCTATATTACAGATATCACTTTCCGTATAATTTAAGTGCTTGAACTACACCGTTGGAATCGAAAACAACTGTAAATGGTAAAATTGAATATGTCAGTCTATTTAAACAGCAAGGAACAGTTCCACAATATTTTGAATGCATTTTAGTCGGCCATAATGATCGATTATATACGTTACCTAGGGCTATTTTTGTTAAAATCATATAATTTGAACCTAGAATCAATTTGTTTTCTTTGGTAGCAGTTTCTTCATTAAAGAATCTTTTAATATAGGAGAAAAATGCATTTTGGTCCATTTTTTATTATTAGCTAATACTAGTAGTAACGTAAATAACATTTAGCATTTAAGATATTTCATTATATTATCGTTTATCAGTTTTTTTTCACTGCCACATGTAACAAAATACCACTTATAAAACTGGGAGTTCTTATGATATATTGTTCACCTGGACCTATCAACACTTCTCTCAGTTATTACTTTTAGGGATTCGTGAGGTGTGTTTTATACGTGATTAAACATAGTATACTTTATATTGTAATATTAAGGGCATTGACATATTCTGCACAAGTAAAACGGGTTTTGCTGTTTACTTTGTTATTATATCAAAAATCAAAGTATTTCATTATGGCATTGCCAAGTTTGTTTCTTTTACAATTTGTACATCTGAGTTTTAAAGATAGTGACATACGTGAAATTTGTTATATACAGCTGAAAAATAAGAATAAAAAACAAAAAACAAAATAAAAACCAAAAACAAAAAAAACATACAACATCAGAAAAGATAAAATAAAACGACAGCTATTAAAAGCCAGCGTTGGTTTTGCATATTGGCCTCAAACAAAATGATATACAATCAGTTTGATAATGTTAAAACCTAAGCAATTTTGAATTGTTTAGTTTAAAACTATAAAATTATCAGTAATCAACAATACAAAATGTGGAACAACCTTGTTCATTTACAGGATTTGATTAGTTTTCACATGCACACTGATAACCTATAAAGCAGAAGAGTAAACCTAAAGTATGAAGACTTCATCCAATACAGTTCTGCATCAAAGCTAAATAGATATTTGCTGGCAGAGTATACTTACTTTTGTAAGGCTATCGTATATGTTACGTTACCAAGAGAAACAACATTGCTCAGTGACAGTTGAGAAACAAACATACTTTTGAAAATGTTTAATGGTACTGTTAATGTGCTGCTTTATTCAGTTCATTTATGTAACTAACAATAATGTGTCAACCAGGAGTTTGGGAGAATAGTATCAGAAACGTTTAATAAAGAAAAAGAGACACGGGCAGTTACTAGCGATACTGTAGCAATCTATAAATGCTATGTTTAAGATGATCTATATTTCTATGCTTTTGTTTCTTGCTCTTTCAAGTCTAACTACATTCAATCATCTCTTAAAGAATCTAACTAGTTACATTCAATCATCTCTTAAAGAATCGATTCACCAAAGGACATATAGATACGTTTAGTTGGAAAATAATGTTTTTATTGTTTTTTTCTAGGGACAGTGTTCCAGTAAGCTCTTCCCACATAATGAAGTGGTATATGCAGATGGCAGAATATATTAATGTTGATCATCATTGTTCAGATATTTATGAGCAAATCTTAGTTGTTCTCCTTCAAAATGTATTCACCTACATTGTAGTTATGCTGAGAAAAACGAAAAGAAAGACTGAACAAGTAACGTATACAACTATTCATTGAGAGTTTATAAATTCTTCATTTCCATTTACCTTAACCAGCAATACAGTACTTCTGAAAAGCAAATAATCAAGTAATAGAAATAGTGCATACCTGTACATGCCAAGGAAGGGCTAACCTAAATAACTTTCTGCATTTGATCTCCGTGACCTTGTATTACACGTACCATATTATTTAGCAATAAATATGCTTGTAATCTGCTTATTTATGATATCTTACTGCTTATCAAATCATCCTTGACCAAATGTATTGATTACTGTTAGAGAGTACAGCATTTTGGCAATATCCAAACACCAATTTTAGTTGCTTACATATTGAAAATTGTCTGACCAAAATTTATCTTTCGTAACACCTATAGTCCTTGATAGTAACAACAAGTGGGAATAAAACCATGGGGTTTGCAAAATTACCTGACCAGTTAATTATTTGTAACAACAGAATGAAAAATAGAACTCTTAACAAGCTGATGACAGAATGTTGTATGCGTTATTAAGTATCTCACTTTCTTTAATCCTTGAATTTTCACAATGTTAATATTTTGTAATGTGTTTGGTGGGAGCTGCTCACGTAGTTTACAAATTAACTTTAAGTTATGATCACTGGAGCCACACATATTTGCTTACCTATGTAAAGCAGTTACTGTGCAAAGAGGCTCTTGGCTGACAATTCGACTGACAGCATAGCAAAACTTGTGTTAAAGCCTATCAGTCGAGTTGATACTTCTTTTGATTGCCTCGGCTAGCAGTCTCAGTTTCATATTTGTATGTAGGGTACTTGAATTGCTCAGCCAACAGCACAGGTAGCGAAATTGGTTTTATCCCCATCATGACCAAACCTAAATATTAATCAGTTGCAGCATATATCAACTTACACTTACTTCATTCCATGCATAAAATTCAGAATAGAAAAAATCATTTTTATGAAGTCACCTTTAAGTGAGACTGAATTAAAGGCAAGGTCGAACTGTTTCAGCTGTAACAATCTATCTGCGTCTTGCTGAGTTCTTGTGTATTTTAAAGAGCTAAATTTGCCATTTGACTACCAGTGGTAAGCTAAAACAACATCAATGAAAAATAAGCCGCCCGGGAACTAAAATTTTGAGAACAGATGACTTACAAATCTTATCCCCAGACATATTACAATTATGTAACGTAACGTTACTGTTAGTTTGCTTTTCAAATATACACTATCCGATGTTCTTTTTCAGTTTGAAGACACATAACGTTGGCGTTTTTTTTTTCATATTAACATATACAACAGTGTCTACTTAAGACATAATACAGAAAACATTGAAAGATAAAATGCAGCTGATGTTGGCTTTATTAGCTTTTCTCGTTATTTTGTAGGTTAAATTCTACAAAAAAATAAGAAATTTTCTGTCCCCATTTAAAATATCCACTGCTAACTGCTACTTATCTAAGCTGGGCATGAATCGAAGAAGATTGGTGGAGCACGTATAAACTTCAGTCCACCAATTCAGCGATTTAGTCTGATTCTGTTTTTTTTTTGTGTGGTTATATACGTTACATATTTATCGTGACTGCTGACGAGTTTTGTAAGCCTTCAGATTGCTTTTAATGTACTAGAATATTAAGATACTCATATATATGACATTAACTTTTCTCTACACTTCAATTCTTACAATTTGCTCCTTGTATTACGTGTATATACACACTGAAGGGGGAAAACGTCAAATATATGGTAAACTACGTTATACGGATTAGTCAACTTATCCTTGACACTGTCAATTGCCTAGAAACAGCGATTTATGTACTAGCAGACAAAACTCGACATTGTTTAGGGCCAGTACTAAGATGTGTATAACAATGCGTATTTTCTATTATAACGTGAATATGTAAATTTGGGTAGTGTAATTGACGTTGACGTTATACCTTAACGCCCCAACGTACAGAGGGCTAACATGTGTCATTTTGTTTCTGATATAATGTAGTTTCAGAAAATTATAGTGTACAAAACTCCCCCTGGGGCGGGGGGGGGGGGGGGGGTGGGGGGGGGGAGGGGGGTCTTTTGTCAGCTCAAGGTCTATATTCAGTCGGTAGAATTTTTCAAGGAGTTTGATTCTTTTTGACGCACCTAGTGTCTGCTATGCATAGGAGATGTTGAGAAAACTTTGCATAGTTCACTAGGTCGCTGCGGTCTTCCAGAACTCTTGGGAACGGCTATCTTAGTATGATCGTATAGTGGTCTATTTTCGTAATAAACAACAATAATAGTTTATTGTTCTAGTTTTATTATTGTGTCCATAAGTTATTTCCTTAACTATCTACTATGTTTATACATGTACTTCACTTAAATTCCATAAAATATGTACAAATGTTGTAATTTAGTATTGTTATCAACAGTCCAAAAATGAATGTACTTCCTCAGTTACTAGCTTAAATATTAGTCTAAAAGAGTCCAAAAGTAGTTGATAACAGCTGCATACTCTCTTGCATTCCTCAGCACACAACACGAACCCAAAAGTCAACGCCCAAACAGCAGCTTGCTGTAGGGACAAACCAACAAGACGTCTTCACCTTATGAACCCAAGTTAGATTGGTCAGCTGACCTAGCAGAATATACCAGTTCTGACCAATAGAGAACGAGGTTACGCTCTGTGTCATCAGAAACTGACCCAATACATTACATATCCAAGTATTGTTATATGCAAATCAGCGGCTTGTTTCTAACTAAGAATAGTAACATTCTGAGACTTCCCGTCTCCGAAGATTCTGCAGCCACTTTAGATAGAACATAATTCCTAGTCATCACAGGGTATAATCGGTTCCGCTAATTTTCGCTTCCTGCAGAGACTGTACATCATATTTGGCTTCCGCCGAGACTGTCCGCGAACTCTTGCTTCCTGCAGGGACTACTGTCCTCGAGAAATGGCTTCCTGCCGAGACTGTCCGCGTGAATCTGCTTCCTGCCGAGGCTCTCGGCAGGAAGCAGAATCACGCGGAAAGTCTCTGCAGGAAGCCATTTATTATGTACAGAAGTCTCGGCAGGACGCAAGAGTTCGCGGACAGTCTCGGCGGAAGCCAAATATGATGTACAGTCTCTGCAGGAAGCGAAAATTAGCGGAATCGATTATACCCTGTGGTCATCAATTGAAAGCATCGCAAGGATTTCAAATCACGGACACAAGCCATAAAATAACCAGCTTCTTTAGACCCTGATCAACAATTTGATGCGCGCATGCCTACTTTGTTACATTCCCCAATTTATAGATTTTACGGTTGTTGACTTCTGTTTTCTCTTCCCTTGGACCTTACAAGATGGAAAGGAAAAAATATACGAGATAGCTCAGCTTCTAACTGATACGTATAAATATATCTACTGAAAGTTGGAAAATCATTTTTTTCTCGTAAAATATGAAGTGTACACAGTTAGACGATTTCATAAGAGATTAAATTTTCTTATATATATATAGTAACATGAAAGAAGGTTGTTAAAGATGAACTCCCTCGCTAAACTACGAAAAAACTTTTTCAAGAAATCTTTACTTAGCAGCTCTGAAATAGTCCAAACTGTCTTATGTATAGAATTCCGCTAAAACATATTTAACAAATCTGGAAGATCATGGACCGCGATCAAAATCGTATAATTTGTCCAAATAGAATCGATTGACGTAACAATCACGTGCGCGAATGAGAAACTTTCCTAGCTATCATCACGTGATCCAAAGAGCTACTATTGACCTTCCTACTGGCTCACGATCGATGTACATGTATTTTTTTTCTAATTTATATATTCGATTTGAACTTATTTTAACTTAAAATCGTCGTAAACCAGAGGAACTTTCGCCCAGGCTTTATCTAACGAAATTTAGTAAAACGAATTTATATGTAAATGCTGAAATGGCGAGGAAGTATATCTTTAAACATTAACATTTTTTGAACATATCTGTCAGAACAAATTGGAATTTCAGTCATTTTCCAAGCATTTGTTGGACTTTCGGTATTACAGAATTATGAAGGCATAACAAAGGTATGTTAGGATGTAATTTGACATATGAGCCGCGACTCGACAAAACGAACAAAGTCGTTGTGCGCTCAGCGCAGACTCGATCAGCCTGGGCATCCGCCCAGTCTGATCAGAGTATTCGCCGTCCGCATGGAGGTAGCTTAGACCCTTGGCTACGCTTTAATCGCTAAGCAAAGAGTCTGATCTGACTGGGCGGATTCCCAGACTGATCTGAGTGTGCGCTGGGCGCACAACCACTTTGTTTTCTCATGTCGTGGCTCATATGGTTTCCACATGTTCCAAAACTGATTTTCAGATAGTGTAAAAAGTCAGTTCTCGTAATTTTCCAGACCTGAGCCACGACACGAAAAAACCAACAAAATGGTTGTGCGCCCAGCGCAGACTCAGATCAGCCTAGGCATCCGCTCAATCTTATCAGACTCTTCCCTAAGCATTTAAAAATAGCTAAAGTCTAAGCTACCTCCATGCGGACAGCGAAGACTCTGATCAGACTGGGCGGATGCCCAGGCTGATCTGAGTGTACTTGCCACACGACCACTTTGTTGCTTTTCTCTTGTCACGGTCCAATTATGGTTTTCTCATGTTCTAAAACTGATATCAGACGGTGAACAAAATCAGTTCTATGTTTAGGGCAAAAACCGTACATGTATTACGTTTGAGCCCAAATAAATAAATTGAATTGAATTGAATTGTTATTTTCCAGACCTGATCATTGTTAATCAGTGATCCAGATAAGAAGGGATGACAGGGATAATTTAGGATAATTTTCAACATTTCTGTGTAAAACGTTTGTTGTGGCCCTCATCAGAGCCAACTAGAACAACCTCTTCGAGACGGCATTAATGAGGGGTCGAAACAAAGGTTTTCATTGAGAAATCAGAACAGTCATGGATAACTTTCCACGCCACTGTTTAAAAATCGATAATCGATATTCGCGAATAGAGCTGGTAATGAAATACACTACGAGATATGGGCAAGTCATCTTTTCCTTCTTATTTTATTTTTCTTTATATTCAAATCCATTTTTCCGTGTTCATTTCGAAAACCGCATTAATTTGCGAACAGCTTGATATAATTTTTGAAAAGATTGCGTAAGAAATACCGCGGTCATTTTTTAGTTTAAGTTGACTACCCTCAAAATGTATAGAATATATAGTAAATCATGACGTTTTTACTGCGTTGATCAAAGTTTTTACCCGCATATGTCTCTTTTGTTCATAAAATGAAAATTTTCCGTGTTCATTCCGAAAACTACAATTATTCAGCATTTTACTGATATAATTTTTATAGAAATAGGAAGTAAAACAGTGCGGTCATTTTTACATTTTCGATCAGCACCCTCATTTTCTATGCTGGCCGCAAATATCCAACAGAATTCACACATTACTCCAGGTGGCGTAGAAAGTTGCGGACGCCTCAAAAACTCGGAAATATCAAAAAATAACCTCGCAAAACTCCTACAACAAGTTATGGTCACTTTCATCTTGGGTAAAGTCGGGTAAATTCGGACTGCGGGTAATTTCTGATATTGACATTGTCAGTTCGTTTATATGTCAGTTGTTTGGAATTAAAACAAAATTAACTGGGCATACAGTGAAAACCCTGATGTGATCTCATCTGGATTTTGATGTCAGAATTTACCCGCTGTCCGAAGTTACCCGACTTGACCCTAATGAATGTTATCAAGTATCGACTCATAGGAATTCAATAGAGGGTACACCCTTATGATACATGTAGTTCGTATTTGGCGCGTGCTCTTACATAAAAGACATAATTATTAATTATTGGACGTCATAATCCTATTATGCAACAGTCCAGCGACACTGATGTCACATCGAAGGAAATACACTTTCTTAAATAGGTAATGACATAACAGATCATAGTAGGGTCATAAAACCATTATGGAGTGGTAGGGGAGAGTCGGGTAACTTCGGACAGGCGGGTAAAATCGGACATACCACAGCAAACAGTGAAAATCCAGATGAGACGGCTCATAATGAGCCGTCTCATCAGGATTTTTACTGTTTGGTCAGTTATTATTATTTTAGTTCCAAACAACTGACATATAAAGGAAACAATGTCACTGTCCGAATTTACCCACTGTCCGAAGTTACCCGACTCTCCCCTGCCACCTTTTGGCTTACTTTACCAGTTTTGAATGAAGACTGGAGTGAGAAGTTCATCCGGCGAATGGATGTTAAGAAGTACGGTGTGCAGTCAATGTCTGAATTGCGCATAATTCCAAAATCGTCACCAGCAAACACCCTTAAAATGTTTTCAAAAATTCTAGAAAATTTATAAATGCAAATGAATTGATTGAACAAAGAAGAAAATTAAAATACATGTATCACGCCTACCAATCGCTCTCATGCGAAACCATGGTTCAGAACGCCAATCCATGAGAGGAGTTTCCGGTTTTGCAGGAGAGGAGCCAAAATCGTAAACAAATTTGACATCGGCACGACTTTTGAGGTATTTATTTTCTCTGAAAACTATTTATGCAAAATATAAGAATGCTATTTTGTCACATATAGATTGTTTCTTCGGCACATGAAAGGATTAGGCACATGGTCTTGCATTTTTCCAGATAAGCATTTAGTACGGCGGAGCATGTGTTCAATGTCAATCTCGGCGATGTATACATGTAGGGAAAAGTCGCATTCTCTTGCTTGATTTTGAGTCTCTGACCTTGTCAGTCGCAAAGAAGTGAACAAAACTACTGTATGCGTAAATCCAAACGTTTAAAGTAAGCTTTTTGCGTTGGACAATTTAGTTTTTAGAAAATATACACAAAAACTTGGCGTCGTCAGCCCGGTTCCGCATGAGATAATAGAAAATATAAGGATTTTTTTTATCAAACTCAAAAACAGCTTCTGAAGAATAACTGGATCAAAACTAACATGAACTCTGTGATACATCATTATTTTATACATTGCAGGTGACCACCTTCTGGCTGTTTTAATCTCCGTTTGTCTGTTTTTGAGGCACGCAAGAGGGTTTGAAAGAGGGTTTGCAAAAGGCCTAAAAAAGACAAACAGGGAATAAAAACAGCCCAAAATTGGTCATCTGCAATGAATAAAATAATGATGTATCACAGATTTCATGTTAGTTTTGATTCAGTTATTGTTCAGAAACTGTTTTTGTTTCTCATAAAAATTCCATATATTTTCTATTATCTCATGCGGAACCGGGCTGACGATGCCAAGTTTTTGCGTATATTTTCTATATGCTAAGCTGTCCATCACGGAAAGCTTACTTCCAACGTTTGCATTCACGCATACAGTAGTTTTGTTCACTTCTTTGCGACTGACAAGGTCAGAGACTCAAAATCAAGCAAGAAAATGAGACATTTCTCTACATGTATACATCGCCGAGATTTATCTTGAACACATGCGCCGCCGTACTAAATGCATATCTGGAAACATGCAAGACAGTGTGCTTAATCCTTTCATGTGCCGAAGAAACAATCTTTATGTGACAAAATAGCATTCTTATATTTTGCATAAATAGTTTTCAGAGAAAATAAATACATCAAACATTGTGCCGATGTCAAATTTGTTTACGATTTTGGCTCCTTTACCGCAAAACCGGAAACTCCTCTCATGGATTGGCGTTCTGAACCGTGGTTTCGCATGAGAGCGATTGGTAGGCGTGATGTATGCACTTTCTCATGTAGGGCTAGGACGTGTACATAGGTACCCGAATTCGGATTGGGTAGACGAGTTACCCGGGTACAAATCTACTACCCGTTACACGACTGCTAATTATTATGCACTGTATAAATTTTCTATTTCAACAGAATTCAAACAAACAGAACGAAGTTTAGTGGGAATGCAATCATTTGCCAAACCCTTTTTGAATATTACATATAACAGGGAGGTTTTTACATTTTCGTAACCTTCCTACGCACACTTGTGCAATTGCAAATGACAGATGCCTTACTTTTTATTTGATCTTAACGTATATTTTCTAATTGTGGAATGCTCAAAATGATATGGTAACGGGTACCCCGATACCCGCGGGTAGTAGGAACTCGGGTACCCGGGTACAAAATCTCTACCCATCCCAGCCCTACTCTCACGTCACCATTCAACAATGCCACTGGCAAGACCAGTAACACTTGAATATCAAACGACGGCATCCAATTTTACAAATACGTCTACATCCGCGCTCCTCTATTTCTCCTTCGGTTGCTGAGTCTGTAAAGAATGAATACATTGTATATGAAAGGAATGAATACAATGTACATATATGTAAGGAATAAATACATTGTATATGTAAGGAATGAATACATTGTATATGTAAAGAATGAATACATTTTCTTTTGTGCTTTTCAATGAATTATAGAGATTTCTTTTATACTTTTCAATGAATTATAGAGATTTCTCGGTGAAATCGAAACTATTAATCTCACTGTTTCAAACAAAGAAATTATCACTTTCGATTTCACTGTTTCAGAAATAGGATTTTTGTGAAATAGCCTCAAGTTTTTTTGTTGATTAATTGGCTAAATCTTATCTGGCTTGACCAAAATTACGTCATGCATGTTTGCACGTCATTATGACGTTAATGACGTCATTTAAAGCGCCAACGTAACATCGGTACTGCACGCGACGTCAGGCCGCCTAAGTCTGCTGTAGGCATTCTTTTTTGGGGATTTTTTTAGATCTGTTTATCAAAATGACATTTGAAGCTATTTTTCAGTTGCAAACTTGTTTCCAACCAATATCATACCCAATAAACACGCTGGAAGCATCAAATTTGACACAAAGCGGCTAGAAAGAAAGTTGTGTTTCTGTCGTGATGGCTGACGCTCTTGAATAAACAGAATTATTGCGATTATAAAGCTTAAAAGAAATAGAAAATTTGACATTTTCAGTGTAAGATTAATTTTTATTTCACTCATGAACACCAAAACTGGTATTTTCACTCGTGGCTTCGCCACTCGTAAAAATATTGCTTTTGGTGTTCATTCGGTGAAATAAAAATCGATCTTACACTGAAAAAGTCAAATATCCTCTGTTTCTCGGTGAAATCGAAACGGATAATCTCACTGTTTCAAACAGTGAAATTATCACTTTCGATTTCACTGTTTCAGAAATAGGATTTTTGTGAAATAGCCTCAAGTTTTTTGTTGATTAATTGACTAAATCTTATCTGGCTTGTCAAAAATTACGTCACGCATGTTTGCACGTCATTACGACGTTAATGACGTCACTAAAAGCGCCAACGTAACAATGTATATGTACGCGACGTCAGGCCGCCTAAGTCTCTTGTAGGCATTCTTTCTTGGCAAATGTTTTGAGATTTGTTCATCAAAATGATATTTGAAGCTATTTTTCAGTTGCAACCTTTTTTACAACCAATATCAAACCCAATAAACACAGTGGAAGCATCAAATTTGACGCAAAACGGCTAGAAAAAAAATTGTGTTTCTGTCGTGATGGCTGACGCTCTTGAATAAACAGAATTATTGCGATTTTCAGGCATAAAAGAAATAGAAAATTTGACTTTCAGTGCAAGATAATTTTTATTTTACTCATGAACACCAAAAGGGGTATTTTCACTCTTGGCTTCGCCACTCGTGAAAATACTGCTTTCGGTGTTCATTCGGTGAAATAAATATCGATCTTACACCGAAAAAGTCAAATATCCTCTATGTACATGTATATGTAAGGAATGAAAACATTGCATACGTAAGAAATGAATACATTGTATACGTAAGGAATGAATACATTGTATATGTAAGGAATTAATACATTGTACATGTAACGAATTAATACATTGTATAGTGTTATAAAGCGGAAGTTTATCCTTCAAAAATTGCTGCAAATATGCTAGTGGTTTTGTGTAATTCAGCTATTTATTGGGTGTATCTCTTTCAAAACAATCCCCGTCTTATAAGACGGACCTAGATATTTGGGATTGTTTTGGAACGGAAAATCCCGTCTTGTAATCAAATAATCCGAGCTTTCTCTGACTAACAAAATAACAAAAGCCTTTTGATATATTTTAGTTTAAACATATTTTATTTCAACAAACTGTAGATATACAATATTTTACAAGATACAATACTAATTAGGATGAGAACGGAAGCTAGTAGCTTATTTAGTTCTTCTCCTTACGAACTTGACATTACTCATGAAATGGCGGATTATTTATGCATTACTATATATGTTGAAACAGGATACAGTAATAGGTGGTAAATTTAGAAAGACGGCAACAGTTCTAAGAACTGGGACAGACATGATTGATTAAATAGTATAGTCCAAGATAAGTCTGGTCATGGCTTACACTAATTGCCATTCCATCTAAGTACGCAACATCACACAGGAAAATCAAAATATTTCATTTCTAAGACTATTATGGCAATACGTTATGGTGTCCCAGTTCCAAGAATATTGTATAGTATAAATTATAAATGAAACCTAAGAAATATCTAGGTACTTCATCGGTGATTACACAGCTCTTATATGACGCGTAACATAAAGCCATAAGAGCGAGCAGGTCGGGGATAAATGTCAGATTAATATCAGAAATATCCCGCAAGTATCCCACGTTCAGGAAATGTATATTAGCTGATTTGAGTGGAATTAAATGACTTGAGAATAATTGCTGTTTGAGCAAATTTGAAGCCTTCACCGGAAAAATTTCAGTTTACAATGGCATTGGAAAAATGATACAGCATGACAAACCATACATGACCCCTCAGACACGGATGTGACGGCTGCATCGCCATAGCAACTATGAGTTCTTATTCATGTCAAACTAGCCTCGCTCGGCCAAAAGTTCTAATCACAACAGTTAGTTATTATTTTGACTGGCGGCTTTTAGCGTCTGAAGACATTAGCATTGAAAAAACCCAAATTATGAGCGCTCATATTCCAGCCTCTTTCGACATAATATTATGGTGTTTTCTTCTAGATAACAACCTAACTTCAGTAGGAGAATAATAATTTTCCCACATTTATGAAATAACCTTCAACAGATGAACTTTTCTAACAGTAAGCGAAATTTCCAACAGCAATATATTTTGGCGATACGGACTGATACTGACCCATCAAAACATAGTACATGTATTTATTGGTACAAATTTATTTACCTGTTTGAACCATAGTACTACTATGGTTCAAACAGGTAAATAAATTTGTTTAAACATGCAGCAGATAAGAAAAATGCTGTTTTCATAGGATAGAGCCTGCTGTTTTCAGTGACATGAATGCCGAAACCGTGCGGTAGTGGCACAGTTTTTGAATGCTAATGTACTCTGACCGTTTATGTAATGTAAAAAAAGTCAGAGAAGTCTCGGATTAGTCATCAAAGAATTATGGTAATTGCACCAGCTATGATGAACTTAAACTGTCGAGTACTAAATTTAACTCTGTTGAGTACTAATCTTAACTCTGTCGAGTAGTAAATTTTTAAGCTCTGTCACTCAAAATCTCAAAAACTCAGAATCAAGATTTAGAATGTGATTTTTCCTTCCTGCATAAATATCTGAAGCTGACCTTGAAAGATATTCCGCAGCACTAATTACATGTAAGAACCTTGAAAAATGCACGACCAAGTGCCTAATCTGGCGTATACAGTCAATTACCATAAATGCTAAAGGGGCTGTCGACCGAGACACTCTACAGCGGTATTAGCGCGACCGAAATCCATTAACAATATTATCATTAACCGTTACTGGAGATGCTTACGACCGAATTCTCGGTCGACAGCCACTTTTTATAGTACAGGATTGTACGACAGCGCAGATAAGAAAATTGGTATTACCCCGTGATTAGGGGCGTTGGAAGTCAACCGAGTTTACATAAATCGATTTCGGGGTTCACTTACTTTGCTGGTGACCCGATGTAGTTTATAAGCTACATCGGGTCACGAGCAAAGTTTACGTAAATCACTTCGGGGTTCACTTACTTTGCACGTGACCTGGTGTAGTTTATACTTCAGTAAATGTTAAAAAAAATAACATTCATTTCTTAAATAGTCTCACACCAAATAAGATTTAAATGTCTTAAAACTCAGTAACCCAGCACTAACGTCCTTTGTCTGTAGCAAATGTCTGGTGAATGGCTTCATTTTAAACCAATGACAGTAGCTTCAGTCAAATGACATTAGCACAGGGTAATTGCTTTTTACGACACTGAAATCGGCCTTACAAGACCTGAGATATAGCTGAATTCCTAACCTGGTCGGAGAGTACTTCAGCACGTATGTAGTAATCGTGACGTAAAAAAGTAGGTTGTCCACCTTGGCGTTGATGGGGACGTTAAATCCGAGTTGTTGACATGATCGATAGCAAACTAGGATACACATTCACGTAAGTCGAAAGACTTTCTTCTGAATCCTATTGGAACTGATTTCATTAATATATTACTGTATTCACTCTATGTATGCTTCAGTTTCAAATAAAATATTGTTTAACCAAACCCAAGTTCAATCACATTCACATTGTTCGTTGTGTTATATTGACAATAAACTGCATTGTTTTAGTACCGTTATAATCCTATTAAACACCTCGGGGGCGTTGCATTTTGCGAAAGGGGGCGTTATCTGGAGCCTAAAGTGTAGTAAATCAGTCACTGCCAAAATACCTCTAATAAGCAATTTAAAGGTGATGGGTCACTTCAAAGGAAGCAACTCTACTATTTTTACCTTTTCAGTAGGGGTCAACTCTTAAAGGAAAGAATTTGCTCCTCTAGGAGCATTTTCTATCCTGTAAGAGTAGACCCCATTTAAAGAGCTACCTTATCCAACGAAGCAAACAGGAATATTCATGCAAGCTAATATTATACTACTTTAGGAAAAGAGGCAGGGACGTTTATTAGGATTAATACGGTAAGTAGGAACAAATCATTCATCTTCTTACCATGCAAAGGAAAGTCAGCAAATTCTTCCTCATTCAATCTCCCGTCATCTGTGAAAGATAACGTTTCAGTTAGCCACCCAGCAGGTACATAACGTTGAATCAACATTAAATCAACGTTGATTCAATTTTTGTTCAAGTTGTGTGCCCAGTGGATATGTCATGAAAAAGGTACCATATATTATGAACGAGCAGCAAGCACACATTTACACATCTTATTTGCGCAGTTTTATAAATCAGAGTCGGGATGTTCCCATCTGCGACTATCTGATTCTGATGATGTCATGCGGCAAAAACGAAGAAGGTGGCTCCATCCTGGAGGTGGAGGCTGCAAAAGGACTGACACACGGAACAACATACGGTACGTGTATCTGCACATTCTGTGATAAGTAAAATTCATCATCTCACACCTGGTTAACTATGTTTTCAAGGATGTTACGAAACGAAAAAGAACTGTTACCAAATGACCTGGCTATCAGGTCATTTGGGAACTATTACTCTTTTTCGTTTCGTAACAGCTCTTTTTCGTTTCGTAACAAACCTTGTATATACATAGTTAACCAGGGATGATCTGTGTTGTGAAAATTACACCGTGTCCTAGACTGGTAAATATATATGAGCCGCGACATGACAAAACCAACAATGTGGTTGTGCGCCCAGCGCAGACTCAGATCAGCCTGGGCATCCGCCCAGTCTGATCAGAGTCTTCGCTGTCCGCATGGATGTAGCTTAAACCCTTAGCTACCCTTTGAGCACTTAATGAAGAGTCTGGTCAAAATGGGCGGATGTCCAGACTGATCTTAGTCTGCTCTGGGCGCACAACCACATTGTTGGTTTTGTCACGTCGCGGCTCATATTACTGTTCAGCCACAGGGGTTTGAATCCAATTGTTTTGAGTATGACAAGCGAAAATTCTTGTCAATTCCCAGAACTGCATACGGTACCACCAGGTAAAACAATGTACCGAACAGTACATACGAATGTATGTCTTGCAGTTTACGGCCTTTACAACAGTATTTAACCCATGTGAGGTAATGAAATGAAAGCTGTGTGCAGTGGAACCCCGTTTACAGTACAATTCTGGTGATCGGAGGTACGTTACTTTGCCATGCATCCTTTTAGACAGCTTCACTGACAAAGACGCTGTTTGCCTAGCTGTCGTGAGTGGTCATATTAAAGACCGCAGAAGCCGCAGTACTTGAGAGGTATTACAGCTGAAGAAGAGTACCAGAGTAACCAGCAACATACCTGAGAATTAATGCGGCCAGAGGGCTATTACAACAACAACAACTGCATGCAGTACCACCAGTTATAACAATTTATCATATGACGTCGCATCTGAGAGTATAATAAAGCCATGCATTAAAAACGATAATCCACTAGTGGATTAAATATGCAAATTACGTCGTAACGTTATACGTTGACGTCCATAAAAACGTCTCGTTTTCTACTGGCGAAATCGTAACGTTTTAGTGCAAATTTTCCTAATAAAAGGCGCTTTTAGTGTCATATGATAAATAGAATCTTGCATTCGTGCTCCTGTATTATTAAATTTATTAAACTCGTTGGGGAAAACCGATAAGATGCTCGGCAAAGCCTCGCATCTTATCTTTTTCCCCAACTCGTTTAATAAATTCAATAATACATGAGCACTCATGTAAGATCCTCTATGAACCGAATGGTACATATGAATGGACGACTTGCAGTGTAACGGCTTTTTTCAACAATATCCTATCCATGGACAGGTGACAACGAAAGCTGTGTGCAGTGTTACATGTACCCCGTTTGCAGTTGAAACAAATTGCAGGATTCTTCTGACCAATTGCTTACCACTGAGCTATTGAGACTCCACACACCGCAAAATAAGCATTGAAAATAAATAAAAGAAAAAAAATATTATCCCCAAACTGTTGACATTTGGTAGGAGTCTAACCCATGGTCTTTTAGGTGGTGAATCAAGTAGGCTGGGTTGGTTGGTTGATATGATGCTTAACGTCCACGGTAAACAACTAAGGTCATGTCGGGACGGTCAGTTAACCTAACCACACTATTCCTGGGCAGGCTTAGACCTCCTAAGCGGTTAACCAGTACTAAGTGCACATACTTTCGCCAGTAACTGACAACTGCCTTTCTTGAATCAGCGGAAGGAGAAACGAAAGTATGTGGCCAGACCGGGATTCGAACCCAGGACCTCTGACTTACGAGTCAGGTGCCCTACCGATTGCGCTACCCGGCCCGGCAAGTAGGCTGGGCCATTATGCCTTGGTTCTTTTAGTAGCCGCTTTATAGGTAAACAGCAGTATAACAATTCTAATGAAGTGCTTTCTCGGCATTAAGTGCTACCTGTTACAAGCGTAATTTAGTCGAAGTGGTATGAAACCCCCACCCACCACCCACTCCTGCCCCTCTGCTTGAAACTCACCCCTGGAGACTTTAGTGTCGACTTAATAGTGTCGGCTTTTGAGATATAAACAAACCTTTTATTCTAGATTTTTGTGGTTATGATGGCGCATATGATAAAATAGTCCTATCATATATGACCTACAAGATTTGAGCGTAGCCATAAGCGTAAGCGTAGGAGAGGTAACTACCACACTATTGATAAGCATCTTTTAATATATGAGCCGCGACACGACAAAACCAACAAAGTGGTTTAGCGGCCAGCACAGACTCAGATCAGCATGAGCATCCGCATGTCGCTGTCTGCAAGGAGGTAGCTTAGGCCCTTAGCTACCCTTTCAGCGCTTAGCGAAGAGTCTGGTCAGACTGGCCGGATGCCCAGACTGATCTGAGTCTGCGCTTGGCGCACATACCACAATTGTTGGTTTTCTTGTGTCGCGGCTCATATACAAATGTTTGCCAAGGGTAGACCAAGCTTTTTTGTGAAAGCTCAACTTGTAATACATGGTTCGCGTATTCACTGCAACATATGAAAATACATGGCAAAGGGACCCACCCCAGCGGGCACATGACGTCAAAATGACGTCCTATTGACGTCGATGCGACGTAATGACGTCGCATTGACGTCAGTATGACGTCATTTTAACGTCATGTGCCTGCTGGGACTGGGCAATCGATGTTGATTCAACGTTGTCAAAACGTGTGCCTGCTGGAGCGGTAGCAAAGGTAACTCTATTCTATTAAAATAAGAGTTAAATGCTGGAAGTTAGAAGTTGGCAAACAATATAAAAAAAATGTCGAGTACTTACCGTCTATGTCGGCCGCGCTATAAGCAGGTCGCATGTCCTCCGGATTTTCAATTGTGAATTCCTTCATAAGGAAGGAGACAAATTCTTCATACCCAATGAAGCCATCTTCATTCGTATCGTAGTCAGAAAACTTGTGGGACAATATAGGCTCAGAGACTTCAAGTTTACCGGATTCCCTCTCAACCTGTAACTTTCATCAAATGATTACAAAAGCTGTAGCTCTTTTGAAGAGAGAGGCGCCGTGGTCGAGTGGTTAGAGACGGTCGGTTATGGTGCAGACAGTCGCCGGAAGGTCGTGAGATCGCGCCTGACGACTGGGAAACTCTCTCTGTCAACCCAGCAGTAAATGGCTGGGAATGATATTTGCAGCGAAAGGAGAGGGATGGGTTCCGCCTTTCATATGCTGTGCCCAAGACACAGTAGGTTTCCAATCCACACTGCCCCTATGCCTATTAGGCTATGGAGAACCTTTACCTTTTTACCCCTTGTGAACAGAGAGAGAGAGAGAAAGATGCCGAAGAAAAGTCACAATAAAAAAGTACACCCAAGACATCAAAAGAAGAAAGGCGAAGCGCGAAGCACAAATTAAAAATCGCTGGCTATCCGAACGGCGCTTCGTATACCAGAACCTTCTGCTTGTATCTGAGTGCTTCAAGCCCTCTCCGTATGTTACACAGAAAACAGATGAAACATTAGATGAGCCGCGACACAAGAAAACTAACAAAGTGATTGTGCACCCAGCGAAGACTCACATCAGCCAGAGCATCTGCCCAGTCCGATCAGACTCTTCGCTAAGAGCGCTTTAAAAGGTAGCTAAGGATCTAAGCCACTCCCATGCGGACAACGAAGACTCTGATCAGACTGGGAGGATGCCCAGGCTGATCCAAGTCTGCGCTGGGCGCACAACCATATTATTAGTTTTCTCGTGTCGCGGCTCAGGTGTCTTAAATGTTTGTTACACTGCTTCGTACTGTTTCTGTTTTCTCTTAAAATGTGACAAGTTTTTAATGTTTCTAAAAATTCTTTGCAAGCTGTGTTTAGAAATAAAAAATCACTTAAGGCGAATAAATAAGGATTATTTTTAAAAACCGTCAGTCTTGATTTTTTTAAAAATGTTTCTTTTATATTTCCAATTGTATTATTCTGTGTTGTGGACATCTCTTTTGGACTATTTATTACACAATATGGAGGGAAAATGCCAACAACAAGAAATTCATTTCTTTTACTTTTCCAGTTGTATTATTCTGTGTTGTGTATATCCCTTTGCGGAATATAGTTTAGAAATAAAGAAGTACCCACCAGGCGGACAGGGATCGTACCCACGCCGACTACTATGGGAACTCTGCCTGTGGCTTAGTTCAATTGACGACAACTCAGCCTAGCCATAAAGGGACCCCTGCTTAACCATTTACGCCACCACGCTCCTTACACAAGGAGTTTCATGGAGCAATGTTAAGCTTTATTTGTCTGAATGACCTCTCGACCTGTCGGATAAGCTATTCGATTAAGTTGTGCTAACACAATCAGGTATATACATGGAAGATCTGAATCCACGCTACCGAAGCGTGGAAATACTATATGATTTAAATTAAGAATTAACAAACTTCAACAGATATTCCGGCCCAGAATCATTTCTATCTTACTATATAGGAAAGTCGGGTAAATTCGGACAGCGGGTAAACATCTGGCAGAATATTCGTATTTGATACTGACCATTGATTTCTTACAGCTATACAGGTAGAATCTCCGGATATCCTTCGGCAGTTCTCCGAAACTAGACGACAACAGGCGATAATCGCAGGTGTCAAATTAATCCCTAAGGCTAAATATCTCCGTCATGATAAAAATTTGAACTTTATGGCTTTAACTGAATTTCTTTCCCGAGTCAGTTGATGAAAAATTTAATTTCGGTAGAATGGGTAGGTATGATACATGAGTCAGTCTTACAACTCAATTTCTTTGTTTGTTTTTTTTTTTCTTTTTTTTTTTGAGATGATTCTAAAATTATACGATAGAAGACAACTTATATACTGTGATTAAAGGATTAGTTCATTTTTTTGAGTCTTTATTTCGTATCGTAGGTGAAATTTCAAACCGACCGAACAAACAAACAAACAATATAATTTCTTTAAGTTTGTACTTCGGTGAAAAAATAAATAAATAAATAAATCGAAGAGTATATGAAAGTAACCAGGCGATAAATAAAGTAACACATTAATGCCTGGCGTCCCATATATAGAGCATAGGCAAACAGTGCAGACCAAGATCAGACGCAGGAAAACACGGCGTCTTAACAGGCTCTCCACTGTTTGCATTACACAAATTGGTATAACGATAAGAATAAACTAAACCAGACACCCCTTAACTGACATATGGACCCTTTCGTTTGATAGGGATAGAACATTCCACTGGGCAAAAATGGGTTAATCAATGAAATAAATTGTATATATATTTGATGTCATAATTTCAAAGTAAATAGATAAAAATGCTGTATTTTAATTCCTTCATTTCAACTTAAAACAGTTATTCAGAGGAGTCCCGGTTGCTCAGTGGGTTAGGCGCTGGCTTACTGATCAAGCGGACCCGGGTTCGAGCCCCGTTTGAGGCGAGAATTTTTTCTACCGTAAAAGGCGTTCCATTGCACACAGCCTTTTATAATCACTCTGCCGTCGTCTTGATATGACTGAAATACTGTTGAACAGGACGTAAAATCACAAATCATCCATCCATCATCAGTTATCTACCCGCTCTGACATATAGTTTTAGGTATTATTATATTAATCTCAAGCCATTCACCCTATATCAATTTCAATGTAATAATAAGAAAATAAAAGGTAAATTATCATTCGTTTCATTAACCCCATGTGTGTAAAATTTCGCCATTTATCGAGATAAGACGCGTTATTTCAGCGAAGACTCAGATCAGTCTGGGCATCCGCCAAGTATGATAAGTCTTCGCTGTTGGCATGTAGGTAGCTCTGACCCTAAGCTATCTTTTGAGCGCACCGCGGAGACTCTGATCAGAATGGGCGAAGGTCAAGGCGGATCTGAGTCTTCGCTGGTCACACATGTCACTTTGTTTGTTTTGTCATTTCGTGGCTCATTTATTGCGACACGGTACTGTGGACGTGTGCCGTGTCATTTGTATTGTTTATTTAACGTGAATACCCCAGTTACATAAATGGACATAGAGTAATAATCGAATTTGAGCCTTGTTGAAGTATTTTCACTTTTAACATATAATAGAAAACAAAAACGTCTGTGAAAAAAAAATCCAACAAACAAAAATAACTTAACGCTCAAAAAGTATACAGTTTTCTGGTTCTTATGACCAAAACCGTACTACATCTAAAGTCCGCCGAATAATTTCCAAACCCAAACAACAAATAAGCAAACATAAAGTTCTTCTTATGTACCAGAGAAGGCATCCCTTGCAAAGAAATTGAGAAATAAAAAATAAATTATAAAAAAGATACTGAAAAATAACATTACAAAAATAAAAAATAAGAAATAAAAAAAAAAGAAAAAATGACAATAAATAAATCATTATCTTGTTAATTTAAAGACAACTAGATAATACAATTTCATAAAGTTCATAATAAACAGAAGTAGTAAAACTGTTTTGCTAACATACTTATGATTTTAAGGCGAATCCAGACAAATTATTACAGATACATGGAGAGAGAGGGATGGAATGAGACGGAGAGAGATAGATACTTAGTGTGGCTCTTTGCCTCGCAAAAAAAAATCGTTAATGAGCAACTACTGAGCAAAAGCTAAATTTCGAAACACTGACATTAATTTACTAATTGGCGTTATACAATCATAAGATAATTGTCTTTCAATTCGGCACCAGTGGCATAAATTATTTCACAAGTTAAAAGAAGTTTGCCGATCGACTTTTCGTCTTCTTGTAAAGCTAATTAGACCGGATCAAAGACTGAAATTTGATTATGTTTGCATCAATTATTTTTCAGACGCGCGGCTTCAATTTCATTCTTAGATCAGAAAACTTTGGGCTACATTATAGGGCAGCTCTGGACCAGAAAATAAAAAAAAATATTCTTTCAACATTTAGTTTCAAGCATGAACCTACATTTGCATAATTTAGCTACTTGAAAATTCATTACTACAATATCCAATCATAAATTGTCTATCATACTCTTCATACATATAATCTTCGCCCAAGGCTTATTACCTGAAAGCCGCGCCGTGTATCGCCGAAGTTTTGACGGGAACGCACGGAAACGACCGACATACAAAAATCATTAATTAAAATTTGAACAAATAATGAAAAAAGACCATTTTATCATTTAGCTAGACTAATAAAAATTACATCAGATGAAAATATATTCTTTCTTCGAATCTGATCCATTTGTGATGCATAACATTTTGTATCAATTTGATTCTAAATAAGCGGTCGAATTCGTGTTCCCTAGTTGTTTTGCGGAGATTTTGTTATTTGTTTAATTAAATTATATACCTCTAGATAATCACCCAAAAAGACCATTTTGTACTAGTGCTAGAATCAAAATTAGAACACGACATTAAAGCTGAAGAATTTTACTTTCTGATACCGTTTGTGATGTAAAAATATATTAAGAATAATTAAAGTTATTAAGCGATAATGACATTTCCCCATATTACCCGTGTATAGGAGGTTTTTTCGTGACGCACTTCCGGTTCTATAAATAGACTCGGGATAGCCCTGGCCGTCAACCTGGCCGAGAGTTACTATTGAAAACCAATGTTTCTATGCCAATTTAATGTGGTGAAGTGATGCTTTTTTATAATAAATGGTAAAAATAATTAGTTTATATTAAAATTATGCATGATAAACTACTTTATTATGATTTTGAGATATATTAGCATTTTTAAAATTTATTTATTTGATTCTTTTTAGGATCTATATTAGCATTTTTGAAACTTTTTCGATAAAGGTATTCGTTAACTACTCGGGAGCGTTTCTCTTCTTCTTTTAAAGTGTTATATGATAAATAATAATAATGATAATAATAATAATGATGAGAATAATAATAATAATAAGCCAGTGGCCAACGAGAAATATCGTCAATGTCAGTCTTTAAACAACGAAGGCGACGAGCTGCCCGGAAATTTCTAGGGCGTGCACAGGAAAATTCCTTCCAAAAAATATTTTTAAATCAGCTCGTAATTAATATATATTTTTTAAAAAATAATGTATTGTCATTTGTGCTTTTTACATGTCTATTTGTACTTAAAAGCTGATCGCCAGGAAAAATAATGTGAAAAAGTTGTGTGTCATCGGATTTGGCCGCTAGGCACTGATTTCCTCCACAATCCGGAAAAAAAAACGTGATCACGTTTATAAAATAGAAGTTGTTCACTGGATTTAAATTATATCAATTAAAATGTAACAGATGTCTTTTAAACATTCAGTTGTGACTGATTGAATAGGCGGGTTCAAAGTGTCTAATTAGATAATCCTTAATTGTTAACTGACATAATCGTATAAGATTTCATATATGGCCCAAAATCTGCACCACTTTCCACCATTTAGCATTTGTTACCCCCTATATGGCATTGGTAACAGCTGGTAACGAGCTGGGAAATATCTGAACCACTTTCCATCCATTAGCATTTGTTACCTCCTATACAGCATTGGTCTAACAAGAGTAAAAGTCACAAGATGCTCTATTTTCTTACAATGGTAACATTTGGTAACAGTAGCTACAGTGTGTATAATACAAACTAGTTGGATGTTGATTATTTCAGATGATTTTTGTTACCTACGAGTAAGCCAAATTTTAAGTATTTCACACTTCGTAGATGTATGTGTCCTGTCGGTGCTTTGATGTACATGTATGACACGGGAAAATCCATCTCAGAATGTGGTCTTACTGAACATAGATTGGAATAGATTAACTCGGTAATGAATTGCCGATGCGCCTAACGATGTGCTCTACTGTTCACAAAGTAATTATTATTCTTCTAATTTTAAAACAGTATGTTCTTAGTGGATAACATTTAATGTAAGTTAATTTAGTTCGGTTATCGCGTTTTCATTTTCGCAACTTATACAGCGACAAATCCAACAAATTTAGCAAGTGAAGTCTTTCCTATCGGCAGTGCCGTGCCCATTTTACATTCCTCTCTGAACGTGATTGAATCTTTTTTATAAAGGTTCATATTTATTTTACACTTTTGTTTCAAACTTATTGATAACTTAAGAAATAAATAAGCTATACAAAACAGCATGGTTATCTCTCTAATTTAGAAAAATTCCGGCGTTTAAACGAAAGAATTTCTACCTTGGATTATCATGCGCCGTGTTAGAATCCCGTATTAAATAAGATCAAATTCTGTGATCTACTGTCGAAATATTATGACAATAAGCGAAAACATATCAAAAGATAAGAGTCTGAATATTCTTTTGAAAAAATACGGTTTACTACCACAGATAAACTGATTTTTGCATGATGAAAATCTGCATTTTGCACTGTGAAACATGGTACTGGCCGATGAATTGACGGCCAGCTCTGTGCGCATGCGCCAGATTTACGTCATAATGGGAATCCCTAAAACCTCCTATACCAAATTGGTTCACACCTGTAGAAGTACAAGTACGCAGTTTCTTCACTATGTTCGGACAGTGACATTGTTCCCTTTATATGTCAGTTGTTTGGAATCTAAACAAAATTACTTGGGCAAACAGTGAAAATCCTGATGAGCCGTCTCATCAGGATTTTCACTGTTTGCCATGGAATTTCCGAATTTACACTCTGTCCGAAATTACCCGACTCCACTCTACATGTATATCGCTGTGGAAGAAATCTTACAAACAAACACGGCAAAAAACAACAACAAAAAACTGCAAATCATACCTTTTCAGCTAGACTTCGTAAGAAGCCGGCATCCACCGTCAAGAAAAGAATTATAGATGTTGTCACAAACAGAACACCCTGATGGCCCTTCATTATGCTTAACACTTTCTTGGTGTATGTACAACTGAAAAGAAATAAAAGCAATGACAACAGTTTAGCTGGAGATGCTTTAATATGTATTATTGCATAAATATCGATGTCAACCGCTATTAATAGGCACGTTTTAACGAACACAAAGCCATGTATTAACATCGGTTTTCACGCGCTGATAATGACCACCTTAGCGACTTTTCGTATGCAAGTTGCAGGGCAAAACTCCGTCAGTACAGAAACGAGCGACAAGACTGCAGTTGAAGATATCTGTTTGAGACTTTAACGGAAGAGTCATACACATTCGGATATTGTAAGAATGAAAGTGCAGACGACATCGAGTGAAAACTTTGATGAACATATGACTTGTTAAATGCTGCTAAAGGTTGCACAAACATTCATGTTAGCCGACCATGAAACGTGGATTTTAATAGACATGCATAGTGCATGTAGGAATCAGCAAGGTAATGGCGATGAGGCCGAAAAATTGTGCGCCATTTTCGTTATATTTATAGCATTGTAGTTGATTTTATGCAATAATAGCGATCAAACATTTTCTCCAATGCATTAATGTTTGCAAGGTCCCTCGGCAGATGTTGAAAACCTCGGCCCTCGGCCCCGGTTTTCCACATCTCCCTCGTGACCTTGCAAACGTTAATTAATGCATGAAAAAACATGTTTGATTCCTATATTGTCTTTAGATTTTATACAGATATCTCAAAGTAAATTTTCTGGGACAAGAAAATTTACTTTGAGATATCAGTTGTTTGAGATGAACTTAGACTCTCAGATGTCGAGAGTTGACTGTTTTTCTCGTCATCAATAGCTTCAGATAACAGGAGTTAAAATGTAAGGGCAAATAGGAAATGTGTCCAAACTCACAGGGTATAAACCAGTCCGCCAATTTTCGCTTCCTGCAGAGACTGTCCGTCAAATTTGGCTTCCGCCGAGACTGTCCGCGATCTCTTGCTTCCTGCTTAGATTTCTTTACATGATAAATGGCTTCCTGCAGAGACTGTCCGCGAATTCTGCTTCCTGCCGAGAGTCTCGGCAGGAAGCAGAATCACGCGGACAGTCTCGGCAGGAAGCCCATGATTTGTCGAGGACGGTAGTCCCTGCAGGAAGCAAGAACTCACGGACAGTCTCGGTGGAAGCCAAATATGATGGACAGTCTCTGCAGGAAGCGAAAATTGGCGAACTGGTTTATACCCTGTGAAACTGTATTTAAGAAATAGATCAGCTCTAGCAGTGAATTGTTGAGTAATAATTCACTGTTTGGAGGTCAGTTGTAAAGAAGATCATATCACGAGCGCGGAGACTCTCGGCAGGAAGCAGAATCACGCGGACAGTCTCTGCAGGAAGCCATTGGTTTGGAGCGCGAGTGATATATCTACCTACAACTGACCGACAAACAGTGAATTATTACTCAACAATTCAATGCTAGAGCTGAACTATTTCGATTCTAACGCTCAAAAACGCTGAAAAAATATTCTTTTCATTCAAACTCTCCCAACCTTCCTGTCAGCGCGTTCATGCTCCCGCCAATATTCTAAACTGTATCTGAAGTAAATGTACGTTTATGGCGTTTTTAGAAAGAAAAAGAGACGTTACACCGTCTAACGTCTCAAAACGTCACAAAATTACGCCAGTAATGCAAGTGACGTCAGCTATGAGACTCACGCGCTCCGAGACAATGAATTGTTGCAGAATAAAACACGGAAACTTTACATTGCTTCTATAGGCGCACTGTGTTAGAATCTTTGGTTTAAACATATTTTATTTCATCAATGATTTCATATTACAACATATAGACAACATAAAGGGATTAGAACGAAAGCTAATAGCTTATAGAGCTCTTCTCCTTAACAGCTATAAATTGTATACTATAGGCGGAATAAATAATATTCAATAAGACATCAAAATATTGTAATTGTTTAAACACAAGCAATTCGTATCATAAGGATACACTGACACAGAAAAAGGGCAATTATGAAACTTAAACTACTATGCTTGTAATCATGTTCCTGATGAATAAAGGTCCGAGAATTATTAATCTGTATAAAACATTATCAAACACGGTCAGTTACGAACATCTCGAACATTGACACACCAAAACACCACTACAACGACAGCAGTTAGATACTACATAAGAAAGAAAAGTAAAAAAAAAATGTAGATAAACAAAATCGCAAACACACATAAAAAGAAAAAGGAAAAAAAATGAACAAAAATGAACACTTCAGTTTTAGGTGATAAAAGGAAAGAACGATGGATGGGGGCGCAGCAATCTGGGGCACTCAGATGTTGATAAATAACTGTGTAGATTCACAGTATCCGAACTCACTGTACCATCTCTTCTGGTTTTCATAGCGTTGAATCGGGAGTACAAAGTTCGCTTATAACCAGTAGTCGGAAATCGTTATGTTTTGTGATTTTATCCGGAATCTGCTGCGTCATTTATAGTTATTCAGCTTGGAAAATGTAAAGAGGTAAGTTTAATATAATTTGCTCTTCGGTCTTTTACTTTGTTACCCTGTACAATGAAAACCTCATGGCCGTCACAGAAATTTTATTCCGAACAGCTTAATTTAACACGAGTTTGTGTCGTGCAAAACCTAGCTATCATCCTATTACCAAAACTAACAAACTGTAGATTGATAACGCCTTCCGTTTATTTTAAAGATTTTTTATAAAATATGTAAGAAAAGGTTAAAAAAGGTTGTAGAATCATGCCAAGGGCAATTTGAATACTGTACCGTTTACAACCACCCATACACGACATTGTACAGGGCAATAAAGTAAAAGACCGAAGAGCAAATTATATTAAACTTACCTCTTTACATTTTCGAAGCTGAATGACTATAAATGACGCAGCAAATTCCGGATAAAATCTCAAAACATAATGATTTCCGACTACTGGTTATAAGCGAATGTTTGTACTCTCGATACGACGCTATGGAAACCGGAAGAGCTGGTACAGAGCGTTCGGATACTGTGAGATTAGTCGCGTGTGTTTAGACTCCAAAAATATCATTAATCAGAAACGATGTGTGTTTATAATATATTTGTGCACATTTTCAAATATTATCTTATTTATTTCATGGGATAAGGATAAGTCACCGTACAACAGTAGATTGAGAGAAGGATTCAAGTATAGAGAAACTGTGTTTATTAACTCTGTTCGTTGTACCTCATAGTATACCAAACAAAAAAAGAAACGCACACAGTAATATTTTGGTATTTTCTTGGAAATTACGAAGAATTTAAGAAAATAATTTATATAGTGTTAGAGGTAGACAATCGAACAGTTCAACCCGAAAATTTGATTTAATTGTGTCAGTGCAGTACTTTGTGACGGGTCTCTGAACAAAGCAGGGGTCAGTTTTCAATGTCACAGTTTTCAATAAGAGGTGTGACCTCCCTTGTTTCGTATGCATGCCGTATATCTTCTGCGCATATGACTGATGATAGTCCAAATCGAATGCTGAGGAATCGCATTCCATTCTTGACGTAAAGCAGCGACTATTTGCTGACGTGTTTTGACGTTTAAAACACAAGCAAAACTCACTTACAATAGCCAAATACACATTTATGCGCTACAGTCCATGCAGCCAGTAAGCTTGAACAAACGCATGGAAATCACTGTCAACGATTTCATTAATGTTTATTTTTTCATGCATATGGAAGGTACAGATACTCGTCTACGCCATGATAAAGTTTGAATGAGATTTGATTAGAAATGCGGATTTATAGACATTTTCTTATCAGGCTTTAAAAGGTAAATTAAACAGTAAAATCTTACTTTGTGCGTTTCTTTTTTTGTTTGGTATATCTGCAATGAAAAAAGAAGTGCATTTTCAATACTGCCACAGCGACACAAAGGCGATTCTGAAATATTCTTTAGAAAAAGGTCGAGATTCAATGAACTACAGTTCGTTCGTAATCGAGTATGGAGAATCTGCGACCGTCTGCTACCAATATAAAAGTGATAAGGTACTGATGTTCTATCTTTACTAAGGAAACGTTTAAAGGAATTGACAGAATCAGATTGTTTGGCCTCTGTACACAAACTATTCCAGTCCCTGGTTGTTGTTGGTAGTATTGTTGAGTTCTAGCATCTACACTTTGAAGGTCATTAGCATTGCGTAAATTGTAACGAGATAGACTGTTAACTGATTGAGGAATTAAGCTGGATAGGTATAAGGGTGTAAGATTATGCATCATTTTATAAAATAAGATAAGTCTATGATTTTAGAATCTTTGATATAAGAGGTTTTTTTTTTATAGATATCGGTGTTTGAGATAACGAAAGTCAACTGTACATGCTTTAAAAGGTACTATAACATGACCAATAACGTCATTTTGAGCACGTACTTGAAACAAAACTGACATTCATTCGACAGAAATGCACTGTCATTACGATCTTTTAATTATACCCGTTTGGGAAATATTCTTGCGACACAGTTAAAACTAAGATTTTAACACGCTTGACACATCGTCTCAAAAACCTGGACGTTGTCTTCGTTGCCTGTGTTGAATGCCAGACCAGTGTGAAAATAGGCTAACAGTTTTTGTTTTTGTTTGATTTAAGCACACTGTTCAGCCCCGGATCCACAGGTGGACTGTGTGGCTTCAGTCCCGCCATCTGGGCCTCTGTGTTATGTAGACCTCAAGATAATAAGGTGTGTCTGATGACAGTTTGAGATAATTTATCCATGGTTAGATTAAAATATATGTTGTGATATCTCATTAGAATCACCTCGGCGAGGTGATTCTAATGAGATATCATCACTACATATATTTCAATGGAAAAAGACATTATCAAAAAATTCTCATCAAACTGATCCCTTCTCTCCCATAGCAGAGCCTTCAATAAGGTACCATTATACTGATTAAATGTACATGCGCTGACTAGTAAGCGTAACTGATCCCTAATTCCCTAATTATATCACATATTTTCAAGACCCCCCCCCCCCCACACACACACATACATCTCGGCACCTCCCAGCCCAACCAGTCTTCCAGAGCTCCACCAGTACGTGGTGGTCTAGATCCGGGCCTGCTTTTTTTTTTATAAGGTTGTGATAATCCCTGATAGAGTTGTGGTGAATAGAAAAAAACAGCAGAAAAAGCTGAAAAATACAACAGATTTTCCCAAAACTTACCAGATGCCTTCTTTATATTTGCTTTTCACAGTATGCGTGGCTTGTGGACGTTAAAAGTGTTTATATAAGAAAAAATCAAAGGGTAATTCGCGGCGCAAAAAATAGACAGACAAAAGCCATCATCATTGTTATGAATATGGTGTTTAATTTGGTGCAAATATTTTCTTTTACCATGATTTTGCAGTTTTTAGATCTTTACTAGGTTTGAAATCAACAAGTTGTTTACATTGTGCTTTAGAACATTCTGGAAAATTGGGGAATCTTTAGAATGTTCCTGAAACAGAAAGAATTGTCTAGAAAGTTCTGGAATTTGCTCCCCATTGTCAAAAGAATGTTGTGGAAGCTTCAGGAAACTTTGAGAACTTTCAAGATGTTTCGAGAATTTTCTAGAATATCTAATTTTAGTAATGTAGAAAATAATAGAAATTTCTGTTGTAAACATTAAGAATCTTCTGGTATAAAATTATGTCAGAATTGAGAACTGTCTGGAAAAATCTATCACTGATTAATTCCTGAATGTTCCTAGCTAATATATAAAGACCACACGTTTTCCTTTAATCATCTTTGTAAACACTTTCACCAGTCTATAGTTAAATAAGTTATACTGGAATTTAAAAAAAAAACATATATTGGATTACTTTCTGGGATTATTAGAAATATTCTGCTGACTTAAATATTTGGGATCAGAAACTGTGAAAGGACTTGTGTTTTAAACAGGACATTTTGAGGGACATTCGGGATAATTTAAGGTATCGTAAATTACATATTTTCTTAATTGATTAATGACTGTTTTAATTTTGATGTACATGTAAATAAATTTTGTTAGGTTTTAAAATAGACTTGTTGCTGGTTTACTTCCATCTTTTTGTTACCTCCGCCAGGTCGTAACATCATTTAAAATGTATTCGGGTCTGAAGGTACTTCTGTGCATTCAGAGTAATGTACTATGAATCATAAGTTTCAATTCTTTCACAAATTATCAGGTTGTACTGGTGGAAAAAACGGCGTGTTCTTCAAATGTTCGGCCTTGATTAGTCTGATTAAGGTCCATGGATGTCACTGATACGTTGATGCGTTCATTAACTATAGGGTAGGTAGGTTCACGAGGGGATATTAAAAAGTATCTCTCCTCACACAAAACAGCAAAGACATGTGGTTTATACTGCTTTATTTCACATCATAGTTCCCCTCTTACTCCACAGACTTGTTCTATTTAGTTTGCCAGTCATTCATATCCGATCGGTAAAATTCAATATCTTGGTCCCGTCCTCCACAGCACCCAGCAGCAATTAGCTTCATTAACTTAAGGGTAGATAGGTTTACGAGGGGATATCAAAAGTATTCTCCTCACACAAAAAGAGCAAAGACGTGGTATATACTGCTTTATTTGACAACATTCACTGGAGCCGGAGATTTGATATCTTCAAATCTCCGGCTCCAAATGTGTTTTTATTTCAAGCCGGGAAAAGAGGTGAGGTCACAGGTGGGGAGGGGGGGGGGGGCTTGATCTGCAGAATATGGCGGGCGAGCGAGGAGCTCGTAGCCACACCCACCGACAACTTCCATCGCAGCTCGGCTGATGTGGACTGGCGCGTCGTCCTAGTGATGCAAAATCCCACGACGAATTTTTCCGCGGTGTTTCTCCGTTTCAGTAGGTTAGCGTTACATTCCCCATTCATTGCGATTCCATGGGACAGGTAGTCGATATGGACCATTCCTTTGCTGTCCCAGAAAATGGTCGCCATATCCTTCTTGGTGAACCTGATGGCTTTGAACTTCTCTATCTTTGGAGGTTTGCGTGTTTCGGACTTCCATTCCATCGATTCTTGTTTGCTCTCCGGATTATCCAGACATACAGATAAAGCCAGGTTTCATCACATGTTACAGCCCTAGAATGAAAATCATTTGGGTTGGCGTTGTACCGAGTTAGCAAGGCTCTACTGATGTTGACCCTCGATAGCGTCATCTCATCCGAAAGCATTTCCGGAACCCATCTTGCACATGCCTTGAACATGTGGACCTTGCCGTGTATGGATCCATATGAAAGGCCTCTTGTTTCTTCTAGCTCATGGCGAGCCATACTGCAGTTTTCCATCACTAGTTTGTCCATCATGTCAATGTTTTCTGGGCCGATACTGGTTGATGGCAGTTCCGACCGTGGATCGTATTCTAAACTCTTTCTTCCACGCTGGAATCCCTTTACCCAGCGTTTGATGGTTGCATTCAAGAATGTACATTACAACATGCAAACAACATAACACCACAAGAAAAATGATCAGAACGAAAGCTGCTAGCTTATAGAGCACTTCTCCTGAACATCAGTAAAATGTATACTATTAGGCAGAAAGAAAACGGTCTGTGCGATGTAGAAACGTAGTATAATATTTGTTTAAACACCTGTCTTAAACTATAAAGTAGATGAATTTATAAGAGAAAATGAAAGTGAAGAACATATTTTAGGGTTCTGTAATTGCAATCATGTTCACAGTGACAATTGTTCAAGAACTAACATGTTACGAGAGTTGTGTAAGCATCCAATCATACTTTGAGTGGCTATCAAATTTACGACATGGAATCACGATGAACATTCTTAAAAAGACGGGAACTACAAAGCACAACATTTACAACAAATAGAAAATATTCATGTACAGGAAAAAGATAATGACAAAAAATTGGATCATCTAATGCCCCAGTCACACACACACATTACGGACTGGGCGGATAGTTGTGGATAAAAATCCACAATAATCCGCAGAATTTGTGGGCGTGGCTTGTTTTCTTGATTAATTTACGGATACAGTTACCTATAGATGCGTATGATTAAGGATAAACGCAGATGTCTGCGGTCAGATAGTTTCCCTTTGAATCAATACGATGAGAGATGATACAAATGTATACGTACTACTTACCTTCCATTACCTTCTGTTACGACTAGATGCGGAAAGATGTTGTTGATGCTGCGGATGGCCCGTTCGTATATATCCAGTTTTATTCGTAATGGTCCGTATCGCATCTGCGGATGACCCATCCGTATCTGTCCGGTGTTATTCGTAAAGGTCCGTATCGCATCCGCAGAGTCTGTAACTGTCCGTATCGTAACCGTAGGGTCCGCAGGATCCGATTTCAAATTTTGAAAATTTTCAAAATTCAGGCGCGGACGAGTAAACCGTATTGATCCGTAACAAAAGGTAACTGAAGGCATTCATTCGCATTTATCCATATATAATTCGTATCTAGTCCGTATCTTATCCGTATCTAATCCGTATATAAACCTATCATTCTGCAGCCCAACCCCAAGTTGTGGACTGATACGGTTTCGCGCAGATCGTTACCTTAAATCACGGTTAGTTACGGGTCTCGTTCGGAGTTTTTTACGGACTTTTACCTTCAGATACGTTTCTATACGGATAACTTTCACTTCAATACTGACAGATACGTATTGGTGAGGATAATTGCGAACAGCTAATCTGACTGGGGCATTAATCCGTAACAGTACGCAGAACCAGACCCGTAACTAACCGTAACAATCCGCATGAAACCGTATTTGTCCACAAATTTTAGGTGGACCGCGGAACGATAGGTCGTGATACGGATTAGATACGGATTAGATACGGATCAGATACGCATAAATGCGGATAAATGCCTTCAGTTACGGACCATTATGGTTAACTCGTCCGCGCCTGAATATTTAAACTTTTCAAAATTTGGTGGCATATCCTGCGGACCTTGCGGATACGATACGGATACGATACGGATTCGATATGGAGAGAGACCACGCCCACAAATTGTGTGGATTTAAAGTCCGCAACTATCCGCCTAATCCGTAATGTGTGTGTGTGACTGGGGCATAAGGGAAAAGGGAGAAAAAAAAACAACTTTTTTATATCCCCTTGTACCTGTATCACACATTCAGAATACAAACTACATTACTGTCACCATACATGTGTGTAAGTGAAATAATTAAACCTAAAAATCGGTCTGTGTTTGTACATAGTTTTATGTAATATTTGGACACAGGTCATTACGTTTTTTTATCTGTTTAACCTGATAATTTGTGAAATGGTTGGAAACAATAATTGACAGGCTATTACTCTCGATGCATTGAAGTAACTTCAGACATAAATGCATTTTTCAATAATGATTCTTATTTTCTAGACTTTTGCGCCGCAAATCCTTCTTTGATCTGTTTTCATAAAACCCGTTTTAACATCAACAAGTTACATATTTTGGAAATCTGAATTGTGAAAAACAACACAAAGAATGCACGGACGGTCTGTTGTATTTTAAGAATTTTACATAGATTTTATCAGTGATTATCACCACATTAGACTGAAAAAGTAATAACTAAGTGTAAAAAAGTCAGACGAATGTATGACATAATATGTATATATTTTGTATGAGAAAACATGTCGTCGAGCTACTTTTGTTATTCTTATTTGAAGCAAACTACTGTATCATTATAGGAATGAATTTTATTTTTGTGGATTTTATGGATGTGTAAACGCCGGCGAATCACTCACAAACTGAATGAAGCCCGCCCGAAGGCTTTATTCAGTTTGTGAGTGATTCGCCGGCGTTTACACATCCATAAAATCCACAAAAATAAAATTCATTTCTTATAATTCCAACTTGGCCATGTTTTTTCTCAAAGTTGTCAGCTATAGTGAGTATCTTAGAAATCGCCGCCAAGAAAATAGTTCCAAGTAATTCGATCCAGATTTCTGGTTCATAGGGTTTATCGAAGTATAAACGCCGTTTTCTGTTTGCTCTTGACCAATCATTTTGCGCTAAATTAGTATTAGTCCCTGAATGTGAGTTGGAATTATTACCTTTTAAAACTATTGTAGTAAATGTCTTAATGATATTCATGACTGCAATCCATAGATACGAAAATATTCACTTCTAGTTACGAGATTGGTTTTTACTTGCATGATAACATTGATATTATAATATAAAAGTTATTTTCAACATAGGTTTGCGTACAGCAGAAGTATCTAGCTACTGATAAATACCTTTGAAGGTTCCTCTGTGCGGCTTCAGAGCGATGTGCGCAAAGGCAGAAAACGGATGCTCTTAACTCTTTCGGCGCCAAATTTTTCAGACGACAAATTTTCGTCTGCTCAAATCATCAGACGACAGATTTGTAATTGTAAATTTTCACAATCTAAAGACATTTTTCATAATATCAGGCTTTTTAAGTTCATATTTGAATGGCAAACAGTGTAGATCCTGATCAGACGGCTCTTTTAAGAGCCGGCTGATCTGGATGTACGCTGTTTGCAATGTCGCATTTTTGCGACTTTGGCGCCGAAAGAGTTAAATACAATTCAAAAGCAAAAAATGCAAGGGAGATGCATTGTCTGCTGATATGAATCTCCTAATTTGCATTTTGCAGTTTCATTGGTTGCACTTCTAGGTCGGAGTCAGTGCTGCAGGAAAAACTGATAATAGACATGATAATAACAAAACTGGTTGCACCCTAACAAAATGAAGCAAAGGGTGTTTTCCCTGAAATATATCAAACTTTGACAACTGGCGGTTCTAGCCTGCGTCTAGCATAGTTATATGAGTAAATTAGCTATTCACATTCGAAACCGTCACAAAGAAAATGACCTTTTCTGTAACAGATGTTCTAATATACATTACCCCACCATCTTGACCATTTTTATAATAATGCAACTTTATAGTGATCTACTAATCGTTGTCAGATAACGTTGAAAATTTGATTATAACCATATTATATCAGTGAGAGGGAGTCGTGAATGAAATAATCTTTATAGTAAAGACATAATCTTTTTCATGCTTAAAAACTTGTTTATTGAGTGTAATATGAAAGAAAATTTTGAAGAATTTCCAGACCCAGTTTCGAGAAAAATTTCGTATATGGGCAAATATTAAAGATGTTACCATTACTATAACAGTAAGAGTACATTTTGAATGAAATATTAGTTTGCATGCACAAAGACGCGTGCATTGTGTACTGAGTATATCATATGATTTTTTTCAGAATTTTCAATGGACCAACTTGGAGAAAAGTTGTATATTGTTGCATACTACCTATATTACTTTAGATTTGATAATATTTATAATCCAATAGAATGAGAAGCAGTTTTGAAATATGAACTTTTATAAAGTTTGCCTATATAAAATCATTGGGAAGCAAATTTGACATTTTCGCAGTAACCGGGATAAAGTGCAGTCTAGGGTCATCATTTGAACAAAAATGGTAGGGTCCTTTGTACTACTGAATAGCAGTAGGGCAAGGGCCTACTGTGCTTGCAGTAGGTGCGGGTGGGGTTTTTTGGGACATGTTTTCTCTCGTCTACCACTTCTCTCTTCTTTCTCCCTTTCTAGGAGTCAGCTCGATAAAGACTGAAATACTGTCTCGAAGGGTCGTTAAACCCAAAACAACCAACCAACCAATCCTTCAACCAACCTGATCCTTCACACCAAGACTCACGGTAAACCGGTTGTTTAAATATGAGGAAGAAGATATTTGAACGTTTTTGTTTTACCATATATAGGCATGGCGGCCATCTTGTAAGATGTAATTAGCTTTTAGGTGCTAATATTTAATCGCCATCTTGTTTATCTTATTGAGGTTTTGATTCTTCTAAATCACATTGTTTGTGAGAAAATACATACAGAAGTATAAATTCACATGACCTTGTATCAAATGTCAAAGGTCATGCTTGACCTCTCATAACCTGATGGTATCATAGGTTCAACTTAGTGATGTTACATGCCAAATGTGGACATAGCGGCGATGCTTTATGATTAAATCAGCTGGTAAGTGCTCATATGATTCAGTTATCATCTTGGTTGACTTGTTTTCTTCTTGATTCTTCTAGGTCACATTGTTCCTGAAAAAAATACATACAGAAGCATATATTCACATGACCTTGACCTCTACTACCCTGAAGACATCATAGTTTCAACTAACTGACATTGCATGCCAAATATCTATCCTTAGTCTTCAGTAGTATTCAAAATATGAACTTTTATAAAGTTTTCCTATAAAAATGCACCTGGAAGAAAATTTGACCTTCTTGGTCAAATACAAGATAGGCGATGATCAGAAATTAATACAATCAAATCCCAAACTCTCGCCCTGAAAACCAACAGGAAAAGAGGCACACACATATGGAAAAATTGACACAAGTTCACGAAACCTAGGATCATCATTTGAACAAACTTGGTAGAGCCCCGTGTACCAGTGCTTCATACCAAGACTCAGCGTCACCGATCGTTTGATTCTAGAGAAGAAGATATTTAAAGGTTTTTTATCCCCCGATCGAAAGGTTCGGGGATATAGCGATGAGCCTGGCGTTCGTCCGTTCGTCTGTCCATCCATCCGTCCGTAAACATTTTCTTGGCCGCTCTATATCTTGAATACCCTTTGGAATATTTTCATGATACTTCACAGTTATGTAGAACAGATCATGACGATGTGACACGAACAAGAATGACAACTCTTGCTTTCTTACTTTTTTGAGTTATCTCCCCTTTGGTGATTTTTTCAGATTCGTGTCCGCTCTGTAACTTGAATACCCTTAGAAATATTTTCATGCTACTTCACAGATGGTGTACAGCAGATCATGACGATGTGTCGCAAACAAGAATGACAACTCTTGCTTTCTTACTTTTTGAGTTATTTCCCCCTTGATGGTTTTGGGTGTGACTTCATGTCCGCTCTATTACTTGAATACCTTTTGAAATACTTACAGATATGTAGAACAGGTCATGATAATGTGTCGCAAACAAAAACGACAACTTTTGCTTTCTTACTTTTTGAGTTATTTTCCTTTTTGGTTCTACGTGTGGTTTCGTGTCTGCTCTATAATTTGAATACCCTTTAAAATATTTTCATGAGACTTCACAATTATATAAAATAGGTCATAACGATGTATCGCAAACAAGAATGTTGGCTCTTGCTTTCTTACTTTTTGAGTTATTTCCCCTTGATGGTTTTAGGTGTGATTTCGTGTCCGCTCCATAACTTGAATACCCTTTGAAATATTTTCATGATACTTCATAGATATGCAGAGCAGGTCATGACAATTCGTCTCATACATGAATGACAACTTTCGCGTTCATACTAAACGAGTTATTTCCCTTTGGAAGTTTGAGCTGCAGTTTTGTGTCTCTGCTCCATATCTGTATAACCCTGGCCTGCTCCACAATTCTAATACCCTGCTATCTTTTAGAATATTGTATGTTGATGATCATGCCATGATATCCTATCAGTGTTCCTAACTCTCTGTGACCCCTTCGCTTCCCTACCACTCCCCCCCACCCCACCCCACACACACAAATAAATCCAGATTTGGATTCTTTGTCCAAATTCATTTACTAGAGAGCTCAAAATTAGATTTGTAGGGCTTGTACTATAGAAGCTATTCACACATTTTGAAATGTTAAGTGTATCATATACTATACATTGTGTACATGGCGGCTGTTTGAGACTTTACCTCTTTTTAGCAGTCTGGCATACTGTTTTGGTCTGAGTGTTAGATAATCATGCATCTGTTAAACAGATAATGTCAATCAGAAGCATAAAAGAATGACAATATATTACTTATATGTGTTTTGAAGTGCACCCTGTTTACTAAGGCGCATGGGGCTTTTGGTCGGGGGATTTGCCATCTCCTCTGATGGCTATTTTTTACTGTAAATGACCGTGGCGGCCATGCTAAGTGGCCAATGGAACAAATTTGATTCCCGCCTTTGCATGGATGCTCCAGATGAAATTGGGCTTTGATTAGCACAGCAGTTTCAGGGGAGAAGTCGTTTGAAAAGTGACAGACCACTAACGCTGTCCATCCTATTAGCTCTCCCACAGGAGGTAAAAGATAACAGTTTAAGTGTTTCATGATGTCTGAACAGTTTAAGATAAGCATAAAATATTATTTATGCGAATTTAAAGCTAGAGCAAATAAATTTTGTTTTTCGTTAAAATTGAATAATACTTTAGAAATATCTATAGGTAAATTAATCAACAGCATGTAACGCTAAACCGCCCCACTTCGCAAATGACAGAATACATGCAATTACTCAGCAATCGCGGGGCTTTCAGGAAAATGGATATATCCCACTAGCTAGTGGCAAAATTACATCTATTCTGGAATTTTATATGGATATTTTTCATCAGTTTACATAAATTAGTATGACATCCACGAACAAGGCAAGACTGTGAATATGTCAAAACCCAGCGGGCACATGACGACGTGACCCACTCTAAAGTTTCGGACTCCTAAAAATATTGCTTCAAATAATTTCTGAAATTCACCTTAAATTTCGTGCAGCCATTTATTTTAATCAAGTCATTAGTACGTTCAGATCATTATGCCTTGCAGCTACTATTAATGTCTGCATCCCTTTTGCAACGCCCTAATGTGATCTCGTAAGTATTGTAAGTATTTATAACACTCTAAATAGACACATTTATGGACATTTCGTAGCATATCAGAGCACGAATCTTTTCTGTGCAATAGCTTTTAAACAGACAGACAAATATAATTCAATTAACGAAATTTATCAAACTAATTTGTTATATTTCATTGCAGGTGTGTCTGCTGATAGCAACCTAGATTAAGCCAGGAATGTCGCAAGTCACGACTTGGGAATTATTAGCGCGTACCACAGAAAAGAGCATTTTCACTTGCCATGAGTGACGATACTAGTGTGGTTTCAAGAACTTTGTACAGCCATGACTGCCAAAAGTCTTTCCCCAGAAACATATTTTTCATTGACTTCCAGTCCCGGATCCAGGGGGTGGGCTTTGGGGCTTCAGCCCCGCCTCCCGGGCCTGGTTAGATTAAAATACATGTCGCGACATCTCATTAGAATCGCCTGGACGAGGCGATTCTAATAAGATATCACAACATATATTTCAAGGTAAAAAGGCCATTATCAAAAATTCTCATCAAATTGGTCCCTTATTATGTCATATACTTTCAAGCCCCACTCCCCCACCCCACCCCCGCCCTTCCCAAATACATCTCGGCACCTTCCAGCCCCACCAGTTATTCAGAGCCCCACCAGTATGTGGTGGTCTGGATCCGGGCCTGACTTCAATGCATTTTCTAGTGTGCGAGGAAATTTGCTGTAGCAATACTATTTATCGTACGATGTTAAAATGATTAGAAAGAGCAATAATTTTGGCAACATCTAATAATTTTGATTTGAACTCTAATTAATCGCTTTTTTAGGAATATTCTGTTATAGAGAACACCAGTACTCTTTTAGCAAAATTTGGACAACGTCACCATTGACGTCAATATTTCTAAAAGTTGAAGTTTTATTGTGAGTGTGATGTGTAGGACAAGCTAAAACTATTTTATATTGCAGAATCTTTTAGGTTTTTAGGTATGCAAAAATCATTATGAAAATTTTAACACAACTCTCACAGTAAAATTTCTTGCACACTTGCAAATACACTGAAGTCAATGGAAAAAAAATATTTTTGGGAAAAACTGTTGACACTTGGCTGTATATGACAGTTGTGGTAGATTTGTCCAGCCACCAGAAAATGTCGTATTCGACCAAATGTGGTGTCGATGAAATGACTTTTGACCAAACGTCATGTACCCCAAAAACGTATCTATAATACTAAATAAACGAAGTAACGCATAAACTGCAAAATTGGTGGCATTGTCAAGCGTAATTTCTATACTGGTTCTTTCGCATATTGCTATCATTGATAATTTCGGTTAGCGTGTGTTTTAGTTTCACGTAGATTTAAAGAATTTGGCAATTAAATTCGTCTTTCATTTTAAATTCTCCCAAGTATTTTTCTAGAAACTTCGACTATTGGTCGAATTTTTTTTGTCAACAATGGGTGCGTTCGAGTGAAATTATCGTGTACTCGAATACACGCGGTCCTACTAAAAACAGAAAAGGACTTACCCCCACCGAAAAGAACTTTCGGGCACCGAAAAGGACTTTTATTTGCCGTTAAATGTCATATAAAACATATGTTTTAGAAATTTTAATATCATCATGATAGTAATCAGCGCTTGAATAATAAGTTTGTGAATTGTAGTATCTTCATCCTAAAATTTTACAACAAAAGAACAGCACCGAAAAAGACTCCACTTCTGGTCAGTGAAGAGACGCCATGTACCGAAAAGGACATCGCAAATGCCGAATTTCGGGCACCGAAAAGGGCATTTTTCACTTAATGTTCTAGAAAATTATGTGTAGAAATAAAAATTTTACCATTTATAGATTTCAAACGTTTATATAGCATAAAATGGCATTTAAAAAGTCCTTTTCGGTGCCCGAAAGTTCTTTTCGGTCCTTTTCGGTGGCAAAAGTCCTTTTCTGTCTTTAGTAGGACCCGAATACACGTTTTAAATTAATCCGGTCGTTTCGGTTCTGCGTCGTTATATCGGCGCGCTGCTTAGCAAGTCCAAATATAGCAGGTTCTAATGCAAAAATCCGACCCATGAACGTACGTCATTCCCCATAAATAACGATTTAGTTTTGTATTTTTGCTCATATGTCTAAACGGGTGAAGAACTAAATGGTCATAGTCCCGACGGCCCTGGCTCGAAACGACCCATTTTCTTCCAGAACGATAGTCAATATATGAGTAGCCAATCGAACTCGCCCATTGAAGAATAAAGCTCAATGCACATGGTCTTTCGAAAAGTTGGACGGACACACGGCGCCAAGTGTGTGCGGCTATGGTTACGTACCGCTGAGCCACTTAGGTAACGTGGTTTGGATAATTCAAACTGAACTGAACTTTCGAAAAGACAAAAATTGAAAATGTCTAAGGTTAACACACATGCGCCAGGTAAGAAAGGGCATTTTTTTCCAGCGAAGCAGATAAATCAATTTCAATGATTCAGCCTTTAGTCTTCAGAGGGCTTGAATATTTTCCCCAAAAACGTTCCAGGACCCAATTTTTTCAGGAAAAAAAAATACCCAGGACAGGTCACATAACCAAGATGGCAAACATTTATTATGGTAAAAAATTTAAAAAATCTTCTCCCCCAGAACCACGCCGGGCCGCGTAGTGCAATCGGTAGGGCACCTGACATAAGTCAGAGGTCCTGGGTTCGAAACCCGGTCTGGCCACATACTTTCGTTTCTCCTTCCGCTGATTCAAGAAGGGCAGTTGTCAGTTACTGGCGAAAGTATGTGCACTTAGTACTAGTTAACCGCTTAGGAGGTCTAAGCCTGCCCAGGAATAGTGTGGTTAGGTTAACTGACCGTCCCGACATGACCTTAGCTGTTTACCGTGGACGTTAAGCATCAAATCAACCAATTCTCCCCCAGAACCACAAATCCTATGATCTTGAAACTTAGCATGTCGCATCAAGGACTCAAAAGCTCAACAAAATTTATATAAATGATGACCCTGGGATGACCTTGATCTGTTTGCGACAAGGTCAACTTTTGAGTCACTTAGGTTTTTCTATAGAAAAAGTGAAAAAGTTGATTTTTTTTTAGAAACAATGCAGTCTCTACCTGAAAGTTTGTAGATGCAGACAACTAATTAGGTAAATGAAGCTTTAGTTAGCATTCATGGTAAAGGTCATATCTTCACCTGGGGCTCAGGCCATTTACATTGAAAAATTAAAACTCACTTTTTTTATATAAACTTGACCAACATGAAATATTTCCGCGCTTGCGCGGGCTCTTTTCTAGTATGTCTAATGATATTTGTATGCTTATTCTGTTCTATCAGAAAGAAATTTAGAGCCGCGACACGAGAAAACCAACAAAGTGGTTGTGCGCCCAGCTGGGCATCCGCCCTGTCTGATCAGAGTCTTCGCGAGTTTGCGCTCTAAGGATAGTTAAAGGTCTCGGCTAGCTCCATGCGGACAGCGAAGACTCTGATCAGACTGGCCTTAGAGCGCAAAGCAAAGACTCTGATCAGACTGGGCGGATGCCCAGGCTGATCTGATTCTTTGCTTGGTGCACGTGCCACTTTGTTGGTTTTGTCGTGTCGTGGCTCAATTCTGTCTTCTACAGAAAGAAATTCATATGTCTACTGATATATTCTGTCAGCAAAATGTGCAGTCTGATCTGACCCTTTGCTTGTCACCAATGCCACATTGTTGGAAATCACATGACGTGGCTCAATCATTATCCTTTGATACACTGTCGGAAACCCGATGTCATTACATATCGTCGCTTCTGATTGACTGACGCCTGATTCTTACGTTGCTGGAAGCGTTTGCTCTAGGCTGAAAGTAGTACATTTTACGTCACGTCACGTAAAAATGTAAATAGTGCATTAGAATGGGGATAACCACTGAATATTGCAGCTGGGGAGGTAAATCATCAGTTTTATGGTCGCACATTCCGATTTACGACTCCTTTAACGCGTCGCCGTAAAACAAAATTGCCGACCACAAGTAGCTTATGAGTAATATGCTCTTGCCGACCATTATACCGACGATTTACTTACCCAAATGGCAATTTTGAGTACAGTATTTCCCTAATATACTCTGACAAAGCCGTCAAATTAAAGAGTAGACCGAGTGGGTGCCACTAACGGTGTAATTGTTTTACGTAAAAATGGACTTTGCAAGCTCAACTAGGGCAGCTGAAAACAGGAGAAGGTGGAAAGGGATCGTTTGGAAGTCAACTGTGGTGCCCCAACGGCCTTGTAAGGTTATGGGATAGAATAGAATAGAATAGATAGATCAGACAGCATTGATGGGTGGACATTAAACCTTCTTTAACCAGTGGATTTGTCCATCCTTATTCTTTGGATGAGTCCAGTTCTAGTTTTATGGGGTAGGGTATAATCCTTTCCGCCAATTTTCGCTTCCTGCAGAGACTGTACATCATATCTGGCTTCCGCCGAGACTGTCCGCGAACTCTTGCTTCCTGCCGAGACTTCTGTACATGATAAATGGCTTCCTGCAGAGACTGTCCGCGTAATTCTGCTTCCTGCCGAGGCTCTCGGCAGGAAGCAGAGTGACGCGGACAGTCTCGGCAGGAAGCCAAATATGATGTACAGTCTCTGCAGGAAGAGAAAATTGGCGGAATCGACTAGTATATACCCTGTGGTCAAGTTCTAGTTTTATGGGGTCTTAGTGTATGTTTTTATGTATATTGTAGTTTGCGTAGAAATGCCTGTAAAATGAATTGGGTCTGCAGTGTTTGCATATATCCCCCTAAACGGGTTTCCAGTCTAGATTAGATTAGATTAGATTAGATTAGATCAGATTAGATCAGATTAGATTAGATTAGATTAGATTAGATCAGAGCAGATCAGATTAGATGCAATGTGCTTTTTATTAGCCTAATTTTTATATAAAGTGTATAACCATAATTATGTTAATAACGTAAATGCATTTGATAAAAGCGTTTATAAAAGAATGTATAAATACTTATCATGAATTCACAAAAAGGTCACTCTCAGTCGAACTTGAGAGGGGACGGACAGACAAACTCGATGCCAGAAGCGGCAATCATGGATTCGTTCCGTTGAGTTTTCAAACTGGACAAAAAGTAGTCATATTTAAAATGTAAAAAATGCTATCAACATCAGCTCGTAAATGGTATTCACCATAAAAAATCCGCACACGTGCGCACGTGCCGTGAATCTGCGCGTTTTCGGATAACCCAATTTTATGCACTGCAGTCCGTCTGCGAACAACGCAAAGAAAAAAGCCCTGAAAAAGTCATGTTGCATGAACAGGTACCGTATAGCAAGTGCGAAGAGCGAAGCAGCAAATTAGCCCGCACATAGGCGCAGTTTCATCAGTCACCTTGTGGGAATCTACAATGTATAACATGAAATATGAACTCGATTCTGCAGATTCATAGAAAACTTCGTAACAAGTACGTAAAATTCAGACCTGGTCAACTATGTTTTCAAGGATGTTACAAAACGAAAAAAGAGTCATAGTTACCAGACGACCTGTCATCAGGTCGTTTGGTAACTATGGCTTTTTTGTTTTGTAACACTTTTTTGTTTCGTAACAGCCTTTGAATATACATAGTTAACCAGGGGTGAATAACAGACAGACAACGAAAGCAGAGTGAATGTATACTGTCAACTATCGATATCTCGGAGTCGAAGGTCAGCTCTGACTATATAGGTACAGGTATCCCAGAGTAAATTTTCTGGTCCCAGAATATTTACTTTGAGATACCAGCAGTTTGAGATAACAGGAGTTGAAATGTAAAGAAATATGGAAAATGTGTCCAAACTATGTTTTTTGATGTCCTTCCATTTTAAAGTAATTGCTGACAATGACTTTTTGAACAACCCTCACGTCCTCATATATTCAAGCATTTTTTTACGTTGATTTCTCTGTGCATTCCAGTACCATGGCCTTGCATACTCCCACTAGGTTGATTCAAGTTTGAATCAAGGTTGATTCAAGTTTGATCCAACCGTGTGTGCCTGCTGGGCTCTGAGTATTAGTTGTTAAACACATGCTTGGAGGGTACTAGAAGCTTTCAACTGTCGATAAAATCTTGAAAACTTAACTTCTGAAAACCGACTCTGACCTTGTCTTTTTTCCAAACGTCCAGTATTCAAAAAGGAGATCGACACTTGCCTGTTTAACAGCAAAAATAAAATAAAAAACTAATAAAATAAAAAAGTAAAATGCAAGAAATCATGCCAACTGGTGAAAGATCTTACATCAGAGAAATATGGTAAATCCACAACTTCCAAAGACAAATCTGAGAAAATTCCAACAGAAATTACAGAATGACAAGAGATTCTCAGCATATGTCCCAAAAATGCTCAGAACCACGTCATCACGAGAGTTGTGGCGACAATGCAGTTCTGGACTGCACTGGACTTGAAAATTTACCAGAATCAAGTGAAATGAACTTTCATTCAATTCAAATCACAAAATCGGAGTTGTCCAGAAAAAATAAGCTATAAATTGCCAGGTTTCTTGTTTTGCTCTCTTAAGCCACAGTCTCACTGCCACGCATTGAGGGCTAGGTTTTACTACGTTTCTAAAACGTGGCTAAACGGCAGTATACGTTGTAAAACGTAATGAAAACGTATACAGGTATATCTAAATACCTTTCCTAGATACGTTTGATTTTTTTTTACTCCAACATATGGCATTTCGATATACGTAGCGTATACCTAGTAAAACGTAGCAAGACGTAGTAAAACGTGGTCTAAACGTACTAAAACGAGGTCGAAACGCAGTAAATACGTACAAAAACGTAACAAGAATAACCTAGATGTCCTCTAAGTCTCAGTCTCACTGTCACGTTTTGAGGATTAGGTTTTTCTATGTATATAAAACGTAACTAAACGGGAATGTGCGTAAAAAACGTAGTGAATACGTAGTTATATACGGATATATAAAGTTACATACGTGGCCTAGCTACGTTGAATTGAAAATTCAAATTAAAGGTAGCATTTCAAAGTACGTACTGTATGCGTAGTAAAAACGTATTGAAACGTAGTCTAAACGTACTAGAACGTAGATGAAACGTTTTGAATACGTAGCCATATGTGACGGTCCTCTACGTACTACTAGGCATAATATACGCTTTCCCACGTCTTAGTACGTTTTGTGACGTTTTATTATGCGTTTTATGCGATTTGGTATGTTTTGCGATACCTACTCAAACTTCACTTTCACTGGGTAGTTATACCGGATACTACCTAGTAGTCCCTAGTAAACCGTACGGAATCGTAGTAGGTAAGTAAACTGTTCTCGTCAGTTCTGAAAGCGTGGCACTAAACCGTATGATAATCGGGTAGTACGAAGTAAATCGTATTTAAACGTATTTAAAACGTACTAGAGTCGTAGTAACACCTTGAAACTTACAAAACGGGGTACAATTTTTTGCCAAACGTAGGGCGGGTAACGTAGTACAACCTAGCCCTCAAAACGTGACAGTGAGACTGGGCCCTTACCTCACTGTTGACATTTGAGCCGCGATAGGACAAAACCAACAAAGTGGCATGTGCGCCAAGCGAAGACTCAGATTAGCCTGGGCATCCGCCCAGTCTGATCAGAGTCTTCGGTGTCCGAATGGAGCTAACTAAGACTCTTAGCTACCCTGTAAGCGCACAGCTAAGACTCTGATCAGAGTGTGCAGATGTCCAGACTAATCTGAGTCTTTGCTGGGCGCACATGCCACTTTGTTGGTTTTGTTGTGTCGCAGCTCAATTTTAATTGTGACTGAGTGAGGGTTCTCAGCGCAAAGAAAAATGGGTCGTGTACTTTATCGTCACCATGCAAATTTAAAGAGTAAATACACTTCAGGAACTGACTGAATCAGATCCCACACCCTATCGCCAACATCAAAGGGAAAGATTGACAAAGACATTCCAACAAACAATAAATTACAAGTGATAAGCCGAATCAGCAGCTCTTTCCCAAATTGGTGTCAACTCAGCTTTCTTTACTGAACTAAATAATTTAGACCAACAGAAGGGTTAAAATGAAAACACAATGGGCCGATTGCACAAAACTATTTTAATTTATCCCTTGACTAAGGCTTATCCTGGGATAGTTAGAACTGAGTACTAAAGTGGATTGCAGAAAAGAAGTTTAAGCAAGGAATAGCTATCCCTAGGATAGTTATCCTAGGATAAGCGCAAGGTTAGCCCAGATAAAATTATTGATGCAATTTGTCTCATATCACCTGTGTTGCCATTAGTAACTGGGTTAAACAATGCTACCAGGTTGTATATGAGCTGTCCCTGCTGAATAAAGGTGTTTTTCTTGCATGTATGAAAAAGAAAAGAAGAGCCCATAGTACTAGAATGCTTTTGCATTCAGAGTCTTGATTCAAAGTTGCTTATAGCGATATTATCATACTCAGCATCAGTGAACTCACCACTTTTAAAAAATATTTTTCTCCAAAATCATGGGGCATACCGGATCAACATCATACATGTCGTATTTTGAAGGGTTTCATTATGCCTATGATAACAAATGCTGTGAGTGTGTGACGTAAGCTATGGAATCAAGAAACAAATTACGCCGTATAAATTTCATTTCACAGAAAGTCGTTGCTGTTGAACTTAAAATGCTACAGAAAGGCCCCTATCTCTATTCATGGTGAAATGCATATTTAGTTTATCATGAGATTCTCAGTAGAGTTTTGTCATTGTAAATAACAGTGAGTAGCCAACTTTTAACCAATAAAATGTCCCTGAGTTTCATATAAAAAGGTTTATCAATTAAGTGGGTCATTTTAGTTGGCACAAGGGCATCATCTGTGTCTTACAGACACAATTTTCTAGTATTTTCTGTGATGTTCAAATGCACTTCAGAAGTCGAAGACTATACATGGGACATCTTGAGCATGACCCTCTCATCATGTTTACCTTTCTGTGAAGTTTGATCAAATTTGCTTCATCTATTTTCGAGTTAGTATATAGAAATCTTAACTCTTACCCCTGATTGTGACATTGACATTGTGGCATGGGATCCTAAAATTTGCAAAAAAAAAAAAAAAAAAAAAAAAAATACCATTTATCATGTTTAACCTTTCTATGAGGTTTGATAAAATTTGCTTCAGCAGTGTCTAGTCAGTTCAAAGACATGATTTGACCTCTGAGCCCTGAATGTGGCCCTGACCGTGGGCAGTAGAACCTTAATTTTGTTTGTGACATACCATCTTATTTTTTTTCAGCTTTGCATGAAGCTAAATCAAATTTGTTTTGGTGGTTTTTAAGTTAATGAAGAAAAGCCAAATGACCTCTTACTGCGACCTTGTCCTTGGGGTGGGAACCTATGTATTGTGCTTGGCATACCTTCTCATTTGGTTTTATCTTTTTGTGAAGTTTAAAGAAGTTTGCTTTGGTACTTTTTTGAGTAAATGCCAAGACATGATATAACCCCATATTGTAACCTTGACCTTGGGTTTGGGAACATATATATCGTGTGTGAATATATTCTCACTAGAGCAAGTGAGCAGGGCCTCAAGTATACCCCGGCCAGCGCCACCGCCTAATAAAAACACACTTAATACAAACAAATCTTTAAACGAAATGTTAATAACAAACAGAAAGACAGATGGACAATCTATAACAAACCCAGTCAAAGGCCTATAGACAAAAGCCAAAAGGTCCCATTTAAAATTAAAAAAAAACAATAAAAAAAAATTAACACAAAGTTTCAACACAAATTTACATAAATTTCTATGTCTGTGACCTTGACCTAAAGTCAGCAGCAGCATCCAGACGATGTCAACTAATCAGTTTCAACCTAGAAGTAAACCTAGTAGCTAAAAAAAGCTTAACACGAAACTTTAACACATTGTTAATGCTATTATACTATTTTCAAAGTCTGTGACCTTGACCTTAGGACAGCAGCAGCAGCAACTACATGATGCAAACTAATCAGTATCTACCCTCTACTAAAATACTAAGCATCATTGAACAAGGTCTGGATAATAGAAGCAATTGAAAAAAACTTAACACAAAACTTTAACGCAATTGTTAATGCTATTGTACTAATTACAAAGTCTGTGACCTTGACCTTAGGACAGCAGCAGCAGCATGTAGATGATGCAAACATATTATTATCTATCCTCAGCTAAAACACTAAGCATCATTGAGCAAGGTCCTGACAATAGAAGCAAATGAAAAAAAAAACTTAACACAAAACTTTAACGCAAATTGTTAACTTAGGGACGAGTCATTTATTGTCAGCTGGGGGGGCCGGGTACATTTAGGGGGTTGGGGGAGGGTCGGATTTTTTTTGGTGATGTACTGGGGGGGGGGGGGGTCGGAAATAAAAAAGCCTTGGAGCAGGGGGGGGGGTCATATATTTTATTAGGCATATTGGGGGGGGGGGGGGTCAGAATTCTTCCATCAGTTTTCGTTTTTAAAAATGTCTCAGCTTCTGCAGGGCTTTGCCCCCAGACCCCCCATTACTCATAAAATTTCAGACTCTTTTCTTTCCAACTCACAACTTAAAACTTAAAAGTCTTTATGTAAATGACTCAAAACAATTGGGCAGCTTCATATCCAAAAACGAAACTTTTCATTTATTTGCTAGAAACAGTATGAATTTGTCTATAAAATCATGTCAATTAGATGATTTTGTGCTCAATTAAATTTAATGCCTGCATTTGTGATATCAGCTCTCCACGTGCCTTTTCATCAGCAAAACACAGCCCCCAGACCCCCACCACCCAGAGGCCCAATTAATATTATTTACAGTTATAATTATTAAGCATTCGACAAGAAGATTTCTGGATGGCCATTAGCAGAAGAAAAAGTGCAAGAAATGCAGACAAAGTTTAAACAGACCATGATTACATGTAATTAACCTGTTAGAATAAGAAAATGTTCTTTGTGTTTCATACAGCTAGGTTTTGATTGAGGTCAGTCTGACATAAAATAGGTAATATGGTATGTGTGTGAAGGGTAGCTGGCACTGGGGATAGGGGGGGGTCATAAAATTTTTTGTCACCTATCTGGGGGGGGGGGGGGTCGGAAAAATAATTCTGGTGAGACTGGGGGGGTCGGAAAAATTTTGGTGAACCATATAAAAATGTACCCGGCCCCCCCCCCCCCCCCACCTGATAATAAATTAATAAATGACTCGTCCCTTACGTACGGATTGACAAACGAACGGACGAACCAACAAACGGAAAGACGGTGGAACGGATGGAAAGACGAAAATTAAATATCCCTCAACATTCTTCGTATGCCGGGGGTGTAATTATGGTTTACCTTTCTTCGATAAACTTCGCTTGAGCAGGTTTTAAGTTATTGCTGAGACACACTTTGACCTCTTACCCCTGATTGTGGCATTGACCTTGAATGTGGGAACCCAAATCTTGTGCGTGACTTATTTTCTTATTACGCTTTATCGTTCTATGAAGTTTCATTAATTGCTTCAGTATTTTAAAAGTAATTGCTGAGACACGATTTGAGACAAAAATTGACATCTCGACGGGTTGTTTACCCTTGACCTTGACCTTGTATGCAACACACTGCCTCATTATGTTGCATCTTTCTGTGGAGTTTCATTTAATTTGCTTCAGTTGCTTTTAAGTTATCGCTGAGACATGATTTGTAACGGATAAACAGAAGGTTGAACAGTATGATTTAATGCCTCCGAAAGTTCCTTTGGGGGCATAAAAATGGCAAACCTATAACCACAAAGTCCTTTTTTTTATTCTACTTCCCGTTTGAACGAAAGCAAGACAATGATGGTATACTTCACCTGTTTATGATACTTTTAGGATATTTGAATGCTCATAATACCGAAAGACGGTCAATTCGATGAGAAGGTCAATGTTGTTTTTTTTTTTTTTCCCCCCCTATTTTAGTTGAAAGCTGGCCATTCACGGTAGTAACTGTGACAAGCTGTTTAGAAATCTTGTAATGATACTGCAAGATAAAATATTAAATGAATTAATACCACTGGGAGGGAAATGAGACATTCAAATACCAGCAAAATCCATGTGTGTGCTGCGAAACTGTACACTCTTAGGAAACTTAACCTATAAGTCAGTTTCATGGAGAAAATAGATAGATGGGTTACATTCAATTTTACCTTCTTGCAAGAGTATTATATGTTGGACCACTGCAGTCTACTGCAGTATCTACAAATTCCATCAAAGGGTCAAGGATAGATACATGCACAGATCTTTAAAATTGCATGCCAAATTTTCCAGACCGAGTAACCTGATGCAGTGTTCCCACACCATGCCCATCTGGATGCTAGACCTCAGTTACCTGCAGTAGCTCTTCCTATACATGTACTTTTATACAAATGAGCCAAAATGACAAATTGTCATTTTAATGAAGCTATGTTTTATGACATGTTGGTCTTCAAATGATTATCTTAAAAAACAAACAAATGCATTGTACATCAGATATTTGTATTTAGTGTTTGGGATGGGACACATGAAAGGCATATATCCTTGTTTAGAATATAGTCTTTTGTCTGAAAATTTGATTCCGAAATTATATTTTTATCTCATTGTTTTTATTTATTATTTTTTTACTTTCTTATTATTTTTTTTTACGTTGCTACTTGGAATTTGCGCATATTTCTTCCAGTACATTCTGCAAGTTTGACATAAAAAATGTCTTAAACTACCCCCTTGGCAGGTTTAAATATTCAGTAGGTGACGGATAGATTAACACCAATGTTTAGCTAAAATAGTTTTGTGCAATCCAAAAAATTAATCCTTTAGCCAGAGGATAGTTAAACTACTTTTGTGCAATCCGTCTGCGTTAAACTTTCACTTAACCTTGAGGTTAATTTAAACTGCAATTGTGCAATCCAAAACCCTTAAACCTGAGGATAAACCCAAGGTTAACTCTTAAACTAGCTTTGTGCAATCGGCCCAATAAGTTAACAGCACCGAACATAAAACAAATGCAACCGCAAAGAAAGTACCGCCTTGGGACGGTCAGTAATAACTACTGGGGGGGGGGGGGGGGTTAAACCGGTTTTACTGGGCCCAAACCTTCACCCTCATCCTCCGCCGCGGTGCACACATGTGTCACACAACAGATTAAACAAATTATACGAAAAACATTTAACAACTATTTTTAGCTATATTCTATATTCTATTCTTTATTTTAGAAGGGTTAAAATGAAAACACAATAAGTTAAACAGCACCGAACATAAAACAAATGCAAATGCAAAACTTATGTCTGTTGTACTCGCACTTCAGGAAATATTCGCGAAGATTTGCATTCGAAACTGATTCCTTAGACTGATAGAGGATGATAGTGATCTTTTACATAGCTGGTAAATGCGCGATTCAATTAGGGTTGAGTCCGGTAAATTCGGACAGCTTGTTAATTCGGACAGTGACATTGTTTCCTTTATATGTCAGTTTTTTTTAATTGAAACAAAATTAACTGGGCAAACAGTGAAAATCCAGATGAGACGGCTCATGATGAGCCGTCTCATCCGAATTTTCACTGTTTGCAATAGTATGTCCGAAGTTACCCGACTCGACGCTACCGACCGGAAATTAAAAAATCAAGATTTTGCAAAGTTAGCCAAAATATAACACTGCTATTCTAAAGCATACACTGTATAAAATCCGTACATTTTACGTTAGACTACCTGTACTGTAAAAAAATTACGGTAGAATACCTGGCAACCATCTGCCAGTTCGTTTCCCGTTATTTTTACGGGCGTCTGCCTGTAGGACATCGGTGGAAATCACGATATGGCAGAGATATGTTAACTGACCGCGCTATAAAATGCCTTTATAGTGTTGAATGGCTATATGGCCATAACAATACATGCCTTATTTTACCCTGCTCTACGTGATGATCCCTGCCAATTTTAAAAATAACAGGAAAAGTACTGGCACATGGTTGCCAGTTACTTTACTGTAAAATTTACGGATTTTTTTTTACAGTGTGACAACCAGCTGCCAGTCCATTTCCGTTATTTTTTACGGGCGCCCGTAAAATTGCAGCAATCACCAAACAGAGAAGGATAGAAGGGAACAGGTGTTGTTTTGGCCATAGTGCCCTTCAACACCATAAAGGTATTTTCGAGTCTGGCCAGTAAACGTAATACAAGGCCGTCGTCGACGGTCCGGTCGGACCGGCCATGGCCGGCCACTTTTTCGGCCGAACATATAACTGGCAATACCATATTTTATCCCCCCTCCCCCCCTAATGCTCCTCCCCCATGGTAAAAAATGTCCTTGCTTTTTTTCTCATGGAATTACCGACAAATTGGGTGGCCACTGTCGATCGATACGCCTGCCGCAAGGTGTGAAAATAATTTGGTCATTTGCCTTTTAATCTGACACCTATTAAATATTTAAACTTGTATGGTGATAGAAGGCACAAGTGTATGAAAATTTGTACATGAAATCTTTCTGGGCGTAAAAAACTGAACTCTCACCGAAAGTTATTACATGTAAATGCTACGTACATGTACATGAATAATCTGATTTGTTTTTAATTAATTTCCAGACTGACACATTGAAAACTGCCTTTCTAACTGCAGTAAATAAGTTCTGAATAATAAGATTCTTTGGAAGCAAGAAGTACATTAAAGAAACGAAAATAGGAGGCTCGGTTTAATTAAATTTTGCAAATATATGTGCATGTTCTTCCAGCATGAATGCCCTGCCTGCTCCAAAGCAGCCAAAATCATTTAAATTTACAAAGGCGCTTTTTGATTTGAGAAACAGTGAAAAGCATTTTTCAGTTTTCATGGTTCGCAAACCGAAAAATGCTTCATGCAAAATCTTCGCGTGAAGCTGGTGGCTTCCAACGACTGCTGGTGAGACTAATCGAAGGTCTGAAATAGTTATTAATGTCTTGGCTCTCAGAAACTAAAGCAGTCTGCTGAAACTGACGAAAATCTATCATTTCCGTGATAATCCTACCAAAGTATTTGAAAATATTAACCAAGAACGCACACAAGATGCAAAACACATACAGAATTTTCATAGCTAAAACATCTTCTCGGTGGAGGCCCCCGAACCTCTTTTGCAACAGGGGCATTCCAGCACTCGTGCTGCCCCCTTAGCCACGAAATGAACAAAATGGCCGGACCACTTTTCATGAGCCGGCGACGGGCCTGTAACTCTACCATATCGTAATTTCCAACAGTGTTCTACAGACAGACACCCGTAAAATAACGAGAAACGGACTGGCAGCTGGTTGCCAGATATTCTGCCGTAAAATCTACGGATTTTTTTTCAGTGTATTTGTGCCACTTTTTACTTAATGAGCCTAATGGAGTTATCATAAAACTCATGAAACTGATGCTAAAACCGAAACTTATAGGGTTGAGTCGGGTGACTTCGGACAGCAAGTAAATTCGGACATACCATTGCAAACAGTGAAAATCCAGATTTTGAGCCGTCTCATCAGGATTTTTACTGTTTGTTCAGTTAATTTTGTTTTAATTCCAAACAACTGGCATTTAAGGGAAACAATGTCACTGTCCGAATTTACCTGTTATCCGAATTAACGTGACTTTACAATGTAGACGAGAAGGTAGTGACTAGGAACTTTCAACTGTGATTTTGCACTTAAAATTGAGCCGCGACACGGTAAAACTAACAAAGTGGCATGTGCGCTCAGCGAAGACTCAAATCAGCCTGGGCATCCGCCCAGTCTAATTAGAATTTTCGCTGTCCGCATACATAAGCTACTCTTTAAGCGCACAGCAAAGACTCTGATCAGACTGGGCGGATGCCCAGGCTGATCAGAGTCTTCGCTGGGCGCATATACCACTTTGTTGGTTCTTTCGTGGCACCGTCATATAATTTTGCATATACCTTAGTCAAATAGCATTACATATATTATATTTTGGTTATATATTTAAAGAAGCTTGATTTGGAGAGGGAATAGAACAGCGCGTCATGTCCTGGTAGATTAGGGAATTCATTGTTTGATATTTTCCATCAGAAACATTTTATGACTTTGACTTTTTTCTCATTTTGTCAGCATTTTCGAACAACAGACAGATTGTTGTACAATGTCATCGCTCAGAATTTTAGTGCAAAAGAATTGGTATCGATTACATAATAGCAATAAAATGTTAATTGTAAAATGCATCTTAATGATATCCATTCTTTGTAGATACACCTTATCCGTCGACGTCGTCCGTCATTGACGTGCGTCTGTTGATTAATTATGCCACAAGGCGTTGAACCTGGCACTAGACGTGAACAATACATCTTTTTGGACACCAACATTATGACCTCAAACTATGTATTTGTTGCATCGGTGTCAAAATCAAAACGTCAAATGAATGATCTATACCAATCTTAAACCAATAATTAGTAACTGTTATTTTTAATGTAAATCGAACAAAACGTCAATTCAGCTAAAATTTTGCCTACAGGTCTAAAAAGTGTTTGTTTCAATTGTCACGTGACAGTTTTTCATTGGTCGAATATGGCACTGGTTCTCTTGCATTGAGTTGAACCTTAGGTAGAACTGAAAGTTTAATAACAGTATAACTTCATGTGAGCTTAAAGCTGAAAGTTTAACATTTAAAAATGTCTCAAAATAATATGGACACAAAAACTATTCCTGAAGTCGGAGCAATTTACTTGTACGCAGACGCAGAAAGCTGCAAACCAAAGAAACGATTACCGTTTGTAAACTATTTCCGCCGGAAGCTGCATCTTGATGAAGATGATTTGGAGGACAAGCGGCAGGCTGTGGTGAAAAAGTCTGGACATTACAGAGTGAGATATACGGGACTCAGTGGACACAGAAGGAAATTTCTTCATGATTTCTATATCAGTTTGGTCGACCTAAAATGGCGTTATGCGCTGGCTGTCTTTTTCAATGTTTACTTGTTGGTGTTCCTGCTTTTCGGAGTACTGTGGTGGCTCATTGCCTATAACCATGGGGACTTCGATAATGTGAACAACCCAAACTGGACACCTTGTATCAGTCAAGTGTACAGTTTTCCAAAATGTCTCCTGTTTTCAATTGAAACGCAGACGACTATTGGCTATGGCGTCGCCTATCCGAACACGGACTGTGATGGAACTCTTTTCTTGGTGTTCATGCAAATCACTGTCGGAATTCTCTTGGACAATTTACTTCTAGGTTTCATTTTTGTGAAATTTGCGCAACCCAAGCGAAGACAGAAGACAGTCATGTTCAGCAAGAATGCTTGTATCACACACCACGATGGTGAACTGGCGGTCCAAGTTCGAGTCGGCGACATGCGCAAAAGCCATCTACTTGATGCCAGAGTCCATGGAGTGCTCATAAAGCGCTATATAACAGAGGAAGGTGTGTTATATCCGGTGTATCTTCATGATGTTAAATTCGAAGCTGACAACATGGAGGACAAAATTGTCCTTTTGTGGCCAATGGTTCTCACTCATAAAATAACAGAGTCAAGTCCGTTCTGGAATATCAAACCTGTGGACCTTTGCAATGAGAAATATGAACTTATAATTTACATAGAAGGAACCATAGAAACCACAGGAGAATACTGTCAGGCGAGAACTTCCTACACGCCTCGGGAATTCCTATGGGGACATAGATTTGACAGAATAGAAGAGTTTGATTCTGGCAATGGACGCTGGGAAATTGATTTCGCGGGCTTCAACGATGTTGTCTACTCCAGCAATATCCGGCACAGTGCTCAAGAACTGGCAAGCTTCCGCGACAAAAATATTCCCCTATATGACTCTAAAGATGATGTAAACGATGACGGAAACAAAGTTATTACTAATAAAGCATTTAATCTGAAAACAGTATCTTATGACGTCGTACCGGAACTGCCTGCGCGTGACAATCTTGCAAGACGAATCAGACGATTGACGTTTGGCGCCAAAAAGAAATCCGCGGATACGGGAGAGGAGAGGGACACAAAGAGGGATAGTGTAGTTTCAGCAGACGAGAAATCCTACCAAACAGCAGACGAAGAGGGATCTGTTAATGGAGAAGAAACCACTGACGTCTGGTATGTGTCTTTACATATGTAGTAACATTAGTTTTTATCATTTGAGCCGCGACACGACAAAACCAACAATGTGGTTTTGCGCCCAGTGCAGACTCAGACCAGCCCAGGCATCCGCCCATTTTGATCAGACTCTTCGCTAAGCGCTTAGACGATAGCTAAGTGTCTAAGCTACCTTTATGCGGACAGCGAAGACTCTGATCAGACTGGGCGGATGCCCAGGCTGATCTGAGTCTGCGCTGGGCGCACAACCACTTTGTTGGTTTTCTCACGTCGCGGCTCATTTATAATATTTTAAGGCGAATAGGTACACTTTAGGGGGAGGAACTCTGCCGTTTTTTTGTTTTTTTTTTAAATATTTTTGTTTGTTTGTTCAGCTTGCCTTTTTAATGGTGTCAACGCTTAAAGGAAAGAATTTGCTCCTGGAGGAAAGAATATGCTCTACGCTTAAAGGAAAGAATTTGCTACTAGTGCAAATTCTTTGCTCCAGGAGCAAATTCTTTCCTCCAGGCAAATTCTTTCCTCCAGGAGCAAATTCTTTCCTTTAAGAACACTGAGACAACATTTCAGAAATAGCTCTCACTAAATTGTCTCCCCTTGAAACAATGGCGAAAAACAATGAGATGTACACATCTACCTTAAAATTGCAACCCTTCAACTGAGACAAACATTAAACGGAAGTAAAATGAGCATATAATATGAAAATAATACTCAAAGAAATAAATGGATTAATAAATAGAAGTTTAGGGTGTTCCTGACTCCCAAAAGTTTAGTTTTATGCTTTTCATAGTTATAGACTTTTATTACGAGCCTTTGCTGTCGCGTTCAAGTCGAAAGAATTTGCTTTTAAATTTTGTAAGCGTCAATGATAAATATGATTGAAGTGTCAGTGAAAATAAGCCTTACGACATGTGCGAATAGGAAAAACACATACCAGCCTGCGCATTCTGATCAGGGTCTTCCCTTTTCGCATATTTAATCAGTGAATATCGGAAAATCTAGCAAGGCAAGTTAAAAGCCAAGACTCTGATAAGTCTGAGCTTGTGCAGACTAGATTTAGTATTTACAGTACACGCATGGTGTAGGGCCCCTTATGTCACGCAATGTCCATCATCTTGTACTGATAGAACTTTGAATGCTATGTTCTAGCTGCACATCCTGCCATGCTGATTTCATAGATTTTGTCATGACACGGCCAGGGTCCGAGGTTATAAAACTTGAGTATAATCTATTTAAACTCAAACTAAAGCACACTGACTGGCTGCCTCCGAGCATGTGCTCGGAAGCAGCCAATCAGTGTACTTTATTTTGAGTTTAGGAATGTACTCAAGTTTTATAACCTCGGGGCCAGGTCTTAACGTGAATGGGCACACTTTCAGGGGAAGCATGCAACACTACCATTTTCTTTTTGGCCTCCCATCTCTATTTGGGATCGACCCCTAAAGGAAAAAAATGTGCTACTAGCTGAGCTAATTCTATCCTGCAAGAGCAGACCCTATTTTGGAAGGGCTACGTTGTCCAGAAAAGCAAACAGGAAGTCATAGAATCATAGAAGTTGTTTCCCTTTGGCAAAACAAATAACACAGGGTATAATCGATTCCGCCAATTTTTGCTTCCTGCAGAGACTGTCCGTCATATTTGGCTTCCGCCGAGACTGTCCGCGAACTCTTGCTTCCTGCAGAGACTACAGTCCGCGTGATCCTGCTTCCTGCCGAGACTGTCCGCGTGACTCTGCTTCCTGCCGAGAGCCTCGGCAGGAAGCAGAATGACGCGGACAGTCTCTGCAGGAAGCCATTTATCATGTACAGAAGTCTCGGCAGGAAGCAAAAGATCGCGGACAGTCTCGGCGGAAGCCAATATGATGTACAGTCTCTGCAGGAAGCAAAAATTAGCGGAATCGATTATACGCTGTGAATAAGACATGGAGGGTTTACCCATACGCCTCAAGTTTGGCGTACCTTTGATTTAAAAGTTATTGAATCCTTACATTATTTATGCCATTAAGGAAGACTCCAGTCGGGCTCTCCGTACGCTCAAACTGTTTTTAAGGTGAATCGGTACACTTCCATTTCTTCCGCCATTTTTCTAAAAGGGAACAACTTTTGTGACTTCCTGTTTTCTTCCGGCTGGTCTATGGACCCTTTCCAAAAGGGTTATACTCTTAAAGGAAAGAATTTGCTCCTAGAAGAGCAAATTCTTCCGTTTAAGAGTTGACCCCTATTTAGAAGGGATGCAAAACTGAAAATGACAGAGTTGCTCCCCAGAAATGCACCCATTTACCCGTAAGTTAATTTTTTTGCACATGGTACATGTGTGTTTCAGTTTCTCAAGTCGCGTTCAAAACACCAACATTTTCGAATAAAAAGTGAATAAATTATAATCTAATTGGAATGAAATAACTGAATTTGCACTTCGTTTTCTTATTTTCAGATGCTGAGGAGACTATGTGGACCAACTGGAAAGAAATTGTACTGATATTTTACGTTCTGCGTCGCGTGCAAATGGACTGTAAGCCGTGTGCGTACAGAAAACATTCAACTCAGCTTAGGCAACTGCACATACTGACCAGAGTCTTCCCTTTATTTCGTTTTCACTTTTTAGATGACGTTGAAATGACGTCGTACTGACTTCGATGCGAAGCAATGACGGCGCATCAACGTCAGTACGACGTCATTTCGACATCATGTGCCCGGTGGGATGGTACTTGCGAGAAGAGAAGACTCGAATCACACTGGACGAATGCAAAGGCGGATTAGATGATTCGGTTTCCACTATTATCGATTTCTGGTCCTTGGGGTCCACGGTTGGTTGTGACGCTGATCACACTGGTGGATGCGCGGGCAGATCTGAAATTTCGCTGCTTGCATTCTGTGTTTTAAAAGTGATGTCCTGGACTAGAATGTGAGGAAAAACTCGCAGACAGATTCAAAACAGTGGCTTTGCGGCAAATAAAGCCTTTTGCCTGTCGCATATGTGTTAAACACCAAAAGCCGTTGTAAAATTTATGTACATACTCATTAATTGTTATTTTTTATGATTATATGTATAAAAGACAGAAATTAATTTGTAAACTGCAATAAGTTGCATTCTTTTAATAAAATAAATGGTGAACTTTGTATGTGGTGTTGTTATTTCGAGTTGCATTTCTGTTGGATGTGCCAACAGTAAGCCCAACGCATTCGATCTCTGTTTTATTGGGTAAGGGGCCGTATGCTCATTACGTCGAGTATCTCCGCAAGGCAAGGATACTAAGCCCACTTTGTTCATTACGTTGGTAATGATTTTTGCAACCCAAGGGTACTAAGTACACTTTGTTCCTTGCGTAGTACCCTTGGCTTGCGATGTACGTAACAAACAAAGTGGACTTAGTACTCTGGTCTTGCGAAGATGTACGTAAACACAGATATTTTTGCGTAGATTGGATAGATTACTTCACTTCAGCAGTATTTCAGTCATATCGGGAAGATGGGAGGGTGATTATGACAGGCACTCTGCAATGAAGCGCCGTTTAAGTTTGGACAGAATCTTGAAGGAAGTAAGAAAAATTTGAGACGCGACACCACAGAACCAACAAAGTGGCATGTGCGCCAAGCGAAGACTCAGATCAACCTGGGCATCCACCTAGTCTAATCAGAGTCTATGTTATGCTCTTAAAGGGTAGCGTAGGGTCCAACTAGTTCCATGCTACAGCTAAGACTCTGATCAGACTGGACAGCTGTCTTGGCTGATCTGAGTCTTCGCTGGACGCACATGCCACTTTGTTGGTTTTGCCGTGTCGCGGCTCAAATCACAAAGCTGTTTAGCGCCGCGCATCACCTGGTGTAACACTTTGAGGAAAATTACACACATTATAATAAACTATCTCGCACTGATACTCATTCTTTTGCCATATCTCAGATTTTGTGTCAAAATCACGAGCATGGCACAAACGGAAGAGAGACTCGGGTCGGGATAAGTAACGTGGCGACTTAGATCAGTCAGTCTGATCAGAAATGTCCCTGTTCGCATCTCCAATCTACTATAAATAATGAGGGATCTACATTTTCCTCGTGTCGTCGTACTCACCCCTGGTCAACTATGTATATACAAGGACTGTTTCGAAACGAAAAAGAGTCATAGTTACCAAACGACGTGATGACCAGGTTGTTTGGTAATTATGACTTTTTTCCGTTTTGTAACAGATTTTTTTTTCATCCATGAAAACATAGTTAACCAGGTGTGGTACTTATTTAGTACTTTTTGCGAGGAATGGACCGTCAGAGAATTGCTACGGACGGTTTACAGGGCTTGCCATTGGTGCAAAAGGTGGGTTCGAATCCCACCGGGCAACCGACTAAGAAGCACCCTCTGTCAACCCAGCAGTACCCATCAGACTCGAAAATGCAGTGAAAGGAAATGTTGCATATCCTGTGCCCAAGGCACGGAAAACCCCACAACGGCCACACATCGGGACGGCGACAACACAAGAGAACGTCCTTGCCGAGCCTCTTTCGTCAGACCAGTCCGCACATTAGTGTATTGAAGCCTAGCTCTACGTAGGAGCGCCGGTAGCTCTGTATGATCTAGCGGCCACGGGTTCGAGCCCCGCTCGATGCGGAAATGTCTCCAACCGTAAGCGGGGTTCCATTGCAAACAGCCTTCAGTATCACCCTCTCATCATCCTGATATGACTGCAATGCTGTTGAAGAGGACATAAAATCGCAAGCCAACCAACCATCCTAGCTCTACTTCCATAAGATTACAATGACAATTGCTGTTAGTATAAATCCCTTTCAAAAATGGGCAGAGAGTTCGCTCCTACGGGAGCAAACCCAGCAAGCACATGACGTCGAAATGACGTCGATGCGACGTCATTATGACGTCATGTGCCTGTTGGGAATTCTTTTCTTCAAGAGTCGAGCCCCATGAGAAGGGAGGCAAAATGAAACTGGCAGAATTGCTTGATCTGAAAGTGTTCCCAGTCACCATATACACGAATGCATGCGTAGGTCTGCTATGAGTCTTCTCTATTCTGTTGCGCGCATAGAGCCGCGTATCCCATGCTCCGCCAAGTTTTCAATGACATTACAAACTGATATTCTTTAACAGAAACTTCAGATTTTCTCAAACAAATAATTATTCTAAAGCCGTTTAATTCTGTATCACATGTGCCTTATAGCACGTGCAAAAAAATAATGCGTAAGCACAATCTGATCAGAGTCCTTTCAAATAACAAATGATCTAGCAGACTGTGCAGAAGATCGCCTCAGGCTTTCAATTGACTTACAACAGACTCTCCGGATGCGCAAGCGGACCCGAGGCTTTCGATTATCATGAGGAATCAAGAGATAGAATAAGTGCAAACAGAAGAACCAGATCATAATCGATTGTTGATTAAAATGCCCTTTTCGATTCTGCTATCGATTTCGAAAGAAAATAATCGATGTTCAAAAATATACATCGAATATACAATTTACACTATTCATAAACATATTCATGCAAATGATTTGAATAAAATTCTAAGAAATGATTCGATCTCTTGAGTGTGATAGTGTTTGATAATAATTGATGATTGATCGTAAAGCTCACCCCAATTATTTTCGATGATCGATTGGGAAAATCATTCTTTGTTGTATACATGTATTATAAGGCGCATTTGGTATTTGCGTTAAACTTTTGAAAATAAAAAACTGCGCAATTACAGTCCTGCATATATTTTTTGTTTATCATATTGAATTGTAAATTATCATGAACTCGCATGCGTATAGCAATACCATTTCACCAAATAGTAAGCAAAATATGTCGGTGATACATTTCGTCATTTGCCTTATTTCTTTGATTATAAGACGGTATTTTCCGTCCAAAACAATCTCAAAGATCTAGATTGCAAGACGGATCTAGATCTTTGGGATTATTTCGGAAAAGAACCCCGCGTTTTATAGCTGGACTAAACAAAACTGTTCCAAAATATTTGCGGTAATTTTGGAAGGTCAAACTTCCGTCTTATAATCGAATATGCACGGTATTTGCAATGTAAATATCAACATAACTGGTTATAACTGGACTCCGACGGACGACCGAATAACGTAAGAACTCAACTAATATATTTCAGGAGAGCACTTTGCTTACTGTCAAATCCTGTACTATTATTTTTTTGTACTACAGTACATATATGTAATTTCTACGAATAAACTATTGTTTAAACCAACTAGTATATTTGAGCCGCGACATCACCAACAAACCCATCGAAGACTCAGATCAGCCTAAGCATCCACTCAATCTGATCAGAGTCTTCTCTGTCGGCGTGGCTACCCTTTAAGTGCAAAGTGAAGACTCTGATCAGACAAGGCGGATGCCCAGGCTGATCTGCGTCTTCGCTGGGCGCACATGCCACTTTGTTGGTTTTGTCGTGTCGCGGCTCAATAAAAAATAGTAAGACCCGATTCTGATCACGAAACTACAATAATTTGATGATAACTGAACAAAATGTGTTTAGTTTCATAGGTTGGTTACATTACTGACAGTCAAAGCATCAAGGCAGTAACGCATTAATAATCTGACCACTGACAGGGAACACCCAAAAAGCTCGAATCAGACAGGGAGCCCCTGTGTAGCTCAATGGATTTAGCGCTGGCCTCCTAAGCTAGCATAAGCAGGATTACTTTGCACACACTTTCATTATCACCCTGTCATTCGCTCGATTTGATTGAAATTCTGTTGAAAGGGCCGTCAAACCACAAATCATCCATCGTCATCGAATCAGGTTCTATTTATTAAAAAATCGACATGCATGTACAAAATATACAAACTGTTTCAAATGAGCCGCGACACGAGAAAACCAACAAAGTGGTTGTGCGCTCAGCGGAGACTAAGATCAGCCTGGACAGAGTCTTCGCTGTCTGCATGGAGGTATAGCTTAGACACTTAACTACCCATTAAGGACTTAGTAAAGAATCTGATCGGACTTGGCGGATGCCCAGGCTGATCGGAGTCTGCGCAGGGCGCACAACCACTATGTTGGTTTTCTATGTGTCGCGGCTCATTAATTTTGTTGAAGAAATGCTCAAAGGCGCGTTCTCGTTATACTGGCCCCTTTTAGCATTTTTTTCGTCCTCGTCCAATTCCTGACACCGAGTCTGTCTGTGACCTTTCCAGTTCATGAAAGTGTCGGGCCTGGGGGGGGGGGGGGGGGGGGGGGGTCGGCCTGGGCGGGGGCGGACGTCGAGTCTGTCCGTGTCCTTTTCAGTTCAAAGAAGTGTCGCCTTGGGGGTGTTGCGTTTAATTTGCGTAAAATAATAAATTGTTTCGGAAGAATTGGCTCAAATGGCATTTCTGCCTGTCCCCTTTCTGAGACAGAAAATATTCGGCATTCTTCGCCAGGAAATGTACCCTACGACAAGTGTGAACAGCCAAAATGCAGATCCGCTTTTCTGTTTGCATAAACAATGTGTGGGTTCTAGGCTATATATGGCTTAACTTGACGAAACTTCCCAATTTGTGTGCTGATGCCCTGGCCTTTACCTGAGTTTTGGCTCTTCGTTTTTGGCATAAAGCATCTTTTTACCCAAAAATCAATACACCGTAAAATTCTTAAAATTTGGGACGCCTAAAATAATTACCGAGAGATGGTCAGGTTTAAAGGACATGTAAGTTGGCAGGTCCTATACACATATATTTACATATCGTATAACCCGATAACTATAATTGTAAAGAAAAACATAAAATTAAAACAAAATACGCATATAATTTAGCGTAAATAATCAGTTTTGTGTGTCTACAGTTACGCACCAAATGTGCATGTATTTCTATGCTATAGTTACGGTAATTTTGGGACTATAGTCAGTGAGGAATACTTAAGGCTGGGACTATTGTCAATAAGGACACTTAGGGCTGTCAGACACTTATGGACCCTACATAAAGTATATCTGAATGAACGGAAAATATTTTTTACCAATGACACAAACAGTATTTGCATGAAAACAGCATCATGAACAACAACAACAACAAATATTTATCATCTCATTAACAGCCTCCGTCTCGTCAATAAAAACCATCCGGAAGCCACGGTAGCAAGTAACTCACCATGAAGCCTCAATCGGAACACCGCTCGACCAATTCCGTGATTCACGGAATTGGCCGAGCGTGCTCCGATTGCATGAACCCTCTCTCCTCGAACACTGGCCACAACGTCAGAAAGTTAGTCGGCACGTGGCTGGCTTGCCACATGGCGTTCCCCTCCCCACACCCACCTCATTTCCCGGGGGATCATCTTCCTATGGTAAGTATGGTACTTGACGCTGGAATAGCCCTCATTTTTTAGGTTGGTTATACATCAATAGGTCATCAAATTCCACACTTCTATACATTTATAGTGCTAAGAAATCCAAATGGTATTTAAAATTAGTCCCCTCTCTATATGTTATAAGTATACATTATAATTTTTTTTCTTCTTCTCTTGTGGAATTGATCTTTATGCCATTCAAATAAATAATGTAATGGGTCACGTGCAAAGTGAATGAACCCCGAAGGGGTTCATGTAAACTTTGCTAGTGACCCAATGTAGTTTACACTTCGATAAACATCGGAAAAATTAAGTTCATTGCTTATATTTACATTCGTTTCAATCAAGTCTTTCATGAAAAATCTTGTATAAGCGCTAAAATTGAAGCATTAAAACATGTACACGCAGTTTCTTCTGCTAACAGCAGAACGGCATGCATGACTTCATGACGTTGCTGACGTCCAATCAGGTTGTAGAGAGCCATTGTTTATTTTTACGTCATTGACGTCGCGTGTCTCAATGTAATTATTGGAATGTAAACTACATTACGTTCCAATGGTTTACTATAGGGCTTTTCAGTAAATACACCAAGAATGTAAATATACATGAATATACCACTAGGTACAACCTCGCAGAATCCAATTCAGTGAAGGTTGCTATTTTTAGAAACACCATTACTTAATTGCCTCTAAAACCATATTGTAACTTTCAAAGTGTAATTTTATAGTTTTTATGCTAAATTCACAGCTGCAGCTAAGTTTTGGCTATCGCCATGGACACTTATTCACGGTTTGTTTAAAGAATCAAATTTTATGTTTTTGCTGCCTAAAATTGTTCCAAAGTGTAGTCTGTTCCCTAAGGTAAATAGGTGTACTTTTTTGACTGCCAGTATACATGTATAGGGTGGGTTTTGAATACATCAGGTGCACACGTATGTACCTTTTGAAAAGTCAAGTTACCCCCTCCCCACCCCTGCCGGGCCTCATCCCCCAGCACATCATCATCATATCAGCATTGGTAGCAACCCAAAACAATATAAATGAGATCTGGCAATCAACTAAGACTTGGATTAACCTGCACACCTCTGTCACTTGTAACTACGGTCTGACTTGATCAATCTTTGCCTAGTCAGAGAGTAGAATGTTCTGCAGATCCAAATCATACAGGCTTTTGTTGAGACATGGATGCGCAGGCTTCGCAAAGGCTGGTCCGAGTCTGTTTTGTCGATATATCCTCAAAGCTCCTTCATAATGAATAATTTTGGCAACTCACTGTAGATTCGAACTCGACACTTTCCGTAGAATTAATAGCGGAAAAGCCCGAAAATCTTAAGAGGTGTGTTCACTATTCAACATTTGATTGGACAGTTTCGGAATAAACAGCCAATCGTATGACTACTTTCATTCCGCCACATTGTTGACATATTGCGAGCGACAGCATGGTAAGTTGGGTTTCTCTGTTTCAAGTTTAATTCCTTCTTTAATTAACGATCTATAAAAATATCTGATTTTGTATTTTGTTTCTTTTTCAGACTACCTACACAGATAAAGGTCCCAAGGTGAGTGTCAATGATTACCTGAATAACACTGACTGAAAATAATTTGGTAAGTTTGACCTTGAAAAATCAAAGTCGATGCAAGGTAGGATTCGGGTAAGTTGTAGTTCGTACCTGATCTATACAGAGGTTGCTGATCTGCATAATATTTACAGCATTCCGGCTGTGAATGTTGTGAATTTCTTTTGGAAAATAACTTAATGCAATATTCAGTCTTATATAACTAAGAAATAGGCTTTGAAGGTTGTCAATCATCTGCCAAAGGACAAACATTGTGGAAGGACAAATCTGCATATCCACTATCCTCTAATTTTCAAAGTATATTGTTGCTTGTATTTTTTTGTTCTTATACAAAAATGTGTATATGTGGTCAAACGACGAAGCTACCACCACAGTAAACTTTTCTGATCTAACCATGCAAAATGTGATTTCCACATTCTTTCATGTTGCAACAAAGAAAAAAAAAAAAAAAAAAAAAAGCCAGTGACACCAGTGTTCATTGTGACAAGATCTGTTACCTCCTGGTAGGTGCAGATTCTGCCACCTTTAGGTGACCCCATTCTGGATGAAATACATGGAAAATATGAAAATACCCTGCAGTTTTGATCATGTTTGATTATTTGTCCTTAATTGACAAATTTTGGGGACTTGTATCAGTGATAAACTTTGGAAGGTGATAGTTGTCTTACCCCCTCCATACGGTCTATTTTACAGTCTGGGAAGACACCTGACCTTCAGCAGAAAGTAGAAGAAGTGCACTATCTGAAGCAAAAATTACAAAATCACGCTTTCCCATCTTAGTCACCTTAATACCTGTCTTAACTGATATTATTTCATTGATGGCAGTGAATTTGTAATACATATTAATTATGAGCAATCTCTAACCAAAATATGTAAGATCCAAATGGGTCTCATGGTCACCTGTCTTACAACTAGTCCATCACCATAATTTCTTATTGTCTATATTGGATCATATGTAAATTGGGCCAAAGAAAAAAAATGTCTTGTTTCCTGTTGCATCTCAAACACTTGAGGATCAGTACAATGTAGGTAGGGAAACTTTTTTTTTATTAATACTTTTTTGTATGATAAATGGTAATGTGTCAGAAATGTTTTGGAAAACTGTTCAGAACTTTAGACCATGATTGGAGCAGCCTGATCTGGGTATACACTGATTGATTCCTAAATAATTATGGTAATGCTGCTGCAGTTTGGAAACAGAGAGCTGTGCATGCATAATTTAGAATGTAGAGAAGACTTGAAGGTTGAAGTGCCCTTTGTCAATAACATTTTACAATAAATATATTAAATATTGGAACAGAACTTTAGACCATGATTGGAGCAGCCTGATCTGGGTATACACTGATTGAATCCTAAATAATTATGGTATTGCTGCTGCAGTTTGGAAACAGAGAGCTGTGCATGCATAATTTAGAATGTAGAGAAGAGTTGAAGGTTGAAGTGCCCTTTGTCAATAACATTTTACAATAAATATATTAAATATTGGAACAGATAGGTCTGATCAAGATCAGTACAGGACCAGTCTGATCAGGTTCTACACTATGCTTCTAAAGGAGCACTCTGATCAGGTTCTACACTATGCTTCTAAAGGAGCACTCAGATCAGGTTCTACACTATGCTTCTAAAGGAGCACTCAGATCAGGTTCTACACTATGCTTCTAAAGGAGCACTCAGATCAGGTTCTACACTATGCTTCTAAAGGAGCACTCAGATCAGGTTCTACACTATGCTTCTAAAGGAGCACTCAGATCAGGTTCTACACTATGCTTCTAAAGGAGCACTCAGATCAGGTTCTACACTATGCTTCTAAAGGAGAACTCTGATCAGGGTCTACACTATGCTTCTAAAGGAGCACTCTGATCAGGGTCTACACTATGCTTCTAAAGGAGCACTCTGATCAGGGTCTACACTATGCTTCTAAAGGAGCACTCTGATCAGGTTCTACACTATGCTTCTAAAGTAGCACTCTGATCAGGTTCTACACTATGCTACTTAAGGAGCACTCTGATCAGGTTCTACACTATGCTATTAAAGGAGCACTCTGATCAGGGTCTACACTATGCTTCTAAAGGAGCACTCTGATCAGGGTCTACACTATGCTTCTAAAGTAGCACTCTGATCAGGTTCTACACTATGCTACTTAAGGAGCACTCTGATCAGGTTCTACACTATGCTACTAAAGGAGCACTCTGATCAGGGTCTACACTATGCTTCTAAAGGAGCACTCTGATCAGGGTCTACACTATGCTTCTAAAGTAGCACTCTGATCAGGTTCTACACTATGCTTCTAAAGGAGCACTCTGATCAGGTTCTACACTATGCTTCTAAAGGAGCACTCTGATCAGGGTCTACACTATGCTTCTAAAGGAGCACTCTGATCAGGTTCTACACTATGCTTCTAAAGGAGCACTCTGATCAGGTTCTACACTATTTTTCTAAAGGAGCACTCTGATCAGTGTCTACACTGTTTGTCATTCCATCTTCATCTTTCAGACACATTGCAGCACTGAAAACTACACTGTTTGACTGTTCAATTTTTAGGACAGTTATGGTGAATATTTTAGGTGTCCCATTTTTAGAATTTTTATGGTAGTTCCATGAGTACATGAGTAGTTGGAGGTACACTTTCAAAAGCCAAATATTTTGGGGGTGACAATGTGATTTGCTTTGCATGAAAAGATAACTTGCAGTTTGTGTAAACAGGGAATGCTCAGGTCTACCTGCACATAGTCTTTCCTCCAGTTCTTCTTGCAAAAACATTCTACAGATCCTGGAAAATCTACCATATTAATCCTGTTGAATGCCCCAGGGGCTGTGCATTCTACTAAAGGGGGAGGGGGTGTAATTTAGAGCCTAAAGAGTAGAAAACCAGCCACTGCCAAAATACCTTTCATAAACAGAATAAGGTGACTGGGTATACTTTCAGAGGAAGCAACTCTACAATATTTGCCACCCTTCTCAGTGGGGGATCAACTCTCAAAGAAAAGAATTTGCTCCTTTAGTAGCAAATTCTTTTCTTTAAGAGTAGACCCCATTGAAAAGAGCTACCTCATCCAAAGAAGCAAACAGGAATTCATGCAAGTTAATATGGAATTTTGTTTTGAAATGAGGCAGGGGCCTTTATTAGAGCAGGGGCATTTATCAGGATTAATATGGTATATATGGGAAAAAAATTTAGCCATTCTGAACTGACTTTGATGCACATGTTATTTGAATATATATTGTATTTTCATAGCTTTAGGTACATTTGCACAAAATCATTATAATTGCTTCTGTTAGGTAATTCTAAATTCATGTAAGATTCTTCTTATTGGACTTTCATGGGCACAATAAAATTTTTTTAACATTTTACCACCAAAAAAAAAATTTACATGTTGGAATATACAAATTTAGTTTGTTCTTGTTTTTTCAGCCAGATGCTGGCAAATTTGTATCATTTCACAGAGTGAAGTTTTGGGTTGGAAATGCTAAACAGGTAATTTCACTCATACTATTATGGAAAATTTTATTCTGTCAGTGAGCAAATATCCCTGCCTTCCTTGGCTGTTAACAGTATGCATCACATATTGTTTGCATTTGAAAGTAAACAGATCTGCTTCATCTCTTCCCTCCCCCCTTTCCCAGGTCCCAGGTCATGATATTAAAACACCATTCCAGTTCATTTTTAGAGCAACCTTTATATGCTCAATGCCAGTCAAATTGTTGGACTGGCATTGAGTGTATAAAGGTTTGCTTATAAAACAGACTATTGTGGATCATAGCATGACTGATATAGACAGGATCTGCTTACTCTCATATCAGGGCTGTCCATATAAGGGCATTTGTTGCTAATTATAGTGTAAGTTTACTTTAGGTGGAAGGATACACTTTTTAGGGGAAACAACTCTGCCATTTTCCGTTTTGCCTCTTAAATAGGGGTTTACCCTTTAAGGAAAAAAATTGCTCCTAGCACAGTAAATTCTTCCCTTTAAGAGTAGACCCCTTTTTGTAAGGGTTTTGTCACAAAAATTGTTCCCTTTTGTAAAAAGTGTCTTAAAAATTCTTCCCCTTTGTAAAAATGGCTGAAAAATGTGGAGATGTACCCATACACCATAAATCTTTATAAGTCATACAGAGCACCATCTCTAAGGAGGGCATGAAACTGGCTGGTGCAGAAAGGTGACCATATCTTAAGGGCTATGGAGAGGCCGTATGCATGAAGTTGGCTGTTGTAGAAAGGTGACCACATTGAAGAGGTTAAGGTGTATGGGTCTACCTCCATGTTTCTTGACTATTATCTAATTATGGTGGTGGATATTCAACAGCGCTTATTCATATTTCTGCTGATATAATACTAGTATGGCACCAAATCATGTTAGAAAAACCACCTTGTAAAGCATGTCGTTTAATGTTTTGCATAATCTACAACATAGAAGCTGATTTACAGTATTTCTTGGGACATTAGATAGAGTTTTTTCCCCTTTCAAAACAATCCCAAAAATCTAGATCCATCTTATGGATCTAGATAGATTTTTAGGATAGTTTCAGATCTCTCATAGCAAAATTTCATCACTGATTTAGATATTTGCCGTCATCCTCCTAGACTAGAGTAGAGATGAGAAAATACCATTTTATAGCCGAATAAATAAAGTATGCTTCTTCCTGTATTTCATTTCTTTTCTTTTTCTATGTTTTCTGTTGCTAGGCAGCAGCACACTATGTTGCCCGGCTCGGCTTTGAGCCATTTGCCTACAAGGGTTTGGAGACTGGGAGCCGACAGATAGCTGCCCATGTGGTGAAACAGAACAAGATTCTGTTTGAGTTCCAGTCTATGATGAACCCTGGAAGTCCTAAGGATATGGGTGACCACTTGGTTAAACACGGGGATGGAGTGAAAGATGTTGGTTTTGAAGTGGAAGATGTTGATGCCATATTTGAGGTAGGGGCAATTTTGTTGTATGAAGTCAAACCCAAAGATCCCTTGCAATACAAAAATGGTTAGAGAAGTGTGTGGAAAATCTGAAGTAATTTGTAGCACACTTTTTCTTTTGTGTTTTCTGTAAATAAGGGTATGAATAGTAATTCAGGGATAATCCTTTGCTCAATATAAGGAGGGGTAATAGTGGTAATTAATGGATAATTGTCAATATTTCTCTTTAAAACATACATTGTGACATCTGGAGCTGTGATAATTTTTCTGTCTGCAGGAGACAGTTCTAATGAGTAGTCATTGCACAGTTAAAGCACTTACCATATACTGTGGAGAATTAACCAAATTTTTTCTGAGAGTTTCTGAAACTAACCTTATCTAGAGCTGTTTCCTTGGGTGATAAGTGTGTGGTTGGGTAGGCTGATCTGAGTCTTAGCTTACAGCACACGCTTTAAAACATTGTTTCCGTGACATCCTTCAACTCAAAACAGTGCTGTAGACATGAAATTCTTAAGTATTTGCATATAGAGGATCTTAGAGTGGTCATGTCATATGTAATTTATGAAACGAGCCTTCAGCGAGTTTCATAAATTTCACATGAAATGACCACGAGTGTAAGATTCTGTTTATCATATGACTCTTTAAAATGGAGTTTATCACCTTCAGAATTAACATTGTTTCAACAAGAAAACCCATCATTGACACGGACCTTGTCAATGACGTTACATGTACGCACCAAAGTGTTATAACGTGTGGTCATACGATTTTTATGACACAACATTATCCATTGAATAACAGCGTCATCATATGATAAATAATATTAAACCTGTGTTTTCTCAAGTTCTGTTATACTTATGTTCCATAGAGAGCTGTAGAGAAAGGAGCAATGGTAGTTCAACCTCCAACTGAAGAGTCAGATGACGATGGGACCGTAAAATACTGTGTGATCCAGACATATGGTGACACTACCCACACTCTTATAGACAAGACAAACTACAAAGGACATTATCTTCCTGGATACAGAGCAGTCACCAAGGCAGACCCTCTTACTAATGTTTTGTGAGTTTATGCTTTCAACTGTTTTTCATGAATCTGACTATCAACACTAAAAGTGCCAAAAATGAGTGTGGATCCAGATGAGGTGGCTCATAATGAGCAGCCTCATCTGGATCTACTCTATTTGCCCTCAAGTATTTGAATCCTCACTAACTGAATAATTCTCATTATCATATAGCTTGGACGAAACGTTGAATTTCTGTAGACATTAATTTTGTCGTCATATTTGGTAATACTCCTTCAATTCCTATAAAGTAAAAATATTTGCGTTAGAAGTAAAAATGTTAGAAGAAAGACATATATTTTTAACTTTTACTCACATAGTCAACGTCGTAGAATGTCATCTGACTTGTCATTGTGTGCAGTGGAACCCTGTGAAAGTAAAGTTAATGTTCACATGAAATGCAATCTAACAAGGAAAGCAGTTTTACTTTATTAAAGCAAAAAGTAGGTACAACTTTTTTATGTAACTATTAAGGCAATAACAGTTTTCCTTATATTTTCAGTATCAAAATGTATTTTTTTTCCAAATATGCTTACTATTTGTGTAATAACTTATTTAAAATATATATATAGTCATATTATAATATTATAAAAAGCAAGTTCTATTACCTAATAATATATGGTTTGTATATGGTCATGTGTTTACATTTTCACCTTGCTTTCACAGATAAATATGGTTACAGTTGCATTTTGGATTCAGAGTTAATTTGAATGCAGAGTACCTTCAAACTAAGGAGCTATCATATTATATTGCAAAGCATGACTGGGGTTAAGCTCTGTATTTGTCCACCAGTAAAGGTTTAGTTTGAATTCATACTTATAAGATATGTGTGTAAATATGGGTAAGGGTAAAAAAGAAAATGGAAAACAAGAAAAAAAAATGGAATTATTGTTAACCCTCCCAAACGTGTTTTACTTGCGGCTCTGATATGTGTTTTCAGACCAAAAGTGGGATTAAATTTTGTGGACCATATTGTGGGAAACCAACCTGATGACCAAATGTGTAGTGTAGCTGAATGGTAAGTTAAAATATTTCACTTTTGAAGAGAAATGATATATAGACAGTAGAACCTTAAAACCCAGAAAAAACAGAACCAGAAAAAACCCCAGAGAATCAGAAATAGGGTTTTGAAGATCATTATTGGGAAGTTTTCATATTTTTCAGTTAAAAAACATACTTGTGCTGACTAAGTGAGGCAGTTCCAATGCAGTGCCATATGAGCCGCGACACGACAAAACCAACAATGTGGTCTTGCGCCCATCGAAGGCTCGGATCAGCCTAGCCAGCCGCCCAGTTTCACCAGACTCTTCGTTAATTGCTCAAAGGATAGCTAAGGGTCTAAGCTACCCCCATGCGGACAGTGAGGACTGATCAGACTGGGCGGATGCCCAGGCTGATCTGAGTCTGCGCTGGGCGCACAACCACATTGTTGGTTTTGTCATGTCGCGGCTCATATGTGTTTGTGAAGTATACTGAACAAAAAAAAAATTACATTTACAGTCACATTGGATCTCAGAAACACTTCACTCAAATCTCAGTATTTAACCAAGGCTAAAATTTTGAAGTAAGAAGTAAGTATTATGATTTCATTCATTACCAAATGGTATTTTATTCATGCCATTTCATTTGAAGTTGCAGGGGTAGAAAATCAGAAGTTATGTTTTCAATGTATTTAACATTCCTTTTTTTGTTCAGTATATTTACAGAAGGTGGTTAAAAGCATTAACTATTAAACATTTGGTCTCTCACTGCTGTGGGTTCAAGCTTTGCTTCGTCTCGCCCGCTCGTCATGACGAGTGGCTCATGCTGGAGGACAAGTGAAATTTTTGACTGTTCCTAGTGAAATCAACATTTCTGTGGTCTTGTTGGACGAGTGACAATTTCAAGAATTTTCCTGTCTTGCATTGCCAATATAAGGGGTGGGGGACTGTCTGACATGATTTTAATTATAATTCTCTTGTTCAGAAAATCTAGGTTTAATGAAAACAGTGTAGGCAGAATCAGATCTGGCTCTACACTGCTTGCAAAGGTCCATTTTATGAGATCCTAACCATTAATTGGTCAGTGAAATTTTATTTTTTGTATACTTTATATCCTACAAATTCTAGGTATGAAAAGAATCTCATGTTCCATCGGTTCTGGTCTGTAGATGACAAACAAGTTCACACAGATTACTCCGCCCTGCGCTCCATTGTCGTCACCAACTATGAGGAGACCATTAAAATGCCAATTAATGAACCTGCTCCTGGGAAAAGAAAAAGTCAGATTGCGGTATGTATGGGTAATTTTTGTAAAAGAATCTAATACACTCAACTCAGAATATTTCAAAATTGAAGTTATTCCCAAACAGTTTGATCAGGGTCTACAATGTGTGCCATTCACTAAGCATCACTTGGATGCATTAACCCGTGTAAAATCCACTTCGTAAGAATTTTTGAACAAAAATTGTCTGATTTTCAGGTGTCTGAAAGTTTAGGGTCATTATGGTAGGTCTACAGAGAAAAATTAGTAGTTTTACCTGTGAGGAGGAAAGTATGCTAATTTTTTGACTAGAGTCAAACCTGTCTTTGAGGCCAACGCTCCCTAGTTTTTGACTAAAAGATGACTAGAATGAAATTTTCTACAGATAAGAATGTGGTCATGAACTCAAGGACATCCAATAAATTCAAAAATAAGAAATTGCAAAATAAGAATAGGTACAAACATAGTGATTTGTATAGTGTTATTCTTTAACAGGAGTATGTGGATTACTATGGAGGTGCAGGTGTACAGCATATTGCCATGAATACAGATGACATCATTGAAACCGTGAGTATTACAGCACATTAAAATGAATACTGTATTTCCTCAGTTGTTCACATTTGACCTCATCATGGTGCAAAATTGGCACACTGTGATGTTAGCAACGTGATTTATCGCAAATTTTCACACAAATTTTCCTATACGCTGAGTGGGAAAAGCGTTAACATCATGTTAGAATAAGGTTTTAGACATATTAATGTGTAGCTTTTGTTATAAATGGTATAAAATATCTCGGATAGTACTGTAACAGTACTAAACTTCAGTGTCTCGAATCCTGATGGTTCGTTTACCTAGCCTGGCTAGAATAGGTTCATGGGTCCCTAGAGGTCAGTCTATAGAGAAACTAGCCCTGGATGGCTGGTACTACCTTTGGCTGGAACTAATTTTCATTGGTCCAAGCCTGTTTGAGCTATTGAAGTTCTACGGTATTGTTTTTTTTTTCTATTTAAAGGTTGGTAACATGAAGGCTAGAGGTCAACAATTTCTTGAAGTGCCATTAACATATTACAAGAATTTGAAAGAGAGGCTGAAAAAGTCAAAGATAACTGTCAAGGAAGACATGGATAAGGTAGGTGGGATGGCTGTTTTAGGTTTATTGTAAAAATTTTAAACACAGGGACAGGGAAATATGAGTAAACTGTGCAGACCCAGATCAGACTGCTCCTTTTGGAGCAGTCTGATCAGGGTCTTCACTGTTTGCCCTTTCCTCTCCATATGGATGTATAACTATATTGCAAAACCTTTCTGAGTCATTTTTAAGACTATTACTTGGCATCATTCTGACATAATGAAGATGTGCATTAAAGTAAGTATTAGGTGTCCCAATTTCAAGAACTTTTATGGTAACAGCTGTTTGAGACAGCATTTCAGTCTATATTGGGCCAGATAATGTGTCAGGCTAAGATTAATCAAATTCTTCCATATGTTTACCCTTAAAGTGCCAAAAACAAAAAAGATACGGAAAACAAAATTCAAAAGGCATTTAGTCCAGGCCGATTCAGATTGAGAATTTAGACTTTTGGGCAAACAGTGTAGATCCTAATGAGGCAGCTCATTATGAGCCACATCATCTGGATCTATGCTGTTGCTAGTTTTGGCGTAACCCTAACAATTTCTTTCATGGTTGTTCATCCTAGTATTGAAAGTTGTCATGATGGTTAAGAATAACATGTTCTAAAACTGATATACTCCTGATTTAGGTCAAGGTCATTTGGTCATTAGCATGACTGTGCCCGTTGTGACAATGGCACTCTGCCTAGCAGTCACATTTAGGCGACAACGGTGCCGAAAGAGTTATAGAATCGATACCTTTTTGAAAGAGTTTCATCCTTCAGGGAAGCAAATGAGAAGATATAGAAGATGTCACCCTTTGTAAATATGGATGGAAAAGATGGTGGTGTACTAATATATACATTATCCATGCATTTATAGAAAAGCCATATGGTAAACCATTTGAACCTAATCTAAATTAGAGTTTAAACTTCAATAACTACATCGGTTCACGCGACGTTACATGAGGTTAAGTGATGTTAAAATAAATCATGGTTCTCAGATCTGATTTGACTTAAGCAACTTTATGACGTCATTGTTACGTTGTCGACGCTGTTCCACTTTTAATAGAAAAACTGCATATAATTGTTTTACTGCTTCGACTGTAACCTCTAACGCAAATTTGTGGTCAAATTATAGATAGTAAGAATGTAAATATAAGCAGTGAACTTAATTTTTCTGGTGTTTATCAAAGTATAAACTACATTTGGTGGCTAGCAAAGTTTACATGAACCCCTTTGGGGTTCACTTACTTTGCACGAGACCCAATGTAGTTTATACTTCGATAAGCAGCAGAAAAATGAAATTCATTCCTTAAGTACACCTGAAATATTTTTACAGCTCCAGGACCTGCGTATCTTGGTAGACTATGATGAGAATGGATACCTCTTACAGATCTTCACCAAGAATATGCAAGACAGACCAACACTTTTTCTAGAAGTCATACAGAGACACAATAATAGTGTAAGTTATCACCAAGGTCTACTTAAGACCTCTGAAATTCGTTATTGATTGTCCATTTTCTTTCGTCGAATTCTCACAACTATGTTCCCCAGGGGGCTCAGTGGAACAGATCCATAAGATCCACCTCCTGGCACCAAGTCTGTCCATGATATTGATTGTCCAAAATTTTTTGTCTCCAGGAATTCATAGGACTTGTGAATTGTAATGCTGTCAGGGCATTCATTAGAAGAAATGTAGTAGCGTATTGGACATGCCCCTATAAGCACACATCATGGTAATGATGAGGCATATGACATAAGCGCACATATTTTTAGTGGTGTATCCCTTTTTCGCCAGTTAACAAGAGCTGAAAAATGCTACAGAATCTTTCAATTTTCATTTGTTAAGCTTCTCTTTGTTTCCTTTAATACATAATAAATCATTGAAATGTGCGCTTATAAGAAAGAAAACTTTCTACAAGTATTTGCTGCATCTTGGAAAAGTTAAGCGCACAGAGCGCTAAAAGGGTCGATTATGGTAGGTCATTTATGAATCAGCAACCATTTGCTGGCAACAGATTTTGGTCAGGTCATGGCTATAGTAACACATTTGATATCTTTCATTCTATTTTGCAGGGTTTTGGTGTGGGCAACTTCAAATCTTTGTTCGAGGCCATAGAGTTAGAACAAGCTGAGAGGGGAAATCTCTGATTGGTTGGAAATGATCATCAGTGGGTTGTGATTGGTCAGTTTAGAATCTCACAATAAATCAAACTTTGGATTGGACAATCAAGCTATAAACATGTTTAGAAATCTCGGTAGAATATCCATAGTCAAAAAACCAGAGGACCATTGGTCCTGTAGCTCACCTGAGTCCATTCATCCTCAGCGCTCAAGGGTGGGTAACTCTAAAGTAAATTGTACAATGTGGCCTCATTTCAACGCTGACTGAGTTGTTAGTCTATGGAAACTTTAAAATGCCATAGCAATGAAACCACGTGAGCAACAATAATAGAAAACAATATTTATGTAGTGGCTAATGTCATGAACATGTATGCAAAGAATCAGCTTCATCCCCCTATATAGTTTTGAGGAAAAGATTTTTGAATATTTTTTCATTTATGTTGCCATCATGGCAACTAATCAAATTCGGTGATTTGGACAAAATTAATATGAATATGAATCATAGAGGACTACTCAAGAAACATTTCTGTAGGAAAAAAATCCAAATAACTGCAGTGAGATAGCAAAAATTGCGGATTTCCATTTTTCCCATTATAAGCCAATGGCAGCTTTAAGTTGCCATAGCAACCAAACTGGTGGGGCAGTTGCCAAGAAAGACAGTATTTTTATAGAAGGTAGTACTAAGATCCTTTCTGTGAAGTTTGAGCTTTATTGGTTGCATAGTTTCTGAGGAGATGATTTTTGAATATTCTTTCTATTTTTAACCATTCGGTTGCCATGGCAACCAGCCAAATAGCTTGATTTACATAAATTTGATACGGCTTGTTGGGGACTACTCAAGGAACATTTCTATGAAAGTTTTGTCAAAATATCTGCAGTGACATAGCAATAAATGCAAATTTTCAATTTTCCCATTATAAGCCAATGGCAACTTTAAGTTGCCATAGCAACCAAACTGCTGAGGCAATTGCCAAGAAAAACAGTATTTTTATGGAGGGTAGTACCAAGATCTTTTCTGTGAAGTTTGAGCTTTATTGGTTGCATAGTTTCTGAGGAGATGATTTTTTAATATTCTTTCTATTTTTAACCATTCGGTTGCAATGGCAATCAGCCAAATAGCTCAATTTGCATAAATTTGATATGGCTGGTTGAGGACTACTCAAGAAACATTTCTATGAAAGTTTTTGTCAAAATATCTGCAGTGACATAGCAATAAATGCAAATTTTCCATTTTCCCATTATAAGTCAATGGCAACTTTAAGTTGCCATAGCAACCAAACTGCTGGAGCAATTGCCTAGAAAAACAGTATTTTTATAGAGGGTAGTACCAAGATCCTTTCTGTGAAGTTTGAGCTTTATTGGTTGCATAGTTTCTGAGGAGATGATTTTTGAATATTTTTTCTATTTTTCACCATTCGGTTGCCATGGCAACCAGCCAAATTATGCAATTAACATAAATTTCATGTGGCTGATAGAGAGCTACACAAGGAACATTTCTGTAAAAGATTTATCAAATTATCTGCAGAGAAATAGCAATAAATGCCAATTTTCAATTTTTCCCATACAAGTCAATGGCAACTTTAAGTTGCCATAGCAACCAAAGTTCTGAAGCGATTTGGATAAAAAACAGTATTATTGGTTCCCCCTGCCTATAGATGCTATATATGAAATTTGGTAACAATGGGCCTTGTAGTTTCAGAGGAGATGTTGTTTGAAAATATTGACGGACGGACGACGGACGACGGACGGACGGACGGACGGACGACGGACGACGGATGCCTGCCTATACTATAAGCTCACCTGTGAGCCTTCGGCTCAGGTGAGCTAAAAAGATAAAGTGGGGGTTTTAAGATATTTCTGGAACAATTTTTTGTTTATTCTTCTTAAAGTATATGGGTGCACTTTCAGGGGAAGCAACTCTACTGTTTTGCCTCCCTATTCATAAAGAGTTAACTCTCCAAGGAAAGAATTTGCTCCTTTTTAACAAGAGATAATAATGGATTTTATGATAAGTCTGGGAGATTTTTTTTAATTGTCCTTAAGGTTTTTGGGTACTCTTTCAGGGGAAGCAACTCTGCTGCTTTGCTTCTCATTTCAAAAGGTTCAACTCTTTAAGGAAAGAATTTGCTCCTGTTGGAGCAAATACTTCCCTTTAAGAGTAGACCCCTTTTGGAAGGGCTACTTTGCCAAGGGAAGCAAGCAGGAAATCATTTTAGTTGTTACCCTTTAACGGATGACAGAAAAAGAAGGGTGTTCTCATTTACCTTAAAAACATACATGTAACCTTCATTGGAGCCACCTCACTGAGATGGTTCTAATAATGGGCTGTAATGTATATTGAAATGGAGAGATTTTTTTTTTGCAGAGGAATACGAAAAATGTAGAATTAATACACTCAAAATTATGATTTTCAGTGTGGTACTCAAATACTTTAATTGATTTATGATTTGCCAGTTATTTTCGGGTTATAACTCAGATCTGGTTTGAAGTAACGCAAGTTGGGTTCGAAAGAAATGTATTGCTAGCCTTGAGATTAACTTTAAACTAGATCTGAGTATTCTGACATAGGCTTGTGACAATCTCAAGCTTATGTCATACTTGCCAGTAATACATTATTTAGTCTATTTTTATGGGACCATTTTTTTGTTGTTTGTTGGTATGGCACTGAAGCAGTAGTTATAGATAAAAACATGTTTAGAAGGTGAATGGATACACCTTCAGGGGAAGTGACTGTTTTTTTCCATTTTTGTCTTCCTTCTCAATAGAGGTCAACTCTTGAAGAAAAGAATCTGCTCCTTTAGGAGCAAATTAAAGGAGCAAATTCTTTCCTTCAGGAGTAGACTCCACTTTGGGTGGGCATTGTCCTCATTAGAAGCAAACAGGAAATCACAAAAGTTATTCCCCCTTTGTAAAAATGGTGGAAAAAACAGTTGTACGCATACACCTTTATAATGTTAAGAAAACTGTCAAAGAAAATGAGTCTGAGGAAATATGCAGTCAGCAAATACTCAGGTCAGCCTATGTGTCCACACAGCGTAATACAGAGTCTTCACTTTTTGTTTTACCTGCAACTTGCAGAAGCAAGGCATAAGTATTACTTTGCCAAAGTCACCGTCATCGTCAGCGGCAGTGATGTAAACTGTGCGTCTAGGTTTAGCTCTGTTTTGTGTCAATGTGCAGGCAGGTGAGACACTGCTCTCTGCAGAATTCTTGATGTTAACATTACATGAATCTTGTCAGTATTTGCAGATAGCCTTGCTGATTGGGTTCTTGTTATTTTTGCTTATATCTAAAGGTGAAATGGATAACTATTTCAGGGACTGTGTATTAATGAATCTATCTGCATGACATATTTTTATTGGGTACTGTAAACTTGTATTATAATTTTTACTATATTTCATGCTGTTAATTTGCCATGCATAATCTCACTTAAACAGCCACTCAGTTGACAGATTGAGACTAAACTATTCTGCTAAATGCAAGTGGCGCATATCAGAGGAGCCATCTTGCAGGCCATTGATATGTCAGGATGACAGAATATGTCATATAATGAAAGTGAAAGTACGGTAATATGCCTAAACTTTGGGACATCAAAAATAATAAATTTTCCATTTGGGACAAATGGAAAATTAACTATTTTAGGTGTCCCAACATATATGCACATTACGGTATTTTAAGTTAACATGTTGATAAAAACCTTATAGGAATATAAGAATCCATCATGTCTGCCCATGTAAGATAGGAAAATCTCACCCGAGGGGTCAGAATTACAATCAGAGATGAGTCTTGCATGGCGCCTGGTTAAAATTCTGCCTCCAAGGTTGAGATTTACCTATCGTACATGAACTAGCTCATGATTGAAAATTTTTCTCCCACTTTTGGTTAAGTTATCGCAAATTGGATTAAGTTTCAAGACAGGAAAACTTCAACTTTTTTACCAGTGACATGAAGTAAATTTTGAGCAGTTCAGTATGTTTATCAGGTCTCAACATGGGTGTAACCACAGTTTGGGCTTGGAAAATAGCTGGGAACAATCTGTTGAATTATTTTTTTTTCTTACAGAAAACAAACACAAAATGCAGCATCAGCCCCTAATTCTACGAGTTATTAGTTGCTAGCAGCATTACATGACAATCACAGGTCTTATTGACATCATTAAAATTGAGTGACACCAGGAACCTATGATCTGTTACCTTATGTTGTTGGCCATTTTCTTCTTTTAAAAATGGAAACATTAATTAAAAGCTGAAAACTTCTTGTTGCTAATGGGAGAAAGATGTTGCTAATGAAAGGTAGAAGTTTCTTCTTAGAATCTGAAATTCTAACTTGAATATGTGAAAGTAGGAGAAACTGGCTTTGGAGGAAATAAAAAGATCAGTGTAATGCACTTATGATTGTTTTGCATCATCTGATTGGATAAAGTCATCGACTGATTGGATAATGTCAAAAATTTGTGACAGTATACCCAGACCTCATTAAAAATGTCGCTTCTCACGGGCTCACGTCTGATTTTATGCTGCTGAGGACGCTCAATGTGGGTATAAAGAAGCAAACTTTGAACAGCAAAAATACCATAAAGTGTATTAGAATGGGGATACTTGTTTCTAAAATTGTCATTTAGGGAGGTAAATTGTTAGATTTATGATCGCCAATTGCTTTTTATGGTGATGCGGTAAAACAAAATTTTCAAACATAAAACCGACAATTTGCTTCCCCAAATGACAATTTTGAGTAGGGTATCCCCTAATTAACCTGTCAGAGGTGGCCGTTTATTGACAGACAGTATAAGTGGAGGTTTTACTGTAATAGTGCTACATATGAGCCGTGACACGACAAAACCAACAAAGTGGCATGTGGGCCCAGCGAATACTCAGATCAGCCTGGGCATCTGCCCAGTCTCATTGGAGTCTTTGCTGTCAGTATGGAGGCAGCTTAGACCCTTAGCTACCCTTAAAGAGCACAGCAAAGACTTTAATCAGACTGGCACATGCCACTTTGTTGGTTTTGTCGTGTTGTGGCTCATATAGTTTTGTATGTGCTTAACATTTTTAAATTTAATTTGTATATAGTCATTATTGGAATTGTTTATCAAAATACATAAACATGTATATATTTATTAATGCAACTATGAAAGTCAAGTGGAATGATACCCAATTTAAAAACCTACTTTTCAAAATGCTTAGATAAACAAAACCTGTCCATGTACAGGATAGTTCGCCTGACAGCGCCTCCTATCGCATGAAAAACTTTGTTGTAAAATCTTGAAGTGTGAGGCCCACACCCATGCCAATGCTGTTGCCGACATCAGGGTGACAGTAATAGCTCTCTGTAGTTTTGTACAGGTGAGCTAACAAGTAGGAATTGTATAACCCCCTCAGTAGAACTGCCTTGCCAAGGCAGTTCTAACATGGGATGATGGGGCTAGTAAAATGGGGTGACAACATATGTTAGAAAAATCATTTTTGAATGATCGTCACTCCTTATCTGAAGCACCGTGTTTCACGGCTCTTCCCTTTCAAGTATATTTTGTCAGTATTATCTTATTATCAAAACCATATCCATGCGGAACAGTATTCAAATCAATGTTGTTGTTCAAACTGAAATGTAAAGATATTTATAGATACAAATTTTTAAGAACTACATGTATATATATTTTTGATATTAGTAACTACCCCATTCCACTTGACACAGTTTGTGGGAAAAGATTTTATAATGGTCATTGTATAGTAAATCATGTATCAACAGATCACAGAAACATTCCACAGGATGCTTTTCATAACCTCTGCGAAGCAATTTAGAAAGAAAAGTGTAAAGGAAGAATTGAAATGTAATAAATGCCACTTACAAAGATCAGATGAGCACTGCGACATAATCTTTGTGGTCTGCACTTAAGGCAAAAATTGAAATCCCTCAGAGAGAGAAATAAATCATACATTTGCTAGAAAATCAAAGAAGAGATTTAGCTTATTTTATAATAAAATGCTGTACTGAAACATATACATAATTATATTCACTGCTTACAAAGTTTCTATAAGTAAAGTATTATGTTGTCAACTTGAAGCCAGCAGACCCAGGTCAGACTTTTGTCATTGTAAATAAATCATACTCGTTTGCTGATTAAATTCCAGCATTATGCCCAAGGACCAGAAGCTTTAGAGTTTAAGGTGAATGATTGCACTATCAGAGAAAGCAACTCTGCCAATTTAATCTTTGCCTCCCTTTCAGTAGGTGTCAACTCTCAAAGGAACGAATCTGCTCTTCTAAGAGCAGATTCTTTCCTATAAGAGTTGACCTCATTTGGAAGGGGTTCCACATCCAGGGAAGCAAACAGGAAGGCACACAAATTGTTTCCATTTGTAAAATTGGCTGGAAAATGGGGGATTGTAACCACACACATTAAGACATGCTTCTCATGATGGGCTAAAATTTCAGTACAGTGTGAATTTAAGGTGCATGGGTATACCTCTATATTTTTCCTTCTTACAATAAGGGAACACCTTTTTTGACTTTTAGCTTTCTTGGATAACAAGACACTTTTAAAAGGGTGTCTGCTTCAATAGAAGAGGAGAGGAGCAAATTTGTTCTTTTAAGAATTGACCCCTTTGAGAAGGGAGAATTGACCCCCATTGAAAAGGGCATAGCTGCTCCCCTGAAAGAGTACCCATTTACCTTAAATGCTGAAGATCTCTGTAAGCATCCCTCAGTATTATTCAGAAAGCTGAAAATCTCCACAAGCATTGCCCAATGCAACTTTGATATGTTGACCATCTTTGTATACCTTGCTCAGTGTAATATAAAATGTTGAAGATTTAAGTATTAAAGAATTTCAAAGTATTGCTCACTCAGTGTAATTTTAAGTATTTATGGATTTTGTAAGCATTGCAGTGTAGTTGAAATGTATAAAGTCTTAGTAAGCATTGCTCAATGTAATTTGAACTGTTTAAAGCATTTCTCAGCTCAGTTTGAAATAAGCATTATACAATGTAGTTTATCTATGTAAGCATTTATTGTTGATAAATGTTGAACAGTTTTCTTGATACGCATTGCTTATGTTAATAGAACTGTTGAAGATCTTTGTAAGTATTGCTGAATTAGATATTGTTGGCTCAATGTATTTTGTATTAATGTAGATTAATGTACTTTGGAACCTTGAAGAGCTTTGTCAACACAGTTTAAAGTAATACTAAAATTACATGCATAACACTGTAAGCATGATTATAAGGGTCAGGCTGTTCAAAGCATGCTTAGCTAAACGAAGTGTTATCGGTTGTTGAAGATTCATTAAGTCTTGTAAAATCAAGGACGCTGATATGTTTTGCTGAAAAAAATGTGAGAAGCTTTTGCACTCAGAGCAAAACTCCCCACATTTCTTCAGCAAAAACTAACAGTGTCTTGGGACTACAATGCATTTGAAAATTCATCAGTTCATTAACAAATGATGTTAGTTTTGAACAACTGGGCCCCAATTTTCTTTTACAGTTGTTGACATTGTCCATATGTAAAGCAGTTCAGTGTATGTTGGATCAGAGTTTTATTTATATTTGATAACCCAGCTTCAATGTAACCAGGGATTAATGTTTTATGTTTTGTAACAAGTCTTTCTGACAAGGATCCTTGTCTGCTATAAATAGTCAGTGCTCCAGATAAGAAGGGGTAACAGAGATAATTTTGTGATAATTAGCCATATTTCTCCACAAAAACATATTTTATGACCCATCATTAGAACCGTCTCGTCGAGACGGTTCTAATGAGGGGTCACAACATATGTTTTTGTTGAGAAATAAGAAAAATTATCTTTGAATTATCCTCAATACCCCCTCTTATCTGGAGCTCAGGGCCCGGTTGTTCAAAACTAACGACGTCATTAGTTAACGTTTCGTTAGAATTTCGAACATTAATATCTCAAATACGCCAATATTTTTTGTTGAAAAAATGTGAGAAGCTTTTGCAATGCAAAAGCTTCTCACTTTTCAACCAAAAAATATGGGCGTATTTGGTTATGAATTCATAAAACACTTAACGAGTTGACCTCTTAAAGAGCTCGTTAAGCTAACGATGCTTTGAACAACTTGGCCCTGAATAGTCATTTAAAATTTTTGTTTTTGTTTGATCTCGTACTTATTTCTTAACAATGAACACCTGAAAATATTGCTCAAAGTCATAAACTTCCATGTAAATAATAATTCATATGTTCATAGGAATTTTTAATAGAACTTTTTGAGGTCTCGATAAAGATGGGCTTTTATGGTAAAAACACTTAAAGTGCTAGAAATGAAAATAGTTGAATATGCAAATAGCATAGATTCAAATGAGGTGGCTCATAATGAGCTGCCTCATCTGGATCTACCCTGTTTGCCCTCTAGTCTTTGAATTCTAGATATGATTTAGCTTGAATAAATGTTTTTGAAATTCTGCATAAATTTTGTTGTCTGCTTTTTGCGGCTTTATAGGTTAAACAAGTTCTGTTTATTTGCTCTAAAACATACATTAGAAGGCAGTTCTGATTAGAGGGTAATTACCTAGGATTTATATGGCAACCCATGTTATAAAAAAAACCCCAACTTTTTCTTGATCTCTTACTTTTTGAGTTACATTGCTTGAGTAACTGTGCTTCTTTTTACAAAGCATCAGATAAGTGGAAGTTAGTTTGGAGGGGAAAAAAAAAGTACATGTATATTTCTTCAAATTAGTTTTGCATTTTTTCTGCTATAAACACTTAATTCAGAAAGAATACACTTACGATGAACGAAACTTTCAATGCTTTAATAATAGTCTTGTTTTACAAAAAAAAGCTGATGTGAAATGTCAAAAGAATAGTTTTAAGAAATACTCTGTTTTTATAACAAATTTGAACAAAGTTTTTCTAGCTAATCTGATGCTTTGTTTTGTACATAAGCTCATTTGCTTGATAATGCTCACATTTTTTCTTCTTTTCTTTCCCTAGTTCTTTGTTATAAGGTGGAAGTTTATTGTTTCCAAAACAATCCTGAAATCTAGATCTGACTTGTAAAACAAATCTAGATCTTTTGGAATGTTTTGGAAGAGAAAACCCATTTTATAGCTAAATTACACGAGTGACCTACATATCTGCCATAATTATGGAAAGGTAAACTCCAATCTTGTAACTGAATAAAATCGGTTCCTGCTTTTTATTACTTTAAACCTTACCCTCAGGATGTTAACGATGTTTTTTCAGGCAAGTCTTTGGGTCCCATTATAAAAGGTATATTTATACTCTTCATAGTTTGGCCACCATTTATACAAGGGTTACAACTTTAACATAACTATATTTGCTTTCTCTTGGTATGTAAGTTTGTTCTTCAAGGGGCTAGTCTCAAAGGAAAGAATTCTTTCCTTCGACACTAGCCCCTTTAAAGATTATGCCCTGTGAGAAGGGAGACCAATTCTTCTGCATTCCATCTCTTGACATAGTGATCTTGTGCCTTGAGCCAGCTAATAAAACCTGAGATTGGAATGATGCATGCCAATTCTTGACATAATGCTTGGGTCAGCATATATTTATTAACCAAAGATGATGTTTTTAATTTCTTGGCATAATGCACTTTGTCTCTAAGTAACTGTTTATATAAACAGCTCAGCATTATGCTTTCTGTTTCTTGGCATAATGCTTATTTTGTTGTGAGCCACTTAATATAAATCAAAAGATTGAAAAGATGATTGGATTTCTTTGGAATTTCTTTGCCTATTTCACTTCTGTTTGGTAAGCTTATATTAACCAAAGATCGACTGGATGCTTTTCCTTTAGCATAATGCACTTAAGTCAGCTTAAATAACCAAAGATCTTGCCAAATAGTCATCTCATTTTACGTATTTACAAAATGTATGGTGTGGACAAACAAATGTATAATACTGTATACTTCTATTATTTTAATATTCTTTTTTGTTTTCAAATAAAGCAATACTCATCATTTGTGTTTATTCTCTTCTCTTGTCTCCTATTAAGGTGTATAGATACACCTTTATGTTTTTTTCTGCCATTTTTGCAAAGGGAAACAATTTTTGTGACTTCCCGCTTGCTTCCCAGGATGACAGGCTCTGCCAAAATGGAGTCTACTCCTAAAAAAGACTATTTCCACAGGATCAAAGCCTTTCCTTTAAGAGCTGACCCACCCAACTGGGAGGGCTTACAAATGAAAATGGCAGAGCTCCCCTAAACCTTAATAAGTCTGACATTCATTCTAAAGATGTCTCCAAGAGATTATTGCATGTCAGGAGTCAGAGCGCCAGATAAGAAGGGGTAACAGGGATAATTTAGAGATAATTTTCTTATTTCTCAATGAAAACAAGTTGTGACCCCTCATTAGAACCATCTCCCTGAGACGGTGCTAATGAGGGGTTACAACATGCTTTTTTGGAAAAATAAGGAAAATTATCTCTAAATTATCTCTATTACCCCTTTTTATCTGCAGCACTGATTACTGAGTACACCATGTTATTATGAAATCATATGAAAACATATGTTGTGACCCCTCATTAGAACCGTCTCGACGAGATGATTCTAACAAGAGTTGTCAGAAGACAACAAAGCGCGCCTTATGGGTGCCTGACTCTCAGTCACAAAGACCTACAAATATATCAGGTCATCTGCAGTGTCAGACTGAGCCATTATCCCAGGTATATGATGAATACATACTAAATACAACTCAAAATATGAAGCAAAAGCACTGAATGATTTATGTCTGAGTGACCTCAAATTCCCAAAGAAGAAGTTAATCTATAAATAGTTTTGGAGACACAAGGCAAAATCAATGAACCATGAAATATAGGTCACAGTGATCTATAAATAATATGAGGTTATTCTCCATGTCAGACTGATCCAGTATGCCAGATATGATGTTAATCCATCAAACAGTGCTTGAAATATAAGACAAAATCACTGGACCATGAACAAAGGTCAAGGGCACAGGAGTCTGCATGGTAGCTTTGCAGCTGCTGCAATTATAGGGATATGCTATTTGACCAAGTATCAAGTCTCTTCTGTCAAAGGTTTCATCAAAACTAAAAAAATTTGCCTTAAAAACAGTGCCAAACAGCAAAGTCAGTCAACCGTAACATATAGGTCAACGACATACAATTGTATCATGCAGCTGCTGCAGTCATATGGATGTATATATGTACCAAGTATGATGATTGTAGCTGCTGTAGTTTGTAAGATACAGTGTTGAACATCGAGTTAAACGCAATTGTTAACATTGGTTAACCTGATCACGGACGCCGACGAGGACACTGACGCTAACACGGACGCTAACGCTGACGCTAACACTAACGCATACTCGGACTACGACGCCGGGGGTAGGGGTGGGTATCGCCACTGAAAACCGTATCGCGATATATCACGATACACTGGTCCGTATCGGGATATGTATCACGATATATCACAACTTTTTTTAAGTACGTACTTCCATGTTACATTGTACATGTACATGCTTTTACTGTGTTGTTTGCTTCTGTCTTTTATTAAATGATTGTAATAAAAAATGAACATCCCATACTTTACCTGTTTATTTTAACACCAAAACAAATTATAACCAGCTCATGTACTTTATTAAAATGCAACTGTTACAAGTCTGCGAATTCATTTTATTTAACTAATTGACTTACTTACTGACGTGACCCTAGTGACCATGCATCCGGTGCATGACTTCTTTATTTGTTACATCGTATTCTGCCCTGACCCAGTTTTGCCCCAAGGCGAGAATGAAAAAAGCATGCAGATTTTCAACACCAGTTGTCATCAAAGATCAAAAGAATTGACACGTGTCTGAAGTCTAGGTGAATCATTTTATCGGTGACATGAAAAGGAAATACACTAAATAATCGGACAATAATTGCTGAGCAAATATTGTAGACCCAGATCAGTCAGCACATTGGAGCAGTGTGATCAGAATCTGCAGTGTTTGTCAACAAAATAATGAAACTTCCCGTAAGTGAAAATGTGATATACACACACAAAAAAAAAAATGTTCCAAAAGATGTTTGAATATTTACGTAAGTTATGAATGGGAATATGTGTCAAAATGATCATACTGTTGGAGTGATAGGATCAATTGGATACTGACAAAAAGGTTAAACTGGACACCACGGTAATTTTTGTTTCCATCTTTTGGGTGATGATTACGGAGATAACAGACAAAAGAGGAAGCGAGCCTCTAGCAAAAGTAAACAATCAAAACCTGTTTTTAAAGATCATCGGCTTTAATTGACTTTCCTACCTAGATCCGTTTTATAAAAAAAGGAATATTTGAAGCAAAATACTAACAAAATGAAAAGGAAACTGTTAATTACAAGCATATAAAACGTTTTCACGAGAATGTCCGGAAACATCCGAAATTTACCGAGCGTACCGGTATGGCCAAAACGTATCGTGATTCGTATCGTTGGAATTTTGAATCCTGATTTACCGGTATACCGGTAATATCGCGCACCCCTAGCCGGGGGTATAGCATAAGCTCTCCTTTGCTTCGCAAAGGCGCGCTAATGAGGGGTCATAACATGTTTTTATGGAAAAATAAGGAAAATTATCCCTAATTTATCTCTACTACCCCTTCTTATCTGCAGAACTGATTATTGAGTACACCTCCATGTTTTTATGACTGCAGTTTGCTCATCTGGACAATGAAGCCATTCGAAAATGAGGTCTACCTCAAGGGAGCTAATTCTTTCATTTATGAGTTAACCCCAATTAAGAGGGGAGGCAAAAATGAAAATGGCAGAGTTGCTTCCCCTGAAAGTGTACCCATTCACCTTACATAAGACATCTCACAGATTATGTGACAAGATGAATCTACATTTCCAGATATGACTGGCCTTTGCTGCTAATTTGCTGACACATTTTCATGAATCACATCGAAGGTTGTGGTTCTTCATCTGAGCTGCCTCAGTGAGGCAATTCCAATGAGAAACAACAATGTGACATTGTCCTAAAATTATCGTCAACACTTTTTCCTGGGGCTCTGCACAAACCTCAAACTCTTGTAGTCCACTACGCCCACGTAAAATGGCAATTTTCTGAAATATTTAGTTTGTCATGAGGCAGTTTTCTTGGATTTTTTCTTCACAACTTTAGGTGGTCCCTTTATCTTGAATGTGGTTCTGAAATGATACACAGTACATACATATGAACAGGTTTCTTTAGGAAAATAACATTATGCCTACATATTTATTAAATGAATTGCCACATTCCAGCACCTCCACTACAATATTTGAGCTGCGACACGACAAAACCAACAATGTGGTTGTGCACCCAGGGCAGACTCAAATCAGCCTGGGCATCTGTCCAGTTTGATCAGACTCTTCAATAAGTGCTTAAAAGGTACCTAAGGGTCTACGCTATCTCCATGCGGACAGTGAAGACTCTGATCAGAGTGGGCGGATGCCCAGGCTGATCTGAGTCTGCGCTGGGTGCACAACCACTTTGTTGGTTTTCTTGTGTGGCAGCCCATATATGAACAGAATGAAACAGGTTTCCTCAGACTAACTGATACATTATGTTAACATTTACATGTATATTAAACCAACTCCCACCTTCCAAACCCACCCATGCAATATTTCTGTTTCAATCAATCACAGGTATGATACAAATTTCATCCCATTTTATAATCTATACAAGGATTTGTTAAGTCTTCCAGTACAAATAAAATCAAGTTTGAAATCAGCCTAGTTTTTTATCTTCTGGAAACATGTAGAATATGTTTTTGAAATTTTACACTGGAAAGCTGTCACAGAAAGCGTATTTAAAATCTGTTAGTTTTGAACAACTTGGCCCCGCAGATTTCTTGCTATTCAAAGTTTTTTATCAGCATAGGAAAGACTATGATCAGACTGCACAGATGAGAAATCTGATTTGAATCTTCTCTGCTTACATGTGCTAAATGACACCATTTCACCAGATGCCATTCAAATAACATCACAACAAATGCTTAATTGTCAATCAAATTGATAGATGCCTAGCTGTCAATCAAATTCATCTAGCTGTCAGTCAGTACTAATAGCCCATTATCATTTTCATCAGAAATGTACACCACTTCATCAGTGACTTGTCAATAGTTCAATACTACCATCAAAACAGAGTGCTGACATCAGTAAGGTGTACAAAGACACCTTAATGTTTTACAGTTTTCCTGTCATATTTACAAAGGAAAACAATTTTTGTGATTTCCAATTGCCTCTCTGGACAAACAAGCCATTCCAAAATGGGGTCTACTCTGAAAGGAAAGAATATGGTCCTGTGGAAGCAAATTCTATCATTTTAGAATTGACTCCTATTGGGCAGGGCAGCAAATATGAACATGGCATTTAATGCTCAAGCTTTTTTGTCCCACTATTTAGTCATTATGGTATTACTGTAAAAAATTCCCTACAAGACCTGTCAGTGGGACAGGAAAGCTCGCCTGACAGTGCCTTGCCAATCACCTAAAAAACTTTAATGCAAAACTTTAACATTTTGCTAACGCCGCTGCCGCCGATGCTAGGGGTAGTGAAAATAGCTCTATCTGTACATTCGTACTAAGCTAAAAATGGAATGTCTAAAGGACAAGGTTCGTGAACCTGCTTTATCGGCCCTGTAAATTGGCGAAAAATCGAACTCGCTTAAGAACAGCGGAATTGTGCTAGTTTGTATGTTTGGAATCTCTACTGTTCGAATGGTCACTTGTTTCGCTATTCTAACCTCCCTCTTTTATGTAATAGGTCAATATAATGGGGTAGGGTAGGCGTATTGATGTTTGATGCGAGTTTTTGCGTCTTTGATGGCAAATTTGACTATGGGCACAGTCGCCTTACAAAAAGATTTTTTGACAGTGCTTAGATACTGTAATTATCTATCGATTTTTAGTAGATATTTTTTGTAAGGCAGCTGTGCCCATAGTGAAAAAATAACTTTTCCATTATTTTCAATGACAAATAGCTGAGATAGACGCGCCAAGTTGTAACGTCACGGTTTCTTACGTCACATTGTAGCGTTGGGTGACGTCATTGGCAGAAAGTACCTTGCCGTGAGAGACAGCTGATTAGTCAGGGTTAATTGACCGGTAAATAGGTATATACCGTATAAATCATATCTAACGTCCAGGGGGTGTTGCATTTTACGAAAGTGGGGGAGGGGCGTTAGTTAGAGCCGAAACTGTAATAAATCAGCCACTGCCAATACACCTCTTATAAACAGTAGTTTGGTTAAAGGGTATTCTCTTAAATTTTGCCTCCCTTCTCAGTAGGGACGGGGTTCAACTCTTAAAGGAAAGAATTGCTCCCCAAGGAGCAATTATTTCCTTCAAGAGTAGACCCCATTTTAAAGTTCTACCTAATCTAGAGAACTAAACAATCATATCTAACTTCCAGGGGGTGTTGCATTTTACGAAAGTGGGGGAGGGGCGTTAGTTAGAGCCGAAACTGTAATAAATCAGCCACTGCCAATACACCTCTGATAAACAGTAGTTTGGTTAAAGGGTATTCTCTTAAATTTTGCCTCCCTTCTCAGTAGGGACGGGGTTCAACTCTTAAAGGAAAGAATTGCTCCCCAAGGAGCAATTATTTCCTTCAAGAGTAGACCCCATTTTAAAGTTCTACCTAATCTAGAGAACTAAACAATGTTTAATGCAAGATAATATAACATTATCGAAGGGGGCGTTTTTTGGAGCAGGGGTGTTTATTAGGATTAATACGGTATTCTAGCTTTGCTGCGCCCAAACCAAACTCAGCGAATTTGACGAGAAACGGTGATCTACGGGGAAAACAGCTTTGGCTTCCAAATCCTCCGGACGAGTGGGAAGATGGGAGCACATACCAGACAGCTTGGCACCCATGTCTGAAATAAGCCAAGGATTTGCGGTTCTGGTTTACTGACCCAAATATAGCATTTGTTCAGAAGTATGAGTAGGGTGTAAGGTGGTCCACTGAATAGTAAAAGAAGCAATGTTGCGGGTGAGAAAGCAATTAAGTTTGCAAAGGGAGAAAAGTGATAAAAATCTCAATCCATTATTCCACTAACCATATGCATATTTACTGTGCATGTAACTGGATAGATGGATGGATGAATTGTGATTTTACGTCCTTTTCAACAGTATTTCAGTTATATCAGGACGATGGGATTATGATAATGAAAGGCTGTGTGCAATGGAACCCCTGATATTAGGAAAGATTCTCGCCTAAAGCGGGATTCGAACCCGATCCGCTAGATCAGTAGGCCAGCGCTTAACCCACTGAGCTACCGGGGCTCATTTTTGCATGTAAAAACAGTATGTGAAGTGAGTTCCAGAATGCAATACAACCCCGTTTACGGTTGGAAAGATTTCCGCATCCAGTACAGCGGACCTCGAATCTGTCATCGCTATTTCAACAGGCCTGGCGCTTAACCTACTGGGCTACTTGTTGGGGGGGGGGGAGGGAGCTGTTTTTCGGGGCGAGAGGTGTGTTAGGGGCGGGGAGGCGGATTATCACTGTTTATGTTAGGGGCGGGGAGGCGCGGATTATCACTGTTTATGCGTGTGTACAAAAAAAGATAATTCTTTTCAGCCCATTAATTATATAAATTGCTGTTTTTATGGATCAGTTTCCCTTTTTTGTCCATTGTTTTTCAAAGAACAGCGAGTGGACACAGTATTCCCCTTTCCGTAGTTCCAAAGTATCCCCCCCCCCCCCCCGAACCCACTCCTCCCTCCCCTTTGACAGACGGTACTAGTACTTAAATACGCCTCCTACAGCTTGTCATGAATCAGTCTGAAATTTTGCAGGCTTCTGCCCCCCCCCAACCATTTACTTTTATTGCTTTTGCAAACGGGCATCGGAAGACCAACCTAGCAGGTGCTTTGTTTACGCCATTTCTTTTACCGATTTCCGGGGTCTTTCATTATCACACTCCCATCGTCCTGATATGACTGAAATACTGTTAAAAGGATTTAAAACCGCAATCATCGATCCATCCATACTCCGCCCCCCTCCACTCCCCAAACACACACACCCGACTTCAGCTATGCATACTCACCCCTGCCCCCCCTCCTCTCCCCAAACACACATACCCGATTTCAGCTATGAACTGCAAGAGTTTATCAATTTACGATTTACGCACTATATGACAAGGCTACACTGAATAAAGATTTTTTCCGCTTCCATACACTAGTTTGATGTTGCAAGCAAACCAAACATGTCTCACCGAGTATTGGTATTGTAATCATTAGTTTTACTACTGATCAAGACAGGGACCGTAAATCCATAAAGTTAAAAAATCTAAACATTGGGGAAACCTACAATAATTACTGTAACTGTCCTAAAATTGAATATTTTTTTCATTGTAGTAATTTGCATGTACCTCAAAGATGCAGATGGAATAGCACACAAAGTAGACCCTGGAGCAGTCTGATCTGGGTCTGCACATCAAAGATCAATGTCATAGACTTGTGGAATGCGATACCGTACCAATATTTTTATCACTTGCAGCTCCCCGCAGTTTGGCCACAGAAAGCATGGAGGAAAGGATAATTAAGCTGCATGTCGAGCCGTGCTTGAAATGTGCATCAGTGAAAGGATGTTTTCATGTTAATGTACATTTCTTTCAGACAACTACATGTAAATGGTCAATCATGAAAAATGTGCTTCTGCTTTTGTTCAAATTCCATTATTGCCATTTCGCGATGACAATTTTCAAATATTTATTTAACGAAGCTTCCGATGACATTTCACTTTGTTCTTCAAATTATCTGTTGATGTCGGTTGGATCAATTATGTCGTAATGGAGCATTCGGAATGTGCAATTCTGTACGTGGTATATTCTTGCATATTTTTATAGTTGTTTATGTTTATTTCTGATTATTATTATTATTGTTATCACTATTATCTTTTTTCCAGCTCTAAAAACGAGGTTTCCCATAAGGCTCAAGGGAAGGAAATCAGATGGGCCTCCTGGCACCGAGTCGTCCGTGTTCTCTCGTATTCAAAGAAGAGACTTTGAGTTCGATATAATTTATTTATTTACATGTAGATGATAAAAAATTAAAATGAAAAAAAGTGCATTTCACTTTTTACTATAAAAGAATATTTAAGCAATTAACTTAGAGGAAAAAAATAAGTGTTCTTAAATCTATGATCCCTCGTTGAATTGCTAGTGTTAAATTTTTGTGGGGAGGTTACCAAAACAGGCCAGAATTTAATCTCGCATGAGATGGATGGATAACTTTTGATTTTATGTCCGTTTCAACAGTATATTTAAGTATGAATGGAAAGTGCTATTGAAAGATTGTGTGTAGTGGAACCCCAAGGATTTCCGCTTCCTGTAATATTTCAGTCTACATTGTATATCGAGCCGTCATCCAGAGAGATGGAGAAAGAAAAGACATGCTAGGATAGAATAAAATGTCCAAACAATCCCCACCCGCAACTACTGCATGCACAGTAGGCCCTTGTTCCAGTTTTTCAAATTAGTCGGACTCATTGACACTGAAAACTACGCGGCACCATCGCCCAACCACAAGCAGTTCGGTATATGCCGAATTTCGACGGATAACGACATAGGAAAGAATATCATTTCCGTTTTATTATTATTATTATTGTTATTATTATTATCATTATTATTATCATTATTATTATTATTATCATTTCTTCTCAGAACATCAGAACTCCAAAGCAAACAAAACTAATTTCATAAAAACATAAATAAATTGTCATGAATGACAAACAACAGTTTTGCTCGGAATTAGTTTGCGCTTCGCATTTTGTCCGCAAAATAAAACGTACGTACATGTAACAAAATTTTGTTTTGCGGACAAAATTCTAAACATAAACTTACACCGGACTCAGAAATAATAGTGCCTTATCAAATATGATAGTATAGCAAAAATTGAAATCCACAGACTTTTCAAGCTCTACAACCGTCACTATTACATGTAACACCATCATGCAGAGGCGGGAGGCGAGAGCAGGAGGAGGGGTGAGGTTAATTATAAAGATTAACAAATACATACGAGCTCCCGCAGAAAAGAAATAGCAACACCTAATTGACCTCGTTAAAGAGTGGCATCACAGAGCAAACGGAAAAGAGCTACACAGCAAACTTATAAGTTGAATAACGACGTTAACGTCGTAAAATCATTAAGTGCGTCGCCTGGGGTAGGGTATTTTAATGACGTCACAATTGCGTAAATAACACGCGAGACTTTAAAAAAATCCATTTTCAATCGCAGGAAACACATAAATATGATATACAGGCCAACTTCGATATCTCGAATTCCAAAGGAATGGAGAACCCACTTCGAGTTTTCCGAAGTTCGAGATAGGCAAATTGTGACGTTACCAAAATTTTTGTTCTATACATGTACAATATCTTAACTTTCGTAGCGTCAGTATTTCTACAAAACCTGTGCAGCACGAACGAAGTAAAACTGTTTCTACTGAAAACGGGATTTAAATAAAGACAAAAATTATCCCTTCACATAGTTTTATTTTACATTTTGAATTAAAACATCAAAGAGCGCCGCTCAATACTGTTCAATCAATTAAATTTCAAAGGCGCCTACTTGACCGAACTTTCCAATCGAACGCACCTGACCTGTGACGTATACCCGGTTCAAGGTCTATTAACTTACACACAAAAACAGGTGATCAACAAAACAATGTCTGTATCGTTTCACGCAATCATTGGATAATTATTGTTTATTTGGGATAATTGATTGAACTGCGATCAATTAAAGACAATTGTTCGGTAAATCGTTCTTTTTCATTGTTATTGTTCGATGTTTGAACCAATTTGCTTTAGGACAAAAATATGCAGGTTTTTCATTACCGCAAAACGTCTACACAATCTTTCCATCGTTAATACACATTTTGACTTCGACACAAACAGTGGTAAAACACATGGAAAGTGTCGGAGGGGAATCAAAAATCACTTCGATATAGCAGTGTTTTCGTTATAAGCGAGTTCGACACAACAGAGGTCGAAATGCAATAGTATATAGGAGGGAATGTTCGGGAATGGGAGATCACTTCGACACAAGCAGGGTTTTCGAGATAAGCAAGTTTGACATAACGAAGTTGGCCTGTAGTAAATTTTCAACAATTTCTGAAACAAGGCCGATTTTGACCCTTCGTGAACCTTGTCCTTTATTACCATAGTTGCCTTAAAAATGAAACAATTTGGTTTTACAACACAGATGTGCATCCAGAAGATGTCGATTGAATTGCAAACAGTGTTGACCCTGACCAGACTGCTCTGCTCAGAGCAGTCTGATCTGGGTCTGTACGTTTTGCTTAGACTTGCCTGTCCCAATAATTAAAATTTTTATGGTATTTTTATGTAAGACAAATGACCAATATATCACCTTTAGGCTAGTAATTCTTCAAATTTCAAAAACATGACTTGTGCATTGTAAAACAAATGAAATGACAATAACAATCTACAGATGTCAGCTATTCTGTGCTGGCTGAAAAACTGCAAATCATATTTAACCTAATATTCGGACACTGATCCCACAGCCAGCAGTGAATACCCAATAGTTTTAACCATACGATTCTCCATGCCAGAATATAAAGACTTGCCCGAATTGTTTCAAATACGGCTGAATTGAGTGAATATTTCTCATAAAAAAATGTGGCAATGAACAGAATGCATTTTTGTTTATTAAATTATGGAAAAATAATATAGCGCTCATAACTGTTGACTGGAAAGTCATCATGTACTGCTTTAATTTGTGCTTGCAACTCCGTCAAGCTTATTTGCAAAGCAGTGAATTAGGTTTATTCCTCTGTTCTGTTCTGTTTTAATTCTTGTAACCACGTTCCCCAAGTGGCTCAGCTGTACGTAATCATAGTTGCACACACCTGGTGCTGAGTGTCAGTCTATCTATCCCTCAGACATTCTATGACATTTTTTATGAGAGTTTTGAGGTGTATGGATGCATTTTAGGGAAAGTAACTCTGCCATTGTCACTTATGCCATCATTTCCCAATGGCAGTCAACTCTTAAAGAAAAGAATTTGCTCCACAAGGAGCAAATTCTTTTCTTTAAGTGTAGACTATATACACTCTGGAAAAGCTACATTGTCCAAGGGAGCAGCCATGAAGTCACAAAAGTTATTCCCCTTTGTAAAAATTGTGGAAAAACATGGAGGTGTAAACATACATGTACATCTTAACTTCACAAGTAGATCTATAACATTTGAGCCACGACATGACAAAATCAATAAAGTGGCATGAGCCCCCAGCAAATACTTAGATCAGCCTGGGCATCCAACCAGTCAGATCAGAGTTTTGCTGTCCGCATGGAGCTAATTAACACAGACCCTTAGCTACCCTTTAAGCACAGAGCGAAGAATCTGATCAGATTGGACAGATGCCCAGGGTGATCTAAGTCTTAGCTGGGCACACATGCCACTTTGTTGGTTTTGTCATGTGTCACAGCTCATTTGACATTTGCTAAAATTTCCGGTTTAATTGTACTTACTGGCAAGTTGAGCAGATTGGACTGAATGTACAAAATACTGAAAGAAAAATAAGAAACAATATTTTCATCACCTTAATTCTATACTGTTGTAACTGGCATTTTGTTATTTTGGGAAAAATAAGATCCAAGATTAAGCACTTAATATGGAAACAACATTATGAGACTCGAAGTTGTGTGTTACAATGTTTTAAACCACATGACCATGTAGACATTGACCCTATGATCCCTCTGATATATAAAACTCTCAAAAACTAAAAATTTTCAGCCACAACAATTATGATGGATCCAGATGTGGGAGCTGATAATGAGCTGTCTCATCTGGATCTACTTTATTTGCCCTCTTTTTTGTGAATTCTCAGGATGAGATAGCTTGGACAAAGTATTTTTAAAATTTTGAGAAAAATTTCATTATCTACTTATCTTGGCACTTTAAGGATTTGAAACTAGAAACTTTTTTATGCCTTACCCATTTTTGGCATGTCTGTTCTTTGGTTAAAATGCTGAACTCACAATTCAGGGTCAAAAGTTTTAGCCTTTGAATTATTTCGTTTCACATTTTTTAACCACTGGCTAAAATGGACAAGATACATGTTCAAATATTTTTAACCTCTGGCTGAAATGGACAAGATGCAGTGATTCACTGCATCTTGTCCATTTAAGCCAGAGGTTAAAAATATTCGAACACTGTACTCACTGCATCTTGTCCATTTCAGCCAGAGGTTAAAAATATTCGAACACTGTACTCACTGCATCTTGTCCATTTCAGCCAGAGGTTAAAAATATTCGAACACTGTACTCACTGCATCTTGTCCATTTCAGCCAGAGGTTAAAAATATTCGAACACTGTTGAAAGGGCTACAAAACCCCATAGCATGAATCTGGCCAGAATAAACTTGATAAAGTTTTTAGCTTTCAGAATTATTGTGATTGTTCAGCTTGCTGCATACACACGTAGTTTTTATTATTTTTAATGAACTGTTATAGAGATTCAGATGTAAAATTAACCCATGTAGTAAGTGAGTAAGTTAACTCGGATTTAACATCCCACCAACAACGAGGCCATATGGAGATGGGGCCTTGGTTTAAAGTCTCATCGGAAAGACTTGAGAAGCGGGGGATCGATCTTGCGACCCCTGGATTGGTAGTCCGGCATGTTATCCACTACACTACAGCCGCTCCCCCATGTAGTGAAATTCAAGTGTATACTGAACTGCATTACAGAGTTTTAGGTGTACAATGTTTAGAGGTTCAGGTGTAAAATGAACAGTTACAGAGGTTCATGTGTATAACGGACTGCATTATAGAGGTTCAAATGCACAATGAAATGTGCCATAGAGGTTCAGGTGTAAAATGAACCATCCAATAGATGTTCAGGTGTATAATGAACTGCACTACAGAATTTCAGGCGTACAATGAACTGTGTTTAGAGGTTCAGGTGTAAAATGAACACTTACAGAGGTTCATGTGTATAATGGACAGCATTATAGAGGTTCAAACGCACAATGAAATGTGCCATAGAGGTTCAGGTGTAAAATGAACCATCCAATAGATGTTCAGGTGTATAATGAACTGCACTACAGAATTTCAGGCATACAATGAACTGTGTTTAGAGGTTCAGGTGTAAAATGAATAAATATACAGAGGTTCATATGTATAATGAACTGCATTGTAGAGGTTCAGGTGTACAATGAACTATGCTTTAAAGGTTCAGGTGTAAAATGAACCATGTAATAGAGGTTTAGGTAGATAATGAACTGTGTAATAGAGGTTCTGGTGTCTACTGAACCATGTTGTAGCAGAGGTTCAAATGTATATCAAAGTCTGTTTTAGAGAGGTTTGTGTGTATATACTTACTTGAAAGACATACTGAACAGACATAACCAATATCTATAAGATGTCTATGACAGAAACAGGCTGCCCTGTAGTCCACCTGGGCCTTTGGGGGCAGGGTAAGTGTATTTCGGGCTGTAGGGTCAGGTAGGAACACCCACTGAAAATATACAAAAACCTTGTAAAAACGATTTGAGTCATGACACGACAAAACCTACAAAGTGGCATTGTGCACCCAGCACAGACTCAGATCAGCCTGGGCATCTGCCCAGTCTGATCAGACTCTTTGCTGTTTCCTTAAAGAGTAGCTAAGAATCTAAGCTTGCTCCATGTGAACAGCAAAGACTCTGATCAGACTTGGCAGCTGCCCAGGCTGATCTGAGTTTTTGCTGAGCACCCATGCCACTTTGTTGCTTTGTTGTGTCACTGCTCAAATAGGCATATAAGGAAAGCAGGTATAGGTATATGATTAAATGAGTAAATGGCATACAATTTCAACACAACTATTATAGTTTAGGTATAATAAAGTTCTGTCCTTCCAATGGCTAAAGGGAGGTAAATGAAGTTCAAAATACAACTCAATAAAAGCTGAATTATAAACATATATGGAGACAATGCTTAAGCAAACACTGTAGATACATATTAGTCTGCTGCCAATCAGGGTCTGCGCTGTTGGTCAATCTGACATAAATATTCTGACAAACTTCTTAACAATAAAATCAACTTTGTTATATTTTTAGGATAACTAGAGTAATTTCTATGGACAAGTCAGAATATTAAGGGTAGTAACTGTAATCTAATACTGTAATAGTGACTGTTCTTGTTTCTGGATACATATCAGTTACAAAAAAATATCTTTTCTGATATTGATCTCTGATCACAGCTGTTATTGATTCTTCTGTGACACTGGCAAATTACCATAAAAACTCTAAGTGTTGGGACAGATAGGTCTGAGCAAACAGTGTGGCCCCAGATCAGACTGCTCCTAAAGGAGCAGTTTGATCAGGGTCTACACTGTTTTCCATTTCTTCAGCATCTTTTGGATGCAATAATCTGCATTGCAAAACCAATATGTTCTATTTTTGGACAATTACGGTAATAATTCTAGGTGTCCCAATTTTTTTAGAATTTTGTGGTAATTTAAACATTGGGACACTTTATCCAATTAAAATTTGAACAAATTAATTTTACTTTTTGGCAAAGTGTAAAAAAATGCTGGCTAAATAGGAAACAGTGTAGTTCCTGGTCAGACTGCTCCCGTTATAGCAGGCTGATCTGGTTCAGTCAGGAGCAGTTTGATCTGGGTCTACACTGTTTGTTTAGACATTCTGCTAGACAAATTTTCAGGTCATTACGGTATTTCTATATCGGGCACAATTTGATGTAAAATAGGTGAGCTTGCTAAATTAGACTGCCTTCTGACACTGCTTGGACACTGTCCAAAGGTTTATACAATAATAATGACTAATTTAATTTGCTTATTATACTATTTTTTTTTCTTTCTAAAAATATATTATTTTTCTCCAACTTTACATCTGACATCTACTCTTGAGTTACAACTGTGTCATATCACATGAATGGCTAAACTATTAAGAGTGGTGGGGGTAAATGTGGACTGCAGCGGCTTTGATTTTTTGGGGGTTTTAAACAAGTATAAAAATAGGCATTATAAAATCATGCTTTCATGTTGTTTTTCTTTCTGTGCAGGTTTGGTCATGATCTGCACTAGTTTGGGCTATTCTAGTCAGTAGTCATAATTTTATAAATACTTTTATCATTGAACAAAGTACACCTTATTTTTGTGAAAAATAATGGCTTTAGTAAAACAATATATGAGCCGCGACACGAGAAAACCAACAATGTGGTTGTGCGCCCAGCGCAGACTGAGATCAGCCTGGACATCCGCCCAGTCTGATCAGAGTCTTCGCTGTCCGCATGGAGGTAGCTGAGACCCTCAGCTACCCTTTAAGCTGCTCACAAAGAGCCTGATCAGACTTTGTGGATGCCCAGGCTGATCTGAGTCTGCGCTGGGCGCATGACCACATTGTTGGTTTTCTCGTGTCGCGGCTCATATTTTAGAGTTTAATCATCTTAATTAATTCCTGCAGTTTTAACAGTCTTGATTAATAATTATTATTTATTTATTTTCTTGAAACAATTTTTCATCATTGAACATCATTTACACACTTGATCTATCTAAATCTTCCCAACAACAAACCCAATTAGTATCGACTTGCACTGAAACATATTACAACAGGAATATGCAGGAATATTCATGCTTGGCCATGTTCAGACAAAACCAGACAGCTTCAGACAGAAATATACAACAAGACTTGTCTATTTCTGATCTCAAAATAAACCACTCGACTCGTCCATTTCACTGGGAGGTTGCCAAGCTGTGGCTGAATCTGTTAGAACAAGATAAAAGCAAGTTTAAGCAGAATTCTACTTGTTATTGCGTTTCATAATATGGGGAAAATCTGGTCTATTTCTGCAGGTATAATCAAATGATCAATACTTGAGGACTTTCAACTTTTAAAGGTAGAGTACCGCAAGTAATCTAAAGATTAGGACACAACACCTTATAATAAATTTGAGTAAGGTAATATGTGTACACTTTCAGGGGAAGTAACTTTGCCATTTTAATTTTTGCTTCACTTCTCACTTCCCCTAGGAGCAAATTCTTCTCTTGAAGGCTTGACACCTATTTGGAACTGTTATCCAGGGAAACAAATAGGAAGCTCTCTTTCACTTGTATTTTCTAATATTTACATTCTTGGTGTTTTTACTGAAAACCCCTATAGTAAACCATTGAAACGTAATGTAGTTTACATTCCAATAATTACATTGAGACACGCGACGTCAATGACGTAAAAATAAACAATGGCTCTGTACAACCTGATTGGACGTCAGCAACGTCATGACGTCATGCATGCCGTTCTGCTGTTAGCAGGAAATTGCGTGTACATGTTTTACTGCTTCAATTTTAGCGCTTATACAAGATTTTTCATGAAAAATTTGATTGAAACAAATGTAAATATAAGCAATGAACTTAATTTTTCTGATGTTTATCGAAGTGTAAACTACATTGGGTCACTAGCAAAGTTTACATGAACCCCTTCGGGGTTCATTTACTTTGCACGTGACCCAATGTAGTTTACACTTCGATAAACCTCAGAAAAATGAAATTCATTCCTTTAATACTCCTTAAAGGTATAGTATTTTGATAAATAAAGGTGGAAATGTATAATAAAATGCTGATTTGTGGAGACAATAATAGCTTGAGAAAATCAGATTTAATGTATGACCTGATTAAAAGGTAAAATGCAAGTGAAAAGCAAAGATTTGCTATACCAGATCAGATAAGGCCTTTCAATAAGCCAAACAATTTTGGAGGAAAAATGATAATATTTTTTTTTTTTTCATGAATTGTGTTGTAAAATTGTATCAGAATTGGCTTGACTAAATAATACACTGGGATGTTCCACAAAATATGCATTTTTCCAGAACAATGGGCCACATTTTTTTTTTCATACAGATTACAGAAATAAGATTTTTTTCTTCAAATTATCAACTTGTCAAGTACTCCTGATAATGCAAGTATTGTATTTGGTGCTATTTCATCACATATGTCCTAATTATTTTTCTTATTATTACTATAATTTAGTTTGTTTTACATAATAATCATGATGATAATTATATTGAGCATGACACAACAAAACCAACAAAGTGGCAAGAGTGCCCAGCAAAGACTCAGATCAGCCTGGGCATCTGCCTAGTCTGATCAGAGTCTTCGCTGTCCAGATGGAGCTAGCTTGGGCCCTTAGCTACCCTTTCAGCCGATAGCAAAGACTCTGATCAGACCTGGCGGATGCCTAGGCTGATCTGAGTCTTTGTGGGCGCATATGGCACTTTGTTGGTTTTGTCGTGTTGTGGCTCTACTCTTTTTTTTTTAAATTGATAAAATTACATTGCTGACTCTGCAGGGTCTTTAACTGGTTCACTGTCATTTGACTTGATACCAACACAATCTATATTACACAAAAGAATTAGGTTATAATAAATTGGTTGCATGTTTATCTGATCAATAGATCAATATCTATCAGTAAAGATCTGACAGACTTTTAAAAAAAAAAAAAAATGGGTTCATAAGCACTAGCTGTTAAAAAATGCTCATAGACTAACAGTAGGCATATAGTGGCTATAGCAAGTTTCAACCTTTTTACTGTTAAATAATAATTTAAGCTTTAACCTTTAGATAATAATTTAAGACTCAACTAAACATTTAGATTTTTCTTATTGGACTGTACATCATGAGCAGAAATGATTGTAAATCTTTATAAGTGCATTTGCTCCATCAATGATACATACTGTAGTCAATTGTACAGCATATTATAGTCAAAGGGAAACAAATCAAATTGCACTGTCAAAGCACAGGCAATTTTATAGTGAAAGGGAAACCAATCATTACCACATGAATTCTAAATACTGGGACAAATAGGTCTTGGCAAACTGAGCTGACCCAGATCAGACTGCTTCTTTTAGGATCAGTCTGATCTGGGTTGGCTCAGTTTACTACAATGTTTGCCATTCCATCTGTATCATTTGGACACAATTTGTAAACCCAAACTGTTCAATTTTTAAGACAATTCAGCATTCTTTAAGGTGTCCCAATTAAAATCTTTACGATACTTATGACAGTCCTTTATCACTTCCAAGCATAGGCAGAATAAAGGTCAAATAGAAACAAGTTTCTAGTCTAAATGTACTTTCCAAGTGCAGGCAACAAAGGACAATATTTATCTCCATTGAAACTGTATTTATTACTTTCCAAGTACAGTGTATTTTTGTTTTCAGAAATAAATCTGAACTGATGGTCAAAGGAGCCTGGGTAGCTCAGTGGGTTAAGTGCTGGCCTATTAACCAAGCAGTCTGGGTTTGATTGGCACTGGAGAGGGAAATCTTTTCAATTGTAAATAGGGTTCCTTTGCACTAGGCCTTTCATTATCACTCTCCCATCCCCCTGATATAACTGAAATACTGCTGAAAAGGACCTAAAATTGTAAGTCATCCATCCATCCATCCATCATACTGGTCAAAGAGAAGCACTACTCTACTTTAAATGATTGACCATAGAGAAACACATTTCTACTCTAAATGATTTACAATGTAATTTCAAAGAACATGCAGTGTTAACGGAAAACAATCTTTAAGAACAATAATATCTAAGTATAAAGACAGGTCTTAACAAACTGTGTGGACCCAGATCAGACTGATCAAGGAGCAGTTTGATCAGAGTTAACATTATTTGCCATTCCATCTACATCTTTTGGAACCATTACTGCATGTTGAAACCAAATATTTTTTTTTGGTAATTTCGGTAATTTAGATGAATTTTTCTGAGCACAGGCAGTACTATGTCAGTGGGAGACAAATCTCTACATAAAATGGCCAAATGGAAACAATTCCATACTCACTATGGTCAACAATTCTAAACTAAATCCTTATGGTCAAAGGGAAACAAAATCTGTATTTCACTAAGATCCCAGTACAGACAGTATTATAGTCAAAAGGAAACTCACAAAAATAAATACTTCCCCTGTACAGGCAGTATTATGGTCAATAGAAAGCCATGTACAGGCAGTATTATGGTCAATAGAAAGCCATTCTGTACTCACAAAGTATGGTCCAAGGGAAGCAACTCTGTAATTACAAAGATAATTACTTTCCAAGTACAGGCAGTATTATGTTCAAAGGGAAACAAATCTTTACTCTCAATGAATTTACTTTGAGTTTCCTTAGTACAGGTACTATTAAGTTCAAATGGAATGTTTGTCCAGTCAAGTTTATTTAGCAAGACCACAGTCCCTGGGAACAAAACCATAAGGTGACACTATCACAGTGTGTTGTATTTTGCTTCTGATAGAGTGGACAGCAGCGCTGACGTTCAGTGACACTGTAATTATCAACCGCCACCCTGATACTACTTTTTCCAGCTGAGGGCATACTGGGTGTGAATACCGTAATGACCCTAAAATTTCGGATAACCAAAAGTCTGACACTTATCGTTTGAAATTCTTATAAAGTGAATTTTACACAAATTAATGAGTCCAAATGATGCTTAGTGATTGGCTAACACTGTAGACCCTGATTAAACTGCTCCTTCAGGAACAGTTTGATCTAGGTCTACAATGTTTGCTCAGACCTGTCTGTCCAAATATTTAGGGTCATTATGATATACTGGACTGTTGGATTGAAGAAATTGACTGGACATGTTCTGCCCATGTGAGTCAAACCCATGATCCCCTCCTGGCATGACTGCTGAACACTCAATTCTACAAAATTACCTGACTTTTCCCTGACCTGGAAAAAAATATTTTCCATGGCCCAGTTGCTCAAAGCATTTTTAGTCTGACAAGCTCATTAAGAGGTCAACTTGTTATGACTTTAAAGCCAAATACACTGATATTTTTTGCTGAAAAATGTGAGAAGCTTTTGCAATACTATTTTGCAATAAAAAATTGTGGTGTTTTTCAGATATAAATGTTTAAAATTTTAACGTCTTGTTAACTAACAACCTTGTTAGTTTTGAACAACCAGCCCCAGAAGTTTTTCCCTGGCTGTGCCAACCCTGTGTAATTTCCACGTACAGACTGATTTATTGTCACAGCAACACAATGGCAGTTGGTGAGATGGGGTTTAGGGGTTTATACAATAACAACAAAGCCAGGCATATTTCCAATTTTATTTTCCCTATATTTTATTCTACGACATTCGAAATGAGAATGAATTCATTGAATTTATATCCCCCGCCGAAATGGCTGATTTGTTTATGGCTTATTTTCAGTTTGATAAAATTTTGTTCACTGGCTACTTAGTTATGACTGAAGCTGTGGACTTTAAATCAAGGGGCAATAACCCATGTATAAGTGAGGCCATTCTAAACAACTTGCTTCAGCATCATCTCGCTGTGATGATATATATTTATATCAAGTTTCAAGAAATTTTATTCATTTGCAACTTAGTTATGGCTTATTTGTGTATTATAAAATCCAATCAAGGACAGTAACTCATGCATTACTGATGCCATCATGACAAAACTTGACGTTAACTGTCATGTTATGATGATACATAATTGTTTTAAGTTTCGTGAAATTCCGTACACTGGTTATTTAGTTATGACTCAATTTGTCTATTTTAAAGTAATTCAAGGGCATTAACTCATGCATTACTGAAGCAATACAATACAATCCAATACAACTTTTATTTATAGTCAGACATGTTATAGCAAGCCCAACAAAACTTAAAATGCATCACCCTGTTATAATAATATATATTTAATATAATTTTCATAGAATTCCATTCATTGACTGCTCAGTTATGGCTAAATTGGTTGATTTCAAATTAATTCAAGGGCAATAACTCATGCACTACTGATGTCATTCTTACAAAACTTTATGTGCACAACTGTTTTATAGTGATACATGTTTATTTAAAGTTTCATGAAATTCTGATAATTGGTTACTTAGTTATGGCTCATTTTATCATTTTAAAAGCAATTCAAGGGCAATAACTCAGACACTACTGAAACCAGTGTGACGAAACTTCATGTGCATCAGCATCTTACAGTGATATATATTTGTTTTAAGTTTCATGAAATTCTGATGATTAATTACTTAGTAATGGCTCATTTTATCATTTTGAAAGCAATTCAAGCTCAATAACTCCTGCACTATTGAAGCCAGTGTGACGAAACTTCACGTGCATCAGCGCCTTATGGTGTTATACATTTATCATAAGTTTCATGAAATTCCGTTCAATGGTTACTTAGTAATGGCTCTGGACAGACGGATGGATGGACATGGAGAAAACTATATCCCTCCGCCTTCGGCGGTGGATAATAACAAGAAGTCTCCTCTATTGGGAGTGTGGATAGTAATGGGTAACTGCTGGGTAACTTTCTGGGTAACTGCTGGGCCATCCTACTGATTTGGATAAAGTAGGGCAAGGGCCTACTGTGCTTGCGGCAGGTGTGGGTGAGGTTGTTTGGACATTTTTGTCTCTCCCCTATCATAACTTTTCTTTCTCCCTCTCTCTGCGAGACGGCTTTATAAAGACTGAAATACTGTCTCAAAGAGCTGTTATACTCAAAACAACCCACCAACCAACCTAAAAATCCTCTGTCATGTGTTGTCATTTTCCTATCAAATTCAAATGGAAGTAATAAAGCAGTGTTCCTTTTCACCTTTTTGGGAATGGGGGCGGGGCCCTTAGCATTGGGAAAATTTAAGCATGAAAACACAAAATTAGGAAAAAATTATATCCAATGAATAAATTAAAACCATCTATGTATGTATACTACAACTGAATTACTCCCATGTAAAATAATAGGCAAAAGCTGGCCAAAAATAAGCGCATTGTTCTAACAAAAATCTATGATTATATATTTTTCTACGAAATTAAGAATTAGTTATGTACAAGGTAAAATCTAGAAACACTATTCATTCTACAAAAATAAATTATTTTGCAAAATGACAGCATATGCAATACATGTACATGTATTATGTTACCAGTATTTTTTTGTTGTTGTTTGTTGTCGTTGTTTTTCAAATGTCAAGTGCAAAAATCGGTCTGAATTTTGTGCAAAAGAGAGAAGCAAGACCAAAATAATGAGTGCTTTATTGACCTGAAGTCTTGAAAATCAATATTTACACAAATCTAACATCATCTGTGCATACTTTTCACACCAGGAATGGTGAAAATTGCAATGTCATACATTTTCATGGCTGTCATAAAAACAGATTTCCTTCAGCTTCTAATTGGGAATTTTCCCAACCAACTGGGAAACGAGAGGGCCATGATGGCACTGGGTCGCTCCCCTGAGTATCCTGTGAACTTAACCCCACATCCATACATAAAACAGAGTTTCACAAAGATTCAATGGAAAACGAGCCCTTTACTGTGTACCTAAGGTTTTTCTAAGATTTAACCTAATTACCTAGTTTTTGACCCCACATGACCCAGTTTCGAATCTGGTCTAGATTTCTTAGATATAAACATTCTGACAAGGTTTCATGAATATCAGATCAAAACTGTGCCCTCTAGAATGTACATAATGTTTTTCTAAGGTTTGACCAGGTGACCTAGTTTTTGACTGACATGACACAGTAGCAGCCTTGGTCTAGATTAGTTGGAGATAAACATTTGACAAAGTTTCATGAAGACTGGAACAAAACTGTGCCCTGTAGAGCATTCACATGGTTATTCTAAGATCTGACCTTGTAACCTAGTTTTTGACCTGACATGGCCCAGTTTCAAATCTGTATAAACATTCTGACAAAGTTTCATGAAGATAAGATAATAACTGTGCCCTCTAGAGTGTACACAAGGTCTTTCTAAGATTTGACCTAGTGACCAAGTTTTTACCCCATATGACTCAGTTTCAAACCTGGCCTGGATTTCATAAGGATAAACAATCTGACAAAGTTTCATGAAGATTGGGTCATAACTGTGTCTTCTACAATGTACACAAGGTTTTACTAAGAGTTGACCTAGTTTTTGACCCCACATGACCCAGTTTCAAACTTGGCCTAGATTTCATAAGGATAAACATTCTGACAAAGTTTCATGAAGATTGGATCATAACTCTGCCATCTAGAGTGAACACAAGGTTTTTCTAAGATTTGACCTAGTGACCTAGTTTTGATCCCACATGACCCAGTTTCAATCTTGGTCTAGATTTATTAGAGATAAACATTTTGACAAAGTTTCATGAAGATTGGGACAAAACTGTGCCCTCTAGAGCATTCACATGGTTTTTCTAAGACCTGACCGAGTGACCTAGTTTTTTTACCTGACATGGCCCAGTTTCAAATTTGGTCTAGATTTCCTAAGGATAAACATTCTGACAAAGTTTCATGAAGGTTGGATCATAACTGTGCCCTCTAGAGTGTGCAGACGGTTTTTCTAAGATTTGACCTAGTAACCTTGTTTTAGACCCCAGATGACCCAGTTTCATACTTGGCCTAAATTTTATAAGGATAAACATTCTGACTAAGTTTCATCATGAAGACTGGATCTGAACTGTGCCCTCTAGAGTGTACACACGGTTTTTCTAAGATTTGACCTAGTGACCTAGTTTTTGACCCCAGGTGACCCAGTTTCAAACTTGGCCTAGATTTCATAAGGATTAACATTCTGACAAAGTTTCATGAAGACTGGATCATAACTGTGCCCACTAGAGTGTGCAGAAGGTTTTTCTTAGTTTTGACCTAGTAACCTACTTTTTGACCCCAGATGACCCAGTTTCATCCTTGGCCTAGATTTTATTTATAAGTATAAACATTCGGACTAAGTTTCATCATGAAGACTGGATCTGAACTGTGCCCTCTGGAATGTACACAAGGTTTTTCTAAGATTTCACCTAGTGACCTAGTTTCTGACCCCACATTCACCAATTTCAATCGTGGTCTAGCTTTCATAAAGATAAACATTTTGACAAAGTTTCATGAAGATTGGATCAAAACTGTGCCCTCTGTGTCATTCGAAGATCTCTATATTTAGCTCTGGCGGCCATTTTGTTCAGCGGAGTAAAACCGTTTTACCAATTTTCGTTCAAGACCATGAGTCAAACATTTCTGAGGAAATATTTTGAAATCAAGCCATTGGCTTCAGAGGAGATGTCGTTTAAATGTTATTCTATCTTTAGCTCTGGTGGCTATTTCGTTCAACGGAGCGGAACCATTTTAGCAATTTTGGTTCAGGGCTATAACAGAAACAATTGTGTGAAATTATTTAGAAATTGGCTTACCGGTCTAGGAAGAGGTGTAGTTTGAAGACATTGTGACGATGGACAGACGGAGGGAGGGATGGACGACTGTCAAATATCGATCATAATAGCTCACCTCGAGCACTTCATGCTCAGGTGATCTAAACCAGAGGACCAATGGTCCTGTAGCTCACCTGACACCTTCTGTCAACAGACACAATTTGTCAATTCGCTCATTTATTACAAATTTGAAACCAGTAGCTTAAAAGGTGCCCCTATTTTAATTTTAAAATCTCAGTGACCTTGAGCAAAGTTCAAAAATAAACCTTGACCTTTGATGACCTTGTCTTCATGTATTCATTTAGTCAACCATATTTTCCAATTGTTATATCTAGGCTTAAAAAAATTCTGTAACATCAACTGTTTAAGCATTTTCCCACATAAAAGCATAACATACCAAAGTTGACCTTGCCATAAATTAGGTCAAGGTCAATGCCCCGTCATGATTTGTACAAACTATAATGTGCCCCCGAGACCTCAATGCGACATACCATGCCACGAGGTCATTGTGCATTTGGTTCTGGAGAAGTAGAATTTTGAAGGGGTTTTACCATATATCGGCATGTCATAGACTTGAATGGTTTGTGAGAAATGAACTGCTTAAGCATTTTCCAATGCACCAATATTGACCTTGCCATAAATTAGGTCACAGTCAATACACAGTCCTGATTTGTATAAATTATGATGGGCCCAACTTCCAACTGCTAGATACCAAGTTTCAAGGTCATCGGCCTTTTAGTTCTGGAGAAGAAGATTTTTGGAGGGGTTTTACCACATATGAAATTTGGCTTCAATCAGCCCAGTGGTTTCTGAGGAGAAGATGTTTGAAAATCTTGATTAAGGATGGGCTGAAAGAATGACCTTGACCATTAGTGAAATAATATCTTCAGCTGTTCATTTAGTTGACCATATATACCAAATATTGTACCTTAGACTTAAATAGTTTCTGAGAAATCCACTGTTTAGGCCTTTTCCCATATAAAAGCCTTAGGTACAGAGGTTGACCATGTCATAACTTAGATCAAGGTCACCGCACTGTCATCATTTGTATAGACTATGATGGGCCTGAATGCCCAATGCTACATACCAAGTTTCAAGGTAATACGCCTTTTGGTTCTGGAGAAGAAGATTTTTGAAGGGTTTTTACCATATATGAGCGTGGCGGCCATCTTGGTCATGTGACCCAGATACCCATAACAATCTTTTGTTCCCCCATCCTAGGTAGGCATCATATGAAATTTAACGTCAATCGGCCCTGCGGTTTCAGAGAAGAAGATGTTTGAAAATCTTGACGAAGGACGGGCTGACAGAATGACCTTTACCTTTAGTGACATAATATCTTCAGCTGTTCATTTAGTTGATCATTTATACCAAATATTGTACCTTAGACTTAAACAGTTTCTGAGAAATCCACTGTTTAGGCATTTTCCCGTAAAAAAACGTAAGGTACCGAAGTTGACCATGTCATAAATTAGGTCAAGGTCACTGCATGGTCATCATTTGTACAAACTATGATAGGCCAGAATACCCGATGCAACATACCAAGTTTCAAGGTAATACGCCTTTTGGTTCTGAAGAAGATTTTTGAAGGGTTTTTACCATATATGGGCATGGTGGCCATCTTGGTCATGTGACCCAAACCCTGGGTATAAACTTTCGTTCCCCCAGCCCACTGAGACTCCATATGAAATTTGGCTTCAATCGAATTAGTGGTTTCAGAGGAGAAGATGTTTGAACATCTTGACGACGGATGGACTGACGGAATGACCTTGACCTTTAGTGACATAATATCTTCATTTGCTCATTTAGCTGACCATGTATACCAAGTATTGTACCTTAGACTTAAACAGTTTCTGAGAAATCCACTGTTTAAGCGCTTTCCCGTATAAAAGCCTACTGTATCAAAGTTGACCATGTCATAAATTAGGTCAAGGTCACCGCAAGGTCATCATTTGTATAAACTATGATGGGCCCACAAGCCTGATGCTACAGACCAAGTTTCAAGGTCATAAGCCTTTTGGTTCTGGAGAAGATTTTTGAAGGGTTTTTACCATATATGGGCATGGCGGCCATCTTGGTCATGTGACCTAGATACCCGGAACAAACTTTCGTTCCCCCGACCTAGGTAGGCTCCATATGAAATATAGCTTCAAGCAGCCCAGTGGTCTCAGAGGAGAAGATGTTTGAAAATCCTGACGACGGATGGACCGACGATAGACCTTGACCTTTAGTGACATAATATCTTCATTTGCTCATTTAGCTGACCATGTATACCAAGTATTGTACCTTAGACTTAAATAGTTTCTGAGAAATCTACTGTTTAAGCGTTTTCCCAAAAAAAGCCTAACATATCAAAGTTGATCGTGTCATAAATTAGGTCAAGCTCACCGCACTGTCATCATTTGTACAAACTATGATGGGCCAGCAAGCTCGATGCAACATACCAAGTTTCAAGGTCATAAGCCTTTTGGTTCTGGAGAAGAAGATTTTTTAAGGGTTTTCACCATATATGGCCTTGGCGGCCATCTTGGTCATGTGACCTAGATACCCGGAACAAACTTTCGTTCCCCCGACCTAGGTAGGTTCATTTGCTCATTTAGCTGACCATGTATACCAAGTATTGTACCTGAGACTTAAATAGTTTCTGAGAAATCCACTGTTTAAGCAGATTGTTCATTTAGTTGACCATAAATACCAAATATTTAAACGTTTTCCCATATAAAAGCCTAACATATCAAAGTTGACTGTGTCATAAATTAGGTCAAGGTCGCCGCAAGGTCATCATTTGTATAAACTATGATGGGCCCGCAAGCCCGATGCTACATACCAAGTTTCAAGGTCATAGGCCTTTTGGTTCTGGAGAAGAAGATTTTTGAAGGGTTTTTACCATATATGGGCGTGGCGGCCATCTTGGTCATGTGACCTAGATACCCGGAACAAACTTTCGTTCCCCCGGCCTAGGTAGGCTCCATATGAAATATGGCTTCAATCGGCCCAGTGGTTTCAGAGGAGAAGATGTTTGAAAATGTTGACGACGGACGACGGATGGACGGACGGACGACGGATGCCTGGCTATACTATAAGCTCACCTATGAGCCTAAAGGCTCAGGTGAGCTAAAAAGAGGTGTTTGCCCTTAGGAATGGGGCTGAATTTCAGCCCAAAAATGGCCTGAAAAGCTGCACTGTTAAAGTTTAACACGACATCCATAGAATTCTTATAATAACACATTTTTTCATGAATATGTTATAATTTGATGTTTGTAAGCCACAGCAAACATGTTTCAATATTTTAAATACAAACTTTCTTTCCAGTGGGGAGAGTTGGAGGTGGGAAGTTGGGGGAGGGAGGGGGTCTGGATCCCAGCATATAGATGATGCTATTTTTACAGGTAAAGTTGTAAAATCTGATTCATTGAATCAGTGGACCTGCATGAAAGGCAAACACTCCATTCACTAGCCCAGGCAGTCAGCTCAATTAAACTATAGTAGTTAATCCTCATTTTATAGTCCCATCCCTGTCATTAAACACAAAATACATATCACTTACCAAAAGATACTGTAATAATCCAGCTGGCTGAGGAATTTTCAGGTAAATACCTCCAGAAATATCACAGGCCTGAAACAAAGGGTTAGAGTAAACTCATTTTTTTTTTTATTTCGTTTTTGCAAACGTGTGTCCCTATAAATATTGACTGTAATTTTATATATCCATAGAACATAAATTTTCTATGTTCAATGTCTATGATGCAATTACCTTACAGTTCTAAATTACAGTGTTTAGTGAATAGGTACACTGTAAGGGGCAGCAACTCTTTCATTTATACTTCTGCTTCCTTTCTCCATTTCGGGTCAACACTGAGAGAAAGCAAATGCTTCTCTAGAAGAAAATTCTTTAAGTGAAGATCCCCTTTTGAAAGGTCTTCATCCATCAGAGAAGCACACAAAAAGTCATAATAATATTCCAATTTCATAATGGCATACAGCGCTGAAGATAAGATTGGGCTTTGAGGATAATTTTTCTTATTATTCAACAAAAACATATATTGTGACCTCTTATTAGAACCGTCTGTGCAGAACAGACTCTTATTAGAACCGTCTGTGCAGTAAGTTTTTAAGGAAAAATATACCCTGGTAACAGGGATAATTTAGGGATAATTACTAATTATCCCCAAATTATCCCTGTTACCCCTTCTTATCTGGAGCCCTGAAACAATGAAAGTGAACCTAAACATTTTGTTTGACATACTATTCCGAAAGTGATGCTTGTACAAACACTGTAAACCCAGATCAGACCTTCTGATCAGCTTAGATTGCTCTTTAGCTTCAGCAGTCTTGGTCCCGGTGTTCAAAGAATTGTTAGCTTAAAATTAATTAAGGATTTGTTCAAGGATGTTCTCAAGTACACATAAACTGGTTGCTTTGTTGTTTGGGTTTAACAGCCCTTTGAGACAGTCAGTCTATAGGGCCATCTCTCAGAGAAGGGGAGAAAGAAAAGAGAAATGATAGATGAGAAAAAAAAATATCCAAGCAACCAACACCCACACCTATTGCAAGCACAGTAGCCCCTTGCACTACTTTTATCCAAATAAGTAGGACAAGTGTGCTAATCTTTTTTTTTGCTGAAAACAATGGCAGTGGTTTTGTGTACAATATATTTAAAAATATAAACTTTCATTAACAAACAACATTCATTAGTTTTGGACAACTGGGCCCTAAGCAGCATTTTTTTTACTGGAAGAATCTATTACAATTATGTTGAGTTTTACAAATATTTTGGTTAAGCTGAATGGGCTCATTATCAGGGGAAGGTAAATCTGACATTTTCATTTATGCCTCTCATCTTAAAAGGTGTTTACTCTTTATAGGAAAGAATTTGCTCCTTTCAGAAATGTTTTTTCTTAAAAGTAGACCTCTTTTAGGAAGGGTCTCATTATCCATAAAGCAAACAGGAAGCCACAAAAGTTGTTTCCCTTTGCAACAGTGGCAGAAAAAATCCTGGTGGTATGCTCATACACCTTACATAAATACTGTAATTACACAATAACATTGCCTACTGTACTTTAGCCTAGCTACTAGGCGAAGAAGAATTTTCACCTTATCTCTTCATTTTCATAATTAATATATAAGTTCAGTATTTGTAGCTAGACTTTTCAGGGTGTCCACAATTTGAGTAAAGCAAATTTCCCTGACATTTCCCTGACTTTTCCCTGACTAAAATCAAATTTCCCTGACTAACGAGTTTGTATTTTGCATATAAAGTTCTGACATCTGTTGGCCTTCTCCTCCCCTACAGCCAACCCTTTCCATCTTTTACTTTACCAACTGTAATTGTATTACTCTTTATACATGTATTTTGTTTTTTGTTTGTTTTTTCTTTGAATTTATTTTCTATGTTTCTTTTTCTACATACATACATGTACATGTATTTTCAAAAATTATTTATACTGTTGGATGAGTGTTTGAAATTAAATGCATGACATAATACAGGGAAATCTGTTGGCCTTCTCCTCCCCTACAGCCTTTACTACTTTTTTTACTACCAGTTGTCATTGTATTATTCTTGGTCTTGGTAGTTTTAATTTTGTTTTTTAATTGTTTTTCTTTGATTTTGTTATATACATGTATGTACATGTATTAACAATAGTAATCTACATATATACTGTTGGATGTGGTGCTTGAAATTAGATGCATGCCAAGATGGACAAAAATACAAACTAACCAAATAAGATTTATATCTCTTCATAAGTATACACTTCAAAATGAAATTGATATAAGTCTTTTTAGGCACTTCAAAATTTAATGATACAAGGCTGTTATATATCATTAAAATTTCAAACGGCCTAAAAAGACTTACATGTATATCAATTTCATTTTGAAGTGCATACTTAGGAACAGATATAAATCTTATTAGGTTTACTTGTATTTTGTCCATTTTGGCATGCTAATCCACAATGTCCTTATCCACAGAATTAACTGAGCTCCAAATCATAGAATAACTGGTCAATCATATAAAAGATAGAATGAAATTTAACTAATACAAACAAATAAGAATGTTTTAGTTGCCACATATTAAAACATACATGTATATGTTGTACAGTAAGTTTTCTTAACATATCTAAAATATTAAGCAATGCATATGATACTAAATTCTATCAGTTAGAAATGTTGACAACTTATAATTTGTAGACATTTAGTGTATAGAGTCAAAATGAAAGACTAAATAAACACGACAGAAGATGAAGTGTTACAAAGTAAACAAGAAACCAGTCAACAGTACTGAAAATGAGAAAAATAACATAATTTTCTTAAGTTACTTATAGCTCTAGCGAAGGTAATACAACCACCACCATCACCAATTCATATTGCATTCAGTGGTTTGGTACAGAAGTAGGGTATGTGGTATGGTACAAAATCTTGCATGTACCACATACCATACCAGATGCATAAACTTGATAAAAGATACTAAACTGAGCTTTGTTTGGAGAACCCTTCTCAATACAGTCCAGTGTTTTTAATTATTTTTATAATTATTATTATTCTGATAATAGCCAAACACGAAGAAACTGCCTTAGCCTTTACTCTAGATGTTTTTATCATTCACTTGTTATTTCAAAATTCCCTGACTTTTCCCTGACTTTTTGCTTCAATTCCAAAATTCCCTGACAAATTTCAAAATTCCCTGACAATTCCCTGACCTTGAAAAAATATTTTTTTCCCTGACTTTTTCCCTGACTGTGGACACCCTGCTAGTCTATACTCTCTTGCTCAACTTCTTGATAATGTACCAATAAGAAAGAGAGCAGAATCATTTTTTATAGACTGGCCACAGAATGGATGAAAACTTACTATTTTCGATTTGGGATAAAAATTAATTATCAGACTAGTAGCTAGTTTAACTGTATTTCTTCGGTTACAGGATAGATATTTTTCCGACCCAAAACAATCGCAAAAACTTAGATCCATCTTATAAGATGGATCTAGATTTTTGTGATTGTTTTAGAAGAAATAAACCTGTTTCATAGATTAAATACACACGACTGATTTACATATTTACAGTAATTTTGGAATTTCTTCTGTCTGATAACCAAATAAATAAATACTATATCTTGCCTGCCAAACATTGTCACAAAGAGCCACCTCTACTACTAACAGAGCTAAACCAGAAAACCTGACAAAAGTTTAAGCCCCCACCAGCACTAAGGCAATACATAAGTCTCACGTCTGTTTGTGGCAAGCGAGAAAATCAACTTAGTAAACTTAGCAAAAATTATGACTTAAAGTGCCAAAAATGAAAATACAAATAGTTGAATTTGTAAACAGCATAGAGCCAGATGAGGGGACTCATAATGAGCCAACCCATCTTGATCTCTAGTCTTTGAATTCTGAATATGATATAGCTTCAATGTAACATTATATTTTGGAAAATCAGCAGACCACAAAGACGAGAGGGCAAAGAGTGAGCTGCCTCATCTGAATCTATATACAGTAGAACTTCATTGGCTCGAACAGGCTTGGGACCATGAAAATTAGTTCCAGCCAAGGGTAGTTCTAGCCATCCAGGGTTAGTTTCCATATAAAGTGACCTCTAAGGACCAAGAAAAGAGTTCTAGCCAGGCAGGGTGAACGAGCCATCAGAGTTCGAGCCATTGAAGTTCTACTGTACTGTCTGAAAACTCAATTTACATGTATTTCATTTTTTTTTGTGCTTTAAAGACAAACATTCTTGTTTATTGGGTGTCATATAATCCTGTTATGCAATAGTCCAGTGACATTGCTATTCCTCAAAGGAAATGCCCCGTCTCACATGGGTAATGACATAACAGAGGCATAAAATTGCTAACAACTGAGTGTGTGTTCTATGTAGTAGAGAATAAATGAGCCGCGACGCGACAAAACCAACAATGTGGTTGTGCGCCCAGAGCAGACTCAGATCAGCCTGGACATCCGCCCAGTTTGATCAGACTCTTCGTTAAGTGCTCAAAGGGTAGCTAAGGGTCTAAGCTACCTCCATGCGGACAGCGAAGACTCTGATCAGACTGGGCGGATGCCCAGGCTGATCTGAGTCTGCGTTGGGCGCACAACCACATAGTTGGTTTTCTCGTGTCGCGGCTCAAATGTGTTTGAAGAGTCAAAGTTTTATCAGCATTTAAAATATACCTGCTGCAATAATCCTGATTCAGCTTCCAGCACACAGGCATCTATTACCACATTCTATAGTGAAAGAAATAAAAGTACCATTAATTTAGCCATGACCCAATGTGTAAACAGTGAAGACTCAGATCAGCCTACATATCTTTGAAAACTACTGTAATGTGCCTAAATCTTGGGAAACTTAAAATAATTAATTTTCCATTTGGGACAAATGGAAAATTAATTATTTTAGGTGTCCCAATACTTAAGCATATGACGGTAATCAATGTGCTTATCCCAAAAAACTGATATCTCAAGTAAAAGAGAATCTGTAGTCTATTTTTTCTGTTGTATGACAGGAATTTTCTCCCTCCAAACATCCCCAAAAATCTCAGTCTGTCTATTCATAAAATGGATCTATACTTTTTGAATTGTTTTGAATGAGATGAGAATTAAACAAATCTAATAGGAGAATTAATGTATGACGTATGTAGGCATTTAGGATCATGTTGGAAAGGAATATCCAATGACGAGCTTTTTCCCTATAGACACTGACCTGTTTCTGAGCAGTGAAGACTGTGTTCATGAAGTTCATATACTGTGCAGGGTTATCATCTGATCCTTTCACAACCTGTCAAATAAATAATATTACAAACTAGAAAATTTAATGTTTTTCAGAGAAAAACTGATGTCCCCCACACCAGCCCATTTCCCATCCCCTCTAATCAATAAAAAGCCTGTACAAATAAAATATCAATGCAAGTTTGGAGAAAATCCATCCACTGGTTCTAAAGATATCCTATATATAAGACTATGTTCTTGAAAAATGGGTCAGGGTCACAAACTGCCAAACATGTCTTAAACCTGTAAAAACCATTTATTCATGCAAGCCTGATGAATATCCGTCAATTGGTTCAAGGTATAACTCATTTTAAGAGGAAAAAATAAGCATTGGTAAGTTAGCTTTAGACCTTGAAAATGGGGCCAAGGTCATTAAAACATAGTAGACTCTTGAGGTTGTCCGAAAGGTATATCTATGAAAGTAAAGTGGAAATCAAGCCAAATGCTAATGAGACATATCAATTTTAGTGAAATTTAACATATCTAACTCTTCCTGTTATCTTGAAAATGAGGTCAAGGTCACCAAAATCTGACCAGCTCTTAAGCTAGTCCCAGTAATGTATCCATGCAAGTTTGGTAAAATTCCATATACTGGTTCAAGAGATATCATGGGTACAAGAAACTGTCATCTAAGTCCTCCAGTGACCTTTAAAATAAGGTCAAGGTCACCAAAATCTAAATAGCTTGTAGGCTTGTCCCAATGATGTATCCATGGAAGTTTGGTGAAATTCCATCCATTAGTTTAGGGGACATCGTAGGTATAAGAAATTGTCATCTAAGTCCTCCAGTGACCTTGAAAATAAAGACAAGGTCACCAAAATCTATTCAGCCATTAAATGTGTCCCAATGATGTATCCATGCAAGTTTTGTGAAATTCCATCCATTAGTTTACGAGATATCATGGGTTCACGATATTGTCATCTAAGTCCTCCAGTGATCTTGAAAATGAGGTCAAGGTCACCTTTATTTAAAAAGCTCTTAAACTGGTCCAAATGATGTATCCATTAAAGTTTGGCCATATTCCATTCATTGGTTCAGGAGATATTGTGGGTACAAGAAATCATCATCTTAGTCCTCCAGTGACCTTTAAAATAAGGTCAAGGTCACCAAAATCTGAACAGCTCATAAACTTATCCCAATCATGTATCCAGGAAAGTTTTGTGAAATTGCTCCATGGATTAATGAGAAATAGTGGGTTCAAGATATTGTCATCTTAGTCCTCCTGTGACATTGAAAATGAGGTCGTCACCAAAATCCAATCAGCTATTAAATGTGTACCAATGATGTATCCATGCAAGTTTTGTGAAATTCCATCCATTGGTTCAGGAGATATTGTGGGTACAAGAAATTGTCATCTAAGTCCTCCAGTGACCTTGAAAATGAGGTCAAGGTCACCAAAATCTAATCAGCTCTTAAGTTTGTCCCAATGATATATCTATAAAAGTTAGATGAAATTCCATTTACTGGTTCAAGAGATATCACAAATACAAGAAATGGTCATCTAAGTCATCCAGTGATCTTGAAACTGAGGTCAGGGTCACCAAAATCTAATCAGCTCTTAAGTTTGTCCAAATAATATATCCACGCAAGTTTGGTGAAATCCCATCCATTAGTTCAAGAGATATCGGGCATACAAGAAACTGTCACGCCGACGGGATCCGCACAGTGAAAGTTTAAACTATTAAGCAAACAGTGTAGAACCAGACCAGCAATCTGATCATGACAAACAGTGTGAACCCAATCAGACTGCTCCTAAGGAGCAGTCTGATCAGCGTCTGCACTGCTTGCCATTCTATACATTGCCATATAGCAAACTCAAAGTGTTCAAATTTCAAATTCCCTGATGTTTTAAGTCCTTTCAAAATTTCCCAAACCAAAAACAAAATTCCCTAACTTTTGTCTGACCTGAAAAGAGTCATTTCCCAGATGTTTTTCCTTGATTATGGCAACCCTACTCCCAGCTGCTAAGCATAGGTGAGACAAGAACTCTGTAGCAAAGAAGGCTTACCAATATTCTAGAAGACAGTGTTACACCTATAGGACACTCTTTCTCCAGCCTGTGAATATCTGATATTGTTAAGGTGAAATAAATAGAATTTATTCCACAGCAGATTGAAAATGGAAAACAGAATATGTATTCAGTATTTCTTTAGCTATAAGACAACCCAGAAGGCACACAACGTTGAATCAACATTGATTCAATGTCATGACGTTGAATCAACGTTGATTCAATGTTGATTCAACGTTATGTGCCCAGTGGGAAGGGTTTACCCTTCCAAAATTACTGCAAACATGTAAACCAGGCTAGTGTAATTCAGCTATAAAATGGGTTTTTCTCTTCCAAAACAACCCAAAAGATCTAGATCCATCTTACAAGATGGATCTAAATCTTTGGGATTGTTTTGGAATGGAAAATCCCCCTTCCTCTAATAAAGAAACAAGGTATGGGAAATAATTCCCAAGGACATTTAACTCTAGTAGCAACCAGAAGAGGTTTTTACCAGAACTTTTAACCTCTGAGAAAATTGTTTCTGGTATTTTAAATGATGTCATGGAATCTGTTTTAGAAGTGTTAAATGGTGTTTCTAATAATTATGCAAAGGAATTATCACTTTAGTTCCTCCAGTAACTACTAAATATGGTGTCGGATGTGTGATATTGAATTTTCTGCTGGTAAACAGGAAAAAGTAATCCTTAAGCGCAAAAAAGGGGACAACAATATTTACGTCTGCAAAAATTTCAAAATCTGTTTCATCCAAGCTATATCATATTGAAAATTCAAAAACTAGAGGGCAAACAGTGTGGATCTAGATGAGGTGGCTCATTATGAGCCACCTCATCAGGATCTGCACTGTTTGCAAATTATGCCATTTTCATCACTGGCGCTTTAAGTGATAAATGCTGTGTCAATCCTGATCAGGTTGATCCGAAGTCTGTTACTGATCTGGGTCGGCAGTGTTGCCAAACTTAAGAGACTTTTTCTTTGGTTTATATATACATGTAAATACAAACATCTGTCATGGTCAAGGATACAACACAGTGCCATGGCAACTGCTCCTGCCAACAGTGAATCTCCATCTATTTCTCCCTCCAAACCTAGAGAACACAGAGACCTCAATTATCTTAAATCCTTTTGTTTGGGGAGGAAGGGGGGTAAGTTTTCTTATTTCTCAATAACAGCTACCTGGTGACCCTATTTGGAATCGTCTCACCTTGACTATTCTAGAGATGGGTCACAACATAGGTTTATCTTTTCGGAGAAATTCAAGACATACCCTAATGTACTTGTATTGTGACAACTAAAACCATTAACTTTCCATTATGGAAATGGAAAATTAACATTTTTTAGAATGTTCCAATATTTCAGCACATCAGGGTAAACTTTGCAATATCTTCCAAAACTCACCTTGTGGCACAGCTAAATTACTATTTGAGCTATGAAATGACAAAACCAACAAAATGGCCTGTTTGCCAAGCAAAGACTCAGATCAGCCTGGGCATCTGCCAAGTCTGATCAGACTCTTTGCTTTGCTCTTATAAGGTAGCCAGAGATCTAAGCTACATCCATGTCGACAGTGATGACTCTGAACAGACTGGGCGGATGCCCAGGCTGATTTGAGCCTTCACTGGGCACATATGCCACTTTGTTGGTTTTGTTGTGTCATGTATGGATAAACATTCAAGGGGGTGGGGGAGGGGGGGAGCTGCAATTTTCCTTTCTGCTTCTCTCCTCCATGGGGGTCAACTTTTAAGGGATTTTTTTCCTTTCAGAGTAGACCAGATTTGTTCCTTTCAATAGAATCTGATTCTTTCTTTAAAGAGTACATCCCAATCTGGAAAGGCTAAGTTGTCCAGGGGGGCAAACAGAGAGTCACAAACTTGTCTTCCTTTGTTAAAATATTAGACATATATGGATAAATATAGTAAACAGAGTACACCCATATCAATATGCTCTATAAAACAAGAAGGACTTATGAAACAAAACTACTACACAAAGCCAACTGACTGATGAAAGTGTCCATTACAGTCGAAGCATTGTGGCTATGGTGTCTAGATACTAATATTGTTGATATGTTTATAAGTTACACATTCAGGAGAAGCTACTGCCCCCCCCCCCCCCCACACACACACCCTTTATATTAGATTAACTCTGAAAGGAAAGAATTTGTTCCTCTTGAGACTATTAGGCTAACTTTGAAAGGAAAGAATTTGCTCCTATTGAGCCCATTATGCTTACATTGAAAGGAAAGAATTTGCTTCTCTTGAGCCCATTAGACTAACTTTGAAAGAAAAGAATTTGCTCCTGTTGAGACTATTAGGCTAACTTTGAAAGGAAAGAATTTGCTCCTATTGAGCCCATTATGCTTATGTTGAAAGGAAAAAATTTGCTCCTCTTGAGCCCATTAGGCTAACTTTGAAAGAAAAGAATTTGCTCCTCTTGAGCCTATTATGCTAACTTTGAAAGAAAAGAATTTGCTCCTCTTGAGCCTATTATGCTAACTTTGAAAGGAAAGAATTTGTTCCTCTTGAGCCTATTATGCTAACTTTGACAGGAAAGAATTTGCTCCTCTTGAGCCTATTAGGCTAACTTTGAAAGGAAAGAATTTGTTCCTCTTGAGCCTATTAGGCTAACTTTGACAGGAAAGAATTTGCTCTTCTTTAGCCTATTAGGCTAACTTTGAAAGGTAAGAATTTGCTCCTCTTGAGCCTATTATGCTAACTTTGAAAGGAAAGAATTTGCTCCTCTTGAGCCTTTTATGCTAACTTTGAAAGGCAAGAATTTGTTCCTCTTGAGCCTATTAGGCTAACTTTGACAGGAAAGAATTTGCTCCTCTTCAGCCTATTAGGCTAACTTTGAAAGGAAAGTATTTGTTCCTCTTGAGCCTATTAGGATAACTTTGACAGGAAAGAATTTGCTCTTCTTGAGCCTATTAGGCTAACTTTGAAAGGAAAGAATTTGCTCCTCTTGAGCCTATTATGCTAACTTTGAAAGGAAAGAATTTGTTCCTCTTGAGCCTATTAAGCTAACTTTGAAAGGAAAGAATTTGCTCCCCTTACGCCTATTATGCTAACTTTGAAAGGAAAGAATTTGTTCCTTTTGAACCTATTAGGCTAACTTTGAAATGAAAGAATTTGCTCCTCTTGAGCCTATTAGGCTAACTTTGACAGGAAAGAATTTGCTCCTCTTGAGCCTATTAGGCTCACTTTGACAGGAAAGAATTTGCTCCTCTTGAGCCTATTAGGCTATTTTTGAAAGGAAAGAATTTGCTCCTCTTGAGGAAATCCATTCCTTTCAGAGAAGACTCCTCTCTGGAAGGCTTTCATTGTCATGGGAAGGACTCAGGAAGTCACAAGAGTTATAAGAGTTATTCATTCTCCTTTTAAAATTGGGGTGAGGTGTGTGTGTGCGGGGGGTTATGCCCACAGACCTCAAATGCTTATGGTGTAAAATTGGGGTGAGGTGAGGTGGGGGGTGTGGGGGGGTATGCCCACAGACCTCAAATGCTTATGGTTTACCTATGTTAAGCCATCAGTTTCTAGCCAACACTTTAAGATATTTTCAACGAACCTATGTAGCTCTAATGCATGTATAAAGTGTCACTTCTCAAAGGAGCCACTTCTGTATTTATCAAGATTGCCCTTGACCTTTAACCTACAAAATCTAAAAGACATATATTTGCAAAATTGGGTACACCCTTATTAGACTACACTACTTCCAATCATCACATGGTCACTTACGATTTAGAACTAGAGATTTAATTTGATTTTTCACATGCGTGTTCATCTGACCAAACAATTCATATTTCCCATCATCCTCTGCATCAAAGCCATTGGCTCCATTCTGTATACCATTCTCTCCTTGGGAAGTTTTATGGCTTGGGTAGATGAAATGACTGAAACAAGCACAATATTACAAATACGTAAGCAGAGATTTAAACAGTATGTCTAAACTTCTAGAGTTTCAATTAATATGAAAAGCTCCATGTTTATGTGTCATTTACCATATACGCGGTAATTTTATGCGGGTTCAAATTTTCGCGGTTAAGGGTCAAAAACATAAACATTGTTTTTCGCGACTTTTAATTTTCGTGGTTAGCAGCATACGTGAAGAGCAAAACTACTTCTTTTTCACTTGAGCTAGTTCGTTCATTAACCTGCGGCAAGGTTGCCGCAGGCTAATGAAAGAACTGGCTCAAGTGAAAAGTACTAGCAATCACCGAAGCAAACAGAACTAAAATATATAAACACTGTTTCTACAGAAGATACTTTGTAAGAAACGGGAAATTATTTCGCGATTTTAATATTTGCGGTTTCTAAGTGACCGCGAAATACCGCGAAAAATGGAACACCGCGAAAATTACCTTGTATACGGTACCTTACTCCTCCCTTAAAGTATGTTATGGCCCCTCATCATAGCTACTATCCCCATGAAAGGTAGATTTTTATGAAACTCCAAAGACCATTTTTCTTATTTCTTATTGCCTCAAACATGTCCAACATGAACCCTTCCATCTTAACCTTTGGGAAAGTTCATTTGATAAACCTTGTAAGAAGTTTGCATTATTCTGGATGAGAGAAGAATCTGATGACAATTATGGGGGATTTTATTTTAAATTCTTCCCCTTGAACATATGTTGTGTCCCCTCCTCTGAACTGCCTCATTGCCTGATGAGGTGTCAAAACTTACGTTTCAATGCATACTTGATAGAAATCATCTCTTATCACACAAGATTCACTCTTATATGAGAACTGGGCTCAAATGTGCTGGAAAATGGTTTTTACCATTTTCACATTTAGAAAATTCATTCCAAGTTGTATCAGAATTCTGCAGAATGTGGTATCTGGCCTATCTGTGCACTGTCACAAACTAGAGCTAAACCTGAAACTTGACACAAAGTTTACACCGCTGACACCAAAAACCCGAAAAGTATTCAGGGGTCAGCCTAGAGGGAGAAGTGGGTGAAACTGTCTCCCTAAGCTTACTGACTTCTCCCTATTGTGAGCTGAGGGAGAAGTCAAAATGTATAAAACATATAGAAAACCCAAAATTGTGGAAACTTTTCCCTGAAATTCAGAAAATGTTTAAAACTTCTTCCTGCCTGCACAGGGTATAATCGATTCCGCTAATTTTCACTTCCTGCAGAGACTGTACATCATATTTGGCTTCCGCCAAGACTGTCCACGATCTTTTGCTTCCTGTCGAGACTTCTGTACATGATAAATAGCTCTCTGCAGAGACTGTTCGTATGATTCTGCTTCCTGTCGAGGCTCTCGGCAGGAAGCAGAGTCATGCGGACAGTCTCGGCAGGAAGCCATTTTTCGAGGACAGCAGTCCCTGCAGGAAGCAAAAGATCACAAACAGTCTCGGCAGAAGCCAAATATGACAGACAGTCTCTGCTGGAATCGAAAACTGGCTGACTGGTTTATACCCTGTGGTCTGAGAACCCTAGGCTGACCCTGATTATTACATATTTCGTGTTTCCGCTAGTCGCAGGTGAGACAAAAACTGCAGAACAGACCCTGATGAAATCACTTTAATAAGCACTCCGGCCTAAGTCTTTTTGCTCAGGTATTCCTGCTCTTATACCTTGTGAAAATATGGTATCTATCCTGAACAAACAAAGAAACATCAACTTTCAAATCATTTTTTTCCATAAACTTTTCATTCAAACTTCAAAATTTAACTAAGGCTAAAAGCAAGAATTAGAATGGCTGTTTGTTGCCAATCAACTGCAGATACACTTAAAGACTAAATTACGAAATAATCACAAAATCATGAAACTGGTTAGTTGTATGCAACATAATTAAGATTTGTTAAAAAAATCTTCAGCGAAAACAGCTTTGTTACGGAGGCAGAGACGATAAATCAATGCGTACCCTTCTTGAATATTCACGAATATTTTGTCGTCTTAAATTGATTGACTCCCAGAGGCGTTTATGCAAGCATGTTTTGAGTTTTATGATTGGTGGAGTAAATAACTTTACAATAGCATTAACCTCTAATCTGTGCATGTGAGTTCTTTTCAGCCAATAACTGTCTGAAGTCGATAAAAAAAGGGCTTAAAATTATTCATGATATAACTTTAACCTGATTAACTATGATTGCTGGGCGTATCCAGTCTTCATTTTTGGCGGAAAAGGCGGTCCGCTATTGGTGCTTTTTTTGTGTATTTTGTTAAATTCTCCTATTTTCAGCGAATATCACAAATCATGAATTTGGCAGATAAATGTACTTTCAATAGCAATCATTATAATGCCTATGATATAATGTTTTGTGAGAAATTTAAAAGTTAATAGAAATATTGAGGGTGTAAATCTTTAATAGTTTTAAGTTTATTTTAGATTCTTTGCATTCTGTGATGTCGAGAATTTCAGTCCGAAAGGTATGTAACATTTCTTTTTTTGTTCAGTATTGTTCAAATTTCCTACCTTTGATTAGTATGGGCTGCAATCACCGCCACTTTGTTCTGATGATTCATGGTAAGATGGGCATTTGTAAACACCATGAGAGAGTCTAGACATCTTGATAACGTCAGCTGAAATTCAAAATACCAGATTTACCCTAAATATTGAGCCATACATACACAGACAAGGACTGCAGATCTTGGTTGGGTCTACACTACTGCTGAAAAATTTGATAAAACATCTCCTAGGAGGAAACTCAGAGCTCCGGATAAGAAAAGGTAACAAAGATAATTTTTCTTATTTCTCAGCAAAAACATACGTCATGACCCATCATTAGAATGAGACGGGTCAAATGAGGGGTCACGATGTATGTTTTAATGGAAAAATAAGGAAAATTATTCTTAAATTATCGGTTACCCCTTCTTATCTGGAGCTCTGGCCCAGAGGTTATAAAACTTGAGTACATTCTTAAACTCAAAATAAAGCACACTGATTGGCTGCTACCGAGCACATGCTCAGAAGCAGCCAATCAGTGTGCTTTATTTTGAGTTTGAGATAATTTTCAAGTTTTATAACCTAGCACCCTGGAAAATGTTGATGTCTGTTGTCACAGCATGAACAAAAAGATAACCCTGAGCAGATATTTGTGTATTCTATCACTTTCCGTGGTAAAAGCTGAGCAGTCACTCCGACAAGAAACTGTTGCAAAATGTTGAAAATACTCCAAGCTTCCAGTACCACAAGCACATATGTGAAAAACAGCTGAATTTTTAAAAGACGGAACGGAAACAAATTTTCAACCAGAAAATTTTACTTAGAACTGTTCATGCCCAAAATTTAAAACTTGCTTTTTAAGATTTTAATTTGCAAATCTAAGAACTCTCTCTCTCTTCTCTCTCTCTCCCCCCCTCCCCTCCCCACTTACCTTTCCTTCTCCATCTGTGAGATTTCTTCCCCACCAGACAGGGTTGGTGTCAATAACTAGAACCACTACACTGCAAACACTGCTATCTGAAATAACAAATTGATAATAAAGTTTATAATGTAAAAACTCCTACACCTAGGAAACCTAAAATAATTACTACAACTGTTCTAAATATGGAACAGTTTGGTTTTACACTGTAGAAATGGGTTTAAAGCTCAACTGGCAAACAGTGTAGACATTTATGTCTACACTGTTTGCCAGTTGAGCTTTAAAATGTCTACACTGTTTGCCAGTTGAGCTTTAAACCCATCATTTTAATTTTGCATCATAGTTTTGGATACTAATTAAGCTTGCCAAGATTTATGTTTAAGTTGGAAAGAAGAATGACATGTAACATAAGCCAGTCTTTGCGAAACCCTCTGAAGAGTTGCAGGACAGCTGTCAGACAGTCCAAAAAAAATTGCAGGACAGAACAGAAATTTGCAGGACAGAAAAATAAAACACGTTCGAGCCAACAAAAACTTTTAGTCATAAAAAATGGGAACCATTTTTTAATTACTTAAATACTGCTTCATTTTAACTTCAATTCCCATTTAATCATTCATTCTCTACTTCATTTTAATCAAATTCCCATTCTTAAAGGTCTCTGCTATATCTTGTATTCATCTACGAATAGGTTGGGGATAAACTCCAAAGCTTTTTCAAAAGCTAAACTTGTTACAGAAAAAAAACGTTTTGATTATTTCCCTTGGTTCGGCCTTTTACGATTCACAAAGTTAGGTCATATTAAATTCGCTACCAGTCTATATAAGAAGCAGCAAACTACAGTAACAGTAAGCAGAAAAATAACCTGGCGCAGCAGTTATTAAACAAATTATATGGATAAATAGTTTAAAGCTCATTTTATTTTAGCTGAATCATCGGAATTAAAATAAAAAATGAAGATGAGATATATATACATTCCGAGATGGAAACCAACCGTTGTGAACACTCTTTGGGCCGAAAACTATAACGCTCGAAATAATTGGTTGTATATAAATAGTATGGCATATATTGACCAATCAGATGTCGCCTTGCATAAGTGCTGTTGTAAATATGAAATGGCGAAACTTTCATTTTTGTTTCGGCCACAAGAGGACTTTTCCCACGATAAATTTGATTTTACCGAGTTGAAAAATGTCACTTTTTGTCAGTGTCGGACAGTGTGACCGGCGCCCTGGCAAAAATCGCCGGACATTTTCCAAATTTGCCGGTTTTGTCTGACAGACAGACGGTTTTTGTGAAGACTGATAAGCTCTGTGAGCTTCCATATGAGCAGTCTGATCTGGGTCTATACTTAGTCTAATGTATAAACGTAACACCGATTTTATTTTTTTATTGGTCTCTATTACCCACGTCTCAAGGTCTTCTGGTTTAGCAAAGACAATTCTTCAGGGCACAGCGAAAGGAAAAAGAAGAAGAGGTAGACAGAAGAAGAGGTGGGAAAACAATATCAAGGAGTGGACTGGAATGGATTTTGCCAGCTCAACTAGGGCAGCTGAAGACAGGACAAGGTGGAAAGGGATTGTTTTGAAGTCAGCTGTGGTACCCCAACGACCTAGTAAGGTTATGGGATAGAATAGAATAGAATATTACCCTGGCCCTGTATTTCAGAAGAAACCAATAAAAAAATAAAATCGGGGTCTGGGGTGCACACCCCCCCCCCCCCCAGAAGCTGAGACATTTCTAAAAATGAAGACTGATGGAAGAATTCTGATCTCCCCCTCCAATATTCCTAATAAGATATATGACCCCCCTGCTCTGAGGCTTATTGATTTCCGACTCCCCCCCCCCCCCCACCCCCCAGTGCAGTGGTCCCTCTTTACAACGATGGCATTTGTTCCCAAAATTTTTGATGTTAAACTGAATTTGCTGTTGTAAAGAATGCATATTTAGAGCAATTTAGCCATTCCGTGCAATCAAATTGACGTTATAAAGAATTTTGCTGTTGTAATGAGTGCTGTTGTAAAGAGGGTTGACTGTACATCACCAAAAAAATTCAACACCCCGCTAAATGTACCCCCCCCCCCCCCCCCCCCCCCTTTACCCCCCTCCCCACACACACCTGATAATAAACGATTTGTCCCTATCGCACATGAGACGTCAAAAAACATTTGCAGTATCTGCAAATGGGTGGAAAGTTCATCTTCTGTTTATAAAGTTTAAAATAGACTTATATAGTTAAAAAAGACTAACACACAAGTGTAATGGCAGAAATTGAACTCGCCCAGTATGGCCAGTTCGGTAGACGTTTTGTTCTCTCAAAACCAAAGATTACAATGCTAGCAGGTGAGTTTAATTTTACACTCCATGAGAAGCACAGGCATCCATGTACAAATTTCTTAGCTTATATGACCTATCAGATTCATCTTCAAATCATGTTACTATACAATGGTTATTCCCCATGAGCAGAGGTCCTACAATGATATTCATTAGCAGGACAAACAAAAACTTTTAATGTTGGTACGAATCTTCTAGGCAAAAATGTTTTCAAGTACGAATTAAATTTTCGTTATACACACTAATTCTTACATACCATTCATATTTTAAGCTTTTAGTAGTCTTCAAATCAAACAGTATAGACAATTGAAGCTATGCAGGACACATTTCATCGACTAGTTGGAGTGTTGAACAACAATTTTACACATCTCAGCAAAATGTTTCGGCCATCGTCACAAAATTTAATCTGACTCGTTTCGTTCTCGTGCACGCCGATTCCGAATTGGCATACGCGGATTTTTTAGGTCCTTAGAACTACCGAAGGCACAGAAATACCGAAAATCACAGAAATACAGAAAAGCATGCAAAGACTTAATCAAAACACTGAAAACGAATGGTTGGCCTTTTATTTTACTAGTGTTAATCCCATCCTTTTCCTTCCAATCTCTGTGATTTCAGTTCAGTTCAGTTCAATTCTCCTAACGACGTTCCCCAAGTAGCTCAGCGGTACATAATCATAGTGGCACGCATTTGGCGCCGTGTGTCCGTCCAAGCCAATCTCTGTGAGAGATGACTCGAGACTTAAATACTGTCTCAAAGGGAAGTTAAACCCAAAACAAACAACTATACCCTCTGGACAACTTAATCATTATTTATCTATAAACGTATTTACCTAACTAATGGAGAGAGGCGCCGTCATCGAGTTGTTAGAGTGACTCGGATATGGTGCAGAAAGTCGTCAGAGGGTCGTGAGTTCGCGGCTCACCGTCGCCATCCGACGACTGGAAAATTCTCTCTGTCAACCCAGCAGTAAATGGGTACCTTTTTCGAATCAGGGAAGGACTAACAACCCTGTTGAGGTCTGATGCTTATTGCAGGCCAAAATGTCTATTGCGGAATTCCAAAAGCGAATCCTGCACACCTTTGCCATCTGTTCATGCCACAACTTGTGCTCATGGTTAGTGTATCTGAAATTGTAAAAAGCAAAGACTCTTTCAGAAATATAAAATTCTAAAAAGATTAACTTGTTGATTGACCCTAGAAGAGTTTTAAAGTTTCTGAAGCCAGATTTATTATGAGAGATAAATTGAAAGGTGTAGCTTCTGCTCTCTATATTAAGATTTTATCAGAAGAGTCAAGTTGTACATAGTTAGAACACTGTCGTATGAATTGTTGAACTGTCTCCCCATCTCTGAAAATTACGTCGTATTCTAACACAGTGCGTGTTTTATTCTGCAACAATTCACTGTTTCGGAGCGCGTGTGTCTAATTGCTGACATCACTGGCATTACTGGCGTAATTTTGGGACGTTTTGAGACGTTAGACGGTGTAACGTCTCTTTTTTTTTCTAAAATCGCCATAAAAACGTACATTTACCGTAGATACAGTTAAGAATATTGGCGGGAGCATGAACGCACTCGCTGGAAGGTTGGGAGAGTTTGAATGAAAAAAAATACTTTTTCAGCGTTTTTGAGTGTTAGAATCGAAATAGTTCAGCTCTAGCGTTGAATTGTTGAGTAATAATTCACTGTTTGTCGGTCAGTTGTAAGTAGACATATCACTAGCGCTCCGGGCTCGTGATATGATCTACTTTACAACTGACCTCCGAACAGTGAATTATTACTCAACAATTCACTACTAGAGCTGATCTATTTCTTAAACGTTATGCGTTGGCGTCCATAAAACGTCGCGTTTTTTAATGGCGAAATCGTGACGTTTTAGTGCAAAATTTGCTAATAAAATGCGATTTTAGTGTCATATGATAAATAGAATCTTGCATTCGTGCTCCTGTATTATTGAACTTATCAAACTCGTTGGTGAAACGATAAGATGCTCGGCATAGCCTCGCATCTTATCTTTTTCCCCAACTCGTTTAATAAATTCAATAATACATGAGCACTCATGCAAGATACAAGTAGTGGTTTATTGAGGCATGCGGCTCAGGGACCGGAAGCAGAGTAACTTAAAACAAGGGGACCACGAGGCCCTGTACTGGTGACCTGAGCTGACATTATTATGGCGCAACTCTTTTGAATTAAATTAGTGTGTCAGCAGGTATCTTGGATAATGGGTCAGTGTTTTACCCATTAATGGGCATGAAAGCCACCTTGGTAATTTGACTGCATCCTTATAAGGATACCTACTTTTCTTTTGAGTTTTTGAAAATACTTCTTCCTCTATGACGTCGTGAAAATGTGAGGCTTTGGCTTTTTTGTTCCCTCAAAATAAATAGCGCTCGAATTTCGCATTGTTTGCTCTCCGTTTAGATGTTGAAATAAATTTTGTCCCAAAGTGATCTGTAAAGAGGTGTTTACAACTTGTCCATATCTTTTCGTATTACATGTACGAACTGATTGTGTCAAACATATCAAAATTTGATACATATGTTTTAAAGGCGTTTTCTTTATTTAATTTGAACTTTAAAAAAACAATAACGAAAAAAATGTACAATTGCAAATGAAAAGTAATGTTTGAGTCAGTACGCGCGGAGAGAATGGACATAAATTAATGAACAGCTTTATACGAGGGTTATCGAATAAGTCCTGCAGGCGGCCGAGTTTCAGGCAAATGATAATTAAAAACGAATCAAGCAATCCATATTGATACATTGCATCTTTCCTTCTTTCCAGTCAACAATTTCCAGAAACGTCATGATCTTGCAAATGGCGTTGCTAGGCAACTGAAGAATACTACCATTATGGGTGCGGCGGTGGCTTCTAGTTGTCTGTTTAAGATCCCCTAGCTTAGTTCAGAATCCTTGTAAATATCTGAAAATTGCTGGGAGATACGGAAACTAATACCGAAGTATGTACACGGTACCAAGGTTACGATATTGCCATCAGTCAAGATATAATTATTGTTCAAAGGAAGATCACCATCAATTTCGGGCAGCTAAAATATCATATAAAATGAGTATATGAAGACGAGGCTTTCACAGCAGATGAAGTGTTTCCTAAACTGCCATCAATTTGTTATCAAAGAATAGTCCCAAGATGCTGAAATGTAGATATAAGAGAAAATATAAGCTTCGAGCCTTGTTTAATATCGTTAGCAGCCTTAAGAAACCAGAGGTAAACGTCAAAAGCTAAAATTTTGCTAAAGTTCTGTAATAATCTCTTGTTGCCTGGCAACCACATTTGTCTGGTAATGTGAAGTGACAATTGTCTCTTATTTGAATTCTTAAATATAAGGCGATTACTTTATAACATGAATTCTTGTAATTTGAAAGAATAATAAACAGGTATGCAGAAATTTCCATCCCCTAACCTCTTGTAAAAAACGTCATGTTTGTGCAATTTCACCGCCGGTATCGCTTACACCTTTAGGTTCAAAACCCTCCCAAATCTGACAAAGGAATAGCACATGTATGATTTTTAGCACATATGTATATTACATACGTAAGCTGTTAATGGTGTAATTTGATAACCCTACCTCAATTAATAAAGCAGTAATGACGGCGTTTGCAAGACTTATTGGATGACCGTCGTAGAACTTTTTACGTTATGTACTTTTGCATAGAATTTATTTCTATAACTTATCGCACTGCAGAAAATGTCAATTGATACGGATATCTGAGCGCTATAAATGATGCAAAATAAACAACAACAACAACAAAGGAAAAACATGTCTAACCATCAAATTTTCACGACAATATCGAATAGTAAATGTTTTGTTTCCGTCTCAAAAGAAAGGCATTTAAAAACTAGACCAGCTCTTACAGTGAATTATTGTTGAGTAACCGTAATTGACTGTTTTGACGTCAGTTTTAAAGTAGATCATATCAGGAGCGGGGCGCCCGAGATTCTAACACTCAAAAACGCTGAAAAAGTTTAATTTTCATTCAAATTTTACCAACCTTTCCACCAGTGCCTTCATGATCTTATCAATATACTGTACCGTAACAAAGATAAATATACGTTTTTACGACGATTTTAGGAAGAAACAGGGACGTTTCACCGTCAAACGCCAAGAAACGAATTCAAAACGTCACAAAATGCGTCAGTAATTACTAGTGACTACAGCAGTTAGGTTCAACAAAACACGAACACTTTCTATTGCTTCTGTAGACACACTGTGTTAGAATTTAATAGTCATTCACCAAACACTGAACCTATTGATGATATATGTATACTGTTTGGCCAAAAAACTGAAAATTTTATTTTGTCTTATCATTTGTCGGTAAAAAATAACTGAGTCGCGCCGTGAAGGAAAGTGCCTACACAGGCTGATCTGAGTCTCCCCTGCCTTTGTGCACATTTCATTACCAGCATACAGTGCGCCTGCGAGCGCTACGCAAATGCTCATCCCTTATGACAAGCCGAATGCACAATAAGTCTATTAATTGGAATTATCAGTTAGGTGACTACCGTGTTCATCGACCGGTTTCTATTTACTGTCATAATACACAACATTTCAGTTTCTATTTATAAGGCATACAATTTATCGAACATTGTACATGGGCTTATTAAGAGAGACACACATGTACATTGGTTTCTTTATGTATTGAATTTTATGCACTACTATTTGGGATTATTATTTTGGAATGTATTTATTTTAGAATAATCGTCTATAACAAAATGAAAGTGAAAGAGACACAGACGAACGGACAAAATTAATTGGTTTATGAATCATTAATATTGATGTTATCATGTACAGATATTACTTAAAAATAATGGGTTGTGGAAACAGCGGTCTCGCAACCACCTCAGATAAAAAGGGTCATCCGGACGGAATTCCGCCAAAATTCGGTTCAAGACATGAGGTAGTTCCACCGATAAAGAGCGAGTCCGCTAGAACGGAGACGTCAAAAGAGACAGCGACACAACCACCTCCCGCGCCACCACCCCCGCCACCCCTAGCCACAGCGCCACCATTGCCACCCATAGGAAGCGACGCCACTAAAACGTAAGTAACTTATTGAACAGCAATGAAAGGAAAGTCCTTGTTACAGGATTTCTATCTAAAAAAAAGAAGAAGAAGAAAAAAAACAAAAAAAAAAAAACAACAACAACAACAGAAAAAAAAAAAAAAAAAACAACTTCATTGTGTATAATTTTGTTTTATCACCTGACGTCGCTGTTATTCAGTGGATAACGTCGTGCCATAAAAAATCGTATGACCACACGTGTAATAACACTTTGACGCGTCCACGTAACGTCATTGACAACGTCCATGTCAACAATGCGTTTTCTTACTGAATAATGTTGAGTTTGAAGGCGTTAAAATCCCATTTTAAAGGTTCATATGATAAACAGAATCTTACACTCGTGGTCATTTCATATGAAATGACCACTCGTGTAAGATCCTCTGTTTATTCTCACGCAGTGAGTTTCCTTACATTTTGCTGAAATATACATGAGCATTGTCTAATATATCTTGCGCGAAAAGTCATTATTCAAATGAACCTGTACATTCGCGCACAGGCAGGATGCCACAGGAACAGACTGCGCGAGCAGCGACGTCTCTATCTCGAGCGAGACGTCGCTGCTCGCGCAGTCTAGTTTGGCCAGAGCTGGTAATGCTAAGTACCGTCTTTAGAAATCAAAATAATTTTCGATACAATAACATTGGTCTCTATTTGTTCATATAATTGTATAAATATCTTTAATGTAAATATGAAGTAAATTTTCAAAGCAAAAGAAGCTCGTTAACATGGTTAATATGATTTCAAGGTTAAAAGCCAAATATTTCAAATCCATAATACTTTATTTAATCGAAAACTGAGAATTGCATTAATGTTAAACATTACTGTAAGCGCTATAATTGAGCCGCGACAAGACAAAACAAACGAAGTGGTTATGCGCCCAGCGCAGACTCAGATCAGCCTGGACATCCACCCAGTCTGATCAGAGTCTTCCCTGTCCGCATGGAGCTAGCTTAGACCCTTAGGTACCTTTTAATCTCTTAGCGAAGAGTCTGACAGTCTGATCAGAGTCTTTCCTGTCCGCGTGGAGCTAGCTCAGACCCTTAGCTACCTTTTAATCTCTTAGCGAAGAGTCTGATCAGACTGGGCGGATGCCCAGGCTGATCTGAGTCTGCGCTGGACACCAGCCAGTTTGTTGGGTTTCTCTTGTCGCGGCTTAAGTGATCATTTTTTATATTCGGTTTAACACTTACAGCGTCAAAAAGAAAAAGAGTTAAGTTTGCAAACAGCGTAGATCCAGATGAGGCTGACATAATGAGCTGCCTCATCTGGGTCTACACTTTTTGTCCTCTAGTCTTACAATTCCCATTATAATATAGCTAAGATTTTTTTTGATGAAATTTCGCAGACTTAAATTTTGTTCGTCTACTTTGCTGGCGCTTTTAAGACGGTTGATGTGGTGATGGGTCAGTAATTACACCCTTATGTCATATGTATGACCTGAGTTTAATAAAGCGATGTTCTTCTTTAACGTATTGTCAGTGTTTTTTTTACCTTCAAGAGTTAACTCAATATTGGAAGGCTGTGGAAGCGGCACGGTTTGTGAGCTCTTCACTGGTAATGTCTGTTTTTCGGTTTTGAACAGTGCCTGGTAAAGCTTTTTAAATGTGACCTTTTGTTGGTGACCGTTTTGATGAGGTGAGCTATACTTCTTATACAGTCAACTCTCGATATCTCGAAGTCAAACTTCAGCCCAAACTACTGACATCTCAAAGTAAATTTTCTGGTACCAGAAAATTTACTTTGAGATATCAGTAGTTTGACATAACAGGAGTTGAAATGTAAATAAAAAAAGGAAATATATTCTTTGATATGAGAAGATATTTTGAGATATCAATGTTCGAGATATCGGGAGTTGGCTGTATATAAATGCATGTTAAGCCTTGCTACATGTATCTAGTGGCAGATGTCGGTATTTTTACGTTTGGACGAGTTGCGCTGTATCATGAGTTTTTGCGTGCAGTGAACTTTTCAGCTCGTGCACCAGAAATGAAAATTGTTGAATGTGCAAACAGTGTAGAGCCAGTGGCCTAATATGGGTCTACCCTATATGGGTCCATACCCTGTTTGCTCTCTAGTCGTAAAATTTTTAGTGTGGAATATAGCATGAATTGAACTTGCTGTTGTATATTACCACAGTTCTAATGTTTGTTATCTGTGTAGGGAGATGACTAGCCAATGTTGGTATAACTTGCCTCCAATCCCTTTGTTTATATGGTACAATGAAATATGTTTCATCTTAATCTTATAGCATGTCGAAATTTTGCGGACGTGGATTATGTCGTCAACTTTTTATTTTCACAAACATTTACTTACTAAATTAATTGCAGATAATTAACAGCAAAGACTTTTGGTCAGATTGAGTGGATACCCATTCTGATCTGAGTCTTCCCTGTGCGCACATGCCACTTTGTTGGGATTTTCGTATTGAGGCTCATTTGCTCACCGAAATTCATACCAAGTCACTGGAGGAACAAAATGACGGCATTTCGCGTGGCAAATGATCGGACAATTCCGATATTGCCCTGCTAACGAGCTCTGGCAACCAACCGTTGATCTAAACCAGCAACATTATAACGCATGTCAACAAATCCCTGCAGCCACTTTATTAACCCATTCCATTCGGGATACCCCTTTAGGGGTATCTGAGCAAACAGTTTGGATCTCAGATCAGGCCCCACAAACGTGGGCCTGATCTGAGATCCAAACTGTTTGCTGCCTAGATATCATTTCTACAAGTCTTAGAGTAAATTAGACCAATATTGTCAAAATATTCTTGATTTTCGATGCAGACGACAATTTCAGCAGACGACAAAAAGTACCGAGAATACAATGGGTTGAAATAACGGCATATCAACATTGACGCAATGTGAAAGTGACGGTTATACAAAATTGTGCTGCAACTTGGAACCCTTCTCTTTTATTTTTCAGATCGAACACGGAGGCAAAAACTGTTTCTGTCGATGAATTCAAGAAAGAAATTCTTGGCGCATCAGAAGGCGGCACCAACACACAAAGCACGGGTAAGAAACATGTATATTCGTAAGGACAAAAGTTCTGCACGGATGTTAAAGGAACAGGCGTGCAGAACTTTTTTCCTTAAGTATATTAAAGTCTCCATAGTCCTATTTATGGTAAAAACGTCTAAACTCAAATCATTGTAAAAGGCGGTTCAACTTTCGTTTGGTAATCAAATGTGGGTTGATGTGCATATATTGAGTCATATAACTGGCAAAAAGTAGAGAAAACAAGTTTTTGAAAAATAACAAAACGCTCCACAAATTAAAATTTCCTTTTCTGGTGTCCCGTATAAACGTAGGCGGGATAATGTTTGGTACTCCAGGCATGTACATTGTATTTTTACCATTTTCTTCAACTTAATGAAATCGAAAGTAGGTAATTTTACTTGCCAACGAAAATCACCCAAATAAGTTTTCAAGCCCTTTTTATGTGACACTCAAGGATGTTTTATTTGTTTAAAGCTGGCTAATCACGGTCATTTACACCGGCGAAACTATACTGACAAGCTTGCAGCGATACCTCATGATAAAAATTTTCATTCTGATAGAGCAATGGGGCCTCTGAGGTGAACTGATACATTTTCAGTGAAAACAACTCTACCATTTCCGCAGGAGACAAGGTATGGGCTGTATTGCCTTATTGCCGCTTGAAGGAGTTGAGAAGTTCTGCTGTAGATAAGGCAGTAAGAGATAGCCTCTATTATGCAATAGAAGGATATTTTTCTAGGCTATCCTGCTGCGCAACTTTAGTGTCCATTGTAGCCCTAACACCTACCTTCTCTAATCACTCAAAACTCGATCATTTTGATTTTTGCCTCCTTTCTCAATAGAGATCAACTCCTAAAGGACAGAACTTGCAAGTTCTGTCGTTTCAGAGTAGATACCTCAGTGGTAGGGCTTTGTCCTCCAGAGCAGCATACAAGGAGCAAGGAGGCACAAAAGTTGCCCCCATTTGTAGAAATAGTGGGAAAGCAGGGTGCAATACCCACACATCTTAATAGAGGCGATTTCGGTAATAATTTGAGCCGCGACACGAGAAAACCAACAAAACAAGTGCTTGAGCGCTCAGCGCTGACTCAGATCAGCCTGGGCATCCGCCCAGTCTGATCAGAGTCTTCACTGTCCGCATGAAGGTAGCTTAGACCCTTAGCTACCCAATAAGCGCACTACGGGGACCCTGGTCAGACTGGGCGGATGCCCAGTCTGATCTGAGCCTGTGCTATGCGCACAACCACGTTGTTGGTTTTCTTGTGTCGCGGCTCAATTATACGAGGGGTGATCATTAAATAATGGAAACTACCATTTAAGGTTTTAGTCTCTAAATTTTGGCATATTTTCATGTATATTTACTGCTGATTAGTTACAAAGAACGGATAAAAGTTCGTGATGGTGTGATGGCTTGGTGCAAGTCTCAGATACTAAAAGAAACATATTGTTATTTATGACTTGCTCTCAAACCTGGCAGAAATACAGACCGTGAAAGACTATTGATCGAGCAAAATTTGACGTTTTTCGCTGATTTTCAGCCAGATGGACAAGAATTGTGACGTCATTGCATTATAACAAGCAGAGTCTTGGAGCCTCAATAAAGCACCCAAGGCGGTACTTTCGTTGCGGTTGCATTTGTTTTATGTTCGGTACTGTTTAATTTATTGTGTTCTTATTTTAACCATTCTATAATAAAAATAGAAAATAGGTAAAAATATTGTTAAATGTTTTTCGTATAATTTGCTTAGTCTGTTGTAACCCTTCTGTTGGTCTAAATTATTTAGTTCAGTAAAGATAGCTGAGTTGCCACCTATTTGGGAAAGAGCTGCTGACTCGGCTTATCACTTGTAATTTATTGTTTGTTGGGATGTCTGTGTCAATCTTTCCCTTTGATGTTGGGGATAGGGTTTGGGATCTGATTCAGTCAGTTCCTGAAGTGTACTTACTCTTTAAATTTGGAAGAGTTGTATAGCAGAAAGAACCAAAATTATCCTGTACTTGATAACTGATCAATAAACTTTAGCATAATACTGGAAATTACGAAATAAAATGTCAAACTCCCTAAAAATCAATTATTTTAACCCCTGCTTTAGCTTTATTTCATGCCAGATTTCAGAACGTTTTCATAAACAACCATTGTATGTATGTTTCTAAAGCCAAAACCTAACTTAGACAGAAAGTGTTCCTAAATTTTCAATTTCTCTTTACATATCGTACATAATAAGCATAATATAAGCACCTCCTTACCAAAATTACATCGAAAAAAATTACAGGCAGTACCCGGCATGAACGTGACGTCATATGTTGCTATGGTAACGCGTTAAAATTTCAATTTCAAACATGGACGCTATAGCTCAAAAGACACTCTTTGGTGTTACATGAAGGATACTTCTTTCAGTAAATACTCAACTAATCAACAAAGATGTTTCCATTATTTAATGATCAACCCACGTACTGTTTGTTTTAGCACCTAAAACCGCCGCACAACTTCAGAAAGAAGCGAACCTTAAAGCATTGGCGGAGCTTAAAGAGAAAGCAGACGCCACGATGAAGATGTTACAAGAAGCTATGGCAAATTTAGAGAAGAAAGCTGCAGCTGGAGGGAATGCCGGGAATGCGACTGAGAACGAGGCTACACGGAGAGCACTCGAGGGTGATATTGATATGGAGTGCCCGTCTCCGGCGAAGATTGTCCGTATATTCACAAGCAGCACTTTCACAGGTAAGCTCTATTAAGACTATTATATTTTTATCATACCCAACTCATACCCATATCAAACTCTATTGAGACTATTGTAATTTTATCATGCCCAATAGCAACCCGAGGCTCCCATATCAGCCCTGAGGCTGATATGGGTCCAGGGTTGATATAGGGTGCTAAGAAAATCTCATCTCACAAACTTTTTACCATAAGTTCTTCCTTTTTATGACGCCAGGGTTGCGATATGGTTTGTGAGGTGTGATATGGGTTATGAGGGCAGGATATGGGATTTGATGTATTTGTTCCTGATCATTGCATATCTTTCTACTTTACTCATGATATGGCTTTTGGGTATGATAATACCCTTGCGATGTAAATTTAGGTGTTTTCGCACGTTCTAAGATGATACGTACAAAAATGATGCGCAAGTTTGTTATAAAAACAAAATCTAAGGATTTTTTAGCAAATTTATCACAATAAATTATGAGATATATAAGAGAGGTTAAAATTGTTCACAGACATATAGCTGAGGGTCACAATGGGGTTTACTGATTAGCGAATTTTGGCCCATAAAATTACTGATTAGCGGAATTTTAGAGGCAATTTTACCGGTTAGCGGCGCCGGCTATGCTAAGTGATTAACGGAATCGGCCGAAAAATATACTGATTAGCGAAAGTTGACTGAAAAAAAATACCGGTTAGCGGCGTCACACGCGGTTAGCGGTTACCGGAATCGGCGAAAAATCGTTATTAGTCCACTAAAATATTACGATGTAAGCATAAAGTTTCATTAGAATGGCATGAGTACTCACTGAAATACCAAAACGAAACTCTTTAAAAAATTCTGAACTTCGCAAGCCATTCCGCCTAAGAAAAAAGTTCTTTAATTGTAATCCTCCAGATTTCAAACTTTATTCCGATAGGTTTAGTAATAAATATTTCCCCAATCACGTTAGCTAGTAAATATGATGTATGTATTTTGTCATGCTGCATGCTGCCTGTCTTACTTAAATGCTGAAAGTGTCACATTAGGTAAACAACCCCTATACAAAAAGTACTTGCTTATCATAGGGAACTTAATGCTTCAATATGGCGGAAACTACCGATAGCGACTTACGGGTTTATCCGAGAGCTTACCTGTTCAAATTTTGTCGAGAGTTATATGCAATTACATAGAAATATAATATAAAATGTGAAATTAAATACATTTATGATATTACGACAATTTTTTATAAGTTATGATCATAAACTTCAGGGTTTGTCCGTTAATATGGTATAAAAATATACAAATTAACTTCATGTTTTGATACTTCCATCGGCTTTTGAAGTTTGAAGCTTCAGTCACATGAAAGTATATAAGAATAATGTCAAAAATGCCTAAGAAGCTATGTTCAGCCTAAAATTTGAAAATGATCGGATTTTCTATAAAAATTTTATAAGTTATCACCACTGAGAGATTTTTATAAGGTTTACATTAATGTAATTCATTATAAAATAAGTATACTATAAGTTTCTTCCATCGATCTCTAAACATACAGAAAATCGCGTTTCGAAACAACCTCGCTCATAATAGTTTCAAATAGTTTAAGTCCAAATCCGCCTATATTGCTCAAAGGCTTACCACTTCATTTCTTGGTATTCGTGTTTTGTTTATGTATTTATATATGTGCTTTTATGATCTAACTAAGAAAGGAAGAATATTCATATTGTCTTATTAAGAAAGAAAGAAGGAAAGAAAGAATAAACGAATGAACACAAGAAAGGACAAAAGAGAAAGAAGTCACGTAACTCCTACACGTGACCATCAAAAATGAACAGACAGTTAATCGACTACTAGTAGTTTTAAAAATCCCTTTAAAAGCTAAAAAAAAAACTTTGCAAACCAATTACATATTTTTTGGTAATGTTCGATCAGTCTATTAATTATTATCATAATTGCTAATGTTTGTTCTAACATTTTTGATTGAAATTTATTTGTGTGTGGTGGGGCGTTTTTATGAAAGAAACCGAAATATGTTTTGTGTATCCCAGGGTAGAATCTTAGAATCCATAGAATTATATTTTTGACTGGCAGATTTGCTCATTCATAATCAGGAGACACGAAGATACATACACTGTATTGCTCTCTTAAGATATTACTGTCAAAAGAAAATAATGTAAGAAACTAAATCATGGTGAAGATTTTCTCGTAACCGTGGTAGTGTAAGGATTAATCGCTATGGGAAAAAATTGCTATGAAATATTTTTCTTGCAAGGCTATAAATTAACTTTATTAGTAATATTTCTGTTCATAATGCAAGTTTGTCACTTTAATTTTATGACTGTTTTAGTGAAGCTAGCAAGGAATATTGAAAGATATTTTTATGATTTTTTTTTTTTTTTTTTTGTATTTTTGCTATAATATAAGTACTTACGATAATAAACCTGTGCACCTGCGGACACTTATCAGCCTCTGATATGTGCAAACTGATAAGACTGAACAATGTCTGATCAGTTTGCGCAAGCTGATCGGAATTTGTTGACAATATACAGTACAATTAACATACTTATAATTACACGAGGATTAATCGATTATCGATCATAAAATCCGATATTACCTCTATTGTCAAACCGTTAAAGTTTGTTAAAGTCATCATGACTTGAACAAAAATATATGCAAAAATATAAAGCTGCAATAGTCAATTTATGGAATTAATTATGTATGCAAACTGACTCAGACCAACTTACACTAGTCTGAATTTATGATCAGTTAATAATTTGTCAATTTTAGTTGAATTTGAGTTTGTACATAACCTTACCCGTTTTTCTGCACAAACCAAACTGATCCGAATTTCTGTTCAAAATATTTTGAACACGTGCTATCAAATCAGGCTGTGACTGTGCGAAAACCATTTAAAATTATCATGTGGAAATATTAAATGCAGTAAGAAATACGGAAAGAACAGTTGAAAGCTGCAAGGCACTCGTCAGCGTTCCGCCCATGGACAGGTCACTTTCTTTTCTGCTCAATGTTCAAAAGTTTCCTCATATGAGCCGCAATACGATAAGACGAACAAATTGGAATGTGCGCCCAGCGAAGACGCAGATCACACATCAGCCTGGACAGCCACCCGGTCTGAGCAGAATCTGAACTATGCGTTTAAAGGGTAGCTAAGACTCTAAGCTACCTCCATGCCGATAGCGAAGCCTGTGATCGGATCAGGCGGATGCCCAGGCTGATCTAAGACTTCGCTGGGCGTACGTGCACCATTGTCGCCGCTCATTTAATTGTTTGCTAAAGACATCAACTGAGTAGTCGCTGTCCGTCGGAAGGTGTGAAAATACAGTTGGTCACACGTCTTGTCAAAACAATGCAATTTCAAAATTAACACCTGCTAACGGCAATGAAGGTCAGAAATGGATATTTAATCCGAACGTCATTCTTGTGATTATTTTTGTATGAAACAGTAATTTCAGTCGCGTCGCAAAAAAATCAACGCTGTGCCATAGCGCCCTGCCAAGACTAAGATCAGCCTTGGCAGCCGCCCAGACTAATCAGAATATTTGCTGTGCGCTTACAGGACAGGCAATGGTCTAAACTACCTCTATGCGGACAGCGAAGGCCCAGATCAGATGGGCGAACGCACACGCTATTCTGAGTGTTCGCAGGGCGCACATGCCAATTTGTTTTTGTCGTGGTATAGCTCATTAGTTTATTTATTTTAGTTCGCAGAAAAACAGAGAAAGTCAGACTAATCTTCATTGTTTTAAATAGCGCAGCTTAGTTACATGCCGAAAGACACAGTTTACATAAAACTTTTAAACAGTTTTGTCAAAACAGAAAATCAAGAGAAAACGTTATCGTTCCTTTTGAGTAGTGTTTTAACGTCCCATTAAAAAAATTTAGTCGTCGAGATGTTGCTTCTGAATTTGTGGGACTGCAAGTATTGCTCGGCCTGCGATAAATGACACCCAGGACTAGCAGCTCTGTCGCAGAAGCAGCAGGCAGCCAGTCTATTTCGCGAGCCCCGATGGGCGGGGTAAAAAAAAAAAGAAATGAGAAAAACTATGTGGGTGGATGGGTATCTGTATCAGGCTTAATCTTTCCATAAAGATGAGACCGTCAAAGAGAGAAATATCATAATTTCATTATTATAAGTAATTTTATGTTTTTGTTGTCAGAAACTAAAACAAACCGCTGTCAAAACTGACCAATAATCAGATTTATTTTCTCGCCAATTCTTACGAAATTTGACCTAAATATCAAAGAGAGGGGGAAAACGAGACTCATTAAAACGAAAAGGAGAAACTGAAAAGTAAATTGATTTGATCTGAGAAAAAGAAAATGAAAATCCACATTGTTAAAAATTAAAAATGTTTCCATCCAGCGCATTCGTATTGTTAACACAGTGATGACAAAACCGGCTTCAGAGAAGTTCAACACCTGTCCTGGGATATGGACATCGATATGACATTCCAAATATCGATTAATGCCTATCGCTCCCCGGGTCTAAGGGAAATAACTGCACTCACATTAATACTCTCTCCAGGTAACAGGTAACCGATTACACTACTCAGCCCATAAGTAGTAAGCTCCAGATGTGCTCCTTGGTATTTCCACTATATTTAATGGTATAAATGATGATTATTTTTTTCATTAAAATAGATTTGATGTTGTCAAAAGACTACACGAGTTCACATTCAACACAAGACTTACAATTAAAGGACTCCAAATATGCATAAAATGAAGAAATAATATATTCCCCTGAAAACTCCAGCTTGACTTTATAAAACTGGGGTACGATGGAGTCTAAATTACATAGGGGTGTTAATCTGATGTGATTCAAGGGGTACATGGAAGATGTATTCGCAATTATGTCATGATACACCAGTAATGTAGTTCTGATACCCAGTATAATAAAATCGTAATGAATGAGCGCAAGACTAAAATGTCAGTGCTTTAATATGGTCTGTCACCAATATTGGATAAAGTAACTTTTGGACTCATTTAGACTAACTTCTATTTACAGCAGATAAAATGACACTGTGTGACAAAAGATCAAGATCATGTCCAGCTTATCCTACAAGAGTTAATAGATTGCTACATTGCATCCCATTACCATTTTTGTCTAAATGATTGCGCAGTCTCTGTCTTATGTTTGTCATATTAAATTGCATGCATTTCTAGGATATAATACTGCCTCTGTAATCTGTATAATATATACAAGAAAAGTATTTTCTATGTGTTCCCACAACAACTTGGGATAAAAAGAGTATTATGATACTAAGTCAGTAGTCTTCAAAATTAGCATCACTGGCTTAAGGTATAGAGGACGGTTGCGGTATGTAATTTTACTGATTTGGCCAAAAATTTACTGATTACTGATATTTGCCCTTAAAATTTACTGATTGCTGATTTTTAGGCTGAAATTTTACTGATTACTGATTTCAGAGGTACCCCATTGAGACCCTCATAGATATTAACATAGCTAATATAAACTATTTGCCGTTTCAATTGTTACGCTGATCAGATCCCTCCAGTTTTAAGTTCTTGTCCTGTTTGTTGGTATTCTAATATAAGAAATTCACTCAGTTTGTCTCTTAATCAGAAACGATCGGTCGTGATAACAAAATAATAAATGAGCCGCGACACGACAAAGCCAACAAAGTGGCATGAGCGCCCAGCGAAGACTCAGATCAGCCTTGGTTTCTGAGTGTTCGCTGCTCGCATTGGACAGATGCGCAGGCTGATCTGAGTCTTCGCTGGATGCACATACCACTTTGTAAGTTTTGTCATGTTGTGGCTCAAATAAATAAAACAAGCAGATTCCATTTTAAGCGATGAAAGTGTTGACACTGAAGTAAGTGATTTTCCATCCGTCCATCCAGCCACTCTTCATTTTTTTTCATTTATTCAGACACGATGCATGAACGCAACACCTTAATGAGACAAGCCTACCCGAAAGTGAAGGCTCATTGTAGGAAGATTGGGTACGAGTTTCAGGTGGTGGACATGAGATGGGGTGTGAGGGACGAAGCCACGGATGACCATATGGGCACAGAGCTCTGCCTGAAGGAGCTGAAACTTTGTCAGAAACTGTCAACCGGACCAAACTTTGTGGTCAGTGCGTTGTATTGAGCCGTGACATGACAAAACCAACAAAGTAGTATGTGCGCCCATCGAAGACTCAGATCAGCCTGGGCATCCGCCCAGTCTGATCAGTCTTTGCTGTTCGCATAGGGTTAGCTTAGAACCTTAGCTACCCTTAAAACGCAAGGCGAAGAGTCTGATCAGAGCGGACTGCTGCCCAGGCTGATCTGAGTCTGCACCAGGCGCATATGCCACTTTGTTGGTTTTATCGTGTCGCGGCTCATTTATAGTTATACAAATGTTTTGTCTTTCCATGATTTCAGAGCATGCGCAATCTAAGCATATGGAAAGGTTAGGTGGTGATGAATGCATTATACCAAAATGTTCCTCTTGTTATGAAATTTATCAGACAAGCGTCAATGAACCCTCTTAGGCAAAAATATTTTTGTTCCTTGCTTTGTATAACTATAAGGCAACATCCCATTACACATTATGTTAATGTATGATGTTGAAACGATCCGCAAAATATTCCATCTCGTGCCTCGAGAACATCAATCCAACAATGGGTAATATTTACACTTGCTACTGACTTCCCATATGTAATTTCAAACCTAATAGAGCAACTGGCTTCATACACCGATGAACGACAATTAATCATGTCACGTTGTCGTCAAGCGACGTCTGAGGTAAACAAACGTCTTGATTGGTCCGCGTAACGTTCCATTGACGCCACGTTATGGCGACGGCTGTTCAACGTAATGGCTGAATACATCGTTACTACATTTTCTTCGACGCATATCTTGCATATTCTACATTAAATTACAACAAAAACACCACAGGAAGGGTCTAAAAGTGAAGTGTAAATATAAGAATAAAAATTTGATTTTTCAGCGTTCATCGTGTGAAGCAGCCAGTGGTCGTCGCTAAAATTCTACAAGAAGCGCTTCTCGCTTCATGGAATTTTAGCTCCGCCCACTGGCTTGATCACACGATGAACGTTAAAAAATGAAATTTCAATTCTTAATTATGTTTGGCTTCGTGTCTCGTTTCCAACGTTATTAACATAGTTCTTACACACTAGCCGACGTACAAAAATGATTTACAATCATAGACATAACATTGAAGACAAAACACCCTACCACTAGGTGTTGAAGTGGGGTATTTTTTCCGTTTATGAAACCAGTGCCTTTGTTTTCATAACATAGACTGCTTACAGTCGTGCTATTTGTTTTCTTTGAACTTTTCAGACCCGTTGGTCAAACCGCTATTGAATGTTTTGAGCTTACAGGCCCATCTGAACAAACCTTCATTAAAATGCTTCTTTTTTTAGTCACTGTTGTCCCATAAGTACGGCTACACGGCCTTCCCGAGAGTAATAGCAGCGGACGAGTTTGACACGATTATAGCTGCAATAGATTCGACATCTACGAAGGACTTATTTCACAAGTAAGTTTTTAGCTAACCAGAGCCGAAGGCTCCGGGGGAGCTTATAGGATAGGCAGCTGTCCGTCGTCGTCGTCGTCTGTCGTATGTCGTCTGTCGTATGTCGTCTGTCGTCGTATGACGTCGTCCGTCAACACTTTCAAACAACATCTCCTCTAAAGCCATTTGGCCGATTTGGCCCAAATTTCATCTGTAGCATCCTTGGGCTGGGGGATTGAAAGATTGTGTGTTTTATGAAATTCTGCTCTTTAGTTTGGTTGCTATGGCAACTTAGATTTCCCATAGACTTATAATGGGGAAAATTGAAAAATGGCATTTACTGCCAAGCCATTGCAGATATTTTGACAAAACAATTACAGAAATGTTCTTTGAGAAATTTTCTATCAGCCATATGTTTTTTGACCCATTGCTCTTTTTATTGGTTGCCATGGAAACCAGAATGCAAAAATTTAACGAAAAATTACTTAAAAATTATTTCCTCTGAAGCCATTGGACCGATTTGGCCCAAGTTTTGTCTGTAGCATCCTTGTGCTGGGGGGGTTTGTAAGTTTTTATTTTTTTATGAATATTGGCTCTTTAGGTTGGTTGCTATGGCAACTTAAAGTTCCCATAGACTTATAATAGGGAAAATTGAAAAACGGCATTTACTGCCAAGCCTTTGCAGATATTTTGACAAAACAATTACAGAAATGTTCCTTGATAAGGCTTCTATCAGCTATATATGTTTTTTGGCCCATTGCTCTTTTTATTGGTTGCCATGGAAACAAAAAAAAAAAAAAAAAAAAAAAAAAACCTTAAATCATCTCCTCAGAAACCATATGCTCTATGAGGCAGACACTTCATAGACATACTAATCATCTTAGCCTTTACAGATTTTATCTTCTCAATTGTCATTGTTTAAAGGACATGTTTGGTATGGCAATTTCTAATGGAAAAACAAAAAATGGGCTTCATTGCTAAGCAATCTCAAAGAGTCTGAGCTCTCTTTTTCAGAAATATTCCTTGAGTGGTCTTCCATCAGCCCTATGTTTTTTCTGCACACTGCTCATTTCGATCAGTTGCCATGGCAACCAAAAGGATAAAAATATTAAAAATCCTTTGAAAATGATCCTTTTTTGTTGTCATGGCAATCAAATGTGGACAATAGCTATGTATTTTGTAATCAATTCAACAGACTCAGACTGAGACTTTGTAGTTGTATATTTTGTATACGCACGTACACTTTTAAGCCTATACAAATGTGATAGCAATTTTGAGCTAGAGATCTGGTGAGCTTTGTGGCCCGTGGGCCTCTTGTTTATTATGTGAGCATAATAAGCTTTTCATGGCATAAACATGATTTTATTATCACATAGACGGGCAATAAAAGCTTTCAGCAGATTAATAACTCAAGTTGCATAATTTTGCTACGTGCATGTTTTCAGGTATCTTCTGGGATGATGCCAATTTCTTGTCTGTCAGTTCTGTACCATTCTCTAATAAAGTCTTCTGTTTACTTCGCCTTCTTGATCCATTGATATTTATCTCGCTAGTATACGACCGAAAGAAAACACTAAACGGGAAAGCAAAACAAAAAAGATATGGCATTCAAAGCAAAACAAGACAATTGAAAAGCTAAGAGTCCAGCTCTTTTTACAGCAGAGGGCCACGAGGCCATCCTTAATAACACAGAAATAGTCCAAGACTTATAAAAAGTCGACAATGACAATGATAGAATTGAGCCGCGAAACGACAAAACCAACAATGTGGTTGTGCGCCCAGCGCAGACTCAGATCAGCCTGGGCATCCGCCCAGTCTGATCAGAGTCTTCGCTGTCCGCATGGAGGCAGCTTAGATCCTTAGCTACCCTTTGAGCACTTAACAAAGAGTCTAGAGAAACTGGGCAGATGCCCAGGCTGATCTGAGTCTGCGCTGGGCGCACAACTACATTGTTGTTTTTCTCGTGTCGTGGCTCAGATAAAAAAAAAGCAGAAGCACTGCCTTAAAACGGTCAGTAATAAAGGTTTAAACCAGATATAGAGGCATGACCGTACCACCCCTGCATACACTTTTTGACATTGATTTGACGATCTTCAAATTATTTTGTCAGACTTACTGTTTCATGTGACTAAGAACAAGGCAGGTAAATATCTAAACGCCTGAAATATGTTTGGGATCCGCGTCGCAATCCAAGAGACACTCATGTAATTTTCTATTGCACTTTGTCTAGGTGGTACACTAAAGACGAAAATATGGTGCCAACATCCTACATACTTTCCTCTATCAGTACACATCTGCCAGATTTTATCAGCAATATCAAAGAGAAGAAGAAAGAGGCAATGGGGAAGTGGTGGGAGGAGAGTGGTGCTATGCAAGACGCACTCGGTACTACTGCAGCAAAACTGTTTGGCGAAGAGAAGGCGAGAAAGTATATCATGTCAGGTGAGTATAGTGACAGAGACTATAAGTACAGACAGATCTTAAAACAATTATTGCCTGATGATACCTTGGTTATTGTTACAAAATCTTAACTCGTAAAGCGCCAAAAAGCAGATGACAAACTTTTCGTCTGCAAAATTTAAAAAAGAAAAAAAAAAAAAAAAAAAAAAAAAGAAAACAAAAAGACAGACGTAGCTATAGTACAATATGACTTTTAACAAGGACAAAAGGTCGAAAACTGTTCAGATTTAGTGGAGGCGACTGATTATGAGCCACCTAATCTGGATCTACGTTGATGGCAAATTCAACCTTTTCATTTCTGGCTTTATTTTGCAACTGTTGAGCTTGAAAATTTGCGCAATTTTCGACCATAAAACAGACGATTTACCTCTCCAAATGACATTTTTTGGAACTGTTATTCCCATTCTAATGCACTTTATCACATTTCGCCTTTCAAAGTCTACTACCTTACACCCATAGCTAGTGTTTTCAGCAGCGCAAAAGCATACGCCAGCCAATGAGAAGCGACTTTTCTAAATGAACTCGGGTTTGCGACAGTATATTCTGCGATATACTGTCGCAAATGTTTGTATTTGTAAGTGCATTAGAATTAAGTTTAAGTAAAGCCCCTCTGAATGATTGAGACGCATTTACCTTATATTTCAGTGACAGAGACTGAGGTTCGTGACGGCCTAGTTGATATAGAAGACCAAGAGAAACATTGTCTCTGGTTAAAGAGAGATATCGATGACATTGAAAACCAGGAGACAAACTATCAGTTGTCCAGATATATTGGTAAGGTGTTTGTGCAATCGGAACGTGAATCACGGAATTGGCCAAGAGGTGTTCCGATTGATGTTTAGAGTTAGAGAAGAAATGTCGCGGATAACCAAAGTCGTTACAGAAACATGACGGGAGAATAATGTCTTATTTATTTGTTTTCATAGGCATTTGAGATATATTCATAGGGTGTTTTCTTGTTCAGCCGGTACAATGATATGATTTGCTACAACGAAGTAAGTCCCGGTAAGATCAAATGTCTGCATTTTTTTCTATAACAGAGTCTAAAAATTCCTCAGTACAATTTGGATAAGTGTCTTGTTCTATGAAAAACACTCTTGGCGTCATCAAAAAATTATGTGAGGAAATTAAGGGTAATTTATGTTTATTTTGTTCAGAAATATGTAAAGAAATAAATGTATTGCCTGCCTTGACCGTATAACATAGCAGGCACATATAGCCGGTTTATGATTGCCATAGCTTCTTTGTATTAATATACTACTACCAATACTAATGATAATAAGTATATAGCTAATAATAATAAAATGATAATGGATATTTCCCCTGAATTACCCAGTATTGTGTTTCGTTCATTGAATACATGCATTTACAAAGGATTCACCGTTGGTGTAAATAAATATAAGGGTCATCCAATAAAGAGTGGGACTTGTTTGATATTTAACAAGCCCTACCCCGTTACTTGAGAATTTTACCTTCATTTACAAATCCAATAGCAAACCTCATTGTAGTATATGTTTCATCAAATTTTGCCAACGACTTATTCAGCTATGGCGAAACGCAAGGCAACGGCTAAGTCATTGGCCGGGATTTGCTTCACTATTAAACAACAGAGGCAGGAATTGAGGTCTGGCATTTATTCAAATAGTGGTATCCGAACATATTTTGACAGTTTCTGTAATTGGTTGCACTACGTTTTAATTTTGCTTATACCATTTGGACTATACATTAGCCCATTGACGAACGGTTGCCTAGCAATGGTTGCCTAGCAACCAGTCTTTTTCAGGAAATATGACCTTAATCACTATGCACGATTTTCTGTTGCTTAACAACACAAAGCACATCAACCGTGTGTTTCTTCAATATGTGCATTGTAATTGGTATGGTATACCTCACCGTTTAGAGTCAAGTGCTTACCATTATGTAAATTTAATTATAATTTATAACAACTATTTCACCTCCACCCTAAATTATAATGCTCAAGTTTTACAATTTTAAAACGAAATTCCTAGTTTTGCCGACAATTTCAATTCAAAATGACTTATTTTCACAAAGTATGATTCAAACATAGTAAGATATAAAACAGAGTGTTTTTGGAATAAATAGAAGTAACCAGTAACCATGGCAACCTTTTTTACAAACCTGGCCAGGAGCTTTTCCCTTGCCGTCTGTCGTTGCTAGGTGACAAGAAATCGACGGTCAGATAAAAATATCGGATTCTCGTTTGTATGCGCTATAAGATATGCCACGCAATAGTCATATTTTCGATATGAAAATCATATATAGTCACAAATTATAAATAAAATCCCATTCTTTATTGGATGACCCTCGTAGTTCAATATGCAGTTTGAAGATAAAAATAAAAATACTTATATCCAGACTTTATTTTACATGTACACAAAAGCATATATGAGTAATTTCCCAGCGTATTGATGCTTTGCACTGTTACGAAATGGATCTAATCGTCCACTATGTCGTCGAGATTATTTTAATCCTTTCAATCAGTAAGGCTACAGTTTTTAGGGTAACTGTGGTAATAAAACGTTTACGGAAATTGTGACTACGTTATGCATGGGTTGTTTGTGAATACCTCTCGTGGATAGCATATTGCATGATTTTTAGGTGAATACCTGCACGAGTCTTTTGATTGTGGACAGCGTGTTGCATGATTTTAATGTGAGTACCTGCACGCTTATATTCGATTTGCATGATTTTAATGTGAGACGCATAGTATTTATACGCCTATCTTTTAATGAAAAGTTAGACGTGGCTGTTTAATTCTTGATGGATGTTATATTGTTGTGTGCCCAGATTCTGTGTTAAGACCTAGAAGGGTAAGATTTTATTATATTTATTTAGAATAGTTTGGCTAAGAATGAAAAATGTGACTTCTGATTGATATGGTATGATTATATGTGTCGACTGATTTGATTTTGTTGGCAGGGATCAGGCTGCGCATGTGTCGACCGATTTTGTTAGTAAGCATGCTGCGCATAATTGTATATTAGGAAGTTTTGTAAATTTCGGAAATAGTTTATATCACTGATGTTGGTTGCAATGGTGTGCGTCTATTTGACGTCCAGTGACGTCAGTTGCATTCATGTTATTCATGTGACGTCAGTTGCATTCATGTTATTGCGACGTCACCACTTTTTATATTAGTTTCACGTATACGTGGCCTATAGAAGTAGATTGATTTGTAATGGAACTAATTTATATACTCGTGACGTCAATTGACGCCATTGCATGCACCGCATTAAGGGTTTTTTCCATAAGTTATAATGGTAGCATTTGGTCATCATGCGTTTGATTTGCCTTCATTAGACGGCGTCATATGGTATAACATCATTGATGTCATGATGTCAGATCAAACGTTATGATCCCAAATGTGTGAGAAACGCTTATTCAGCTATTATATTCTATGGCAAATGGTATTACGCTTAGTTTAAAGAAATGAATTAAAACATATGCGAGTTAGATTTTGGTCAATCAATTTAATGTAAATAGGACATTGTTTAGATTATTCATGTTTTATGTTTAGATTATTCATGTTTTATGTGGGGTATGTCATGGTAAAGCCTGTTGACGTCAGTATACTTCTTGACAATGTTTGACGTCAGATCCTTCGACGCACATGCGTGGTAGGATCTACGTTTCTTCATTGGCGGAAGTGGTAAGCACACTTTTAGCTTTACATCGTGAGCGCGAGTCGTGTCTAGTGACACGGCTGGCGTGTGCACGTTATGCTCGGCATTCGCCGAGGGCGTTGTATGGTATTTCCAAGACAGGCCCAAGTCTTACGCATTGTTATTATGTAGTTACAATGTATTAAGTGTAAGTTCGTTATTTTTAGGCACATCAAGTCCGGCAGTCAGCTGTTAGGGTTAGAGCCACGTCTCACCTGGAGATGCGATATACGTCTCCAGGTTAATACCAACCCGGGTAGAGGCAGTTACAACGCCGTTTGTGCAAGGTTCCCAAGCAGAGGCGGGAAGCACAAAATGTAGGCGGAAGTGGTTAGCACAGTTTTGCCAGATTCTGTGATAAGATCTGAAGGTCACATCAAGTGTGGGACAGTGTTCGTCCACTAAGGTGTTTTAATATATATAGACTGGTCCCTGGTACAATCCAGGGAGCGACCAGTATATAATCGTGCACGTGTTTATATGAGTTGGTGTTCCTCATGATATATGGACTGGCCCATGACATGATCCAGGGAACGACGAATTGAAGTCTACCAACATAAGGCCTTGTTTTTTTGTATGAGTTCAAACTGACGTCTTTTGTTCTTTGTGTTTTCCTTTAGTTCATGGCGCTGAGCCGAGTACGGTGTTGACGTCAGACGGTAATCTATTTGCGTATTGTACGCAAATCGATTACAGATTTGAAACAAACACCTTACTTGGGCCAGCGACATGAACTGATATGTGTTGTATATTTTTGTAATTGTGACAGTTGTAAATTGTATTGTTGTATATAGAATTTACATTATATATATAAACTTCAAAACTTCTAACGTTGTTAGAGTTTCCTTGTTAGTGTAATACACTGGTAGATAACCCTTTAACCGGAAGTCACCCTCCGCCGTCCTGGCGACGCATAAGGCTCTGCACCCGTGTCGACCGAGTGTAAAACCTTCTGCGTAACATGGTGTCAGAAGTGGGATTTGATTTCCGGTTAATATCTGCCAGTGTAACACATTGACAATATATACAGAATCTAGGCACAATTTTGTCAGACATTTTTTTTTTTATTATTATTATTGACTTTCTGATTGTTCTTTTCTAAGGTGACGTAAGGCTGTGAATTTTAGGGGAGCAATTTTGCCACTAAATTCTTTGTAAATGTAACCTACACTCAATTAAGGTCAACTATCCTTATTCCCTGCGTGATGAAGTGCGATAGCCCATGCATTAATTTGTGATAAAATGTAACAGGTTGCATATCTGAGTGGGGAAACTGAGGTATATAGACCTGAATTGTCTTGGCACGGATGATACGTATTTAGTTTTAAGGTCCGTTTGAGTACCTTGGCACTGCTGTTGCATGACAATCTGTTAGTTCATTAATTCAAACGTTTGTACGTAGTGTCGTAACCGTTACTGAGGTCCATTTTATGTCCTGATTTAGTAACGTAGGTTACTCGTAACGTAATATAATATCGTTACAATTAAACCTAATAGCGGAATCTTAAGTTTGATTTACCGTTGGTATCTTATAAGGTTTTGTAATGTAGGACGTACAGTTGTCGTGTCAGTTTTAATACGTTGCGTTACATACGTTACGTCTGTATATCCGATACGCTAGATCAAGTTGGGCGTAATTGTAATGTGGGTTATTTACGTCATCTAATTACGTCATTTAATAGTGAAAAGTAATTCTCGGCAAAGTCAACGTCAGTTTATGACGTCATTTCCGGTCTGTTATGAACGTAACTTTAATGGCTACGTCCAGATCACGAGGATACTAATTAATCAACGTTTTAGTTGTATTAGTTCGTTATTATTATTGTTAACGTTTTAGTTAACGTGTGTGACTATAAGTGAACGTCGGTTTCAGTTAGGTTAACGTGAGCATTACGTTAAGCGTCATGGATCAGTTAGTTAAGACGGGAAAGGAGTTAGGTTATGAAGGGCAGGCATTGCAGGAATTTGTAAAGCAACAGCAAGAGACTGAGAGGGCAGAAAGGCACGCGGTAAGGACACTTGATAAAGAAAAGATTGCGCAGGCCGAAAAAGACAGGGAAATTGAGTTAGCTAGGATCGTGCAGGCCGATAAAGACAGGGAAATTGAATTAGCTAGGGTCGCGGCGGAGAAAGAAAGGATTGTGCAAGCCGAAAAGGATAGGGAAGTAGAACTAGCTAAGATTGCGGCGGATAGGGAAATCGAGATGGCGCGGATTGAAAGTATAGAGCGGCAAGCCGAGAAAGATAGGGAAGCTAAGTTGTCTCAAGTCGAAAGCGATAAGGAAGCGAAGTTGTCGAGCGAAGTTGAGCTAGAAAAGTTGAAGTATAGTTTTGAATTGCAGCAACGCGAGTTGAAGAATCAGATAGATTTGCAGAAGGTAACGTTTAGAGTTGAATTAGAAAAACAGAAGGCTGAAAAGTTAGCGCATGCGCGAGATCCCAAATTACTGTATTTTGATGAAAGTAAGGACAAAATGGATAGTTACTTATCAAGGTTTGAGAAATACGCGACGGCGAATAAATGGGATAAAAACGTTTGGGCTGCATATTTAAGCGCATTACTTAAAGGTCGCGCGCTTGATGTTTACGATAGATTGTCAGTAGATGATGCAGCAGATTATGACAAGTTGAAAGATGCGTTGTTAAAGAATTTTGATATGACTGAACGCGGATTTAGGAAGAAATTTCGCTATGATAGGCCTGAAAAGTCCGAAACGTTTATTCAGTTTAGTAGTAGACTTAGGTCGTATCTTAATAAATGGTTGAAAATGGCGAAGGTAGACCAGTCTTATGAATCTGTTTGCGATTTTTTCGCTAGGGATCAGTTTTTAGAATCCTGTAGTAAAGAACTATATGTTCATTTGAAACCGAAAACATTCACGAATCTAGGTGAGATGGCTAGGGAAGCAGATTTATTTGCAGAAGCACGTGGCGGTGTCTACGCTTGTGTTAATAAGGGGCAGCGTGATAGTAAGGGCGTAACTCAGAGTAGATCTGATAATAAGCCGAGTGCGAAGCCAGAGATAAAATGTAGTATTTGTGGTAAGGGACATTTAACATATAAATGTTTTAAGAATCCCGATAGGAAGCAAGCATATAGTGCGGAGGTAGGTGCAAGTGCAAGCGGGTATAGCGGAAGTAAGGGGAGTAGTTATGCACCGAAAGATGAGACACAAAGATCACAGAGTAAGAGCGATACTGTACAGACGAAGGGTAGTAATTCAGATCGTGGCCGTGGTCGGGGTTATTCCCGCGGACGTGGTCGGGGTGGCGGACATCAAATGAGCTTTTGTAAAACTACAATGAATAGGTCTCATGAAATTGAAGGTCTCTATAAGAGTAAGGAAGAAAGTCCACTAATCAATGATAACGTGGATAGGGAAGGTGTCTGTTACTTTTTAAGGTCGCGATTACCAACAGCGCAGGGTACGGTTAATGGTAAGACTGTTGTAGTTTTAAGGGACACAGGTTGTACTGGGTGTGTCGTTCGTAGAAACTTGGTTTCTAATGATCAGTTACTTGGTAGAGAATCTGATGTAACTTTGATTGATGAATCTACCCAAAGGTATCCCTTAGCAATGGTTGACATAGATTGTCCATTTTTCACAGGAAAAACTGAGGCATTGTGCATGGAAGATACATTGTATGACCTGGTTATTGGAAATATTGACGGGTCAAAACTTCCCGATATGTCCCATTTTGCAATGGCGGCAGTGACTAGGTCACAAGCTAAGCAAGGTGAAGAGGTCTATAGGAAACTTAAAGTTCCTGATCAAATTATTGCTAGTGATAAGGAGGCATTGAAGCAGGCCCAAGTTGTTGACCCTAAATTGAATGGCATAAGGCAAAGAGTGGAATCTGGGAATGTGACTATTAGTCGTGGATTGAACCGAGGTGAAACTAAGTTTATCCGAAAGAAAGATTTATTGTATAGGCAGTTTACTAAGGGAAACAAGGTCACTTTGCAACTTATTATCCCTGAAGGTTTTCGTGAAAAGGTGTTAAGATTGGCACACGAAACCTTGATGTCAGGCCATTTGGGCATAAAGAAAACTATGGATAGAGTTTTAACTGAGTTCTTTTGGCCCGGAGTTTGTGGTGATGTGGCAAGGTTTTGTAAATCTTGTGACATATGTCAAAGGACTATTCAAAAAGGTCGTGTCACTAAGGTTCCTTTAGGAAAGTTGCCACAGATTGACACACCATTTAAACGAGTTGCTGTTGATATAGTTGGACCGATAGAACCTCGTTCTGACAGGAAATCCCGCTATATTTTAACAATGATAGACTATGCGACGAGATATCCCGAGGCGGTAGCGTTACCCGGCATTGAAACGGGACGCGTAGCCGAAGCGTTAGTTGAGATGTTCAGTAGATTAGGAATACCGAGTGAAATGCTAATCGAGCATGATAGTAAGATCACGATTGACGTCATGAGAGAGGTTAGTAGGTTGTTGTCGCTTCAAGATCTGACAACTATTCCTTATCAATCTACTGGTAAAGGACCCGTGGAGAAATTCCATGATACATTGAAACAGCTATTACGTGAAATGTGCGTAGAACGTCCGAATGACTGGGACAGGTATCTCCCAGCATTATTATTCGCAGTAAGGGAAGTTCCGCAAGAGTCGTTAGGTTTTTCCCCGTTTGAACTGTTGTATGGGCGTAATGTTAGGGGTCCTATGCAAATATTAAAGGAATTATGGTCTGTAGAGGAAACTGACCAACGTGCGTTATTGACGTATCAATACGTTATTGATCTAAAAGAACGTTTAGAAAGAACGTGTAAGTTAGCACAGGATATTGTCCGGAAAATGGACGTAAAGCAGAATGCTTATTATGATAAACGCGCGAGGTCGCGTAAATTTGACGTCGGAGACAAAGTACTTTTGCTACTCCCGAATGAGTGCAATAAATTGTTACTTCAATGGAACGGGCCATATGAAGTTGTCGAAGTAGTCAATGCAATGAACTACAAGATTAACGTCAAGGGCGTCGTGAATACTTATCCTGCTAACATGATTAAGCAGTACGTTCAACGTCAAAAGAACGTTTCGTCTGCAGTTGTTAATGCACGTGACAGTGTTGGATCAGAGGATCACAGTGATCCGAATGTCCAAAGAGTTAACATTTGTACGTCAGAGGACGTATCCCAATATGACTTCATACGTGAAAACGTAAAGCCCGACGACGTAACGTCGATTCAGAAAGCAAACATGGAAGAACACGGTGGCGATAGTAGGTTAGAGGCAGAGGCAACGGATCCTGTGGGATCTGTCGTGCGAAGTAGGTGTAATGTCAAAGACAACGTTAATTTTACGTCAGATACACTTAAAGGTGGCGATTTCCACCTAGTGTTCGATCAGACTTACCCATACTTCCCCATTCCATTTGAGGCACGACAGGTACGACACAGAGAATTGATTGACTTTGGGATTAGATAGATCAGTTGCCAAGATAATTTGGGGGCGGACTACCTTAGTAGATAGTTTGGCCACGTTATGCATCGCACCGTTGTTGTGTATATAGCTAGTTTTCCAGTTTTGACATAGCCTACGATTCGATCGCATTTCGTACTATTTCAGAAAAGAAACATTGTTATGTTTTTTTCTCCCTAAGGGGAAACCTATGTTACGAAATGGATCTAATCGTCCACTATGTCGTCGAGATTATTTTAATCCTTTCAATCAGTAAGGCTACAGTTTTTAGGGTAACTGTGGTAATAAAACGTTTACGGAAATTGTGACTACGTTATGCATGGGTTGTTTGTGAATACCTCTCGTGGATAGCATATTGCATGATTTTTAGGTGAATACCTGCACGAGTCTTTTGATTGTGGACAGCGTGTTGCATGATTTTAATGTGAGTACCTGCACGCTTATATTCGATTTGCATGATTTTAATGTGAGACGCATAGTATTTATACGCCTATCTTTTAATGAAAAGTTAGACGTGGCTGTTTAATTCTTGATGGATGTTATATTGTTGTGTGCCCAGATTCTGTGTTAAGACCTAGAAGGGTAAGATTTTATTATATTTATTTAGAATAGTTTGGCTAAGAATGAAAAATGTGACTTCTGATTGATATGGTATGATTATATGTGTCGACTGATTTGATTTTGTTGGCAGGGATCAGGCTGCGCATGTGTCGACCGATTTTGTTAGTAAGCATGCTGCGCATAATTGTATATTAGGAAGTTTTGTAAATTTCGGAAATAGTTTATATCACTGATGTTGGTTGCAATGGTGTGCGTCTATTTGACGTCCAGTGACGTCAGTTGCATTCATGTTATTCATGTGACGTCAGTTGCATTCATGTTATTGCGACGTCACCACTTTTTATATTAGTTTCACGTATACGTGGCCTATAGAAGTAGATTGATTTGTAATGGAACTAATTTATATACTCGTGACGTCAATTGACGCCATTGCATGCACCGCATTAAGGGTTTTTTCCATAAGTTATAATGGTAGCATTTGGTCATCATGCGTTTGATTTGCCTTCATTAGACGGCGTCATATGGTATAACATCATTGATGTCATGATGTCAGATCAAACGTTATGATCCCAAATGTGTGAGAAACGCTTATTCAGCTATTATATTCTATGGCAAATGGTATTACGCTTAGTTTAAAGAAATGAATTAAAACATATGCGAGTTAGATTTTGGTCAATCAATTTAATGTAAATAGGACATTGTTTAGATTATTCATGTTTTATGTTTAGATTATTCATGTTTTATGTGGGGTATGTCATGGTAAAGCCTGTTGACGTCAGTATACTTCTTGACAATGTTTGACGTCAGATCCTTCGACGCACATGCGTGGTAGGATCTACGTTTCTTCATTGGCGGAAGTGGTAAGCACACTTTTAGCTTTACATCGTGAGCGCGAGTCGTGTCTAGTGACACGGCTGGCGTGTGCACGTTATGCTCGGCATTCGCCGAGGGCGTTGTATGGTATTTCCAAGACAGGCCCAAGTCTTACGCATTGTTATTATGTAGTTACAATGTATTAAGTGTAAGTTCGTTATTTTTAGGCACATCAAGTCCGGCAGTCAGCTGTTAGGGCTTAGAGCCACGTCTCACCTGGAGATGCGATATACGTCTCCAGGTTAATACCAACCCGGGTAGAGGCAGTTACAACGCCGTTTGTGCAAGGTTCCCAAGCAGAGGCGGGAAGCACAAAATGTAGGCGGAAGTGGTTAGCACAGTTTTGCCAGATTCTGTGATAAGATCTGAAGGTCACATCAAGTGTGGGACAGTGTTCGTCCACTAAGGTGTTTTAATATATATAGACTGGTCCCTGGTACAATCCAGGGAGCGACCAGTATATAATCGTGCACGTGTTTATATGAGTTGGTGTTCCTCATGATATATGGACTGGCCCATGACATGATCCAGGGAACGACGAATTGAAGTCTACCAACATAAGGCCTTGTTTTTTTGTATGAGTTCAAACTGACGTCTTTTGTTCTTTGTGTTTTCCTTTAGTTCATGGCGCTGAGCCGAGTACGGTGTTGACGTCAAACGGTAATCTATTTGCGTATTGTACGCAAATCGATTACAGATTTGAAACAAACACCTTACTTGGGCCAGCGACATGAACTGATATGTGTTGTATATTTTTGTAATTGTGACAGTTGTAAATTGTATTGTTGTATATAGAATTTACATTATATATATAAACTTCAAAACTTCTAACGTTGTTAGAGTTTCCTTGTTAGTGTAATACACTGGTAGATAACCCTTTAACCGGAAGTCACCCTCCGCCGTCCTGGCGACGCATAAGGCTCTGCACCCGTGTCGACCGAGTGTAAAACCTTCTGCGTAACATGCACATATGTTTTCTTGTTTATCTCTGTATTCTTCAGAATGCCTCGGATCGGAGGAAAAATGGACAAAGGCCCGTCAAATGCTGAGTGAGCTGAAGGAAAACCAAATGGAACAAAAATTGCCAAAAGACAAAATACTGACTTACCATGTTAATTGGAATACAGATGGAGGTATTAATTTCTCCTCGTACAAGTCTAGGCTTTCGGATAAAGTAGTTTCTTACTTTCGTAACCACTTGTAGCGTTTCCTTATTGCTTTGCTTTAATTCGATACTGAAGAAGCTATTTCAATATGACGCTGATTTATCGTTAGAATGGTCTTTATTTATAGGATCTTACACAAGTGGTCATTTCATATGAAATTGATGAAACGAGCCTTCGGCGAGTTTTATCAATTTCATATGAAATGAACACTCGTGTAAGATTCTGTTTATCATATGACCCGTTAAAAGGGAATTTTAACGCCTTCAAATTGAACATTATTTCAATTAGAAAATGCATTGCTGACACGGACGTCGTCAAAGACGTTGAGTGTACGTGCCAAAGTGTTTTTACACGTGTGGTCATACGATTTTTATGACACAGCGTTATCCACTGAATAACAGCGACGTCATATGATAAAACTAATTATCATGTTTAATGCATCACATTCAGGTACAAGAACGTACAATTACTATATTGACTAGTAGTCTTCCATTACTCTGCTGCTACTCACATGTTTCGTAAACGCGCAGTTCTATTTCCAACTGGAAATTAAAAACCAAGCTTTTGTAGAAAAAGAAATTTCAAAATTCTAATCAACTCATATGTATGTAAAACAGAAAAGTTTTAAACTGCAGCTTTGTAAAAGATAATGTGGTGGACTGTTCGCAAAATTTCTGAAAGTGGTCAAACCGACATTTCGGTTTGACCACTTTCGGGAGTTTTGTTGTTACTCACCAGTTCGTTTACTTCAAAGCAAATATTGTGTACAAATGAGCTTTTCATAGGTATAAAATGAACATCTTTACTATAATTTTGCAAAACCATTTGCTTAAAGTTTTAATTTCCGTGTGGGAGTGGAATTGCGCAATTTCTAAGCATGTTACCCAGCAGGCACATGACGAAAAAATGACGTGATACTGACGTCGATGCGACGTCATTACGTCGCATCGACGTCATTTCAACGTCATGTGCCTGCTGGGTATCAGCAAACTAATCCACCGAGACCATGAAAACATACCAATATAATTCCAGTTTAACTTTCTATACTGCGAATTTGGAGTAGTTTGATTGGTCAAGGGTGTACAGAAAACGGCGTTTATATGTCGATAAACCCCCAGAACCAGAAACTGGGAACTGCTTTGACTATTTTCTTTGCGGCAGATTTTTATAATGCTGGATTTAGCTGACAATTTTAAGATCAAAATGACCGAGTTGAAATTATAAAAAATGAATTTAAATTTTGTGGATTTTATAGATGTGTAAATGCCCGCGAATCACTCACAAACTTAACATAAAGCCCTTTCTTTGAGCTTAATGATTAGTTTGTTAGTGATTCGCCGGCGTTTACACGTCGATAAAATCCACAATTTCATTCCTATAATATAAAACACTCTGTTGGCTGAAAACATTATAACCTTCTTTGTTTTGATTTATGAATATTTATTCGGAAACAACCACCGAAACAAATAACCATGCGTTCAAGTAAGAACAAGAAGAATATCAAATGCTACTCGAGCCATGATGCAGAAGTACCACTAGTACATACAATTTTAATGCCTTTTCTTTTAGATTCAAATTAAAACCAGTACACCTCTCATTTCGCTAGGAATTTTCATTTCTTTAATGCTTTTAGGCGATGTACCATAATGCACTAGCGTGAAATATTTTCAGAGATTATAGCATATGCTATATATATAATACTGCTGAAGATGTATGGGTACATCTCCATGTTTTTCCTCCAGTTTTACAAAGGAAAACGAATTTCTTGACTTCCTGTTTTCTACCTGGAAGACACAGTCCTTTCAAAATGGGGTCTACTGTAAAAAGAAAAAAATTGGTTCTTCAACAGTATATTTTTTCCCTTTAAGAGTCAACCCGAAATCAAAAGAGATGCAAAGAGAAAAACGACAGTTGCATCACCTGGGGCCATATTTATAAAACGACTTAAGTGGTTGCCATGCTGTTGCTAGGTCTGAATTTCTATGAAGGAGATTCCCTGCAACTATGAACTTTGCTCTGGAGGAACAGTCTATAAAAGACTGTTCCTCCAGAGCAAATTTCATAGTTGTAGGGAATCTCCTTCATAGAAATGTAGCCTTAGCAACAGCATAGCAACCACTTAAGTCGTTTAATAAATACGGCTCCAGGAAGAAGTGTACCCATTCACCTTAAGTGATAGCTTAAGCTTAAAACTAGATAGGTAAAGTAGTGCTTTTGCCAGCTTATTAATAATAGAATCACATCTACTTTTATGATTTCAGAACAGGCAGGTAAGTTTATATCAGTTTAGACAGTTTTACTCAAACCCGGGTTTAAACCATTTGAGCCGCGACACGAGAAAACCAACAATGTTGTTGTGCGCCCTGCACAGACTCAGCTGAGCCTGGGCATCAGGCCAATCTGATTAGACTCTTTGCGAAGCGCTTAAAGGGTAGTTAAGAGTCTAAGCTACCCCCATGCGGACAGCAAAGATCTGATCAGACTGGGCGGATGCTCTGGCTGATCTGAATCTGCGCTGGGCGCAAAACCACATAGTTGGTTTTCTCGCATCGCGGCTCATTTATGTCTTTCGGACTCTTCTGATGAGTCCATTTGTCGTTATAGGGGATGTGTGATTGAGTTTATTTTTAAATGTCTTTATTTTCTTTGTAAAGAAAATTTCCTTTTTTTTCCTTAAAAAACAGTGTAGACCCTGATCAGATGCCACGTTATGCGGTGTCTGAGCTTTGTCTGCCCTGATCGTCAATGTCCCTTTTATAGACACCAGGCATAAAAGGGTTTAAAATATATTTCCAGCTCTATACAGTAGCTATTTAGTGGTCTGAAGATGCCACTGACCATAAATTTTGCATGTCATTCGAAAAAAAAATCTGTTGATAATAACTAATATTAGTGAAAAGTAAAAATTCAATAGTTCGATTGAGGAACGAGCATACAACGTCGAAATGACCACGGCGGGCCACGACGTCCACATAAAAACAGCTGACGTCACAAGAAAGACAAATGTTTGTAATGATTGAATGAATGTTAGACGTAACACTCACAATTTAGTAAGTAGAAATTTGTTTGTGTGAACTACCAAAAGGACCTCTGACGGTTGTAATGTTAATTTGCCTATAAAATAGTCAAAATTAAATTTTTGATATACCCAAGAATTTATCTTGAAATTTGTTGCTCTCAACTTCCCCTGACTGGCCATGAATTTAATTTCTGATTATTTTGCACATAGACTTCAATTTTTGGTGGAAAAAGCCAAATTTTGTAATTAAACGTAATGGAAACAGGAAAAGTTTTTTAAAGATACTTCCCCCCCCCGTGCCTCAGCTAGCCACTTTGCACGTATGTGTGTACTATCATAATACACATAATATGTGAGTGGCTTGCTGAGGCACGGGGGGGGGGGGGGAAGATAGTCTACAGCTGAAAAACTGAAAAAGTGGGTGGGGTACTTACACCCTTTATATCTAAAAATAGGCTAAAGTCCTTGGTACTGAAAAAATATTGCATAATATCAGTAACAGTAGTGTGTACGTCAGTTTTAGCATAGTTATCAATTAAGATTTCGATATCTTAGAAAACCAAATAAATGGACTTATTTTCAGAGACTGAAAAATTCATAAATTGGTCTATGTTAGTCTAGAGGCATGATAATTTTTCAAAAATCACTGTTAAAATGTCTTTATAGTACACACGGCTACATATTAATGCCAAATATTTCAACCTTTGCTGCCCGAGGAAGGTGCAGTAATTTGTCGAAAAATGGGCAAATATGCATTGATACTGTCAGAGGTCCTTTATTCTAGGAAGTGGATAAAAACATGTTGTTTTCGTGATTTACGAAGATACGTATAATTAGCCGCGTCATGACAAACCAACAAAGTGCCATGCGCGCCCCGCAAAGACTCAGATCAACCTGAACATCCGCCCAGTCTGATAAGAGTCTTCGCTGTTGGCATGGTGGTGGCTCAGACCCCTAGCTGCACTTTAAGCGCACAGCAAAGAGTGTGATCAGGCTGGGCGAATGCCCAGGCTGATCTCAGTCTCGCTGTGCGCACATGACACTTTGTTTGTTTTGTCATATCGCTGCTCAGCTGTTATTATAACGATATATTCGTTCATGTAGTTATATTTATGTTTATTTCTTGGTTAAAATTGATTTTGTGACTGCATTATTCTGGAAATTAAAATAATGAACTTCCCTAAGGATTGAGTATGTGGTGCAATGAATCAATTTATAAGTAGGAAAGGAGCCCCAGTAGCTCAGTAGGTTAAGCGCTGGCCAATTGATCTAGCGGTCCCGGGTTTGGGCCCCTCTGTAGGCGGATAAACAGAGTTCCATTACACACAGCCTTTCGGTATCATCCACCATCCATTCTCATATGAGTGAAATACTGTGAAAAGGGTGTAAATCGCAAGTCATTTATCCATTATCCAATTTTAAGCGAAAACATGAGTCTTGATTGCATTTTATGGCCAGACTTACTTGTTCGGCTAACTTAAAGGTGCTTTCGTTTGCGGACGTTACGGGTTAATCTTATCAGAGTTTGTAATCTCTAACAATATATCTACATGTGCCGCTGTAAGAATTTGTGAATGAATGTTGAAAGACAGGGACCATATTCATAAAGCCACTTAAGTCGTTGCTATGTGGTTGCTAAGGCTAAATATCTATAAAGGAGATTCCCTACAACTATGAAATTTGGTCTGGAGGAACAGTCTTTGTAAGACTGTTCCTCCAGAGCAAATTTCATAGTTGTAAGGAATCTCCTTCAAAGAAATTTAGCCTTAGCAACAGCATAGCAACCACTTAAGTTGTTTTATGAATATGGTCCCAGGACTTCTCTGCCACGGCACATAGCAATGTTACCTGTACATGTAAAGGCGTGAAAATTTAGTCAACCAATCAGTGGACCAGAAATAGCAGTTCTGACGATTTTATTGGCTGACTGGAAGTGTTGACACTATGTAATCAAGAGACAGAATGAAACTGTTCTGTACTGTATTGTTTCAATTCTCGTTACGACGTTCCTTAAGTGGCTCAACAGTACGTAACCATAGTTGCACACACATGCCGCCGTGTGTCCGTGCATATGAATGACACTGTGGAAATTAATCCTCCTTATATAGTGCCATCCCTGTCTTTAAGCAGACACATTAACGTTATAGACAAGTTTATGTTGATATTGTCATATCATATCACAGTAGTTTCGCCGTCATTAAAACTTTTAGTCGTATTACATTTTCTCCAAATTTGTTTTCAGAGGGAAAAGGTGCTGTTTTCTAACATTTATTAAATTCAGGCCAATCACGCTAACCATTCCCATCTGTAAATACATATAGTAATAAGCTTCTGCAGATGGATGGCAAGTATATAGGGTCAAATCGGATAAATTCGGACAGCGGATAAATTCGGTCAGTGACATTTTTCCTTTATAATGTCAGTTTTTTTGGAATTAAAACAAAACTAACTGGGCAAACAGTGAAAATCCTGATGAGACGGCTATTATGAGCCGTCTCATCTGGATTTTCACTGTTTGCAACGGTATGTCCGAATTTATCTGCTGTCCGAATTTACCTGACATGACCCTATAGCAAGGCCATTCGTCTTTTATATCTGTAACCCATATTAGTACAAAGTTTCATCTTCAGAAATGACAGACTGTCGGAGTTATCTCAAAACTCCCGATAGTGACCAGAGCAAGTTCGGTTTGGCTATTTTCAGTTTTGTGAAAACTCCTTCAAAGCTTAAAGTATGTACAGACATGCTTTACAGACATACAACTCGAAAAGCATTATTATTCACGTAATTCACGTATTTTGGCTAACCATTCAGGAAATGTTTATGTTTAATTTCCAAAAATTTCTAAAGTATCCTCCGATAAGAAATACATAGTTTGATGTGTTTCTTTAAACTGGCTTTAATGCCGACAAGTGTTTGCACAAAGTTTGTTTTTCACCTTTTAAAACACACTGTCTCCTCCAGCCATGAAATTCACCAGTATGCTGTTACAACTGTATTCGTTAACCGTCAAAGCAATATCATATGAAGAATTCACATACTATATGGCAAACAGTGTAGATCTAGGTTAGGCGGCTCATAATTAGCCGCATTGTCAGGATATACGCGGTTTGCAAACTAATTATCTTGAAATTCATTTTTTTGCGCGTTAAATGTTACTTTTTCTCAATTAAAATCTTAAAAATGACATAACAGTCCATTTACTAATGTTTTGTTTCAAGTAACCTGGTCTCTTTAAATATAGCATATAGAAGATTATATATAAGAACACTTGTTTGATAACATTTTGGAGTTTTGGATGTTTTAGTTTCTTTTTATGTAGGTAAAGAAAATGTTATACTATAAATACGTTAATGGTGTAATTTTGTATTTTTCTGATTTCGTCCCCTTGAGTTTCATTTGGAGACGTCCAGGTGACATTGTAATTTGTAAAATATCATTATCAAATAGTTTTAAAAGATTCAAACAATATTTGTAAAGTTTTAAACGTTTATTTAATTTATTATGTTGGTTACAACAAAGGCTCATATATCTAAGTTGTAAAATTTATTTAATTAATGGGATAGCAAGTTTGTCACAAGTTTCAGTTCTCATTGATACTTTAACACTTTCTTAAGTATTTATATCTGCCTCATGACCATTGTGATTTGATGCTATGTAGAAAATATGCTACATTTTTCCAGGAATAAACCCAGATAAGGATGAAAAACACAGTGCCTATCTTCAGAAAATGTGCAATGACTTCGTGACATGCATGTGCAACATGATTGACACATCTGTGTCAGAGAGGCGCTCTACAGATGAGCCAGTATTGCAAGAGGTTATTCAACATATAAGCTTCTGTCAGGGCAAGTGTGAGATGTTCCATGGACGGGACGAATCGTTAGAGGTATGGGATTTTAGAATATACCGCAAAATTTCCATGTAAAATAACAGCCGCTTGGTGAGAAAAAATAAACGAAATCTGTTCTACGGTATATGCGAAATGAGCATACTCTGTCAGGACTTGGGCAAGAGCATGTGCAATTCATAGCGGCAATCAAACCGATGGTGTGACTCATAATGCACAAGACTTCCGGGTCAGACAACCGTACTCGGCTTGCTTTTGTCGTTCCAGTTGCACCGCTAATGCTAGTAGCGACATCCTCTAGATAACCGTGTGACTAATGCCTTAATTGGCAAACAAGTGAACTCCTTTTGGGAAAGACGATTTAGGCTGCGTGCGCAAGACGTTACTAGGCCATCCTATCTATAAATCCATTGCGTAGGTATACCGTAACTGCCATTTAGAAAATATAGTTAACCAGACACTTCTTACCTGACATGTGGACTCATCCATTTCATAAGGATAGAAGAGTCCACTGGGTAAAATTGGGTTGAAGTTTCTTTTATTTTCTTTTAGTGAACTGATAAGTATTGAACAAAATAGAACAGACACGTTATCTGTCTAAGCATCTATAACATCTCCATATAAATTTTGAAATAATTATGTGTGCTCCAGATAAGAAGGGTAACAGGGATGACAAAGGTATAATTTGTCTTATTTCTGCTTAAAAACATATCTTAGAACCGTCTCCGCGACGGGTCACAAGTTATGTCTTTGTTTAGAAATAAGACAACATATTTCAGAATTATCTGCAAAATCCCGCCTTATCTTGAACCCTGAATGACAATAAACTGAATGATATAACATCTCTATCTTAGGTTATGAAACAATATCTTTGTGGTTCAAGCACACAGCCACTCGTAGTGCATGGAGAGTCTGGGTGTGGTAAAACTTCTTTGATGGCAATGACGGCCAAAATGACGAAACAGTGGTTCCAGGGAAAGAGTGTCAAGGTTGCTCTCAGGTAAATTTTAAGTGACTCATTTTCAAATTTTTAAAGTTTAAATTTTGATGACATTTCTGACATAATGTCTGTTCATTCTGTTTATTTTGCAGAAGTTGAAGTTCAAATTGTTATTCTGGCGAAATTGTAAAACTCTTTTTCTGGAGAAATTACTCAAATCTCAGAATAAGCATTTGGGACTAATATTATCATCATTATACGAGCGTAAGAAGCTCTCTGCAATGTAACAACAAAGAGACCCAGTAATAGGTATCAGTAAGAGTTTAAAAAAGGGAGAAATTAACGTATGTGAAAACTTAAAAGAAATTAAAAAGCTCTATCCTTTTATGGTATCTACGTATTACCAAGAGAGGCGCCATGGTCGAGTGATTATCTAGAGCAACCAAGTCATGGTGCAGGAGGTCGCTGGACCGAATCCTGACGGTTAAGCCAGCTTGCCACTGACAAACGTTCTCTGTCAATCCAGCAGTTAAAGGGCAGCGAAAGAAGAGATATCGGCTCGGCCTCTCATATGCTGTGTCCAAGATATAGTGGCCCTGTAACCCCAACTGCCCCTACGACCACAAGGCAATGGGAAACCTTTACATTTACCTTTTATTACCAAGAATATACTAATTCATTTTACGTTTTGAGAGTATGACTGGTTTTATTTAATCATCAATCATAACTTGGCGGTAAAATGTGTCAAAATTAGTAAAACGTCTTGAATTTTCAAAAATTCAAACGTAATCACTTATGGATAGGTCGAAAAATCATCTACTTTTTCACGGCATTAAACTCGGGCCAAATACTCTACCATGCCAATATAAAACCAGATTTTGCTGCGTGGTAGTGCAAGAGTATAGTCTCCAAAAGCTAAAAAGAATATAATTTCTTTAGTTTTCGAATGATGAAAGCAGATCCAAACTGCAATTATAAAAGGTGTGACCCAAAAATTTGCATGTTTGGGGTCAATTCCGTTATGATGTGCTTGCCACTTTATTAGACCACATGCACGATTGTACATTACGTGTACGGGCTAAGCATTCGAGTCAGTGGAAATAGCTGGTTATTCTTTGACGAGTTTTATCATATAGATACAGAATTTCGGACCGTATAAGAGGAAATCTGCTTGTTTGATATAGCCGCCCGCCGGTCCGATAAACGATTTCCCGGACCGATGAAGGATTTATCAGCCCGCCAGACTGTAACTAACGTCAACGACGTCGCGTGAGATACTTCGACGTTAAAATGGCGAGCGCGATGTGCCAAAACAGAAAATTTCCCATCCTTTCTAACGTCATATCTCTCGAAGTAGCCATCGTAGACACAAAGTGTGACCACGCATTTCCTTAATTAGATCAAGCGGAACACATTGGTATCAAAATTAAAGTGAAATTACAGAATTTTTCGTTTCGATACAAAACGGCTAGCGCTACATGACTGGATGGCCGAGGTGCAGGTGCATGTATTTAATAAACGCATCATAAGACTCCTAGACTTGTTGGATAAATAAATAAATAATACAAAACGGCTAGCGCTACATGACTGGATGGCCGAGGTGCAGGTGCATGTATTTAATAAACGCATCATAAGACTCCTAGACTTGTTGGATAAATAAATAAATAAATAAATAAAATAAATAAATAAATAAAAGTACAGTCCGTGACACCAAGACGTCCGACTCACTGTCGTGTTGTCAGAGTTAAGTTGTGATAGCAGATTTTCATCACTTAAAAATGTTGACTATATAGCGATTTTTTTGTAGAAATTTTCTTAACTTGACTCTATATGATAAATAGATCATAACATGAGTTTTTCGTTATCACCCGATTTATCAGCCCTCGACCAATATCTCACCTCGGGCAAGCCCTCGGTCCGATATTGGAGTCTCGGGCTGATAAATCGGGTGATACCGAAAAACCCATGTAATAATCTCTATAGAGGCGTTTTAATCAAAAGAAGGAATGGTCAGTTCGGAAACTTAGAAGACAACGTTAAACATATCTTTAAAGATTTACTCCCTTCATAATAATAAAAAAATGATTTGATGAAATATTTCATGCAATACCTCCGACATGGTCTAGCTATACATTTGAATTAGAGTTTAGATAATAATATTTGATAAAAGTGACTTTAAACAAAAAATAAGATAATTTTTTATACAATCGCGGACCGCGGTTGAAATCGCATTATTGGACAAAAAAAAATTATTCATACGTCAGAATCACGTGCACGAATAAGAAAAATACCTATTCCTGATCACATGACACACGTGGTCAAAATCGATATTCTTACAGGCCGTGAGGAAATAGGTAATTTGCATTTTAATTTGAAGATTATTTTTTATTCAACATTTATCGAATAAGTATGCATTTTCTCAAAACTTGCACGGTTAATTATGAGACTGTTACATATTGTCTAACGAAATTTTGTTAAAACATTTGTTTCTGAAAACATGAAATAAACGAGGGAGACAATCTTTGAGTAGTAATTGAATTAGTACTGCAAGAGTTTTGTTCTTATAATCAAGGTCGAAACTAAATATTTGTAAACCCCCGTCTATTACCGTCCCCAGACGTTCAAATATTAATTTTACTTTAGATTTTTAGGGACCTCACCTGACAGCTCTTCTTTGATACCGCTATTGCAAAATTTGACAGTGCAGATCAGCAAAAACTACAGACCAATACGACGGAAACCTTCCGATGTAAGTTGTGTTTCATTGTATTTAAGAGAGGTACCCTAAAGACAACTTTGAAAGATTGAAAGAAGACAAAGAAAAGAAGAACTAAAATAAAAAAAAATACCAAAAAAAAAAAAAAACAAAAACAAAAAAAAACAACAACAACAAAATAAACAGACAGACACACGCAGAACCGAAAATGTATAACAAACTTAGATGAAGCGTCTTGACTTGCATCCACGCTAATTCGATGTTAATTCAACGTTTTGTAACATTGTAACATCAAAGTTTGTACTTTAGGTGTTAATATTCAATGCTGACAAAGAGAAAAATGAATAAATTAATCAAAGAAAAATAAAATTGTAAGAAATAGATGAATGAAAAAATGAATAAAGAAACAGTTTTGATCCAGATCAGCTTAAATGCATGTACATACTTTTAACGCAAGTGGATACACTTTCAGGTGAAACAATTTTGCAGTTTTGCCTCCCTACTAAATAGGGTCAACTTCTGAAGGAGAGTAAAACAGTCTCTTTCCTTTGAAAGAAGGCTACATTTTGGAAGGACTTCATAAAATTGTAGAAAACGTAGGGTATATACCCATATGCCCTAAAGGGTGTAGATGTACTTCTACAAAAGGTAGTGCTTGTCTTTCTTCCAACAAAAGGCTGCCTTTAAAGGAACGAAATTGGCTCTCAGATAAAGGCTCTTTCATTTAAAAGTAGCCTCCAACAGAGTAGGAATTTCCATACATGTTAAGTAAAGTTTTATCCTGTTAAAATTGTCTCCCTTGGAAAATGTCGGCAAAGCAGTTTATATATCCACGCGTCTTTTATTTATATTTTTTCCAGAAACTGGACCTGTTGATGAAAGAGTTCTATATTGTCCTTACAATGAGTAAACCAGACAGACCATTGGTCCTTATTTTGGATTCAATAGATCAGTTGGACAGCTCATACGACGGCCGATTGATGGGATGGTTACCAACCAAACTACCTCCAAACACCAAAATCATCATATCTACCTTACCAGATTCCCAGTACGAATGTTTTAACGCAATGAAAGTGAGTACTTAAGAAAGGTTTAATCTTTGCAAAGCCACTGGACAATTAAAATCGAATATTTCGCAATAACTATGCAAGCTACATGTACATGTAGAAGCCTCAAAATTGGCATATTGTGCAACTACGATTAGGTGTGTTAATTCATGGACAAAAGCTTCCCTGGCTAATTTCTTCCTTTTCATTATCTCCATATATGTCTACCTAATGCTAAAGTTAGAGAATAAAATTCTCTAACAGGAATTATAACTAACTTTGTCGCTTGTTTTCGTTCGTTCCAAGTAAAAGAAAGGTTTCTGGAAAAGTATGCAAGTAGGATGCCTCATCAGGCATGACATAAGTTACAATCGTGACTGATATTACCATTGCAGAGTCAGAGAACTTTCCCAAACCCCATCCCCCCACCCTTTTGTTTGGTACCGTATTCTGCTGTCTTGCTTTTGCTTAAATGACATAGATTACTTAAAATGTACTACAAAATACTGCCATGACCAGGGGCCATATTTATAAAACTACTTAAGTGGTTGCTATGCTGTTGCTAAGGCTGAATTTCTATGAAGGAGGTTCCCTATAACTATGAAATTTGCTCTGGAGGAACAGTCTGAAAAAGACTGTTCCTCCAGAGCAAATTTAGTAGTTGTAGGGAATCTCCAACATAGAAATTTAGCCTTAGCTACAGCACAGCAACGACTTAAGTGGTTTTATAAATACGGCCCCAGGCGTCTGATGTTTTCAGCGAATGGGTTCTATTATTCTATATTATTTTGGAACTAGAGCCGGGAAATTTTATCTACGGTCAGGTCAGGGGCCGTATTCATAAAACAACATAAGTTGTTGCTATGCTGTTGCTAAGGCTAAATTTCTTTGAAGGAGATTCCCTACAACTACGAAATTTGCTCTGGAGGAACAGTCTTGCAAAGACTGTTCCTCCAGACCAAATTTCATAGTTGTAGGGAATCTCCTTTATAGATATTTAGCCTTAGTAACCGCATAGCAATGACTTAAGTGGCTTTATGAATACGGCCCCTGGTTGTAGTAGGAATTGCAACATTGTTAGTGCGGTTAAGCTTACAATTTTTACATATGCAGCTTTTATTCTAATTGGGGTGAGCATTTTGTAGTTTAAGAACTAGATAACATTCTTGTTTATGAAGAAATAAGAAACAAAGGTCAGAAATCTTATCTAATTTCGTTTTATTGCTTTAGAAAGTATATCATTTGCGCCGTAGCACTGGAGATTATTTTGACAACTGAAATCAAACACCAGAAATGTAAAATATTTTTTCTCCGTCATTCCACAAACTGTATTTTATATCTTTCAAAGGCTAAAAATATCAGTGATGATAACTTCTACCAAGTTCCGAAGCTGAAAGACCAAGAAGCCTCCGATATAATTGACAAATGGTTGGCCATGAAGAACAGACGCCTGACAGACTCACAGAAAGACATCGTCATCGCTGCATTTAAGCAATGCCCAACACCGCTGTATCTAAAGATGATATTTGATGAGGCGTCGACGTGGAAGTCATTTGCGGCGCCTGAGATGACTACGCTGCCGTGCGACGTTCAGAAATGCATCGAGAAACTCTTTGACAATCTAGAGAAGATGCATGGAAATATGCTGGTGTCGAAAGCACTGGCGTACCTGACACTAGGTAAAAAGATAATGTTATTATTTTAGGTTGAGTTTGTGAACTGTACTTGGAGGACTTCATCTTTTTTCTAGCCTTTTAATGTTACCGGTAGATGCAACTAAAAGCTGAAGACAATAAAGATATATATCTGCTGCTAGCATTATGAGGAACAGGAACACCTTGCTTAGCTGGTATTAAAATCGGTTTATGAGTATACGAGGTTTCGTTGGATAAAAATATCAATCATAATGATAATAATGATAAATAGAATTTGGATATGTGCCCTTAAGGGCCTGAATTTGTCAGGTGTTCGGCATTGTTGCGTTTTGTACATTGCATATCGAAAAACGATTTACCGTTTGTGTAAAGAGAAGATTAAGCTAAAGGCATTATCCAGCCATAATTCAAAATGTCTACAAAGATAAGCATGACTGATCTCCCAATGTGTATTAATGTGTTTTTACAGACCCATTGCAATACAGATTCCATTGGTATGACAAACATCAAATAATAGTCAGAAGTTAATACCAGTACAATTTGCAAATCTCACTGAAACTAGTTTTCTTTTATACTTTTCAATGAATTATAGAGATTTCTCGGTGAAATCGAAACTGATAATCTCACTGTTTGAAACAGTGAAATTATCACTTTCGATTTCACTGTTTCAGAAATCGGATTTTTGTGAAATAGCCTCAAGTTTTCTGTTGATTTATCTGACTTGACAAAAATTACGTCACACTTGTTTGCACGTCATTACGACGTTAATGACGTCACTTAAAGCGCCAACGTAACATTCTCACTGCACGCGACGTCAGGCCGCTTGAGTCTCCTGTAGACATTCTTTCTTGGCAAATTTTTCAAGATCTGCTTATCAAAATGATATTTCAAGCTATTTTTTAGTTGCAAACTATGTTTACAACCAAAATCATACCCAATAAACACGCTGGAAGCATCAAATTTGACGCAAAACGGCTAGATAAAAAGTTGCGTTTCTGTCGTAATGGCTGACGCTCTTGAATAAACAGAATTATTGCGATTTTCAAGCATAAAAGAAATAGAAAATTTGACTTTTTTCAGTGTAAGATGAATTTTTATTTCACTCATGAACACCAAAAAAGGTATTTTCACTCGTGGCTTCGCCACTCGTGAAAATACTGCTTTTGGTGTTCATTCGGTGAAATAAAAATCGATCTTACACTGAAAAAGTCAAATATCCTCTATGTTATTAACTGCTCTTTGTGAATAATCACAGTCAACAGTCACTGCTAGTATCAGTCAGTATTAAAATTATCATTGCTACCAGTCACCGTCAGTAATGGCCTTCTTCAGTCAATACCAGTGGCTCTGGTGTCTAATCTGTGTTTCACATCAATATACAATGCCCCTGCTTCATATTAAATAAATTAAAAAGCTGAATTATAAAAGCAAACATTTTATCTATTTGAAGTGGCACATTAAATAACATTTTGCAGAAAATACAACGTTTACCCGCCTAAATACGGGGCCATATAAAAAAGAATCCGTTAGATACGCTACGCAGCAAAATTATCCTTAAGGTGTCATAATTTGAGCCGCGACGTGACAAAACCAACAAAGTGGTCGTGCGTCCAGCGCAGACTCAGATCAGCCTGGGCATCCGCCCAGTCTAATCAGAGTCTTCGCTCTCCGCCTGAAGGTAGCTTAGTCCCTCAGCTACCCTTTAAGCACTTAGAAAAGAGTCTGATCAGACTGGGTGAATGCACAGGCTGATCTGAGTCTGCGCTGGGCGGACGACCACATTGTTGGTTTTCTCGTGTCGCGGCTCATTTATGTAATCTTCCAGTCATTGAAGGTACAAACGTAAAATACCATTTTTAAGAGCGAGTTATGTTTTTAGTGGACGTTAAGCCGGAATAACACAGTCATATAATGTGAGTAAAAATGCACATGCGAATATTCCAAATGTCCTGTGATGATAAACAGGCCGCATTTGGATTATATGTTAGACTAAATGTAGGCATTCTATGGTTTCCAAACCTGTAAAATTAGTCATGTGGTATTCAGTCAAGTTTGGATTTAATTTGCATAAATTTGCATAAAATATTTTAATGTATAAAACTTGATAACACAGTTGATAATTGACTAATATTCAAACAAAGTATTTTCGGATATAGGAAGTCTTCAGTTTTTTATGAGTATTTCTAAGAATTCCCTCCCTAACTTTGGTAACAAAACAGTTTGAAACCCTACATGTGCAGTATGATGCAAAGTACTTGGAGTGATAATTATTTTGTTTAAAGGCTGTATATAACTAAGTCCAGAACCATTCATTCTGATTAAAATGCTATGAACATCGACCTTGTATATTTCTCAGTTCGAACGCAACACCACCTTAAGGGTATTTGTGCTCCGTTTTCCATCGTTGATATATCAACATTTTGTTTATGTAAGTGCAAACAAGCTACATAATGCTAACCTTAAATCATTTGATAATTAACGATTTGAACTCTTTTAGCAAAGAACGGCCTCTCAGAGTCTGAGCTGGAAGACATCCTGTCATGTGACGATGATGTTTTGAATGACGTATATATGTACTGGACTCCACCAATCAGAAGACTTCCTCCTCTCCTAATAGTGAGGCTGAGAACGGATCTTTCGTCGTATTTAGGTAAGCTAAAAGTTTCTTAGCATTAAAACGGACAAAAATAATAATTATAAGAAAATAAATGTGCTGCGCATGGAAGGGGCATTCGCCTTTAGCGTGATACATGCGGAAAACCAGATCACATGTAAACTTTGAGTTTGATCAAATTTTAAGTGAATAAATTGCAGCTGAGCGAAAGAGGGCGAGATCATTTGAAGTGGTATGTGTATGGCGTTTGGCATTTACATGATTAATCTATAAAGGGCAGAATCATATTCAAAGTAACAATCATAAAAGTATACGGGTATGTATTACAATCGCACAGGAGGCTGACAGCCGTTAACTAAAATGTTATGTAGAGTTCACTTGAACGAGAGCCAGTCAGGCCAAATTCGAGATTTAAGGTATATGGGTAAAGTTGACTATTATTTCCGATATAAATGTAAGGGTACAAATTGGGGCTGAAGCAGGGACCGGCTTTTATACCCAAATTTATATTTTATTTGCATAAAGGAATCCCCGTAGCTAACAGCCACCATAGTTTTATATTCACCCTTGTACGTGAGTAATATACTTGGAGTTTACGAGTATGATCTGCATTTGAATGAGGGTCATTTTATGCAGTCTTACTGCGATTTAAATCAGTAATTGAAATAAAAGGAAATAATAGGAGATTGTCATTTAACCATTTTACTTTTGGCCAGACAGAAGTCATAATTTCGAATTTGTTCCTGTATAGCATGTATCGTAGATACATGCACAAAAATCATAGAACGAAGTTTCATTGAAGAGATTCAAATAATAAGGAAATGTAGCCCATCTCCGAGGACCATTGGACTTACCCTCAGAAACTGCAGTTAATGATAAGGGGGGCGGTTATGTGTTATATGAATTAAAGTATTTATCAAAACTCTTTACAGTGGAGCGAGGCGCCGATGGTTCTCGAGTGATTTACTGGTACCACAGACAATTTATTGAAGCAGCAAAACGTCGGTACTGTAGCCAGGTGGACAAGAATAGACAGATACACGAAGCCTTGGCAGACTTCTTTGCAGGCACTTGGTCTAACGGTAGGGCTATTTTCAATATTGAAGTACAGTGGTGCAGCTCTGTCGTGTTTCTGCCAAGGTTACGAATGGAAACAGTTTTGTAAATTCCTGTTTGGTTAAATTCCCTTTTTTAATTGAGTCCCAGTTATTTGCTACGTAAAATGTCACATGTGTTTAAGAGTCCATCATGTTCTGAACTATTGGGATGTCGTTTTTTAAGTTTGATTAGTTTAAACAACCCATGGTGTTCGAACATCAGCCAATGATCCACAACATAATATTCACATGCGATACACCACGTACTATACTTAAATGATCAACAGGCTTTGCACAAAATTATTTAGAATTTATGAACGTGTAATCCCAGATGTTAATGAATATTGATTGTTAAGCAAACATTGATATTTTATTTCTAACGTTTGACAGGTCGCAAAAAGCCTTTTACCTCTGCCAAAGGGGAAGCAGGCGAAGAGGACAGGAATGTTGCCGAACAACCTCTGACATTTGGAGAAAATATCTACAACTTGAGAAGTCTTAACAATCTACCCTACCACAGACTTCATGCAGGACAACTGGACACCATAAAGCAAGAATGTCTCGCTAACTATGAGTTCCTACTTACAAAAGTCCGTGCCGTTCCTCTCATGTGAGCACATCATTAAAACTCTAAGTATAAGGCAGATAGGTCTGAGCAAACAATATCTGCTCCTCATCAGGGTCTTTACTGTTTACCTAGCCATCTGCATCTTTGCAATCCTTTGGACGGATTTCCACATTCTTAGACTAATATTTTCCGTTTTAAGGATAACAAATTCAAGTGTCCCGACTGGAATGTTACTGTAGTTTTGAATTCTTTATTTGTGTTTAGACTTTCTGCTGGATGAATAGCTAATAAATGCCAGCATGGTCAGCTGTTTACATTGCGATGCATTTGTTTAGCTCTCTTAGGTCAAATGAAACAGTCAATGCGTAGTAATCTAAATTTGCTACTGTTTATTGCTGCAGCACTGTATCGGTATCGTTAACAATGACAACGCTTTTCCCTGTTTTATTAGTGTGCATGATTGCATGAATATTTAAATTGAAGGTGTACAGGCACAACTTCTCGTTTTTAAGGCAGTTTTACAAAGTGTGTGTGTGTGTGGGGGGGGGGGGGGGGGGAGGGGGGGGTGATAAATGCTTCCTTGGATGACACAGTGCTCCTACAGGAGCAAATAATTTCCTTTTCTTTTAAATGTTGAGCCCCATTGGAAAAGGAGGCGGCAAATAAAGGCAGAGATACTTTACCTTGAATACCGTATCATGGTATCATCATTTTCTTTTCTTCCAGACTAGTCATTGAGGATTTTAAGAACACGTTGAAACAGTTTGAAGATGACCAGCTACTCACAGCCATTTTAGAAGCTATAAATTTGTCCCAGAAGGCCTTGCTACATGATCCAACTCAGCTAGCAGCCCAGATGATTGGACGGCTGGAAAACAATGAGGTAAACACGTAATTAAATGACTTGAGAATGATTATTTGTTTTTGAAAATCTGAAGGTTTTAAGTGTGTAAAGATATTGAAAATTGGCGGAGAATGGCATACACTTTTGCCAAGCTCCGGAACCAGTGACGTCATACATCTGTTGCCAAAGCAACTACGACTTCATATTGATGTCTGAGTGACGTCATCAAGACGTAATCCTGTCAAAGTGCTAAGCGCAACTAATGGTATTTCCATGTTGCTATGGTAACAGCTCTATGGCGTCATCTCACTTACAATTCGAGAGGAGCATGACATACTATGTATGCCATGCTCCTCTCGAATTATAAGTGAGATGCTACCTAAAATTCTTACAATGGAAACGTGTGGTTTTCTCAAATCTAAGATTCATTTTCAGATAATTTAATTTGTTGTAAGTGGAGTAAACATCTTTATCAAAGTTTTGTTATTTTGGAGACACAATTTAACCGGCTGAATGGACCATTTTTGACATGAGCCGCGACACGACAAAACCAACAAAATGGCATTTGTGCGCAGCGAAGACTAAGATCAATTGGATCATCCGTCCAGTTTGATCAGAGCTATCGCTGTCGGTATTGAGGGAGCTTAAATCCTTAGTTTTTCTGTAAGCGCACAGCAAAGACTCTGATCAGACTGGGCGGATGCCCAGGCTTATCTACGTCTTCGTTGGGCGCACATGCCACTTTGTTGGTTTTGTCGTGTCGCGGCTCACATGTTAAACGTGGAAATCTAGCAAAAGCTTATATTTGCAAACAAATGCTTTATAAAACACTTATTAAGTTAAAAATTGGCGACTATTAAAATGGTTCTTTGGATAGACAAAGACTACAAGCATCTCGCTATAGTTTTCTTCCTCCCTACGAAGTTTTGCGAGAAATAAACCGATGCATATTTTACCTCTATAGAACATTTCATAGGGACAGTGCTGAATATTACATGAATTAAAGAGGGACCAAATCATAAAAAAGATGCTTTTCGCATAATATTTTTGACATCTATAACAATCAAAATTAAGTATAATCGCTAAACTTTCAGGGACTCAACTCTGGCAATTTCATTTGTGCCTCCTTTGTAAATGGGGGTAAACTCTTAAATAGAATTTTCTCCCATAGGATCATGGGATCGAGTTCTTATGTGGGCATTTTTAAATATTTATTAGTTGATGCTTTTTTTGTAAATGCTCCGTCATCCGTAGAAACAAACAAGAATTCACAAAAGCTGTTCCGATAAATTTCAAACTGGCAGAGAGTATATCCATTTCACATCCCCGGGTTCATACATCTTATGAAAGAAAAAAAATAGGGAAAGATATAAGTGATATCACAAAAATGAGATTCGTCCACAATTTTGTCGCTCTGGGTTTTTCCAAACCTTCCTGAATTGCATACCAGGGGCCGTATTCATAAAGCCACTTAAGTCGTTGCTTTGCGGTTGCTAAGGCTAAATATGTATAAAGGAGATTCCCTACAACTATGAAATTTGGTCTGGAGGAACAGTCTTTGTAAGACTGTTCCTCCAGAGCAAATTTCATAGTTGTAGGGAATCTCCTTCAAAGAAATTTAGCCTTAGCAACAGCATAGCAACGACTTAAGTCGTTTTATGAATACGGCCCCAGTATTATTTATTTCTTTCAGGTATCATCTGGTTTTCTTCAACAATGCCTTGAATATCCTCAACCATATTTTCAACCCAACCGTGATGTTCTTTCTAAACCTGGAGGACAGCTTGTCAGTTGTTTGGCTGGGCATAAAAGCGAACTGGACTGTATAGATATGACAGCTGATGGAAAACTGGTTGTAACAGGTAATGCAATGGAAACAGTAAACTGTGGAATTTTAGGGAATGTTTCTATTCAACAATTGCCATTTTCGTTTTTGGGATTGAACTAATAATGGGAAGAATTTGCTCACAGAGAAGCTGTCTGCTTTTTAAGGAACCTATTTAGATTTTAATTTGACATAGCTACATCAGATTTTTTTGATTGGTTTAGAGTTTGCCCAGGCTGATCTGAGTTTGCGCAGGGCGCACATGCTACTTTGTTGGTTTTCTCGTGTCACGGCTCAATTATTAACAATTGTTTATGCACAAATATAAATGTACATACAAGGTCGAACGTTTATCCTGCCGTTTCTTAGGCAGTCAAAACCCGCATTAAGTGACAATAAAATTACGATAAAAAGTAGATAAAACCAATGATCAAGAACCAACACAGTCGACCTTCACATCTTTCTGTAAACATCAAATGCAAACTAGGAAAAGAACAAAGAATATAGACGTCATACAAAGCAGCAAAGACAAAACAAGACAAGCAAAAAGCCAAGAGGTTAGCTCTTTCCCAGCTGATGGCCGCGAAGTTATGCTAAATAATGTACAAAAAGTCAAGATAAATAGAAATCCTATAGACAATGACAACAATAATAAACCACAATAGAAGCACCTCTTGAAACGGTCCTAAAATACTAGAGATGGGTAGTGTAGGGGGTGGCTTAAACCGGTATTACAAGAGCATACCCTAGGTGTTTGTAGTGGTTAATACATGTAAAAACAAGTTATTCGGTCCGTGTAAAAGACTTTTGACACGTCTGTGGACCAAACCAGCAAACATATAATGGGATTTAAATACTGAGAGGAAACAACTTGAACTACCAAGAGTAAGAAAAAATGAATGCTGGAGCAAAAGAAATCCAAAACTTGTAGCCTGATGGGCACGAACATAGACAGATCATCAACCTCCAGTCAAAGAACTGAGTAGAAGATCTTTAGACTAGAGCCATCGTTAAATCTGAGGCCAACCCATCGGCAGTCAAGTTATACTCAGATTAAAGGTTAAGCATCTTTGCCAAACATAACTGGATCTAGATATGTCGATCAGTAAGATATGGTTTGGTTTGGTTTAATAAAAAAACATTTAAATGAAACCCCGTATGAGTTAATTTCAGTAGGTAAGCTGTCGTCAGTCATGTTCTGTCCCGTTGAAAACGCGTATATATAGAGGATCTTACATGGCTGCTCATGTATTATTGAATTCATTAAACGAGTTGGGGGAAACGATAAGATGTGAGGCTATGCCGAGCATCTTATCGTTTTCCGCAAAGAGTTTAATAAATTCAATAATACAGGAGCACGAATGCAAAATTCTATTTATCATTATGACACTAAAATCGCATTTTATGAGCAAATTTTGCACTACAACGTCACGATAATTGCATGGACGTCAACGCATAACGTTTCGACGTAATTTGCATATTTAATCCACTGGTGGATTATCGTTTTTAATGCATGGCTTTATTACACTCTCAAATGCAGCATCATATGAAATATATAATTCCATTTGACTCTAGCCTCTGCAGGCTCACAACTAAGAACAACATTAAATTAACGCTGATTTAAAGTACGAATCAGCGTTGACTCAGTGTGATTTCAACGTTGTGTGCCCACTGGGATATAAGTGTCGAAACATGCACCCCTTCAGCGCTGAAATCATCTTGTTGCTCAAATTATATTTCAGCCTGTCAGTCTGATCGAGAGGTGATGCTGTGGGACATAGAGAAACATGTTCTAAAGAAAACCATTCAAGGACTTGGTCAGTGCACAGGGACTTATTTTTGTCTTCAGGACTCCTGCATTGTGGTCGAGATGGAGCAGACTGTGCGAGTAATTGATGTAGAAACAGGTTAGTTGTGCGTTACTACTCCTGCTGCGGTTTTGAAGATTTTTAATAGTTCGCAAAAATATTTAGCTGTAGATTTAACTTTTGAAACAGATATTTTCTGCTCCAGATTTTAGCCTTAAAAACTAAATTATTGATCGGTGTCGTGTGAAAAGGTTCTTTAGGTACAGTTTGATCACAGTCTTCTTATTTTCGCATGTACGTCTATGAATCCAGGAGAATCTAAAAGGTAAAAAGGTAGAGACTCTGTTCTGTATGCGCATTGACGCAGGCTAACAGTTGCATATGGCTTAATCCATTAATGCCTAGCATCCAATGAATGGGACATAGGCATTTAGTGCAGAATCAGATCAGACGCCCTGTTTTGTAGCATCTGATCAGGGTCTACACTATTTGCATAATACAACTGGCTAGTTCGCCTTAAAATAAAAGTGAATGATCAGGGTCTTCACTGTTTGCATAAGACAAATGGTTTGTTCGCCTTATTATAAAAGTTATAAATATAAACTAAACCAGACATCCCTTAATTGACAAATGGACTCATTCATTTAATAATGATACGATATTCCACTGGGCATAAAAGGGTTAAAGTACCCTTTTTACACGACGCAAATCAATAATTCAAAGGTACTAAACATGATCGCTGTTAATAATTAGTGAACGAAGCCCTTAGATTTATTGTCAAAACAGAAAAGACAAAACATACACGTTCTGTAGTCTTAAGGATTGCCGAATACAGAATTATTTTACTGTTTCTTGCTTGAAGAACACAATACGAAAAAAGAATGATGTAAAACAAAAAACTATCTACCTCTGCACCTCGTTATAGTTAATGAACATTTTGCTTAATGCACCATTAAATAAGCTAACTGTAATTGTATATTCTTTGACAGATTGTATATTTATGTCTTTGCCTTTTCGCAAATTTCGCATATGTGGTATGTTTTGCGCATTTGTTATGTTTTTCTGATATTCCTATAAACATCGTGTTTTTGTTTAATTTAAATGAGCACATTCATGTTGACGTTGAAAATCATAATTATTAAACACCACAATCATTTGTTAACTTGCATTTAATGAAATCAAAAGACTCGTATTTTGGAACTGAAGCAACATTGATTTAATACATATTGTAACTTTGAGTTTATAGCCTCTCAGACTCAATACACTTTTTAGACAACATCTCCTTTCAACATGCTTAAATTCCATTGATTTAAATAAATTTCATTTTCCTCTTGCAGGAACAAAGAAATTTGATGTTCGCATGGCAGTGAAAAACAGCAGTTGCATTGCCGTGACGGGAGCAAACAAAGAGATTCTTGTAGTTTTCAACAAGAGGTCTGCATACCTTCATGACTTGAACAATGAAGGACAACTGATACAAAAGACTGACAACCCTGATATGAAATTTGGTGGAATCAGCATTGCTTCTGGTAAAATATATGGACATAATTCGTATTTCTGTTCATAAGCACTCTCTCCTACATGTATCCACAACCCATCCATTTGAATCACCTTCTTCAATCTGTGAAACGGACCAAGATTTCTGACAAGATTGGCTATAAAACACCAACTTTGTCTAATAAATGCCCAAATTTATCTCAAGAATGCCATTTTTAGGACTTTAGAATCGCATCACGCCCGAGGAGTCTATCAAAAGAATTATGGTTTCTACAGAAAGCCCTGTTGTATGACAGATATAGGGTTTCTATTCATGGTTCAGATGTGCCTATTTCCTAGCTTTAGCTAACTTCCGGATCAGTCTCCTTATGAAAGCAGTCTGGGTCCAGTTGTTCAAAACTAGTGACGTCGTTAGTTAACGTGACGTTAAAATTTCAAACGTTAATATAACAAATAATGCTTTATTTTCATCATAAAATAATAAGTGTATTTGGCTATAAAGTCACAAAACACTTAACGAGTTGACCTTTTAACGAGCTCGTTAGGCTAACGATGCTTTGAACAACTGGGCCCTGATTGTTTTACAGATAGCTTCTAGCATACGCTGGGCTATATAATATTACGACTAAACATCTAACAATCACGCTGAAAGTACAAACATCATTTTAAGATTGAATAAGTGAGCAAGAACAAACTAATTTGATAAATCATGTGATAAATTGTTCATATCAATAAACATGTGAGATTTCATTATAATTATAAGTAGTTTTTTTCAGATGTCCCAGTGCAAAATATCATATAAACGAGCAGAAAGTGAAATAAATTGCGTTTGTTAAAACATATTTTATTTCTCTTTTTCATAACATATATGTATTACGAAATACAAAATATACTAGGATTGGAACGAAAGCAAATTGCTTATTTGGTTCTTCTAAATAAATTGCATTGCATTGGTTTTGGCTTTGGTGTCCAATTAATTGTATTACAATTATTGTAAATTTAATACAGGATTATTCTGGGAATAAAATTTGAAGAAGCTAGGTCTGCTTAAAGATATTAGAATTGGAATTCGTTATGGAAACGCCTCCACGTTTATTGCCGATATTATAAAGGATACAACTTTGGTGACTTTCTGTTTCTTTCGGTACATCAAAGTCCATCCAGAACCATGACTTCTTTAAAGGGAAAGGATTTGTGCCTAAGAGAACAGTTGCTTCCATTTAAAGAAATATTTCTTGTTTATTGGTTTTCATAATCTCTATTATGCAACAGGTTAGTGGCACTGCTACTTCATCAAAGGAAATATCCCATCTCACATAGGTAATGACATAGCAGGGTCATAAAACCATTAAACAGTGGAAACACTTTTTGGCTTACTTTACGTATCCCTTTAATAGTTCACTCGATACGACAGATAGCAAGAAAACAATATCAAAATGCTCCCCAGAAATTGTACTCAGTCACTATATGAACAAATTAACTCTATAGGATGTATATTTCGGAAACTAGCAACAAATAAAAAGGAGACTGTGTTGTTCTTTGTTCAGTGAGTCCGTTGTAGCAATGTGGTTTAGCATCTGCTTAAGCACTATTAGGAGCCCCGGTAGCTCAGTAGGTTAAGCGCTGGCCTGCTGATCTAGCGGCCCCGGATTCGAGTCCCTACTGAAGACGGAATGTTTCCACCTGGAAAGAGGGTTTCATTGCACACAGCCTTTATCACCCTCCTATCATCCTTATATAACTGAAATACTCCATATGAAAAACTTTAAATAGAAATAAATAAAAAAAAAAATAAATAAAATCGTAAAATCGCCAGTCACCCATACATGAGCAGATATCAATTATTTCAATTTCAGCTACAAGCAACTTTGTCGCCGTGACAGACGATAACCAGATATTCATTACTGTTCTAGACGTCAGAAGTAAATCATTTTATCCCCAATTCCGAGGTTTTGAGAAGGTATATGATGCAGAAAATGACGACTACGACGAACACGAAGTTGAGGCTTTGGATTTTACACCAGATGAATCAATGCTGGTGTATACCAATATGTTCACAAGCGAAGTGGTTTTTGCTGATGTGAAAACTGGGGAACGGAAACGATACATAGAAGGTACATCTATTACACTTGACGGATCAATACACAAAAGTTGAAATTGCAAACAGCGTAGATCCAGATGCGGTATTTCAATTTTCAATATGACACGGCTTGGAAGAAACATGTTTTGAAATTTTGCAGACGGACTTTGTCGTCTGCTTTTTTTTTGGCGTTTTAATGGTTAATATTTTGTCTGCGAGATTCTAAATTGAAGAAATTGAAAACAAAAGTAAAGATATATCATACCAAATCTATGGACCGATGAATAGGACATATTTTGATCAATTCAGAGAAAAAGAAATTGCAAATAAGCTTGACTTTGTATTCAAATCATAGAATAAAGAACAAACATCCTTTGGCGTTCTCTAGTGAGTTAAATAATGTATAAGAGCCACAAACAGCTTTGTATCGCATGCTTCTACCAGAAGTGTTAGACAGGTATTATTTTTCGAGTGCGTCATGATCGTCGGCAGCAGCGTAAACTTTCGTCAAATTTTCTGGTCTAGGTCTGTTTTGTGAACATGAGCAGACAGGCAACAGAACCCCTTTCGCGGAATTTCAATTATTCTCATTGATGCTATTTGAGAGCTGATCTAAATTTTGAAAATACCTTCGGATAACACCGACTAACTTTCAAATTATATGTAAGCCTGTGAAATATTTGTAGCGCAAAATAATCAAGTATGATCGCAAAATAGAGTTTATCGTATGACGTCGCTGTTATTCAGTGGATAACGTCGTGTCATAAAACTCGTATGACAACACGTGTAATATTGTTTTGGCGCGTACATATAACGTCATTGACAACGACCGTGTCAACAATGCATTTCGTTTTGAAATAATGCTAATAATTATGAAGGCGATGTACTCCCAGTATACAGGTTCACATGATAAACAGAATCATACACTCGTGGTCATTTCATATGAAATTTATGAAACCTGCCAAAGGCTCGTTTCATAAATTCTATATGAAATGACCACTCATGTAAGATCCACTATAATATTAACTGTCTGGTTACATTACAGGAGACGAGGAGAACTCATTCAGAGGTCTCAAGATTACAAAGGACGGAAAATTTATGTACATACGTGACTCAGAGTTCTTGAAGATATTTGATATTTCATCTTTAAAGGTATTTTCAGAACATTGACTCAATGACATGGTATGGTGCTATGGTTTTATTATCTCCAATCATAAGCTTCAGTTGTTATGTTTGCATGTATTTCCATGTAGTTCATACATGTATGTGGTTCCTACGGACTCTCCGTATGGACGACGCTCCATAAAGAATGGTGGGAATAGGGCATGATACCGATAAGTATATCATTATTCCCTTTTAAATGGATAAACCAAATCACTGTTTTAAGTCACAGCCTGTGGTTGTGGTGGGAAGGGGCGTTTAGAGGGGAGTGGGAGGTCCACTTTGCAATCTCTTGTTTTCTGACTCCAATGTCTTACTTCTGGATAAAGTATTCGCTATTATCATAACAGATTTTGAAGATTTAGATATGAAACAACGTACATTTTACTGAATCGGATATCACATATTCTTAATACCTATGGGCTTGCTATTATAATAAATTTTATTTTTATTATTATTATAGTACTTACCAGCTGCTCCGAAGCCATTTTAATTCTTTTTTGCTTCCCTTCATATTTGTAGGTCTGTGTATATATGGGTTGGTTTTAATTCATTCTCTAATACTATATTCGTAAAAAGTATGAAAAATAAGGCTTTTATGGCTAAATATTTAACTGATTTAATACAGTAGAAAATCAACAACAAAATGTACACACATGCATACCGAAAACCAAATTCGTCCATTAAAAGCTTTACCCATATTTTGATAGGAAATAGATCGATTAGACCATCCAAAAGATGTTCAGTTTGCTGTGAGTCATGATATGAAGATTGTGGTGACCGTGGCTGAAGATTGTAATGTCAGGATTTGGGATCGCTCAAGGAAGAAGAAGGACCAAGGAGAACAGGGTCGAGCGTTTAATGTACACTCCATACAACAGTAAGATCTCTGTTTATGTCTTGCCTGCGACAAGCAGAAGCTAGACATGGGTGTTACTTTTCTGTTGTTGTCGTCGGCGGGAATGGCGGCGTTTGCGCATCGCCACAAAACAGATAAACCAGAAATCTCGAGATTTCTGGTTTATCTGTTTTGTGACAATGCGCAAACAGGCTAGACATAGCGTTCCGCGGCTTGTGTTGAAAACATTAATGGGAGCAAGCTATTTCCATCAAGAAGTGGCCGTTTGCTTCACTTGCATATGAATCCCATCTGAAAGGGGCTTGAACTTCAAGTCCCTTTCAGATGGGATTCATATACAAGTGGGGCAAATTAGTTTCAGCTTATATTGATCTCCCTTTCAAAAAGAAGTCAACAACTTTTCAGCGTAGTCGTTGCGTTCTGAGGTGTCAGTTCACACCTTAGGCATCGGATGCTTTTCTTAGAAAACTATTTATTCCTGTTTGAGGTTCATTTTGAAGGTATACAAATTGTATAAGTGTATGTTTAAACTAGTGAAAAACATGACTTGGCAAGTTGTGAGTGTACTTTAATTGAAGATGATTCATCAGCTATTCAACTGACATAGGTCCTCTGAGTTCGAGCATGAAAAATTTATGTTCACAGAATAAATTCCCATTCACTTTAATGTATTTCGTGTTCATTTGTCTATATGTTACTTTAAATATCATTTTAATCAAAGAACTCCTTCGAACTATGTTAAAATCATATAAGCAAGGTCAATAAAAATGCATGTGTTGCTTTTAAAAATATATTGTTCCAGAAGGTTTACCAGTCAGCATGTAAAAAACTGAACTTTCTGAGAATGGTGGTTTCCATGGAAGTCAGTAGTGACGACGCCAAAACGTTGACCACTCCAGTTTAACTGTTTTTTTGATTGAGAGCTAACGCATTGCACTAAAAAAATTACAATAACTGGCTGGAAATAATTGACTTTTCAAAGAGCCTATAATTTATTTTTTTACATGTAATGACGAATCTGTCACATTTACTATAGTCTTTTTATGCCCCCAATTTCGGAGAAATTGTGGGGGCATATTGGTTTGGGCCTGTCCGTCTGTCCGTCTGTCCGTCTGTCATATCAAGAACCGTAAGAGCTAGGAGCTTGAAACTTTATACACATGATCAGTATGAAAAATAAGCGAACACTTATTTTTTCTTTTTTCCGCGGGTCACATATTTCAAGAGTTATGCCCCTTTTTCGACTTAGCCTGCGGAACCTTGTGAACAAAATATCTCAAGAACCCCTGATGCTAGGATCATGAGGTTTTGCAGGATGAGAATGCCAAAGGTGTAGATGACCTGATTAACTTTTGAAACAAATTCGTGAATTTTTGACCGAGTTATGCCCCTTTTTCGACTTAGTTCATTGTAAGCCTATCTCAAGAACCCCTGAAGCTAGGAGCATGATTTTTTGCAGGAAGATACTGCCTGTGGTGTAGATGACCTGATTAACTTTTGAAAAAAATTCGTGAATTTTTGATCGAGTTATTCCCCTTTTTCAACTTAGTGCATTGAGGCCTATGGTACAAAGGTACCCTTACATATAGTCAAGAACAATAAGAGCTAGGAACTTGAAACTTTATACACATGATCAGTATGGAAAATAAGCAGACCCGTATTTTTTCATTTTTCCGCCGGCAATGTATTTCCAGAGTTATGCCCCTTTTTCGACTTAGCCTGTGAAACCTTGTGAACAAAATATCTCAAGAACCCCTGATGCTAGGATCAGGAGGCTTTGCAAGATGAGAATGCCCAAGGTGTAGATGACCTGATAAACTTTTGAAACAAATTCCCGAATTTTTGACCGAGTTATGCCCCTTTTTCGACTTAGTTCATTGTAAGCCTATGGAACCTTGTGAACAAAATATCTCAAGAACCCCTGAAGCTAGGAGCATGATTTTTTGCAGGAAGATACTGCCTGTGGTGTAGATGACCTGATTAACTTTTGAAAAAAAATCGTGAATTTTTGATCGAGTAACCCCTTTTTCGACTTAGTGCATTGAGGCCTATGGTACAAAGGTACCCTTACATATAGTCAAGAACAATAAGAGCTAGGAACTTGAAACTTTATACACATGATCAGTATGGAAAATAAGCAGACCCGTATTTTTTTATTTTTCCGCCGGCAATGTATTTCCAGAGTTATGCCCCTTTTTCGACTTAGCCTGTGGAACCTTGTGAACAAAATATCTCAAGAACCCCTGATGCTAGGATCATGAGGCTTTGCAAGATGAGAATGCCCAAGGTGTAGAAGACCTGATTAGCTTTTGAAACAAATTCGTGAATTTTTGACCGAGTTATGCCCCTTTTTCGACTTAGTGCATTGTAAGCCTATGGAACCTTGTGAACAAAATATCTCAAGAACCCCTGAAGCTAGGAGCATGATTTTTTGCAGGAAGATACTGCCTGTGGTGTAGATGACCTGATTAACTTTTGAAAAAAATTCGTGAATTTTTGATCGAGTTATTCCCCTTTTTCAACTTAGTGCATTGAGGCCTATGGTACAAAGGTACCCTTACATATAGTCAAGAACAATAAGAGCTAGGCACTTGAAACTTTATACACATGATCAGTATGGAAAATAAGCAGACCCGTATTTTTTCATTTTTCCGCCGGCAATGTATTTCCAGAGTTATGCCCCTTTTTCGACTTAGCCTGTGAAACCTTGTGAACAAAATATCTCAAGAACCCCTGATGCTAGGATCAGGAGGCTTTGCAAGATGAGAATGCCCAAGGTGTAGATGACCTGATAAACTTTTGAAACAAATTCGTGAATTTTTGACCGAGTTATGCCCCTTTTTCGACTTAGTGCATTGTAAGCCTATGGAACCTTGTGAACAAAATATCTCAAGAACCCCTGAAGCTAGGAGCATGATTTTTTGCAGGAAGATACTGCCTGTGGTGTAGATGACCTGATTAACTTTTGAAAAAAAAATCGTGAATTTTTGATTGAGTTATTCCCCTTTTTCGACTTAGTGCATTGAGGCCTATGGTACAAAGGTACCCTTAAATATAGTCAAGAACAATAAGAGCTAGGAACTTGAAACTTTATACACATGATCAGTATGGAAAATAAGCAGACCTGTATTTTTTTATTTTTCCGCCGGCAATGTATTTCCAGAGTTATGCCCCTTTTTCGACTTAGCCTGTGGAACCTTGTGAACAAAATATCTCAAGAACCCCTGATGCTAGGATCAGGAGGCTTTGCAAGATGAGAATGCCCAAGGTGTAGATGACCTGATTAACTTTTGAAACAAATTCGTGAATTTTTGACCGAGTTATGCCCCTTTTTCGACTTAGTGCATTGTAAGCCTATGGAACCTTGTGAACAAATTATCTCAAGAACCCCTGAAGCTAGGAGCATGATTTTTTGCAGGAAGATACTGCCTGTGGTGTAGATGACCTGATTAACTTTTGAAAAAAAATCGTGAATTTTTGATTGAGTTATTCCCGTTTTTCGACTTAGTGCATTGTAAGCCTATGGAACCTTGTGAACAAAATATCTCAAGAACACCTGATGCTAGGAGCATGATTTTATGCAGGAAGATACTGCCTGTGGTGTAGATGACCTGATTAACTTTTGAAAATAATTTGTAAATTTTGGATTGAGTTATGCCCCTTTTTCAACTTAGTGCATTATTTGCCTATGGAAGCTTGTGAACAAAATATCTGGAGAACCCCTGATGCTAGGATCATGATTTTTGCAGGTTGATATTGCCCAAGGTGTAGATGACCTGATTAACTTTCAAAAACAATTCGTAAATTTTTGACTGAGTTAAGCCCCTTTTTCGACTTAGTGCATTGAAGGCCTATGGTACAAAGGTACAAGCATTATTGGATGAACCTTCTCTAGAGACAAGCATATGGTTGGGGGCATAGTGTTTCATAAACACATTTTCTAGTTGGTATTCAGATTGCTTTAAAATGTCGTTAGATTGCCGTCATCTTGACCGAACTTTTATAGGCAAAACTAATGTGTTGCTACGAAATTTGTAATTGTACCGATGTCTTTAGTAAATTGTCATTTTAATCTAGGTCCTCGGAGTTCAAGCATGCACCAAATCCTCGGTACTTAGTGGGTATTGGTGAAAAACAGAAGGGCAGTGAAGAAGCCATTGTCTTTGTTTTTGATGTGATAAAGGATAAAGTAGTGCGGGAGCACGTGATGGTAATTATTACCCAGTGGCGTAAAAGTTAAGGAGTATGGATACACATTCAAGGGAAGAAACTCATGCATTTGCATTTTTGCTTCCCTTTTTAATTGGGGCAAACTCTTAAAGAAAAGAATTTGCTCCTACAGGAGCAAATTCTTTCCTTTTATAGTAGACCCCTTTTCGAGGGTTTCGTTGTCCTGGAAGCAAACAGGAAACCACAGAAATTGTTTTCTTTGAAATAAATGGTGGAAGAAGTTGCACAGGTACCCATACACCTTAAAATTACGAAAGGTCATTAAAGAAATATTGAGAACTTTCGATAAGCAGAGTAATGACATAATGTTTCGTGTTATCATCAGTGCTGTAGATATTCATTTGGCAATGCATTATGGAGTACGTTATTCCTTAGTTTGTTCAGTAAAACTGGAGTATCCAAAAGCAGATGGAGTACCCGGAAGCATTTAACACGATGCATTTTATAAACGAAAGGGGCTATATTTTGTGATTTTCGACCCGGAATGGTAACTTTTTATTTAATTCCATAATTCCATATGGAGCGCCTAGTGCAAGAATGGCCTAGCTACACCTTCAGAAACCTTTCAAAAAAAGTTTAATACTGTTTAATGTACCACATCAACAAAATATTAACATGAAATGAGCACCTTTATATGTTTTAATAAGAACTAAGTTAGAGGGCTTCGTAAGTATCCTGAAATATTGTACCTAAGGGAAATGGGTACACTTACAGTTGAAGCAATTCAGCCATTTTTCATTTCTAGCTCGCCTGAACGAACTTCATGAAGAGCTATTGTACTACCCCCGGCGTCGGCGTTGGCGTAAGCGTTGGCGTCGGCGGCGGCGTCGACGTTAGCAAAATGTTAACATTTAATGTTAAAGTTTTTTAGGTGATGGGCAAGGCGCTGTCAGGCGAGCTATCCTGTCCCGGTGACAGGTTTTGTTGTCTGTCTTCTCAATAGGAACCACTTCTCAAAGACAAGAATTAGCTCCCTTAAGAGTAGAGTGTTTTCTTTCAGAGAAGACTCAATTTTTGAGGGGCATTATTTTCAGAGAAGCAAATACAAAGCCACAAGGTTTGTTTTGCCTGTGTTGAAACGGTAGAAAAAATGGCGCTGCATCCATACACTTTGATAAAAGCACTGGAACTGTCATTCAGAATCAGGACAGTGAAGCATAAATGCTACCTAGTTGTGGAAAACTATGTTCTTGTTTCATTTTAGCCAAAGAAATCCATGCAAATATACCCAACGACTGATCCGAAAACAGTTTTGATCACGAGCAGTTACCATGGCTATGTTGTCGACGTCGATTCCTGCAAGGTTATAAGAAAACTGAACACCGCTCTTCCAAAGTACTCGAAAAACGTCACTAAAGTCACAAAGAGGAATGGTAAAGAAAATGCCACTTTACAGTGTATATGAGTCGCAAAACGAGGAAACCAACAAAGTGGGATGTGCGCTAAGCGAGGAACCAGATTAGCCTGGGCATCAACCCAGTCTAATAAGAGTCTTTGCTTTGCGCTTAAAGGGTAGCTACGGGTCTAAGCTAACTCTATGCGGGCAGCGAATGCTCTTATCAGACTGGGCGGATGCCAAGGCTGATCTGAGTCTGCGGTCGACGCACCTGCCAATTTGTTGATTTTCTCGTGGCGCGGCAAAATTATGTTCCTTGGATGATGCTGGGCTAAACGGCCTTTCACAAGAATTCCAGTCATGTTGATCAGTTGCGGAAATTGGTACGATGCTGATGACTTAAGACTGTATAAAAACCAGGACCAGATCTGTGATCAAACCCGGGTCAAGCGCGTTTACCCTACGGCGAGCGAAGCCAAAGTTTTTATTTGGATTACTTTATTTCAAAGAAATACTAGTCTTTGAAAAATAACAATATGAAAGCATGGACTTACAAAAAAAAAAAAAAACAGAATTAAGGATTCAACTTGTGGTGTGTAATAATAACATTTTCCTTTTAAAAATGAGACTTTTGATTCTAAAATTAGTCAATTTTGCTGGATGGGTTGTTGCATTTAATTCAGATATCGATGACAGTATCACATATGTGAGCCACGACACAACAAAACCAACGAAGTGGCATGTGCACCCAACGAAGACTCAGATCCGCCCAGTCTGATCAGAGTCTTGCTGTGCGCTTATTAGGCAGCTAAGGAACTAAGCTACTACCATGCCGACCGCAACGACTCTGATTAGACTAGGTGGATCTGAATCTTCGTTTGGCGCATATGCCACTTTGTTGGTTTTCCCGTGTTCCGGTTCGATTTTTATTCAGATGTCGATGACAGAATCTCATATGTAGAGTTATCGTAGCGGGCCTGGTGTTCCCACCTGGAATTTCTGCTAATAGTAAGCCACAACATAACTGTGCTATTATACTCACATGTATATCAAGCATGTTCGTGCACATGGGGGGACACTCGGCGCCAGGTGTGTGCAGCTATGGTTACGTACCGCTGAGCCACTTGGGGAACGTCGTTACGAGAATTGAAACAAAACAGAATATTCGTGCACACAATTTGATTTGAAGTTAAATAAATGGTGTGGTGAAGTTATCACAAAAAGTAGCCAAACCGAAATTTTGATTACGCCAATGTCAGGTTTTGTGAGATCTCAACCAGTTTATCTTCTCTACAAAGCTGAATTGTGGCTATACTAATACGGACATAGGAATCGAATAGCATTGTTATATTTTGGCTACTTGTACAAGCTATGGAACATAGCGTTGCAACAAGGTCATTTCAGTCTGCGGATGAGGTTGCATAGCCATTTTGACTGACTTTTCAATCTTGTATGCCTTAAGAGATATTTTTTCCCAGAAACATCGTCTAAGGTGTAGTTCTAATGTACAAATGACGAGGTTTCACAAGTGGCTATATTTCTTATATCTTATTATTCTGTAAAACAATTTAATTCGAAGCAAGAGCCATAATATTTTCGCAGGTTACAGATTTTTGTATCGTCTGGGACAAGCACTAAGCAAGATATGAGCCGCGACACGATAAAACCAACAATGTGGTTGCGCACCCAGCACAGATTCAGATCAGCCTGGGCATCCGCCCAGTCTGATCAGAGTCTTCGCTGTCCGCATGGAGGTAGCTTAGACCCTTAGCTACCCTTTGAGCGCTTAACGAAGAGTCTGATCAAACTGGGCAGATGACTAGGCTGATCTGAGTCTGCAATGGGCGCACAACCACTTTGTTGGTTTTCTCGTGTCGCGGCTCATATAGGTATTGCTTTCCGGTGATGTCGGCTTCATCGAGTTTTCCAGGTTTAGTTTGTTAGTAGGGTCAGGTCAGCTAAATACGGACAGCAGGTAAATTCGGACAGTGACATTGTTTCCTTTATATGTAAGTTGTTTGGAATTAAAACAAAAGTAATTTGGCAAACAGTGAAAATCCTGATAACACGGCTCATTACTAGGAGCCGTCTCATCTGGAGTTTCACTGTTTGCAATGGTATGTCCGAATTTACCCGCTGTCCGAGTTTACATGACTTGACCCTAGTATAGCGTGACATGTTTAGACAGGCGAGGCAGAGTGTTAGGCAATAAGACAGATTTACATTTGCAGAAATTGTGACCACAACGAAAGGGCAGCTGTTCCTAAAGGTTATTGACCTCACCACAGGCGATGTAAGCTGTATATTGAAAGCCGACCAGACGCAGAAAATTGACACTATTCAGGTACCTTTTATTTTACGAGTCAAAACAATTAAACATGTACAGTATCGCGCGAAAAGTGAATCAACTTTTCTAAAATTCAATTGACTTACGTGTATATGCCAGTTAGCGAGAAATAAAATTAATTGGGTTGCTAGTGCTTGGCAGATCACAATCAGATAAATACTGTTAGAAAGGTAGGTGAGTACGGCAAAATACTAAAAACATCGTTAGTCATAGAGTTTAATGTTGTGAAAGTGAACAATTTAAACTACGTTCAAAAATTTAGCAAAATAAACTTTCCATTGAAGTCCTTGGGTTACGTCGCCAAAAAATAGACTAAAATCAGAACTAACCACATTTAAAAAGCTCCAGGTCTATTGTGTGTCAAGAAAAAAATACAACGGATATGTATATTTGGCTACAATCATTGTCCTTTCTATAAGTATATATACTGAACAAAAAAAAAGAAACGTTACAAAGATAATTAATGAATTTTAAGCCAAAGAACACTATTTTCAAATAATGCTACGTTATTCTCCCACCGGTCAGACGTCAGACAACCTTATGAACTAATCGGTTTGCGATTTGCATCAGTTGTTACAGAATTATTCCACTTTGACTGAAAACACCACTGACAACGTGAAACACTCGATGCGCATGCGCAAGCTCTTAAATTTTTGCACTTTCGGATTTGTCTTGTAACCGCCAATAAGAAATCCTATGAACCGTATGACACTTAACCAGCAGCGTAAGAAATAAGCTGTTAAAGATGATGTGTCTTTGAAATTGTCTCCCTTGCAATTAAAAGTATAGCAAATTTTTAGTCCGATTAACCAGTACGTTTCAATAAAAATATCAAGTTTAATTCATGGATTTTATTCCAGCTTCTCTAGACAATGGTTTGTGATGAAACTGTTTGATCAAACTGGTTAATTGTCCGTGGTATATCACCTTGCATTGTCTATGGGACTTTCAGTGCATAGCATGAAAGTCAGAGTCAAGTGTCATGAAATGTGATATTTTGAGCCTTGTGCTTCACTGATCAACCCTATGGAAGCGGCGATTGGACCGTATGCGTAACAACTAGTGGCTGATAAACGTATCAGAAGTGACTTGCTTACATGGGCTGACAACGTGAGTGAAACACGGGTCTTCAAAAAGCACCTGAAAATAGCACTTTCAAATTCTGACCCCACATGGAGTCAAACTGATCTGGAGACATTAATCTAGCAGCTTATGTTGTGATGTTCATCTTCTTAAATACGGATACTTTTTTGAAGTTAGATATAAAATAGAATTGGTAAAGCCTTAATTCAGTTCAAAGAAAACGTGCATTGAATGTGCATGTAACGTTTCTTTTTTTGTTCAGTATATATTTTTTTATTTAAATTGCGTCAGCTGACGCAACGCAGTTAATTTTCTTCATGTCCAAAAGTAAGTAAACTGAATCGGTTTGAAATTGTGTATATCTATTACAGACATATCGGACATATCCATGAAGAAGTTTCCTACTGAAAAATCATCTTTGACAAAATTACAGCTTTTCAAATTTAATATTTTCCGGGGCGTTTTATTGTCAAATATAGGAATATAACTTGCATGTATTTTGTTATCAACTCCTCCTAGGGTTTCTAAGGAATGGGTTTGAAAGCTTCCATGCGTATTTTACATATTTTGAACACGTGCATGTCAAAGTTTTATTCTGAAAAACAGTTTTCAATTGATAAAATTACATCTTTTCGAGCTTAGCTATTTTGCATGCCCTTCATTTGTTACGAAATAGGGAATACAGTGCATAACCTGTGTAAGAAACCACTCCTAAGGATTCAATCTGTTGTAAAGCTTTCGTTCTAATCCGAGCTTTCTTTCTAATCCCAGCTTTGGATTGTATAGTCCTTTTGCTTCCAGGTGCAAACGGGGTTTTGCTTCTTTTCTCGAAAACCATGAAAGGTCCATTAAATGTTCTAAGGCCCTAATGATTCTTATAACTGTACATGACAAAATACGAAAAATCCAAATTTTTTTATGCTTTTGAAAAATATTTTCCATTTTCAGTAATGCAGAAACTGAGCAGTTTCATTGAAGGGTGTTGTATGCTTGTTGGAACAGCCAAAATATTGTTGATAGACAAAAGCGTAAACTAGCTGTTTACTAAAATTGTGAGCGTATACGAATGAAACAGTACAAATAAATTCACCTGTCCGCACTCGTAATGCATGGTGTCACTAGTCAGGTGAAACTATAATGTAAATAAACGTTGAACTATGATATAAATTTCAAAGTAAAAAGTGTATATTTTTCAAAATTTGATAATATGGGTGAAACAAAATGGAGAAAAATGAATTCAAAATAAAATTTCAATATGTTATGCAAATTTTGTTATAAACCTAGCATACATTGGCAACATGATTTCATACGTTAGACTAAACGGGAATTCCAATAGCCAAGTGTTACTCCCTTGTAACTAAGACACGAAAATGACATACGGTAGGTCCTTTTTTTGGGCAGAAACGTTTTAAATGCAAAACTTCACAGTTCCTCAAAATTATGATTTTGTTATGTATAGGGTACAAATTAGGAATGAGTAATTCGAAACATTTCTACCGCTCATCAATTTCGAGAAAATACTGGGAATGTCGTTTGCATTTAGGAGCTAACGGACTATAAACTCTGTATGTATGTACGTTACATTTGAAAAGCAAATGAAATATGTTTAAGCAAAAACATTTTATATACAAATGGAAGACACACTTAACATGTGCATGAAGAAATTTCATACTGAAAAACGAATCCTTGACAAAATTACACCAAGTCTAACGAAATATTTTTGTAGTATAAAGCTTCATAAAACATCAAATATAGTGCATACACTATGTAATTAAACCCTAAGACGTCCAACGATGAGCCAAATCTAGCCCATTTTATTCTTTCTCAATTCAAAAGGTAAATGATGCAGGAACGATGGCAACAGCGCAGACTGATGAAGGTCCACTGCTCATCTTTGACCTTGAGAACAAGCAGTATTTATACAGCATAAGCAGCAAAGACTACGACGATTACTTTGCGACAGCCATGTTAGTTAACGACCAGAAAACTCACGTGTTGTTTTCTACTGACAAACCAGTTCCCGGCGTACCAAAATCCGATGATATTACTCAGGCTGTTGTTTGGGATGTGGTAAACAGTAAGTTCCATTATAAACTTTGATATAGGATGTCGATATGGTTTTGTTTTTGCTAGACTTCTGAGCCTGTCCGGGATTTTAGAGCAACAATTTACCAATCCTGAAAGCGATTAACCAACCATTAAAAACACCTAAAAAGCAGTCGACAAAATTGCAGTCTTCAAAATTAAAAAAAAATCAAAAGAACAGAGAGCACACAGTGTAGATACAGATGTGGTGGCTCATAATGAGCCACTGCTGCGGATCTACGCTGTTTGCAAATTCAGCTAGTTTCGTTATTAGTTCTTTAAGGGTTGAGAAATGTGTTTAGAGATTAACGGTTATATTCTTAGAAGCTTGAATTAATAATTGTTTAGACTTAAGTTTTCAACAATTTTTTGATCAATTTGGACCAAATTTGAGTAGATTCCAGTTTTTGAATCAAGTTCGCATTCAATATCTACAAAATTGCAGTATGTTTTCCTCTGGCATTTGTTGCCAAACCATTAAATGATTACTGATCAGGCTTAAATAGCCGGAATTAAGTTGCCTGACCCACCACTGTTCTTATGAATGTTCTCATTGCACTTAAAGGAAATTTAAAGAGTAACCACACTTCAGGAACTGACTGAATCAGATCCCAAACCCTATCCCCAACATCAAAGGGAAAGATTGACAAAGCCATCCCAACAAACAATAAATTACAAGTGATAAGCCGAGTCAGCAATTGTTTCCCAAATAGATGGCAACTCAGCTATCTTTATTGAACTAAATAATTTAGACCAACAGACGGGTTACAACGGACTAAGCAAATTATATGAAAACATTTAACAATTATTTTTACCTATTTTCTATTTTTATGGTTGAAGGATTAAACTGAGAACACAATAAATTAAACAGCACCGAACATAAAACAAATGCAACCGCAACAAAAGTACCGCCTTGGGACGGTCAGTAATAACTGCTGGGGGGTTTAAACCGGTTTTACTGGGCCCAAACCTTCACCTTCACCCTCCGCTGCGGTGCACACAATTAGTTGGTAGTTCAGTTTGTATGGAGGTCCCCTAACTCATCAGAGAGTCATCACGGTCAACAATTAAGATCAAGAAAATACCGTGATGAAGCAAGGATGAGGACTCGACAGTCAAAACGTGTTGAGACACCCGGAGATCCCTGGGGCGTCAGCAACACCACTGGAGTACTGGAGCAAAAGAAGACCACCAGTTGAACCCCGGTGGGCCAAGAAACAGACAAACATCCGGCCCCAACCAACTAATATATAGCTTTATGTAGGGGCTATCATAGAGTCTGAACCCCGACCCACCGGCGTGCAATTAAAGAGGACAGCAAAGTTGTCAACCGTGATTGGGTTAACCACTTAGCATGCAGACTGTCGCATTACATCTATGTTATAGCCAATGCGTTTAAATCGTGTGATAATTTTCTTAAATTGATCGGGAAATTCTGTTTTCCCTACGATTTTGCGTAATTTATATACTAAGTCACCATAAAATTCAGGTTCCGATAGGCCTTGTTGCAAAAGTGACCTTAACCCTATATTATATTTAGAAACCAATTCAAAGTGTCTACGATAAAATTTAGAAAAAGCTTTCCGAAGTTTATGATACCGATACCCCTGCTGTAAAAGCTTGGCAGTCAAACTTTTATTACGAGCATTGAAGTCCGCCAGATGACTAGACACCCTAACGAAGCGAATAAGCTGAGAAATGTAAACACCATAAGAAGTGGTGCGGGGGACATCACCATCCAAACACGGAAAATTAACAATGTCGAAATCAAAATCATCGCGTTTGTCATAAATTTTAGATGAAACAAATCCATCTAAAATAGATAAATGTAAATCCAAAAATGGGGCCTCGGTATCAGAAGTATTTGCTTTATTTAACTGCAATTCAGCAGGATAAATTTGACTAATCATTTCTTCAAAATAAGGGTTGTCATTATTTAAAAGGTCGTCCAAGTATCTAGACGTTGAGTTGAATGCTTCAATGACATGAGCTTGAGTATCATCAGAAAGAGACATCATAAAGTCTCTTTCATAGCAAAATAGAAACAAATCTGCTACAAGAGGAGCGCAATTAGTACCCATCGGAATTCCTATAATTTGTCTGTGTAACTTAGTACCGAATCTGATGAAAATGTTATCTAGAAGATATACTAAAGCATCACAAACATTTTGGCAAGACCACATTTTAAACCTTTTTTGGTCATCGGAAGTAAACAAAGCATGTTTATTATTGCAAGCAAGATAAAGAGTACCCTCTCTCTGAAAAGTAGTCTCAATTAAATTTATTAGTTTCTTTTTTATTAAATTATGGGGCAAAGTTGTATAGAGTGTAGAAAAATCGTATGTAGATAAACTAGACGCGCGACATCCTCTAGACTTCAGTTCATCAAGAACCTCGGTAGAATTTTTAATTGACCAAAACAATTTTTTTCCTGACCGTTCGTAAACTTTTTCACAGTACCTAATTACGTGAATTTTGATAGCGGTAAGGCAAGAAGTTAATAATTTGGAAAGTTCAGTAGTGGTACAAGCACTAGAATTAGCAATAAACCTGGCTTTATATGGTCGTTTATGAAGTTTAGGTAACCAGTACATCGTTGGAAGCTTGTCCTGCCGTTCCTCTACATTTACAGAAAACTTGAGGGCTATATCATTACAGTGCCTAAAGACAACAGACTTTTCGTCTTCTGAAGTCTCTTCATAGGCCTTAGTGCCGCCAAGTTCTTGTTTCAATGTGTTTTTGTTTTTGTGAACTCGTTTATGATTTTTATAAGACTTGCTCAGACTAAGATTCAAGTATAGAAAAAAACAGTCATGAAGACATGGAGCTGCCAAGCAGGCGCATGACGTCGTGTTGACATAGGTGCGTGATGACGTCGCATCGGTCAGTCGGCAGTAAAAAAGTTTTTGGGAGACACCATGACCTCGTTGATCCCGACAATGTGGCCGTATCTAAACTAATTTCCGATTTGATGGCCTGAGCCGAAGCTTAGTTAAGCTTTCAGATACCAGACTTTTATTATCCCCCGCCGAAGGCGGAGGGATATAGTTTTCTCCATGTCCGTACATCCGTCTGTCTGTCCGTCCGTCTGTCCGTCCTTCCTTCCATCCGTCCGTCCTTCCGTCCGTCCGTCCGTCCGGAGCCATAACTAAGTAACCACTGGACGGAATTTCATGAAACTTAAAATAAATATATATCACTTTAACTATATCACTGATGCACATGAAGTTTCGTCAGACTAGCTTCAGTAATGCATGAGTTATCCCCCTTTAATTGACTTAAACTCAATGAAATGAGCCATAACTAAGCAACCACTGGACGGAATTTCATGAAACTTAATATAAGTAAATATCACTACAACGCGCTGATGCACGTGAAGTTTCATCAGACTGGCTTTAATAATGCATGAGTTATCCCCCTTTAATTGACTTAAAATCAATGAAATGAGCCATAACTAAGTAACCACTGGACGGAATTTCAAGAATCTTCAAATAAGTATATATCACTATAATGCGCTGATGCACATGAAGTTTCGTTAGACTGCCTTCAGTAATGCATGAGTTATCCCCCTTTAATTGACTTAAAATCAATGAAACGAGCCATACCTAAGTAACCACTGGACGGAATTTCATGTAACTTATTACAAGTATATGTCACTATAAGGCGCTGATGCACATTAAGTTTCGTCAGACTGGCTTCAGTAATGCACGAGTAACCGCCCTTTAATTGACTTAAAATCAATGAAATGAGCCATAACTAAGTAACCAATTACCAAAACTTCATGAAAGTTAAACTTAATATGTATCACCATACATGGATATGCACATACCGTTTTATCAGAATGGCATCACTAGTGTATGAGTTATTGCCCTTGAATCAATGTGAAATTGCCAATTCCAGCCATAGCTAAGTTATCAATTAATTGAATTGTATTAAACCTATATTAAATATGTATCACCATAACATATTGGTCCATCTTACTTTTTGTCAGAATTGCTTCAGTAAGCAATGTGTTACTGCCCTTGAATTCATTTAAAATTACAAATTGAGTCATAACTAAGTAACCAATGAATGGATTTTCAGGAAACGTATAATAATTATGTATTGTCATGACACAGCAATGCACATTAAGTTTTGTCATAATCGCTTCAGTAGTGCATGATTTAATGCCCTTGAATTGATTTACCATCCACAAATTAGTCATTAGTAAAGTACCGATGAACAAAATTTCTTGTAACTGAATTAAAAATGTATCATCATAGTGCAGTGATGCTGAGGCAAGTGTTTAAGAAGAACATCTTCAGCTTATGCCTTACTTATCCCAGAGTTATTGTCCTTAATTTTATGTACAATCCACAAGTTCAGCCTTAACTAAGTAACAAGCAAACAAAATTTTATGAAACTTAAAATAACCCATAAACTATTTGGGTCCACATCGGCGGGGGATATAAATTCACTGAATTTGCTTGTTTTCACTGACTTCTTCCACTGATATATAGATATGACGGGTGTATTATAATAGGCAAGTGATGCTTACTACTCGCGAGCACCTGATCACACTTTTATTTTTGTGTCCATGTCTGTGTATCTAGAATATTCCGGAATTGTCAATGTTAAATGACGTACGAATTCGGACTAATGGTTTGGGTACTTTGACCACTTTCATTCAGTACGAAATCATGTCAACGTCATGTGTCCTCTGGTTGGCGTCACAGGCTGGGGAGTTCAGCCTTTTTTTTCAGAAAAGGATTTATAGGTACCTGTTAACATGGGGTCCATAGGTTTTTGTCTTGCATTAACCTTTTCCATCTGGTCCCGACCGAGAAACTTATTGCAATACGAAGCGGCAACCGTGTGTTCGAAATTTTGTCGAATGACCCGGCAAATTTTGATACAGTAAAACGAACATGTATGATGGCTAATCATGGATTTTATAGTTACATTCTATGGTAAAACTCGTCGAAAATGCCGCCTGAAAACAAAAATAAAAAACGTCGTTTACTGTTTATCTGCAATTCTTGAGAACCAGAATGTAAAATTTAAAGCAAAATGCCCTCTGAATAATTTTTCAATTTAAAATCCTCTCTGGTTAATTTCTCAATTTATTCAGCTTGTAACTAGGGCATTGCTGTCCACGAATTTCCTCTATAAACCGGCGTCTGATATATTATCTTCGTTGCCTTTAAAGATTTTCTCAATTCAGAATTTATTTTAAATCTTGCAGAAAAGGAAGTATGCATGCTAAACGACAAAGTAGATCAACAGAGACTGCAGCTTCAGAAATCAGATGACATGACCTCTATGGACGAGATGTTTTTCTTGGATGATACAAAGGTCATTTCACATCACTATGACTATGTTATCAGGGTGTTTGATTACTTACAAGGTGAGTGTTTATATCAGCCATGAGGCCTGGCAGAGTGACTTATAGCACGTGCAAACAACGACATACAGCATGGGCAAACAACGACGACTCAGATATGTCTGCGTTTCTATACAGCTTTTCACTGTGTTAACTGCTCACAATTTAGACTCGTCAGCTGTTCTAATGATTTTTCTTAAAATAAACATCAAACGGATCCGTCTTGATATATTATAAGTATTCATCATTTTAGGGGTGTCTGGTGTTATCATTTTTATCATTTTCTTAAGAAATTGCTGTAATTGTTTTTGCAAATAGTATAGACCCTGATCAGACACCGCGTTCTGCGGCGTCTGGTCAGGTTCTGCACTATTTGCCTGTGTCCTATTTATGGGACGCTAGGCATTAATAGGTAAGTGTTTCATGCTTGTATAAGCAGCTAAAGATAAGCGCTGTCAGTAACACGTCTTTGAAAGCGACGTCAAACACTGAACTGTCTCGTGTTTTGTATATAATTGTAAAGAAATGATTACCAAAGTTCTTAAATGATCAAACTAAAGCTGATTAATTCTTATGTATAAGGTATTGTTTTGCTGTTGGAAATTAATAGATGAATGCAGACCAACATTTTGGTCACATGCCACATAAGTAATGTTCTAAGACACAAAATTTGAAAGTAAACTTTCAGCTCGGATACATGAAGTAATGTTTAAAGGACTGTATGTTATAAAGGTAATTCTTATTTATGCTTCTTTGTTACAGGAACCCTGCTTCACAGGTTAACGGGGCATTCTACAAGTATTCAAATGAGCGTCACAATGAAAGGACCGTACATTTTCTCATACGGTAGCTTCTCAGAAGAAGACTGTTTCAAACTCTGGGACAAGAACACATTTAAATGTGTTGCCTCATATACGTTAGATCACACGGTGAGTTTGGCACTAAATGTAACAAAGAGTTAAACTATTTAAGAGAACCTGACTGTAGGCATCGAGCATTGGATGGAAACTCAAAATTTTGTATTTTGCTCAAAATTTCGTGGCTTAAAGCTCTCGACAAAAGATGGAGAGCGGTGAAAAAATTAGTGAAATATGTCAAACGGTTCTCCAGATATCTAAGCAATTACTGTTGCCATTGCAACCATTTTTAGGCTGGTCAAATTTTACATATTTTCAAGAATTTCAAAGGGAAAATGTATCTCTCCTGATGCAAGTATGAACTACTTGACTAGTATGGTGCTTAGGACTAATTGTAATTGTTATTCTTTGCACCTTCAAAGCATCGGTCACTGCACATTGTTGAAACTATGGCAACTAAAAGTACATATAGTCGAAGAAAAAATCAAATTTGTGAGAATAGCACTTCTTTAAATCAAGATTATTGAAAATGGCAGCCTGGCCTGAATAAACTGTTTAGATGGCTTGAAACGTCAACACAAGTACAGTTCATAGCATAAACAATTAGCTGTAAAAGTAAAAAGTATGCAAAGACCAGGAACTGAAACAATCCAAATCCAAATCCAGCCCTCAAACCATAGTTGGAAACAACTAAGATTACAAATAATCAAGATACAGAGAACATATGGCCAACCGAGTGAGCATCTTGTTCCCAAAAGGTGGCCACTCAGCAACCCAAACCGAACCAAAAATAATAAGAACATACATAAGGTAAAACATCACAGAAACTCTGACACCAAAAACAGGCAACAAAGAACCACAACAGAACTACCGCCTTGGAACGGTCAGTAATGAATTACTGGGGGGCTTAAATCGATTTTACAGGCCCAACCTCACCCTCAGTTTCTGAAGTGGTACAAAACATATAGTTGATTGTTCGGTTCGCATGATAACCCTCTAACTCGTCAATGAATCATCACGGTAAACACATAAATCAAATTTCAACGCCATGAAGAAGCAAAGACGAGGACTCAACAGATACAACGGGCCGTCTGACAGGTGGAGATCCCTGTCCTGCCACTAAACCTATACTAACTAAAAAATAAATGCACGTGCAAATGGCTTCCCTCTTGCGATTCTAATTTTACAGAAAACAACAGTTTTCTAGTTTTTTGCCTTAATTACTCTGCCAAATTGAATTTGCTACATAAAACAAATAATGAGACTTGTTATATTCCATCTTTGCAAATAACGATGGAGAAACGTATTCTATGGTTACAATGCATAAAATGTGTTAAATCAGTTCTAAACAACCCTAAAACCATATAACTGATATACACCTCCTAATTTGCATTAGAATCGATATGATTTAAAAGTAGTTCAGTACTAGATTTCTGTATCACTTATGATTTTCATTTTCTTCTATTAAACAAATTTTAAGTGCTGCTAAGATACCCCACCCACTAATTTATAGCCTAGCCACTAGGCTAAGAAGTTGTATCAGTCATTCATCCTATTTTCCCAGTTCTTACCACTGTGTTCTTACAGCAAGTCTATACTTATTGCTCGACTTCTTCATGATCAGAAAAGGAGCAGTATCAAGTTTTATAGACTTGCCAGAAAAAAGAAGAAACAAAAGTTAATTCTTTTTCTATATTAACGGTAACCTTTTCACTATCAGACTAGCGCTAGTCTACTAATGGGACTGCATTCGCTTTGGTTGAAACACATTTTTCCTTGCGCATACCTCGTGTCGTGATAAAACCAGTCTTATGCCATACGCAAATCACGCGTGTCTAGACTAGACGCATGCGCAATCAGAACAGGATAGACTATACATGAGCGTAGACATATCTTGGTACCTCCTGGTAGCGTATAATAGCACATTTCACTGCAAACATTATGGGCTGAACGCACATTTTTCCATGCGCAGGCCATTTGAGTCGTGTCGTGATAAAATGAACCTCATGGTATATGCAAAACACCTATGTCCAGACTAGCCTGTGCACTAGCACAATCAGATCAGGGTAAGCGCAATAAGTACGCCTTCTGTGAATCAAACGGTGCACTGCACTTACTCCGACAGACTACGCTGTTTCATAGACTTATCTTGGTACCCACTGTTTGCTTATAGCGTCAAACATATTTTTACCGGACAAGGCTCATAACGTTCAACAAAATAGATGAGCATAAAATGCACGTGCAAATATGACCGACTCTTGATTATATTGATTATCCGTGATGTAACCCAAGAGCCGCACCGTCAGAAAATTGCCCCATGGGACGAGAAGAATCAGACCAGTCTGTGGTACCATTTATGCGTTCACAACATGTATAAACAATCTTGAGCATCATACACTGGAGCGCTGTAAAGTGTGCGAAAAGAAATGACACTTATGGGACTGCATTCGCTTTTACCAAGATGGCGTGAAACACATTTTTCCTTGCGCTTACCTCGTGTCTTGGTAAAACCAGTATTATGCATTACGCAAATCACGCGTGTCTAGACTAGACGCATGCGCAATGAGAACAGGGTAGACTACACATGAGCGTAGACATATCTTGGTACCTCCTGGTTGCGTATACATACATATTTCACTGCCTTCAGTATGGGCTGAAAACACTTTTTTTCCTTGCGCAGGCCATTTGAGTCGTGTCGTGATAAAATCAGCCTTATGGTATAAGCAAAACACCCATGTCCAGACCAGTCTGTACACTAACACAACCAGAACAAGGTAGGCGCAATTAGTATGCTTTCTGGGAATCAAAAGGTGCACTGCTCTTACTCTGACAGACTACGCAGTTGCATACACTTACCTTGATAACCACTGTTTGCGTATAGCGTCAAACATATTTTGCCCGGACAAGGCTCATAACGTTCTTGAAACATAAATGCACGTACAAATATGACTGACCCTTGATTATCAATGATGTAACCCAAGATTTGCAAGATTAACAAACAATTGCCGCAGTAATCCTATATTTTGGAATGTATCTGAGAAATTACTTTAGAATCAGATCAAGATATGTAATGCGCCATATACAGTCAGTAATTTTGACAAAATGTCGGCTAGTATAAGCACCTGTTCAAATTTTAGAATAATTACAGTAATTTGAAGGTGTCTCAATAGAGAGGGTAAATTAAAACGGTGCAAATTGTTTGAACAGCATTACAAGACACCCAGCAGGCACATGACGTCGTAATGGTGTCGAAATTGGATCGATGCGACGCCACCATGCCGCATCGACGTCAATACTACGTCACTTCGACGTCTTGTGCCTGCTGGGCAGTAAAGTATTTCTCAGCGGGCATATGGCGTCAGAATGACGTCGATGCAATGTCATCTGGTTGCGTCGATGTCAATGCGACGTCATTATAACGTTGGATAGTATTTATCAATGTGATGATCTGATCCGTGTCTTCTGCTTTCTATAAGGTATCAGAAAAAAATAAAGTTTATTGGAAGTCTGTCCACAGTCACGACTAAATATTCTAGGTCCATGTTTCATTAACATCGATCTTCAGACGAAGGAAGCAATTCGGTAGGGAAAAAGAAATAATGCCAAAATTTGTGCATATGGCCAACATGATAAATTCTGCATTTCGATCGTACAAAACTAAAACTGACAAGAAAAATGTAATAACTGCCTTTTTAATTTATTTAGTTTTTTATTTGTTTTAACTATTGCAGAACTTAAATGTACAGATTATTAGATGTGTCTGCGTGTGTGCTTTACTGCTTAAATATAAGTAGGCGAATCATGGAAATTTTGACATGCATTTATTATTCCTACGGGCCACCAGGGTTCAACCGCCATAAAGTGCAGCTTACTATGGTGCTCATGTGGGTTTCATCTGTTTCATCTTGTACCCGTGCCTCTGTGCTTGCACCAAGTCTATGTTGTAGCAGACAGGCCGAGGTAAAAGTGTCCAGGATGCAGTAGACAGACAGTAGACACTTCATTGGACAGTATATAGTATACAGAAAACCGCGAACAGCGTGCACTTCTTTCAGCATTCTCCAAAAAGAAGAGCGAGTAGACAGTGCACAGAAGACGGTAAACGGTAGAATATATAAAAGGGTCTTTCACGTTGACAGATACGTATTTTCCTTCGCACAGCTTAGAAATACATGTATTGGGGGGGGGGGGGGGGGAAACTACATCAAAGACAAAAAAATAAAACTAGAAAATAAATAAAGAAAAGCAGAATAAATCAAGAAAAGCAGACAAAACTCTGCAGCACCCGGTATTCCCAGACGATCACCCATCCAAATACTATCCGGGCTCGACGTTGCTTAACTTCGGTGATCGGACGAGAATTGTTGTTCAACGTGATATGGCCGCAGACAACAAAGTACCGATTTTTTTTACATTTACAAAGTCTACTTTTGAGAGTTTGAGATCAGTATAATAGTTATAATATCCTGCAGTTCATACTACTGGGACACACATTGCAGGCATATGAGAGAATTCTCGTTATAGTTACGGCATTTTCCGATTATCTCCGAGAGGGTTCTTCAACAAAATGAGATTAGAAACGCAAGTCTTTTTGAATGACCCATTAGTACGTATAATAACGTCTTCAAACAAACGCTAAACTGTGAATTTGAATTGTGTTCTGAGAATGAAAAAGCAATACTGTCAATCTAATTTTAAATCTTACTTACAAAATTTATTTACTGATCAAAGCTATGAGGTCACAATCTCGAAACGAAAATATTACAGCTTTGCAGAGTCGGTAATCTTGTCTTGTCTTTCCAATTTAAACTTTATATTTCAGTAATCCTCATAGCCTAGTAGCTAAAGCAATCAACTCATGATCTTTGGGCCGTGAGTTCGATTCCCACCGCTTTTATTTTCTCATTAGATTTTTTATGTTATTATATGATGTCATTAAATTTTTATCATTAGCTTTTAAACTGAACTTAATAAGTCACATGTATTCTCGTTATAGTTACGGGCCATGATTGTCCGATTATCTCCGAGAGGGCCGGAGATAAGCAGTTACCTGTATAGTGTATATGGTTCTCAGTTTAATAGGGAAATGTAAAGAAGCTCATAAATAAATTTCATTTTCTTATTTAATATATTTTCCGACATTAAATTATAACGTCTAGCACGAAAGAGCATTTCAAGCTCTTTAATCTAGTATAAAAATTATAGAAATGCGTCAATGAGAAGTTTCTTCCATCTCAACACATAGTTTTCTTTAGAACTATAAACCATAAGTTTTTTTAACACAGTTTATTCAAATTCCGCGAATCTTCGTTTTTGGACCTAAATAACATATATAAATTAACATTTGCGAGTCTACTATAACGTATGAGCTGAAAGCTGTTATTCCACTGATTATAATGTTCAATGTATTTTTTACATACGTAGCCAAATGAGAAATCTCTTCCCTGAGCGCCTAATTTTGCTAACTTTGGATTCGAAGCTTGGTCGAAAATTTTTTAAGTTCTCTCTAATGTATATATCAGAAAAGGAGCAGATTCAAGTTTTATAGACTGGCCAGAAAAAAAAAAAGAAAAAAAAAGTTAATTCTTTTTCTTTTAACGGTAACCTTTTCACTATCAGACTAGCGCTAGTCTAACTAGTTTATCATGTATTAGCGATATCACCACTTTGGGAAGAGAAAGAGTGTACAAATGTGAAAAAATATATGATATAGTACTAGTTAAGATATATATTTTTTACCAGTGAGTAATCGCTTGTTGATACATGCTGTTAAAGTGCAAATCGCAAAATATTTTAAATTCTCGAGGGCGAAGCCGGAGAGAGTTAAGAATAGCTGACTGTGAGCATCGAGCATCATTTTGCTCAATGTTTTATGGTTCGAAAAATCACATGCCAAACTAATTGTAATTTCATCACAAAATAGGCATAAACATTTTTATAGCACCAAAAATTAAAATTTAGATGGCAGACTGTGAAATGAAGAGGGTTAATGGCATGTTTGTATTTTTATGGCCCTTTAAACATTTCTTTAGTCATGCGGCAAAGCATAGATGGTTTTGAAAGACTGTGTGCAATGGCACTACGTTTATGATAAAAGAATTCTGCGTTCAGAAATTGAGATTCGAACAAGGACTGCTAGCTTAGCAGGCCTGCGCTTCACTCGTTAAACTACAGAAAATGGATGAAATTTTGGAAGTGGATGGGATGAATAAATCACTCGTGTACACGTATACTTTAGATGTCACCCTATCAGGCTTACCTAAATTACAAGACTTTCTTGGCTGCTCCAGGAGCCCCGGTAGCACAGTAGGGTAAGCTCTGGCCTGCTGGTCTAGTAATTCCGGGCTCGAGACCCGCTGAAGGCGTGAATCTTTCCAACTGCCAATAGGCAATAGGTCTCCATTGCATACACATACAGCCCTTTATACCCCCTACCCCCCCCCCCACCCCCCCCCGCCCCCGCACACACACACTCACACATTTTTCCTCCAGTCGCCAAGATATGACTGAACTACTGTTAAAAGGATGTAAAACTATCTGTCGTTCATCCATCAATTCTTGGCTGTTCTATGTAATATGACGATCATAGGTCACAGAACATAAGGAACATACCAAGTAAAGCGCCCAGTTATCTGTTCGTTGGCGAAGAAAGTATAACATTTTACTAACTAGAATTAGGCATTCATGTAGTAGTCTGCATGAAGATCTTTACAGAGTCAATATAATACAAAGCCCAGCGTGTGACTGCGGAGCTAATGGAGAAAATACAAAACACTACTTATTCGAATGTAATCTTTACAATGATCAACGCAACACATTATTTTTATCTTTAAATACAGTACCGAATATTAGTTTAGATCTATTGGTCAACGGCAGCCCAGACTTTACTGTAGAAACTAATACCACTATCATACTTGCAGTTTTGAAATTTATTAAAGACAGTGGCAGATTCAGGCAGGAACCCTAAGAGTGCATAACTTTACTACCAGTATGCCTGGATAGACCTAGTAAACTGTCCAAGTGGGCGCACCGAGTTGATTCGGTATTGAATCATCGTTGATTCAACGTCACCACGTTGAATCGGCTTTTATTCGGAAGTGTTTCGGCGTTGTGTGCCTATCGGGTGTGATTCTTTGGTGGAGAAATATATTTGGTCACATGTATGTATATTGTTTCTCTTACTACATGTTTTCTTCTTTAAAGCAAATGTTACATATTCACTGTTGTACCATGATACTGTACTTTGTAACTGCTGGGAGAGGACTATAATGTTGTTAGAACTCGTGTCCAATCCCATTGTGTTTATCAATAAAATATGGTTAATCTAAAAAAGAACATTTCAGCCTATCCTCCAGTGAATAGACACTGTACTCAATTCGGCCTACACCACCTTCTGTCCTGATACTGCCTGTTTTTGTGTTTTACCTATTTCAAAGAAGTAATTTATTCAAGAAAAACTAGTAAATTTATTAATTTCAACATAAAATAAAAAAAGCAAACGTATTGCTGCAAATAAAATGTTTTTACTCCGTTCTTCTAGTCCGTGATTTCTGCAGACGTTTTGCTCGGTACAACTCTTGTCATCAAATATATCTGCAACTGCAGTCTTGGTGAAAGGACCAATTTCATAGAGCTAAAATGTCATAATGAGCATTGTTGACAGTTATCTAATGCTTAAATGATGCTATCTTTTATTATGAAAGATCATCATACCACCTGTAGTGTTCGCACATTTGTAATCGTCAAGGTAGGTAACATAATCCCAGATTGATTTAACTCCCTTGCTACAATTTTACAACATTGACACATTTCAAAGATGAATAAAATTTGAAACTTTGCGAGTTTACACCTATCTTTTTTTTGACATTCTTAAACTTCGAACCTTGCTTTATCATGTAAGTATGACCTTAGTTTCAAACGTGACTGCCATTTTTAGGTATTAGGCGAATAAAACCCGTATTTTTCACTCAAAATTGGGTCTATTTTTCCAGTAAAAGCTCATCCGTTGATAATTTGGGACAGGAAACATTAATATTATGTAATCTCATTACACAGCTATGTATTGTCAAACTACACAAACAAAACAGAATAGGATAATATTTGTTGCTCAATTTTTAGCGGGGGAATGTTACATTAAGGTCTTAATATTGACATTTTCAAAATGGAAACCTGGTTACCATGGAAACGGCCGAACGCTGACCGCTAAAAACTTGTGAAACACAAACAAGCATGATATATATCAATTTCCCAAAATATCAGCTAAATCCGTTACTTTCGACTTTCCACGTTATTATGGGCTAATGCTCGATGCTTACAGTCAGCCTCTCTTAAGCCGCGACATGAAAAACAAACAAAGTGGTTGTGCGCCAAGGCTGGGCATCCGCTTAATCCGAGCAGACTCTTCGCTAAGCGCTTAAAGGGTAGCTAAGGGTCTAAGCTGCCTCCATGAAGACATCGAAGACTCTGGGCGGATGCCCAGGCGGATCTGAGTCTGCGCTGGGCGCATAACCACTCTGTTGGTTTTCTCGTGTCGCGGCTCATTTGAAAATGAATTGTCGGTTGAAGAAATTTATACTTTTCCATTGAATAATTTTTATGTAGCATCTCGTTGTGCTTAGAACGTTGGCTGAATGACACCTCGGTGACGTCACTTTGACATCAGTATGAACTCTTAACTGCTGTGGTAACAGATCAATGACGTCATTGGCATGGGAGCATTGCATACAGTGCAGTTATTCTCAAGTTCTTGAATTCCGTGTCCCTGTTGCTTCTGATGTCTGTTATCCTATTTATGCTTAGTCTACTCGTCTCTACTTATAGATTTTGGACAAGTCCATTCATCTGGTTCCTGCACTGTAAAAAATGTGTTTAGAATCAATGCAAAAAATGCAGTCCGATTTTTTATGTGTTTAAACCGTAACATGTTCAATTTGCAACATGTTTAGGTTTATCTTTAGAAATTAAACATGTACAAAACTGGTTATATCGACTTTTTATTTTGAAAATTTCCTCCGTCAATATTTTCGTCTTTTTTTTTTCGTTCTTCAATGGGGAAAAGAGAGAATGGATTCATCCAAAACGCGTAACTGAATAAAACGTGTTTAGCAGACTTTGTCCGGGAAAAAATAGAAAATGCGTACATGTTTAGCTATATGACATATTCCTAAACATGTTTACACCTAAACATGTAACCACTTGTGTTTTATAGCTAAGCGCGATTTTTACAGTGTGTGTCTTCATTTTATAGTAATTACTGTAAATTCTATATAAACAATGTAGACACTGATCAGATGCTGCGTTCTGCAGCGTCTGATCTGGATCTGCGCTGTTTGTCTAGACATCCTTTTTTGTGATACACTAAGCATTAAATAAATTTAGATTACCGTTTGTTTTCAGAGCACAAGAAAAGTTTTAAGTTGTATTCTCTCATGCTTTAAGTTTTTTATTAATATTTTTTTTTCGGTTATGCGCTTTTAGACAGTTCAGTTCAGAACGAAAACCCTCTCTCTCTGTCTCTCTCTCTCTGTCTGTCTCTCTCTGTCTCTCTCTCTCTCTCTGTGTGTGTGTGTGTGTATGTGTGTCCTGAAGGAGACATCAAAGGATATCATATTAAGTTGTTGTAGTTACATTGTTGCTTTACGTCCACGATAAACAGGTATGGTCATGTCGGAACGGTCAGTTAACCAAGCCACACTTTTCCTTGGCAGGCTTGAGCCTTCGAGCCAGTTATCCAATACTAAGTGCACATATTTTCGCCAGTAACTAACAACTGCCCTTCTTGAATGAGCGGAAGGGGAAGAATCAATCTCCACGAAAGTAAGCGGCCGGACCGGATATCGAACCTGGTATCTCTGGCTCTTGAATCAGACGCGCTGAACTGACAAACACTGTAGATGCAAACGAGGCAGCTTATAATGAGCCGACGTCTGGATAGACACTGTCAGTCAAGTCTTTATATGCGCAATTTTCTATAGGTTGTAGGAAAAAAAAATAATGAAATTTTGCAGACGTAAATGATCTGATATGCTTTTTTGGCGTTTTAAGAGTTTTTTTTTCTCTCCCAATTAAGGTCTCGTCAACGTCCCTATCATCCGATGGGAAGTTTGTGATAGCTAGAGCTCACTCTCCTGCTGATCTGATGAGATGGGATATCGTACACGGTGATCCTTACGTGAGTTACAAGGAGACTGATTATCCGGAAGACTTCAAGGGAGAAGGTAAAGTGAATAAATCACATCCTCTTATTTTTGCATTAACTTTCAAGAATTGAAGTTATATTTTCTTTCTGAATGGAGACTAAGAAAGAAATCGAAGTGTTGCTGCCTGAGAAATGTATCTATTCCCCATTGATAAAAGTTACGACCTTCTCGGAATAGTTTGCTTACTTCTGCCTATATCGCAATCTCGAAATCTTTGGCAAACAAAGAAAAAATCGCATTGATTTAAGGATAAAGTTCACGAAATTTTGAAATTGCGTTTTATTTTTTACATTTTTTATTTTCTTGGCATTTTCAATTTTATAAGCCTTTGACTATAATTTAATTTTCGCAATTGCGAAAATTTGGGAAAAAGGCATTTTTTCCCGATTTACAATAAACATGTAGCCTATAATGAACAAATTATGTATTTTGTGCACACAAAATATATACCGGTATTTTGTGCATTCTTCCATTGTTTTTTGCACACATGTATGATATGAAATCATTTTAAAACACTGATCGGTTTACAATAAAAATGCTAAAAAGTCTTCAGGATGTGAGAGTTTATCCCCAAAGTATTTCTTTGCATAAGGTTTTTGTGGTGTTTTTCATGAGGACAAGATTAAAATTTACTTCCAAGGCGGAAACTTTCGATACGGACCTCGTATTTCAAACATTGTGAAATATCCATTTTTGAAATTTTACAAACGTAAATTGTGTCGTCTGGTTGTTTGGCGCTTTAAGGACTAATTACAGAATATAGATTATATTGACAATTCTAGGTAAATGATGTTCCCAGAAATGTCCTAGTAAGATCTAGTATTTCAGTAAGATAAATTTGATTTTCAGTTTTTGGACAGCGCTTCGATCTTGAGATACCAGAGACGTATGTCCCTGACCCGAACGATCCCGACAGTGATCCGGAAATACCGAGTGATGATGACGAGGACGAGGACGATGATGATGATGCTTAGTCTGCTGACTGTCGTTTTATAAATAGAGGATCTTACACTCGTGGTCATTTCATATGAAATTTATGAAACGAGTCTTCGGCAAGTTTCGTAAATTTCATATCAAATGACCACGATTGTAAGATTCTGTTTATCATATGACACTTTAAAATAAGATTTTATCGTCTCAAAATGAAAATTATTTCAATAAGAAAACGCATTGTTGATACGGACGTTGTCAATGACGTTATGTGTACGTGCCAAAGTGTTATTACACGTGTGGTCATGGGATTTTATGACCGAACGTTTCTACTGACTAACAGCGACGTCATATGATAGAATAAGTTACACCACGAAAAAAACCCAACAAAGTGGCATGTGTGCCCAGCGAAGAATCTGATCAGCCTGATCAGCTACCCAGGCTGATCAGAGTCTCGGCTGTGCGCTGAAAGGGAAGCTAACTGTCAAAGCTACCTCAGTGCCCAGGCTGAGCAGAGTCATCGCTGGGCGCAAACGAGTAAGGCCAAAACATATTTTAGTAGCGAGACGACAAAACCAGCAAAATGGGATGTGCGCCACGCGAAGACTCGGGTCAGCCTATGCAGCCGCCCAGTCTGATCAGAGACTTCACTGTACGCTTAAAGGGTTGCTAAGGGTCTATGCTACATCCATGTCGACAGCGAAGACTTTGATCAGTTGTGGCGGATGCCAGGGCTGATTTGAGTCTGTGCTACGCGCACATGACACTTGTTGGTTTTGTCATGTCACGGCTCAAACTGTTATATGTAATTTGTCATGAATTGCACCAAGTCTTTCAATAGATGTAATTTGAATTTTTTGAGATTATCAGAAATATCCATATTTTTTTCATAAACTGCATTATGTTTCGTTGAGTGACTTGAAAATTGGTATATTTCATTTGTAAGAGTATCACACTGAAAAGTAAGGTAAGATTTTCTGCCATTTTCACCAACGGCAAAAACTCTAATGACTTCCTATTCCCTTTCCTGGAGGACAAAACCGTTTAAAAATGGGTCTATTCTTAAAGGAAAGTAATTTTTACTAGGGGAGCAAATTCCTTTCTTTAAGAGTTGACCCACATTTAAAAAACAGGCAAAAATGATAGTACCAGAGTTATTTCCCCTGGTACCCATATCACTTAATATGAAGCGACGAATGAGATATAACATAGCGTTTACCTCATGACATATTTCTTATAATTGAGAATAGGCAGTGGATTGCCTATAACTCTCCTCCCCAGGAAATGTAAAGGATATATATATACTGAAAGGATTTAAAAACTTCCACCCATTAATTTTGAATATCTCAAAAATGAATGCAGCTACGCCCATCAAAATTTTACAGCGTATATATTCTATTATACCTGATTCTATCAATATACGGAATTTGAAATCGTTCAACCGAATCGGTCAGGAACAAGCACGTGCTCCTCGTGTTCTTAGTACCGTTTACATAATGATGAATAGCTTCATGTATACAATTTTCTGATGAAACATTTCTCTTACAATATCAAATTGATTTTTAAAAATCTGAACTCGGTCAGTGGTTTTATTTAGCCTACCGCGCCTAAATATCGCAAACAGGCGCAGGGTTTTGGGCCAGATAAATGCTGAAATTTCAAAAAGTGACGTCGCGGTACAATTTTATGCGTTAATGACGGCAATTTACAATCTTAGACGACGTACACTGTTTACAGGAAGCTAAAAAGACCGTCAGAAAAGCACCTAACCAAGATTGAAAACCAGAGGACATGACGTTAACTAACGTCGACGCCGTCTACGTGATAGGCTTTGCGCGACAGCATCATCCGCAGTGATACTTGCAAATCAACGTTGATGACGTCACAATATTAAGACAGTAAGAAGTGGTCGAAAGAGTGTTGCATAAGATAACGCCGGCATCGCCTTATGCATTTCAGTGACGTAACGTTCTTTTACTGACGTCATTTAGGTAAATGATACAAATAAACTGCGTAATCTTTAAATTTGATAAGTTTCAAGCATTTTGTCGTTAAATAGTCAACACTGTCATGAGTAAACAGATCAGCAGCCAGCAATAAAAAGTGGAAGTTTTTAAATCCTTTCAGTATATTTCTATAGCCATTACTTACTCCCTTTCTGTTTGTTATATTCCTGTTTATATACCTGTATATATGTGTACAATCTTATTTACATGTACATATACTGGACAAAAAAAGTTAAGGATCAAACATTAGACTGAAATGTTTATATTGAAAAAGTCATTTTCAAAAAAACATTTTCTTCTGTTGAATACATCTAACAATGTTGCACAAGATTGCATGCCACGTTTTGGAATCTGATCACATGTCATACCAGCAGAAATGAATAAACAGGCATAACCCTAAAATCAAAGTGATAACTGACATTAACACAAAACTGAATGTCCATTATTTTTGGCTTTATCCATGCAAAATCATTTTCAATTCTCAGTGTGACCTCCAAGGGCCTGAATAACTGCAAGACAGCCACTCGGTATGCTTCTGCTAAATTCCGCGAGGCTTATTTAGGGACTCGTTTGCCATTTTTCACAAAAGGCCTGAATGAGCTCTCCTTGAGTTTCAGAAAGCCTCTCGTGACCAGGATTGGCGGTGTAACATGTCCAAAGACTGCTCGATCGGATTTTAAAACTTGTGATCAGATTGACATGTCAATGCGGGCGATTGTATCTGTCGTTAGGTACTGGTCCACCACATTTGCCCTGTGATTCGATGATGTCATCGCCAAAAACTTCAGCAAATGGTCTCGTAATTGGATAAAACGTGTCATTCCTAGCTCGAACACCAATCAGAGCGCCTCTGTCTGGCATGCGCAAGTTCCCACAGCTGCCAATCCAGATGCCGCACCATACCATCACCCACCCTCCTCGAGACAGAACATATTCCGCAACAAGATATAATTCATAGTCTACACGACGTGTACCTGGCAGGCGTCACACCCTAGTCCCATCATCGTGGATATCTACATACAAATCGGGACTCATCTGTGAAAAGAACATGGGTCCAGTGACCATGTTGCCAATTTGTGACACTTTTTGTCGACTGTCGCTTCGAATTTCTATCGAATCGCATCAATCCTGGCCTCATTACCAGCATGCAAGTGCGGAAAATAGCTGTGTAACGTCTGTTTCTAAACGTTTTCGCTGAAATTGGCCGATTAAATCATTGAATGGACAAACAGTGCGCGTCCTCACAGTGTTATTGTGATGAACCAGTAGCTTGGGACAGAGGCCATCGTTCGTCTGGACAAGTCTAGTTAATCGCAAGTTTTAAATCTAATTGAAAATGCTTGACAGATGTTACAAAACACCAATTCTAATTACCAGAGGCTTCAGGAAACTCCTTGAGGGCTAATACAGGCCTTACATGAAAAATGGCAAACGAGTCCCCAAATGAGCCTCTAGCACTTTACCAAAAGTACAGCGAGTAGCTGTCATGCAGTTATTCAGACCCTCAGAGATATCGACGAGCACTGGCAATGGTTTTGCATGGATAAAGCCAAGAACCACGGACATTCAATTTTGTGGTGAAGCCAATTTTCACTTTAGTTTCAGGGGTATATCTGCTTATTTGTTCCCACTGGTGTGTCACGTGATCCGATTCCAATATTTTCATGCAGTTCTGTGCCGTTTTGACAGCTGTATTTAACTGAAGAAAATTATTTTTTGATAATTTATTTTTCATGATTTAAGCGTCAGTCAAATATTTGAACCCTAACTTTTTTGTCCAGTATGTAAATGTATGGAGCTGAAAATCTCACATCAGAAACTAACAGGGTATTTTTGCTATATCTTTAGGTAATATAGATCGTATTATTAACTTTTATTTATTTTAGTACTTTAATGCCGTTTAATTTTGTTGGTCGTTTTTACACGATAGTACTGTTAGCTCGCTTTTAGAGTACAAGAACAGCTATTGTTGTTTAAACGGCGTCGGCGTTAACGTCAGCAACGATCTTGTCCATTTTTTTATTGGTTTTCAAAAGGAACTTAGGCGAGCTTTATTTTCCTATGAAAATCTAATATATTGCCTGTGATATTTTTGAAATGAAACTAACTTCCGTAAGATTTTTGAAAATTGGGAAACCTAAAAAAGTATCATAGTTGTCCTAGAAATGGAGTGTTTTTTTCAATGCAGTAATCTAATTAAAAGATGCTGTTTGACTGGCAAATAGTGCAGACCCTGATCAGACTGCTCCTTTAAGAGCAGTCTGATCTGGGTTTGCACTATTTGCTCAGTCCTATCTGTCCCAATATTAAGAATCATTACGGTACATATTGTTTCGATCATTTTTGTCTGAATAACAAAAACATACTAAATAGATAAAAAATTGTTTGTTCCGTCTTTGTAATTATATAGTTTCCTCAGGATACAAATTGTGTATTTGCCCTGGCTTATACATGTAGCAAGCACGAAACCAAGGATTACCTCATAATTCAATAACATCAAAACTACGTATTAATTCAACAAAAGAACGTATCAAAGCGAATGTCCGTTAGGGCCAGTTTTTCCCCAATAAGTACTTATATTATTATCAGACAATCGTCCCATTTCGAACATTAAAAGGAAAAAATGAGACCCTGCAAAGAAGATCAAATGGTGGGGACCTCCTTTATTTTGAGAGGGGATGGCATGCTACAAGAACCAAACCTTGAATGTATTCTGACTGTCAGTATTTATAGGTTATTGAAGTTATATTGGGAAATATTCGGCACGAGTTCATATGGCGAAGGACGCACAAGCTTGCGAGTGCGTGTCCGCCATATGAACGAGTACCGAATATTTCCCAATATAAATTCAATAACCTTTTTATTATATAACTTTATCATTAATCAGCCAGTTTCAGCAGGGTTGTGTACATAAGAAATCAAAATATATATCGCCATATCAAATCACCATTTCTTGAAATTTGAAATATTATTATGCAGTTTGGTGTCTTCATAGGTGCTAAAGCCACGCCCGACGGCGCGAAAGTGAATATGACTTTATAGAATCGGACGTGACGTCAAACAAACTTTGACATTAGCAAGAAGTGGGTGCAATTTTTCCAGTCTCACTCTCTGTGTCTCTTAGGACACTCTTCATTATTATTCGCAGACTATGTCTAAAAAATTGATAGAGCAAAGGTTAATCATATAAAATGGTCTTATATGCAATTTATACATGAAACCGACATCAGTATCATCATTTTACTCAGTTTTTAATTGCAGTCGACGACAAAATGGCTGCCAAAATTTTATCCTCTCAAAATAAAAGTAGTTCTGGTGAACGTGACTCCTTAACTCCGTGCAATATGCACTTGACTCCGTGCAAAACCAAAAAAAAAAATATTGCACGGTTGCTCCAATGTAAAATGAATGGGGATCTTTTTCGGTATATAATATTATACAATTATTGACTATGGAGTCATTGGATATGATGTGATATTCACCAGAAAATACCAATATTGACCTCGGCGAGAGCATTGGATATGATGTGATATTCACCACAAAATATCCAAATTGACCGAGGCGACAGCCGATGTTAATACTGGTATTTTCTGGTGAATATCACATCACATCTATTGATTACATAGTCAATAATTGTTTTATCATATAAGAACAATAATATTGTTATTTTTTTCAGTTAGGCTTGCAGATATGTTTTTGTTGCTTGGCTTGCTCTCAGCGTCTGTGTCATCCGCCATGTTTTTATGTACAAAAGATACTGGTACCCATTTCGCTGTAAAGTGTTTAAGGCATACTGCATATATGTGAAACCAGTCTACCTTGGTTTTCCAACACTGATTGTTTCAGCACGTGATCTAAATTTGAAAAACTAATATTCAATGGGAAAAAAACCCCAGGCCAGTGAATATATAGAGGATCTTACATGAGTGCTCGTGTATTATTGAATTTATTAAACGACTTGGGGAAAAAGATAAGATGCGAGGCTCTGCTGGAGAACGAATGCAAGATTCTATTTATCATAGGACACTAAAATCGCATTTTATTAGCAAATTTTGCACTAAAACGTCACGATTTTGCCATTAGAAAACAAGATGTTTTATGGACGTCAGCGCATAACGTTACGACGTAATTTGCATATTTAATCCACTAGTGGATTATCGTTTTTAATGCATGGCTTTATTACACTCTCAGATGCAACGTCATATGATAAAACAAAATATTGAATGGGTTGAATTCAGCTCTGAGCCAACGAAAATTGCTTTATTTATAGGTTATATAATAATAAGCTCTATCATTTTATACATCCTCCTTAGCTACTAAAATTAAGAGCTTGCTCTTAAGTTCTCTGAAAGTAATTGCAAGTGTTCCAATCTCCCTGATATAGAAACGTTTCGGCTCCCTAAAGCCCAAGTGATGGTGTAACACGTGTTAGTACCCTACTTGGAGCCAAAACATTTTGTAATGGAAAATATTGATGGTGCGCTGCCTATATTTTTACATGACGTCATCTTGTCATGACATAGATATAAAAAAAACGATGCTGTTTACCATTTTACGATGCCAAACAGTAGACCAAACGAAAAACTGCACCGTGATTTCGACAATAAATAACTGTCAGACTGCAGGTGTATAGTTTGAGACTCTTATTATACTTCCAGAATACGAAATATGACGAGGGGTATATATAATCTGTCCGATATCCGTCCGTCCGTCCGTCCGTCGATACGTTAACATTTGTGTTTAAGTTTTGCTTTGAAGTTTGTAAAATCTGTTATCCAATTTTTTGGTTGCATTGAGTTTATATTTAGCATGATGATAGATGTTGCTCCAAAGTTTTGTTTTAAGGCTTTCGAGATCTTGATATAATTCAAACTCTTTGTTTGGTTGGGTTTATATTTAGCATGATGATAGATCTTGGTTTGTATCATCCCCACCCATGCTTATGACCTAGACGCTAAGGTCAGGACTTTGACATTTTCATGTTAAAGTCTTCAAGATGTTTCATCTTCCAAACAGAGTAGTTGACATTCTCTGTATGCTGCTGCTGGCCAAAGGACAAGGTTACAGACTTTAATATTCATATTATATGAGTGTTAAAGTTTTGTGTTTAAGGCTTAGTGTCATTCGGCACTGGCGCTGGCCGGGGTTATATGAGAGTAACTGCTCATTTGCTCTAGTTCTATACTCGTCAAAACAAATTCCGCCGCATTTTTAATCGTGGTATTGACCATTTTAAATCTAACATTATCAAGTTATTTTGCTGTTAATTAGTTGCCGAAACGTTTGCCCACGGAAATTTTTTTAATGTCTCAGTTTCCTGCTTGCGTGTACAGAGTTACCTCGCATAACTCATAAACCATAGAAACTGCGACTAGGTGATTACTGCGCATATGCAGTACCAATATGTTTGTCTCATCTTATTTTCGAGAAACCCTACATTCTAGAAACATCTAAATCAAATCTGAACAAACTTTCAAATGGCGAACATTGCATGTTAAAGTGTGCAAGACTGTAAATTACCTCCCTTTGAATCAAAACTGTAGGAAATTTGATTTTCAGTTCATGGGCTAATGAGTCGCAAATTTTAGGTCTGCTCTTCTGGACATGTGAATACTTTTCTTTGCAACATGTTTAAACGAGAATGCATCACTTTATTGCAAAATTGTGTCAGGCATGCAGTTTTGAAATGTTTATGACAATGCCACTGCAACTTTAGAAAATTTGGCTTTTCTGCCTGAACTTTGAAATTTAGATGTGAGAAGTTATTGTAAAAACCGTTTTGAATTCTGATTTTTTTTCTGTATATGAAACATCTTGCATCCAAAAAATGTGTCTAAGAAACACAGATCAGAAAATTAGAGTAAAACTAAAAGAAAAGGCGATTCTTTTAACCTGAAAAAAAAAACTCGGAACAAGAAATAACCCCCACTAAAACTAAAGGTTCTGCAAACTGTCGGTTTCCATTAAAATTTTTAAACCTCTCTGTCTAACAATATAAAAAGGCCATATCAGTACTACAATGGCTTTTTAAGTTCATTCATTATGGTACTTTTTCAGAAAAAGATGCTAAAGTTAATGCGGCGGAACTTGTTTTGACTAGTATATATAAAAAGGATTGCATTTAAGGTATTTGCTTCTTGTTGATAAATTTCTATTTCCTTTGTTCTTCTAAATGACGTGTATTTTCAGTCAGACAATCAGATGGATTTTTGGTCGAGTGAAGGGACTGTAATTCAGAGCTCTAGATAAGAGGGGTATTTGATGATAATTGAAGGATAATTTTTCTTATTTCTGATTGAAACCATATGTTGTGACCCCTCATCTGAACCGTCTAAATGAGACGGTTCAGATGAGGGGTCACAACATATGTTTTTATGTAGAATTAACAAAAATTATCCCTAATTATCACAAAATACTCCCTCTTATCTCGAGCTCTGTGTATAAGTCTTTTTGTTTACTGGTTTTAAAGTTTTCTTTTTTTATCGGATTCTACTCCATTACTCGCCATCATTGGATTTTTAAGAAGACATTCACGTATTGCCAGGAAATTGAAGGCGAAACAGGAAACTATTTTCTGTTTTTAGTTTCTGAGCGCACGAGTCCAGCAGCATTGAGGATTGGTTGAAATAATTTACGTATTAAAAGGTATATTCTATAATGGAAACAGGAAAAGAGTAAACATAGGTTCGAGGTTATAAAACTTGAGCATGATCTCAAACTCAAAATAAAGCACACTGATTGGCTGTTCCGAGCACATGTAGTGCTCGGAAGCAGCCAATCAGTGTGCTTTATTTTGAGTTTGAGAATATACTCAAGTTTTATAACCTAAGGGCCAGGTTTATTCAAAATGTAAATCGAAAGAATAAAATAGAGACCAATCTAATTTACTTTTGGTGATTAATTATATCCAATGCTTAAGCCAACGTCCCGACCGGAACTTCAGTTACAGAAAAAAAATGATGCATTCAGGGTATGGGACTGAACAGAATAGAACAGAAATACGTGTTTTACTGTCAAGCAACCAACACTCGTTGTTTGCCGCCTTAGGCAAACATCTCATTGGTAAGTTGCTGTCAATGTAAAGACAGTATGGAATCTCGTAAAAGAGCATCTATATAATACTGCCTATTCTTGAACAATGACACCGTCTTTTGCGTATCAGAGGTCTAACGCTCTTAAAACTGACGGCATTCAATTAAATGATACAGATTAAACGTATTATCACGGTATTTGATAAGTTTCAAGCATTTTATCGCAAAATAGTATAAACCGACCATCAGCCAGCAATAAGAAGTGGAAGTTTTTAAATCCTCTCAGTTTTGTTAGTTTATGCTAAATTATATCCAATAGGAAAAAAATCTGCGCCTTTTTGCTAGAAAAAAAAAAAAAAAACAAAAAAAAAAAAACGCATCGTTTGTTGATTTTTGAGGACTTAGGTCCCTGAAAATAAAATGTATTTTTAGGATTCTGTAACTTGAAAAGTGTAATACTGATGTTTAACAATTTCCATGGTAACCGAAGAGATACCAAGCAGGCACATGATGTCGAAATGACGTCAAACTGACGTTGATGCGACGTCATCACGTCGCATCGACATCAGTAAGACGTCGTTTTAAGTCGTGTGGCCGCTGGATAAACACCAAATATTTAGCATGAAATTAATGATACATATTATCAAGACTGTTCGACTGTCTGAAGTATAACATTGAGCCAAACAAGTAACTGATGGGATTCACAAGGCCATGCCTCACTTTTGTAAAAAGGAACTCTTCCTTACCCGACCGAAAGCATGCAAGATTGTCGGAAACCGTGTTTGTTCTACTGATAGAGAGCATTTTTTTATCAACGGACATATTTTTGCAGACGTAAATTTTGTAATAATTGCCACATTATGTCGGGGCTTAAGGCGGTAGTCCCGATGTAATTCTTAATTCTATTTTGCTTCGTGTTTTTACCATGAGGCTCTTTATGTTATAAAGTCTTCTTCTGCTCTTTGTCCTTGTTTCTGTGCTTGATAATGCATTCTGATCACCTCGCTTGGGGAAGAGGGGGCTGGTTTTTCTGTTTCTTATGCATTTGTTTGTTTTGCGCATGTGTGTTTTTTTTTGTGTTTTTTTTTCTCTTCCTCTTGGTGTCGTGGGTTGCTGCGGTTTGTGATTGTGGCATACCTTCGACCTTTCTATCAACTTTTTTTGTAAATGTGTTTCCCCTTAAAAGGAATTAACTGTACTTGCAATTACTGCCCTACCATAGTAGCACTTGATACCAGAAGTATAATAATATATGGTATTTTTATAACATATTTTTCCTTTTTCTTGCTAAACTTGTTGTGACCATCATTAGAACTTCCTTGAAGACATGGCTCAAATGGGTAAGGCCAAAACAGATTTGAACCACGACACGACAAAACCAAGGAAGTGGGATGTGCGCCACACGAGGACTCAGACCAGCCTGGACAACCGCCTAGTCTGTTCAGACTCCTTTCTGTGCGCTAAAAGGGTAGTTTAAAAGGGTCTAAGCTAGTTACATGCGGACAGACGGAAGACTCTGATCAGACTGGGCGGATGTCCAGGCTGATCTGAGTCTTCGCTGGGCGCACATGCCACTTTGTTGGTTTTGTCATGTCGCGGCTCAAAATTTTGTAAGTTAGACTGGAATTATCTTATCATTATCAGCATATAGGCCCCTTTCCTGAGGTATATCAGAAATGACAGCTTGTACCAAAGACGCGGAGCTCCTGGCCTAGTTTGCCGTCACGCAGGGTGTCGCGGGTTTGACTCTTATTGACAGAACATGTCAGATGAAGTTCTTCAATTCACATCCAACGTACTCTTAGAAGGAAAAAAGAGATATCAGCGTGCATCTGACAGAAAACGCGTTACGGTGTCAAATCGATAGCTCTATACTGTATCTGTAAATTTTAGCCCTTGGCCACAAATGTGATTGCTTCCCTTTCCACTGTCTTAATGCTTAATAGAGCGAACTTAGAAAATTTTCTACCAAGCTTCGAATCAATAGCTAGCAAAATTAGGCGTTCAGGGAAGAAATTTCCCATTTAACTATGTATGTAAACATACATCATTGTAATAAGTAGAATAACAGCTTTCAACTCATATGTTACTAGCAGGCTACCAGTGGTGGCGGTTTTTAGTACACTTTTTTTTATCTTGTAACCGACACATTGTGTTGAGTGATTCTATATTTTGGTCCAATAAACTAGGAGTTCTTGTCGCTGTAATACTAATTTATTTTGAAATAGACTATAACATATGCCTGTGACAGACCCTCAAACTAGGCCACCAACGAGCATAAAAATACGAACGTAGCGTACCAGTGGTGGGCGTCAGGATTGCCCTGAGTTGAATAATGCATTTGCTGAAAACGCGTTGTGTGTTTAAACTTTGATGATATGTTGTTGTTAGTCTGTGGTCTTTGTCACATTTTATCAGTTTTAGCGCGTTCGGCAGAGGCGGAACATAAGCAACAGAAACAGTTATCAGAAACGGACTTTAAAACTGTGACGTAGCCATTTCGTAGGCACATGTTACATGTTAAGTCGAAAACAAACAGAAATAATGTTGGCACGTGTGCTGTGATTTACAAGAATCTAGATGCTTTTTTGCCGGCTGGTTGCAAGTCATACCTTTTTCGTGATAGATGAATATTAATACAGCAATTTGTACATGCTTGTTTCGGTATTTATTTGTGTGTGTGTCAAGGGTTGTAGTCCCCCGGAAAGGCAATGATGTTGATATGAGGATAGCTAGGGGATATTGTTTACTTTTTGCCTCCCAGACAGAGAACTTTACCCATCTTTTTGTGCGCGTTCGTTTTGTTCCCTTTTACAAAATGGCCGAAACTGAGACACAACAAATACGTATTTGCGAGTGCAGAACGCAACCGGCCACCACTGGTACGCGGCCACCACTTGTTGCAGGCTAGATTCGCAAATGTTGATAATTACGTTATTTAGGTTAAAACGAAGATTCGCGTAATTTGAATAAAATTGAGTTCAGAAACTTAGGGTTTATAGAAAGAACACTATTGCCTCAGATGAAACTTCTCATTGTCGCATTTCTTTAATTTCTATACCAGATTAAAGAGCTTGAAATGCTCTTTCGTGCTAGACGTTATAATTTAATGTCGGAAATCTATATTAGATAAGAAAATGAAAAGAGCTTCATTACATTTCCCTATGAACTGAAAACTGTTTATCTCCAGCCCGCTCGGAGATTATCAGAAAATCCCATAACTATAACGAGAACTCTTCCCTATGATGGTCGGCGATTGCAGTGTCCCTGAACGTCGGCGATGTCGTCCGCCGTATAAAAGCGGCAAACAGTAAATTAGCACGCAAAACACAATGTACACTGGGGTCAAATGCCTGATATGGTCTCGTACCCAGAGACTGTAGGCCCGTTAAAAAAGCACGACTGGACATACAACATTATACCAAACAACAGAAGTGCTTGTATATTCGTATATAGCGTTCTTATGGCTCAGATGGGTATCTTCATTGGCTTGGTTAGGCCTATGATAAAAGTTCCTTATTGAACATTTTTGTGGTTTGCATTCCCTGGAATACCCTGTGGAATACCCTGGACCTTTCTATTAACTCTTTTGTATTCATCGCTATATAATCAGTGACACGACAAAACCAACAAAGTGGCGTGTGCGCCCAGCAAAGACTCACCCAGCCTGATCAGAGTTCGGATGTCCGCTTGCAGGTAGCTTATACCTTAGCTGCACTTTAAGCGCACGGCAAATATCTGATTAGACTGTGTGGATGTCCAGGCTGATATGAGTCTTCGCTGGGCGTACATGTCACTTTGTTTGTTTTGTCTTGCCGCAGCTAATTTTAAGCGATGGGCACCTCTCAAAAGACTAAAAAAATAATTTAACTTATTAGATACCCGATTTACACACTGAACTGTTCTTAAATTTAGTTACGCAAAAATGCCAATTTTCGGTATCCCAATATATTCTACTTCCTGGATTATGTCATTTATTGCTTCTAGTGAATAACTTTATTGTAAGATATGATGTCTGTGAGATATCTTAAATCTTAAGGACTGACTGTAACTTCCAGTCTGACATTGCGGTAAAATTATTTTCTTTCTTTTTTATTATTTATCGTTTTATTATGTATAATAAAGACATTATAAAAGTGATTTTGAAAAATTATCATGTCTCTAGAGTGACTTAAACCAGTTTTATTAAGAGGGGTACGTGCAATTTTCAGTCTCTGAAAATAAGTCTTATTTTTTCCGAACATATTGAGTTTTGTTTCATGAACATGCTTAAATTGTTAAAGGCACTACAGTTGCTAATATTATACAATATTAGTTTTATTTTGTGACAGCAGCTATAGTCTATTTTTCTAGATAAGAGGGGTGTAAGTACCCCACCCACTTTTTCAGTTTTTAAGCTGCAGACTATCACTCCTCTCCGTGCCTCCGCTTGCCATTCACGTACAATGTGTTCAATGACAGAACACACACTTGTGCAAAATGGCTTGCTGAGGCACGGGATGAAAAGTATCTTAATTTTTTTTCCTATTTCCAATTAGTTTCCACAAACATATTGAAGTCTATGCGCTAAAAAATTAGAAAATAAATTAATAGCCAGTTTTAGGAAGCTGAGTGAAACACATTTCAAAAGAAATTCTTGCGTATATCAAACTTTAATTTTGATTAATTTTATAGGCAAATTAACATTACAACTGTCAGAGGTCCAATGACGTATGTGTCTTCGACATTATTATATCGTATTTAAAAGGCGTTTCTATGCGGTATTGTGCAACCATTCATTTTTTTCGTGTCGCAACTCATGTTTTCTTTTCGAGTCGCAAATCATGTTTTCTTGAAAGTTGAGAAAATTTTAGTCCACTGAAAAATATGCACTTTTCTTCCCAACTGCGGTTTCAAGGACTAACGCGATGATAAAATCTATTCTTCTTTACTTATTTACCCGTGCGTTAATTTGGTGTAAGAATGAAATACTTGTAACAAATACTTTGACTGTCAAATTGTAAATAATCCTTTTGTAACCCAAATTCAACTTGCAGTATTCAATTTATACTTTACATCCCTCATTCTGTGCAATATGTAGGCGTTTATTTTATGAACCTATTTTATTACCACCTGTGATTTCATCTATATTAGGTAAAATTAACAATTTTACTGGGTTCGAGGTTATAAATCTTGAGAATAATCTCAAACTCAAAAAAGGCACAACGATTGGCTGCTTCCGAGCACATGCTCGGAAGTAGCCAATCAGTGTGCTATGTGATCGGAAGCAGCCAATCAGTGTGCTTTATTATGAGTTTGAGAATGTACTCAAGTTTTATAACCTCCGGACCAAGACTAGGCCCAGAATTACAATTGTTCCTTAAAGTTAAGATCACCTTATTTTTAACGTCTGAAATTTCAAGGTTGTGTTTTAAATTTGTACCCTATTTATGATTATGAAATGTTAATCTGTTAGACCCTTTTGGGATGTACTCAGTGTTTTTGACACAAAACTGTTTCGCATAAAAAACAGTTTTCGAGACATAAAATTACCTCACTTAAAAGTAAGGCGACCTTAACTCTAGGGGAACGAATGTAATTTAAGACTGTTGCATAATAGGACTGAAACATTCTATAAAACAAGAATTTGTGTCTTTATGAGTGTATCAGTTCAAATACCATATATACTCAAACGCAATATTAACGCATAATTTTCTTTTCGGTGTTTTTATGGCAAAATAGAAATCTGCTGCAAATGGCCAATTAGGGCAGGCATTAACAATGCATGGAGTGCACTTTATTCCAAACGTATTGTTTTTTTTGTGTACTAATGCATAACGATAGCGTACACAAACAAAGGGTCAAATTTATAAAATCACAAATTCTGATCAGTCAATTCATTGTCTGAAGCCGCGTTGTACCTGGCCCAAAAACTGATGACCCCTTTATCTTGCAAGTTAGAAATGTCTGAGAAACATCATCAAAATGTTTCAGCATTGCTAACTCGTTACAAACAAAGTTTTGTCCCTTTATGCAAATGGTAGAAAATTAGCAAATGAAAATTTTGTGTATTTTTCAGCAAATCAAATCGGAGCTGGATTACAATTCCAGTTAAGTTAAAGGGTTAGCGGTCATTTTTGTATATTTACATTCTCAGTGCATTTATTGAAAAGTCCTATGGTTAACCATTTGAACGTAATGTGGTTTATACTTCAATAACTACATCGTTTCACGCGACGTTACATGACATTAAGTGACGTCAAAATGAATCATGGTCCTCCCCAATCTGATTGGACGTAAGGGACGTTATGACGTCATTGACGCTGTTCCGCTGTTTACAGAAAAACTGCGTATAAATGTTTTTTCTGTTTCAACAGTAGCCCCTTACGAGAATTTGTGGTCAATAAATAGGCAGAAAAGAATGTAAATATAAGCAATGAACTCAATTGTTCTGGTGTTTATCGAAGTATAAACTACATTGGGTCGCTAGCAAAGTTTTCATGAACCCCTTCGGGGTTCACTTACTTTGCACGCGACCCAATGTAGTTTATACTTCGATAAACACCAGAAAAATGAAATTCATTCCTTAAATGGAGTATGCTAACAAAGGGTAGTAACTCTGTACGTTCTTCAGATAATGCAACCACAAACTGAACTTTTGGGCGCTAGATCTCTGAAATCACAGGGCAAAACTGACTAAAAATCATACAGCATCTTTATCATGAAGGACAGTCTACTTTAAGCGTATTGAGACACCAGATTTTTTTTTCCGAAAATCATTTTTTTCGGCCTTTAATTTTTGTAACTCAAACCGGAAGTGAGCCAAATACAGACATATTTTAAACCAAACTTTGTTTTTAAAGGGTTCTTTGCCCATTGCCTTACTTGTTTTGAATCCCAAATTACCAGAGTTTGCTTACATTTTGATGATTTAGACGATTTTAAAAAACTTCGAAAAACTTCGGAAACTGCAACTTTTTGCATATGCGATTTCACTGTATAAGAATCAATTTTTTTAAACTTCTTTGCCGTTTTCCAGTTGGTTACATCATGCTGAACTCACGTGCAGCAAAATCAAACTGAAAACAGTGAGCAAGAATTTTGTGATTTTTACCTTTTGACAAAAATCTGCATTTTGTTTTCGAAGAACTGCACTGTGATCAGAAAAGGCGAGAAAACCAATTGCCACGTATTGGCAAATCCGTGTACGAAGTAAAAAGTAAAATATTATAACTTTTGATGAGGCAAAGCGAGACAATAAAAATATGCGGTTCTTTTGCTGTTGAGTATAAGTTCTAAGAAATCCAACCGGGTTTAAATTACCAGATTACACAGTGTAGACCCTGTTCAGCCTTCCTGCATGGGGTATGTCCTTACCATTAAGCCAATAGTCTTGCATGTATGAAAATTTCAATAGAGTATCTGAAGGTAAAAGAGACCGTAAATGTCAATAATATGTTAGAATTGACGGTGTATGGCTACACCTCCATATTGTTGCCGCCATTTTACAAAGCGGCACCCGACAAAAATTACGTAGTTATTCCTCTCTGAAAGTGTACCGTATTTTTTTGGTTGAAAGACGTTTCTTTTACCTTCCAAAGCAATCCCAAAAATCTAGATCCGTCTTATTTTTCGTCCAATATCATCCCCAAAAAATCTAGATCTGTCTTCGTATAATACTGATCTATATATTTTAGGAATCTTCTATAAGACGGATCTAGAATTCCAAAAATCTAGAGCCATCATTTTTTTTTCCAAAATAATAACAAAAATCTTGATCCGTCTTACAAGACGGATCTAGATTTTTGTGATTGTTTTGGTAGGGAACCCATCTCAAAGCAGAATTTCACAAGACTTACAGTCAACTCTCGATATCTCAAAATCAAATTTTATTCGAAACTACTGATATCTCAAAGTATATTTTCTGGTCCCAGAAAATTTACTTTGTGATATCAGTAGTTTCAGACGAGAAGAATTGAAAAGTACAGAAAAATTGTAATTATGTCATAACTAAATGTATATTATTGGATATAAGAGGTACTTTGAAATATGAGTGTTTGAGATATCGGGAGTAGACTGTATTTAGATATTTGGGGACACTCTAGAGATGAAAAAAAGACCATATCATAGCGGAATAATTACGGTACCTGGTCACCTAATAGATTATAACGATGTCCCAAATATCTACCCAATTTATTGAAAATCAATACAAACCGACTGAAATAATTATGTACTATGTAAAGTATACTTATTGGAATATATTATGACTACCTGATGGTAAATCTTACAGTCTATATAAAATCGATAAATCTCTTTCCACTCACTACTTCATAAACTGTGTAAGAATGTATGTAGAAATACATCTTTTTTTAGGAAAACAAAACGGCGAAAATTTTCTTTCTTATCCAAATGTTTATAGCTCTTTGGGTTATTCAGCTGGTACAATGAAATGAATTTTTTTATTCAGTATCCATCCACCTTAACTGATTTATGCATAGTGTATCAAAATAGCGACATTGGAAAACAGTGCGTTCTGCAGCGACTGATAAGACAAATGTGTATTTCTCCTTAGCTTAATATGAAAATGATAGAAAGAAACTAACTAGATTCGTAAACAAATGGACTTATCCGATTTATAAGGACACACGAGTCAAACAGGCATAAAAGAGTTACTGTGCCGGTGTAACGAAGAAAAGTGACCCCCATAGAATAACAAGCCCCCGGTCATTATTCTTTAGTAAAAGTGACCCCTTTTCTATAAAATACTGACTCCCTTTAAAGAATAATGAACCCCTAACGATATCTATAAAATAGTGACCCCGGTCATTTTTCTTTAAAGAATAGTGACCCCCACCCCCACCTTGGTCATAAAATTATGACTCCCCATGAAGCAATGGAGTCTTCATATATGCTTATGGCATACAGAATGTTGTGTCCGGTCTGTTACAACTCTCTTGTTTGATGATGGATTTTAAAATAAGGTGGCACAAATGTCAAAAGACAATGTATCTCATGCAAGATTATAGGTCCCAGCCTCAAGAATTAAAGTCAATGTCACAAATTAAGATAAATGACAATGTGTTAATTTGACTTATGTTGTTAATATAATATGAGATTAGAGAATTAACAGGTAGACTTATGCACTATACAGTTTTTTTGCTGTTGATTTTGAAAAATTATCATGTTGGGTGTGTGCGTGTGTTGTGTGTGTGTGGGGGGGGGGGGGGCGGGGGGGGGGGGGGGGTAGGTGAGTATCTCTACAAAACTTTGCTTATTTTCAATACATTCAATTATAAAACACCAAGAGTCTTATTCTATCTGCTTGAAAATGAAGAAAGTGCTATTTATAGGGAATTCAGAGCAACACCTTTTTAAAGGAAATGTTGAAGCATACAGAAAAATCATTTCTGACCACTTTATAAGCAATTTCTTCGCGCATCGTCATTTAATTTCGCGTAGAGGAGTCATAATATTATGACCGGGGTACTTTCCTTTAAATGAAATAATCGCCGGGGGTCAATTTTTTTAGAAAAAGAGAAGGTGGTCGTTAATCTAGGCGGTCACAATTCGTCATGAGGAGACAATTATCTTCGCATGGGAAGGATGTGTGTGTGGAGGGGGGGGGGGGGGTCATAATATTATAATGTTATGACCGGGAAGTCATTATTTTATGACCGGGATGGGGGCGGGGTCACTATTCTTTAAAGAATAATGACCGTGTTCGTTATTCTATGGGGAAGTCATAAAATAACGACCCCCAGTCATTATTCTATGGAAAAAGTGGCTCCGTTTCTAAAACATACTGACTCCCGTTTACCCCCTTGATGATAGCTATAAAATATTAATCCCCACCTAATCGATTACTAACTGACTGTTATCTTCTGCAAGTTTTATTATCTGGTAATACTTATACTCTCAGCAGATGGACAGAATATTGCTCAGAATTATACAACCATAAGACTGATGGTGACAATACGGTTCTGGACTGCAGTCAGCCCCCAGATGAAGATCAACAACCGATCCTTCGTGAGGAAGTTGAGATTGCAGTAGCAGCACTGAAGAAGGGAAAATCTGCCGGAGTTGATAATATACCAGCAGAACTTGTTCAAGCTGGAGGGGAGACCATGATTGATGTTTTAACAGATATCTGTAACAGGATCTGGAGAACAGGAGAATGGCCTACCCCATGGACTCAGTCGCTGATTATTACTCTCCCTAAAAAGGGCAACCTACAGCTCTGCCAGAACTACAGAACCATCAGCCTCATCAGTCATTCAAGCAAAGTCATGCTGAAAGTTATCTTGAACAGGCTTAAGCCACAAGCCGAAGAGATAATCGCTGAGGAACAGGCTGGGTTCCGAGCAGGAAGGAGCACCACAGAACATATCTTCAACCTTAGAATCCTGTGTGAAAAGTATCTCCAACATCAGCAGAATCTGTACCATGTCTTCATTGATTTCAAAAAAGCCTTTGACAGGGTATGGCATGCAGCCTTATGGGCCACCATGAGGAAGTACAATATCAATGCAAACCTAGTTCGCACCATTGAGCAGCTATAAGACAAGGCTACAAGTGCAGTCCTGATAAATGGCAGCACAGGAGAATGGTTCAGAACAACAGTTGGAGTAAGACAAGGATGTCTTCTGTCACCCACCCTCTTCAACATTTTTCTCGAACGGATCATGTCCGATGCTCTGGAAGAACATGACGGAAAGGTTCGCATAGGCGGCAGAAATATTACCAACCTGCGGTTTGCCGATGACATAGACGCTCTTGCTGAGGAAGAGCAGGAACTAGAAGCTCTAGTTGAAAGTCTCGAACAGACCTGCACAAGGTATAAGATGGCGATCAGTGCTGAGAAGACCAAACTGATGACAAACAGCGCAGATGGCATCCAGAGGGAGATCAAGGTAAAGGGGCAGAAGCTGGGTACTGTAAGCAGCTTCAAATACCTTGGAGCAGTTGTCTCAGATAATGGCTCAAAACAGGAGGTTCTCTCAAGGATAGCACAAGCCACTTCAGCTCTTGCCAAGCTGAAATCAATTTGGAGAGATAACAACATATCTCTTGGATCAAAGGTGACACTTATGCGCTCCCTTGTCATTTCCATATTTCTGTATGCCTGTAAATCATGGACCTTGACAGTAGAGTTAGAGAAAAGAACGCAGGCCTTTGAGATGAGATGCTACCGAAGGTTACTGAACATTTCGTACAAGGACCATATAACCAATGAGGAGGTTCGCAGGAAGATCCAAGCAGCCATTGGAGAATATGATGAACTCCTGACGCTGGTCAACAAACGGAAACTAAGGTGGTTTGGCCACGTCTCAAGGTCTTCTGGTTTAGCAAAGACAATTCTTCAGGGCACAGTGAAAGGAAAAAGAAGAAGAGGTAGACAGAAGAAGAGGTGGGAAGACAATATCAAGGAGTGGACTGGAATGGATTTTGCCAGGTCACCTAGGGCAGCTGAAGACAGGACAAGGTGGAAAGGGATTGTTTTGAAGTCAGCTGTGGTGCCCCAACGACCTAGTAAGGTTATGGGATAGAATAGAATAGAATAGAATACTTGTTGATGTTTTTGGGAAGGATATGTGTGTGTGTCTGTGTGTGTCTGTGTGAGTTGAAGGGGAGAGTGGGATCGTTATTATATTATAATGTCATGACTGCGGAGACATAGTATTATGACGGGGTAGTGTGTGTGTGTGAGTGTGTGTGTGTGGGGGGGGGGTCAATATTCTTTAAAGAATTATGACCGGGGAGTCGTTATTCTATACGTAACCCATAGAATAACGATCCCCGGTCATTATTCTATAGAAAACGTGACTCCGTTTGTAAAAGATACTGACACCCGTTAACCTTCGACTGCAAGTTTTGTTATTAGTGATACTTGTTGATTTTGTTGTTGCTAATACAGCTGCTTCCGCTCTCGCAGCAGTAGTAGTGCTTACAAATTTCATGAAGAAAATTTGTTTTCGTGCTGCTCAAGGAAATTTCCCCACAGAATAAGACCCTAGTCATTATTCCTTAAAGAATAGTAACCCCCACGCCGTCATAATATTATGACTCTGCGGTCATAACATCATAATCTCATAACGCACCCACCCAACACACACACCAATAAACCCCCAACACACACATCGTTCCCACGCAAAGTTAAATCACACCTCACGAAGAACTGTGACCGCCTAGAATAAGGAACCCGTTACCTTATCATCACATTTTTAAAGAAATCCCCGGCCACTAGTTTCAAAAGAAAAATATATGGAGTAGAATAATACGTATTTACAAAGTTATAGAAATAGCATGTGTCAGGTCCTTTTCCGGGAGGAGCGGCTGTAGCGTAGTGGATAACACTTCAGACTACACTGGCGCTCACGTATTTGTACACCAAAATCGCGTTCGTACCGCGTTGCATGCGCGTGCTGCGTGCGTATCACCTAGAACTGCGCATCAGACGCGTCTAGACGCGCCCTGACGCGTCTCGACGCGGGAGGCGCAAACAATGATAAAATGAATATTCATGACTTGTTCAATACGCATACAACCGCAGTTAGTACGTTGGCATATTTAAAATAGTTTTAAGATAGCTTAAAACAATAAAACTCTTCACTGATAAGTTACCAAGAAACATCTTTAAAAAAGATAATTGTCGAAGATTAAATTCGTTTTTAAAGAACAACGTTTTAGTCATGTCAAGACGGATCCACCGCTTCCTGGGTATTATCAGTACTTTCGTAAAGTAAATGTGTCTTGTTCAAGGACAAAACATGAATTCCCGAGTGAGGATTATCGTGATCAGCCTTGGTAGAGTTCAATTACAACTATTGTCTGGCGATAGTATGTCATGGAAGAAGCGGGTCAACTCGGCCTGCTTTCTGTAAGCCTGGGGTCTTCACGGCTCCTGGGTCAACTCGGCCGCCATTTAACTCGTCCGGGCCAATTCGGCCTGCTGTCATTTGCATCCTCGCCCCAACCTACGAAGATGGGCTGCGCCAGGAATGAACGGAAACACATTAAACGAATAGAGTTTGTTGGGTTGTTGATTTAATAAAAAGTCCTTCAAAATGGTGGACAAAACATGAATTAATATAAAGGGAAACCCAATAATCCCTCAACGGATAACTGCAACTGCAGCTAGACTATGGTAACGGGACGTTCCGGGCCTACAATCATACAATGGCGCTGGGATAGCCGGACCAAGGTGCAGGGCAATTATATTTTAATTGTTTCCATAGTGCCGGAGTTTTAAGATTGGGGTCCTTTACCCTGTGAGATTTTCTGTAGTATAGGGTCGAAATAAGAGCAAGATTGTTACCATCAGCTAATCATCACAGGTCTCTGAAATGTAAAAATTCCGTTTCTGTAGGTGGGGGTTGTGGATACAAATGACTGGCGCATAGATATATAACCATGCGGCACCATGGCCAAAACATGTTTTCCTTACTCATTTTCATACAACTTCGATATCCTAGTTTATTTGCTACAAGCAAGATTTAATGGCATGACTGAACTGCAAAAATACCGATACCTCACCAGGAGCTAGCTGTAACCGGGGGAACACTTATTAAAAGTCTATTTCTTAGCTTTTTCTGCCTCATATTTTCATGATTTTCCCTGACTTCGTTTGGCCCAATTGCTAAGGAAGTGAATTCGTGAGTTTGTGAGTGAGTGAGCGTGTGTGCAATTGAGCGAATGAGTATCAAGATAAGCCTGCATCGAAATAATTCCTTATCTAGAAAATTTTATCGCCGATGCAATGAATTGGTTTCAAAACTCAAGGTCAGGTTAAAACCACTTTCACATGAAGGCCTATCGGAAGCAGAATTTTATGATGACTTAGTATACAAAATCAAAAAGATATGGGGTATGTCTGATTTTTTGTTCAGCTTCGAAAAAGTAGTTTTTTGTTCTCATTGTATTTTGTTCAGTGCTAGCACTAACCATCAAAATCAGGAAGTCATATGACTTCCAAGGTTTGTCATTTGGAAGTCATGCTGAAGGATAGACTTGGTTTCTTCCAGAGTGTCCTTATTTATATTGCTTTCTCCTTCATTAATGGGTGAAATACCATTATTACAACAAATTCAACTCCTCATTTAATGCAATATTCACTTTATTAATGGTAGGTTATAATAAAAATTGGAAGTCACTGGCTTCCTGGCAGTCAGTTTTAGAAGTCACAGACTCCCAGACTTCCACCAGTGGAAGCACTGTTTGTTTCTTTGTAATTTTAGTTAGAAATACATCAATTGTTAAAGAAGACTGATTTCTGGCGCGGCAGATCGGATGCGCGGTGCGGTTATGGCTTTCATACTAGACCTTTAAATACACGATTGGAAAACTCGAATGCGCCTGATCTACGGCTGCTCAAACGGGTCATGAAATTTGCAAATACACTTTTCGTCATTCGTTATTATTGAATAAAACACGTCTATCCGCAAATAACGGCGATTAAATTAAGAAGGAAACGAAGCCAAAATAAAGTTTATATTCATAAAACGTCATTTCAAAACTGTTTCGTTTCACAAATGGTAGATTGTGTTTATTATCCCCTATACAATAAAAACCCGGATGCAGGTCATGCATGCTCTGATATGTCTATGACAAATAAGTTAATATTGTGAATGTCATGATCTCTGACCGAATCGATGCGCAGAGGACGGGAACCATAAAGTAGTCACACATTATTTGGGTCAATTTTTACATAACATATCGTAACGTCTCGATTTCTAAATTCAATGGGACTCATTAACTACTATTTAGACTAACTCTATAATAGAACTTCTACGCTTAGAAACTATACATGACTTCTATTTTTCTTAACTTCCAAGCCCAGAAAACAAACAAACAAAAAAACAAACAAAAAAGTCACAACTTATCTGGGCCAGAACGGACAAATCCGGGCACACGGTAACCCTCGCTAAGAATTAAACTGACCGGTGAAATTTGGACCCAGACTATTATATTGAGTTGAATGTTCAAACAGAAGAATACCACAGGGTATAATCGATTCCGCTAATTTTCGCTTCCTGCAGACACTGTACATCATATTTGGCTTCCGCCGAGACTGTCCGCGAGTTCTTGCTTCCTGCCGAGACTTCTGTACATGATAAATGGCTTCCTGCAGAGACTGTCCGCGTGATTCTGCTTCCTGCCGAGGCTCTCGACAGGAAGCAGAATCACGCGGACAGTCTCGGCAGGAAGCCAATTTTCGAGGACAGAAGTCTCTGCTGGAAGCAAGAGATATTGTGGACAGTCTCGGCGGACTGTACATCATATTTGGCTTCTGCCGAAACTGCCCGCGATCTCTTGCTTCCTGCACAGACTCTCGGCAGGAAGCAAGAACTCGCTGATAGTCTCGGCGGAAGCCAAAAATGTGATGTACAGTCTCTGCAGGAAGCAAAAATTAGCGGAATCGATTATACCCTGTGAATACTGGCATATTTTTATAAGATATAAGAGTTTCAAAGCCAATTCAAGACTATTTCAAGGGGTCTCCATAGCTCAGTGGTCAGCGCACTCCCATCTCACATTTATTTTACATCGCAGTAACTTGCATTGAATTGGAAATGGTATAGTCTGAACAGACAAGTGGGTTCTCTTCGGATTACCTTATTGCAGAGCAATCTGTGCCGAATCGAAACAGGTATCCTCTACACTGAGTAAAAGTAAACAAAATAAAGTCTAAGAATATTTCATTTGTAGCATGTAGTTTTGGCTGAAGTCAGAATATGTACATTACAAGACAAACCTCGATTTCCAGAAAGCAATTTAATGCTGCAAAAATTTCCAGCATATGGGGCCTGAGTTGAATGATAATCAAGGTGCTGAACCTTATAATGGTTCATTTAGTTTCCAGGTAACTTAGCCTGGGTGTGAGGTTAAGGAGGTTAGATACACATTAATTTTAGCCTTTATTGTCAATAGACAAAAGTTATTTATATGACTGTAGGGAAAGTCAGATTGTAGTCGTACAGATGGGTTCTGGGGCTTTTACTGGGTAATGGAAGTTTTTGTCACGAGCATTGCACTTAGTAGGGGATTAAAGTGGATCCAGGGATTTTGGGAAATGGGTTTGGTAGGTGATTAGCAACAGGGGCTCGAATTAGAGAAAATTAATAGAGGGATTTATTTCCCTATTGTATTGGAATCTATCTATATCCTGGCAATGATATTGGTTTTGTCCAGTATTCAAAGGATACCTCTTCCGTATTGTATTTAAATGTTTCTTTGGGAGAGACAGGAGCAGTCTCAGGTCTATTGTGTGATAGCCTAACTTGAATATGGTGGATTCTATGGTCTCACCTTTGATTGTTATTGGGCCTCACATTGAAAGAAGATTCTGCATCATTGCAGTGGGGGCATAGGGCGGACTGGTTACCGTAGTGAAGGCAGCCCTGCACGCAGTGTCCTAGCCTTAGTCGGGAATAGGCTATGTCGAAACGTCTATTGAGACTATATACTTCACATTGAAGTTTACCCTTTGGTTTGACGAAATGGAAGGTGTGGCCCTTGTTGCTATTGGTCCATTGGGACTGCCATTTTTCGGTTACTGCTTCATTTCAGTTTTGAGAGTTTGGTATGGTTGTAAGTGCCGGTGGTCAATAATTGACAACTGCTTTTCTTGAATCAGCGGAAGGAGAAACGAAGTATGTGGCCAGACTGGGTTTCGAACCCAAGACCTCTGACATGAGTCAGGTGCCCTATCGATTGCGTTACGCGGCCCGGCACCTTCAGCTGTAGGAGTTTACGTCCACATTCAACTTCTAAAGCATTAACAGGGGTGGAATGGTATGCCCTCATAGCAATTTGAAGTGCTAAGTTGCTTTGGATGAGGTCTTGAGCTTTGAGAGTAGATGTTTGGGTGCCGAGTTATAAACTTGCGCACCTTAATTGATTTTACTGAGGATTAGGGCCTTATATAACGTCAATAGGATTTTTTTATCTGCTTCATAGGAGGTGCCTGAAACCATCCTCATGAGGTTTAGGTCTTTATTACATTTTTCTATCAGATTTTTAATATGCTGACCCCATGTTAGTTTGCTATCTAGGATCATACCCAGGAAGGTGATATGGTCACTAAATTCTATTTCTGTCCAAAAAAGGGAGAGTTTTTGAAGTGATTCAATATTAAGTCTTTTTTTAGTGAAAAATATAGCCTTTGTCTTAATAGTGGGGATTTTGAAGCCCCAGAGCTTGGACCATATCTCGATTGTCTGAAGGGCTGATTGGAGTTTTACGAGAGCATGTTTGGGAGAGGAGTGCTAGGTCCAGATGGCACTGATATCTGCAAACTGAGAAAGAGAGAGGTTTGGGTCCCCCCAGGGCATCATCAAGGGTATTTATTATTACATTGAATAGGACAGGGCTGAGGACACTGCCCTGGAGACAGCCATTTCCAAGTCATGTTGGTTTAAACAATATTTTATTCAAAGATTTTATACATACATATAAATAATAGAGTGAAGCAATACAGGATCTGACAGTAAGCGTAACGCTTATATGTAAGTCATCTCCAAGTCATGTTGATCAGAGTTTTTTTAACCCCAACCTGACTTGAATTCTTTTGCCGTTTAAGAAGTTATGAATGCAGCGGAAGATATTTCCATTGATGCCGAATTCGTTTAGCTTGATGAGGGTCCCTGAAGTCCATATAAGATCAAATTCCTTTTTAAGATTCAAAGGGACTGCCGCCTGGCACTTATTTTCCATAAAGGTCATATTAATTTCAGATTCCACGATTTTGATTTCTGATACGAAAGGAATTTATGGCTGAAGAGTGCGATTTATTTCCACTTCATTGACGAGTGTCATGGAACTGTCCCAGTCGCATTTAGTTTTGAGTTCCGGTCGAATTTCTAGGCATTTTTTTTTTCTTTCTCTCCCGTTGTAGTTCAAGTAAGACCAACTGAGCATTCGACATCAAGCTTGATGTAGACTAATGGCTCTTTCTTTCACATGATTTCACTAAAATGCGCATTCAATACGCGATTTTGATTGGTTCCCGTACTCGCGCGTTGAGACGCAAAGGACTACGTCACCACCAGTATCATGTGCGCAATTTTGATTGGGTCCATGAAATTTGCATAAAATGCGCGATGCACACGTCGCTTCGCGGTATACGTAAAATTGAGAACGAATTTTCATTGGCTACTAAAATATTCGCGTCCATAATATCCGCGTATCCCGCGCGCATCAACTGCGTCCCCGACGCGTTTTGAATGTGTACAAATACGTGAGCACCAGTGTACCAATCCAGGGATCGCAAGATCGATCCCCCGCTTCTCTGGTCTTTCGGATGAAAATTTAAACCGAGGTCCCGTCTCCTATGACCTCGTTGTTGGTGGGACGTTAAACCCGAGTTCACTCACTCACTAACTCACTCACTCACCTTTTCCGGGTTGAAGATTTTGTCAAATTTCCTTGAGTAGCACGAAAACAAATTTTCTTCGTGAAATTTGTAAGCACTACTGCTACGATAGCAGAAGCAGCTGCAGTAGCAACAACAACATCTACAAGTATTAACAATTATTATAATAAAACTTGCAGTAGATGATGATATTGCATTGACCTTGACCTCTTTCACTACGAGGTCAAATTTTTTATATATTAGAAAATGTCGTAACAAATTTTTGAAGACTCTGGTATAGCCAATAAACTAAATGAGTATTTGAAGAATTTTAGTACCATAGATCAAGGCCATTCTTTGATCGTATTTCAACAGCTTCAGACATCTCTGTTAAACGAAACGACAGAGCTGATTGAAGCAAAATGTCACATGGAACCTCCATGAGTCAGGGAAACAACAGTTTGCTTGAATGGTTCTGGTCACATGACCGAGATATCCGTTTTGTCCATATGTGTTATTAACCTTTAAAATTCTTCTTCTCTCCAAAGTCTAATGATATTGAAAATATAATATCCAGCATTTTGGGATGCATATAGTATAAGGTTTGTTCAAGCGGTGACGCTAGTTTGATCTTTGACCCAGTTTTAACTCTGGTGAGCGATTCAAGACCTCATGGCCCTCTTGTTTTTCATTTTATAAAAATTGTTGTGAATTTTATGCTAACGATGAAAATCGGATGCGCTTTTCTGCTGCGTCTGATCTTGGTCTGCACATTTGCCTCTATGCTAGGCTTAAATGGGATAGTGAAATCGTATTAGCCATATGTGCGTACACTATACTCGGAATGACTTTATTCATTTATTTATCTATCTATATTCATTTATTTGTTTATTTCAGGTATTTGCTTATTACGTTTTTATACGGGGTGGTTATGGGGAAGGCGGTGAGTGGGGTGTGGGTGGGTGGGGGAAGGGGGCGAGGGAGACGATGGTGACATTCTTTTCTTTTTTGCTTATTGTCATTTAACTTCGCGTAGAGGAAAAATAATATTATGACCGGCAGGGGTGTCACTTTTTTAAAGAATAATGAACGGGGGTCGTTATTCTATGGGGGTCACAATTCTTCGCGAGGGGTCAATTTATTTCGTGTGTGTGGGTCATAATATTATAGCCGGGGAATCATAAAATTAAGACCGGGGAGTCTTTATTCTTTAAATAATAATGGTAGCGGGTCGTTATTCTATAGGGGTCACTTTTCTTCGTTACACCGGCAGACTAACATAACAATACGACACACGGTGTAGCCATTTTGTCATTTTTAAATAGTAAAGTAAAGTGATAGGCAATGATCGCAAATTAGTACAATCAAATCCCACATCCCGCCCTCGAAACCAACAGCGAAAGAAGCACACACACACACAACCACCTGAGGACAGTTCAGGGAAGACACGCACAGTAGACCGAATGAATAGCTCTTTCCCCAAACAGGTGTCCATTCAGCTACTCTAACTGAAAACAGCAAAAACGTCTATTTTTACATATTTTCTTTTTAAAATTACAAAACAAAACAAAACAGAAAGCAGAATGGTCAGCTATTCAGGTGAACCGCTTTGGAGCGGTCAGTAATAAAATTACTGGGGACTTTAAACTAGATTTATTGCATCTAAACCCTAGCCCCCTGCTTCTGCAGTGGTTCGAAGCATTTGGTCAGCTGTTTGGTCCGAATGAAGGTTTCCTTACCCACCAATGAATCACCACGGAAAACAAACAAATCATTGGTAAGACCTATGATGAATCAGAGACTAGGACTCGACAGAAAAAAACGTATTGCGACACCTGAATATCCCTGGGGTGTCAAGGGACACCACTCAATTGGCGATAAAATTTTGAAAAAAAAAAAACTGTTCGAATCTTATAATGTCGATAGCCCTGTTGGAGAAGTTAAGCAGTTTCAGAAACTGAGGGTGAGGTTGGGCCTGTAAAATCGATTTAAGCCCCCCAGTAATTCATTACTGACCGTTCCAAGGCGGTAGTTCTGTTGTGGTTCTCTGTTGCCTGTTTTTGGTGTCAGAGTTTCTGTGATGTTTTACCTTATGTATGTTCTTATTATTTTTGGTTCGGTTTGGGTTGCTGAGTGGCCACCTTTTGGAAACAAGCTGCTCACTCGGTTGGCCATATGTTCTCTGTATCTTGATTATTTGTAATCTTAGTTGTTTCCAACTATGGTTTGAGGGCTGGATTTGGATTTTGATTGTTTCAGTTCCTGGTCTTTGCATACTTTTTACTTTTAAATATTCTTTAAATACGAGAATTCTTCAAAATGGTTACTTAAACTTCATAAACGACCATAGAAAGCAAGGTTTATTGCTAATTCTAGTGCTTGTACCACTACTGAACTTTCCAAATTATTAACTTCTTGTTATCGCTATCAAAATTCATGTAATTAGGTACTGTGTAAAAGTTTACGAACGGTCTGGCAAAAATTTGTTTTGGTCAATTAAAAATTCTACTGAGGTTCTTGATAAACTGAAGTCTAGAGGATATCGCGCGTCTAGTTTGTCTACATACGATTTTTCTACACTCTGTTCAACTTTGCCCCATATAAAAAAAGGAAACTAATAAATTTAATTGAGACTACTTTTCAGAGAGAGGGTGCTCTTTATCTTGCTTCCAATGATAAACATGCTTTATTTACTTCCGATGACCAAAAAAGGTTTAAAATGTGATCTTGCCAAAATGTTTGTGATGCTTTAGTATATCTTCTAGATAACATTTTCATCAGATTTGATACTAAGTTACACAGACAAATTGTAGGAATTCCGATGGGTACTAACTGCGCACCTCTTGTAGCAGATTTGTTTTTATTTTGCTATGAAAGAGACTTTATAATGTCTCTTTCTGATGATGCTCAAGCTCATGTCATTGAAGCATTCAACTCAACGTCTGGATACTTGGACGACCTTTTAAATATTGACACTCCTTATTTTGAAGGAATGGTTAGTCAAATTTATCCTGCAGAATTGCAGTTAAATAAAGCAAACACTTCTGATACCGAGGCCCCATGTTTGGATTTAAATTTATCAATTTTAGACGGATTTGTTTCATCTAAAATTTATGACAAACGCGATGATTTTGATTTCGACATTGTTAATTTTCCGTTTTTGGATAGTGATTTTCCCCGCACCACTTTTTATGGTGTTTACATTTCTCAACTTATTCGCTTTGCCAGGGTGTCTAGTCATTTGGCTGATTTCAATGCTCGTAATAAAAGTTTGACTGCCAAGCTTTAACAGCAGGGGTGTCGGTATCTTAAACTTCGAAAACCTTTTTTCTAAATTTTATCGTAGACACTTTGAATTGGTTTCTAAATATAATACAGGGTTAAGGTCACTTTTGCAACAAGGCCTATCGAAACCTGAATTTTATGGTGACTTAGTATATAAATTGCGCAAAATCGTAGGGAATACAGAATTTCCTGATCAATTTAAGAAAATTATCATGCGATTTAAACGCATTGGCTATAACATAGATGTAATGCGACAGTCTGCATGCTTAGTGGTTAACCAAGTCACGGTTGACAACTTTGCTGTCCTCTTTAATTGCACGCCGGTGGGTCGGGGTTCAGACTCTGTGATAGCCACTACATAAAGCTATATATTAGTTGGTTGGGGCCGGATGTTTGTCTGTTTCTTGGCCCACCGGGTTTCAACTGGTGGTCTTCTTTTGCTCCAGTGTTCCAGTGGTGTTGCTGACATCCCAGGGATCTCCAGGTGGTGCCCCAACACGTTTTGGCTGTCGAGTCCTCATCATTGCTTCATCACGGTCTTGTTTTGGTTTTAATTGTTGCCCGTGATGACTCTCTGATGCGTTAGGGGATCTCCATACGAACCGAACTACTAGCTAATTGTGTGTACCGCGGTAGAGGGTGAGGGTGAAGGTTTTGGCCCTGTAAAACCGGGTTAAACCCCCAGTAGTTATTGCTGACCGTCCAAAGGCGGTACTTTCGTTGCGGTTGCATTTGTTTTATGTTCGGTGCTGTTTAATTTATTGTGTTCTCATTTCAACCCTTGTATAATAAAAATAGAAAATAGGTAAAATTAGTTCATAGTTGTTAAATGTTTTTCATATAATTTGCTTAGTCTGTTTTAACCGTTCTGTTGTTCTAAATTATTTAGTTCAGTAAAGATAGCTGAGTTGCCACCTATTTGGGAAAGAGCTGCTGACTCGGCTTATCACTTGTAGTTTATTGTTTGTTTGGACGTCGTTGTCAATCTTTCCCTTTGATGTTGGGGATAGGCTTTGGGATCTGATTCAGTCAGTTCCTGAAGTGTAGTTACTCTTTAAATTCAAGTAAAACAACATAATGAAATTCACTCAATCAAATACCTGTGCCTATAATTTCCAGTCCATTGACGGGCTTTAGATATTTTGACACTTTTTGACCACAGTTTGTACAGATAACTACCTCCGCGCTAATCCCTCTCCCCACCCCCGCCACCCACCCACACACACTTGCATTGCCGCAGATTTATCGCTTTAATACTTGATTTGAAATAGTTATTTTAACATTTTGATTGACTGTAGCTAGTTTGACGTTGTCTGGCTGACTGTTACTGTAAATATAGTGTTGACATTAAGATTACCATATCAGTTATTTTCTTTATATATTTTCAACAAGTAATCTTATCAATATAAACACTTTCAAACAAAACGTCTTAACATACTGCTACCATTATAACTGTGTACTGCATTTTGCAGATGCATTCTTAACATGTCCGGCTCAGAATGTTTGGCAGAAGCAAGAAAAAAATTCAGCCTCCTGAAGTTAAACCTAAACCTACAGTTACAAGACAGTCATTTCCTTGTACTAAGACACCGACAGATACTCAACAAAGAAAAAGTGCATCGGATATAGGAGGTGAGCATGCCGAATTTTCTTGGACATTATTAGCTCACCTGAGCCGAAGGCTCACAAGGAATGTCGGACGTTTCGGACCCAAGACGTTTCGGACCCTGCGTATTTTTCGGACCCAAGACGTTTCGGACCCTGGCCTGGGACCATTCGGACCCTGTTTTAAGACGTTTCGGACCCAACATTTCGTCCTCGTCCCCAGTCCTATTTCGTCCCTTTCTGTAGAATGCACATCGTCAAAAGAGAAGTACCTTTGTCTCTACACATTCAATGTTAGTAATCTGTTCATAAAATATACAAAATAGGCCCAACATAAATCTCCTCTCAGAGCAGATAGAAAGAATAGTTTAGAGTCAAAATTTTCATGTCACAGTATCATGGCCTGTTCGGGAAAATATGGTCCACCCACAATAACAATGTTAAAACTCTATTTGAGCTAATATGGTCCACCATGGGATCACAGTTAAAACTTATAATGTGAGCCTGTATTGTCTTGTTGATTGAGAATATTTACAATCGTTTGTTTTCTCCTGCTTTATCAACTAGCCTAAATAAAATTTCAGGGAGCGGATTTTATTTGAATGTGAAATAAATGCGCAGAATGGCAAAATTCCTTAAACAATAAGAAATGGTTGTTTTATGGGTAATTTTCTATTGTTGCGTTTATGGTCCAATATTTCGGCAGACAGATTTTACGAACATAGTGTTTCATCATTCAGACAAAAATATATTTACCATGCATATGGTCAACCCTTAGGTGAATATTAGCTATTTTATCTCAGAAAATTAAGGATAAAAGGATAAATTTTGTATATCATTATGCTTGTTAGACGTATGCCTTTCTGTAAATAAACAACAAAATAACCCGATTTCGAAACGGATGTCAGAATAAGCAAGGTAATGCTTAAGCGGTCCATTCCCCCCCCCCCCCCCCAAAAAAAAAAAAAAATCCCCCCCCCCCCCAGTTCCCCTACATCTATTTATAAATCTAAAAAAAAGTTCAGTGGTTGAAAATATTACTGGCTGGCATCTGTTGCGAGGCTTCTCATCTGGATCTACACTGTCTGCAATCTTTCGTGTCTAAGGTTGAAAGCAATAAATATGAATGGAATGTGCCATTAACATTCTATACAGTTCCCATTCTATTCCTGTTTCATAGAGACTTTTGCTCTCATTTCAAAGGCATTTTATACTATTATTGATGTAAATTAACGCTTTACTTTTCCGGGATAGTGTTGGATTTCTTTTCCGGGATAGTGCCTAAATTTCTGGGTTAAGACGTTTTCCGGGATAAGAGCACAACATACGGTCTTTAGACTTAACATCAAAGGTAAAGATCGTTGATGCACGTAACCGCAATGTGTTCATAATTTGAGACGGATAAAAAGGGTATGATACACTACTACATGCATATCATCATCTTCAGGTTTGCTAATTTTTGCAAATCGAATTAAAAATTCTCACCAGTGTTGGACAAATTAACTTCCAAACTGACAATGATACCTTGAAAGCCATATTACCGCAAAGGATAATAATAATAGTAAAATGATAAAATTATCGGTAATTGGTAATTATTTAATACAGATTATAAATTAAGACAACCAATATCTCTCTCTCTCTCTCTCTCTCTCTCTCTCTCTCTCTCTCTCTCTTAGTTCAAACTTAATATTAGCCATCGTTTTATGTTGGTATCATCCCATGATTGAGGAATCTAATATCAATTTCCTAACTGGCTGATAATTTTGTAAATTTGCACAATCTATTAATGAATTTTTACCCAGAATTTAATTATGATGATAAAAATTATAATGTCTAACGAAATTTAGTACAAGAAGAATGTTTGGAAATTGTTAAATAACCAGGGAGTTAACGTGTTGCATGTACAAATTTCGAAGACTCAGATCGGCCTTTGCAGCCACACAATTTTGGGTAGACCCTCCATCTTCGCAAAATCAGTCTTTGATATGAAGCAGGGTAAACCCTGGTCAGTCTGAATTAATGCGCAAAATAATTCAAACAAATACCTTGAGCATGTCCATGAAACATACGTATGTTATGGGTGCGAAAGCAAAGTATCTAACTAGCATCCTAAACATGTGCACTATGGCTTAAAAATCCAGAAAATTATTGTCAAAAGGCTTTTCTAAAAAGGATCACATTTAATGTCATAGCGGCTGATAGATAGATAGATAGATAGATTCAGCCCAACAATGCGATTGTGATATAGTCAATGCTAGAACTTGTAGCCCGACCCATCTGCTTGTATTTGGCTTTATGAGCAATTAAACATAATTAAACCTACTAGACGTGAGACAGGTTATATGTTTTTGAGACCAAATAACAAAAACGTATGCCGTTGAATTCTGCGGTGATAGCCATTACTAGTTTGTAGCCTTTATATACCTAACCAATTCGTTTATTTATTTATTTATTTATTTGTTTATTTTTTTTTCAAAACATTAACTCATCGGATTTCAAAACAACGATTTCGATCCCTGTGCAATTTACTGACCAAACAGGTAAACTGGCAGTGGGTTGCACAAGAAGTGATTCCTTATGAGACTAGTCAGTTGCACCATTGTCCAAGTGTCGTTGATAAGACAGATAACTGGTTGTTGCAGACTATTTCAGTTTATGGTCGTCCGCTTACAAGGGTCCGAAAAGTCTTGGGGCCGAAACGTCCCTGGGTCCGAAACGTCTTGGGTCCGAAAAGGTCTGGGTCCGAAACGTCCAAAATATTTGGGTCCGAAACGTCTTGGGTCCGAAACGTCCGGCTACCCTCACAAGGTGAGCTGATAGTATAGGCTTGGTCCGTCGTCCGTCGTCCTGCGTCCGTCGTCCGTCCACACATTTAAGCATTAATATCGGCTAAAGTGGCTGGCCAATCTTGATCAAATTTTATGTGTAGCATGGTTGGGGTGGGGGATTGCTTGCATATAGTTTTGGGACAGCTTGGTTTAAAACTGTGGTTACCATGGCAACAAAAAAGTCCCATAGACTTATAATGGGGAAAATGTTGTCCGGGCCCTAACTTCTTCATTTTTAATCGCAACTTCTTCAAACTTGCAGATATCCAGGACAGTCAAAACATCTCGGACCAGTTCGAATTTGGGTTAGGTTGGATCATTCTTTTTAGAGTTACTTGCCCTTGAGCGATAAAATATTTTCCCATAGACTTATAATGGAGAAAATGTTGTCTAGGCCCTAGCTTCTTCCATTTTGATTGCAACTTCTTGTAACTTGCAAGTATCTAGGACAGCCAAAAATATCTCAGACCAGTTCGAATTTGGGCTAGGTTGGATCATTCTTTTACTTGCCCTTGAGCGATAAAATATTTTCCCACAGACTTATAATGGAGAAAATGTTGTCCGGGCCCTAGCTTCTTCATTTTTAATCGCAACTTCTTGTAACTTGCAGATATCCAGGACAGTCAAAACATCTCGGACCAGTTCGAATTTGGGTCAGGTTGGATCATTTTTTTAGAGTTACTTGCCCTTGAGTGATAAAATATTTTCCCATAGACTTATAATGGGGAAAATGTTGTCCGGGCCCTAGCTTCTTCATTTTTGATCGCAACTTCTTGTAACTTGCAGGTAAACAGGACATTTAAAACATCTGGACCAGTTCGAATTTGGGTAAGGTTGGATTATTCTTTTCAGAGTTACTTGCCCTTGAGCGATAAATATTTTCCCATAGACTTATAATGGGGAAAATCTTGTCCGGGCCCTAGCTTCTTCAATTTTAGCCGCAACTTCTTCAAACTTGCAGGTATCCAGGACAGTCAAAACATCTCGGACCAGTTTGAATTTGGGCCAGGTTGGATCATTCTTTTCGGAGTTCCATGCCCTTGAGCGATAAAATATTTTCCCATAGACTTATAATGGGGAAAATATTGTCCAGTCATCATTCTAGTGCCTTCATTTATGGAATGATTTAAATTGTACCTTACACAAGTGATGAGTATGACGATATCTTGGACATGAACGCATTTCAGCGTTTGTGGGTCAAGGTGAAGGACACAGTGGCTATTTTTAGAAAAACTTCGTCATCGCTGTAGAGCCTTCAGTTTGCGGACTGAATTCAATTGGATATCACACAAGTGATTAGTATGACAATATCTTGGACAAGTTGGCATTTCAGCGTTCTTGGGTTAAGGTCAATGTCACAGTGGCTATTTTTAGAAAAACTTTGTCATCGCTCTAGAGTCTTCATTTATGGACCTATTTTGATAAAAAAATTCACACAGATGTTGAGTATGACAATATCTTGAACAAGCTTGCGTTTCAGCGTCCTAAGGTCAAAGTCAAGGTCACAGTGGCTATTTACAGAAAAACTTTGTCATCGCTGTAGCGCTTTCATTTATGGACCAATTTCGATTTAACTTCACACAAGTGATAAGTATGGCAATATCTTGGACAAGTTTGCGTTTCAGCATTCTTGGGTCAAGGTCAAGGACACAGTGGCTGTTTCTAGAAAAACTTTGTCTCGAGCCTTCAATTATGGACCGATTTTGATTTAACTTCACACAAATGTTTAGTATGACAATATCTTGTACAAGTTTGCGTTTCAGCATTCTAAGGTCAAGGTCACAGTTGCTGTTTTTAGCTCACCTGAGCCGAAGGCTCACAAGGTGAGCTGATAGTAAAAGCTTGGTCCTTCGTACATCCACACTTTTAAACATTAATATTTGCTAAAGTAACTTGCCAATCTTGATCAAATTTTCTATGTAGCATTGTTGGGGTGGGGGATTGATTTAAAACCGTGGCTACCATGGCAACAAAAAGGTCCCATAGACTTATAATGGGGAAAATGTTGTGCGGGCCATAACACCTTTGTTTTGACTGCAACTTCTTCAAACTTGCAGGTATCTAGGACAGCCATAAAATATCGGACCAGTTCAAATTTGGGCCAGGTTGGATGATTCTTGTCTTTTTCATTTTCCACCCTGAGGGTCACAGGTATGATACCACCTATGTGTTCAATTTTCCTTAGAGTAACTTACCCTAGAGTACTGAGGCTGAATGGACTCAAGTGAGCTACAGGACCAATGGTCCTCTTGTTTGTGAATTTCATCCGCGTCGGGGGTTATCCTTTTAACAGCTGCGGGTAGCGACAAAATAAAAGCGGAATTGTATGCGCGTGACCGTGAATTTTCGGAAGCTACTGCTATCAGTCTGCAATGACCGGGAACCGACATAACCCATCAGGCACGTGACGTCGAGATGATGACGCACTAATGTTGATGCATCGTAACGACGTCGTATTGACGAAAGTACGACATCATTTCGACGTCATGTGCCCGCTTGAAATTCTAGGTCACAGATACCTATTTGATCGCCGGATACTAGCCTGCTATAACACATCAGTATCTCACGATCTATTCTATTCTATTCTATTCTATTCTATTCTATTCTATTCTATTCTATTCTATTCTATCCCATAACAGGGCACCACAAATGAATTTGAAACAATCCCTTTCCACCCAATGAACTTTCCCTAGGAGTTCATTGCTAAGTCGCTAAACAAGACCTATGAACAAAACCTGTGAACACAGCACCATTAGGCGGGAGTCTTCCTAGAAGAAGTCAACGGCCAGAGTGGAACTCAAATCTATGTCTTGTGTTAGCAGCTAGACTCGAGCGAGCCCTGCTCAGCTTGGTGAAACAGTTAGATTAAGGGGGTTACTGGTAGGTAGGAATATGACCCGATCACTTTGGCTCTTTGAGTCTGGATGTTTATATTATAGGCAGTGGACAAGTCAACGACTTGATGGGAGGAAATAAGACGCTCCCACCTCCATGAGTCTCCCAACCATATGGGTCAGCAAGGGGTGGTGTTAACACAACATCACTGGGCAGAAGACCTCCTAGAAGAAGTCAACGGCCAGGGCGGAAGAACTCTTTGAGTCAACGGCCATGTGTTCGTGACAAAGGCGAGCCATACAATAATTGTGGATTTCGGATTTGGTCAACATTTATAGCCTGGGGAATGATGGGCTCCGTCAGGCTCAACTCTGCCCTAGAAACACCATTGTAGACAACCGTAGTAATACCTTAATACCGGATCGGTCGCAGCCCGGATTAACAATGACCGCGCCAAATGTTGGACACCGGGAAGTAGGTGACAAGTATTCAACTGGTGTAACACAGATCAAGAAGATCAGAGGTAGGGAGAACATCTCAGTTGACGCCTGGAACGTGAGTACTCTGAGGCCAGCTGGGAAAATCTATGGAGCTGACTCATGCAATTAACAGGTATCACTGGAACATACTTGGGCTCTGCGAGATGCGCTGGAAAATGTTTGGTGAGATGTCAACAGATGACACACACAAGTTTTATTTCAGTGGAGAAGAGGACAAACATGAGTATTGGGTTGGATTTCTTATGCATAAGGACATGGTTAGTGCTGTCTTGGGATGCCGAGCAGTCTCCAGCAGACTGATTTCAATCCGCCTGAGAGCAGCTCGTTCTAACACCATCATCATACAGGTTTATGCACCAACATCTGGGTATGACGACAATGAGGTGGAACACTTCTACCAGCAACTCCAGGAAATCACAGACCAAACACCCAAGAAGAACATCCTGGTTGTACAAGGGGACTGGAATGCTAAAGTTGAGAAGGATGCACAGGCAGACTGGGAAAACGTTTGTGGACCCTACTGCAATGTCGAGACAAATGAGACAGGTCTCAGACTTCTAGAGTTTGCAACCTGTAACAGCCTAGTACTGACAAACACCCTTGGCCCTCACAAACCATCAAGAAGTTGGACATGACACAACCCAGATGGGAAACACCACAATCAGATTGATTACATCTGGGTGAGGAAGCGCTTCGAGTCAGAAGTCATTATCCATAGGACAAGGAGTTTTCTGGAGCAGACATAGGAAGTGACCATGAACTGGTGATGATGACCTTCCGAGATCGTCTGAAGAAGGCTAGAAAGCCAACCCAGCCAAGACTGAAGTTTTATCTTGAAAAGTTAAGGGGCCCAGATGTGGCATGCACTTTTCAAACACCAATAGGTGGGAAATTTGCACCACTCATTGGTCTGAGGGATGATGACATGGACATAGATACCATGATTACCACCTACAATACAGTAGTAACTGATGCTGCCAGTGAGATACTTGGGAAGGAACTCCTAAGGAAAAAGCCGTGGGTCACCAGAAATGTTCTCGACTTCTGTGACAGAGGAGACATTTGAAGAAGAAGCGGTATAAAGCAGGAGGAGCAAATGAATACAGGGAAGCAAACAAGAGGATTCAGAAGGCAGTGAAGAAAGCGAAGGAGATCTGGATAGCTAGTCAGTGGGAGGAGATAGAAACTTGCCTGAACAAAAACAACAACAAGAAAGCATACCAGCTGGTGAAGGATCTAACTTCAGAGAATCAGGGTAGATCCACAACTATCGAGGACAGGACTGAGAAATATCTTACAGAGGATCAAGAGATTCTCAGCAGATGGACAGAATATTGCTCAAACCATACAACCATAAGACTTACGGCGACAATACGGTTCTGGATTGCAATCAGCCCCCGAGAACAAGATCAACAACCGATCCTTCGTGAGGAAGTTGAGAGTGCAGTAGCATCACTAAAGAAGGGGAAGTTTGCCGGAGTTGATAACATACCAGCAGAACTCGTTCAAGCTGGCGGGGTAGACCATGATTGATGTTTAACAGATATCTGTTACAGGATCTGGGAACAGGAGAATGGCCTACCCCATGGACTCAGTCGCTGATTATTACACTCCCTAAAAGGGCAACCTACAGCTCTGCCAGAACTACAGAACCATCAGTCTCATCAGTCATTTACGTAAAGTCATGCTGAAAGTCATCTTGAACAGGCTTAAACCACAAGCCGAAGCGAAAATAGCTGAAGAACAGGCTGGGTTTCGAGCAGGAAGGAGCACAACAGAACAGATCTTCACTTCAACCTTAGAATCCTGTGTGAAAAGTATCTCAAACACCAGCAGAATCTGTACCATGTCTTCATTGATTTCAAAAAAAGCCTTTGACAGAGTATGGCATGCAGCATTATGGGCCACCATGCGGAAGAACAATATCAGTGCAAATCTAGTTCGCACCACTGAACAGCTATACGACAAGACTACAAATGCAGTCCTGATAAATGGCAGCACAGGAGAATGGTTCAGAACAACAGTTGGAGTAAGACAAGGATGTCTTCTGTCACCCACCCTCTTCAACAATTTTCTCGAACAGATCATGTCTGATGCTCTGGAAGGACATGACGGAAAGGTTAGCATAGGCGGCAGAAACATTACTAATCTGCGGTTTGCCGATGACATAGACGCTCTAGCTGAGGAAGAGCAGGAACTAGAAGATCTTGTTAAACGTCTCGACCAAACCTGCACAAGATATAAGATGGAGATCAGTGCTGAGAAAACCAAACTGATGACGAACAGTACAGATGGCATCCAGAGGGAGATCAAGGTAAAAGGACAGAAGCTGGGTACCGTAATTAGCTTCAATACCTTGGACCAGTTGTCGTAGAAGATGGATCAAAACAGGTTCTCTCAAGGATTGCACAAGCCACTTCAGCTCTTAACAAGCTGAAACCAATTTGGAGAGATAACAACATAGCTCTTGGATCAAAGGTAAAACTTATTCGCTCCCTTGTCATTTCCATATTTCCGTATGCCTATGAATCGTGGGCCTTGACAGCAGAGTTAGAGAAAAGAACGCAGGCCTTTGAGCTGAGCTGCCACCGAAGGTTACTGAACATTTCGTACAAGGACCATATAACCAATGAGGAGGTTAGCAGAAAGATCCAAGCAGCCATAATGATTGGAAAATATGATGAACGCCTGACGCTGGTCAAGCTACGGAAACTAAGGTGGTTTTGCCACGTCTCAAGGTCTTCTGGTTTAGCTAAGACGATTCTACAGGGCACAGCGAAAGGTAAAGAAGAAGAGGTAGACAGAAGGACAGGTGGGAAGACAATATTAAAAAGTGGACAGGGATTGATTTTGCCAGCTCAACCAGGGTAGCTCATGATGAAACAGAATAATTCGCACTAAAACAGCTTGAATACTATGGTTTGAGACGTTTATTTTCTGTCAGTTGACAGCTATTTTATGGTCATGTTAAGTCATGACCTATATGAGATGGGGGAATTGTTTGTGGCATACGGCTATATCACCAAATAAACAAGAATATTTTTCAAGGTGCGCACAAGGAAGACAGATTAGCCTGCGTAGTCAGGCCAGAGTGCTCCTTGTTCGCGCAAAAGGTGAGGACTATACATGTATATGTATACATATTATATAAATACGATTGGCTTCATATGATTATTAAAGGAAACATCCCATTTTCTTTAACTCTTTATTTATAACTGTCTCTTTCAGCGAAAGAAGCTGAGACCGATTCGAGTACTATTCCGACAAGTAAACAGCCACTGGTAGATGAAGATGCTTATTTAGTACCCAATCGTGTAGAGGTTGGCAGCGATGAATATGTGAAAGTTAAAACAGAAAGTCAAACCCCCAATGAGATTATAACGAAAAAATCCAAAGACGAAGGTATGCATAAATTAGATAATTGAGCCGCGACACGACAAAACCAACAATGTGGTAGTGCGCCCAGTGTAGACTTAGATCAGTCTGGACATCCGGTAATTCCGCTCAGACTTTTTGCTAAGCGCTTAAAGGGTAGCTATGGGTCTAAGCTACCTCCATGCGGACAGCGAAGACTCTGATCAGACTGGGCGGATGCCCAGGCTGATCTGAGTCTGGGCTGGGCGCACAACCACATTGTTGGTTTTCTCGCGTCGCGGCTCATTTTGTTTTTGTTAACATTTGTTTAATGTCTTATCTCAACTAACTAGTCATTGATTTGAGTTTAACCGCCATTTCTGTCTCTGAGCAAGTCACAATGATCTCTGTTAAACCTTTTCGTAGCTTTACCGCCGACATTCAAAATTGATGTCTAAATATGGCTTGAAACGTTTATTCAACTGGGCCTATTGGAGACTTTGTTTTCAAGTTCAATAAAGTTGTTAGTAAAATCGATTTTTCAGAACAATTGATTAAGATTTATAATCCGGTACAAAAAAAAAAAGAGTTACAAGACAAACTGCATGCTTGGTGGTTGACACAATCACGTGTGACACCATTGCTTTCCTCTTAAATTGCACGCAAATGAGTCAGACCTCAGACGAAATGGTGGCACCCTCCTAAATCTGTTACAGAATTTTGGTGCTGATCACCGATGTCTTGATCGGACCAGTTTTTCTTCTGGCCGTTATAAAGGGGTCTTATGTTCCGATCCACTTTGTAAACCTGGGTGTGTCAGTATGTTTGCAAATGTTTACCGGTTGTAAAAGTGAACAATTTTGACAAAAGTATATTGTTTCGATTTGTAACTTATTTGTAAAACTTGCCAGTCGAAATTTTCGTTAATTTTGCTACTGACAGAAGTATGTAAATAGTAAGAATTCGTAATATTTACCATGGAAAAATGTTTGTAAACTGCGACAACACGACTAATTTGCTGATCGTGATCATAAAATTAAGTACCGTATACGCGGTAATTTTCGCGGGTTCAAATTTTCGCGGTTAAGGGTCGAAAACCTAGTCAAAAATATTCGCGAGTTTTAATTTTGCGGATAGCAACATGCGCGAGAAGCAAAACTATTTCTTTTTCACTTGAGTCAGTTCGTTCATTAACCTGCGGCAGGGCCGCCGCAGGTTAATGAAAGAACTCGTTCAAGTGAAAAATACCAGCAACTACCGAAGCAAACAGAAACAAAATATATGAACACTGTGTCTACAGAAGACACTTTAAAAGAAACTGGAAATTATTTGCGATTTTAAAATTCGCGGTTTCTAAGTGACTGCGAAATACCACGAAAAATTGATCACCGCGAAACCGCGAAAATTACCTTGTATACGGTATAAGGAATGGGTAAATGAAGGTATCATAGCCTTTGAAAAAGGCTGGGGAACGGTTAAAGATATTTTGGTTTATTTTACAAATAAACAGTATGACATTTTTGCCGTGATTTTGGAGAGAATGATTACACGTCGCCTAGATCTCAAGACGTACATAAATGAGCTGTAACACGACAAAACCAACAGAGTGGTATGTGCGCCCAGAGAAGACTCAGATCAGCCTGGACATCCACCTAGTCCGATCAGAGTCTTGGCTGTCAGCATGGAGGTAGCTTAGACCCTTAGTTACCCTTTAAGCGCACCGCAAAAGCTCTGATCATACTGGGCGGATGCCTAGGCTGATCTGAATCTTCGCCGAGCGCACATGTCACTTTGTTGGTTTTGTTGTGTCATGGCTCATTAAGAAGAGCATTAGCTTTGAAAATGCTAGCATGGTGGTGCTTTGATCAATTCATTTAACCTAGAAATTAAAACACCAAATCAAAATAATATGTTTGTTAAATTTAAACTTTCTTTTGGGACAAGCTACTTATACATGTTGTTGTTTATACACCCAGTGAAGATCTGTTGAGCTCAGCGACTTCGAAAGTACATCCACTTCTTAAGGAAAACACACGAAAACTCACTTTTTTTTAATAAATATATAAAACAAAAACAATTGTAAAAATTATAATTAGAACCCTCTTTGCTAACACATGTCAGCGTTGTAAATAGAAAACAAGTGAAGCACAGTGTATCTGGAAAATAAATGAAACCCTAATTTAATCCTTCTTCATCCACTTTAAAATATCATGAGCCTTTTGTATTTGCTTTCAGTACTTGTAAATGCTTCGGTTTCATCGGACGTGCAGCATTTACACATCCATATACATATCCCTCCTTCCCAAACGGATGATAACAAGACCAAACAATGGAAGGTGACCGTTGAACGATCTAGCAAGGAGGAAGGTCAGTGAAACGTTGGGCCTTATACGAGGATGGTCCAAAAAGTTCTTTCACTACTTATATCTCAAAAATCAGAAATGATATTTGATAATTTTGAGCCGCGACACGTCAAAACCAACAATGTGGCACGTGCGCCCAACGAAGATTCAGGGGCCGTATTCATAAAACGACTTAAGTGGTTGCTATGCTGTTGCTAAGGCTAAATTTCTTTGAAGCTACAACTATGCAATTTGGTCTGGAGGAACAGTCTTTGTACTGTTCCTCCAGACCAAATTTCATAGTTGTAGGGAATCTCCTTTATAGATATTTAGCCTTAGCAACCGCATAGCAACGACTTAAGTGGCTTTCTGAATACGGCCCCAGATCAGAATGGGCCTCCGCCTAGTCTTACCAGACACTTCGCTGTCGGCAAGGAATTAGTTTAGACCCTAAGGTACATCTTTAGCGCACAGCGAAGCCTCAGATCAGTCTGGGCAGACGCCCAGACTGAACTGAGGCTTTGCTGGACGCACATGCCACTTTGTTGGTTTTGTGGTGTCGCGACTCCTATGTAAATTTGGAAATTATTCAAAACGTTTGTTGTTTGTGTTATCGCTGTAGATAACTATTTTTTGTACCATTACAAGTTACTCTTAAATCTGCCTCGATATAGGTATACCCGTATCAATGTGACAAATAACGCTCAGATAGGTGATGCAATTCATCGCATGCCGGTGCCTATAATTTTCGAACCTAATAATATAGTACAAACATATCAACAGATAGTTCTCAGCATTTCGTAGTCTATTCTTGTCGCAACCAAACACGGAAGTAAATATCTGTTTTCAAGTTCTAAGTTCTATACCTTGATAAATATTTTTTTTTTTTTTTTTTTTTTTGAGTTTCGTAAAAAATACTTATTAATACTTAATCAAATACTTCTCTGAACATGCTGAATCAGTCGCCTAAAAGAACGCTGTAGTCCCCTAAAAGGACCCTATGGCAATTACTTGAAAATCACATAATAGTGCATTACAATAACACAATAGATATGTAGCGCTTGTGTCGCATATAATGCATTCATTTCCGATTATTTTCATTCATTCTCACCCTGAATGCCCCAAACAATATTTCTGAAAATTTCAGCAGTCTGTAATACAATTCATGGCTCACCAACAAACAGAAGTACAAAGTACAAGAAAATAACCTAGTGTCTATGACTGTACATGTGTCTGAGCACATATAACAATGGTCTCCATGATGTGTTTGGTAATAATGAAAAAAGAGATTTTTCTTTTGACTGATGCATGCTACAAAATTGAAGATGAATCAAGATTGTTGTACTACCTTCTGTACAAACAGAAATCAATATTCATTTATCTAGCTGCTTCTTTTATGCACATTCATTTATTTAGCTGCTTCTTTTATGCATTATATTCTTCTGCTTGTAAGAACCACCAACACTTCCTCCAAGGCCTGCTTCAGCTGTTACTCCGCCAAGCCCGATGCCACCTCCAAGAAGTTACAAGGACAGAGACTCGATTGCGGTTAGTTATCTTATATAATATGTGAGGTATCTGTTACTTGCATATGTGTGCATGGGAAGGATACGAAATGTAGAAGTCTGCCTGTAACAATATGCAAAAATGGTTTGGCAATATATGATTACAAATTTATTAAAGACAGTCACTCTAAACTTTGCTCTAATTGCTTGGAATTCTATTGAAAAAGAATATTTATATATTAAATAATAAGCATTCATGTAACGGGTAGTAAATATGTACCCGGATAACAAGTCTACCCGACCCGAAATCGGGTACCCGGGTACTCGTCCCAGTCCTATGTCTGAGTGGCATTCTGTTGTAAATTTCACCCTAGAAAGCCCTTTTTGTCTTTATGACTTCAACATGTAAATGACAGGAATAGTGGATATACACTAGTGGTCATTCACAAGAGCCTTCAGCTAATTTCCTAACTTTTCATATGAAATGACCATGAGTATAAAAGATGATCTGATTAGTTTTGTTTCATCTATTCTAATTGTCTCTTTTCTTTCTCCCTCTCTCTATCTGGGATACTGCTCAATATAGGCTGAGATACTGTCTCAAAGAGCTGTTAGATCCCAAACAAACAACCAACCAACCATCCATTTGCAACTGATTATCATAAAACTTTCAAGAAATTGTTCCTCTCATCTGAAATGGATCAAGTTTTATCAAGGACACTGTAAGATTTATTTTGCCAGAGTCACAGTCCTTAAATGATACATTTGTATCACGTACCATTTGCGTTGCTCTTTGTATAAAAGCCTTATTAGGCGTTATCATTGGATGGGAAACACACACATATAGTTTACACCTATTTGATTAAGGTCATAATAACCGATACTGTTAATAATGTATTTTTTTGCAAACATTACACGTTGTCGATATAAAAAAACACACAAGAAAATGACGAAACTTCATTGTATTTATACACCGCCACGGGCTATAAACATCGTCAAAAGTAAAATTCAGTCTTTATCTAAATTTGCATATCTGCACGTCTCATAGTCATTTGATGCTATTTCTCCTTATATCAATCAGTAGCTCTTACATGAAACATCAAAACCCCGTTTGGTTTTTACGCACCAATTTACATACCAAGTTTTTTTCCTGTAACGTATTGTGTATATATTCTTCGTGTTTTGTTTTGTATATTTTCGTGTTATCCAAAATCTCCAGTTTTGGGGGAAATAAAGAATTGAATTGAATTGTAAGTGGCATAAGTATCTCCCTCTTTGTTGCACGAGTTTTAACAAGACAATATAGTATGAAAAATACCACAAAGACCCCTCCTGAGATCTTCAGTGTCAATTTTTTTCTTTCTATTTTACAACTAAGTGATCCAAAACCAACTGCATGTTAACATTGAATTTTATGAAAACGGTGCTGAACTGTTGACGCTATGTATATTAATATAATCAATTATCAATAAAATGCAATGATTTCTGACATAAATGGAAGCCAATTTTTATACTTTATAGTAGAGCAGACGGAGCCCCAAAAGTGCTCTCCTTAAGGACTTTACTGGTAAGGTTCTGCAAACATCAAGTGTTATATACCAAATTGTTTGTCAGCATGTCTAGTGTATGGATCCGGCTGATGACATCGCCGCAGCTGAGTACTAACAGAGTTATGGCCCTTGAAACTTACGTACCCATAAACAGCAAAATTACACAATTTTTGTCGGTGTACGTCAAAAATGTCAATTTATTTCAACTAAAGACAAGTGTTTGTCATTTTCCAGTAGTACGTACGGAAAACAAATGGAATGAACTTAACATAGAAGGTTTTAAAGAATATGGATTATTGAACAGTATTTGTCCGTGCGTCTGTTTGTTAATTACCGTCGATTACGAAAGGTTGACAATTTTCGACATCAATATTAAATTTGTCTGTTTTATTACCACGACAATAAATATGTCAAATGTTATGCAGAAACTAATTTACAAGGTATTTCATTGTTGAATTAACTATCTAGATATATTTCAACATGTACAAAAGGTCAAGGTCACGGTCAAACAGAAAACGTACATAAATGATGAAAATCTTCTTAAATTACTACTTTAAGACCAGCAAAATGGGCTAAATGCTTAGAAAACAGTATATATGTGTAACTTCAAATAACTCGAACTCATTTAGATAATATGTGCTCTATATATTTATTTTTCCATCCGTCCGTACGTCTGTTTGTCAATAGCATGTGTTCACCACTGTTTTGGCAGTCAACTTTTCAAAAATGACAAGCTTAACAGTGGTCAAACTAGCCGCTGATTATACAAGCGTTGCAATTGCATACTCTGGTATCATTTTCAGTCCCATCCGGTACTTTCGGATTGTCTTCGGGCCGTCTGTCCTTGTCAGTTCATCTATCTGTTCGTCCGTCGTTCCATCTGACGGTTGAAATTGATCGAACGATACATTAATAAAAGCTAGTAGATTTTTAAGCTCCAATATCTCCCTCTCCTTTTATGAGATACTTTTTTCAACATGTTCTTTTTTTTCTAAAAGCCCAATGTCTACAAAGTATTTCCCTGCTTTCTGCTGTCTGAGTATCGGGCAGTTTGGCTGTTTCTTCCATGTTATATACGTGACCGTATCATTTTAATGACATTTCCATATTCACATCCAAATAAACACAATAACAGATCTTAGTGTTGTAGAAAATATGCTTGGAAGCCTCTGAATTAAATCAGTATTGTCTTCTGAAGCGTTAGAAACTGTACTGTTGTCTACGTTACCAAGAATGGACAAACTGCTTAATCTGATTAGACTGAGCATGTGAGTACAATCCATGAATGACACTAATGCATTTATATATCGTTAAATAAAAACAAATGCTATCACACTTGCAAACCTTTGCACTGTCATATACGTTACCGAATATGGGTAACAATGAATTGCATCCAAAATGGTATTTTGCGCTACAGAAACTGTTATTGCTAAAGTGGTATTTTAGCATTTTATGGAGGAACTATATTATAAATAAAGTAATTAAATGGTTGACTAGAAGACTTGGAGTAGTCTGAAACTGTATCACTGTCAGTGTGTGTGCACCTTTTTATATGGATGGAGGAGTAGAAGATAATTTAAGGATAATTTTGGGATTTTGCTCTCTCTCTCTCTCTCTCTCTCTCTCTCTCTCTCTCTCTCTCTCTCAATTCTCCATAAAATGATATACTGTAAATGTACATTAGAACTGCCTCCCAGTTTTTATGGGCAGTCAGGATAACTATTTTCAGAATTTGTTACCGCATACTCTCCCCTATACTAGTCTCGCTTAACGTATATTACATCAAATATTGTAAGACTGATACATATATAATATGTTACTGTCATGTTTGAACTCTGAATTATACCAATGTCTTTTTTTGAGTCAAAGGCACATCAGTTACTTTAAACTGTCGGCAGACAGTTTTCAGTTTCATGACTTGAGTGTATAGATTTAATATTACAAGAAGAAATAAGAAAAGTAACTCACAGCATGCTCATAAATAATTTATGCGTGAAACACATTTTAAAAGTGTTGATGTCATAATCTTGTCATTATCTCCAGTTTATTCCACATTTTAAAAAAATGCTAGAGAAAAATATTATCATATACATTTAGGTTGTATGGTTATCAAATGATACGATTTTTTCTATGAATGCAACAGTGAATAAAATCTAGGGCGCATATACAGCTTTAGTGAGCAAACTACATAAATCTGAATAATCTCAGCTCTAGTGAGCAAACTAGATACACCTGAGTAATCTGTTTTCTGTTTCATGTTTTTTGTCATTATATTAACAGATGTTCCTATTTATGTGTCAGTATTATTTCACACATTAAGGTGACTACGAAACAGCATTAGAGTTCATGGAACAACTCTGAAAAGTTTCTGTCTCGTAGTCTTTTCAAGGTAAATCACACCTACCTTTTCTTTATAAAAGCTGTGCTAGAATTATACCCTAAAAGGGTTGAAAATATATTCTATTTTCCAATTCTGACTTGTTAGTTATTGATTTATGTGCTGTAAATCTTGTTCTTCTGATAACATAAACCACAGTCTCATAAGCTGTGTTACTATTTACGTAAGTTACATCAATTTGATTAATATCAATTCCGTAAGATACTGTTAGATTGTCATACTTTGAGAAATTTTTTAGTCTTCTCATGTAAGCGCCATTTCAAATCATTGTAATGTTTTTGAATATTGCATTAAAAATTATATTACGCGCATTAAACAGTTTCTGTATGGTAAACTACAAAATTTAATGAAACCACTTTTTCCATAATAAAGCTTGTCCCTAGACCTAAATATATAGTAATATACTAATACTAATGCAATTTATCAATTTTAATTTTGTCCAGTTTTATTTGTCTTAAATTCGCATCTAATGGTAACATAGATTACAGCCTTATAAACTGTAGAATAGTTAAGCATAATAATAAATGTTTAAAATCTAAAAAATGTTTTAACATCACTTAATATAAAATTAAATAATTTATATCGATTTATAGAAAGATAACTGACTTTCATCTTTATTTATAAACATAGTAATTTTGTACACCTACTATTGGTAACGTATTTAACAGTTTGAACTCTCAATCGCCCCACTAAGTAGGCAACAAGAAAGAATCAAATATTCTGCACATATAGGACACTTAGAAAAATGTGGTCTACACAAGTTTGTCGGGTGGCCGGGCAACATCCTACTGGCCTGGCCTGGCCTGGCATTTATTTAGCGGCTGGTATAACTAGATACAGGTTCTAATGCATTTTAGTGAGTGGGTAATTTTTCTTTTTTCCTGTTTTAAAACAAACTGTTCTTTTGCAATGTCTTGAATCTTGAAGATGTCAAAACTATGCCAGTAGTTCATTAAAACATCAATGAATATGTATACGCTTGCAATGAAAAATAATAAAGTGTACGTTGCATACAGTATGGTCACTTGAAATTTAAATAACAAATAAATAAGTTATATGGTAAACAATCACTTATTTACAACAACTGGAGATATATTTTGCATTTCCATTGCTAGTTAGAAGTGTTGCGAAAAAAATGGTATGTGATAAAATATTGTAAACATGTCCTCTGTGTAAGTAGGTTTGTAGAAGTACTGTCTGTATAATACTGTTTCAGGTAAATTAATCCCTGCTCACTGAAGCGTGAAGGATTGCTAGAAGTAATTTTATTTGCACTAGCATAGATGTGCAGCCCTATAATGTCACGTATATTATGTTACAATATGACCTAACCTTACTTTTTTGAACCGCAAGAGCCTGAAAGATTTCCAGTTTTGCAATGTATTTTTAGATGGGTGGGGTATTTACTCATCTTTCTTAGAGTTTCTTTGTCTCTGTACTGAAATCTTGAGTTCTGATAATCTATACATAAAGCAAAGGTTCTAGACTTGCTATGCTATTGCAAATATTGTTTCAAAATCTTGACTGATGGAGTAAACATTAAAAATGGTAAACCTGAAATTTAAAAAATTATTTTCAAAACAAGTTTCAACGTAAACACGATATCACAACGCCACAAAATAAAAATTAAAGTAAATAATAAGTTGAGCATATTAGATAAATAAGCTACAAACTAAAAACAAATAAAAAATCATACAAAGTACCATCTCATAAATGATTTTTTACTCTTTTCCATTTAGGTATCATTTTACCCAATTAAATGGGTGGGGTAATTCAAGGGGAGATAACTCGCTTAGTACTCAGAACCAGAGGTGTCATCAGCCGGTTTTGTAAACTAGAGATTCTAACGATTAATCTGATATATAACTTAAGATGTTTGCAGAACCTTACCAGTAGCACCTTCTCATAGGCTGCCTATCTGCCGTACTATTATTGTTTATTTTCTTTTTAAGACATACTAAATAAATGAGCCGCGACACGAAAAAAACCAACAATGTGGCTGTGCGCCCAGCGCAGACTCAGATCAGCCTGGGCATCCGCCCAGTCTGATCAGAGTCTTCGCTGTCCGCATGAAGGTAGCTTAGACCCTTAGCTACCTGTTAAGCGGTTAGCGAAGAGTCTGATCAGGCTGGGTGGATGCCCAGGCTGATCTGAGTCTGCGCTGGGCGCACAGCCACATTGTTGGTTTTCTCGTGTCGCGGCTCAAATGTAAAAGAGTCTACCAAAGATCAATTGTTATAACGAAAATACAATTGTAGCATTGCACTATTTTTTCTTTCTGTTTTCCAGAAAACAGAGCAAGAAACACAGAAAAAATCAGAAGAATCATCAGATTCTAGTGAAGGTATGTACCTATTATATTAAGGGTCGAGTTGGGTAAATTCGGAGAGCGGGTAAATTCGGACATACCATCGCAAACAGTGAAAATCTAGATGAGACGGCTCATGATCCGTCTCATCAGGATTTTTACTAATTGTCCTGTTATTTTTTTTAGATTCCAAACACCTGAAATATAAAGGAAACAATGTCACTGTCCGAATTTACACGCTGTCCATATTTACCCGAATTTATCCTATTACATATTACACTGAATATTTATGTAATGGCCTCTTCCCTTCTCTTTTTTTGCCTGTCAGGAAATTGTGTTATAACTGTTAGCGGTGATAATGTCTTTTGCTCAGACATTGTCCTTACATAAAAATCATGTAAAATATTTTGGTAAAAAGAAGGAAAGTCTGCTCTTCTTGGTTACAAAGCTATTGCTCCAGTTTGCTATTTTTTTCTCATTTATGAAACTAATGACTGAACTTTTAATAATGGATTCCGAACAGCAGTGGAAAATAAGAGAGCCTGCCGTTTTATTAAGTTTCTACTTATAGTGAAATGATGAAACATTCGTATATTTTCCCGCTGCGGTGCTTTTGTTTATATTTACGTACATATTTTTTTTTTTCATATTGCTACACCTACACCAAATAATATTTTCATTTTCGTATAGAGGCAAACAAAATGGTTTTAAGGGGCTCCAAATAAAGTTCAATTTTGAACGTTTATACTTGAACATGCATTCTAGTTGTTTGAGCCAAGTTAGGAATTGTCCGCACTAGCAAACCTCGTGGATTACCTTATCCGGTATGGAATATACTTATGTAGTACTGTATCCCTAATCAAGCCTTACATTGGGGTGTACTCATTCACTTTAATGCAGATGAGAGTGAAGTCGACGTCAAATCCACAGAAAGACAAGTGAGCGAAGATCAAGAAAGTTATGAAGAAGTCAACTATGGAGGTAATTATATAGTTAACAGTCAGATAATCAAATATTTTTAAAACATGGCCTAAAACTTCTTTGGAAAGTATTTAAGATGGTATGGACGATATTTATGCCTCAAACGTCGAAGAATTTGTTGGTGCATATAACGTCTGTGTTGTCCGTGCGTCTGTCTGTACGTGCATACGTCCGTCTCTTAGTCACACACACCATATTTTAAGGATGTCCGCTGGTGAAAATCATTTATTCAAACTTTTTTTACTTTTGTGTTATTTCAATTCTTCCATCAATATGTAGTCCAAAAATGCAAAATAAAGTATAGGTTAGTGTGGCTTTTTTTTGCAGTACATGCCATGGAAGCTTGTGAGGGTACCCGGCCATTATGAAATGTTTGAGCATAATATGAAAATTTTAAACCATGTGTTTAAATCTTTTAAGAAGAGGAATCCATTGATTGAATAAATAATTGCATGCGTTTCCTCTGACGACCACACAGTGTTGTATTGATTTCAAGCATAATTTGTGCACAGTCTTTTGTTAATCTCCAAAAATTTAAAGAAAGTGTTACCCCACCCCCTGCCAACTTTGGCCTATTTCTGAAGACATAAAAATGAACCCAGGCAACTTTCAAAAAATAGCTACTGAGGATATTAGCGCAATATTTCTGTTTATAACATTATATTGCTAGGGTCTTGTCTAAAGATAATTAAGCAAAAAATAATGTCCTGAAACACTCTGTTGTTAAATAGCACTTGAGATATGTTGGTATTATGATATCTTCTCTTCTAATTGAATATAAGATTAATTGTGGAAAAAAAGACAAAATATTGAATAAATAAAGACATTTCGTTTAAAATTTGACTATACCTGACACAAGGTTTATTATTAAACAAGTTATTGAAGATTTTATATTAAAAACTGTAAATGCCTCGGCAAAAAATGACAAAATTTATCCCTACCCCCAAAAGAATGCAAAATTTGTTTTATTTTGTAATGCTGCACCAAACTGATGAAAAATATCAGAAGCAGATTCTAACTTTTTCTTAAACTTTGATAGTTTATCGTTCAGACAATTATCTTCAGGAAAATTAGTAGAAAAATATAGGTTAGTGTGCAAATAAGAAAGAAAAGTTGAAAATTTTAAGCCTACCCCGTTTTATTTTTGGCTGTGTGGAAATTAATAGAGAAATCACGGCTGCATCTGAATTATCTATCTAGTCCGATGAAAGAATTTTAATGTAAAACTGAAAACAGCCATGTAACTCTAAAATTATAAAGCCTTTTCATAACCAAAGAGTACTTAATAAACAACTAATTGGATTTTAGGCTAATCGAAGCAGATTCTAAGCCACCCCATATAGAAACAACGGCTGCCTGTGTTGGTAAACTACAATATGTTTCTTTCATGTTTATGATAAAATCATTTCCAAAGTCTATTTTCTTGACTTATATTAATATATTCTTAACATGCAGGCAGAAAAATATGACAAAAATAAGCTGTTATATGGAAAACAGTTTTAGAATGGTAATTACCCCACCCACTTCGGGACCCACTTCAAGACTGATCTTAACATGACACACAATCAAGGTAAATTTCTTGATCTGTCTCTGGTATGTGTAAATTTATACATGTATAACTGCTCTTGAATGCATGCTCATGTGTATGATTTGACTCAACAGTTTTTTTAATTTACATTATTTCCGCGCTTGAGCGAGCATGATAGAGAATTGGAAAAAAATGAAATAATTAAATAAAAGGTGAAAGGTCAGTCTTATTTAAAAGGTCAGTCTGATTCTCTCAAACTATCTGTATGTGCCGTAAATTTATTGATACATGTAAAATAGTCTTGGAGGCAAGATACATTTAATACAAGCGTGACACCCAACAGAATTGGTAATCTGCATATTTTCGAGCTTTGGCGAGCAAAAGTTGGAGATTTAAAGGGAAAGCTACATCGAATGCGTGTTTCTTGGGTCCCATTATTCCAGAGAATTGGTTCCCTCTTCTTTATGCAGTAACGCTGGAGTAAACTCTATCATAAAATGTGCAGTCATCGGTTTTTTTTTTCTAAAATATTCTAATTGTCCCGTCCCCCAGCTTGTAGAATACTGTCGGGTAGCATTTTATTGTTTTTCCTAAAATGTTTTGAATCATTGAATAAGCCAGTGTAATGAGCAGCTTGATCTCAGTCTACACGAGTCAACAATGCACTCGATTTGGACCACTGCCCGAGGAAAATAGATAGAAACATATGTCGTGTTGAAGAGAAAAATATAATTTTGCGTAACGTTGAACTAAACTGTCAGTTCAGTGACGTCACAATAACAAATTGGCACGCGCGCATTAATTGACTGAGCGGATACTATGTCTGAGTTCGCATCCAATGAAACAAATCTCTCCACAAATAAGATTCAATAATTTCTACGAAAGCTAGTGTATTTTATGATAATGTTGAATTTCCACAGCGTGCCTCAGAATTGGTCATGCTATTAACAACATGGGGAGACTGAGACCTATAATGCATCATACAGATCTACACCCCAACCCTACTCCGCCAACGCCCAGACGCCCGGGCAGCTCGAGATCTACACTGTTCTATTTCCTTTTCCTCAAACCGTTTAGCCATTTAAAAAGTATCTAAATCTTAAGTTCGAACTCATTTAACCGAAATAAACGTCGACAAATCCGAAATATTTAGATCCAAAAACAGGAAGTGTGATCAGGTGCTCGCGAGTAGTAAGCATCGCCTACCTATCATATATACATATATCTGATGAAAAAGTCAGTGAAAATGAAAGTCCGGTAACTTGACTTGTTTAAAAGAAAAGGCGTGCGTTGTTGTTTGTGCCAGTCCCCACCACCCACCCCTCAAGGTGTGTCGCTGGAACAGACCCCCCTCCCCCTTGCGTCTAAAATTAAATAGTTAAGTGTTATTTTCAGCACCAAGCTATATATAGCCGACATGTTCCAAAAGGAGATGAAAAAAAGAAAAAGAAAAAAAAGAAAACCTAACCTACAGAGACTCAGAGATTGGACAAAAGTGTTCACTGCCGTTAACTTCGGTGCATTTCCACTTACGCTGACAAATTGATTGTCTGAAAAGCACAACATTATACCATGATGAAAATTATACTAATATGTAGATAAATGATTTATGCAATGTAAAAGAAAAATAGCCGGGCCGCGTAGCGCAGTCGGTAGGGCACCTGACTCATAAGTCAGAGGTCCTGGGTTCGATACCCGGTCTGGCCACATACTTTCGTTTCTCCTTCCGCTGATTCAAGAAGGGCAATTGTCAGTTACTGGCGAAAGTATGTTTACTTAGTACTGGTAAACCGCTTAGGAGGCCAGCCCAGGAATAGTGTGGTTACGTTTACTGACCGTCCCGACATGACCTTAACTGTTTACCGTGGACGTAAAGCAACAAACAAATCAATCAATCAATCAATCAATCAATCAAAAGAAAAATAATGTTGTATGTTTGTGATCTCTAGCTGTTCTGGTTGTTCCAATACGCATACATGAAAAGCAATGATATCCATACAATTTTAAGAGAATTTGAGTGGGGCCAAAAAGGGGCCCGTATCTATATATATATATATATATATTTTGCCCAGGTCCTTTACCACAAGAAATCTAATGCTGAATTCTCTGTAAAGCTGTTGATAATATTTAGGGCGTCTAGGGGCGAAGTCCCCAGAAGCCAAAAGCAATTTTGCTGATAACAGGCACCTGGAGATTTGATGTCACAGATGCAGACATTAACTTTACTGATTGGCATGGATTTATAGATTACGTCATACTGTCCTACTAGCAAATAAAGATTTCTTTCTGGACACGAAGCACGTGAAAAAATTTTTTTCGGTAAATGTTTGGAAGACAAGTTTGATCGAATAGTCTAGTCTATTCTAGTCTATCCCATAACCTTACTAGGTCGTTGGGGCACCACAGATGACTTCCAAACTCCAAACAACCCCTTTCCACCTTGTCCTGTCTTCAGTTGCCCTAGTTGAGCTGGCAAAATCCATTCCTGTCCACTCCTTGATATTGTCTTCCCACCTCTTCTTCTGTCTACCTCTTCACTGTGCCCTGAAGAATTGTCTTTGCTAAACCAGAAGACCTTGAGACGTGGCCGAACCACCTTAGTTTCCGTTTCTTGACCAGCGTCAGGAGTTCATCATATTCTCCAATGGCTGCTTGGATCTTCCGGCGAACCTCCTCATTAGTTATATGGTCCTTGTACGAAATGTTCAGTAACCTTCGGTAGCATCTCATCTCAAAGGCCTACGTTCTTTTCTCTAACTCTGCTGTCAAGGTCCACGATTCACAGGCATACGGCAATATGGAAATGACAAGGGAGCGCATAAGTTTCACCTTTGATCCAAGAGATATGAAATTGGTTTCAGCTTGGTAAGAGCTGAAGTGGCTTGTGCAATCCTTGAGAGAACCTCCTGTTTTGAACCCTCATCTGAGACAACTGCTCCAAGGTATTTGAAGCTGCTTACAGTACCCAGCTTTTGCCCCTTTACCTTGATCTACCTCTGGATGCCATCTGCGCTGTTCGTCATCAGTTTGGTCTTCTCAGCACTGATCTCCATCTTATATCTTGTACAGGTTTGGTCGAGACTTTCAGTTAGAGATTCTAGTTCCTGCTCTTCCTCAGCTAGAGCGTCTATGTCATCGGCAAACCGCAATTGGTAATGTTTCTGCCGCCTATGCTTACCTTTCCGTCATGTTCTTCCAGAGCATCAGACATTATCCGTTCGAGAAAAATGTTGAAGAGAAAATGTTGAAGAGGGTGGGTGACAGAAGACATCCTTGTCTTACTCCAACTGTTGTACTAATAGTACTAATCTGAAAATGTAGTAGTAGTGGAGGTGGTGGGAGGGGGGGGGTGTCTGAGGTAGCCCCTCGACCCCTGAAAGCTGAAACTTTTTAATGTAGACGGATACAAAAATTCTGTCCCCAACTCTCATGTGCCTAACAGAATATATTACCTCCCCCCCCCTCCAAAAAAAAAAAAAAAAAAAAATCCGACACCCCATCCCCACTGAATGTACCCGGTTCCCCACATAGTAATAAATGACTTGTCCGTTATAATCATGTCGCTGTGAGCGGGTAACATCAAAACTTACATCAAAACTTTTGAATAGTAAAATACCGCCCAAAGGATAAAGTACTAACCTCAAAGTTTTGATATGGTGTCGGATCTCAAGAATATAGACTATTTTACTGTAACCTGCCTTCGTAGAGGAGATTTGGAGCAGCCTGATGCGTGCACTAATGAAGTCTATTGTAAGCTTTCAGCGCAGTTAGTTCACTAACGACAGAAACTTCACTCCACCACTGTCACTCTGGCCCCGGGGTTATAAAACTTTTTTCGTGCTCAACTCAGCTGAGCATGAAATTTTCTCTGCTGATAAATATGAAAATGCCAACTAATGTTGGCATCTTCATATTCATAAGCAGAGAAAATTTCATACTCAGCTAAACTGAGCATGAAAACAACTGTACTTATCAGTAATTTGCTATTTATTAACAGGTAAATTTTCATGCTCAACTCAGCTGAGCATGAAAAAAGTTTTATAACCTCGGGGCCTGGTTAGTTTTTTGCGCATGAATGTGCTAGCTGTTTGTTGCAGGTGCGCGAAAAACCACTTTTTGTCTGATACCAAAGTAAAATTAAACACACCACTTAGCAATTCACTATAGAGTTTCAGATGAAGTCAGCTGTAGATTCTAATTGACAGCAATATCACACGTCATCATTACGTGTACCAACGAACCTAAACAGAACAGCTGTGCACAGTGTATTTGCAGATATAAGAGAATTTCAGCCGTATGGCTAGGACTAGGCCTGCGTAGCAGAACATATTAGCTGAAGTAAGATTATATCTTCAACAGGCATATTTTTTTATATCATGTCTAGCCCTCAGACTCATTAGAGCTCCTCTGGTCTCTCAGGGATTTGGCCCCTCGCGGCCAAATGTGGGTGGGGTGTATTGTGTCAACTTGCTCCGAAACTCGTAAAGAAAGTCGAATATTTTGTCAAGTAAAACCAGAGACTGTCTGACGGATGGGGTGTCGCATGCCATAGGAACTAAATGCAGTATGGTTAGAGCTCCCAAGAATAAATTTTGCAAATTGTAAAGGCATAGTAAGGCGCCTGGTGTGTGGCCAAATAACGACATCACGGGTACGTGGAACCTAATGTCTCTTGAGCGAATGAAAAAACGGTAGCGCTGGAATGAAAATTATACAACAGCATCCAAAGTTTTTAAAAAGATAGTGCTTTTATATTATTTCTTAATTGTAAGACGGCAAAATTACGACAGCCGACATTTGACATTCCGAACAGTTGTTGGCAGTTCGCGTTGCGCAGAGGTCTCAAATTTGTCACCAGCGGACATCCTTAAGAACCGTGCATGTAATGGTAGTTTTATGAAGTTTCACACGGCTTTACCATTAAAAAAAACTGACCCATGTTTTTTTTTTTGCTGAGTTCTCTTCCTATTTAGACTTATGCCCCATTGGAAAAAATGAAATCTTGCCAGTAAGGCAGCAAAGCATCTAAGCCAGTATTTCAGCTAGGGGCTTGCTTATTAGAAAATATAAGTAAATAGACTGATAAAGTTTTGAACGAATTCCGTCAAATTTATTGGCATTTTGAATTTGTCAACAAGATTATCTCAAAACTTTAATTAGCTAGGGATTTGAAACATAGTCAGGTAATTGTGGATGATGAGTAAATTAACGAATTAACTTTAAAGCAAATAAAGTCAACTTAGTGTCTATGATGACGTGCCGACAAATAATTGAAAACTTAGAAGTGGTCACTGTTGAATCGTCCTTATTTATGAAATTGGGCCCACGCAGGGACCTTTTAAATTGATTTACCTAGATAATGGTTATTTTATAAAAATGTAAATAAGTGCTATAAAATGGAGGTAAGTGCTAAGAATACCAAGCTAAAGGCAAACAGCGCCAATGACATCCAGAGAGAGATCAAGGTTAAAGGGCAGAAGTTTGGAACAGTTACAAGCTTTAAGTACCTTGGAGCAATTGTCTCAAATGAAGGCTCAAAGCTGGAGGTTGGCTCAAGGATTGCACAAGCTACTGTTGCTCTGACAAAGCTGAGCCCAATATGGAAAGATAACAACATATCTCTTGAATTAAAGGTGAAGCCGATGTGTGGTTATCGAAGGTTACTGAACATATCATGCAAGGACCATGTCACTAATGAGGATGTTCGTAGAATGATCCAAATAGCTATTGGAAAATATTACGATCTCCTGACCTTGGTCAATAAACGGATAACGAGCTGGTTTTGCCACGTCTCAATGCCATATGTCTGAGCAAAGACAATTCTGTAGGGTACAGTGAAAGGAAAGAAGAAAAGGTAGGCAGAAGAAAAGATGGGTAGACAATATTAAGGTGTGGATGGGGATGGACTGCCATCTCAAAAAGGGCAACTGAAGATAAGGCAAGGTGGAAAGGGATTGTTGTAAAGTCATATGTAACGATCTAGCAAGGATATGGGATAGACTAGACTGTTTAGGATCAGGAGCCGTATTCATAAAGCCACTTAAGTCGTTGGTATGCGGTTGCTAAGGCTAAATATCTATAAAGGAGATTCCCTACAACAGTTACTATGAAATTTGGTCTGGAGGAACAGTCTTTGTCTTTGTAAGACTGTTCCTCCAGACCAAATTTCATAGTTGTAGGGAATCTGCTTCAAAGAAATTTAGCCTTAGCAACAGCATAGCAACCACTTAAGTCGTTTCATGAATACGGCCCCAGATAACTTAAGTTACCCCCTTCTCTAGAGCTTATAGTGTGATATTAATATATCGACCTTTGTGAACTTAGCCAGTTTTTACTCAAAACTTAATATTGTCGGTTTGAATGACATGTGACTGTTTACCGCCCCTTATAGTATACTCCCCTACCCCCCTCACCTAAAACATGAAAAACGAGTAGAAACATTGCAGTATAAACCCGCCTTTCGTAGACAGCGGGATACAATCTTTTAATAAAGTTAATAAAATTGTGCAACATATGCAATGTGACCGGCAACCGTTTATCTGGAGAAAGTGCAAAACGTTTTGCACCATTATAAGTTTCGTGCTCAAAGTTGTTTGTAGAATTCAGCATCTCAGGGATATTGTGGTAGTACAGCGTATCAAGGATATTGTGGCAGTAACCAAATGCAGACATTTGTTTGAATAGAAGCTGGTTCTTAAGGTCTGATAATGTATTACGACAACCACCTATATGGATACCATTAGTCAATACATTGTTTATTCAAACACGCTTAAAACAAGCGTCGGACTAACCACATTTTAGATTTATCTTTACTTGATTTATCGTTAAGAATATAGACTGCAGCAAGATTGTCAATGTGCAATGCGACGTATTGGATATTTCTATCTGGGTCCCATATTTGAAACGCTAACTCTACAGGAAAATTGCTTCAAAAGTAATTGGAAATTGGTAGAGAGCCATTTGCCCATCAGCCAAAAATAGCACCGAAACAACTGCTCCCGACGCGTCCGTATATGGGACTAAAGAAGGGGAGGTCATCCATTTATCTTTCCGATATCTTAAGCTAGATCCATTGAAATTCTCAGTAAACAACTGCAATGGCGCCAGATCTCTGCTGGCATCTTTATTCAAACTTAGTTTATAATTTGGTCGTGAGGCATATTTTATTAGATCTATCAATCTGCGCAGGAAAGACCCACCAGGTTGTTTGGCAGGACAGGGATCTCCACCTGTCAGACGGCCCGTTGTATCTATTGAGTCCTCGTCTTTGCTTCTTCATGGTGTTAAAATTTGATTAATGTGTTTACCGTGATGATTCATTGACGAGTTAGAGGGTTATCATGCGAACCGAACAACCAACTAAATGTTTTGTACCACTTCAGAAACTGAGGGTGAGGTTGGGCCTGTAAAATCGATTTAAGCCCCCCAGTAATTCATTACTGACCGTTCCAAGGCGGTAGTTCTGTTGTGGTTCTCTGTTGCCTGTTTTTGGTGTCAGAGTTTCTGTGATGTTTTACCTTATGTATGTTCTTATTATTTTTGGTTCGGTTTGGGTTGCTGAGTGGCCACCTTTTGGGAACAAGCTGCTCACTCGGTTGGCCATATGTTCTCTGTATCTTGATTATTTGTAATCTTAGTTGTTTCCAACTATGGTTTGAGGGATGGATTTGGATTTTGATTGTTTCAGTTCCTGGTCTTTGCATACTTTTTACTTTTAACCACGATGCAACAAAAATTAAAAGGCCTTAAATTGATTGAAGTGCACGTAGTTTTATTGTTTTACATTTTTGATGTGTGCCCAAAAGAAACCATAAGATACCTGACATTTTCTAATTTCATACTGAGGCAGGTGCGCTTCAATCTTCAGCGAATCTAACACTAAACCCATAAAAGTAAGGCAATTGCACCGTCCAGCTGTTTTATCATTCTTAATTGGTATCCCCACTTGCTCCGAAAGTGTCAAAAATGTATGTAGTTGATGACAAATATTTGAGTTAGCGGGACTGTGGGTAATGAATGAAATACCCAGCCTACTTCACACCTGAGCTAAACCTATCAAAATAGCCGCTGAACTATGCAGGCCCATGCTTAGGCACTCATCATAATAATACTGATCTGCCCTTTTGAAACCAAGCAGCTCAGGTCCTCGCTGTGCACAGGAATAATCCGATATGCTGACTGTTTATCTGCCTTACATAGCAGAATATAATGCACTTACGTAAGTAACGCGACGTTTGATTGGACAACGTCAAATATTTGCGACAGTATATCCTACTTACTGTCGCAAATCCGACGTCATTACGTAACGTCGCTTCCCATTGGCTGACCGTCTGGTTTTATGTTGCTGAATGCGTTCGCTGTGAGCGCAAAGTAGCACACTATGTGAAAATTGCATTAGAATGGGGATAACTGTATTGGGTGGGTAAATCGTCGGTTTTATGGGCGCAAATTGCGTTTTATGTCTCCGCTGGCGCGTCGCCGTAAAACGAAATTTCCGAAATCAAAACCGACGATTTACCTCCCCAAATGACAATTTTGAATACAGTTATCCCCTAATTACCTGGACCAACTTCAACAGGATCATCGAATGTTTAACAGTGGAAAACTCTTGAAATACGAATTTATTGACCAAACTGCCTTTGGGGTAACTGAAATGCTGGTTTAACCGATATTATCCGGTTCCTGTTTTGGTACGTCTTCAGTCGAGCTCACGTGTATATTTGGGAAGTAGGTCTAATAAAAAGGACCCCCTTACTCGCGCACTGCGATGACCATTTTGAAATAATCTCGGGAAAATCCCTAAAAGATTTTAGAGTTGGTCTATTCCTGAAATGTCTAGGACACTCATAGCCAGTTCTGAAAGCATGCCGAATCCCTGTCTACAGATAATCTTGAAAGATAAACCCTCGTATCCACTTTGTGAAGGGGCTTAATCTAATGGCTGTCACTGGTTTGACCTTTGGTCGTAAGTAAGTAAAAACGAAGTCCCCAAAGATACTATGCCAACCCAATTATTTTATTCATAAAAGAATTTAATGAAAAGCCCTCCGAGATTTGTCTCAGAATCGACAAGTGGACGAAGAGCACGCCAAGCACAACTTCGAACCAGAAGCGCATGACCACCCAACGGACAAACTCCATCGCAGAAACCACGAGCCTAAGCATCCAGAACACGGAACACTGAAACAGAGAAAGCAAAAACGAAAGCACAAAGTGTCGACCATCCGCCCTTAATTGAGCCGCGACACGAGAAAACCAACAATGTGGTTGTGCGCCCTGCGCAGACTCAGATCAGCCTGAGTATCCACCCAGTCTGATCAGACTCTTCGCTAAGTGCTTAAAGGGTAGCTAAGGGACTGAGCTACCTCCATGCGGACAGCGAAGACTCTGATCAGACTGGGCGGATGCCCAGGCTGATCTGAGTCTGCCCTGGGCGCTCTACCACATTGTTGGTTTTCTCGTGTCGTGGCTCAATTGTAATTTTGCGATTGTCTTCATTTCCGTCAATATCGCCGAAATTAAGTGACCGCTATACATAAGTGTTTTACAGTAGCTATTCGGTTCGCGAGAATGATTACTAAACAACCAATAAAAAATTTACGGGGAACAAAAACATCGCGGGTAAAAACCTATGAGGAATCAAAGATGAGACATGCTTCTGTTTGCCGCATTGGCTGTATTGACTGCTGCTTTGCCATTCGAGGCTCAATTTGTGGTTTCCTTTTGCATCTGTATTTCGGTGTTGTTGTTTGACACCACAAGGAACATAAGGTGTCGCAATATTTTGTTTCTGTCTAGCCCTCATGTGTGATTCATGGTATTCATTTCATAAAATCAAATGTTTTAGTGTGCTCTATAAGGCCCAAAATAAATTGAAAACTATTATGCCAAGCTCATTTTATGGCAGAAGGTCAAATTCATAACATTAAGGTAGTTTTTTGGTCGCCTTTTATTTTTATAATTGTGTGCAAAAAAGAACTTGTATCATATGGAGAAAATGTTATCACGTTTCTCCTATTTGCATGCGAAATTATCAACTGCGAAAGAACTTGACAATCTCTTCAGTTTCTAAAATGTCAGTTACATTGTCTAAACGAACTGCATAGGCACATGGCGCACTGGCAAGTGTAAATGTTAATCTGGTCATGTACAGCTCACATTTTCTCTAGCAGCAAAGTTCGTTTTAATGCGTCAGCACAATTTTGGTTATATCAAATTTCCAGCTGTATTAGAGCTACAGATATGAAAGGCTTACGGGGATTATTCATGGATATTATCCTTATCTCTTCATAAAATACATACGTTATGAGTTTTAATGGAACCAACTCATCGAGACGGTTCTGAATAGGGATCACAACATATGTTTCCATTGAGAAATAAGAAATATATCTCAGAATCATTTTAAAAAGAACTTATCTTGAGCTTTGTGTAGCAGAAGTCTCTTTTTCAGGCACTGAAGAAAAAGATGATGATGTTCAAGTGTCTGCCTCATCTGCAGCAAGTCAAAAAGAGGTTTTATTTTCTTTCATATGGCATTTTTGCATTAAGTTGAGTCAGAAGTCTCGCGATATAAAAATATAATGTCATCAGCAGAATTCAACATTTGTTTTATATTATAGCAACATCATCTGGAATTTTGCAATCATAGAACGCTGGAAAATGAAAATGCGTCTGGCTACTCGTATCACTTGCTTAATGTCTTTGAATTTCGACCTTATAGACATTATCATCAGCAGAATATTTACTATTAATAGGTAAAAAAAGGGTAAAGGTTTCCCAAAGCCTAATAGCCGTAGGGGCAGTGGGGGTTAGAGACCCACTTAATCTATTAATAGAGGGTTCAAAAAAATACTGATGGATATTCCGAAGTGATAAGCAATTGTAGTTTTGACATTTGAATGGTTTCACTGACGGCCAAATGCTGAGAGGTAGGCAGGTCAAAATAGTTGTACTCTCCCCCTCTCTGTCGAGCAGTAGGTAGGAAATTGTTTTAATTTCGATACTTACTTGCGATGTGCCATTGCGAATACTATTGTAAGACTCGTAACTAAAGTGAGGAAAACTAGTTTTGTGATATCCCGTTCGCTCCACTGGAAGTCAGAGTAAATGAAAAGACAATGATAAGAAACTGACATAGTCTGTTAGCAGACGCTGCCCGAGGCACCAAACGTTAAAGAAATAAAAATCAAAAGCAAATCATGATAAGCGAATAGCTTAAAGGTCAGCTATTTCCCGGTAGATGGCCGCTAAGCTATTCTAAATTATGTACAAACGGTAAGAGAATAATAGAAAACTGACACTATGTTAACAAGAAAATTTCTTGAATTTATATTCCCCGCCGAAATGGCTGATTTGTTTATGGTTTATTTTAAATTCGACAAAATGTTGATCACTAGTTACCTAGTTACAACTGAAGCTGCAGATTTTAAGTCAAACAAGAGCAAGAATTCTTGTATTAGTGAGACCATTCTAAACAACTTGCATCAGCATCAGCCCACTTTGATTATACATACTCATATCCGGTTTCATTACATTTCATTCACTGTTGCCAAAGTATGGCTAATTTGTGTAGTTTAAATTAAATCAAGGACAATAACTCTTGCATAACTGATGCCATTATAACAAAACTTTCTGTCCACTGCCGTATTATGATGACATATAAAAGTTTTAAGTTTCGTGAAATTCCATATATTGATTATTTAGTTATGACTCAATTTGTCTGAATTAAAGTGATTTAAGGGCATTAAATCATGCACTACTGAAGCAGGTCCAACAAAACTTGATAAGAACACACCTGCTACGATAATACATATTTAGTATAAGTTTCATAGAATTCCATTCATTAATACAAAGCTTGATTTATCAATTTTAAATTCATTCAATGGTAATAACTTATGCACTAAGAATGCCGTTCTATCAAAACTTTATATATACAGAATCACTTTCTTGTTCAGTTCCGTGAAATTCGGATAATTGTTTATTAATTTATGGCTTATTTTACTGTTAAATAAATTCAAGGCGGTAACTCATTAAGTTATGAAGCAGTCTAATCAAACCCCACGTGCATTATCGCCTTATAGTAATTTGTAATTATTCTAAGTTTCATGAAATTCCGATCAGTGATTTCTTAGTTATGGCTCAGGATGGACAGACGGACGGACGGACGGATGGAAAGACGAACGGACGGACATGGACAAACCTATATCACTCCGCCTTCGGAATAATAAAAGTAGTAAACCTCACCAGAAGCACCGCCTTGGAACGGTCAGTAATAAGAAATGGTTAGCATGAATTGGGATCAACAGGCTAAATTACTCCAGCAAGAGCATTTTGTTTTCCTTTGCGAGTTGATCTTTTTTAAGAGAGGAGACAAAACTAAACATGACAGAGTTATTTACCAATAAAAGTATTCTCAACCACTTTTAACGAAGTGAACACGAACTTTGCCTAATAAACTTCAGAATACGATGTGAGCCGATGATTTAAAATTTTTGACAGAATTTACTGATTTGCTTAATTGTTTTCTATTCTATTCTATTTCCTGCAGTGTCGTTGGGACACCACAGTAACAACAATCCCTTTTCACAACGGACAATGTGGCTGTGTATCTTTCAGTGCCGGGGCGGGGCGTCTTACTAATTTTTATAATAGTAGGGCATTCAAGCAGGTGCGAGAGGGTATTGTTTGGATATTTTTTTTATTTTCATTTGTTCTCTCTTCCTTCTTTTTCCTCGTCTCTCTGGTAGACGGCTCAATATAGACTGAAATACTGTCTCAAAGAGCCGTTAAACCCAACACACCCAACTTTTACCAAATAGGTAAAAATAAATGTTTATTTTTTTTCGTATGAGTTGTTCTTATTGTCAGAGTTGGTGCTTTTCGTAAGTTTGTTGTGTTGGCGGTGGTATTTTTGTTGGGCTGAACTAAATCAACTAAGCATCTGATGATCCAAGGCAGAACAAAGGGCGAGGGTTGGTCGACCACAAACCGGTTACCCCCCCCCCCCCACACTACACACACACACACACCACACACAGACCTAATTTCATTACTAGCCGGCGGCACTCCTGTTTTGTCTTCTTGGTTGTTTTATGTGTTGTTTCATGCTATGTCTATTTTTGATGCATTGTTTGTGACGTTAAGGTTAGCCCGTTGACCTTCTACATGGGAAATGGCTGTTAACATGGCTGCCGTTGGTGATGTCTTTTGTGGTTACTAATTAGGTGTTGTCTTTTCCCCACATGGTCTTGGGTGGGATCTGGGATTGAATTGTGACAGTGCCTGAGAATTTTCCTACTTACTTTTCCGCCATTTTGCCGTTATGTATCTAACGTAAATGTTCAGGAACCGACACAGTCGATCGCCACAACCTACCCTAAACATCAATAGGGAAGGCAAACAATACAGAAGACCCCAAAATCAAAACAAGACAAGTGGAATACCAAGATGTCAGCTGTTTGCCAGCAGATAGCCTTCAAGCATTCCCAAGTAACATACAAATGTCAAAGAGTAATATTTACATTTTTGCTGTATTTACTAAAACGCTCTATAGTAAACCATTGAAACCTTATGTAGTTTACATTCCAATAGTTACATTTAGCCACGCGACGTCAATGACGTCAAAATAAACAATGCCAACAACAATCTGATGGACGTCGGCGACGCCATGACGTCATTCACGCTGTTCCGCTGTTAGCAGAAAAAATTGCGTATACATGTTTTACTGCTTCAATTTTAGCGCTTATGTAAGAGTTTTCATCAAGGTTTTGATTGAAACGAATGTAAATATAAGCAATGAACTTAATTTTTCTGATGTTTATCGAAGTGTAAACTACATTGGGTCACTAGCAAAGTAAACATGAACCCGGGGTTCATGTTTACTTTGCTAGTGACCCAATGTAGTTTACACTTCGATAAACCTCAGAAAAATGAAATTCATTCCTTAAATAAACAGCTGACAAACAATGACAATAAGAGTAAACTACAACAGAAGCACCGCCTGGTATCGGTCAGCAATTATTCTAGATAAAACTATATGAGCCGCGACACGACAAAATCAACAAAGTGGCATGTGCGCCTAGCACAGACTCAAATTAACCTGGGCATCCGCCCAGTCTGATCAGAGTCTTTGCTGAGCGCTTAAAGGGTAGCTAAGGGTCTAAGCTACCTCCAAGCGGACAACAAAGAGTCTGATTAGACTGGGCGGATGCCCAGGCTGATCTGAGTCTGTGCTGGGCGCACAACCACTTTGTTGGTTATTTCCTGTCGCGGCTCAATTATTCGCTCGTTTCAGGAAACGTCTCCGCGGGAAACGGAAGTACAAAGCAAAGAGGACCATCATTCATGGTTATTTCAACATACTGAAAGCGCAAGAGTGGAAGAACTGTTAAAAACTGATAAAGTATGCATGACATTTGATATATCAATGAAGAGTTTATCCTTAAAGTCCTCCAGAAACATCCATTACATGTTTTTCCCTCCGACTCATCCGACAAGAAAATCCTCCTCAAGAGCTGACTGAGATTATATCTCAAGCCTAGATCACGAAAGCTGTCTCACTTTGTCATTCATAACATAAACCAGACAGCAATGATGATTTTAACACATTACCGTTTGTTCTGTTGCTTGCAGGATAGGAAATTCACAGCTAGTGCTGCGATTAAGCTCTAATCGTGCTGATTGCATTAATAAGACGGACCGTAGTAATGTTCTAAAAATGCTTAGCATTTAGTGCCTTTCATGTTTTATTAAGTAAACTGGAAGGATAAATAGTCAATTAAATGTATCGGTGTCTGACATTTTGAGCCTTGTGAAGGTCCGATCTTGACGTCACGAAACACGAAATGAGAGTGACGTCATAAAACTTGCGCGTGAAGTTAATTAGATTTCTGCGCACAAATAAACTTCAAAGCGTCACCTGAGAAGAGTGATACAACATCTCTAATGGCGTCTTTTTTTTTTCATTTATATGTACACTCTTTAAGAATCTTCGCTTTTATCCAGATAGTATGTTAATTGTATCCAATTAGTAGAAACCACAAGAAATCGGGTTGGTGTGAATTTCGTTTGCTTTGCAGTAAACCTTAGAGCTATTTCTTTGTTCTTCTCGAAATCTTTTCTGGAAGCATTAATAAATATGAAAATGTGAAAAACAAAATTTCTGATTTTCGCTCCATAAGGCTCAAGATTTCAGACACTGTCACATATTGTAAAGCTTGGCAGGGAGGTTTCAGACTCTTTTTCGGATTATCAAATTTAAAGAGTAACTACACTTCAGGAACTGACTGAATCAGATCCCAAACCCTATCCCCAACATCAAAGGGAAAGATTGACAAAGACATCCCAACAAACAATAAATTACAAGTGATAAGCCGAGTCAGCAGCTCTTTCCCAAATAGATGGCAACTCAGCTATCTTTATTGAACTAAATAATTTAGACCAACAGACGGGTTACAACGGACTAAGCAAATTATATGAAAAACATTTAACAATTATTTTTACCTTTTTTCTATTTTTATGATAGAAGGATTAAACTGAGAACACAATAAATTAAACAGCACCGAACATAAAACAAATGCAACCGCAACAAAAGTACCGCCTTGGGACGGTCAGTAATAACTACTGGGGGGTTTGAACCGGTTTTACTGGGCCAAAACCTTCACCCTCACCCTCCGCTGCGGTGCACACAATTAGTTGGTAGTTCGGTTCGTATGGAGGTCCCCTAACTCATCAGAGAGTCATCACGGTCAACAATTAAGATCAAGAAAAGACCGTGATGAAGCAAGGATGAGGTCTCGACAGCCAAAACGTGTTGAGACACCCGGAGATCCCTGGTGCGTCAGCAACACCACTGGAGTACTGGAGCAAAAGAAGACAACCAGATGAAGTCTACTTCTGTTGTGGTTCCCCAATGTTACCTGATTTTATGTCCTCTCTAGCAATATTGTCACCTGTATAGCTGCCCACTTTCGTTTTGTAATTATAAAGATAAAATAGGTAAAATAAATGTTACTGTAGTTTTTTATTTGTGGTAGCTGAATGACCACCTGTCTGGGAAAGAGCAGTTCATTCGATTTACCGTGCATCTCTTTTGTGAACTGTTGTCACTTTATGTACACGTATATACTTCTTTCCTTTTGGTTTTGAGGACGGGATGTGGGACCTGACTGTACTAGTTCCTGATCATTGCCTATCTTTTCACTTAATTTAACTGGTATTCTGTTTTTGACCTGCATGTCATAACTGAACCGCGACAAGACAAAAGCAACAAAGAAGCATGCGCGCCCAGCAAAGACTAAGATCAGCCTTGGCATCCCACAAGGCTGATTTGAGGCTTCGTTGGGCGCCCATGCCACGTTGTTGGTTGTGTCGTGTCGCGGCTTAATAATGTTTATTCTTCTCAGGATGGACGCTTTGCCGTGATACAAGAGGACGAAGAAAGCATGCCGTTTACACCTTACACGCTTATAGTAGTGCAAAATGGTCAACTAAAGAAGGTTCCAATCATGAAGAAGGAAACGGCAGGAAGGGCGAAATATTCGATTGCCACTTCGAAAGACAAAGTAAGCCAAGCTGGCGCACAATGTTAAATCAACATTGAATCCACGGTTGATTCAACCTTAATTCTACATTGTGTGCCCAGTGGGAAGTTTTGAACTGATTGATTTTTGGATGTGTGGAATTTATACAAAAATTAGCTATAACACTCAGATCAATCAGTTGGTTAAATGACATATGACGGTAAAGCAAATGTATCTGTTAACTGTCCTTTGCTCATATTTGATGTTATCTGTGCTAGTGTCAGCGTAATTTTCTTATAATGCTGAGCTGTATTATACATAAGCGTAAGGTCAAAGGTGTAATACCCTACTATCCCAATTAACTGGCCTTTTGCACGCCAGCTCCTAATATATTCTAGCAGAATTAGCCTGCTTACCATTAATTATATTGGATATCTTTCTCAAAGTAAAAGAGGCCATTTTGCGGATGAATAAAAATTGGGCATCGGGATGTGCTCGCTATTTTAATGTTTAAGGTGTGTGGTAACATCAATACGGCTTTTGCAACTTCTTGTTAGCTTCTCTAGACAACGAAGCCCTTCTAAAAAATCAGTCTTAAAAGAAAGATTATGCTATTGTATCAGCAAATTCTTTCCTTAAAGCGTTAGTACCCATAGAAAACAGAAGCAAAATGAAAATAACAGAGCCGCTTCGCCTGAAACTATAACCATTCACCTTAACGGACGACACAGATACCTCTGAATGCATGCGACTGTTATTATAGCAAGGAATCCTCATGAAAATTGCACATTCTCAACTTAACGTCGAATACATGTACTTTCATTAACACTTATTGTCCAACAAGTTTTCTCGAAAATTTTTCTACGATACAGTTTATGAATTCCCTCACTACGAATTTACGGCTACGCCTTATCTGGCCCCATTAAAGTTTCAAATAGATTGGGCCATCCCATTAAATTAAATTCTTTCTTATGCCTATCTTTTATGCTTATTAGAGTTTTATAAGATTCTATAAAGTACGTGAAATATACACACACATTTCTTTGTATAATTTCAGAAATCCATCGACGATCTTTCTTTAACGCTTATTGTCGAACAAGTTTTCTCGAAATTTTTCTACGATACAGTTTATGAATTCCCTCACTACAAATTTACGGCTACGCCTTTTCTGGCTCCTTAAATTTTCTAATAGATTGGGCCACCCCATAAAATCAAATTCTTTCTTACGCCTATCTTTTATGCTTATTAGAGTTTAATAGAATTTTATGAAGTACATGAAATATACAGACATATTTCTTTGTATAATTTCAGAAATCCATTGACGATCTTGTTACTTACTTCCAGTCACATGAAATAAGGGGACTAAAGCTTAAATTAAAAGCACCAGAGTGAAAATCGAGTTAATATACTTCCAAGCAATATCATATCGAGAATTCAAAGACGAAAGGGCCACCTCATCTGGATCTACCTTTTGACGTTTAAAGGGTTAAAATCAAAGACGAAAGAGAATGTATTTCTGCAGAAGTGCTACTTCGTGTTAATTGGTGATGTTAAGCTATATATTTGTTATGCGATCTGCTTGTTTCTGGTGAATAGCCTATTGTTTGCCTACCTGCTCAGTGACAGTCAAAATAAGCTCTGAAACGTAATAGTTTGCTCCACTACTTGAAACAAAATTTGCTTACCTTTGTAAACCTAGCATAGACTATGAGGCAAACCCATGCATCTTGAGGCATTGCCAGCTGTATCTGGCAGCTGATTAAGCAAGCTTCCTCCTTACTTTTGGTAAGGCATGCCAATCTCGCATTTTTGCCCTTAACCAGTTAGAAATGAAAATGAAGATACATCATTCGAATCTTAAGTTTGCAATCTAGTCTTTAAATTTCATAATTGAATATGATACAGCTTGGAAGAAAATGTTTTTGAAATTTCGCAGACGATATTTTTGTCGTTTGCTTTATTTGCATGAATAAAATTGACGTGTTGACCTGTTGATCGTACAGGTCAGCAAGGGATATATTCTCTCTGTCCAGACGGTCTGGTTAAAAGGAACATAGAAATTAGCTGCATAAGGCATATCTGTTGAGTCCTCGTCTTTGCTTTTTCATGGTGTTGAAATTTGATTTATGTGTTTACCGTGATGATTCATTGACGAGTTAGAGGGTTATCATGCGAACCGAACAACCAACTAAATGTTTTGTACCACTTCAGAAACTGAGGGTGAGGTTGGGCCTGTAAAATCGATTTAAGCCCCCCAGTAATTCATTACTGACCGTTCCAAGGCGGTAGTTCTGTTGTGGTTCTCTGTTGCCTGTTTTTGGTGTCAGAGTTTCTGTGATGTTTTACCTTATGTATGTTCTTATTATTTTTGGTTCTGTTTGGGTTGCTGAGTGGCCATCTTTTGGGAACAAGCTGCTCACTCGGTTGGCCATATGTTCTCTGTATCTTGATTATTTGTAATCTTAGTTGTTTCCAACTATGGTTTGAGGGCTGGATTTGGATTTTGATTGTTTCAGTTCCTGGTCTTTGCATACTTTTTACTTTTATACATACATGTAGGTAGAGGACCTTAAGATGATTGAAGAAAATGCTTAATCATTGTCCCGAAAACAATAAGCTGGCTTCATATAATATGTTCTGCCTTATACAAGAAAAATGTAGTTAGTTACTCACGCTGAGACGGCTGACAATTAAAAAAAAGAGAAAGAGACAAAAAAAAAGGTTAAACTTGTTTTTTTTGCCTTGCTGCTTTTTCGAAACTTCCTAGTGATTTTTAGAAATGCTCATAACTGTTAGTGAATTTTAGATTGTGCACTTGTAGCCTTCTGTTCTCTAATTCTTTACTTATGTCTGATAGGTTATAGCAAGTCTGAAGCTCTTAAAATGAAATATCAAAAAGGCAATTTTCTGCGCGGAAATCTAAAAAAATAACTTCAAATTTGAAAATGTTCCTACCTATGAAGGTACTTATATGCATTTAAAAGAGCGTCCTACCAATTATCTCTTTCTCAAATTGTAAGATAGACCAGATGTAAACGGTAGCTTTTTCTCAAATGCCTGACCATGTTTATGCTGCATGTATACTAGATGCATTCATTGAATATACACATAGGTAGGGCAGTTAAACCGATATCATACTTACAGTATAAACAAAATACTGTGACCAAGACAGATCTGTAAAGTGAAATTGTTTTACCGTAAAAATGGACTCTACTGTGTTGTTTTGTCAAGTATTTGGACACATGCTACATCTTTTTTTTTATCTGCACAGCCTGGTAATGAGCAAAAAATTGGAAAAAAATAATTGCTAGGGCACTCTTCTTAATGCATCTAAGAACCTTCAGACCGAATTTCATTTTAATAACGACGGCTATTTTTAAGATTTTTGCGCACAAAATACCCTTTGATCTTTTCTTGTATAAACCTTTTTCAACCTCAACAATTCATGTATATTGGAAATTTGAATTGTGAGAAACAAACTGAAGAAAGCATCTGCTATGTTTTGGGACCATCTATTGTATTTTCAGCATTTTATGCTTTTTTCGCCCCAAATCAAAGATTTTTACCACCTTGAATTTATCTAAATAACAGCAACTTTGACCTTGACCTTCACCCTACCACCCAGATACACGAGCTCGTTCATGGCATTGTCATACTCGATATTTGTATAAAAAATATCAAATCAGTTAATAAATAACTTAAACTCTCCATTATCACATGTATATCTGACTTGTGATCAAGCAAACAATAAATATGTTTGTTTTGGCCCAACCCTGTAGCCGACTCAGTGGCTTGACTGCTCTAAACAAGGGACGGAAACTTATGATTAAGATACTGTTTTTATGCTTTGTTATTTATATAATCCATGTACAGTATATTTTCAACTTTACAGCATCAACACTTACCCGAGTTATGATTGACAAAACTTTCATGCATTTTCCCTTATAACCATCCTATAACCCCATCCCTAGCCTGATACAGTTGTCAAACCCTGGACTCCGTATAAACTTTTTCATATTTGATCATTATGCACAAATTCTAACTCTCCAGGGCAAGAAATTGTACCAAACTAATGACTTTATTCCCATTTTGCATGTGTTCAATAAAACCTGTTATACATTTTGAGCCCCTGGTCCCCTCAGAGGCAAGCCTCAAGGACAACTCTGCCATGGAGTCAAAGATGCTGGTCTGGGTAAACACCATTTAAACTTTGTAGCATAAAAGGTATTAAAGTTATGAGATCCAAGAAAAACTCGGTTTTGGATGGGATCTGGGATTGAATTGTATCAGTTCCTAAGGATTTTCCTATTTACTTTTTCTTTTGCACCAAACTATGCTTTTACAATGATTCCTAGTCCAATGGCACATAAAGATAATCACATTTATTCAACACGAACCTATATATAAAGAGCTCATATATAGCGATAACTTGACGACACTTGTAAATAATATTTTCTTTTCGTCTTGACATGTAAACATTTAACACGTAAAACATGCACTTTACAGAAGACAGTGATTTAAATTATGATAAAACCATTAAGGAATTAACATGACTACTGTTCGCTTCCTTGGTCCATTTTAGAGGTTAAGTCTACTGAAAAAAGGAAGTAGACTTAGACGTGCAAAAGAGAGTAGAACAATATCAAAACTACTCTGTCAAGAATTTCAGTCACTTCATGATAATTCCTCAAGAATAAGTGAAGTGCATAAACATGTAGATGTATTAAAGTGTCTCACCAACGCAGCTGCACAGAAAGAACAAAAAAGGTTTTATCAAAAGTCAGGCATGTTATCTCAAAATTATCATCTAAAATCTCCCTTAACAGTAACTGGGGCTCAGGTGCCAGAAGAAACAAAGAATCCTTAATTTTATCACTTGATCTTCTAGAGAATCTTAACCTATGGGCAACTACAATTTCAGCTTTGTTGACTGCTCCACATTTCACACATACAGGCTTTGACGTAGAGTGAATAATCGGTTAACACTCATGCTCATAAATCGACTTTCTGTACCTTAGAAGCTCCCTCCTCCTTGCGAGCAAGTACTTCTTCAAACAGTGTGTCAATATAATCTGAAAATAAATGCAGTTAATTGTGGTGAGAAAATACTGAAGGTGAATGTGTACACTTTCATCAGAATCATCTGAGTACACGTTCAGGAGAGGCGATTCTGCCAATTTTTATTTTCAACTCCTTGTCTATGGGGGTAATCTCTTTAAGAACTTGCGCCCCTAGGACCAAAGTAAAAAAGATAGACAATGATTAGGAATTAATATAATCAAATCCAACATTCCGCTCTCAAAACCATCAAGTCCTTTCGTTTAAGGGTAGACTCCATTATGGGAGCACTTTATTATCCAGGGAAGCAAATGGAAACCACAAAAGTCTTTCCAACCCCGCTCCGACATAGTAAAAATCAAGGAATAAACTTGGAGGTGTAGTTTAGCGTAACCAGAAATGCAAAGATGCAAGATGGCAACTAGAACTGTCGGGAAATCCACCTATACCCGTTTTGCAGCTTTAGTAAAATGGTACTATTTTCATTAAATGCAGCACTGAGAAAGAACTCATTGCATCATGTGTACCCAATATCAAATACTCTTCTTACATCGTCTCTGTGAAATACAGAATGAAAAATAATTCAAATGGACCGAAAGCTAAATCAATAAATACATGAAGGACATAAGTCTTTATCAATCGATATACCAAATACGAACATTCAAACTTGAGGGGTAGCTGATAATTCTGTTTTGAAAAATTGAGATATGCAAGTAAGGAAAGAAAGAAAAAAGAAAATCAAACAAGCAAATTCGACGAATTTATGTCCCCCGCCTTGGAAACTAGGTCTCCACTGTATAAACACTAAAGTGTTTGAGCTGGAAAAGCGGCTAAGTTAAAAATGTGAAAAAAGTAATAAAAAATGATGTGAGGATTATATCCAAACCACATGCATATCTTCAGACCATGATCAAAACACCTGTGAAGTTTCAAAGGAATCGGCTTAAAACTTTAGAAGAAGTTGCACACACAAGGTACCCACTATCTATTCACTTTGATAGTAAAAATGTATGAAAAATGGCTAAGTTCAATTTGCGAAAAAAGTAATAAAAAATAATGTGAGAATTATATCCAAACCACATGCGTATTTTCAGACCATGACCAAAACACCTGTGAAGTTTCAAAGGAATCAGCATAAAACTGTATGAGGAGTTGCGCACACAAGGTACCCACTATCTAGTCACTGTGATAGCAAAAACGCCTAAAAAATTACTAAGTTCAACTTGTGAAAAAAGTAACAAAAAATAGTCTCAGGATTATATCCAAACCACATGTGTATCTTCAGACCATGACCAAAACACCTGTGAAGTTTCAAAGGCATCGGCATAAAACTGTTGGAGGAGTTGCGCACACAAGGTACCCACTACCTAGCCACTTTGATAGTAAAAACGCCTAAAAAATTACTAAGTTCAACTTGTGGAAAAAGTAACAAAAAATAATCTCAGGATTATATCCAAACCACATGCGTATCTTCAGACCATGACAAAAACATCTGTAATGTTTCGAAAGAATCAGCATAAAACTGTAAGAGGAGTTGCGCACACAAGGTACCTACTACATTAGGGGGCCGGAAGGACGGAAATAAGGACGGAAGGACGGAAAGACGGACGGACGGAAGGACGGACGGACGGACGGAAGGACGGAATGCCGAAAACTATGTCCCTCCGCTTTTCTTCGAAAAGGCGGGGGACAAAAATGTTAGTATGAGAGGTAGGTTCTCAATCACACAATACAACAAGTCATCATCAACTTCTATACCAAATCTGAATACTCCAGCTTGGACGGTTGCCAAGAAATCTGTGATGAAAAAACTCATTTTTAAAGTATGGAGAAAAAGATAATCTAACAAACCCAGAACAAATAAGTCAGAAAAGGATGTTTACAATCACATGATACAATAAGTCATTATCAATCTGTATACCAAAAATTAACATTCTGCCTTTCATGGTTGTGGAGCAATCTTTGACGAAAAATTGCATATTCAAAGTATTGAGAGAAATAAAATCGGACAAATGTAGGGAAAATAGGCAGGAGAAGGCTGGTTCTCGATCTAATGATACAACGAGTCGTTATCAACCTGCACACCAAATATAATCACTCTAGCTTGCATGGTTGTAGAGAAATATTTGGCGAAAAAATTCATTAGTCAAAGGTTGGAAAAAAATCAAACAAATACCGGGAAGAAAAAGAAGAAGACTTGTTCTTAATGACACGATACAACAAGTCATCATCAACCTGTACACTAAATATCTTTTTTTATCTTGCATGGGAGAAATATTTGATTAACAAGAGCTTAGCAAGCAGCGCATAATACGCCCGTTTCAGTGTCATGAAGTAATTACAGTACGAACAAAGTTGTTTATAGAAGGATGGACAGGCAGACAAACACGAGAAACAACTCTGTAATTATTGAGTGCAATGTTATTAAAACATCAGACACATCAAATACTATTAGTATACCAAAAATTAGCTTCCAAGGAAAAGCAGCTATGAAGTTGAGAAATGCTAAAGTCAAACATGGGAGATAATTCATAAACTAAGTAAATTAGAGTACCTATTCTTAACGCTGATACATTGCCTTGACAATATACAACATCACCATGTCTTGTTAAAATATTTCAAACAGTTAAGGAGCTACTTAGTAAGCCAGTAATTTATGCAAGGGCACATAATACAGGAAGTAAGTAAGCCAGAGTTGTGTTTTTGCTCATGATACATTGCCCCGTTATTATACACATTCCTACAAAGTTTCAGTAAAATATTTCAAAGGGTAAAGGAGTTACGGAGTAAAAACAAACTAATCAAAGGAAAATCACTCCAAACTTAAGAAATGGGGAGCAACAATTCTTACATGTGACACACCGTCTAGTAATTATACATATTGTTATAAAGTTTCATCAAGATATCGGAAATGGTTGCCAAGTTATGATATGCACAATATTAGTATACACAAAAATAACCTGCAAAATCTAATCAAAGGAATTCAACTCAAAAATGAAGAAAATGAGAGCAACCTTTGTTATAAGCGACACATCGTCGTACCTTCATACTTATTGCTATAAAGTTTCATTAAGATATTCCAAACGGTTATCTAGTTATGGCGGGCATAAGACTAGCTGGGAAAATATAATCAAAAGGGCATAATTTGGAAACTAAGAAAGGGGGTGCAACCGTTCGTGTACGCGACACTTTGCCCAAACTTAATATATATTCCCACAATTTTTCATGAAGATATCCCAAGCGGTTACTGAGTTATGGTGCGCACAAGAATGTTGTCGGACGGACAGACGGACGGACGGCGCCATAATACGTCTGTTTTTTTTTTCAAAACGCGCGTATTAAAAGGGGACAATGGGATGGACAGAAGGACGGACGGACAGATGTGAACCGGTATATCCTTTATTAAGCCGGGACCTAATGACAAAAGCTATGTATACAAAACGCTGGTTTTGCTGTGTGACATAAAAAGCATGATCACACATGAAAGTTCAGCTAATCCATTATGACAGTTAGGGTAATCATCACAAGTATATGGCTAAGTCGGATTTATGTATGACATCTTTTCCCAAGTAATTCCTGAATACAAGTAGTAAGTTTGACAATGCTGACAGATAAAGAAAGATAAACTTTGCAACTTTGCTTCAGATTGCTCTTATGTGTTTTGAGATGATATGTATACAGCATTTTTCTCCCAAAAAGGGGCAGTGACTCTGATGTTAATGGTGTGATCGCGCCATCTTTCAAACTTAGTTGAGATTTTGTAGCCATTAAATTGACGCACATGTTTATGATTGCTAAATATAAATGTAGCCTGTATGTCAAAGGCTGACCAAGTGCCTTGGTAGCTTAGTTGGCAAAATGCTCGCACGGTAAGCGAGTGACCCTGCGTTTTAATCCCGTTCGAGCCACGATTCCCTTGGTTATTTGGTTACTTAGTGTGGGTTCACGGCTCGGGCAGCAAGCATCAAGAAGTGCATGCCTCATTGGTATCACTGGGACTCCGAGCAGATTCGAGGACGAATCTAATTAAGCAGGGGGAAATGTCAAAGTTCGACCAAGTTGCTCTGTAGATCAGTTGGCAGAGTGCTTGCACAGTAAGCAAAAGGGCCTTGGTTCGAGTCCCGGTCTGGCCACGATTTTATCTCCCCTGTGACATGTATATATTATAATAATAAAACAGTATACAACAGTGAAATCGTGTTGAATACGGCTATTTATGCGGTATGGCCCAACTTCTTACTTATGAATGTTTTCTTTGCCCTTAAAGGATCTAAACTTTTATCATTATTTACAGCTGCAAATGTGGCCCAGCTACGTTTGAGCTGGAATTCTAACTCAGACTTAGCTGGGCCTCGTATAAATGATGACATTACCGTATACGTAGTTTATACCTAGTGATTGATTGATTGATTTCTTGCTTAACGTCCACGGTAAACAGCTAAGGTCATGTCGGGACGGTCAGTGAACCTAACCACACTATTCCTGGGCAGGCTTAGACCTCCTAAGCGGTTAACCCGTACCAAGTGCACATACTTTCGCCAGTAACTGACAACTGCCCTTCTTGAATCAGCGGAAGGAGACACGAAAGTATGTGGCCAGACCGGGTTTGGAACCCAGGACCTCTGACTTATGAATCCGGTGCCCTACCGATTGCGCTACGCGGCCCGGCTATAGCTAGTGACAAGTAGTCCTAACGCAATCAACATAAACGAAACGTTGCAAATATTTGACAATACTTCGAGGTATTCTACGTAGTACTGCGCATTATCTACGCTTTCCTATGTCTTATTTCGTTTGGCTATGTTTTCTCTAAGTATTATCAAGTTTCGGTAGGTTTTGCAATACCTACGAAAACGTCACTTCGACCATATCATCCCGGACATTACCTAGTGATCCCTAATATGAACGTTCTGAATCATAGCAGGATAGTAAAATGCTCTCGTCCCTTCTGAAAACGTTGCATAAGCCGTTTTATAACCAGGTTACACGTCGTAAATCGTAGTTAACCGTATCGGAAAGGTACTAACAGTGTAGTGAAACCTAGATCCGTACAAAACGGCACATATTTTATTTTGCAAAACGTAGGTGCGGTAAACGGAGTTAAACCAATACGTGACAGTTAGAATAAGGCTTCATGCTATAATCATGAAGTCAGTAACGGAACTTGTGTAATTATTTGTCTTTGGAAGTAAAGTATCACTTACTGCATATTGCTGGGACCTTGATTTATCTGGCCACTGGATCACATTGCTTAAACTTTGGTTTACAATCATCACCTTTGATCTTCTGCTTTCGTCACATCCCTTATTACTGCTTGAATTTCCAGTACAGTGGAGACAGGCTACCTTCGATCTAAAACATACAAAACACTAAGAAAGTAGTTGCACACACCAACAGCAGGTCTATATATTGCCTGAGACAATTACATAGATTATTGTTGTTCACTGAGAGAGAATAAATAAGTCGCCGGGACAATTGTTGTAATTAATATAAACATATTCAAACCAAAATAGTGCGACGGACGAACGTTTCGTTATTGAACTTCTTCAGTGTCGCAAACCCTAAAACTGGCTCATTAACAGGGTCGATGATCACGCGTTTTCTTGCGTCATCTTTACGTCATTCAGAGCGAGGAAGCCCCGAGAATTCTTCAAGTTTTAGTTTGAAGTCATAAAGACCGTCAGACGATATTCGCGATTTTATCGTGGCTCCTATAATTTTTATATTTAATCATCCCCCAACATCCGAAACCGACAGTAGTGTGTGACACATTAATGATGTTGTTGCTCCAAAACTGGGGATGGTTAAACGTGAAAACAAGTGAACTTAAAGTACTTACATGCACGCATTCATTGCGCTATATTCTATTATACTGCATTCGGCAGCAAAGCTGTATTTTGAAAAAAATCTAACCTACTAAACAATCGTTGTACTGGAATTCTCAGTATTTCCTGTGACGTGAAAACCACGTGATCATCCAACGTGATTAAAGAAAAAAAACAACAACTAGAAACATGGTAACAAAAAGGGCCCTGCTTTTAAGAAACTGTTGACGACATTCAAGTCATATGTCCCCAGCCAGAAATAACAATACCAGCTTTTGTTTATCATGTTGTTCTTTTATTTTGAATATGTTGTTTGAAATTAGGCCTCTGGTAGTGTCATTAAGATATGAACCAAATACAACATCTTGATTGATTAAAACATGGGCAACACCTCTGTGAAGCAGAAAACTGATGTTACCATTCTTGCATTCTGCACAGCTTCAGATCATCTGATGATGTTTTATATTTGTACCAAGTTTTAAAAATAAATATCTTCAAAGGCTTTAAAGTTATAGAGCGGACAAGATCTCCGTACCATAAATAACAAAGGGTTATAATTCTATTCTGTTGATAATGAAGGTGTAGTTATGGTTCTTATTCTCTGCACATTGTCTGATGATGTTTATATTTGTACCAAGTTTTGTGAAAATATCTTCAACAGTTTTAAAGTTAGAGAGCAAACACATTTTCTAGAATGTAAACTACAAAGGGGAATAATTCTGTAAAAAATGTAGATGAAGTAACACTTCTTATTCTCTGTTCATTGCCAGATGATGCTTCATATTATGTACAAGTTTTATGAAAACTTATGAAAACATCTTTGATGGTTTTAAAGCTATAGAGTGGACAGGATTTCTATATTTAAAATTACAAAGGGGCATAATTCAATAACAAATGTAGGCAGAGTTAGGGTTCTTGTTCTCTGCACATCCTCTGATGATGCTGTACAGTTGTACCCAGTCTTGAGAAAATATCTCTAACGGTTGTAGAGTTAAAGAGCGGACACGATTTCTATACTCAAAATTACAAAGGGCATAATTCAGTAAAATATGTAGGCAGAGTTATGGTTCTTGTTCTCTGCACATCATCTGATGCTTTACATTTGTATCAAAGTCTCAGGAACATATCTTTAATAGTTTCAGAGTTATGAAACTGACACGATTTCTGTACTCAGAATTACAAAGGGGCATAATTCATTAAAATAATGTGGACAAAAGTATGGTTCTACTTCTCTCACATCATTTCATGAAGTCTCGTGCAAATATATTTAAGGGTTTCAGAGTAAAGGAGCGGACACGATTTCTGTACTCAAAATTTCATAGCAGAATAATTCAGTAACAAATGTAGGCAGAGTTTGGGTTTATGTTTTCTGCACATTGTGTGATGATGCTTGACATTTGTATCAAGTCTCGTGAAAATATCTCTAACGGTTTGAGAGTTATGAAGCGGACACGATTTCTGTACTCAAAATTACAAAGGGGCATAATTCTGTAAATAATGTAGGCAGAGTTATGGTTCTTGTTCTCTGCACATTGTATGATAATGCTTTACATTTGTACGAAGTCTCTTGAAAATAACTTCAACGGTTTTCGAGTTATGGAGCGGATACAATTTCTGTACTCTAAAAATTTCAAAGGGGCATAATTCAGTAAAAATGTAGGCAGAGTTATGGTCTTTGTTCTCTGCACATTGTCTGATGATGCTTTACATTTGTAACAAGTCTCCTGAACATATCTCTAACGGTTACAGAGTTATTGAGCGGACACGATTTCTGTAATTAAAATTTCAAAGGGGCATAATACAGTGAAAAATGTAGGCAGAGTTATGGTTCTTGTTCTCTGCACATTGTCTGATGATGCTTTACAATTGCACTAAGTCTCGTGAAAATATCTCTAACGGTTGCATAGTGATTGAGCGGACACGAAATGATGACGGACGGACGGACTGACAGACGGTCGGACAAGGTGATTACTATCGGGCCTCCGCAGATTTCGTCTGGCTGCTTTACATTTGTACCAAGTCTCGTGAAAATATCTCTAACGGTTTTAGAATTATTGAGCAAACACGATTTCTGTACTCAAAATTTCAAAGGGGCATAATTCAGTAAAAAATGTTGGCAGAGTTATGGTGGTTGTTCTCTGCTAATTGTCTGATGATGCTTTACACTTGTATCGAGTCTCGTGAAAATGTCTCCAACGATTTCAGAGTTATTGAGCAGACAGACGGACAGACAGACGGACGGACAAGGTGATTACTATAGGGCCTCCGCAGACTTCGTCTGGCGGGGCCCTAATAAAGGAACTGGTTTGGAGATTACAGCTAGACTGAAATGTGATGTATTGTGTGAAGTATAAACGTAACTTTACCATAGATAGTGCGACAGACGCGCGTTTCTGTACTTAACTTCTTCAGCGTCGGTAAAACCCAAGTGTTTGAACAGAAAAGTTGATGGGTAGATTTCGGCAGGCAACGAACAGCCCTCTCCGAGCCATACTTACTGACGCATTCTGTAAACATGGTAACCGTAGACATCAGTCAAGAGACGCCTTTGTATTAACGTGCAAGCGCAGGCACTCCCCTCCAAGCCACCTCAACCCCTGCGTCTTGAAAAACGAGACAGACAGGGGCATCAGGAAGGAGATGATCTGATCGATGCAGAAAGGACCTAAAAAGCCAAAATAATCCAAAAGAAAAGAAGCCAAACTCTTTGTTATGTTAAGGCTAGCTCTGAAATTAAACAATTGAAAATACGTTACAACAGATATTTAATGTTTTACTTATAATGTGTTCTTATTGTCAGGGTTGGTGGTTTTTGTAAGAATTTTGTGTGGGCGGTGGTTGTTTCTGTTGGGTTTAAGTATCTGATGAACCAAGGCAGAACAAGGGCGAGGGCTGGTCGACCTCAAACCGGTTAAGCGCCCCACTTACACACAAGCTTGTTAAACATATACAAGGAATTTGAGCTTAAGACCAATTTGTGCACCGTACAACCTAATCCTCTCCTGCCTGATTCATGTACGTTCTACTGTTCTTGTCTTTCTTATTTTGTTGGATCTGTTGTAATTTAGAGTAAGCTAAAATTGAGTGATCCAGTATAGAGTAATCAAAAATTACATTCCTTTCCACTCCTATTTACTGTCATTAATACATGGTTTACGGTCAAACTGTAGGATAGGTCACAGCAAAAATCATCGAATCTCATCAAATTCTCTACTTATACGGTTGTCTGGTTTTAGCCTACTTATACACATAAAATTTCATAACCTTCTCGTGCAGCTTCAATTTAAAGTTCTTTCAGAAAGGAAAATACAGCAAGTACAAGCTTACCTGCCTTCTATACTCTGATAGAAGAAATGTACGGTTTGTGTAGTAAAGTAGCAAGCTGTAAGTCTGCTCTTCAGGAGCTAGGTTTCTTATGCCTTTCAAGAGATACTGTAAAACACTTAAATTTGGCGGCAGCAAAATTTGGCGGTTTCTATAAACGGACCTTTTGGCGGATTTTTATTTTGGCGGTTTTGCGATTTACAAAAAAAAGAAAGCAAAAGAAAAAAGAAAAAAGAAAGCAAAAGAAAAAAGAAAAGCAAACGGAGATAGACGCCATAGTCTTATAGCCCATTTGAGTCCTAGTTCCAAATCGTCAATCTCTAATTATGTGACTGATTGCAGTGATTACAATTCCATGCTATCATTATAAACAAAACTGTTTACATTATACCGGTTATTGTGTTGCTTCTGATTTAATTAAATTGGCTTAGGTACTTAGTAGCTTGACATAAACATCGATACACTCCGTTTCGCCTGTGTGTTTTACTAGGACTTTGTTTCTACCAAAGCATATGATGTGATATTATGATGGAAGGAATATATCTCTCAGTGGTAGATTTTCCCCTGGAACGGCAGCTTAATTGGCGGCATTTTAATTTGGCGATTTTACTCTTTTCCGCCAATATCGCCAAAATAAAGTGACCGCCAAATATAAGTGTTTTACAGTAGTTATTTTTCTATGACGTCTCGGAGTGCCTTGTGTGGTTTTGATTCTAGAATGTATAAAAGCATGTGCATATGAACAGTTTGTCCCATCTTTAGAGATTGATAAGTCCAAATAAAAGATTATATGTGTTTACGGTAACTCGACCCCAGCTATTTCTCCTTGTGAAACCTAGCAGCTGTCTTTCTTGTTTTCTCAAAAAAGGATACTTGAAGTAGTGGTAATTCTGACCTAGAAGCTTAGCCTTTTCAAAGGAATGCCTTTCTTAAAGGCTTCTTTTTCTGAAATTGTCGGCCGAATCGTGTGCATCCTATGGCCTTCCGTAATTCTGGTTACATATTTAAGCAGAAAATAAAGAGAAGAAGAAGAAAACAAGATGGCCATCAGGCCCTGAATCGCTCAACTGAACAATTGGCAAAGTGGCTTTTTTGTATGTCTGAAAATGTCAAAATATGAATCTTGGGTCAAAACTCAAAGAATGACCCTGACCTCGTGTACTGATAAATCCTCATGTACTCATTAAGACAACCATATATACCATTTCTTTAGGCCAAAATCTTCAAAACTTTCCATGAAATCTTTTGTTCTAGCATTTTCCATATTTGACCATGCCACAAAAAAAGGTCAAGGTAAACCCAAGGTCATCATTTGAACAGTCTTGGTAGTTCTCTAGTTGTCCATGCTACATACCAAGTTTCAAGGCCATAGGTGTATTGGTTCTGGAGAATTAAAATATTAAAGGTTTATACTATAAAAGGGTATGGTGGCCATGTTGGTCATGTGACCTGGACCGTTTGAACATATTTTATTTCAATCAACCCCTGGAGGCTCTGTATGAAATGTGTTTACGATTGGCCCAGTGGCTTTTAAGGAAATGTTTGAAAATGTCAAAATATGAGAGATCTGGGTCAAAAGTCAAATAATGACCTCGACCTCTTGTACTCATAATTCTTCATGGCCTAATTAAGATGACTGTGTATATCAGTTTTTAGGCTAAAATCTTCAGAACTTCCCATGAAATCTTCTAGCATTTTCCCACATTAGACCTTGCCGTAAAATAGTCAAGGTCAACCCAAGGTCATCATTTTGAACAATCGTGATAGTACTGGAGTACCCAATGCTACATATCAAGATTCAAGGCCATCGGTCAATTGGTTCTATGGAAGAAGATTTTTAAACTTTTAACCATATATGGGCATGGCGGCCATGTTGGTCGGGTGACCTGGACTGTATGAATAAATATTTGTTCCCTCAACCCCTGGAGGCTCTACATGAAATTTGGTAACAGTTGGTCCATTGGATTTTAAGGAGGTTGTTTGAAATTGTCAAAATATGAGAGTTCTGGATCAAAGGTCAAAGAATAACCTTGACCTCTTGTACTCACAAATCTTCATGTATTCATTAAGATGACTGCATATCCCAAAAGTTTCGGCTTTAATCTAAAAAATTTCAGTGACATCTTATGTTGTAGCATTTTCCCATATTTGACATTGCCGTTAAAAAGGTCAAGGTCAACCCAAGGTCATAATTTGTATTATCTTGATTTTAGTACTTAAGTACCCAATGCTACATACCAAGTTTCAAGGCCATCGGTCATTTGGTTCTGGAGAAGAAGACTTCTAAAGGCTTTTACCATATATGGGCATGGCGGCCATGTTGGTCATGTGACCTTGACCATATGAACAAATTTTTGTTCACTCAACCCCTGGAGGCTCTATATGAAATTTGGTTTCAATTTGCCCAGTAGCTCTTGAGGTGACTGTTTACATTGTCAAAATATGAGAATTCTGGGTCAAAGGTCAAAGAATGACCTTGACCACTTGTACTCATAAATCTTCATGTACTCATTAAGATGAGTGTATTTACCTATTTTTAGGCCAAAATCTTCAACAGTTTCCAAGAAATCTTATGTTCTAGCATTTTCCCATATAAAAGCATCAGAAAAGAAAATTTGACCTTGACGTAAAAAGAGTAAAGGTCAACCTAAGGTCATAATTTGAACAATCTTGGTAGTATTTGCGTACCCTATGCAACATACCAAGTTTCAAGGCCATCGGCCGATTGTTTCTGGAGAAGAAGATTTTTTAAGGTTTTTACCATTTATGGACATGGCGGCCATGTTGGTCATGTGATCAGGACCGTTTGAACAGCTTTTCGTTCCTAAGGCCCCAGTAGGCTACATATGAAATATGGTCACAATTGGCCTAGCGGTTTCAAACGAGAAGTCATTTGAACGTGTGGACGGACGACGGACGATGGACGACGTACAAGGGACAACGGACGACGGAGCCTTCCCATCCTATAAGCTTCCCCGGAGGCGCTGGTTCAGGTGAGCTAAAAATCATACCTCTCTAGTTTTAGGAGCAAACGAAGTATATCCCCATTTCGTGAATATCAGCATCATTCGCAATGGGGAAAATCATTGAGAATGATCACCATTTTAGGATCAATTTTCATTTTGGCTACTGGGGCCTCATCAATGACTCAGATATGGACCTGGAAATTAAGTCAGACCAGGGGATGACATATCAATTGTCCAGCTACCTAATTATGCTAGGTGAATGTTTATTTTGCCTTAATTGCCCAGAAAGTAAGTTACGGACAAATGACGTATATCAGCATTTTCTAGACGAAATTACATGTAATATGTAGAATTAATGTTAACTAAACACACAAAAAAAAATCTTGTAAACTGGTAATTTCTGAAATCTTACTGCCACAATGGAAAACTTGTGATCATATATCGCCAGTTTCTGACTGGGGGAGGTTGCCCTGGTAGCTAGGTGATTTAAACCGCGCCTGCTAAGTAAACTGTCTATGTTCGAATCCCGCTGGTGACGGAATCATTTTCAACCAAAGGCGGGTTTCATTTCTGACAGTCTTTTATTATCACTCTTTCATATGCTTGATATAACTGAATTCTCTTGAAATGGTCCAAAAACCACAAGTCAGCCATCAATCCGCATTTGATCAAATGAGCCGCGACACGACAAAACCAACAATGTGGTTGTGCGCCTAGCGGAGACTCAGATCAGCCTGGGCATCCTTCCGGTTTGACAAGACTCTTCGTAAAGTGTTGAAAGGGTAGCTATGGGTTTAAGATACCTTCATGCGGACAGCAAAGACTCTGATCAGACTGGGCGGATGCCCAGGCTGATCTGAGTCTGCGCTGGGCGCACAACCACATTGTTGGTTTTGTCGTGTCGCGGCTCAAATGTTTTTTTCAGTGTTTACAGAATCTAAAGACTCGTAACTAATACAAGTTTCACAACCAGTGACACTTTTTGTGGCTGCCAGGGTCTGAAAAATGATGGCCATGTCATATCCAATCTCCCCATTTACCATTTTAGAAGAGAAGATACTTTTTTTTCTCCCCTCACATTCTGATTCGATCATATCTTATTAAATCAGAGGATTTTTCTGTTGTGGAACACAGCCCGAGGTAGTTCTCAGCTGTAACGGGGCTCCAAATACTCTGTGAAAACTCTGCAACCCCGAATGGAAGAGCCAATCATTCATACTTGCCAGCGCTTATGCACCCAGCTAGGTTCGAAAATGTGTGGCAGAGGTATGTAGCCAGTCTAGAGACAAGCCTCGCTTTCAACTGAGCTGTCGGAACGCCTTTTGGTGTGTTTGTGTCTGCAGTCAATAGTGCTCTGGGGAAGTTGGGTTTACACGGATAATTGTAGGATGATTTTCCAAATTCTTCCGTAAACATATGTTGTAAGCCTTCATCAGCACAGCCTCTATGAGACGGTTCAAATGAAGGGGTCGCAACATATTTTCCGTAGCAAACTAGGATACTTTACCAAATTTCTCAATAAAAGCATGTTGTTACCTCTCATTAGAATTGTCTTGATGAGACGGTTTAATCTGTTCTGTTTCAATTCTCGTAAGGACGTTCCCAAAGAGGGTCAGCGGTACGTTGCCATAGATGCACACATCTGGCACCGAGCGTCGGTCCATGGGACTGTTTAACGAGGGGGTCACACCATATGTTTCTGCTAAGAAATATATAGAAACCCCTATAAATTATCCCTGTTAATTATCTACTTATCGGAAGCACTGGTTAAGAAGTCACATGGTTTATATAACCCGCCCCGACCAGCATACCACACTTTTTATAATTTCTGATTCCGTTAACGTTGCGTTTCAGATGATCAGATGGGCTTACAGTTACAGGAAAATCCTTGTGCTAAATACAGACAAACGGAGCTCTGGAAAAGATATATGTGCATATACAACATAATGCTGTTAAAGTCATGCTATTGTTATGTGCAATGTAAAAGAAAGTAACAGAAAGACAATGATCGGTAGTAAATATTATACCATACCAGCATAACCAGTAAGCGGACGCCTCTGTATCAGAGAAAAATGATATGGCATTTATATGCTGCAACAGCAATACAATTATGGACAGGTGCAGTTGATTGAAATGTTACCACATAGCAGAGGGGTGTTTTGACATCTTATTGATACATAAGCCTAGCTATTCACTTGTTTCTTCTTGCGTGAAAATGCGTGTCTGCCACAGCCAAAATATTGCATCATTTGTGATACCCATCTGCAATAGCCTGCAAAGTCGAAATGAAGCTGTCAGAGTATATAATATGACAAAAAGATTGAGAAATTGTACATTAAAATTATGTTAAAAAAGTCAGTTGAATTTAGAAAGTTTATCACCGTTAATTGGACGCTTTACGCAAAGGTGTATGCGTACAGTTAGTTTCCGTGTACAGTACAGGGACACTACCAGTACGAAGCCATTTTTGAGTACTACTGGTCTGGTATGTTTACAAACTCATTCCCGAATAAACATGTATCTTATAAGCTAACTTACTGTTTTCCTCCTCCGTATATTTCAAAGGCTGATCTCCCATTGCCACTTTTCTACATCCGCTGTCATGGTTCTTGAAATCCTTGGACTGCGTCATGTTTAAACTGGCTCTCTCAGGCATGTATCCAATGCTCTTTGTTAAAGATTGGGTCACCCTCAAAATTGGCACCGTACAATCAGTTGTATATGGAATTTACACAAAGTTTACGTGGTTCCTTTGCCAATATCTCACGCTTCATGTTAAGCTACCATTCGTTAATGGGGACTTTTTTAATCCTGGATCTCTCGAGAAAGTGAACATGCCATGTTTCTTGATTTTAATTGTTGACCGTGATGACTCTCTGATGAGTAAGGGGACCTCCATACGAACCGAACTACCAACTAATTTTGTGCACCATGGCGGAGGATGAGGATGAAGGTTTGGGCCCAGTAAAACCGGTTTAAACCCCCAGTAGTTATTACTGACCGTCCCAAGGCGGTACTTCGTTGCGGTTGCATTTGTTTTATGTTCGGTGCTGTTTAATTTATTGTGTTCTCATAATAAAGATAGAAAATAGGTAAAAATAATTGTTAAATGTTTTTCGTATAATTTGCTTAGTCTGTTGTAACCCTTCTGTTGGTCTAAATTATTTAGTTCAATAAAGATAGCTGAGTTGCCACCTATTTGGGAAAGAGCTGCTGACTCGGCTTATCACTTGTAATTTATTGTTTGTTAGGATGTCTTTGTCAATCTTTCCCTTTGATGTTGGGGATAGGGTTTGGGATCTGATTCAGTCATTTCGTGAAGTGTAGTTACTCTTAAAATATACCATGTCCCCAGACAGCGGTGTTGTCGCAAAGTCCAGCCACACAACGAGACATTTAACAGCGGTTTATTTACTTTTCACGGTCGATCAACGTATTCAACATGTGTCAGTATGGTGAGTCACAATATTTTATTATCAATTGATGTCCCTTCCGATTTGGTCTCGTGACAAAAAAGTCGGGTTCATCTGCTTACCTGTGCCCAAGTTAAATCCCCCAAAAAATCAAGTGAACTAAAAAATATTGTTTGTGGAAAACGTTCCTATTTCCTTAAATATTAATGGATTAACTTTTAAATGGGATCCCAGTAGCTCAATAGTTTGGGCGCTTGCCTATTGATCTAGCGGTCCGGGTTTCGAGCCCCGCTGAATGCGTTAATATTTCCAACGGTAGGCGGAGTTCCATTGCACACAGTCTTTTATTATCACCCTCTCATGTTCCTAATATATCTGAAAAATTCTGAAAAGGACGTAAGATCGCAAGTTATACATCCATCTAGTATTAATTGAAAATAGGAAATTATAAGTTCGTGCAGTAGCCCTTTTTACAATCATGAGAAAAATTAGCAAGCTTGAACTGAGTTTACAGAATAAAAAAAAGAAAACGAACACAGACGTAAAAGTTCGACAATGTACATCGTTGGACGGAAAAAAGTGTAGTGCACTGAGAGTGACTCGTTTGTTTCATCAATTAAACGTTTGCAAACCTTTAATGTTTTGGCGAATACAAAATTACTGCTTCTATAAATGTTACAACGAAACATTATTTCTCTCAAACTGTGCGGTTTGAAGGCATTTACTTCTGCGCTCGCTTTCTGCAGTGTTTAATCAAATTTAATTCAAAACTGAAGTTTGAAGGCATTTACTTCTGCGCTCGCTTTCTGCAGTGTTTAATCAAATTTAATTCAAAACTGAAGTTTTACAATGCTTAAGTTTTGGGGATGTTTATCTTCATACTGGAGGTGGTGGGGTCGAGAGATGGTGCTTTGCAACTTTCAGTGACGGATTGTCCTATTTTTTAGGTATTATAGAGCAAGAGGCCTACTTTGTTTGCAACATATGCGGGATGGGGCTGTTTGGATATTTTTCTTTCGCATATATCTCATATATTGCTCCCTGTCTCAGGCAGACGGTTCATTATGGACTGAAACACTGTCTCAAAGAGCCGGTTAAGCCCAAAGCATCCAACCAAGTATTATTATCATACTGAACCTAATCACTATTATTCAATAAAAATCATGATACATTAACTTCATGGTAAATATACCTTGCTTTTGACGAAAATATTATTCGGCATGATAATGATCCGTAGAATTATTAATCTGTGTTACTGGAGGCACTTGAACAGGGCCGTAACAGCTTAACTTTTGAGAGAACTAAAGCGTGTGCATCTTTTGAGGGCGAGTCGAGTAGAGATACAGTAGGACATTTCGGCATGTTGTTTCGTGTGTGAATTTGAAGGACAACTTTACGGAATGCATATCTCATAAAACTGAGCAGGTAACCCAGTTTTTTCTCACTCAGGTTTGCTGCAATATATTCAAAACAAATAAATGCATTTTTGTTTCCGCCAATTTATTCTTATAAAATGTCATCTGTTTTCTTAATACGCTTACTCAACAAATCATAATATGATATATTGCAATCAACACTTATTTTTGTCAATAAATATCTCAGTTTCTGAGATTTATCTCATGTAGCAAGTTTAAGACTAAGAGTCCTATTTTTAGACTACAACGATTTTACATTCATCAAGGTAACGGACTTTAAAAACGCAAAACTTTATATTTCGTAAACATTTTGTTTCAACCATTAAATCAATGTTTAAGCATCACATAAATAAAAGTTCACCGTTTGAAACAAAAAATAATTAAGTATGTGCTTTTGGTCATTTTCATTTTTGCATGACAATTCTGATTGAATGCTCATTTGATATCAAACTGCAAATGACAACGCTTTTCAAACTGTTGTTTAAATTTCGTATACTAATCCCAAAACAAATAAAATGACCTTATTGTTCTTGATGGATTCCATTGCTTTATTTCAAGCATGTTTAAAAGTATTTGCAAAAGTGTGGCATTGGAATAAGTTTCTAAATAAAAGAGTAAAACCTATTGCTAACGTTGATCATACTTGTAAATTAATATCGCCTTCATTTACTGACATCTGCATAGCGGTCCGAAAATATACGAGGGCCTCTGTGGCAAAAGGTAATGTCTCTTGCTTGCCGCAGCTGTTGCTTTGGTTCGATTTCGGACGTCGACTCGTGACAGGGTAGGCCATCGAAGTGGATGTTTTTTCCCGGTTTGCCCAACTACCCCCTACCCCCTCCTTCAAACAAAAGAAATGTCACTGCTCATCTTCGAGGAAATTCTGTTTATTTATTAAAGTCAACAAAAAAGTTCAAACTTAAATTTAAGAATTTTAATTTAACTTAGATAAAACTAAAGTCCATTCTCGATAAGGATCAACGGCATAACTGCAACAATTGATTGATTTAGGTTGCGTTTTTATAGCCCGTTAGCATTGATATAATGTATTATAATGTCTAAATGATGACCATATATTCAACATAAAATAATAATCGCTAAGACTAATTTACTTAAATACAAAACATTTTGTTTTCGTCAACGGATGTTACTACACTTGATATTAGCACTCACAGCAATTTGAAATTAGTTCAATACAAACCATTCAGAAATATGTGGTCAATCATTGCATATCTTTTCACTTTGAAATCAGTCACAACCCGCGCTGTGTAAATTGAAACCTGACGGACAATGGCTAATCTTATAACCCAGCTTGTTATGGTTTGTCTTTGGAGCCTTCTTAAAATGGCGAAAACATAATTTTGTTAACATATGTGTATATACATACAAAAACCCAAGCCGATTAATTGAAAATGAAACAAATACACTGGAAAGGCTAGACATAAATAGGGCACAAATACACAATGTCATCACATTTGTTTGATCCACACTGCACTGTGCGCTACTCGATAGAATAAGGCACTTTAAAACCTCATTACTCTCTTACAGAAACACGACGAAACGTACCTGTCATCTTTAAAGTGCGAGTACAGTCTAAACGGAAAATAATGTTTACATATACTATGCAAAATACATTAAGCATTGTTTTTAGATTCCATATAAGTGTACTGTCTGGCAGAGTTGTCAAGCAGAATGTGGGCAGATGTAACATTGAAAATAGCATATTATTAAAATCTCGCCCTGTTAAACTAATGCAAAATTTTGAAACATGCTTTCCTTAGTTTTTACCTCCGATAAGCATATTCCTTTGCTGTAATTGATTCCTTGTGTGAAAGTTAAGCATAAACATTTTTTTCTAATATTTTCGGACTCACTGCATTAATGTTAGTATTTAGTTAAGCACACTCGCATTTTATGCATTCCAGAATATAATAAGTAAAACCATAGTCCAGATAAACGCTAAATAGTTAGATTGTAGATAATTTTAAGAAAAAATGAGCGATCAACTGAGCTAACGTAATGTAGCGGCCAGTGGATCTGAGAAACTGATACCGTTTCTTTCTTTTTTCTATGTCCTGTTGCCAAGTAGATTTTTTAAATGACGTTTTGTTACCTTGTATTTAAGCCTTACACAACTAGAAATGATATAAAAAATACCACATAGAAACGCCGTTTCAATACAATAATGTTGAAGTTGAATGCATTTTACAAATGTCGTTTATAAGCATTTTTGTAAAAATGTTCTGCATTATCAGTTATTTCAATGACCGGACTATAACTTATATTACGCTTTAGTAGATGCTGTTATTGGTAATGTTCACATTCAACACTCAAAATGCTTTCTCAAGGAATTGACGCTTTTGTTGTGTTTTTTAGCTGGAGTTTGTATCACAGTCATTTCTCCAAAATATTGCCAAGTGTATTTTGCGTAGTATATGTGGTACATCCAGATGCCGATAATAATTATATGTTGCAACGTAGCTTTGTTTTTTATCGAGACTTGTCAGTATGAAAATTTAGAATACTGTCCTCCGAATGTCATTTCAAATATTTTCCGTTACCATACACAGTGGCGGCGCAAAAGGCTCCGCCTTTCATATATTGTGACAAGATACGGTGGGACTCTACCGTCCACTGCCGTTACGGGCACTAGGCTTCGGGAAACCTTTACCTACTTCACCTAACTGATCGTTGAAGGACTTTGAAGCAGCTTTCAACTGGGCAGGTATCTCACAGCGAGATCGAGGCAACGCCTTAGTCGAAACTTTTTACTTATCTAAAAAGTAGTAATTCTTGTTCTCATTTTATATGTTTTTCCGAATGACGTGTATATTCACAATTGTACTTTTGTCATGTTGACACCTGAAAATTCCTTTTAGAATTATTTTTGTGTCGTCTTGGGCCTTTGTGTAACTATCTGGCTTCTTTATTTTAATACACTAAATTAAAAAGAGGCTTACATCAAGAATATAACGAGAAAGCAAAGCAAGTAAAAATATATAAACATCTACTTGGAAAAGGTAGTTAGCTCATATTTACAACCATTTATAATATCAAGGCAATCTGACAGATGTAATGTAAATTTTCCTAAAAAATGGTCAAACACGAACATTTGGTATTCTTCATAATTTACATTAAAATGGGTCGCTCTGAACTAAATTTATCTTAAATGGGCATAAAAATACTTTTTGTGTTATTTAGCTCACAGACTTTGACTTTCAGTGTAGATAGCGATTTTTTTTCATTGTCAGTTTGGAAAATAGGAAAAGTTTTAAAACAATAATTCCCCTGCCCGCTATGCCTCAGCAACTCACTTTGCATGTTTATGTGTGTACTGGCAATAGCTGCATTATATGTGTGACATGCTGAGGCACGTGGAGTGAGGGAATAATAGTCTATATGTTGTAGCTGAAAAACTGACAAAGAGGTGGAATAATTAGACCCTTGATTTCATCAATTAATATGGTCTGCAACTTTTATTAGCCGAAACTACGTAGTCTGGCCCATGTTCCTTCTTATGAATGTATTCTCTGCTCTTGAAGGAACTCTTTCAGATTTTAATTTCTCATTTTGACAACTTTAAAACATTTATTTTCAACAATTGTAAAAGTAGATTAAAACTTACTTCTCATCATAAATATATTTATTACACCAGACAAAAATGCATGGACAATGAAAACGTTTGTTAAAACAACAGCCGTTCACTTTCAAGTCATTTTGTTCAGGACGAGTAATACTTTGCCTTAACTTCTGTGGTTTGTGTAGAAGTAGTTGACTAAGTTTTTTTATCACTGATGTTTCGAGACCACCTGGGCTTAAACATTGTATTCTCGAAACCAATAAACATTGATGTCCGAAATAAACTGCTGAAAGTTATAAACCACTTATCTTTAAAATGAGGCTAGAAAAAAGTTAAATTAACACATCATTGCATTCTTTTTAGGAGTTGTTGTGTTTAATTCATTTAAAGCATAGCTTGGACACTACAGGGTCACTGATGAGGCTTTTATTAGCCGAAACTACGTATTATGAACGAGTTTGTTTCTTATGAATGGTTAACTCCTCTAAAACGAACTCATTTGTGATTTTTATTAACATTGATTTCGGTAAATAAGAAAAACGAAAAAAATAGATGACTCGAAGGACCAAACATTTCACTTCCCCTTTTCAAAAAAAGTCAGTGCCGACATAATACTTTTAAAAAACAAGTATAAGCACCTTTTTAGAAGGCATAAGACTACTTGTTAATGCTAACATCTTTACAAGGAAGTTGTAGTCATCTCTCCAAAATAGGCATATTTGCCTTGAAACTGTCAGAGGTCCTTGAAATTATATTCCTTTGTATGCAAACGAAGAAAGTTAGTTCTGGAAACGACAAAACTAAATGTAAAGATGTAAATATAAACTCTCATATCCACTTGCATTGTCTTATGAAAAGTGTTGTTAATTTATGCTAGTATTTCCCGTTCGTAGTAGTGGTAGGATTTGATGTCATTACCTACTTACATTACCTTCACAGTTCATTTTTTTAAAGGGTTCCTTTAAATGTGCTTGGGTACACCTCATTTTTTTTCAGACATTTTTACAACTTTTGACAACAAATTTTGTGAATTGTTCTTTGCTTCCCCGGAGAACGGAGCCCTTCCAAACCGGAATAAACTAAAGTAATAATAAAAAAAAATAAACTAAATAAAAGATAAAAACCTGCTCCGCAAAGAACTTTTACATTTCTTTAAGAGTTGACCGCTTTTGTGAAGAAGGGCAGAAACAAAAAATGGCAGGGTTGCTTCCCCTGAAAGGATACCATGTAACCTCAGAAACACTTACAGATATTTACAATAAAAAATAATGAATAATTGTGTAATTAAAAGCAAAAATAATTTCTCCATGTTAGTGTACTTGATTATTTTCAATATATTTGAAATGTTAGCTGTAATATTAATATTCAGCATTTTTAAACGTTTCGCTTTCAAAAAAGGACCCTGTCAGAACCAGTTCACATCTGCATATTTTACAACCATACCCATGCAAACACCCATATCGGAATTGAAGTATCTGTATGTAATCCGTTACGGGAATATATGATTCAACGTTCCGTCTAATCTCTATATGGACAATATTACTAATTTCAGAACATACGAAAAATCTTCAAAAATGCAGAAAAATGGCGTATTTTTAAATTCTTCAATCAAACGCGTTTTTTTTTCAGAAAGAGAAAGACACTTCAAAATTTATCATTCGTATACACTTCAATTATTTTCTTAACTATTATGGTAAATTTCAAGCATTTTCTGCAATTTTTTTATTCAGTTCTATTTTGAGGCTGAAATATATATTATGTAATAGTTTAATGCCTGATTAAATCATAGCGGCAAAGCAGAAATATGAAGAAAAAAAATAAAACAAAGATAGCGTACAATGGTGAAGAAGAGGCAGTGGTACCGGATTGATTTTTCTGGTGAATATCAAACCCTTAAAAATTTGCCAAAAGAAAAGGGTTTAGTCCTTCTTTATCCATTGGTATAATTAAGTTTGTCACTGTAACGTCGACAAGCTTTATTTATATATGTGTCGTTAAAGTAATTAAGGTTTTTTCTTTCAAGAATTGTTTGCTTAATTTTTTGCAATGCCTACAATTTGTAGCAAAATTAAACTCATTATATTTGGTATGCTATTCTTACTAGGAATCCGCGGTTTACTGACAAGAAGTTATTACAATCAACAATGTTTAATGCATGCATTAGCTGCCCAATGTAAGTGGTGTTGGGAGCACATAACTGTAAGAACAGCGCGCGCCAAACATTCAGCTGGATTACGGCAAGGGCCGTGTTTTATATATATCTATATAGAAATTGACAACTAAATTAATCAAAAAAAAATTACGGATCAAACTATAGGTATTTACTTCTTGTACGTTAGGTCTATTTGATGCTGGCACTTAAAAGATGGCTGCACCATACTGATAGCCACAAGCGGCAAAGACGACGTTCCTTTACACGAGACTAAGCAAAATTTCGGACCAATATATTAACGTATAAATCTGACGAGTGAACGTTATGCGCTTCCGATTTGATGGCCTCAGCCGAAGCTTAGTTAAGCTTTCAAATACCGGACTTTCATTTTCACTGACTTTTTCCACAGATACATAGATATGGAGGGTGTATTATAATAGGCAGGTGATGCTTACTACCCCGCGGGCACCTGATCACACCTCTGTTTTGGGGTCCATGTCTGTATATCTAAAATATTCCGGAATTGTCTATGTTTAACTGACCTACGAGTTCGGACTTGTGATTTGGGTACTTTGACCACTATCATTAAAAGAAAAACCTTTTCAAAGCAGTTAAATAGTTAAGTTACAGACAAACACACACAATAATAAGTATTATAAAAAAATGTTATCAATGTTTCAGAAGTATTCCAAAAATATATTGCCATACAGAAATTACCCGGACGTTAACATGAACACCATTGTTGTAATAAAAGACAAATAAAATAGTGAACAACTTTAAGCCTGATAGCAGTGCTTACTGCTTTATTATGAGCTCTAAATAAATCCCATTGCATTTTCCAGCAGTAGCAGCTGCTCTAAAATCTTTTTTATGTATCGAAGCCGACCGGGAAATACCAATTTTGAAAGCAGAAACACCATTGATCATTGTATAAGTAAACCCATAACCGATCTATGTACACAAAAATATTATATTAACACCTTATCACAAAAACACATATAAAATAGTCTCTATAGCAAATGCTTTTGCCATTTTATATCATGTTTAGAAGCAAATACTCTACTAAATGTCATCAATTCTACAGCTTACAGCATTTCTAATTCATCTTCATCATGGCCGGTAAATGAACTTAAGCATAGCATATCGAAACTGTATAGGCTGGCCAAAGTGAAAGCTGTTTCTGATAATTTCAGCAAATGATCTGTTCGTTTATGAGTGCTGCTGAATCAGAAAAAATAAACTTCAAACGTGCAAGGCCAGCCTCAATTTTCATCACATGGCCTCACTTGAATGTCAATTTTCAGGTTAATTAATGAAGCTTTAGATACATGTTTCTTGCAACTGCATTTGGACTGATCATGACAATTTATTTTAACTTGTACATGTACTCTTTCTTGTAGTAGAATTTTTAGAACAGTTGTAATAGCTCGTTTATGATAGATTTCTATTTACATATTTGTGGTATTGTATGTACAATATCCAGTCAAATCAACAAACAAACAAAATGAAAAAAAAAAAAAAAAAAAAAAAAAAAAAAACAAGTTGAAATCTAATGCAAAGCTACTCAATTAAAAGTAAAGGGGGTGGCCGGGTGGTGCAACGGTGCTGAATGTAACTGCCTGTGCCGGGTCGTCCTACTTCTTTGGATAATAGTAAGACAATGGCCTACTGTGCTTGCAGTAGGTGCGGGTGGGATTGTTTGGACGTTTTTTCTCTCGTCCAACATTTCTCTCTTCTTCCTCCCTCTCTCTGGGAGACAGCTCGATATAGACTGAAATACTGTCTCAAAGGGCCGTTAAACCTAAATCAATCAATCAATCAACCAGTCAATCAATTAAAAGTAGTTGAATACTTTTCTCCTACTAGTTCCAGTGCCAACACTTCATTAAGAAGTATTCACACAAATAAAGCGTGTGTACAACATTTTAATATTGCAGGAGATAATCAATCTGTAAATAACTTGCACAACAAAACGGCATATTTCACCGTGCTAGAAATAGTTGACAGACAAACACACACGCAAACATATATGAACCGCGACACGACAAAGTCAACAAAATGGTATGTGCATCCAGCGAAGACTAAGATCAGTCTTGGTATCTGCCCAGTCCGATTAGAGCCTTTGCTATCCGCATGAGGCTAGCTTAGAACCGGGGCTACTTTTTAAGTGCAAAGCTAAGACTCTGATCAGAGTATGCGGACGCCCAGGCTGAACTGAATCTTCACTGGACGCACATTCCACTTTGTTGGTTTTGTCATGTGGTGGCTCATATATATATATATTTACATATGGGTAAAAATACAAAAATAATGTCCGGAACCAGAACTCTGTATATGAAAAAGCAAACTAACGAGATGGAACGTCTGTAAATAATTCAATTTTCCCTATGCATTTCACTGTATAAGATCATTAGGGGAATAATGGCGTTGTATATATCTAACAAACACAATATTTCGGCAGCACTGGATCCACTCGGGACGCTAAAATGATTTGAAACTGGTTATAAATAGAGAGATAATCATTAACAGTGCAATTCTCAATTTTTACCTTAGCACTTTTGCATTTCGGCTTCTTCAGCGGTTTCAAACAATAAGAAAATAGAACCAATAATCACAAATATTGACATTTCGAGAAAAATATCTAAACATAAAAAAAGATAAGCTCATAAAAGCAAAAAAGAAGAAACTTTTCCCCTTATCGGGGACCATGCAGTTCAAATTATGAAAACAAAATGGCTGCCCACGCTAGATGTTATACAGTTGTGTTGCACATGCACACTAGTAAACACAATGATATAAAATCAAAATATTAAACACGCATATGTACAAGAGCCAAGTCTCACTATTTTATATTTAGCTTTTTGTAGCGTTGAGTTTACTGTAAGTTGTGTATGTGCAACACAATTGTATAACATCTGGCGTGGGCAGCCATTTTGTGTTCATAATTTACATTTCGAGAAAAATGTCTAAACATAAAAAAGATGAGCTCATAAAAGCAAAAATGAACAAACTATTCCCCTTATCGGAGACCATGCAGTTCAAATTATGAAAACAAATGGCTGTCCACGCTTAATGTTATACAATTGTGTTGCACACACATAATAGTGAACACGACGCTACAACAATCAAAGTATAAAACACGGATATGTACAAGAGTCAAGTGTCGCTGTGTTCCAGCTTGTGAAACCGTGAAACTGCATTGTTCGATGGGTTGTTGGTTGTATTGGATTTGGTAGTCCCCAGAGACGGCGCATTCGGCGAAGTTTAACAGTATATGGGAATGGAAACAAAAAAGGAATGCCGCACCTATTGCAAGCTCATCAGGCTCTCCACTATTTTATCGGATAGGCAATGTTCATGACACCTACGTCCAAAGAACAAAGCCAAAAAGGGGACAAAAGAGGCGACCCGTACCTACTGCAAGCACGGCAGGTACTTGTCGGTCTATAGCCAAATCGGAAGTGCGCCGCATATGCATCCAGTTAAAATTTCCCGGGAAGGTATGCTGGAGTTGAACAGTCCTTCGAGGCAATGTTTCAACCGATTTCGGACCGTTTCGCAGGGACGGTGAAACACTGCCTCATACATTATTCGTAAGCAACTAGTTAAGACATTATGTCTGTGACTCTACGACTATGACGTTATACTTTCAAGAAGTGCTATAGGCATAGTTACGTCACATTCAGCATAGGTTTAAAACATTGTATAAAGTAACTTTTCATGTTTAACCTAGCGGAAGTACCTTTTGAAGTTCACTTGAAAAAAAGAAAATATTTGAAAGTTCGGTTCTGTTTGACAACAAGCAGCCAAATTAGCGCTTAACGGTATCATTCCTATCGAAGGGTCCTCAAAAGATACCACCAGCACTAGGAATCTCTACGATCAGCCTCTCATATACTCTATACTAGTCTGATAATTCGACCGATGAGCATGCAAAAGGGCACCAACAAAGTTGGTGGCGAGCATTATTTTCTCTAATGTAGACACATGATTCAAAATATATGCATTTTGTTATAAGGACAAAACTACATTTGTATAACTTGTTTTATAACGTTAGTCTACGAAGCCATACAAATGTGCGAATTCAAAGTTTATAAAAAAGAAGAGGGCAAAGTATTGATTCAATTTCATTACTATCGTATAAATTTTTAGGAAACATAGTATACCTTAATCTGTTACCAATTGGAACTCATACAAGGACATTCGGACATTCAATCAGCTTATTATCTCGAAAACCGTTTAAGATTTCTTCCTGAAAATTTAAATAGACATAAAGCACCATCAAATGACGTGCGGAGAGAAAGAACCACAACCCTACTTCTAATTTTGAAGAAATTGTGCCTATTTTAATCTCATAATTATATATTACCCGCTTTATATCTCTAAAATCGTCTAGGGTTTCCATATGAAACTTTGAATAAATAATAAGCTTTACCAGATGATGTTCAAATTAAAAACAAACAAAAAAAACCCACATATTTTCAATTTTGATGGAATTATACCCCTTTGTATTTTTCGTATTATTACCTTCATGTCTGTTCCATATCTTTTACACCGTTTAAGATTTTTCCATGAAAGTTTGCACTATTATAAAACGTGTACATTAAAAGGAACCGTAATTTTGAACAAATAATAAGCTTTACCAGATGATGTTCAGAGAGAAAAAACAACAACAACAACAACAAAAAAAAACAACAACAAAAAAAAAACAACAACATATTTTCAATTTTGGTGGAATTATACCCCTTTGTATATTTCGTATGATAATTTTTATTACCTTCATGTCTGCTCCATATCTTTCACACCGTTTAAGATTTCTCCATGAAAGAATGCACTATTGTAAAATGTGTAGATTTAAAGGAACCGTAATTCTACTTTAGGTTTCGATGAAAGCACCATGTATATTTCGTGCAGGTATTTTATGTCTGCTTCCTTACCTTTATGCTGCACATGGTATTTTCAGTCTCTACTTTAAGTGTTGAACTTTGAAAGAATTATAACATTTTGTGTAACTTTTATTGTGATTTCGTATGTGCCTCACTATTTACTATTTCAGTTACTGACAAAGTTCTATCATCTTTTATTTCTTTTCCTACTATACACCCAACGGGCGTATATTACCCGCTCAGCGGAGTTCTTCTGATCTAAAATTAAGAAAACAATAAATTTCCTTGCATGAGTTTGCACAGGCAAAGGATTAAAGTATGCAAATGTTCATGAACAGTTATTCTGTTGTAATAAAATCAAATCATTTTGTTTTGCCCTCCACGGTTTGACAAACTACCTACAAAAACATATACTTCAGTTGTTTCGTGAACAATCTTCATGTTAAATGTTGCTAAACGGTTACCTAGTAGTTAATAGCGCAGAAGTTTATAGTAAACACCTCTCCTTTAAACCTGACAAAAATTGTTCACAAACCCGACCGGGAGGTAAAAACACAGATAATTTACATCTTTGCGTAATCAATATTGAGATTCCTTCCTCAAAACACGACTGTAGAAGAAATTCAATACCTCGAAATCCTTGCCTCCTCAGGATATGTAAAGTATTCAAAGATATGATACATCTGCTAACGTTCAATATTGTATGAATATTTGCTTCCTTTATTTTGAAAAAAAATGGTAAGTACTCTAGTAAGAAAATACAGGCCTTTGACATATTAAGTACAAACTCAAGCCTACTCACTACATGGCTTTAGTTTTAAGCATAATCTTAGCAAAATATTCGAACTAAGACTGATCATCAAATTACTTAAGTATAAGTATCTACTTCAGCCATAACTAAAACAAAATGTTCTTGCTTTGATTGTTTGTGAAAACTAACTCTTGTATGTAAGGTCAAAGGAATTCCAAACAACAAACACACAGTCTTACAATTTTAATTTTACGGTCTTTACCTTAGTAGTCATGTATAATTCTTCTAACTTCTTCTTGAATTGGCTTATCAAAGAAATCATTTATATTGATTTGCCAGAGCAGTCGTGGTAGAATTCTGTAATCATCGCAAAACGCAAACGACCTGAAACATAATTGAATTTTGATAGCAGCTGTTTTTGGTAAGAAGAAGAAGAAGAAAGACCTTTTAGAATGAAATATGAAACTGACCAATAAAAGAAACTGGATGTTTTTTACTGGTGCAAACCAGAGGTCTCTTGATTTTCTTCCGCCTGAACCTTACAATGTGTTTTTTGTCAAAACTTAAATCTAGAAGTGAACGTGTACAGTAGTATGGTTGCTCAGACCAGGTAGAACAAGATCAATGCATAATTCGATGAAGGTCGCATAAATAACTGGTAATAAATTTTTGATTTCATCATGCCACATTTCACACCCTAGCCGAGATATCAGGCGAATGAATGTTGTTAGCGGGTTCCCCAAAACGGCATGATTGTTGGGCCTATCCTGTCTTGTCCGGCAGCATCAAGCGCGTCTTGCTTGGGCAGAAAATCGTGCTGTTATGTCCGTTTGTCTATGGTCTATAGTGGTGTGGTAACCTGAATTGTTGCCCATTCTGCTTTCTTTTGTGTTTTGTTTTGTAATTTCAAATAGAAAATAAGTAAAAATAAATGTAGCTGCTGTTATTAATTAGGTAGCTGTACCTGTTTGGGAAGAAGCTGCTCATTCGGTTCACCGTGTGTGTCGTTTGCGAACGTTTGTTAAATTGTGTGCGCGTGCTTTTTAGCTCACCTGAGCCAGAGGCTCCGGGGAAGCTTATAGGATGGTAAGGCTCCGTCGTCCGTCGTGCGTCGTCCGTCCGTCGTCCGTCCGTCGTCCGTCCACAATTTCAAACGACTTCTCCTCTGAAACCGCTGGGCCGATTGTAACCAAATTTCATATAGAGCCTCCTGGGACCTTAGGAACAAAAAGTTGTTCAAACGGTCCTGGTCACATGACCAACATGGCCGCCATGCCCATATATGGTAAAAACCTAAAAAAATCTTCTTCTCCAGAACCAGTAGGCTGATGGCCTTAGTTTAGTTTAAACAATATTTTATTTGTATAAACAATCATAATTTACAAACATATCAATACATAATTACATATTTAAATTGTGTTATACAAATGGGATTCAGAAGGAAGTCATAAGACTTTTGTGAATCTGTATCCCATACTTCAAAAACTAATTTACAATAATCTAAATGTGATTTGAACCAAGAGTAACATAAATAGACATTTAAATGTGGTATTTGCTCGTATTTGTATCTTAAGATGCATATAGAAGGTACAGTAGAAAAAAAAAAAGAGAAAAGAAAGAGAGAAGAAAAGATAAGGAAAGGAAAAAAAAAAATACTCCACGAGGAATGATTGGCTATTTATACTTAAAGTCCCAGCGGGCACACGACGTCCATATGACGGCCTTGAAACTTGGTATGTAGCATCGGGTACGGGAGTACTACCAAGATTGTTCAAATTATGACCTTGGGTTGACCTTGACCTTTTTTACGGTAAGGTCAAATTTGCTTCCTTGTGCTTTTATATGGCAAAATGCTAGAACATAAGATATCTTGAAAACTGTTGAAGATTTTGGGCTAAAAATTGGTATCTACAGTCATCTTAATGAGTACATGAAGATTTATGAGTACAAGAGGTCAAGGTCATTCTTTGACCTTTGACCTAGAACCCTCATATTTTGACAATTCCAAACAATTTCCTCAAAAGCCCCTGGGCCAATTGAAACCAAATTTTATACAGAGCCTCCAGGAGTTGAGGGAACAAAAACTTATTCATACGGTCCAGGTCACATGACCAACATGGCCGCCACGCCCATATATGGTAAAAACCTTTAAAAATCTTCTTCTCCAGAACCAGTAGACCGATGGCCTTGAAACTCGGTATGTAGCATTGGGTACTCAAGTACTATCAAGATTGTTCAAATTATGACCCTGGGTTCACCTTGACCTTTTGTATGGCAAGGTCAAATATCGAAAAATGCTAGAACATGAGATTTCATGGTAAGTTTTGAAGATTTTGGCCTAAAAATTGGTATATACAATCATCTTAATGAGTACATGAAGATTTATGAGTACAAGAGGTCAAGGTCATTCTTTGACCTTTGACCCAGAAATCTCAAATTTTGACAATTTCAAACAATCTGCTCTAAAACCACTGGGCCAATTGAAACCAAATTTCATATAGAGCCTCAAGGGGTTGAGGGAATGAAAAATTATTCTAACGGTCCTGGACACATGACCAACATGGTCGCCACGCCCATATATGGTAAATACCTTTAAAAATCTTCTTCTCCAGAACCAATTGACCGATGGCCTTGAGACTTTGTAAGTAGCATTGGGTACTTGAGTACTATCAAGATTGTTCAAATTATGACCTTGTGTTGACCTTGACCTTTTTACAGCAAGGTCAAATAAGGGAAAATGGTAGAACATAAGATTTCATGGAAAGTTTTGAAGATTTTGGCCTAAAAAATTGGTATATACAGTTGTCTTAATGAGTTCATGAAGAATTATGAGTACAAGAGGTCAAGGTCATTTTTTTACCTTTGATCCAAATCGCTCATATTTTGACATTTTCAACCATTTCCTCAAAAGCCAAAGGGCCAATTGTGAACATATTTCATATAGAGCCTCCAGGGGTTGATTGAATGAAAATTTGTTCAAACGGTCCAGGTCACATGACCAACTAGGCCGCCATAACCACTTATGGTATAAATTTTTAATATTTTTCTTCTCCAGAACCAATACACTTATGGCCTTGAAACTTGGTAAATAGCATGGAGTACTAGAGTACCACCAAGACTGTTCAAATGGTGACCTTGGGTTTACCTTGACCTTTTTTGCGGCATGGTCAAATATGGGAAAATGCTAGAACATAAGATTCATGGAAAGTTTTGAAGATTTTGGCCTAAAAATGGTATATATGGTTGTCTTAATGAGTACATGAAGATTTATGAGTACAAGTGGTCATGGTCATTCTTTGACTTTTGACCCAAAACTCATATTTTGACAATTTCAGACATGATAAGTAAAAGCCACCTTGCCAATTGTTCAGGTGAGCGATTCAGGGCCTCATGGCCCTCTTGTTTCTGTTACACATTTGCGGCAATAAAATCAGTTCAAATCCCTTATCTTGGGAATTATTCGAGATATTTCACAGTTGTATCAAGAAACAATTGGGTAAGGACTATTACATATGCGAAGCTACTTGCAATGGCTTAGACGATGCATATCAGTTAGTTAAAAGTGTAATTCTCTACACAGCTGCGCAGTTCAAAGACTAAATTCATTTTGTTTTGCATAATAATATTCTTTACACAGAAATTACTTTTAAACACTTACATTGCTTCTTTACTTTTTTACTTAATGTTAGTAGAAAAACACACACATTCGGTTATCATATCATCTTACGCAAGCTTTCCTGGCATAATCCAATGTTTTCTTAAGAAGTAAACTCGATCATAGCTAGAGATTCCAAACCGAACAAACCAGACCTATTTCACTTAAGGCCTGTCACTTTAGGTCAGTGTAGGCTTTTATTAGAAAGCGTGTTTAGCGATTCGGATCGAAAAAAATTATTGTAGTCGGTATGCCATTCACTTGCATGCTAAATAAATTTTTTGACTCTAGTCCACAAACGGGAACAACTAAGATACAAGCGAACATTTCAAAATTGCCAAAGCGGCGGCCATCATGGTTAAAGGATAAAACTGTTGTTTAGGCAATTTGCATTTCTGTCATTTTCAATATCAGATATTAACCACAATGACTATGAAAATTCATCATAATTAAAATCTTAAAGAGTTTCTTTATGAACAGAGCACACATTCAAATTTCTTAGAATCTACCCATATGATCTCAACAGACAAAAATAAAATTTACTTACTTAAAAAAGTTACGATACCGAACTCTGACTAACTAAGTGACTTATTGTTTATTGAATATGAACCAGGCTATTGACGCATCAAAAAGACATTAAACTACAAACAGCGTAAAAATCGTTAAACCAGGCTTATCCGTTAAAGAGTTATCTTGCACTATCTTGTGGAGTGATTTGAAATGCAAGCTATCAATGCGCATGCGTACATGTAAAACTGACCATGCAAATTAAAGATCATTATGCATGAAGATCGAAAATGATCTAAAATTTACAGTGTCCTATAATCAAACACTACAAAAGATATTAGATTCAGTGGATTTATAAGATTATCTCCCTTTGAATAAAAAATATAGACATTTTTGAAATGCAATTTTTGTCTCTGCCTGTCAAGTATTTTGTGTAATTCTTTCAAATTTTAAGAGTAACTACACTTCAGGAACTGACTGAATCAGATCCCATACCCTATCCCCAACATCAAAGAGAAAGATTGACAAAGACATCCCAACAAACAACAAATTACAAGTGATAAGCCGAGTCAGCAGCTCTTTCCCAAATAGGTGGTAACTCAGCTATCTTTATTGAACTAAATAATTTAGACCAACAGATGGGTTACAACAGACTAAGCAAATTATTCGAAAAACATTTAACAATTATTTTTACCTATTTTCTATTTTTATCATAGAAGGGTTAAAATGCGAACACAACCGAACATAAAACAAATGCAACCGCAACGAAAGTACCGCCTTGGGACGGTCAGTAATAACTACTGGGGGGTTTAAACCAGTTTTACTGGGCCCAAACCTTCATCCTCACCCTCCGCCGCGGTGCACACAATTAGTTAGTAGTTCGGTTCGTATGGAGGTCCCCTAACTCATCAGAGAGTCATCACGGTCAACAATTAAAATCAAGAAGAGACCGTGATGAAGCAAGGACATTGCTTTATAATCATTATCTGCGTTTGGCATCTTGGTAAATATTGAAGGAAATCCACGCACCATTAACTTTTTCACTATTTCAATTTCCTATGGAGTTTCTATTGAAAGTGACAATAAAGATAGTTTCTAGGAAATGAAGGACCTGATGTAATTATTTTAATTCTTGAATATAAAGCGGCCGAGATTTTCCAAACTGTTCTGCAGTCCGACATCCATTGTGTCTAATTCAATGTAGCATTGGTCAATGCGGGAAAATTATTTATTGTAAAGAAGTTTTAACGCATTTAAATTAGCAATTTTAAATATTTTATTCCGCAAAAACGATAAATGACCTCTGGAATGTTTAAGGCATTTTTGTTTCACGCTGAGTTTAAGAAAATCAAATTAAATTGGACTGATGTACAAATAAATGAATACTCTTTCTATTTGGAATAAATTCTGAGAGCTTTACTTTTATTGTAACCATGGGCACAAATAATATCATTTATAGGAACTTTTTTGTGTCACTATATAATATTCACTATGAATGATGAACCGGGAGTCGTTTATGGCCGCCACACGGCGCAACACCAGCTGCAGTAAAGTCAAATTAAAATCTTAAAGAGTTCCTTTAAGACTAGACCACACATTCAAAAGAAGGAACATGGGTCATACTTTAAAGTTTCGGCTATTCAAGCCTCATCAGTGACCCTAGCGGTCACAAGACCGTTAAAATGATAAAAATAATTTCCTAATTAAATATTGACAACCATATCAAAACTTTCAACGCTGACATAATTTAAATTCAAGGTAATTTTTTGAAGCTTTTAATCTTTTCAAATAATCTATATAGATCAAAATATGAGCTACTATGAAGCAATTGGGCACGTCATAAACCATTTGAAAAATGCGTATGCCAGTAATCAAATTAAAATTTGAAGAAATTAAAAATAAAATCAAATGATATCTAAAATGACTTCCCTTTAAGAGCAATGAATGCAGTCAAAAAATATGATGTTAGATATGGACAGACCACGCGGTATTGGCTAATAAAGTCTCGTCAGTGACCTTGTATAGTAATTGGTGGTGAAAGCAAAACGTTAATATCTAAATCAAGGCACTTTGTTTAAAGGGTCAGTCGTTTGAAAGACTATGGTGTATCAAACATCTGTCCAAAATACTGAACAAACAATTGGTTAAGTTTACGAACGGTCAACAAAAGATTACTGGGAGGCTTAAACTAGTTTTACTGGATCCAAACCTCGCCCTCTGCTTCTGCAGTTGCTCGAAACATTTAGTTAGCTATTTGATCCGCATGAAGACTTCATTGCCTATATTTTTACGTTTTTCTAACATCAATGAAACATCATCGGAAACAAATAAATCACGTATAAGTCCTATGGTGAATCAGAGCTGTGGAATCGACGGAAATAACGAATTGCGACACCACGAGACCCCTTTGAAGTCAAACAACACTACTGCAATACCGGAACAAAAGAAAACCATCAGTTAGACCCCGAATAACTAAGCAACAGGCATGGCAAACTCCGACCCCAATAAGCTAAACTAAGTAGCTTTATGTCGGGCCCATCAGTGACCCTGATACCTGACCAAGCGGCGTGCAATTACCGAAAGCCCTGTTGGAGAAGCTTTGCAGTTAACATTTTACTACGGGCCAGCATTGAAGTCAGTTCAATGACTTGACACTCTAACAAACCGAATAAATTGAGAAATGTAAACCCCATAAGAGGTAAGACGGGAACAGCACCAACCAAAAATGGAAAATTCAGTTTGCCAAAGTCACAGCCATCGCGTTAATCATAGATTTTGGTTGAAACGAATCCTTTTGAAATAGATAAATGTAAATCCAAAAATGGGTTTTCAGTATCGGCTGCATTTGCCTTCAAAGTAAGGATTGTCAATATTTAAAAGATCATCTACATATCTAGATGTAAAATTAAAAGGCTCAATACTTCCAGATTGTTTTACATTAGAAAGAGAAGCCATGAACTTTCTTCCATAGCAAAATAAAAACAAATTTCGCTACAAGAGGAGCACAGCTAGTACCCATCGAAATACTAATAACTTAGTACTAAATCAAAGGTAAATATTATCTAAAAGATATGTTAAGGCTTCACACATATTTTGACATGGCCAAAGTTTATATCGGTTTGGGTGTTCAGAAGTAAAAAAAAACGTTTTTTCCGTTACAAGCAAGGAAAAGCGAACCTTCCTTTTGAAAAGTCCACTCAGTAAAATTTATAAGTTTTTTCTTGATCAAATTATGTGGCAAAGTAGTATAGAGTGTACAGAAATCATAAGTTGACAAACTTGTCGCACGGAACCCTCTCATCTTCAATTTATTAATTGCCTCACCAAAATTTTAATATACCTAAAGAAAATTTTACTAGACCTTTCATGTCGGACTTGTCTGGAACCAAAACATACTTTCTTTTAATAATTGGATACCTCGCTGTACATGTCGAAAAATAGACTTACGTTTAGGGATAAAAGGTGAACGTTTTGCGAATAAAAATTTTAAAACTATTTTGAAGATGCTTACTTTCCATGCCTTTAAGCTATGAGGCTCAACATACTACGTTTACACCAACGATCACCGAACTCATTTATTACAGATGCTATTTCTTCCCTACACTTTTAAGTCGATGCGGGAAGGAAATCTGTATTTTTGACCCTTAGAATCTATGCAACAAATTCTTGAATGTGAAATGATTTTCAAGTTTCAAGTTATAACCTGACCAGCTTGCCGGATAAAGTTAAGGATCCTGAAGCTGTGTTTTCAGCCAGTGGTATAACTGAAAATCAATTTTATTTCTGCGATAAAAATAAAAAAGTGATAGCTTTACCCCTATTCAGGATGTTCAACTGATAGACATTTATTCCGATTATAAAGGTCACCAATGTGGCTCGACGGACTGCGAAACGTATAACTCGAGAACTGTATACACCGTGTGATGGTGCACAAAGAACACCGCTATCCCGAACCAAATGATCAACGATTTGAAGCCAGGTTGTCATTCATTTTAGATGAAATGAAACCATAAGCTAAAGATAATTATACATATAAACAAAAGCGGTTCGAAATCAGTAGAATTTGCTATATTGAGTTGTTTTTAGTACAACTTTTATTTTCCATAGGCCAAAAGCTCTATTTTTAAAAAAGAAAGAAGTGGACGGATTTTATGATTTCCATTTATACATATAAGCCGAAAATCAGTACTTATATTTGATAAATCATTTTCTATGTGCTGAAATATGAGGTAGGACAATACCACTTTCTGACTTAGTAATTTTATAGATAGGCGCATATTAAAGAAGTAAAACCCGTTTTCATATCATTTTATTTAGGTTTATTTATTGTGGAAATCTACACTTACTTTAAAAGACAAAAATAAAATATAATTACGTGTTATCGTAGTGTTACAGCATGCTGTCTATATTGTCAAAGGAAACCGTAAATCCTTTCTCTACAGCGTCTCGCATTTGTGATTCTCTTGCGGGTGGCAGTGGTGGAATTAGTTTGCCTAGGTCTTTTTCAATTCTTTCCATTCTTTCGGAGATTTTCTGATCGAACTTTGCTTTTTCTGCAGCAACCAACTGTTTTACAGCATCTTGAGCTTTCTTGCAACCGTTGTGAAGCTCTTCATGTTTCAATTGTATCATGTCCTTGTCTTTTTCTTTATTTAGAGGTATCAGTTTGCTTAAGCAGGTTATTTGATCCATCAGATATTTTTCAGATACCTGAACATATGTCTCTGCAATACTATGTACGAGGAAGGCAACTTTGTTTGACTTCGTCGCATACTCGAAAATAACGTCTCTAAGACATCTCTCCAGTGGTTGACCGGCAATGCTTAATTCTCTACCAGATTTGGCATAATCAGTAAAGACTGTCAGACGTGCATGGAAACAGCACTTAATGAGATTCGATAACATTGAGAAAAACTTAATGAGTTTACCCCACTGAACTCTAATATCTGCCAGTGCCGTTATGCCCTTAACTAATGTGTCTCGTATGTTGTTAAAATCGATTTGCTGAAGGTCCAATTGTTCCATCTCCATTAGAACCTTCGTAAGTCTTTCGTTTGCTGCTTTGTTTTCTTCGTTAGCTTTATCGTGTCTCATCTTTGCATCCTTAAGAGTTTCTTTAGCAAGATTTACTTTAAAGTGGGCTTCTTCCCTCTGTGCTTGGACAATGCTTTCACTGGAACTTTGTGTTGGCATCTTCGCCAAATGCGGTGACTTAGCATCTAGAGGATCACTTTGGGTCTTTCTCCTGGCTATAACAGCAAGTTCCTCTGATCGTTTTCGGAGCGCAGTAACTTTATCGCAGATCGAAGCTATTTCGTCTTCCTTATGTTCCGCCGTTATTTTATACATTGAAATCATCTGGTCACAAATGACGTCGCCTTCATTACAAAACCCCACAATCATGGTACTTAGACTTTCACATTGCCTTTCTTTTTCAACTGTCCGTTTGCAGTAGTTTAATATGTATTTGACCCCGCCGATGATTTCTTCTGATTGCGTTGTAAACTCAGGGTTCGGCTTGACTTCATTTCCGTCACCCAGTACAACGTTTGCTAGTTTCTGTATTTCCTTATTTATTTGTTCGACCTGTCTGTAAACCTTCTGTTCTGCAAGGCGTTTATCGATTGAATCGTTAAGATTTTCTTCCAGTGCAGCCCCGGAAGTCTGTACCGCATTTCCGATTTTGTTTCCTGAATCTGCTAAAGTATTCTCTTTCCTCAGCGAACCGACCTCACCTTTTGAGAAATTTCCGATCATGATTGGAATACTTGTAATGGATTTAACGCTCTGTACTAGGTTCTCTACTAGTGACATTTTTAGCAATGCCGCGCCTGTTGGAATCTCTCCTATAGCAGTTTTGAACTCACTTTGTGCTTCTTGAACCTCTTTTTGCATATTTTCGAGACGACTTTTCATTTCTTTCTTTTCAGCATCTGCCGCTTGCTGCTCGTGCTTAGCTGCTTTTATTGCTCTTTCTGTATCTTTTTGCTTTGACTGGTATATGCTTTCGGTACTAGTACATGTTTCTAAAAGCTCTGATATAAGCTGCATTACAAACAAGAACCGTTTTTCTATATCTGTCGCAAGTTTTAGACTTTCATCTGCAATTTGAGTAATCTTTTCCAAAGGTTTTGGCAACATTTTTTGAACCTCTTCGGGTGATCCTTGCAAGAGAAATTTAGCTGCAAACTTAATGTGTGTTTCTATATTGGTACTGTAAAGGCGTATCTGATCCATGCATGTGTGAGCTTCATTGAAGGCATCCCATCCAGCGTTGCTGACTTGAACCAAAGACGCTCGAAACGAATTTGGAAAACGTAAATGCTTAAAACCTCCGACAGGGGGCTTGTCCTCGAGACTAAAGTCTTTATCCGTCGATATCAATAGAAGTTCTCCTAATATAGCAATAGCGGCTGGTGCTGGTGTAATGAACTGATCCCAGTTGAATTCTGGAGACATGAGAATCATTGCATCCGATTTTTTGTCAGCGCCTGTGCAAAGGCCAGACACAGCATTGTCAATCTGTACTGTTTCTGTCATTCTTATATATACTGGAATATAAGAAACGTAAGGATATAGCAAGTTTGACATCTAAATACTTCTATTGAATCTGTGCGGTTATTTAGAATCTCACCAAAATGGAAATGGTAAAATAGTATAAGATATTGCGATAGAACAATACAGTTTAAAATAATAATAATAATAATAATAATAATAATAATAATAAAATAAATAAAAGAAAAACAATAAAAATGCTGATGGCGATTTTGATGTTTGAAATCATTTGTAGCAGTTTTTAACTATGAATTCGGAATGAGCATGAAATTGTCGTCACACCATCGATCGTTCAACGACATTAACGGTTCGATGGACGCACCGCCCACATTTCACTGGCTGCACTAGTTCGCGTATTAATATCGTCTAGGTTTGACCGTCTCACAGAAGACATTAATGTTTGTTCCCACAGCTTGAAGTGTCCCATTACTGGACTCACAAAACCGTGATATCGGCCGGAGCAAACGAAAATCTGACAGATATTGTGAACCATGAATACTAAAACCGCGACCATTTCTATCTTATGCTCCGTCTTTACAACTACTAACTTTAGAAACAGTATGATCTGCGCTGTCCAAAGGAAGAAAATATTTGACAACTGCAGAGGTAGATTTAATCGATATTGCCAGTGGTAAATGTTAAATGTTTTGGCCGCTGAGAGGCTATGACGGCTATGCTATGAGGAAGTTGACTGTATTGGCAATGCTGACTGAAGACAGATCAGCCTACGCATCTCCGCAGTCGAATTAAAAGTTTTTCCCATTTGCAGCAATATAAGACCTAAGGACTAAGGAGTTTATATAACAAACAGCGCTGACTGTTCAGACTGCACGGGTGCACATACTGATCTGAGTCTTTGCAACTGAAATATGCAATAAGGCCCTCTTTTTAGGAGTTAGTCTCTTCAAAAACTGTCTGAAGAGGCCTACCAAGTTTTAATGCTATTGCCTGGGGTTAATTTTGTCGATACATTTTTATTTTCTATATTTTATGAAAGCTTTTTCAGCATCAAATTAATATATATATTCTTTGCGCCTTAACGGAACACTGACAAACAACGAAGACCCAGAACATTGGCCGTAGAAACTGATCATGGTTTACAGCTATCATACGAAAAATGGACACACCTCTTTAATATTTAGCTAAAATGGACACACCTCTTTAAAATTTAGCTAAACCAGACATCCTTTAACGAGAAACAACATAGAACTAACCTAGACCCTTATCAATTCTTTGAGGGCACAGCAAAGACTCATATCAATCTGGACGGGTGCCCAGGTTGATCTGTGTCTTTTATCGTGCCACGGCTGAAGAAACATCTTTACACAATCCGGGTAATAAAAGACTTACTACGTGTAAATAACAAAAAAGCTGCGTGACAAAAGCTAATAGATAAATAAAGTGAATGAAGTCCAGTCTGCCTCTTACGGTTGAACAGTTTAACATGACGTTGACAAGTATGTAAAATCACCTACTCATGATGTGTACATCCTCTTAGAGAAAAATAACCTAAAATTTATGCCTAACTGATAATCAGACCAGATGTTTTAGCCATCCCCTAATTATCTGGACACTGCATGTATCAGCTAAACATGCTCTGTGAACTAACTTGCCATTAACTCTGGTTCTCGGTTATTAATACAGATAATTCAAGCATATTGTATTTATATCGGCGGTGCTACTGAAACCTGATTCACGGTATTAGTGCGCCGTTCAAAGAACACGCTCATAGAATACTCTAGAAAATCGCATATCCAATGATAAAGTTTTGTCTACTTTTATTCTAAATACAGTCAGTGTGTTTGAAGACATATTTTTGAAGTATCACACGAAAATAAGTTTGCAATACAACTGGAACTATTTTTTATGAAGGCAGTAAAACAGTTAATGCTGTTTCGCTGGTTCCCGTGCCATTACAAAATTGTTATATCACAAAACGCTTAAATTTTAACGTAGAAATCCGTTCAAAACGCCTAAACAACATAACTTTTAACGAGGATTTCGATTGTATGGTTTATATCAAGATTAGGATGCGGGATATTTATGTTTTACTTTTAACTAGAGAAACTCAATTAACAGCGTTATCTTCACCAACTGGGGCACTGCTGCGAAATTGCATAATTCTGTATCATTTATTGGTATACCGGAGGATTATACGACCAGTTTCATCAGAAACACATGTGAAATCGATACCCCGAGTAACCCTAGTTTATATAGCAGTAAGTCGGGTCGGTCGGGGTCAATTCTCTAAGAGCATGTACACAGCATGGATCAATACCAAAGAGGGATTTTCTGCACCTAATTTTAAAACTCGTCACTAAAACTGCGGTCAACCAAGCTGTAATTAATGAACAATTTTAAACGCGAAAAGTGATTACACTGTGCAGCGCGTTTATGAATCATTTCGACATAGAGTACCTAGCGCTACAATCTTCTGGTGCCGCGAAACAAAATTTGGTCTTAGATAAAGTCTTTACGAGACAGAACAAACTGTTGAACAGAATGAAGACATTTTTTGTGAGGTTCTTTTCTCTTTTCCGTTTGGCACGGCTAAACTAAGGAGGAAAATTCTCAGGAACTGACACAATTTAACCCCAGATCCAACCCAATTCACCATGTGGGAAAGAGACAACACAAAATTAGTCACCACCAAAGACAACACCAGCGGCAGCCATGTGAACAGCCATTTTCTATGTAGGTGGTCTGCTTGCTAGCCTGATCATCACAAACATTATATCAATAACAGACATAGCAACTAAAACACACACACACACATAAAACAACAACAACAACCAAAAAGAACCAAAACAGAACTGCCGTCTTGGGACGACCAGTAATGAAATTGCTAGTGGGGGCAGGGGGTGGGGGCTTAACCGGTTTGCGGTCGACCAACCCTCGCCCTTGGTTCTGACACTTTAGTGTTCCATACAACCAAAACAATCACCATTCGCACAACAGAGCAAAGACAGCATCAACACTGACAATTAGAACACATTACACATAGACCATCTGTTTTTACCTATTTCCTACTTTTTATGTCAGGGCTAGGCTTAACATGATGAACAATATACATGTACATGTATCACATATAGACAAAACAATAACAGCACATAAAACAACTTTAAAAGAGCCTTAACAGAATTGCCGTCCTGGGACGTCCAGCAATTGCAGGTTTGGCAGTTCTTACAATATACTCTGCAAGTCAGGAGGCATCTTCCGCTCTTATAGGGCTGAAACGCGTGAACCTGCAGTGCTGTAAGTCCACTATCAATATACCTGGAGCGAAAGGAGTTTTAAGACCTCGTTTAGGCATAGCATTGCACTTTCACTTACAGAATCCGACTTTACGACTTGCCTTACGGCTCTGTACTTTTCTTATGGTGTTTCAGTGTACGATGTGCTCTGCTAGCAATGCAAGTTTCTGAAAAGGCAAAATACTACCTCTAAGTTACTCTGTAGGACCGGTTGATGGGTACGGTGTATGAACTTTTTGCAAAAAGAAGTATAACTGACAAATTTAGATAAAACAGTAGCTAAATTGCCTTATGCGAGTGCAAGCTTCACAATCTTCTTATAATCCTAGATCAGTTCAAATAAATCACAGATATTAGAAATAAATTGATCTTCAGCATCTGTTTCGTATAAAGTGTTTAACAATACTAGTTGAACAGAAACATTTACTATAACAACATCATAATTATTTACGTGATGATTGTGATTTATAAGTATGTACGTAAATGATGCATTTGATAAGCCAAATTTGAAACAAGAAGATCCTCATGCTCTTATATCGCTCACCTGTAAAGTGGAACAATCGAAGGTACACCTGCTTATAATCAGATAACAGATTTCAGTCAACAGTCAGTTGTCCCAAAAATAAAATTAAAGTACATAGAACAAAAAGTACCAACATGGGTCGATCTCGTTTGGGGTAGATCGTATGTTTTTCTGCATAACAATTTTTAATGATAAAATCTGCAGAATCTTGTCAAGGCTAGATCAGATATGGGCGTTTTCGGCAATCAAAATAAAATAATTTGATATGCTGCAATTTCTGTGTTCTGAGAATGCATGCCTGACGCTATTTAAACTTTATATATTTCAGAAAAAAGTGGAATAATATGAATGCAATGGACTGTTCATAATGTCAAATAAAAGTATTTTGGTATAGATGGATGGATGGATGACTTGCGATTTTACGTCCTCTTCAACAGTATTCCAGTCATATCAGGACGATGGGCGGATGATAATGAAAGGCTGTGTGCAATGGAGCCCCGTTTACGATGGAAAGAACTCCGCCTCCGGCGGGGCTCGAACCGGCGACCGCTAGATCAGTAGGCCAGCGTTTAACCCACTGAGCTAAGGGGGCTCCTAAGTATTTTGGTCATCAATAGAAAATTACATTAAGTTTCAAAATCATCAAATTTTTTATTTCGGGCAGAATCATCTGTGATGTTCAGGAAACCCTAATTAATAATAAATAAACAAGGCTGTCTGCCTTCTCAGGTGTAAGCTTATTCAACCATCAAGGCAAGAGTTACCATTTTCTGAGACTTTAAACTTTTCTTATAAAGTGTAGGTTTTAGAAAAGAAATAAACAATATGAATGCTCTTGACTCTTCACATGGTCGCATAAAGACTTTCTCCGTGATAAAGGTGACGTACCCTCAAAGGTAATAGTAACATTGGATAAAATTCAACACATCTTTTAGACTCTTTGACTCTAGCAATCATGTATAAACTTGAGAAATTTCAAATGAAGACTTTCTGCTCATGGTAAAAAGTTAGGTATTGTTTGGCTGAGTATATACATTGAATGACTCAATAATATGGAATAATATTTATGTATAAACTCACTTTTGAAACATGCGCACTCTATTCTACATCTTAATATTTCATTTTACAGTTTAAACGTTTATAATGCAACATTTTTATTCAAAGGTGCAACATTCCATTTTGCATTTAAATATTTTATTACACAACATTTTAATTCAAATATGCAACCCTCTAACATTCGATTTTGCAGTTTAAAAGTTTATCATACAAACTTGAATTCAAATATTTAACATTTTACATTGCAGTTTATTCGTTTCTAGCGCGATTTTGCGAAGCAAAGGAGAGCTTATGTTATACCCTCAGCGTGGAAGTCCGAGTGGGCTTCCTCATTCGCGTCCGCGTCCGTGTCTGCGAGCTGTTTAACCTATGTTCACATTTGCGTTTAGGTCTTTTTCTCACAAACTATTAGGGCTAGAGTAATGAAACTTGGTGCACACTTACATCAGCATATGATTACCTAAATGTATTCACCATGTATGACCTTGAACTACCGGATCATGATCTACTGTTTAAAAAATTTAGGAAAATGTAGTTTACCCTGTGTTAACCATTTGCGTTTAGGTCTATTTCCCACAAAGTATAAGGGCTAGAGTTATTAAAATTAGTACACACTTACTCCAGCACATGATCACCTGAATGTATGCACGATGTATGACACTGACCTGCAAGTCATGGTCTACTGACTTTGAAAAAAACTAAGTTAATGTTTGTTAAGCATTTGTGTTTCAGTCAGTTTCAAAGTAGTTATAAGGGCTAGAGTCCTGATATTTGGTCTTTACTTGCATCTGGACGAGGGCATAAGAGTTTAACCAACCATGTAGGACCGTGACCTACATTTTATGCTTCACTGACTTTATGATATTTCTAAGTCCCTATATGGGTTACAGTTATGATAATTTGCACACACTAACACATGGACACGTTCATTTCAGCAGCATCGTCTGTATATGGATTTGAGGTATGTTTTATGCCTTATTGACTTTATGATATATTTCACTGACTTTTTAATATTTCTCAGTCCCTGTATGGGTTAGGGCCATGATACTTGGCACACACCTACATATGGACAGTCATTTTAACACCATCATCCATGTATGGATTCGACCTATATTTTAGCTTCAACGACTTTATGATACGCTTCACTGACTTTTTTCGTATATTTCTCAGTCCCTATATGGGTTACAGCAATTATACTTGGCACACACTTATACGAGGGTTGATCCAGAAGTAATGTCACTGCAGCTATAAAATCGTGTAGAAATAAGGGAGTGCAACAAACTTTCGTACACAAGTTTCTTAATTTATTTGCAGCTTGGTATGAAAATGTCATAAAATGTAGTTCATAGTAATCGAGATATCGAGATAGACAGAAGGCATATGGTAACAGTACGCGCCGCACATCAATGACGTTGTTGACATTCCAGACGAAGTTTCGATATTTTGTCATGTCCAAAGTAGCATATTTATTATTCTAGCTTAGGACTAATGTCTGTTCACCTATATTTATAACATTATTCAAATTTTTTAACAACCCCGCAGCTCATGTTCAAAAATTTACACAACATACGAACATCGATCTCCATATATGGGGTCCAAACAAGTGTGGCGTTATTTTCTGACATTGCACTTGAAGGTCTTCCGTTACTCAGACGATCCTCTAGCGACTCATTGCACTTGAAGGTCTTCCGTTATTCGGACCATCCTCTAGCGACTCATCTGCACCCTTACAGCGCTGATTGCACCTTTACACAAGCCTAATAATCATTGTTATATAACCGCATGCCTGATTAACAGCCTAGAGTCTCTAATAGTGATATTCCTAATTTGTGGCAAAACTGCATAAATATGCGCTGACGCCTGTGTCAAAAATCAACATTTTTTCACTCGGCAGTAAGTAGCAGTAGCACTACCTTCGAACTTTAAACTGCAGCGACGATATTAAAGTTTCAGCAGTGGGCGGCAGAAATATATTTCGTTATCGTATCAAATTTTCATCTGATTTGGCACGTTAGTTTGATTTTGATTTGTGTTTGCCTTTGAAAATTATGCTCATGTGATTAACGTTATTCTAACGTGCGGCGCGATGGCGTCGGTGGCATACTTTTAACGTCTGTATAATTGGAACGAAAAAAGATCCCAACTTTGCATTTATTCTGTTAATCAGAACTTAATCACAGTGTAGCTTGGTATAATTTTTATGATAATGCTACGATGAACAAGCGTGCAATGGTCACAGTGATGTTACTTCTGGATCAACCCTTATATATGAACAAGAACATTTTAACATCGCCATCCATGTATGGATATTGAGGGCCTCGTGGGAGATTAGCTATTACATGTATTATTGTATGTTCTAAATGTTGTAACCCTCGAAAAATAAAGTCGTTACTTACTTACTATGTATGGATTAGACTTGTATTTTATGCTTCACTGACTAAATCATACTTCGTAGTTTCTATACGAGAACAGATGGCAATCATTATACTTTACACTCACTTTGGACAAAGGCCTTTCAATACCACCAGCGCTCTGAGAGTAAGTCTCCTGTAAAGCGCGGTTTGTTGTCTTCTGACAACTCTTGTTATACAACATTTTAATTCAAATGTGCAAATTTATCATTTCATTTTGCAGTTTGAACTTTTTTATGCAACATTAGTAATTTAAATGTGGAACTTTAACATTCTATTTTGCAGTTAGGACGTTTTCATATAACATTTTAATTCAAATGTGCAAATCAGAATCACACTGCACCATTTACACATAGGACTTCAGTTTGGCGAAATTGCCTGTTAGTGACCATACTGCAGAATGCTCAGCTAAGAATCCCAAGAATTTTATCTGCCCTTTCTACAAAATGAGAAAGGAAAGTATAATTTAAAGAAGGAAAAATAAAAGTAGATGAGACGGCATGACCAGGAACCGACACTGTCCTACACATCAAAAGAGAAAAGGAAAGGAAGCAAATAAAAACTAAAGATGACACACAGAGCAGTGAAAACCCAAGAGGTCTACTCCTTCTCTGTACATGGCCGCCAGAGGATTGGTTCAAATGTGCAATCAGAATCACACTGCACCATTTACACATAGGACTTGCAGTTTGGCGAAATTGCCTGCTAGTGACCATACTGCAGAATGCTCAGCTAAGAATCCCAAGAATTTTATCTGCCCTTTCTACAAAATGAGAAAGGAAAGTATAATTTAAAGAAGGAAAAATAAAAGTAGATGAGACGGCAATGATCAGGAACCGACACTGTCCGACACATCAAAAGAGAAAAGGAAAGGAAGCAAATAAAAACTAAAGATGACACACAGAGCAGTGAAAACCCAAGAGGTCTACTCTTTCTCTGTACATGGCCGCCAGAGGATTGGTTGCATTTTTTTATCTGTAAGATACATTACTTTCAATGGAATTTCTTTCGTAACGACACCAAATGGGAATTATAATTAGACTGGATCGAATTGAAATCAACGACAGAAAAAATAAGAAATACAGGGCGTACAGTCTTTCTGTCGCTACGTTACGTAATGACGTCAGACGTTCCGTTTGAGAATAATCAAGATGGTTTCAGCGTCAACCGCCTCAGTGATCACGCAGAATTCTAGGAGGCTGAGCGTCTGGTGATAAATTACTATGGGGGAAATTTGTTTTCTGACAGTTTCTCATCAGTTTGGTAATACCATTTGTTTTACCTGTGCTTTCGACCGAATCTGTCAATAACCATACAAGCAGAGTGGCTGTCGATCAAGACAATCGACAGCAGTATCAGTTCGTTCGACAGCCATTGACAATAGTACCATTTATTGTTATTGGTAATGCTTATGATCGGAATCTTAGTCAAAAGCCATTTTGTGTAATACAGACTCGGTTGAAGGCAAATTCGTATTACTCCCGTGTAGACAGAATTTGCAGCTGTGGAGTTGCAATGCATTTATTACAAATTTCATATGACAAAAAAGCATTGTGAAATTGAATCCAGAATATTTAAATGAGTAGTCAGATCAGGGTCTACACTTCGATCACGCATTTTTTGTTTCCGAAACTTTAGAGTAAACATGGCTCGGGACTATGATAGTCAAATGGTGCTCTTTGATTGAATAGGAATGCTGATGAGGTTGAAAGTGATGTTTTTGTGAAATGTAGAAATCCATTTTGTTTGATATTATGGATATTGTAAAGAAATAAATGTTTCTGATTTGGTCTGTGAAGCCAAAATTGATGACGGGTGATTTTTAGCAAATCTGCAACACAGTTTCTTCGGGATCGGGTCTCTGTATATCAACATCCTGTAAGAGCTAGAAAGTGCAGGCTAAGGTGTTGTTTTCCATATTTTTATCTTTTTATCAGCATTTGAGCTTGAAAATAAGACAAATTTGGACAGTGAAGCAACATTGTAATAAGGGTGGCACACTGTCAAAGGCAGTAGGGGTCACTATCACAACATTTGGTTCACGCTGCCCTATAGGCAGTGCCTGTTTTCATATTACTAAATAAAAGCTGATAAACGATGACTATAGTAGAACATTTCACCAGAAAAGCCGCTTTGGAACGGCGAATAATAAATACGGTAGTTCGTTGTTTTAATCCGATTTTACATGCGCATAATCCTAAGCCTAGGTTTTCAGTAATCTTTTGCCGACCGTTCCAAGGCGGTACTTCTGTTGTGGCTTTTTGATGTTACATTGTGCTATGCTATTGTGCTTGTATATGTTATTTGGTGGTTAGGTCACCTGTTTTGCTACCCAGTCTGCCTTTTGTTTTGTTTCGTAATTTAAAACTAAAATAGATGTTGATGCTGTTTTTGATTAGGGTACTGAATGACCTTCTGTTTGGGAAAGAGCTGCTCATTCGGTTTACCAAGCGTGTCGTTCGTGAACTCGAGTCAATTTTTCCGTGTATGTGTGCTTCTTTCCCTATTGATTTTGAGGGCGGTATGTGGGATTTGATTGTATTAATTCCTGGTAATTGTCTATCATCTTACTTTATCATGGGCATGAAGACGTAAGTTAAGCCAATACGAAACATAAAACATCATTTTATCTAATTTAAATTAATTTTAGTTTATAATCCTAAAACAAACAGACAACAATGTGGGCAGCTAACGAGGTGACCACAATGCTAGAATTGTGTCAAATAATAATAATAACCCACGACAGAAGTCATTTATTACAACGTTTTTGCCCAAACTGGATTCTCTATAATTCTAAACAGGCAAACTCTTAAATAGTGGTGCTTATTATTAACGGAAGTGATGTTGAAACAAAACTTGTTATCTGATGTTACTTTGGTTATTTATATCCTTTACGACGAGATGCTACGTGGTGCATTTTGAAAGCATCGTTTTTAAAATTGAAATCCTTTTACAAAAAAAAAAAAAAAAAAAAAAAAAAAAAAAAAAACGGTTAGCCATACTAGTGAATTATATCAGTTTTGTGCATATTGGGTGTAGCTCTTCATTATCTAAATTCTCGTTCAGCAAAAAGGAAAAAAAACATCAAAATTATGTGCGTTCACGGATATATAAAGACTAGGATATAATAACCAGCCTAAATATATCGAATTATTATCTTCATTCTTAAAATGACAAGGGAAGTCATTTTTAGCTCATCTTGCCGAATGCTCACAGGTGAGCTTATAATATAGGCAGGCATCCGTCGTCCGTCGTCTCCGTCCGTCCGTCAATATTTTCAAACAACATCTCCTCTGAAACTACAAGGCCTGTTGTAACCAAATTTCATTTATAGCATCTATAGGCAACGGAACCAATAATACTGTTTTTTATCCGAATCGCTTTAGAAATTGGTTGCTATGGCAACTTAAAGTTTCCATTGACTTGTATGGAAAACCAGAGGACCCATGGTCCTATATCGCTCAACTGAGCACTGAAGTTATGTTGAAAAAACTTTAAGTTGCCACAGCAACAAAACCACATGCACAACAGCAATAAAACACACCATTTATGTACAGGATAATATCATAAACATTTAGGCAAAAAAGATTCAGCTTTATTCCCCTTTCTGGCTTCTGAGAAGAAGATTTTTGGCAAAACAAAATAAATAAAACAAGAGGGTCATTGGTCCTGTAGCTCACCTGAGTCCATTCAGCCTCAGTACTCTAGGGAAAGTTACTCTAAGGCAAATTGAACACATAGGTGGTAGCATACTTGTGACCCTCAGGGTGGAAAATGAAAAAGACAATATTCATCCAACCTGGCCCAAATTTGAACCGGTCCGATATTTTAAGGCTGTCCTAGATACCTGCAAGTTTGAAGAAGTGGCAGTCAAAACTTAAGACTGTGCTATGGCCCGGACAACATTTTCCCCATTATAAGTCTATGGGACCTTTTTGTTGCCATGGTAGCCACAGTTTTAAATCAAGATCCCATCCCAACAATGCTACATAGAAAATTTGATCAAGATTGGCAAGCTACTTGAGCAAATATTAATGCTTAAAAGTGTGGACGTAGGACGGACCAAGCCTATACTATAAGCTCACCTTGTGAGCCTTGGCTCAGGTGAGCTAAAAACAGCAACTGTGACCTTGACCTTAGAATGCTGAAACGCAAACTTGTGCAAGATATTGTGATACTAAACATTTGTGTGAAGTTAAATCAAAATCGGTCCATAAATGAAGGCTCGAGACAAAGTTTTCCTAAAAATAGCCACTGTGTCCTTGACCTTGACCCAAGAACACTGAAACGCAAACTTGTCCAAGATATTGCCATACTTATCACTTGTCTGAAGTTAAATTGAAATTGGTCCATAAATGAAAGCGCTAGAGCGATGACAAAGTTTTTCTATAAACAGCCACTGTGATCTTGACTTTGACCGTAGGACGCTGAAACGCGAGCTTGTTCAAGATATTGTCATACTAAACATTAGTGTGAAGTTTTAATCAAAATGGGTCCATAAACGATGACAAAGTTTTTCTAAAAATAGCCACTGTGACATTGACCTTAATCCAAGATATTTTGTCATACTAATCACTTGTGTGATATCCAATTGAATTCAGTCCACAAACTGATGCGCTACAGGGATGACAAAGTTTTTCTAAAAATAGCCACTGTGTCCTTCACCTTGACCCACAAACGCTGAAACGTGTTCTTGTCCAAGATATTGTCAAACTCATCACTTGTGTGAAGTACAAGTTAAATCATTCCATAAATGAAGGCACTAGATGATGACGGAAAACATTTTCTCTATTATAAGTGTATGGGAAAATACCATTATAAGTCAATGGGAAAATATTTAATCGCTCAAGGGCAAGTACCTCTGAAAAAAAAATGATCCAACCTGGCCCAAATTCGAACTGGTCCGAGATGTTTTGACTGTCCTGGATACCTGCAAGTTTGAAGAAGTTGCGATCAAAAATGAAGAAGCTAGGTCCCGGACAAAATTTTCCCCATTATATAAAAAAGTCTATGGGAAAATATTTTACTCTGATACGAATTATCCAACCTGGCCCTAATTCGAACTGGTCCGAGATATTTTAGATGTCCTGGATACCTGCAAGTTACAAGAAGTTGCGATCAAAAATGATGAAGCTAGGGCCCGGACAACAGTTTCCCCAATATAAGTCTAGCGGAAAATGTTTTATCGCTCAAGGGCAAGTAACTCTAAACAGAATGATCCAACCTGGCCCAAATTCAAACTGGTTCGAGATGTTTTGGCTGTTCTAGATACCTGCAAGTTTGAAGAAGTTGCGATCAATAATGAAGAAGCTAGGGCCTGGACAACATTTTCCCCATTATAAGTCTATGGGAAAATATTTTATCACTCAAGGGCAAGTAACTCTAAAAAGAATGATCAACCTGACCCAAATTCGAACTGGTCCGAGATGTTTTGACTGTCCTGCTTATCTGCAAGTTTGAAGAAGTTGTCATCAAAAATGAAGAAGTTAGGGCCCGGACAACATTTTCCCCATTATAAGTCTATGGGACCTTTTTGTTGCCATGGTAACCACAGTTTTAAACCGATCTGTCCCAAAACTATATGCAATCAATCCCCCACCCCGACCATGCTACACATAAAATTTGATAAAGATTGGCCAGCTACTTTAGCAGATATTAATACTTAAAAGTGTGGACGGACGACGGACGACGGAGGACGGACGACGGACCAAGCCTATACTATAAGCTCACCTTGTGAGCCTTCGGCCCAGGTGAGCTAAAAATAGATAAAAATCTGGCCTTTCGGTTGCAATGGCAACCAATCAAAATCAGGGATATAGGCAAAATTCATATGGCTGGTAGAGGACTACTCCAGGAACATTGTTGTAAAGATTTTGTCAAAATATCTGCAGTAACACAGAAACAAATGCAATATTTCCAATTTCCCCATTGTGAGTCTATGGAAATTCTAAGTTGCCATAGCAACAAATTCACACGAGCAACGGGAAAGTAAAACACAATTTAGGTAGAGGCTAATGTCATTAACATGTATGCAAAGTATCAGCTTCATCCCTATTATGGCTTTTGAGGAGAAGATTTTGTAAAAAATTAAAAAAAAAATACCTTTTATTTTGCCATGGCGACCAATCAAAGTCAGCGATTTGGACAAAATTCATGTAATTATAGAGAACTACTCAAGGAACATTTTTGTAGAAAAAAAAATCTAGATAATTGGAGTGAGACAGCAAAACTTGCCAATTTTCACTTTCTCTATTATAACTTAATGGAAACTATAAGTTGCCATAGCAACCAGAGTTCTCATGGGATTGGAAGTAAAAACATAATTTATGTAGAGGGTAATGTCATTTTACATGTGTGCAAAGTATCAGCTTCATATCCTTGATGCCTTCTGAGGCGAAGACTTTTTAATATTTTTTCTAACATTTGCCCTGTATTTTGCCATTGCAACCAATCAAATTCAGCAATTTGGTCAAAATTCAAATAAATCATTGAAGACTACTCAAGAAACATTGCTGTAGAAAAAAATCCAAATAACTGCAGTGAGATAGCTAAAAATTGCCAATTTCCATTTTCCCATTATAAGTCGATAGAAATTATAAGTTGCCATAGCAACCGAAGTGCTGGAGCAATTGCCATGAAAAACAGTACATTTACAAAGGCTAGTACTAAAATCATTTCAGTAAAGTTTGAGCTTTATTGGCTACACAGTTTCTAGGGAGATGATTTTTAAATATTTTTCTATTTTTAACTATTCGGTTGCAATGGCAACCAGCCAAATTTTGCAATCGGCCATAATTAAATACCGCTGGTCAGGGACTACTCAAGGGACATTTCTATGAAAGTTTTGTCAAAATATCTGCAGTGACATAGCAATAAATGCAAATTTTTCATTTTGCCATTATAAGTCAATGGCACCTTTAAGTTCCCATAACAACCAAACTGCTAAAGCAATTGCAAATAAAAACAGTACTTTTATAGAAGCTAGTACTCAAATCCTTTCTATGAAGTTTGAGCTTTATTGGTTGCATAGTTTCTGAGATGATGATTTTTGTATATTTTTTTCTATTTTTACCCATTCTGTTGCCATGGCAACCAGCCAAATTGTGCATTTTACACAAATTTCATGTGGTTGATAGAAGACTACTCAAGAAACATTTCTATAAAAGTTTTGTCAAAATATCTGCAGTGACATAGCAATAAATGCAAATTTTCAATTTTTCCCATACAAGTATATGGCAAATTTAAGTTGCCATAACAACCAAAGTTCCAAAGCGATTTGGATAAAAAACTGTTTTATTGGTTTCCTTTGCCTATAAATGCTACATATGGAATTTGGTAACAATGAGCCTTGTGGTTTCAGAGGAGATGTCGTTTGAAAATGTTGACGGACGGACGGAAGGACGGACGACGGACAACGGATGCCTGCCTATACTCTAAGCTCACCTGTGAGCCTTCGGCTCAGGTGAGCTAAAAATCGAAAATTTGCATTATTGCTATGTCCCTGCAGATATTTTGACAAATCTTTTACAGAAATGTTCCTTGAGAAGTCCTCTATGCACCACATGAAATCTATATAAATTGCACAATTTGGCTGGTTGCCGTGGCAACCGAATGGATAAAATTGAAGGGTCAATGCAACAAGGGACCTATCTCCACATTTGGCCAAAAATGAGTTAACAACTCTATCATGTAGAAAACATGTATCCTCACCTATATATTTCCCCTCTGACCATAGAATAAGCCAAAAAATGGGTTTTATTGAGCTGGCAAAATTTTGACAAAGGTCCTATCTCCATTTTTGACTTATTATGCAACAAAAGACCTAAATCAATCGAATTTGTTTCTTCACTATATTTCATCAAAATATCGGTTTAGAGTGTAAGCATCTAAGTAGTTTTTAATTTAGATTTTTTCGTGACAAAAGTCATTTTCAACTTAATTTCATCTTTATCAATTTATTAAAAATTGGTCTCAAAATTACATGATGGAGTTAGGACCGTTGTTGCATAACATTCTTAACTCTTTGGCGATTATCTTGCTTAATATGGGACTTATTCATATTTTGACATATGCTAAAGCTAGAAATAAGTTATCCTCACCACGTTATGTACGTTTTGGTTATTGATATGGCCATATTGACTTTTAACATTCGATTTTCAGATTTATGAAATATGGAGTTAGGCCCTTTCTTGCACGAACAAATCACAAAAATCCAGTTTTTCTCAATTTATTTCTTTAAATCTAATGAAATACTCACAACACCACTTGAAATCAATGTTTCCCAACATACATTGACTAACTGTGCAATGAAAAATCAACTATTCTAAGTTTCAAGAAAAATGATGTTTTTTTGACTTTTCTCGAAATTATTAAAAATGGAGATAGGTACCTTGTTGCACTGACCCCTTCAATTGGAAAAATATTCACAAATCATCTCCTCAGAAACTATGCAACCAGAAAGCTCCAAGGACCTGGTATGATAAGGCCCATATTTGGCCCCCAGAAAACTCATTTTCAAAAGTTCTATGTCGATAACTAAAATGCATTCATAAGAAAGTTCTAACCTAAAATGTAACAGCAAATACATAATCAACCAGTTCTTGCATAAAATATTTGTGTTTTTAATCTTGAACATACCCGTACCCCCAGCGGATTCTGGCAAAATTTGTGAATTTGGTAGCCTTTGCGGCTTTCAAAATATATGAGCCCGGCCTCCAGCACATTTCATATTTTATATGAAGACATAATTTTGATATATTTTCATGCCATGAAAATATTAAATGTGCTGGAGACCGGACTCTATGTTTATTTTTAACTTTTTGTTACCAAACTGGCAGCGTTTGGAACATTTTCCCCATTTTCTCAACTCAGAAACGCCCATATCTCCGCTCATAGACAAATTAAACATATGTTGTGGGTATTTATTTTCTTACTTAGAACACAAGGAATAATTTGGTACACATTTCATTTTGATCTGTTGGAATTTTTTGGTTAGCGTCTCTGGACTTGAAACTTGAGTGGGTGGGGTACCTTGACAGGCCTTGTGCAGTGCACAAGTTATTAGCGGTGGTACCCAACGTATAAGCATTTCATCAAAAGCCTATTATCAAGAGCTTTCAAAAGCTATTGTAAATGACTTATTTCTTTAAAGGAAAACTTATTAAACTCAGTTTTTCTTGCAATTTTCCTTCATATTATTGAACCAACATAGGCATGTCAGAAATCATGTTATTCTGAGAATTAACAAAAGTGAAACTTATTATTTATGTTTGTTCCCATACGCACAAATGATAAGCAATAGAAACCATGCAATTTTAAGAGAATTTGAATGGGGGCCAAAAATGGCCCTTATCATACCAGGTCCTTTCACAGAAAGGATCCTAATACTAGCTTCTATTAAAAATACTGTTTTTCTTGGCAATTGCTTTAGATCTTTGGTTGCTTTGACAACTTAAAGTTGCCATTGACTTGCATGGGAAATATTGAAAATTGGCATTTATTGCTATGTCACTGCAGATATTTTGACAAATCTTTTACAGAAATATTTCTTGAGTCGTACTCTACGCACCACATGGAATCTATATAAATTGCATTATCTGGCTGGTTGCCGTGGCAACCGAATAGTGAAAAATACTCAAAAATCATCTCTTCAGAAACTATGCAACCAGCAAAGCTCAATCTTTACAGAAAGGATTTAAGAACTAGCCTCTATAAATATAGATTGCTCTAGCAGTTTGGTTGCTGTGGCAGCCTAGAGTTGCCATTGAATTATAATGGGAAAATGCAAAATTTGCATTTATTGCTATGTCACTGCAGATATTTTGGCAAAACTTTTATAGAACTGTTTCTTGATTGGTCCTAAACCAGCCTTATTAAGTTTGTGCAAATTGTGTCATTCGGCTGGTTTTTGTTGCAACCGAATGGTTAAAAATAGAAAAACATTTAAAAAAAAATCGCAGAAACTATGTTGCCGATTAAGCTTAAACTTTTCAGAAAGGATCTCAGCACTAGCTTTTATAGAATAAATATGTTTCACGGCAATTGCTCTTGCAGTTTTGTTGCTATGGCAATTTATAGTTTTAGTTGACTTATAATGGGAAAAATGGAAACTGGCAGTGTTTGCTATGTCATTGCAGTTATTGGGATATTTTTACTGCAGAAATGTTTCTTGAGTAGTCCTCTATGATTCGAATGAATTTTTTTCCAAATCAGTGAATTTGATGGTTGCCATGGCAACATAAAGGAGAGATTTCCAAAAAAAAAAAAATAAAAAAATCTTCTATCATCCATGTGACTTTTGTCAAAATCAGTGAATTTAATTGGTTGCCATTGTAACCATAAAGCTAAATCTTCTAAAAAAAATATTTTTAAAAATCTTTTCCTCGGCAGCCATGAGAGAAATGAAAATGAATCTCTGCATACATATTAGTGACAATTAGTCTCCAGATAATTTTTATTTTTTTATTTTTGTTGCCCATGTGCTTGGTTGCCAAGGCAATTTAAAGTTTCCACAGACTTATAATGGAAAAAGATTATCCAGACTAGCATGAAATCTCTGATGAGTTTGAATTTGGGCTAGATAGGAATATTTATATGGAGTCCCTTGCCCTTAAAGACCAAAATATTTTCCCATAGACTTACAATGTGGCTATATTGTATATTCCGCCTTGGAGTTACTTGCCCATGAGTGTTTAGATAGTTCATATTTGACCTTATCCCAGGCATAGCGACTTTATTTTTTTATTGTAACATAAACAAACTTGCCGATATTAACTAGGACAAGCATAACAACTCAGACGAATTTGAAATTAGGCCATATTGTACAATTTACATCAGAGCTACTTTTGAGTACTGCGGATGAATTGACTCAGGTGAGCTACAGAACCAATGGTCCTCCGGTTACCAAACTGTTTTGAATTTATACACAAAGTCGCCAGAATATTCAAGTTCCGAAAGGCTACTAAGGCTTTGAACGGGTAAGCTTCTGTTTGTTTTAGGGCTAGCTTGTGATAACTTACTATGAAAACAAGTGTTAATATTGCTATCGGCTCCTTACTGACTTAAACAAGTGTTGTTACTACTTCCCATTTAATAGCATGTGCGGGAATGTGGAATTTGATGGTATCGGTTCCCGGTAACTGCACAAGAATCGTCAATTCTGTGCTTTATGTGAGCAATAACATACCAGCATAGTGCATGAACACAAGTTTCAAGACTTTCTGTTGAAAATGTAGCTGCTATCGAATTTATGGGCTATAATTTCTCTTGGCAATATAAACAAGAGGCCACAAATCTGAAATAAATTTACTCTTCGTCAAAACTTTAGCATAATTATTTGTGAAAAAAGCAGCAGAAATAACTGATAAAGGGGACTTCTGATGATTAGCAGATGTCAAGTTATTGATCCTATGCGAAGGAGTTATGTACAATAGAAACACATAGACACTGGATATTTGAAAATCTGCAGGTGTCTGGATACACAACAATAAAAGGTAAAACCACTCTATTTAAAATACAGTTTCAGTACCTTAAACTTTTTCCAAAACATCATTTTTTCACATGTAATATAAACTCATTTGTAGATGACATGTTAAGTAATAATTTGCTATTTTCCTGGTCGTCCAGTCATATCTAAACCAGACATAAAGAGAAACTCTTGTCAGTACTTGGCCCTTATAACCATTAACAAAGCATTTTAACTATGAATTATTATTATTTTGTCCCTACCGTAAAAGGTTGGTCTTTAATACTGACACTTAAAATTTTTATGTGTAATTTACTTGTTCCGTGGATTCCTGTCTGATGTGAGACAAATATTTTCCCAGCACGACATTTTATATGCTGACTTAATAAAATAAACATTATTTTACACAAAAAAGACAACCCGATAAAATTCTTCAATCTGATAAATTTGGGAAAAATCAACAGACATATCCCTAGGTATTCCATCTTTCATAATCTATAAATTATAATCCTCGTTTGATGATTTTCAAATCTTCAGCAGTATTTGTAACAAACGAACTACGAACTGAAATATACTAAACTTTTGGCAAGGTATATACGACGGTTGATCCAGAAGTAATGTCACTGCAGCATAGAATTGTGCAAAATGAGAAGAAAAAAAATATGGTCTGGAAATGTCATAAAAATAAGGTGCACAGTAATCAAGGTATCGAAATAGACAGAAGGCATGTTAAAGACACTCGCCGCACGCCAATGACGTTGTTGACGTTGCTGACGAAGTTTTGATGTTGTGTCATGTCCAAAGAACCATCTTCGTTGTTTCAGAACAGCAATAATGTCTATTTGCCCATGTTTACATCATCTTTTAATCTTATTTGAGCCACCCCGCAGCTCATGTTTAAGAATCTACACAATATTCAGATTGCAGAGCAATGATCTTCATATTAGAGTAACTTTATTTTCTGACATTCCACATTAAGGCCTTCCGGTTTTCATACGATCCTCAGGCGACCCATCTGTATCACTGTAATGCCTACTGCATCTTTACATGAGCCTCATAGTCACTGTTATGTCATAGCATGTCTAATTAAACAGCTCTAGAGTCTCTACTGGTGTTATTCCTAATTTGTGGCTAAACCGCATAAATAATATGCGCTGACGTGTTGTCACAAATCAACATTTTTTCACTCGGCAGAAACAAACTTAAACACTAACTAGCGAACTTCACAGTGCGATGACGTTATTAAAGTTTCGACAGTGGGCGGTTAAAGTGTTTATCGTCATCCTATCAAATTTTCATCTGATCTGGCGCGTTAGTTTGTTTTTGATTTGAGATTGACTTTGACAATCATGTTCATGTAATTAACGTTAATTTAACATGCGGCTCGATGTCGTCGGTGGCATAGTTAAACTTTGAATGTCTATATACGAGGGGCGTTCGAAAAGATTTGCAAATGACGTAATTTCTCGGTAATCACCATACTGACGGAAGTTCTGATTGCAAAAAAACACAAAGCTATTATATGCATAGCGAAATCTGCAAACACGGTGCATTTTTTAAAAAGGGCACATTTTTTAACTTCTTTGAAAGAGGTACACCCTAAGGCACTGCAAAATTTAACTTTAGTGGGCCGTAATTTATATATCAGCAGTCTTTGATTTTTTAGAATCTTTGTTAGTTAAAGACAATGCCAAAACAATGTTGTCCTGTAAATATCGCGGAAATTATTCTTAATCTAGGTTCCATACGGGGCCGGAAATATGGATTATCCGTACTTAATAAACTAGCAAGTTCTCCATTTCTACAAAAATTTAATTTTTTTGTAAAGAAAACAAGTGTATTAGCATTCAAAAGCTTGGCAACAAGAGCATTTACATGGGTCAACAAAAATCTGTCAATAAATTCAAATAAATCCCAAAAATGAAGCGTCTACAAGCTTTCAAAAATGACGTTAACGTAAATTTCAATAACGTCATAAGAAATGCGCATGGCTATGCAAGGAATAAACCGATAACAGTTGCCACCCTTCTTACTTTTGTATGGATATTGTAGGCAACGATGGACAAGAAAATGACAAAGATTATTTTTTTTCTTAACAAAGATATCTGACTTGATTGCCTAATACTGAAAAGATTATACATATAAAATTAGCCCAGTGGTATGACTGGGGCCTTTTAAAATGCTTTGTAACTCAAGAAGAAAAAGTGTCTTTGTATAGTGTTTGGTATCACTGTAAAGACAAAATGCAGTGCTTTCAGTACATGCATAGCAGTTGTACCCAGCGTGCACCAAAACAGAGTCATGAGGTCATTTGCAAATCTTTTCGAACGCCCCTCGTAATTGGAATGAACAGAGATTCAAACCTCCTGTTTATTCTGTTAATCAGAACTAAATAGCGGCGTAGCTTAGTATAATTTTCATAATAATGCAACGATGAATAAGCGCGCAATGGACACTGTGACATTACTTCTGGATCAACCAACTCAGTCAAAAACTCATATTTTGTTTTTTCAAAAGTTACTCAGGTCGTCTACACCCGGGACAATGTCACCCTGCAAAAAAAAACATGATCCTAGCACCAAGGTCTGGTGAGAGATTATATTCAAAAGGTTACACAGACGTACAATGAACTTAGCCGAAAAAGGGGCGTAATCCTGGAAATGTGTTTAGCGCGGAATAAAGACGGACAGATGGACGGACAGACTGACAGGCCCAAAGGTGTAGGTTCACGAAGGCTGAAAATCGGGCCTGTAAAATCGTTAAATTTCAAACACGTCAAATCAGTGATTTGTTGTTACTTTATGTAAGATCAAACAAAAATCTTTTATAACCATACGAATTTTGACGCTATGGCGTTTCTCAAAATTATCCGAGGGGCATAAGGTACCGTTGGATAACACAATTTTGCGATTTTGTGCTTTTTTGGTATGTTTGACCAAAAAATTTATATCGAGCCCAACCTTGTAACATCATGATTTTTCGACCTTCAGTGCTATCATACAATAAAATGCTACGAGCATGGGCTCATATGAGATATGAGAAAAATCAATTTACAGTAGAAGTTCAATGGCTCGAACCCTGACGACTCTTTACCCTGTTTGGCTAGAACCTGTTCTTGGGTCCCTAGAGGTGAATTTTAATAGAAACTAGCCCTGGCTGGAACTACCTTTGGCTAGAACTGATTTTCGCGGTGTTATTTTTTTAGACGTCACGAGTTGCTGTCCATGCACCTGTTTTTGTTAATGAAGAAAGAGATAACTTTTTCAATAAACAATGGTAAATCCATGCATAAAAATTGTAAACAATATTAGAATGAGTATAAAATTGAAATTAATCTAGCATACGTGTATTTATGTTGCAGGCCGGTAGACGCTTTTTCTCCGGCGTGAAGTCTAACGCACATTCCGGTGTTTGGCGGTTGTCTATGATTCTTAAGCACATTCTTGTTTTTGGCGGTGGTCTGTGTTTTTTTCTCATGTACGATACTGTAATTATTTCAAATGGACAATATAAACGTTTGATAATTAAAATTGATTGATTGGTTTGGGTTGAACTATCCTTTGAGCGATTATTTCAGTCTATATTGGACCGTCTCCCTGAGAGAGAGAGAGAGAAAGAAGAGAAAAGACAGACGTGAGAAGAAATGCCCACCCGCACTCACTGCAAGTACATTAGGTCCTTGCCCTACAATGTTACAAATCAGTAGGACGCCCCGACACTGGAAGTTATCCACAGAACCATCGCATTACCCGACCAACCCTGGTTATTTGAAATAAAAATTGAATATTCATTTTTACGATGTACGAAAGGCCGAGTTCACAGTAACTTCACCTTACCTTTACGACAGGGAAAAATTGTCGTACCCGGAGTAACACCATCTGGCCTTCGCAAGCAGAACTTTGATTTTTCACATACATACATGTACATGACTCGAGCTGGGTTCGAACCCACACCAGTGACAGGCCTGTGAGTTGTGATCTAAAAACACCTGCTGTAAATCACTCGGCCCACTGACGCCCCTTTACCATGATCTTCATTTCCTCAACAACCTACTTCGGTCTCTCTCTCATTGTCTGTCCGAGCTCACTCCGCCCCCCCCCCCCACACACACACACCGTCACTTCCAAACGTTTTGTGAAAGGAACGCCAATTTATTGCTATTGCGTCACGTCCTTTTTCTGATGTCAAACAAGGTTTATGGAAGTGTAATTGTTTGAAAAAAGTGTTTGCCTAGTGAAAAACTAAATTTGCTATACCGTTCCCATCAGGTTTATTTCACAAACCACTAGACACGCAACGCTCACTCAACATTTATTTCAACGTCATGGCGTTGAATCGAAGTTGATTCAGTGTTGAAACAACGTTGTGTGCCTACTGGGTAGTCAGTCTTTTTCTGTCACTGATATGCACTATGAATAAACGATTCGCCTGTAAGTCAGAGTACACGGGAATAAAAACATTGTCTCGGCCTGTGCTGTCGGCCGAGCCAATCAATATGGATGGATTGATGACTTGCGATTTTATGTCCTTTTCAACGGTATTTCAGTCATATCAGGACGGTGATATGTGACAATGAAAGTCTGTGTGCAATGAAACCCTATTTACGACTGAAATGATTTCCGCCGCCTGTGGGAATCGAACCCAGGACCGCCAGATCAGCAGGTCAGCTCTGAATCCATTGTCAGCTTCCGGGGTACCTAAGCCAGTCAGTTACTACACATGTAAAAGGCTATCGACCGAGACAGTCGACATCAGTATTATCTCGGTCGAAGACCATTAAAGGCCCCATTGCTCTATTAGCCCGAAAACTGTCGCCATGCGGTATTGCCGCAAGCTTCCTGTCATAGTTTTGTCATTGTAAATTACCACGTTTGGCACGAGACCACAATTAGTTTTACTATATAGTTTAATTATCCATTCTTCCATGAAACTTTTTTCACAACACTTCAGGCACTTTTAACTCTCTTTTCCTCAAGTCTCTGAGGCATGACAAACACTTTTCAAACAGTTTAAACAGGAATAAACCAGCTTGTCTTTCTGCTGTTTTTACGGTAAACATTGACCCGTCAACTTATGAGACAAACTGCCGCTGTAGGGGCACCTATAAAGGGTGTGATTCGGTTCCTCTAGTTACCTCCAGTGCTGGGGATTCTGAACTAATTATACATTTTCAAGAAGCATATCCAAGGCTCTTTTCAGTTTGCTATAGCAAGCAGGATATTCAGTCAAACTGGCCTTCTTAGAAGCCAATGAACCAGGGAACTATATGTGCGAAAGTATATTCAGGAAAGCAGGAAAGTTATTTGAAAGGAGACGAAATGAAAATGGCAGAGTCGCTTCCCCTGAGAGTGCACCCATTCACCTTAATTCATTTATGTGAGTGAGTGATATGATTATGAGTTTCATGGCACATCAGCACAAAAAGGCAATCTCACACTAAATCAATTGATTTGAGAAACAATTACATGTGCACATGTTAGTCTTTATAACATCTGGCTTTTGATTACCAGAATTACACTAGTTCTTATACTTGTGTTAAACTTTACCTGTATATTTCATGTTGATTTTATGCATGCTCGTTGGAAAAAACGGGACATATTACATTATATCACTGGGGTCCGTTCCTTTGTCCGGGTTAACTTTTTGTTATACGCCCGTTTGAAAAACGGGACGTATTATGTTATGGCGCTGGCGTCTGTCCGTCGTAAACTTTTTCATTTCCGGATAAATCCTCCTACAGTTTACATCCGATCAAGCTGAAACTTGGTATATAGTAAGACTATGAGGTGGACCAGCGCAAATTGTTTAGAGGTTACGCTCCAATGATTTTTAATGGAGTTACAGCCCTTTATTTAGATATTTAGAATTTTTGGGGTGATCCTTTCCGGATAACATCTCCTATAGTTTGCATCCAATTAAGCTGAAACTTTGTACATAAATAGTAAGACTACGATGTGGAGTAGCGTATATTATATGGACATTTTGCTCCAATGATTTTGAGCGGAGGTACAGCCCTTTGAAAAAACTCGTCTGTGGAGTTTGTATGGCAATTCTGTAGCATTCCATAACTTGGTTACTCTTTGGAATATCATGATGAAACTTTATAACAATGTATATGAGGTTATGACAAAATGTCTCATACAAGAATGGTTACCCCCCTTTACTTACTATTTGAATTACCTCCCTTTGATTAATTTGTGAGACCATATTTGTATACCTCATATCTAACTAACCCTTAGGACTATTGTGATGAAACTTAATAGTAATGAATATTAGGATTACATGATATGCCCCATATAAGAACAATGGCATCCCCTTACTTATTTGTGGAGTAACCTCCCTTGGAATATTTTCTAAGGCTATTCATGTGCAAGCTGAAAGGAGGCAACCATATAGAATATAATATCTTGATTAAAATCTATAGCAATGTGTATTAGGTCGAGGCTGTGTATCTTATATAAGAATTATTGCTCCCCCTTCCTTATTTATGGAGTTACATCCGTTTGATTAATTGATATTTTCAATGACTATTCTTCGGCAAGTCATTACTAGGTAACGGTATGGAATATCTTGACGAAACTTTATAGCGATGTGTATTAGGTCGAGACAGTATGTCTCATTAAGAAAAATTGCTTCACCTTCCTTATATTCTTTGTAGAGTTACATCCCTTTGATTACTGTTTAAGGCTTTTCTTTTGAGAACCCTAATGTTTGGAATATCTTGATAAACTTAATAGCAATGTAGACAAGGATGAAACGGTGCAAACAACCAGAAACGGGCGTATATTGAGGTTCAGACAGTGTCTCATACAAGAATGGTTGCTCCCCTTTACTTAGTTTTGGAGTTGTCTCTTTGATAATTTATTTAGCTTACACATGTATATTTGTACACCTCATGACTAGGTACCCATATTACCATAACTAGGTACCTTTGGAGTATCATGATGAAACTTAATAGCAATTTATATTACATTAACATAGTATGTCACATATAAGAATGATTGCATCCCCTTATTCAATTTTGGAGTTACCTTACTTTGATTAATATTTCTAAGGCTGTTCTTGGGCAAGCCATAAATAGGCAACTGTGTGGAATATCTTGATGAAAATTTACAGCAATGTGTATTATGTTGAGGCAATGTGCCTTTTATAAAAGCAATAGCTCCCCCTTCCCTAGTTTTGGAGTTATGGACTAACTAAGGCTGTTCTACTGCAAGCCATAACTAGGTAACTGTATGGAATATCTTGACAAACTTTTATAGCAATGTGTATTAGGTTGAGACAGTATGTCTTCCACAAAAATAATTGCTTCCAGTATGTCTTCCACAAAAATAATTGCTTCCCTTATTTTTGGGGTTACATCCCTTTGATTAGTATTTCTAAGGCTTTTTTGAGAGAACCCTATTGTTTGGAATATCTTGATGAAACTCTATATAGCAGTGTAGCTGAGGTTAAATGGTGTGTGTCATATGAGAGTGGTTGCTCGGACTTGCTCCCTATTACTTACAGCGCTAAGTCCCTATCATTATCTCTTAGACTATTTAATTCATTTTCATTTCTAGTTAAGTGGTTTGGATATCTTGATGTTTAGCAATGTGCAAGAGCTTAATACTGTGTGTCGAGTATGGGAATGGTTGCTTCACCTTTCTTAATTTTGAAGTAACATCCCCGTGATAAAAATTTACAGACTGTTATTGTGCACATATATGTACCTGCTTGTGGCTGATTGTCTGGGCTAGAGATTTGTCCAAGGTACTGACAGGGACTGAAACTCACTCAGAAATGGGCGTATGTTGCTCCGCTTATGGTGCTGTTAGAGTTGTTTTACAACTTCTATGGCTACATTTTTATTTTTTCATTTAGTTTTACAAAGGGAACAATTTAAGTGACTTCCTGTTTGCTTCCCTCATGATTTTCCACCAAAGGGAAACAACATTAGTGACTTTCTGTTTTCTTCGCTCATGCTTTTGTTTATTATACACCCGTTTTGAAAACACGGACATGTTATGTCATGGCGCTGTCCCTCCGTCCGTCCGTCCGTAAACATTCTTGTGCGCGCCATAGCTCATTAACCGTTTGGGATATATTAATGATATTTGGTAGGAATATGTATTAGGTTGGGGGAACGTGTCGCGTACAGACGTGGTTGCTCCCCCTTCCTTAGTTTCCAAGTTATGCCCCTTTGATTAATTTTTTACCTACAAGTCTTGTGCACGCCATAACTAGATAACCGTTTTGGATATCTTAATGAAACTTCATAGCAATGTGTATGAAGACCCAACGATGTTTTGCGTACAACAATGGCTGCTCTCCCTTTCTTCATTTTAGAGTTACATCCCTTTCATTAGTGCCTGTTGACTATTTTTGTGTTTACTAAACTTGTGCATACCTTAAATTGGTAACCGTTTGGAATACCATGATGAAACTTTATAACAATGTGCATGATCACAATACAGTGTGTCACATATAAGAATGGTTGCTCCCCCTTTCTTAATTTTGGAGTAACCTCCCTTTGATGAGTATATTTTATGCGTTTCTTATTCACTCCATATCTCCTTAAACTTTTGAAATATTAGAATGAAACTTTGTAGGAATGTGTATAATAATGAGGTAAGGTATCATGAGCAAGAACCACAACTTTGGCTTACTTACTGAATTACCTGCCCTTGCATAAATATCCTGTTTACTCTGTAACATTTCAACTGTTTAAAATATTGTAGTTATACCAAGGGAATGTAATACAACCAAGTATGGTATATCTAGTATATTTAGGTTATCTCCCTTGACTTGATATACTAATGTTGAATATTTACATATAATGTTGAATTCATTTATTATAGAGTGGTTGCCTCTGTTTGTCTGTCTGTCTATCCTTTTGTAAACAGTCTTGTTCATTCTGTAACTCCTTTATGACATTTAAACGGGCGTATTATGCGCCGCTTGCGAAGCCCTTGTTTTTACAAAGGGGAACAACTTGAGTGACTTCCTGTTTGCTCCCTGAGATGAAATGTTTTCTTAAAAATGGAGCCTTCTTGGAAAGAATTTAATTTGCTCACTTAGAGTTGACCAATATTTAGAAAGGAGGCATAAATAAAAATGGCAGAGTTGCTGCCCCTGAGAGTGTACCCATTCACCTTAAATATTTTATGACTTAACTACATGTGTATGTTTTATCCATTGATATACTAGCAACTGTGTACATTGATTCCCTCTTGTATATATGCATTGTATCATAGCTTCATCATTATGCCCCACAACTGTGGGGGCATATTGGTTAGGGCCTGTCCATCTGTCTGTCCATCTGTCTGTCTGCTTCCCATCTGTAAGTCAAGAATTGTAAGAGATAGAACAGAAAACTTTATACACATGATCAGTATGAAAAATAAATTAACATGTTTTTAGCTCACCTGGCCCGAAGGGCCATAGTTAGCTATTGTCATACCAATGTGTCCGTCGTGCGTCGTCCGTCAACACCAAAAAACAAAATTTCAAACTTCTTATTATGTAAAACTACTGGTCCCATGGTTCTAAAATTTCACATGGAGCATGACCTGACTCCAGGGTTTCAGAATTGTAAAATTGGGTCAGGTTGAAAATCCAAGATGGCCACCATTTCTAAAAAAAGCAAAAAACAACAAAATCAACTTCTGCTCCAGAACCACTGGGTGTAATTGCAAAAAAATCCCACAAGAACACAATAAAGATTATTGCGTAAATGCATGCGACTAGCAGAAAGTGAGACATAGCTGTTGCTTCTCCAGCAATGGTGATGTAAAAGTTGTTGCGTTTTCGGGCTTAGCTCTGTTTTGTGACACTGAGCAGAAAGGCGAGACAGAGCAGTTTGCGGAATTCTTGTTCTTAATAGTGGTCAACAAAATAATAAATCTAAACAGCTGCACTTGTTTGGAGTTACAAATGAATGAGTTTAAATGTTGAGTGAGCACTTTCAGATTTACAGGCTTATCTTAGCAACACAGCTTAAAGGGGACAACAGTTAAATGTAGTCTCATTTGAAAGACAGGAGTAGCAGGAGATCAAGCCAAAGCCAAGTGGCAGCACTGGCAGTGGCCCACAGTGTATCTAAGGCATCCCTCGCCTTTCCCTATGTTATCCTTCCCTGAATAAAAAAGGGTACCTGTTATTGCTGGGTTAAAAGAAATTTCCAATCAATGGATGGCCCAACCGGGATTCAAACCCTGGACATTCTGCACCATAACCGAGATTCCCAAACCATTTGACTAGGGCAGCCGGTGATAAGCAGACTTGCTCATAAACCATCACACTACCCCCTCTCATTAAATGTTGGGAGAAAATCAATATAGAAGAAGATTGGATGACTTGCCATTTTACATCCTTTTCAAAAGTATTTCAGGACAATGGGATGGTGATAATGAATGCCTTGTGCAATGCAGAACCCTCTTTATGGTTGAAAAGATATCCATCTCCAGAAGGAATCGAACACGGATTGATCGCTTAGCAGGCAAGTACATATCCCACTGAGCTATTAGGCTCCTAAATGAATGCAGAACTGATTGTTGAAAAATAAAACAAACATTGAATGACTTTTCCCACCGACTGTCCTACTTAAAATGAAAAATATGAACTTATAAAAAAGCATAGCTTGTCATCTGATCCTGTATTATATGTATTTATGTATATATGAGCCACGACACGACAAAGTGGAATGTGTGCCACGAGAACTCAGATCAGCCTTGCATCCGACCAATCTGATCAGAGTCTTTGCTGTCTGCATAAAGCTAGCTTTGGCCCTTAGCTACCCTTTAAGCACACAGCGAAACCTATGATCAGACTGGGCGGATGTCCAGACTGACCAGAGTCTTCGCCAAGCGCACCTGCTTTTTGTTGTTCTGTGGTGTCGCAGCTCATATTATGTTTCAATTCCTTGAATCAACTACCGTTTAAACCAAAAAGCATCGCTGCATAGCACAGTCGGTATTAGTGCATCTGACTCATGAGCCAGAGGTCCCGGGTTTGATACCCTGGCAGGCCACATACTTTCGTTTCTTCTGCTGCTGATTTAAGGGAAATTGTCAATTACTGGTGGAAGTATGTGCACTTAGTACTGGTAAACTGATTGTAAAGTACCACAGTAGTGATGAGAATGACCTTGGGATGTGCTCTCAAATACGGAAGAGTGTGGTAAGAATCAGGTTCAGGAATAAAAACAAAAAAGAATAAAATGAAAAAAAATCCTGACAAATCTGGCACAGAGAGTACTTCGGGGAAAGCTCCACAGGGGCACATGTCGTCGGAATGACGTTGTACTGACGTCGTTGCAACGTCACAACGTCGCATTAACGTCAGTACGACGTCATTTCAACGTCTGTGTTTGCTGGGTCTCCTTTACTCACTAAATTAGGTATGAATACGTTTATTTTACTCATCTGATTTTTCTTCTCCAAGACTTGTAATCGTACCCCCCCCCCTCCCCCAAATACATCTTATTTCATGGAAATAGGTATATGTATCAGGTGGGTAAACGGAAACAGCGTGTTGCTAATTAGGGGTGCATATATCTGACACTGGATTGGACTCATCTGTTTTCTTCTCCGAGACTGTTGTGAACGAAAAAAAAATAATCCTATTTCATGGATATAGGTACATGTATCGGGTAAGTAAACGGAATCAGCGTGTTGCTAATTTATGGGATGCACATGCGTGATACAATTAATCTGCGCATGTGTATTTGTTGAAATATGAAGAAAAACATCGGCTGGAGAGGACAAAAAATGCAGTTGCATCATTGGCGTGGTCGAAACCTTGACAGTGCGAGTTGATTGCACAACATAAAACAAAACAAAAAAATAATAATAATGCAGTCATATAAGCAAGTTGTAGCAGGTAGCACGTAAGTGATTTTTATTTCCGTGAGGTAAAGGTTTAAAGAAAAAATAATATATGACCTGCTATGACAGGGTAGCGCGAAAAAACAGGATTTCGAAAGCAGGCTGTGCTCGATTAGCTCATATAACAATATCTAATCCGATTGGCTGTTGACGAAACGGCAAACGCCGTTTTCGTTTTGAAAATTTGCGCATGCGCAAACGATGTTTTCTGCAGGTTAGGTTACGGCTTTTGATTGGTTAGTGACACAAACGCTGTTTCTAAACGAAAACGAAATAAAACGGCGAAAACGAAAACGCCAAAACACCGTTTATCAAACGGCTCAGAAACGTCGCATAAACACACCCCAAACGCGAAAACGGCAAAGAAAAACGATGTCTGTACTGTACCTGGCCCAGCCCCTGATCACTGATTTAAATGTTGGAAATTCAATGTCTATAATAGAGGAGTGTCCGTGTGGTTAGTTTAAATATAAGTAACGCTATGGTTAGATAAATAATTGTGTAGACTTGTATCAATTCAACTGTTACTTTATATTGTATTATTTATAAGTCAGAAATGTTGTACTGTACTATAATTTAGAAATAAAAAAAATCAAAGGGGCATCATTCCGTAAAAATGTAGGTGTAGTTACGGTTTTGGTTCTCTGAACATCCCCTGATGATGCTCTATATTTGTACTAAGTTTCATGAAAATATCTCAATATAGTTCAGAGTTATGGAATTTATATTTACATATTAAAATTTACAAAGGGATATAATTCCATAAAAGATGTAGGTGCAGTTACGGGTCTTATTCTTTGCACGTTGTCTGATGATGCTTTATATTTTTACCAAGTTTCGTGAAATTATCTCAGTCGGTTACAGAGTTACGAGGGTTGTTCAGAGAGTTCTGATTCACCCTGCATAACTTTGTTTAGCGGCATGCTGGGGACCAATGCTTTGCATATATTGGAAGTACTATATTTTACCTTTACAGTGATACCAAACGATTAACGAAGATACATTTTCTTATTGGGTTACAACAAATTGTATTAGGCCCCAGTCATACCACTGGGTTAAATTAATATATTAATTTATTTTCAGTGTGTCATTCAAGTCAAAAATCATCGTAAATATAAAATGATTTTTTTCAGCTTTTGTCAATCGCTGTCTTCAATGTCCATTTAAAAGTTGGGAGGATAGCAAACGTTACTGATTCATTGCTCACAAAGCCAGGCGCAGTTCTTATGACTTTTTTGAAATCGACGTCAACGTCATTAATTTCATTTTTTCAACAATTTCGTATTGGACCATGCAAAAGCCTTTCCTGACAGAATTTTGGATACTCAGGAATTTGTTTTCATTACAAAATATGATAACTTTAGTAGCAAGGGTCAATTTGCAAGTACATAAAATGCAAATATTCCAAATTCACGGAACTGTATGGAACCTAGATAAAATATTATTTCCGCGATACTTACAGGACACAGCTGCCTGAGGACTGTGTGTAAGAAGCAATGATGAAACAAATTAAGAGAGCCTGCCACGAACCATGGAGCTTCGGTAATGGAATGATGGAATGTGCTAAATCACGGATTTTTGTGATATTACTGCAGTAGACTGTCCTCATAGAGACATGTGTGGCCCCTTATTTTTTCTGCCCAAATCTCTACCGTTACCATGGCAACGGCTGCCAAAGTTTTTAACTGGTTAAACAGCAAGAAATCGACACCTTGTCCAGTTTGATTTATCTGGTAAGTACACAATAGTTTAATGCAATCAACTTTTATGATAATCATCCAGGGAAGAGGTCAAGTTATTGTAATACTACAAAAGTTCTCATATTTGCAACAGGTATATAAGATTTATTGCGTCTGAAAACCAATTTTGTGTTTGGTAAAAATGGTAATAGTGTGTAAAATCAATGCTCTGCTGTAGTCAAACCCAACTGGTTCATGACATACTGACCGAAAATTAAGAATGGCAAAATATTATTATATTTAAATCTGAAATAAAATTGGCTAGCATTTTTACACTGCCTGCTTACAAGGTAGCCATATGAAGGCAGAATTTGGAAATTTCCTGGATGTCAATTACCTCCCTTGAAAAACTCTCTAATTGGAAACCAATAACAGTGGTAGGAAACAACAATACATTGAGAAGAAATTGAAATTAAAAAATACCATCTGTGAGGACACAGTTTGCGATGACTCCTTCATATACACCCATAAGGTCTATTTTACGGCGGTCTGTCTAAAAGGTACAGGTTGTTTACCTATTTTTGTAGAGATAGTACCGAGTCAGATAAGAGAAGAACGTCATTTCGTCAGGTACCTAAGTTCATAAATTGCTGCATAGTCAATATCCATACATGTTATTTACTAAAAATGGAACATTGAGGGAACTAAGATTTAAGTCAATAATTTGTATTTTAGGGGTCGACATCCATTTGTCATTTGATCTTGTTGGTGTGTGTGTAAAGGGGGTTGGGGGGGGGGGGGGGAGTGTAGGAGGAGGAACAAAAATAAATTGGCCCAAAAAGGGGAATGAAAATAACATTCTTGCAAGAAAAATAAGTAAAAGAAAATAACCTAGCTCTGCCCCCAAAATCTAGTAAAACTATAGTCTGCAGAGATTTGAATCGAGTTGCAAAATGTAGCTGGCCAGTTGTTGTTTCTACTAATAAAGAGAGTGTATGACAAACTGAATTGCTTGTACTGTTTGTAACCACTGATATTTTATTTTCACTTTGTAAATAAAACTGCAACTTTTGAATATGGTATTCAGTTATTTCATTGCCAGAAGTTTAAAGGAGACTTGCATTGCTATACGGTCTCTGAATTTTACGACCCTTCATACAGTACTTCAGTCATATCAAGCCGATGAAAGAGTGATAATGACGAAAGGGTGTGTGCAATGGAATGATGAGAACCCTGTTTACAGTTAAACTTAATTTCCGCTGCAACAGATTCAAACCCTGACCGCTAGCTCAGCAGGCCAGCACTTTACCCACTGAGCCACTGAGGATTCATCATTCAGTAGAAACAACAATTTATGTTATTATAATCACTGCCATGTGATTATCATTGCAGAACAACAAGCCACTAATGGAGAAACGACGCCAACAAAGATCAGATCAACAATGTCTTGGCCGGTTGAGCCTCAACCGTTGAGGACCCTGGTTCTTCATGCAAGCTATGAAGAAAGATGTAAGTATTATCAAATCAGAATTTTAATTATGAAGAATATCAGATTTTAGGCATGATTTCAAGCATGGAATGAAACTGAGTGGCCTGACCGAGACAGTCTACTCCATTGCATTCCATTGACTTTGTTTGGCTTCCTTACAGAAAATAATTTGCTCCCTCTAGGGACAGTCTAGCTATTCCATTGCATTGATTTTGGATGGCTCTCTTTCAGGAAAGAATTTGCCTCCCCTCTGAGGGAGCAAATTCTTTGCTGTAAGAGCACACTCCTAGGCTCTGGGAGCAAAGTGTAGCCACTGTTTATCTCATTCCATTTCAGTCCCTTCTAGGTTTTAAACTATGCCCAGATCTGAAATTCTTCAGAATCCATATTATTGTGTATATAAAATGTTGGTGAAAGCTTATAAACTGGAAATGACTGTGAAACATCTCAAACTGGTCCAGAGGTAACAGATGGCAGGTTGGTAGCGTTTTAATTAAATTTGGCTTGCTCAACATCTCAAAATACCCGTATTATACAGAGGCACAGATAAGATGAGCATCTGAAGATGATTCCAAGGTAATTCTTCATAAAAACAAATGTTGGGACCCCTCAACAGAACCGCAGTAAGACAGTTCTATTGGGGAGTCACAACATTTATGGAGAAATAAGGTATTTTTTAATTATTGCAATTATCTTCAAATACACACCTTGTCTGTGTATTTGCCTGATACAACCTGAATTTGGGACAGAACCATTTTGCAGTTTGCCATCCTGCAAGCAGTTGTTTGACTCATCCCCAGGTACTGTCAAAATTGGAACACAAACATACTACATAGGCACAATTAACTGTCCTAAGAATGGAGCAGTTTAGATTTTACAATGTAATAATGTGTCCAAAAGACGCAGATGGAATGGCAAACATTTTCGATACCAAGTCTGATCTCAGACCTTTCTGTCCTGATATTTAGATTTTTACAGTACATTCGAAGCTAACAAGGATGAGTAAAATATCACAATCTTTAGTCTTAAAATCAGTAATTAAATTCTCTTTGTTCACAACTCAAGGGAGCTGATAGTATATACCTGACAAAGTGTGGGTTTCAATACTGTATAATGTGCAAAAATGACAGTTTGCCATTGAAAAAGTTACTGTATCTAGATCTATCACTAACAACATTGATATATAGTTTTGAACAACTTGGCTCTAATCATTGTTAGTGTATATGAGTGCTCCAAATAAGAAGGGATCAGCAGGAGAATTTAGGAATATTTTTTTCATATGCATCCACAAAAATATATGTTGTGTCACTCATTAGAATCGTATTGCTGAGACGGCTGTAATTAGGGTCACAACATAATGTTTTGGATGAGAAATAAGAAAGAATTATCCCTGAATTATCCTCAATACTCTACCTTATCTGGAGCTCTTGGCCATATATATAGGAATGTTTCTTTGTGTTTTCAGCAGCCATGTTTATTTCCCAAGTACAGGGCAGGTTTTAATGAGTGTGTCGCTGAGATCTCACGTTACATTGACCCAGTGAATGGTGGAAGTATCAAATGGTGGAAGTATCAAATGGTGGAAGGTCGTGAATGAATTACCTCACAAACATTAGGTCACAGTTTCCGGTAATACCAGTCTACCAAGGAATGATACCCACCCAGCTCCTACGTTCAGCTATGGATACTTGATATTTGAATCTGGTAGCTCATTGGAACACATTTACATGTCTCCAGGTTTTATTCAGTGGCAAGTAGATAATGATAGACAAGCAGGTAGATAATGATAGACATGTGCAGTTTTTCGTGAACCATGAATGTGATGTCAATATCTCCTGACAGACGGGTTCCCTCTTCATGTGATTATGACAGTTAAGTGACAGCTCAGTACTAGCTCATTGAAGAAAATGGGAATTATTCCTAGCCCAGCTCTGGGCCGGAAAATACCTAGAAACAAGTTTCAATTTTCACTAAATTAGAAACTTAATTTGTTTTTGAAATAATTTGGGTCCAGCGCTGCATGGACTAGAATCATTGCCAATTTAACAAAAACAAATCTCCAATTCACAGAAGTATTTACTGAAAACGGAATCTCTTTCAATATACCACATGAGGAAACGTTCACAAGTACTTGGAAGGGGTATTGCTCCAGGTAAGAAGGGGCAACAGGGATAATTTAGGGACAGTTTTCCATATTTCTCCATATAACATATGTTGTGACCCCTCATTAGAACCATCTCACCAACAAAGCTCTAATGAAGGGTCACAATATATTTTCACTGATGAATATTATGTCTCAGGATTATCCTCGATACCTCATCTTTCCTGGAGCTCTGAAGGGATCGTGTCTAATATCATATTGAACTCTAGAGTATATGGCTGAGAGATTTTCATTTTCTTTGCAATATAATTTTTTTTGACCTTGTTACATTTTCTTGTTATCTAAGATTCATTGCTGTACAAATAAAAATTTGAATGCATTTTATTGTGTCCCTTTAACTGTGGCAGTGCTCCAGAAAAAAAGAGTAACTTGGATAATTCTGGGATAATTTTCCTTATTTTGCATCTAAAACCTATGTTGTGACCACTGATTAGTTCTGTTTCGAAGAGGCAGTTCTAATAAGTGGTCACAACATATGTTCTTTATGAGATTTAAGAAAAATTGTCCATAATTATCACCAAATACTTCGTCTTATCTAGACCACAGGCGCTGTAAAAAATAATTGTAATAACCCTCAATATTACTAAATATACAAGGGCATCTTAGCTAATTAACTGCAAGTTATCATGAATTAATAAACCAGTATTCTAGAGTGCCAATATGGCACTTACTGCCATATCATCTCTTGTTTTCTGTCCAACTTCAGTGGACAGATGACTGACTTATGATTTTACATTCTTTTCAACAGTTTTTCAGTAATATCAGGATGAAGGGAGGGCGACTACCTGTCTGAGGAACAAAGTAAAAAAGCACCTGAGACTAGCATCAAAATGTTGGAAGTGTCAGAGATGCTTCTGTTTGGAATGACATAGTTTAAAACCTGGAATGGAATGGGCACAATAAACTACATTCCATTGGTTACAGTTTGCTTCTAGAGCCTGATATGGTACTCTTTCAGCAAAGAATTTGCTCTCTTTCAGGGAGCAAATTCTTTCCTGTAAGAATGTCATCCCCAAAAATCAGTGGAATGAAGTGCGGAAGCTTATCAAAGCCAGCCCATTCCATTCCATTCCAATCCATTCTAATTTCTAACATCTGTCTATCTGCAACCATCTCCACCATCAATATTTGATGTGAGAGAAAAAGTGAATGAAAATATTAAAGCATGGTGGCCAAATAAATATTCAAGATCACAAACATTGCCTGTATTGCCTGACAGGGCACGTCAATTTTAGGTGCATGGGTACACCTTCCTGAATTTTTTTCGCAATCTTTGCAAAAGGGACAACTTTGGTGACTCCTGATGATAAAGCCCTTCAAATAGTGGTTTACTTTTAAATGCAAGCAGCAAAGTTTTTACCCTAAAGTGTGAAATTAAATGCTCAGCAGCTACCTAGAACTGCAGAGATGAAACCCTGGCACTTAAGCCCTGCTGTATCCCTGGCCCGACCCCATAGGGCCCATTTCTAAGACATTAATAGGTACTAAAGCAACATTTTTGTAAATGAAAAGGATTTGACAAACTAGCTGTAGTGAAGAGAGTGATAATGTAAATTTTCATTTTTTCCTATTATAATGTAATGGACACTCATTAAGTGCCATAGCAACCTAGGTGGTTGAGCAAAGGCTATAATGAGAAGTATTGTTTCAGTCTTGACTAATGCTGTGAGCATTCAGCAAGCATCAGAAGTTGATAAATCTCTGCAATGAAATCATTTTAATATTGATAAATGACAATTTGTATTTTTCTCATAATTCTATGGACACTTTTAAGTTGCCATAGCAACCAAAGTGCTTGAGCAAAGGCAATACTGAACAGTATTTTTGTTGACACAAATGCTATGAAAACTTTCATAGTTTAAGTGCTATCCTGCTTGTAGCTTCTGAGGAGTTGATCTTTATTAGAATTATTGAGACAAATTGAGCATTTTGGTTGCCATGGCAACCAAAGACTTCGAGAGACTCGTACAAAAGGGATACACTTGTTACAGGACTACTGCAAAACACATTTGTATATCAAAATACTTTTGTATCTGCAAATAAGGCAGCTATAAATGCCAAGATTTGTTTTTCCATTTGCCAGTCTGTTGAAAATCGCCATAGCAACCTATATTCCGAGGCTACTTGGGCATTGAAAAGTATCACAATATTTCTATTTTATTATTTTGAATATCTTTTATCTGTTCTAACCCTGTTTAAGCCATTAAAAGTTAAGCAATATCATAATTGTTAACTTTAGCCTATTTAATATCATTTATATAGTGTTAATGTCCTGGTTGCTAGGTAAAAATTTGGTTGCTATGATAATTTTACAAAGACATTTCAAGTTTCCAAAGATAAATTGTAGTTGAAAACTTTTGAAAAATCATATTCCATAGAATGCTTTAGTTGCAAATGCTCGATTCATGTTATAGTTTCTTGGATGGAAAACTGCTATTTTGAGTGAAAAACATGAAAATTCAACAATTTCAGATACCAATTTTTTTTTCATTTATGAAATGCTAGCCAATTTTATTTTTGGGTCTGTCAGACTATTATTCCACTTAACCATCTGATAGGCCATATGATTCTATCTGGTTGGGTTTAGATTTTATGAGCAGTTATGTAAGCATACTAAAATTCAGGTTTTCTCTTCACTTTGAATGTATCAGTATTTGCGTTACCATAGCAACCAAATTCTTTCAGGTTTTCCACCAAATCTAAGTTTTTGATATTATACTGAGGATGCTTTATGATATGAAGAACACTTCTATTGAACTACTTGATTCAATATATAAAATTAATAGGGTTTTTTTTGGCATAAAACTGTATTATTATAGCCCGAAATATTTGGATGTCACCATGGAAACAGATTTTGCCATTTTCTGGCTCTATTTGAACAAAAAAATTAAAATCCTTCTAGGGTTTTACATACATTGGTAAGGCCAATAAAGTGACAAAGTATTGATCGAAAATGAAATTTTCGAGTTTCCACTCAATGCTCCATGGTTCGTGGCAGGCTCTCTTAAAAGACTGCTCATATATGAATTATGATCTTCTAAAGTTAAAACTTATAGTGGCTGTAGGGTATATCGCTTTCAAACACGTTCAAAAGTGTGTGCTTTAGAAAATATATGATGCGTTTGAGTTGTCCAGACATATCACAGCTTTATATTTTTAGATATCAGAAGTTCTGTCTTTATGATGCTCACCAAAATATGACGTCACGATCAGAACTTTCTGAACATCCCTCGTATTAAGCGGACACGATTTCCCTACTAAATTTTTCAAAGGGGCATAATTCCGTAAAAAATGTAGGTGTTGTTACGGTTTTTGTTCTCTGCACATCCACTGATAATGGTCTATATTTGTACTAAGTTACATGAAAGTATCTCATATATTTTAAGAGTTATAGAGCGGACACGATTTCCATACTAAAATTTACAAAGGGGCATAATTCCATAAAAATGAAGGTTGAGTTACGGGTCTTGCTCTCAGCAGGTCGTCTGATAATGCTTTATATTTGTTTCAAGTTTCGTGAAATTAACTCAATCGGTTACAGAGTTATTGAGCGGACACGATTTGTGACAGACTGACGGACGGACAGACGAACGGACGGACAGACGACCAGGGCAAAAACAATATACCTCCGACCCTTCGGGGGGAGACATAATATCTCCTCATTTGTAGATATCTTAGCATTAATGTTATCATGTTAAGCTACTCTGTTTATAAAAAAATTATGGCTAATGAGTATTGATAATAAGCATCTGTTAATGAAACTGCTACATTTATTGCATCATACCTGCCAATTAGAGACCAGTAATAATTTAGTAGGCAGAAAGCCTTGGAGCTGCACTGGGTTGGCGTTGACTCAATGTAACGACGTGGGGTCATCGTAAATTCAGTCTTTTCTCAAATTTGTGTACCTGCTTATACTATAGGGCGCCTCCTCACTGCTTCATATGACAAATATCAATTTGCTCTTATGTCTATATACGTAAGGACATTGTGTACTTATTGTCTATCTGTATTGTATAGCACTAATGCATTATTTGACAAGTTTTCATTCGGATTACAATGCTCATGATCAGGGGAAATAGCAGATTTGTGGACTCTTCTTTAGCAATATATGTTGTGACTCCCTAGCTTAAACAGTCTAGCTGACATGGTGGGGTCTTACAACGTGGTAGATGTGGGATAACTTGAAGAGTTTTGGCAAGGGGCTTGCTTACGTAATAAACTTACTACTTTTGGCCAGCAAGTTTGATGTTGATGATGATTTGAAATTTAACGACGCGTCAACCCACTGGGTCATTTGCGTCATGAAGGCTGCATATTACTTAAAATATAAACAGAACTGAAAGGTACGGCACTTTATAAAACTAACTTTGCACTATTAACATGGAAGTAATACATGGTAATAATGTAGAAAAGGTATATATTTTGTTAAAAAGGTTTATATCTTAAAAGGATAAGATACTATCAACAGGTACATCTTGAAACAGTTGCGTCAAGTTATTAGCTCGAAAATATTTATTTCTGTTTTGTAAAAAGTCAACACAGTCAATAAGGCCAGCAAGTTTCATTTGCAAGTTTCATTTGCAGAATGTGGAGTGGACGGATTATATATATATATATATATATATATATATATATATATATATATATATATATATATATATATATATATATATATATATATATAATATAATATATATATATAATAAATTATTATATATACAGAGAGAGATAATCATTAACAGTGCAATTCTCAATTTTTACCTCAGCGCTTTCGCTTTTCGGCTTCTTCAGGGGTTTCAAACAATAAAATAAAATAGAATCCATAATCACAAATATTTACATTTCGAGATAAATATCTATACATAAAAAAGATAAGCTCATTAAAGCAAAAATGAACAAACTATTCCCCTTATCGGGGACCATGCAGTTCAAATTATGAAAACAAAATGGCTGCCCACGCTAGATGTTGTACAACTGTGTTGCACATACACAATAGTAAACACAACGCTACAACAATCGAAGTATAAAACACGGATATGTACAAGAGTCAAGTCACACTGTGTTGCAGCTTGTGAAACCGTGAAACTGCATAACAACTGAAGTAATGTTTGATGGGTTGTTGGTTGTATTGGATTTGATAGTCCTCGGAGACGGCGCATTCGTTCCTACCCCCCCCCCCCCCCCCCCCACTATCTTATCGGTTATGCAATGTTCATGCCACCTACTACGTCCAAAGAGAAAAGCGCATTTGTCCCTAAGAAGTTTAACAATGTATGGGAATAGAAACAAAACAAAAAAAAGCAATGCCGCACCTACTCAAGCGCAGCAGGCTTTCCACTATCTTATCGTTTAGGCAATGTTCGTGGCACCTATGTCCAAAGACGAAATCCAACAAGGGGACGAAAGAGGCGTCCCGTACCTACTGAAAGCACAGCAGGCACTTGTCAGTCTATAGCCAGATCGAAGGGCACCTCATATGCATCCAGTTAAATATTCCCTGGGAGGTATGCTGGAGAAACTTGTAGTGGGCTTTAAGATTACTAACTTACGCACAGTTCTAGTCAAAACTCAAGCCTGAAAGAGAACGTATAAAAGATGCTTCCTTCAACGCTGACTGGACAAACGCTTTAAGTTAATTTGAGGAAGGTATTTAACTTCTTTGACAGTTTCATTAACTGTATATGATTTATCACAATGAAAAATAAAAACACTTTCATAATCAGCGCACTGTCCGAATATCTGTAAATACGGTAAAATAGTAATGTAGGCCTCTGCGTTTTTTATTATTACGCAATATCGCCTATACCTATACCTGTTTTATTATAGACCCCAGCCAAAAATTCGTTTTTATATGTTCATTGCACGAAATGGTGAGTCAGTTATACACTCAACCGAATAGGCCAGTTACAATTGTTCAACTGCCTGCAGGTTTACATATTCCAGCTAGCAAAAAGAAATACTTGCTCAAGTTATATTTAAATTTACTTTATTCAATGAATCAGCAAAATGCAAATATTACAAGTCATACACACGTTTGTTGCTGATGAATAAATTCAATCGACATATGAGCAGATCAGCTTTTGAGACCACATCTCTGATCAGTGAGAAATTCAATTTCTTATTCCAATAAGTTTTTTTGAACGGTTAGTTTAATCAACAACACATCTCTTTGATCGAATGTGAAACTTATGCGCTCCCTTGTGATTTCCATATTTCTGCATGACCGTGAATGAGGACGCAGACCTTTGAGATGAGATGCTACCAAAGGTTACTGAACATGTCGTATGAGGACCTTACAACCAATGAGGAGATTCACAGAAAGATCCAAGTAGCCATTGGAGAATATGATGAGCTCCTGACCCTGGTCAAGGAATACATCAAAGAACAGAAAATAGCAGACTCGGTTTAATTGAGTCTGTTCATAACCTGTAATGAAATGGGCGACACCAGCCATGCCCCTTAGCACCGGCTTAAGCGGAACTCTATTTTCAAAATAATTCAAATGAACTCAATGATCCCAAGGGACCAGCATTATAATATGCACTATGATGATGAACGGGGATACGTTTTACGGCCGCCACACGGCACAAACACCAGCTGCAGTGAAGACAAATAAGTTCTGAATAGCAAGATCCTTTGAATGCATTGAATACATCAAAGAACAGAAAATAGCAGACTCGGTTTAAAAATAGCAGACTCGGTTTAAGTCTAATTCTAAAAACTATGTTCCTCATGAGGTCACGCCTGACCATTTCCCTCTAATTTGAGGAACAAAATTTTAATGAGATGATCCCTCTGGCTAATTTTGGACATATATGCGACAAGGTGAAATTCAACTTTCGCTATATGTAAGGACGAATTCAGTATTTGAAGAATAAATAAACAAAAAAGATTTATCAATAAATAAATAAAAGACGAATTTAGTACCTGAAGAATAAATAAATAAACAAATAGATTAATAAAGCCCAATCAATTAATAAATAAGTAAAAAAAATACTGATAACAATAGAATTCTTGTCTCTTTTGAAATAGTATCAAAATTTCTTTATTCATAGAAACCTGATTAATTTTTGCTCAAGTGATGTAAGTAAATGCTTATTTTATTTCATTTATTTTTCTGAAAAATAAAATATAATTTTACCCTATTTTGCCGACGACCGAACATGAGTAATAGTCAATTAAATTTGCAGTTTTAGTATATATCTGTTGACTTACCTCTGAGCTTCTTGTACGTTCTGTCGTTCACCAAACTGTTGGTATTACAGCTTAAAGTAAATGTCACAATCCGCTGGCAAGAAATCAGCGCATAAGCAATACTCAGTCCTTTGCCCTTTTCTAGTCTCTGTTTCAAGTTATATTTGTCCTGTGTTTAATTGTTTTACTCGCGATTACTACATACAGTAAGTTTATAACGACAACTATTATTATGTTTCTTACTTCGGCTGTACGTCTGCAGAACACCAATAAGTATGCGCTTTGCGTAGTAGAAACGACTGTTTATAATACATATCCATATACTGAATATGGAAAATTTTCTGTCGGAAAATTTTGGGGCTGAACATTACGCTGACATCATATTTTACCAAATAAGGATGTCATTTTACTACATCTGCGATTTCTAAGAAAAACTTACATAAATAGAAGAGCAGTTAAAAAACGGGTAGATATATGTTTCATTTTTCTTTTGTAAAGTATACCTTGCACGCTTACTAAAACGTTAAAGTCTCTTTTTACTTGAAAAAAAGCTAATACAGGTTGCCAAGCATACATACCCTTTGCGTTTACCGCACGCCGAAACTCTTATCACTTCGCCTCTCAGTGTAGTCCGAGTATATTTTACAAAAAAAAAACTATTTTCACAAAGCCCCCCCCCCCCCTTCCACCTCCATGCATTTATGTGTCCTTGGTTTTAGTCTTATTTGACTGGTAAATGTATACTTTGACTAAGTGGTGGCGACAGGTAAATCGCTTTAAACGCTTGTATTTTGCTATACCAAGTAATAATAATGATAAAAACAATCTTTCATACAAATGTTGAAATAATTGTGAACGAGTGCATCTATTTGTACATGTACAGATTCGCACAGAACAAAGATAAAATGATGTGTGAATTTAGGCGTAATCTTTGTTTTTGGAAAAAAAGTGTGTTTCTTGTTGATGATTACATTTATTGTTTGTAGAAGATTGCATTCATTGTTATCATACGAACCGAACAACCAACTAAATGTTTTGTACCACTTCAGAAACTGAGGGTGAGGTTGGGCCTGTAAAATCGATTTAAGCCCCCCAGTAATTCATTACTGACCGTTCCAAGGCGGTAGTTCTGTTGTGGTTCTCTGTTGCCTGTTTTCGGTGTCAGAGTTTCTGTGATGTTTTACCTTATGTATGTTCTTATTATTTTTGGTTGGGTTTGGGTTGCTGAGTTGCCACCTTTTGGGAACAAGCTGCTCACTCGGTTGGCCATATGTTCTCTGTATCTTGATTGTTTGTAATCTTAGTTGTTTCCAACTATGGTTTGAGGGCTGGATTTGGATTTTGATTGTTTCAGTTCCTGGTCTTTGCATACTTTTTACTATTGTGTATGGAAAACGTTCAACATTAAATGCAGGCTTGTAAACTAAATCTGATTTTTTGAATGACATCAACTCTAGGTTAGCCTAAAAGTACATGCACCGCGGTCTGTAAAACACTCATCTGCGGTACAGACCAAGATTTGGTGTTATTGGTATCCTCTTTTAGTGACTATTACTACAGAATGCTTACTGGATAGATTCTGAGAAATCTAAAATTTGAGATCGATTTAGACTATTATTCTAGAGCATTGTCTTTTATATTATTTGGATCCTTTTAAAACTAATCAGCCTTTGAATCGACTGCCCAAGTAAAATTAAGAAATTACAGTATGCTTTTTTTCTGGTTTCGTACCAGATATTGCCAGGATCACTGACGAGGCTTTATTAGCCGAAACTACGTAGTCTGGCCAATGTTCCTATTTCTGTATGTATTCTCTGCTCTTGAAGGAACATTTTAAGATTTTAATTTTACACCAGATGAAACTGACATATTGACAAAACGTATACCACTAATTTAAGGTGGTGATTTATGGTAAATGTAAAAATCTGCATAAAACCATAAAAAATAACCTATCTTCCTGAAAGTTAGCAGACTTCTTATTTGTGTTGTTCTTTACGGTGTAGAATACAAAATAGACGTACATGCTGCTTAATAATGTGTTTTTATAAGAAAAGATCAAAGGGTAATTTTCTGCGAATAAATCTGAAAAACTAATATCATTATTGAAAATTTACGCTGTACTGAAGGTGCATTATTGCATAATGTAGGGCGTCCTAGCAATTATTTATTCCAACTCTTTCTCAAATTGTAATGTAGACCAGATAAAAACGGCAGCTTTTTCTCAATGTTCAACCATGTAGAAAGTAAATGTACACTGGACGCATTTATTAAATATAGGGTAGGCAAGCATACCTATGTTAACACCTACAATATAAATAATACATTACTGACATGATCAGTGGTGTGTAGATGAAATTGTTCAACCTTGTTAAAATAGTATCACCTGTCGCACCTGTGTGTTTTGACAAAAAAAATTGGACACAGACTGCATCTTTTTTTTATCTGCTCATCCTGGTTATGTGTGAAAGAGTTTGAAAAAAATAATTGCTAGGACGCTCTCCATTGTGCAACAAGGTACTCTAAGCACTAAGTATATTTTCAATAATGATATTATTTTTTCAGATTTATTTGCAGAAAATTACCCTTTGATCTTCTCTTATAAAAACACTTTTTAACATTAACAAATGCTGCATTTTGGGATTCTAAATTATTTGAAACAACATAAAGAAGGCATCTGCTAAGTTTTGGAAAGATCAGTGTTTTTTTTAATATTATACAGATTCTTGTCTTTGTCCCAAATCAGTGATTATCACCACCTTAACTTCAAAACCACAAAAGATTATATAATTCTGACAAAATGTTAACAACTCTTGAGTCGACTGAACGCATTTGTAATTTTTTTGGCCGTTTGATCCACTTCCTATTTATTATTATTCGTTTTGCAAATGAACAGAAAGTTGCGCTAAGATAGCGACGGTTTGAGTGCAAAGGAGGTTCAAAACTGTTCTGCATGCATAAATATTTTATTTTAAAAAACAACCTGGTTATCTATAATTTACCATTTGTCAATAGGACCCCTTAACAGTTCCACTTTTATTAGAATCGTCGTTTCAGGATAAGCATGAAATCAACCGATCCTAGAGAACGGTATGATACCTATGATTAAAATTGTCAGCTTTATCCCCGCAACGGGGAATGACGTCGGACAACGTTATCTAGCGGGAGAGATACTTTCTGATAATTCCCTTACATCGGGCAAGTACCGATGAGCTGTTAAGCACAAATATAGGGACTTTACGGAGCGGGTCCATTTTGTCAACAGGTCCCCGTCGTTCAAGGCTTTTACTGGGGGTGCAATGCAAATACAGCAGGCTGCAGCATTAATATAAATAGGCTCTTGCTCTTTCCGACTTTTTCAGTTATAATAGGTACCACACCCTGTTCATTGCTTTGAAGGCCTTGCAAATTGCAGAATGTGTAAGTGTTGTTGCACATCTTTGACAAATGCCAATAAACCAGCAAAGAGTTTGTCACATTTATACGCCGATATCGAGAAACTTCAGCAAAGGTCTCGGTTTATACGAGCAAATTTTATAAGCTCACTCACCATTACAGTACGTATTTGTCAATGAGACTTTATCACATATTTTCGTTTACACCAGCATATTTTTCTGTGGCAGACCTTCTTTGGCAAAGAAACATTGCTCGTCTGAACAAGGCTTGAACATCTTATTTTACGTCTCCAAAATTTCAAAAATACGGACCATATCTCAATAAAATACGCAATCCAGATTTACAGTTCTTGCGCTGTGCAAGTAGTCTTATGTTGGTTAATATTTTTCATGAAAATTCATGCATTTTCCTTAATAGTTTTTAAGTTACAGAGCAGACACAATTTTGTGACAACGGGCAGACGTATCAGTCAGTATGTCTCCCGGGGACATAATCCATTATATACAGAACGAAAGCCCTCCAAAGGTTTATCAAATTCGGAAAAAGCGTTTTTATATTGACGTGCTTCGCTCGCCCTGACTACATATTATCCGCGTCATCAGAAAACCTGATTTTTGCATATGCAAAAATGTCATAGTACAAGTGCATTGAGCCTCTACACTAAGTGTTTTCTTCAAAGCGGATCAACAAACCTTAGAAAAAAACAGCAGACTACGCTTTCTACCTTGAATTGGTGACCATTTAAATATAGTAACCCGTTCTAGGAAATGAGCTAATATCAGAATTTAAATTTAGCTAAGATTTTGCAAAATATATGACCAAATAAGGTAAGGAATTTTTCTCACTAGTCGCCATTAAGTGCATACTTAAGTCAGTTAAAAGTTTCCATCAATACGAGTAGCCTGTAAGTATGTCAGAAATACATTTTAAAATTTGGTCACAAGTTTTCTCTCTTGTGATCGGGGACAGGAAATCTTTTGACCGAATTCTAAAGTACAAGGTCAGTGAAAAGCTGCTGATTTTTCAAGAGATACCACACACACACACACACACACACACACACACACACACACACAAATAAATAAATAAATAAAACATGGCAAATAGAGAGACAGGCAGCACTTAAAGTGTTTTATTGTCCTTGTGCGCTCTTTTTTCAAAATTGATGAGAGATTCCAGAATTGCAACTTGCTCATTCTTGGTTTTGATAAAAAAGCATAACCAAATCATAAAAGTTTCCTGGAAGAAAAGAGCTTAATGAGTTTTATTAAAATCTCGTTAACCCATTTACACCTAGTGGACTCTTCTGTCCTTAAATCAAATGATTCCATTTGTCAATTACTAAGGTAAATTACCCAATTTGTCTTTTGCAAATAGAGTAAACCCTGATCAGACGCCGCGTTTTACGATGGCTGATCTAGGTCTGCACTGTTTGCTTAAGTCACTTTTCTGGGAAGTAGGCATAAATAGCTTAACCTTGGTTGTTTATTTTGTTACATTACAGCAGGTGACCAATATATTCTAGAGTTAGCGCATACCATGTATTATTTAATTTTATTTGTCGATACCCAGTGAGGCATACAGAATGTTACAAAAGCTGTTTCCCTTTGTGGAATTTGCAAAAGCAACAAAAATAATGGAGGTTTACCCATGCACCTTAAATGACACACGAACTGCTTCTCAGTCAGCACACGAACGCAGTCGAGACGGTGAATCCACGTTTGAACAAAAGGATAGCAGGCCTCGGCAGACTTTGAGGGACATAATGCGCGTGCGAGCATAAGCAGTTCCCATATCCCTTCAGATGTTTACGCTAATGGTGGCTGTGAACACCGCCATGTTTCTCAACCCTATTTTCAAAAGAAAACAGCTTTCTGGACAGCAAATGTGCTTTACTGGACGACTAAATACTTCCAGAACACGGTCTACTCTTAAAGAAACTAAATTTGCTCATAGAGGAGCAAATTCTTTCCTTTCAGATTTGAACCCTATTAGAAAGGGAGATAAAATAAAAACACTTCCACGTCCATTGACAATGTATCCATGTACATTAAGAAGGTTTTCGTATATACAATTACACGCCTACGATATAAGTTACAGATAAACGGAATTTTACCTAAACTAAGTAATCACTGGATGAAATTTCATGAAATTTCATGAAACTTAATACAAATATATATCACTATAACCCACTGATGCATATGAAGTTTCGTCATACTTGCTACAGTATGAGTTATTTCTCTTTAAATGAGTTAAAATCAGGAAAATGAGCCGTAACTAATTAACCAATTTACCAAAACTTTATAAAACTTACACTAGATATGTATCACCACTATGCAGATATGTACATCAAGTTTCAACAGAATGGCATCAGTAGTGCACTTTATCTCACCCTACACAAACAGTTACCTAAAAGTTCAGTTATCACTTAACAGTGCAGATCAATAAGTGCTACTTGATTAACGCTAAATGCAGGTTCCACTATTTACCGGTATTTTCTCCCGTAGTTTGACGCCCCCTTCCAGCATTGCTAAGACATGAGCTGTAAAACCTATCCTTTTCACTTCATCTCGCCTAATACAAGAATCTCACCTAATACACTAAGCACTTACCAGAGAGTACAGTCCACTTACGAAGAGCCATTACTAAACAGTACAGGTCATCTAACAAAAGTTTATAGCACTGAAGCTCACCTGTTACGAGCAATCACTAGACAAAAAGAAAAAGCTGTCAAACTCGCCACTTACCTACAACTTCAACAGATCCAAGAATACAATAAAGTTAATTGTATTGCTGCAAATTTTCTGCTTTACCACTTGCATCCTATAGATTCTTTTGCTAAGGGATAACCTCTCAAGCTTTTTCGAAAGCTAAACTTGTGACCAATTTAAGATAGTTTGGTATTTTTTTTATATTATTTTTGCTTTTCATTAAAGAAAATGTATTTATAAATTTTACATTTTTTTAATGAAATTTCAATCATTCATTTGGCAATTTTCATAGCTACAGTAAAAGACACTCTCTTTCAAAATTAGCAAGCCAACTTAAACCATAATTTGAATTGAGCATTTTTTGTGATGGCAGTAAAGAAAATCGACAGCATGCTGGCTGTCTGAAATTCAAACTTGCCTTTTGTTATCTTTGCTATTAATGTTGTTATTATTACTGCTGCCTGTCAAATACGTGTCAGTTACATCATAATTATCCAAATTATTGAGAGAGAAAAGCAAAGACAATGAATATCCATATCAGCCTGTTTCTGAAAGAAGAGTCTAATCATGGTATGCACAGTCTGCCAGTCCGTCACACATTAGTGATTTCACAGAAAAACAGACCTGAGACAATCGAATACTTATGCTATCCGAATTCTTAAGATAATATTGAAATCGATTTGGGATATCTAAAAATTGATATATGGATATCCATCAATCGACTTTTAGATATTCATAATTCGGTTTTGGATAGTCAAAATTTGATAAATGAGTATCCATAATTCGAAATATGGATATCCAAAAATTCGATTAATGAATACCAAATGTTCATCTTGATTGAATAACCGCGTATACAAAATCCGATTTATGAATATCCAAAATATGGATCAATCAAATTATGGAAATTCAAAAACCATGATGAATATTGGATATCCATGGTGTATATATTGGATATCCTAAAATAGAATTATGCCTATCCATAAGGAAATGAATTGCTAAATAGAACCTCACGTTATATGATGATCAGTTGTTTTGGGGACAGCCAAAAGTCATTTGATTTTTTAGGGTATCAATACCTGGATTTGGAAATCAAATATTCAGTAGTTCTTTTGATATCCATTGTTAAACTTATGGATATCCATTATTCGAATTATAATTATCCATAATTCGAATTTTTCATATTCAGAAAATGTAGTTATGAGTATTCAATACAGGGCTGCACATACGAAGGGGTAACTAGGTAAATTTAAGGATATCTTTTAATATTGCTCCATAAATTCATCTGTTGTGAGCCCTCATTAGATTGTTGTTGCAGTTGTTTTATTGCTTGGCGTCCACGGTAAACATTTATGGTCATGTCGGGACGGATAGTTAACCTAACCACACTATTCCTGGGTAGGGTTAGATCTTATAAGTATATGGCCGGTCCGGGAAACGAACCCAGGACTCCCGGCTCTCGGGTCAGCCGCGCTACCAACCTCACAATGCGTTCCGGCGACGCCTCATGAGAACCGTTTTGCCAAAATATTACTATTTAAATTACAAAATAATCTTTGTCATTAAATTATGAAGCCAACGTAAGCACAAAATATAACATATTTTCAACCAACTCCTTTGTTTATGTATATACATTAATGCAAGACAGTAAGGATATCATGATATTTATTTTTCTTTCATCTTAATGAGCTCCGTTGTTAACCTTTTTCAAAGGTTTCCTCCTAGGTAAAAGTAACAATAATATCAGGATCAGATGGAAATTTTATTGCCCGGTCCAGTTGTGATTTACATAACTGTGTTAAAGGCCCTAGCTAATATGTGTGAAGTGCCACTGAGATCAGTACCTATAATTAGATAAGAGGGTAGTTATTAGCAACATCAAAGAAACTTCCTATATTATGTTTAGACCAGACAGTACCACTGACATTCAATAAAACACCATCTGCTAGTAGCAAGATGTTTAAAAGCATATCCATTTCAAAAATTCAGATTACTTTGGTACCTTGCCTCTCTATGTATTCAACCCAATTCTACTAACTTAAAGACTTGAAAAAGTTTTCTGACCCTCCAATCGGGGAAGAGGAAAGGCTAGGTCAGATAAAACTTAGTTGCTATTTTTTCGGCCTTTCAATATTATTTCACGTATGTGGATCTGAGATAATAAAAAAGATAAACGAGAAATGTTTTTCAGAGAAAAACTGATGTCCCCCCACCAGCCCATTTCCTATCCCCTCTAATGAATAAAAAGCCTGTACAAATAAAATAACTACGCAAGTTTGGACAAAATCATTCCGCTGGTTCTAAAGATATCCTACATAGACGACTATGTCCTTCAAAAATGGGTCAAGGTCACCAACTACTAAACATGTCTTAAACCTGTCACAACGATACATACATGCAAGTCTGATGAATATCCATCCACTGGTTCAAGATATCTCATTTTTAAGAGAGAAAAATACGCATTTGTAAGATAGCTTTTGACCTTGAAAATGGGGTCAAGGTCATCAAAACACAGTACACTCTTGAGACTGTCCCATAGGTATATCTATGAAAGTAAAGTGGAAATCAAGCCAAAGGCTATAGAGATACATCAATTTTAGTAAAATTTTCACATATCTAAATCCTCCTGTGACCTTGAAAATGAGGTCAAGGTCACAAAAATTTTGTTCAGCTCATAAACTTGTCCCAATCATGTATCCATGAAAGTTTGGTGAAATTCTATCCATTGGTTCAGGAGATATAGTGGGTACAAGAAATTGTCATCCAAGTCACCAGTGACCTTGAAAATGAGGTCAAGGTCACCAAATTCTAATCAGCTTTACAATTGTCCCAATGATATATCCATGCAAGTTTGGTGAAATTCCATCTATTGGTTCAAGAGATATCGCGCATACAAGAAATTGGGTACAAGAAATTGTCATCTAAGTCATCCTGTGACCTAGAAAATGGGGCCAAGATCACCGAAATCTAATCAGCTCATAAGCTTGTCCCAATGATATATCCATGCAAGTTTGGTGAAATTCCATCTATTGGTTCAAGAGATATCGCTCATACAAGAATCTGTCACGCCGACGCCGACGCTGACGCCGACGCCGACGGGATCCGCACTGAAAACAATATGTCCCCCCCCCCCTCACCTTTGGTGGGGGACATAATAAATAGCTTGAAAACTTTGGCCGAAAAATATATATAATGCATATTGTAAGTTAAGGCTGGAAAATATCAGGTATATTAGGTCGGATTTAAAAAAAAAAAAAAAAAAAATCATATGAAATTGTGGCCCTTATATTTCGTTTTTTTTTTCAATAATTTCAGTAAACCCCCTTATCATTCAGTCTTTTTGTTTCACACTTTTCCTTTTCTGCCAATCAACAGAGCAACTCAAATTTTCTGTTCAAACAAAAAAATGAATACTTTGTATCTTCAGCACAGTGAACAAATTATCAAAAAACGATACAGCAAATCAAGATGATAATGACTGCATGTAATATACTTTGTGACAGTGAAGTGATTTTTCAGTTGTTTTCGTAATGGGGCTAACAATACCCACCCTAGGTTTGAAATATGCTGCAGTTTTATGTCATAATATCCACAGCAGGATGTTGATCTCTGGAATGACTTTTTAATAAAATCAGAGATTCAAGTCAATGGTCAGCCAGTTGCAATGATGCAACGCGAATTCCCATAATAAAACGGGTACCCCATCCACAGCAAACGCACATTTGGTTTCTTTGTCACTTTGCATGAAACTCAGTAAACTCTTCAGAAGAAACTATCAAATTTATGAAATGATTATTGTTCTACATACTTAGTACAAAATATAGGATATTAGATTACCAGGAACCAAGCCAACATTATTTCATGTAAGGTGTTGATACATAGCAAAGTTGAGTAATAAATATATGAAGTGGCTCTTCGCGCCGGTCAGTGAATGCCCTGTGTATGTGTTGTTATCACTACAAAATGTGATTTAAACTGCATTCATAGAATACTGACCCCATGTTATCTCTGGATTTGCCATTTTCAGGGGTCAATAAGCTTATTATCATGAAAACTCGCCTTTTCAATTGAATAATGTTTTATAGCTGTAAAAGAATGAATATATTCAGACGAAAAAACACACTTATTTCTGCTCAAAACATAGCTTGTGAGTAGAGACGGTTATAATGAGTACCCACAATCTCTGTTTTAGAGAATAAATCAGAAAATAATGCATACCCCTGCAAACCCACTTTTTCCTATATAACATTGTCCATCGTATAGGCGTAGACGCAACATTAAATGGCTTACACCTTGATTCCTCGTGACGGAGAGGTGCTCTTAGAGTCCACTTAGGGCCAGAATGTAGGGCTTATCGTTTTTGTGATATACACTCTGAAAATAAATCCAAAATGGCCTGATGAACGCTGCTCAGCGTGATTTTATGCAGGTTAAAATCGGTTCCGATTTTCACGTCGATTCGAACGTCTCAGTTGATCGAACAGCATTACAGTTTGAGGAAAGATCAGAAGATACGGCCAATTTTCCAGAGACACTGCATAATGTCTTCACACCCTGCGTTAGGTGGTATAACATTTTAGAGCCAGCAAACATACTTACTTTGTATTTATGTCCAACAAAATTCACACGTGTGATGCGTTATGACGCCATCTTTGACCGGTGGCGATATATTTTCGACCTGTTGACCATAAAATCCGAAATCTGTTGCACCCCTTGCTCGTTCTTTAAAATATAGCTTCTAAGCATCAACACTGAACATTGCAAAGGAAGAAATTATGTGTTTTCCATGTGTTTTTCAACTGATATTGTCTGGCAGAATTACTGTATTATCTTATTCAAAGTTAGAAATCTGTTATAATTTGGTTGCTAAGGACTTAAAGTGGTTGCCGGGCAGGGTTTCAGATATCATTAAGATCTGTATCCAGAGTTTATTGCTACCAAAAGTATTCCATACAGACGTCTCATATCGTTTAAATGGTTGTTGCTAAGGGTTTAGGCTGGTTGCTATGGAAATAATACCTATGTAATTCAGCAAAAAATGCTTTTTTTCTGTTGTGCTTTTCAGTTCCTTGATAGCTGTTGTCATTGTTTGATGCATGTTATAGATATTCTTTGTGTCGGTCACCTAAAATTTTCAAATCTGTTAAATGTTGGTTTGCTCAGGGCCAAAGCTGTGCTTTAGACACTACTCGAAGTAATTGTCATTATTTGTTGTTGCTAATGGATATTCCTTGTGTAGTTAAGTCAAAACTTCCACATATGTTAACAGTCGCTTGCTAAGGGCTCAGAGGTGGTCGCTAAGCTTAAATATAAATGCATGTTTATTAACTGGTTTTAGAAGTAAATTTAAAGAGTAACTACACTTCAGGAACTGACTGAATCAGATCCCAAACCCTATCCCCAACAAGACAGCTGCCTTGCTTAAAAAATATTATTTACAGTTTTCTGCATAGTGTATCGCTCATAAAAAGCATTTCATATGAAACTCAGTCCAAAGTTTCCGATCTATTAAAGGTGGTTGCTAAGGACTTAGACTGGTTGCTTTGGCCAAGTATATTTACATGTATATGAATATTTATATGAAAAAGCATAATCATTTGCCGTCGGAGTATATGCTATATTTTACTTATATTTGCATGCTTTTATTTAATAAGTACATACTTATTTGCGACAGAATGTTCGGTACCCGACACTGTTGCTATGGATTGATGGAAGACTTGCGATTTTACGGCCTTTTCAACAATATTTTAGTCATAACACGACGATGGGCGGGTAATAATGCAAGGCTGTGTACAACTAAATCCCGTTTACGGCAGAAAAGATTCTCGCCTCAAGCGGGGCTCGAACCCGGGGCCGCTAGATCAGTCGGCCAGCCCTAAACCTTTGAGCTATCGGGGCTCCCCTATTGCTATGTACTACATATAATTTTGAATTATTCTGTATTGTTTTGTATACGTTAGGGTTCATGACGCATATACTTCAGTTAAAACGCATGCGATGAGAACGTAACGTTGTTAACATTGTTACTATGCAACAATTCATAATATTGTTCCTGATGATCTGCAACCAGCTTTAAAACCGGTAGAACGGAAAAATATATTACTTTAGACGACGGTGAAATCGGACTAAATTCTGTTGTCACGTATGGCATCACGACGTCTCGCGCCCGTATCCAAGTCTTAAAGAACGTGTGGCAATACCATTTTTTTATTATATAATCTAAAAATAAATCTTATTTCATTGGTTCTGAGGCTGATCGCGTGCGGAAACGTTACTTCATGTCGTACAGTTTGTGACGGAACGTCTTAATATTGCTTGGTTGAAATGGTGCATGACTTGTGAAATAACGTCAAAATGGCACCCGGTTCAACGGAACTTACAATTATTATATAATAAAACAATTGCTGTTTCTTGTTTATGTAAACATTAAGTGTTATTGCACAGTAAACACTTCATATAGACTTCCGCTTTGCGTCGGTTAATATGAAATTTACTGTTCAATAACACCACATGTCCACCTTAACGAAAGTCAATAATTGTTTTATTATTAGCCTCTGAATAATGGCCATGTCATAAGATAACCCTGACTATGGGTAGTTTGAAATTATAATTTCCAAATTAAAACTAGATCTTCAATCTTTCAACAGCGACTTTGATTTTGTTTTGAGAAAATTTTTACAGCCTTCTCTTTATTGTTGCTGGCCAACGTGGGCGGGGTAATTAAAGCCAATCAAATATGTTTTAGTTAAAGTATGTAGCACACCTTTCTTGATAATTATGTTAATCATCATTGACAAAATACCAAGCAAACACGAATGAATAAGAATGCGTCTTTTCAAACATTTTGTAGTTTTTTCATTTTAATTTTATTTATATTATACAATTCAACTGATTATAATTTCGTCCTTTCCCTAACAAAAGAAATATGTGCATTTATATTTCATTGCTCTGTAGCATAGAAATACATGTTTTGTCTTTACAAAATTGCTCAAAAGTACTATCATTCCTACCAAGTTGTAGAAAGAAAACAAATCAAATCGTATATGTTTTAATAAGTGGGTGGAGTAAGTAGACCCCATAAATTTTGATGTGAGATAGCTTTTGTATGCAAACTTTAGCAAAAAGGCCACGCTGTGTTTATATTTATTTTTTATTTGTTAATGTGGTTCCCTTCAGACACATATATGGGAAAAAGAAATGAATTTTCTTTGATGTTTATAAGTGTTTATATTTTCTGCAAACCAGTGATGGTTAACACTTTAAAGCTATTTATTTTTTGAACACTACAACTATGCTCCCACCAAGGTTTTGAGGACTGATCTGAAAAATAATAGAAATTAAAGAAAAAACATGGCCGCGGTTTTGAGTAAATTAACTTAAAATCTTGATAATTTTGTCATTTTTCAAAAAAAAATAAAAACTTAAAATCATGCCTTATTTCCACGTGAACTACCGTCAAAATGGAAGTTCATATCAGCAACCTCAACAATCATCCATATTAGGAAAATAGAAATATTTAGAATTTATGGCTGGCTTAATTATATATGCCTGATCAAAACTCGAAACATATGTAAATGTTCAAAAAACCCTTAAAAATCACAAAAATTCTGTGCAAGATCAGGCAATTTTAGCCAATTTTACTTTATTGCTGTTGCCATGGTAACAGCGCAGGGAACGAAAAACTAAATACTGATTTGATGGTCCTGCGTGGAGTCTTGATGTACAACACGTTTAATCAAAAGTCTGAGAGATTCTGTTTTCAGCCTATATGGGAAGCACTTTGATGCTTACAGTGAATGACACTTAAGTAGTGACTTCAATGCTGAAGAACCAGAACCAACAATCAAACACTGGATAACAGGGTTAATGCTATCCTCAGGGACATAGGTTCCGACAGCAGTGATAGCGGCTCAGTGGTACCTATACCAAAATTAGTGCAACTTACTAAGAGTGACCTCTTGGTCGAGCCATTAGAGCGAATCGATTAAAGTGCAGAGGGTCAGGGGCTCGAATCCCGGCATGTGTCTAAAAGCGAAAGAAAAAATCTCTGCGTCAACTATGCAGGGATGCAGATGAAGTGTAAAACAGTGTAGACCCTGATCAGACTGATCTGTGTCTGTACTGTCGTTCACTCATGTCCGTCCCAATAAATAGTTTTTCTTTTTTTTTGCTGTCCATTTTTTCTAATTATCACTAGTCTGTTTATATATTACCAGAATTATCACCTATTACTGTATTCTGTTTCAACATAGTAGTGCACAACTTATCCGCCATTTCATGTGTAATATCATGTATGCAAGGAGAAGAACTTAATAAGCCTGTAGCTTCCGTTCTTATCCTATTAAATATTGTATTTTGTAAAATATTGTATGTCTATATTTTGTTGAAATAAATATGTTTAAACTAACTATGCAGAAATAGATACCTTTTTCGAATAAGGGAAGGATAAGGCTGCAAAAGGAGAGGGATTGGCTCCGTCTTTATATGTTGTGCCCTTGATATGGTGGTCCTCTATCACCCACTGCGCCTACGGCAACTAGGCTATGGAAAACATTTACCTTAAGTTTGCCATTACCATAATAATATTATGAAAGTCTAACAAAAACCCAAGTCATTTAGTTTGCATGCCAAAATATCAAAATGGGTGGATGGATGGATGACTTGCGATTTTACGTTCTTTTCAATAGTATTTCAGTCATATCAGGACGACGATTGGGTGATAATGAAAATATGTGTGCGATGGAACCCCGTTACGATTGAAAGATACATGCCTACAGTGGGACTCAAACCCGGGACCGCTAGATCAGCAGAGGCTAGCGGTTAACCGATTGAGTTACCAATATAGACGAATAAGCCAAAATTGATACCCCCAGTCGCCTACTACATGTACTACACACACTCATACACACACACACACGCGCGCGCGCTCGCAACTTCAAAGTTCAACGTTGTGGAAAATATCAAAGTTTTTTTTTATAATGAATCTGACAGGCGTTTGTACATTGGGTTCGTTCTAAAAGCTGAACAAATACCAGATTTTTTAACAGCAACTTACTAAATGTTTTCCACTAGCTTACTCAGTACATTTCCTCCACGTCTAGAGCTAGAACCAGAGCAAAACCTTTTCTCGTTGCATTAACCTTGACACTTGCCGGTAATTTTCCTCAATGTCTGTACTTTAAACCAGCCAGAATTTTTGTGTCCTTGCCATAACAAAAAGCATATTATCTGATGTTTTTATGCCCCCGCAATTTTTAATAGGGACATATGGTATCACCGCTGTCCATAGGTACGTCCGTACGACCGTCCTTCCGTGCCCTACATACGAAATTGGTTTACATTTCGATATCTTTTGAAAACATTAGTGCATTGAATTCATATTTTATACACAGGTATATAATCATAAAATAGATTTAGCCTAGGGTAAAATCCTTCATTTTTTGGGAGTTAGTGCCCTGTTCGACTTCTTTTGTATGAAATATGGTTTCCGTTGTTTATCTTTTGAAAAAATAGTGCATTGGATCATATTTTATGCACAGGTATATAATCATAAAATACAGATCAAGTGTGATTTAGGGTAAAATCCCTGAATTATTATGGGAGTTATACCCCTTTTTTAACCTGTCCTTGCAAACATTCCAAACCACCCAAAACCACCTTCATACCACCCAAACCAGCCTCCTCTTTAAACATCAACGATATGTTTCAAATCACTTCAGCAGCAAAGCGCGAGGGTTTGGATTTAATAAATATTGTTTAAACCAACCAAGCTATTACTGACCGATCCAAAGGGGAACTTTTGTTTTGGTTCTTCAATAGAACGTGTTCTAATATCCGCTTGTCTGTAGTCTTCTATCAATGTGGTTACCTGTGTACCTGCCCCTTTGCTTTCTGGTTCAGTTTGTAGTTTTAAATATAAACATCACACCTAAGGAAATGTAGGTGTTTCATTATCACTCTTCTATCGTCTGATTTGACAAAAATACTGGTGAAAATGACGTAAAATGGAAAGTCATCCATCCGTCTAGTTAAATATTTAGTATTTTTTTGTGAATTTATTTGTAAGTCTGCCATTTCAGCTTTATTAGTTCCTAATGAAAAAAATCAATTTTGGATTCTATGATTGGAACGACATGGCGGTACTTTCGTTGCGGTTGCATTTGTTTTATGTTCGGTGCTGTTTAATTTATTGTGTTCTCATTTAACCCTTCTATAATGAAAATAAAAAATAGGTAAAAAGTTTCCCTCAGTTGTTTTTGTAAAATATAAACGTTTATCTTTATATTTTACAAAAACAACTGAGGGAAAATTGACTTTGAAAGAAAATGAAACAAAAAGAAAAGCAACAGTAAACACCAAGTAGACGGCATTTACAGCTGTAATCGTCAGATAAAATGTATTGGACTTAATTATTATTGAACCAATGCAGAAATGTCTTTAAAACTGGTGTGATTAGAATTGGTCACTATATTAGTGCACAATTAATCTTTCCTCGATGCTGCCAAATGGCTTGGGACCATTTAAACATGTCGTACCTAGATCCGCCAAGTACGTCGTAAAAAGACAAACATACCCGGAGTTTACGTTACCTGAGTGTATACTTGCGATTGTCACCAATCCCTTCAGCTGATAATGCCATTAAGGACCGAGGAGGAGATTTATTCCATAAACAACTTGTCGTTGACAACCTGCTTATTAAACATGTATTTTCAATCTTATATATTTGTGGAGATAAAGATCTTCGACAAAACAGTGTGTGAAGAAAGAACAGAAAGGAAGTCAACTAAGAATAAGAGGAAAGGGTCCATTCTCTATATCACAACGGAACAAGGCATTGTCAACTCTTACACCAAAAATGAACCTACTACCTTGCACAGTTGCTGAGAGATCGTTTACGAAAATTTACACTAATAGATGCATGAAGAGAAATGAAAGTGACTAAAGGGAAGAACAAACAGAAGGAAGCCGGTTCTATATCCGACAATACAACTTGATGTTGTCAACCTGTTTTCTAAATATGAACTTTCTATCTTACACTATTGCTGAGATATCTTTGACAAATAAACGGAGAAAGACAAAACAATGATCGCAACAGAAATAAAAACAAAAATGAGAAGGCTCCTTCTCACCCTCATGATAAAACAAGTCATTGTCAATTCATATACCAAATAGGAATCTTCTACCTGGAACTTCCTGAGAAATTGATGAAGGAAAAATATCAGTACTAAATGCATGAATACAAAGAAAAGTGAACAAACAAACAGGAGAAGAACGGTTTTGTATCCAAAAATACAACTTGTCGTTGTCAATTTATATATCAATAATGAACTTTCTGTCTTCTGCTATTGCTGAGATATTTAATTGTGGCGATAAAGAAAAAGGAACAAAAACAGAGGAAAACAAAGAAGAGAAGGCCTGCTCTCAGTCCCAAGAAACAAGCCACTGGCAACTCCTTTACCAAATATGAACCTTCTACCTTGAACATTTGCTGAGAAATCATATACGAAAGTTACAGTGCTGAAGGCAAGTAGAGATAGAAAAATAAACAAATACAGTGAAAAACAAATAGGGGAGGCCAGTTCTGTATCCCACAATACAACTGGACGTTGTAAATCTGTATATCAATTATGAACTAGCCAAAGAGGGGAAAGCATTTCTCAATCCCACGATACAACAAGGCATTGGCAACTCCTATACCAATTAAGAGTAAAAAGTATGCAAAGACCAGGAACTGAAACAATCAAAATCCAAATCCAGCCCTCGAACCATAGTTGGAAACAACTAAGATTACAAATAATCAAGATACAGAGAACATATGGTCAACCGAGTGAGCAGCTTGTTCCCAAAAGGTGGCCACTCAGCAACCCAAACCGAACCTTCTACCTTGAACAGTGGCTGAGAAATCATTTACGAAAATTTACAAAACTGAAGACATTGAGAGAAAAAAGAGTGAGCAAATACAAGGAAAAGCAAATAGGGAGAGACCAGTTTTCTATCCCCAAGTACAACCTGTCGTTATTAACTGTATACCAATAATGAACTTTGTGTCTGATACTAATGCTGAGATATCTTTGACGAAAAAGTGTGGACAGAAAGAAAAAGGAACAAATACAAGAAAGAACAAATAGCTGAGTGCCCGTTTTCATTCCCACGATACAAGTAAAAAGTATGCAAAGACCAGGAACTGAAACAATCAAAATCCAAATCCAGCCCTCAAACCATAGTTGGAAACAACTAAGATTACAAATAATCAAGATACAGAGAACATATGGCCAACCGAGTGAGCAGCTTGTTCCCAAAAGGTGGCCACTCAGCAACCCAAACTGAACCAAAAATAATAATAACCTACATAAGGTAAAACATCACAGAAACTCTGACACCAAAAACAGGCAACAAAGAACCACAACAGAACTACCGCCTTGGAACGGTCAGTAATGAATTACTGGGGGGCTTAAATCGATTTTACAGGCCCAACCTCATCCTCAGTTTCTGAAGTGGTACAAAACATTAAGTTGGTTGTTCGGTTCGCATGATAACCCTCTCACTCGTCAATGAATCATCACGGTAAACACATAAATCAAATTTCAACACCATGAAGAAGCAAAGACGAGGACTCAACAGATACAACGGGCCGTCTGACAGGTGGAGATCCCTGTCCTGCCAAACAACCCCACTAGAAATCTGAAGCAAAAGAAGGTCACCAGTTGAGCCCCGGTGGACCAAGCAACAGACAAAAAGGCTCCGGTCCCAACCAACTAAATATATAGCTTTAGTTCGGGGCCATCATAGAGTCTGACGACCGATCCCCCGGTGTGCAATTAAAGAGTGCAGCAAAGCTATCAACCGTGATTGGGTTAATCACTAAGCATGCAGACTGTCGCATAACATTTAAATTATAGCCAATACGTTTGTGACGTATTATTATTTTTCGGAATTGATCAGAAAAATCAGTTCTACCCTTAATCTTTTTGAATTTGTATACTAAGTCACCATAAAATTCTGGTTCCGATAGGCCTTGGTGTAAAAGAAATTATAATCCGACATCAAATTTTGAAACCAATTCATGGTGTCTGCGATAGAATTTAGAAAAAGCCTTTCTAAGCTTATGATACCGTTAGCCCTGTTGAAGAAGTTTAGCAGTTAAACATTTATTACGAGCATTAAAGTCATCTACATGACTACACACTCTAGCAAATCTTATAAGTTGAGAAATATACACTCCATAAGAGGGACGACGTGGAACATCACCATCCAAAAATGGAAAATTAACTATATCAAAGTCAAAGTCATCACGTTTATCATAAATTTTAGAAGATACAAAACCGTTAGAAATAGATAGATGTAAATCCAAAAAGGGAGCCTCGGTATCTGAAGTATTAGCTTTATTCAATTTAAGTTCAGGTGGGTAAATTTGGTTAACCATGCTTTCAAAATAAGGATTATCAATATTCAGAAGATCGTCTAAATATCTAGAGGTTGAGTTAAATGCCTCAATTATATCAGCTTGATTATCAACAGAAAGAGAAGTCATGAAATCTCTTTCATACCAAAATAAAAACAAATCGGCCACAAGAGGAGCACAATTTGTACCCATCGGAATACCAACAATTTGTCTGTATAACTTATTACCAAATCTGATGTAAATATTATCTAAGAGATATGATAAGGCGTCACATACATTCTGACATGACCAAAGACTATATCCTCTATATATTTTACGGTCAGTAGAAGTGAAAAACGCTTTCTTATCGTTACAGGCACTATAAAGGGTATCTTCATTTTTGGAGAACTTTTTGAAGGCCCTCTCAATCAAATCAACAAGTTTTTCCTTTATTAAATTATGGGGTAATGTGGTATAAAGAGTAGAAAAATCATAAGTGGACAAACTAGTCGCACGGAACCCTCTTGACTTCAGTTTACTAAGTACCTCACCAGAATTTTTTATAGACCAAAACATATTTTTCCCTGACCTCTCATACGCTGTCTCATAGTACCAAATGACACGAGATTTCACAGCAGTGAGACAAGAAGTTAATAATTTAGATAATTCTGTAGTAGTACAAGAGCTAGAGTTGGCAATGAATCTAGCTTTATACGGTTTTCTATGAAGCTTAGGTAACCTGTCATTGTCAACATGTATGCCAAATATGAAGTTTTTATCGTATACGGTGTTGGAGATATCCCTGACGAAAAATTGTTACCGAATTCCAAAAGGACGGACGGAAGACGGACGGGTCCTCGGACAGATGTAAACCATTTACCCCCTCCTCTTTTCAAATAGGGGTTCAATAATCAAAGAGATATAACTGCAAAATAAGGTAAGTGGAAGGAACCACTCCAATACTCATCCCACAGTGTCTAGCTAATGCACATTGCTGTAAAGTTTCATCAAGATATTTCAAACAATTCCCTAGTAATGGCGTGCATAAAAATAGTCTAAATCAAGAGACCGTTGGTCCTGAAGCTCACCTGAGTCCATTCATGCTCAACACTCAAAGGTATGTAACTCTACGGCAAATTGTACAATATGGTCGAATTTCGAATGAAATAGATTTTATGCTTGTCCTAGTTACAAGCAAGTGTAAGTCCTTATGTGTGGGACAAAGTCAAATATGAGCTATTTAAGCACTTCAGAGCAAGTAACTTCAATACAAAATGTACAATATTATTAATCAAAATTTCGAATCCATGCGAGAGCTTGTGCCTGTCCTGGTTATTAGCAACTCTGATCAAGTAATCATCATCAGCCTACTAGTTTCTGAGAGAAAGAACTTAAAATATTTACTCCAAATAACCTTTTGCTATGGTGACTAAATGACCTTGACATATTGAATTCATAGATATCTAAGTAGACTGCATTTCAATATCATCGAGTCTAATAATAGCAGAAAATTGCACTTTTTCAGCTTTCTCCCATTCAAAAGCCTAGGGGCCCAAATTTGACCTTACCGTAAAATAGGTCAAGGTCAAACCAGGCTCATCATTTATTTAGACATTTTAGTACTAGATTTCCAGATGCTATATACCAAGTTTTAAGGCTACCAGCCGAGTGATGCTGGAGAAGAAAATTTTTTTAGTTCACCCTAGCCAGCGGTTCCGGGGGAGCTTATAAGATAGGCAGGCCGTCCGTCTTCCGTCCGTCCGTCCTTCCGTCGTCGACCGTCAATATTTTCAAACGACTTCTCCTCTGAAATCGTTAGGCCAATAGTAACCAAATTTCATGTACAGCCTCTACGAGGCGGGCAACGAAAATTTGTTCAAACGGTCCTGGTCACATGACCAACAAAGTCGCCACTCCCATATATGGTCAAATCCTTTACAAATCTTCTTCTCAAGAACCAATATGCCAATGGCCTTGAAACTTGTTATGTAGCATCGGATACGTGAGTACTACCAAGATTGTTCAAATTATAACCTCGGGTTGACCTTGACTCTTTTATGGTAAAATTTGCTTTCTGTAGCTTTTGTATGGAAAAATGCTAGAACATAAGATTTCTTGAAATCTGTTGAAGATTTTGATCTGAAAACTGGTTTCTACAGCCATCTTAATGAATACATGACAGTTTATGCGTACAAGAGGTCAAGGTTATTTTTTTACCTTTGACCCTGGTCTCTTATATTTTGACAATTTTACATATCGCCTCAAAAGCCACTGGGCCAATTGCAGCCAAATTTTATGTAGAGTCTCGGGGGGGGGGGGGGACGAAAATTTGTTCAAATGGCGCTTGTCACATGACCAACATGGCCGCTATGCCCATATATGGCAAACACTTTTAAAAATCTTCTCCAGAACAAATAGGCCAGTGCCTTGAAACTTGGTATGTAGCATCAGGTACATCGGTACTACCAAGATTGTGATTGTTATGAAGATTATGGCCTAAGAATTGGTTAGTACATGGAATATTTGCGGGTACAAGAGGTCAAGGTCAGCCTTTGACCTCTGGCCCATGTCTCTCATATTTGGACAATTAAAGACATCTCCTCAAAAGTCACTATACCAATTGAAACCAAATTCCATACACAGCCTCCTCCAAGGGCTGGGGGAACGAAAATTTATTCAAGCGGTCTAGGACACATGACCAACATGGCCGCCATTCTCAGGTGAGCGATTCTGGGCCTCATGGCCCTCTTGTTTAAGGTTGCCACCATATATGGATATGCTGGCTATCATGGTCATGTGACCTAGACTTAATATATGAACTTTATATCCCACTTTGCCTGAAGGCTTCATTAGAATTTTAACTGAAATTGGCCCAGTAGTTTCAAAGGAGAAGTCCTTTAAAGATGTTAAAAGATGAAAGACGAGTGACCTTTGCACAAGGTCATTAAATGACATTGACCTCCAGAATTCATACATTTTGAGTTCGACTGCATTTACATATCATAGAGCACACATTTCAGCTCTTCCTATCAAAAGCCATAGGGTCCATATCTGACTTTTCCATAAAAAGGTCAAGATCAATCCAGGGTTTTATTTTTATAGAATTTTAAGTACTAGAGTCCCAAATGCTACATACCAAGTTTAAAGGCAATCGGACCAGTGGTTCTGGAGAAGAAAATTCTTTTAAGTTTTTACAATATATGGGCTTGGCGGCCACCGTGGCCATGTGACCTAGACAAATAAATATATTTTGTTTCTCCCTTTGCCTGACGGCTGCATATGAAATTTAAGTAAAATTGGCCCAGTTGTTTCAGAGGAAAAGACCTTTGAAATGTTGAAAGACAGCAGACGAGTGACCTTTGTCCATAGAATTCATAGGGGTGGAAGATGACATCATTTTTATATCACAGAGCAAAACAGCAACAGAAAAGTGCATTCTTCAGCTTTTCCCATTGAAAAGCCTAAGATACCGACTTTGACCTTGCTGCAAAATAGGACAAGAGCAACCTAAGGTCATCATTTATATAAACTTTATTGTACTAGAGTCCCAGGTGCTACATACCAAGTTTAAAGGCAATCAGCCAGGTGGTACATGAGGTGAAAATTTTGTAAGGTTTTTACCATATATGGTGAAGACACGTCATCGCGAAAATTAGTAGTGCGCACTCAAAATAATCCCTTGTAACCACGCTGTATTTCTATAATTAAAAAGAATTTTGTTACTATTTTTATGGAGAGTGATAGAAATAGCCTTCTTTTTGTTTTCAGGACATTTTAGTGCGTAATAGTCAGTTTTAAACGTAAAATAGCGTTCGATATCCACTGGCAGTCGTCGGGCCCCATTAATGTCATAACGACGTGACCGCATTTTCCGATTGTTAACAGCAAAGTGAGGTGCCTTGAAATGGTTTTCGCGGTAAAGTATAAGCGTGATCAGTCACACTGACCAATCAAATGGATTCTGAGATAGTGACCTTTAGTGACCTTTAGGAGGTCAATTGCCTAGGTGAATTCCGATCGTTAACAAGAAAGTCACAGCCATTTGACCGAAATACGCTGAATTTCAACAGGTAAATAATTGTTTAACAAAACCTAGGCACACAGATTTAAATTTCTGAATTATGATTTACTAAAAACATTCCACTTTATGCCCTGGGCCATTTTATATGCCGCGGAAATCTCAGTTTACAGAGGCGGTGTCGGCGCTGTTACATGTAATAACGTATCCCCACCCGCAGTTTCGGTTAACATCACTTGATCGAGGGCTCCCGCGAAGTTATGATTGTGCTGTTGGTATTTATTGTGTTTAACAAATTAATTGGGGTCACTTTTGATCTGACTTATTCTGTGTATCTGTCTTCCATGCGTTTTTTTCAATGCAAAGCAAAGGGAATCGAAAGAGGAAGTACCGGTAAACACAATTTTCATCGACACATGTATTATTTACCGTAAATCATCTTTGGTCAGCATTTATTAGAATTATTTGGATTTCTTTTCTCAAGAAAATTAAACAATAAACATAAATTCAGTGATGATAAAATCAATTTTAAATAAAAGAAGGAAACAAAAGAACGCAACGAATGTTCAAAATCAAAGAAAACACAACATGATTTGACTGATAGAGGTAGCTCACTTTTGGTCTACAATTAAAAATCTAAAATCTGTCAATAAGTTCAGCTGCTTGCTTATGTCAATGATAAATTTAACACTTGCTTTAAAACACACACAAACACACACACAAACACACACACACAGATGACTATTCTGTACTTTCTGTCACAATTTGTAAGATTTTACTCCAAGTGTATCAAGAGAATCGCAATTAATAACCCGACTTGGCATCATTAATATTATGTTTTTTTATGGAGATGAACTTAATAAGCTTATAGCGTTCGTTCAAATCCTATTCACTTTTGTAATTTTGTGTATGTAGATATGTATAACATATGATTTTCAGAATAATATATGTTTAAACTAATCGCAATTATGGATCTGCATACATTTTTGGAGTTCCCGTAGCTCAGTGGATTTAGCACTGCGCTAGTGGACCCGGATTGAATTCTCACTGTAGTCAGTCCTTTCAACCGTAAACATGGTTCCGTTGCACACATCCTTTCATCATCCTCATTGTCGTCGTAATACGAGGATCGTCCAAAAAGTTCTGTCACTGGACTCATAACTTTGCCCACAGACGTGATAGCTTACCACGGTTTGCAACAATCAAAAGAACAATCTTTTATCTTTATATTGATATCAGGTAAATGGTGAAAACATGCCATCTGGTTTAGTTATAAGCTCAGATACAGACCTTATATTTGGCACTGGCCTATTTTCACGATTTTTGTTTTTCTGCTGGCTTGCTTCATGCTGCATATCTCGTCAATTACATATCGCAGGATTCTGAAATTTTCAGGGTTGCTGACTGTTGCATTTTGTGGGACAATACATAAAAATCAGCGACTTCTGTCAATTATATGCGATGCAAAATATTGATATATGAAATATGGTAAAATTCACAGTCATGTGATTTTCAAGGACCCACTGTGCCTTCATTTTTGGGATCTTTCTAAAATTTTGATTGAGAACACATTGTCATGATCTACTACAGTACAGATATGCTTCTAAATTTGAAATATTATACGTTTATGAAGCTTTTGAACTTAGAACATGACCTGGTCGATTTTCCTAAGGCGTTTTTCTGCATAAAGTTGAGGTTACGAAATGCTGTAAACTCTTTAAAATGGACAGACTCACTTGGAGATTTTTTCGTTGTCTTTATTAGCACCTGAGATATCGTAGGCACCGGGCAGCGATAATAGACTTCCCTTCATTGATTATTGCCGGAGTTGCATCTACAAATTTGCCAGTCGGGTGAGGGTACCCTTCTTTTGATGCATATTGTGAATGTTATGTCATTGAAACAAGAATCAGTTTTTTTACAGCTATGTGACAAAAAAACAGGGGTTTTGAATGGTTTTTATTTTAGGTGAATCGCACTTTTCGTTTTCGAGATATGTGCCAGTGACAGAACTTTTTGTATGACCCTCGTATGACTGAATGCTGTTAAAATGATGTAAAATCGCAAGTCCATTTTTTCTCTAGCCCCATATTATAAAACACCAAAGCAACATCGAAGAAGTCCCACATGATACTGCCTTTGTTACGGTCAAATAGTGCAAAGCTAAGACTGACAACAATTCAGTGCGTTTTTTATATCAGTCAAGATCTTGCTTAACTGAATAAAGTTGTTATCTAAACTGGTATTTATTTTCAAACATGATGTATATTTTGGTGCCATCAATTTCTGTTTTCACATCCGTCTGTCGCTGCTGGTGGTGGAACATGCACCTTAAAGACTCCGTAGTACTCACTAATCACAGTGATTGAACGCCTAAATACAAATCATAATGAAAATCAACTGTTGGTAATGTGCACAACCCGTGTTGAATGTAGAATAATCAGTTTCTGGTGCCAGAAGGAATGTATGGAGATGAAATTTCTTGTAGAATGATGCATATGTTTATCAAACTATACCATGTGGTTAAGAATTATGAGCAATTTCACTCACTGACTACAGCAGAAGGACAAAAAGACTGATGGACTTGCACAGCGATCAGAGTGCACGCCTGTGGGTCGTGCAATACTGTTTAGACTTTCGTCACCGTTTTGCATGCCGATGGCTGGACAATGTTAAAATACATAAGTGTACAAAACCATATATACCACGGGGTTCAAGTGTTATGAGCATTTTCACTACTTGACCGTAAATTTTCAATTTGTGCTCAGCAAAGCCTCGTACATCAAAAAAGACGGTTACGCATGCGAGTCGTTAGATAATGTTGACATGTATAAGTATGCAAAATTTTATCAAAATATAGAATGCGGTTCGAGGGTTATAAACGTTTACGCTAACTGAAAACGGATGGACGGACGGACTCACACAGTGTTTATAGTGCAAACCTGCGGGTTGTGCAATAAGAAGTTTTGCATACCAGTGGCTGGGCAATGTTAAATTACATAAGTATACAAAATTTGAAGCAAATATACCAAGCGGTCCAAGAGTTATGAGCATTTTCAATAAAAGAGCTCAACCGGCCAAATTGATACTCGGTGAAGCCTCGTCACTGTTTTGCATACCAGTGGCTGGGCAATGATAAACTACATAAGTATACAAAATATGAAGCAAATATACTAAGCGGTCCAAGAGTTATGAGCATTTTTAATAAAAGAGCCCGACCGGCCAAACTGATGCTCGGTGAAGCGTCGTCACTGTTTTGCATACGAGTGGCTGGGCAATGTTAAATTAAATAAGTTTACAAAATTTGAAGCAAATATACCAAGCGGTCCAAGAGTTATGAGCATTTTCAATAAAAGAGCTCAACTGGCCAAATTGATGCTCGGTGAAGCATCGCCATTGCTTTGCATACCGGTGGCTTGGCAATGTTAAATTACATAAGTATACAAAGTTTGAAGCAAATATACCAAGCGGTCCAAGAGTGATGAGCATTTTCAATAAAAGAGCTCGACCGGCCAAATTGATGCTCGGTAAAGCCTCGTCACTGTTTTGCATACCAGTGACTGGGCAATGTTAAATTACATAAGTATACAAAATTTTAAGCAAATATACCAAGCGGTCCAAGAGTTATGAGCATTTTCAATAAAAGAGCTTGACCGGCCAAATTGATGCTCGGTGAAGCATCGTCACTGCTTTGCATGCCAGTGGCTGGGCAATGATAAATTACATAAGTATACAAAATTTGAAGCAAATATACCAAGTGGACCAAGAGTTATGAGCATTTTCAATAAAAGAGCTCGACCTGCCAACTTGTTGCTCGGTGAAGCCTCGTCACTGTTTTGCATGCCGGTGGCTGGACAATGTTAAAATACATAAGCATACAAAATTTGAACCATATTTACCACGGTGTTCAAGAGTTATGAGCATTTCAGTAGTTGGCCGTAACTTTTCAACTTGTGCTCATCAAAGGCCTCGTCCATCAAAGAAGGTTGTTATGCATGCGAGTTGTTAGACAATGTTGACATGTATAAGTATGCAAAATTTTGTCAAAATATCCCATGCGGTTCAAGAGTTACAAGCATTTTCGCTAACTGATAATGGTTTTCGCTAACTGATATAGGACGGACGGATGGATTCACACAGTGATTATAGTGCAAACCTGCGGGTTGTGCAATTGGTTTAATCTTCATGTTTGGTGATAACTGACAATGTGGGTTAATGTGCGTATCTTGAGTCACATAGCCGTTGCAAAGAGTGAAAGAAATATTGTGTTTGGAAAATATGAATGGCCCTTTACCAAATTTACTGCTGTAGATGCGAATTTCCACATTTAACTTCTTAAATAAACGTTGAAATATAAAAAAGTGATGCGAAAATAGCTCAACAAAATACGACTTCTTTTCCTGGTTCACCGTCGAATTATGCAATATTCAGAAAAACTCGACCCTGGCATGTGCATTGTATTTTTACCGTTTATTTTTATCATTATATTTTTTTTTATATTTGTTTTGATGTTGAAATGATTTTATTTCATTTGTCAACTAATAGTACCCGAATATATTTTTCAGCACGCTTTTATGTGAAACTTAACTGTGTTTAATTTGTTTTGAGATATATCACGATCATTTACAATGATGCACTTGAAGTAGAAAATTTAAAGAAGAACTACACTTCAGGAACTGACTGAATCAGATTCCAAACCCTATCCCCAACATCAAAGGGAACGATTGCCAAAGACATCCCAATAAACAATAAATTACATGTGATAAGCCGAGTCAGCAGCTCTTTCCCAAATAGGTGGCAACTAAGCTATCTTAATTGAACTAAATAATTTAGACCAACAGAAGGGTTACAACAGACTAAGCAAATTATACAAAAAAACATTTAACAACTATTTTTACCTATTCTCTATTTTTATTATAGAAGGGTTAAAATGGGAACACAATAAATTAAACAACACCGAACATAAAACAAATGCAACTGCAACGAAAGTACCGCCTTTGGACGGTCAGTAATCACTACTGGAGGGCTTGCTTGCTATACTTCACAATAAAAGATTTACATGAATTACACCGTTGAAAGAGAATCGGGTGTCCAAGTTACGGATTAGCTAACAAACATTTTCAACTCCAGCTTGTCAGCCAAAACAGAATATGAAAGGAAAGTTCTATTGTCACTTGAAATACTTGCAATAATATGTATCAGGTCTTCTACAGTAAGAATAAATTTTGAAAGCTACCCTGGAAGCAAGAAAAACAATAAAGAAATTGGTCCGGGAGAATGGGTTTCATTGAATCAGTTCTTGAGCAGTAATTTAATGTGGCAACACTGTCAGTGTCCCCAGCACCGGCTGCAGTGGTCCTTTTTTCGAACGAACTCAGAATGAGCCGAATGATCGGGTCGGGTGATGGTGCTTGGTAACTTTCAGTACTGGGATCCCTTCTAATTTGGATAATAGTAGGGCAAGGATCTGCTATGCTTGCAGTAGGTGCGGGTGGGGATTGTTTGGATATTTTTTCTCTCGCCTACTCAGAGAGGCGTTAACCTCAAATTAGTACACGTAGAGATATTATATGTTATTTGCCATTTAGGACCCGAATCATCAAAAACACATGTTCTTTACTCATGTAAGACAAGATGGGTTGCTTATTTCACAATAAAGGATGTAATATTTAAAGTCAGAAGTGCTTGTTTTGCAATATTAGCGGATCTTACAGACATACTCATTTCACAAGTGAAATCAGTAATCAGTAATTTGTATCTGTTGCGAGAATCGGTCAGCCATACGGGCATTTAGGTTTTTTTCTCTCTTTTTTCACAGAAACCATAGAAACTCCGATTTAACAGAATTTTGACCGAGAAAATAGCCACCAAGTTACAAGTGAACCACTTAAAAGTGCTAGCAAATGCTTCAGCTTGAACTAAGTATTGCGGCACACACTAGATCATTTAAGATTTTTCTTTATCCTCTTGTCTCATTTTATTATCTCTGTCAGTTTGACAGGCCACTGTTTCTGCGGCCATTTTGGGCAAGTAAATTACTACCTGGTTATTACCATGGAAACAGCCGGATCATTAAAGAATGTTTGCGAATTGTTCAGCTTGCATAACTGCATTGTGTACAACTACATTTATAATTTGTGACTGTTTCCTATTTTTCTGAGTCATTTTTTATATCTTTTTATCATGGAAACACTGTGATGGCGCCATTTTGAACAAGGAAATTGCTACCATATTGCAATAGAAACATACTCACACAAAATGCCAGCAAATGGTGCAGCTTTTATTATTGCTTCATATGTTGTATCGTTTTTGAGTGTTCTTTATCACATTCTGTTGATTTGACATTTTCCTCGTCATATATAAAACACTATTTTGGCTGACATTTTTACCAGAAAATAGCCGCCTGGTTACCATGGACACAAGTGAACCACACAAAATATTTGCTGAAGGTGTTGCTCATATCACTGCATTATACCATGTATATGAAAAAGTATTTAAGAAGAAGACTTAAAGGCAGGATTTCTGAACCCCCCGGTAGAGGATTAGCTACCTGTATGAGGCAGTAAGTGGGCGTGGCTAAGCTACTGTGCAGATTAGACCACCGACCCGACCCTTGTCATAAATTTGGTTAATTTTTATAATTTTGATTTGTATGCACATAAAAAAATACTATGAAATTTGAAGGCTTTGTAACTTTATTGAAAATAATGTCATCAACACAAAAGAAGAATATGTTTGGTTTTACTTATGAGACAATTTTTTTGGGTCAAAATACTAATTACTGATATTCTTAAATTAGTAAAATATAATCATTTTGTTTAGAGTTCAAACATTTTCTTTCTTTTATTAAATTCAAGTAATAATAATCAGTACTAATTTCACTGAAACAATAAGTTTTATGAAATTTCTATTTTTCGGTGATTTAGATTTATATCAACAAGATTAAAAATGAAATCAAATATATATTGTGTATACTGATATGCTTTCAATTTTTTTTATCAATGTATAAAAATTATCCAAATAAATTCTAAAAAATATCTTGTGGTTTTTGTCTCAATTACCTAATTATTTATCATATTTGCATGAATTCCTATGTGACGAAATGAGCTGATAAGAACTGTCAATCAATTCACAGGCCAATACCCCAGCAAATAAACAGCCAATCAAATTAGAACTAAATCTACAGGAACTACTGTAGATGTTTACCCTTTGGTGGCTATTGGAAAACTGAGAATAGGTAGCTAATTTTGCCTTTTATAGTCCACTCCTGCCTTTAAATCCCTGCCCCAATTTATGTTGAGTAAACAGGAATTTCGGTGCCATCAGCCTGTTTACTGAATATATGGGAGGATGATTACAAAATTGGCCGTGATGGCTTGTCAAAAGCGTGTCATAATTTTTGAATCAATCACTCTATTTTAATAATATACTCACACTTTTAAAGGAAATTGAGTGTGCTTTCTTATAAAATAGGTAACCATAAGCAGATTTACTTTCGTAAAAAGCACCTAAACCCCTATATTTGGGCATGGCGGCCATCTGGGTCATGTGACCTGGACCAAATATATGTTTTCGTTCCTCGATCCTGAATAGGCTCCGTATGAAATTTGGCTTCCATTGGCCCAGTGGTTTCTGAGAAGAAGACGCTTAAAGAGTGTGGACAACGACGGACGACGACGGAGGCCTGTCCATACTATAAGCTCACCTTTACGTTTGAGCCTTCGGCTCAGATGAGCTAAAGTCGAAATGGTGCCAGTCTAAAAGTAAGAAAAGTCGAACAATTATGCTTTAACAAAGCACATCGCCCTAGCTACATCTACATTGCTGCAGAGTTTCATCAAGACATTTCCAACGATGACCTACAGTTATGGTTCTCATACAAGCAGCCATAAAAACTTATCAAAGGGACATAGCTTCAATAGTATGGAAGGGGCAATAATTCTTATAAGTGACACACAGTATTAACTTAATGGACATTACTATGAAGTCTAAACACGATATTCCAAATATTACCCGGTTATGACCAGCACATGATTATCCTTAGAAACTAATCAAAGGGATGCAACTCAAAAATAAGACAGGGGCAATTATTCTTATATATAACTCGCCGGTTAAACCAAATACACATTGCTTTAAAGTTTCATCAAAATATTGCATATGGTTAACAAGTTATAGCGCGCACAAGGACAGTATTAAAAATAATCAAAGGAGCGTAACTCCAAAAATAAATATGAGACAGGCATCATGCTTCTATGTAACATACTGACTTAACCTGCTCTACATTGCTCATAAGGTTTCACTATGATATTCCAAATTGTTACTTTGTTATGAGGCATGCAAAAAGGACAAAAAAAACATGAAAGGGTCGTAGCTTCAAAACTTAGTAAAAATGAGCAACCATTCTTATGTGAAACATGCCGTCTTTACCTCAAATGCAATGCTATCATGTTTCATTTAAGATACCATTAAACGTAATTTGGATATGATGCGCACAATAATTCCTATACAAAACGAACATAGTCGGTTTTATCTCAGGGGTGTTACTCTGCTAAAACCATTGGAGAGTAACATCCAAATAACATGCGCCATTCCACATCTTAGTCTTATTATTTTCAAATTTCCAGCTTAACTGGATGAGAACGGTAGTAGAAGATATCCGAAAAACGAACAAGTTCAAAAATTTAAGTAAAGTATTGTAACTCCGCTTAAAATTATTGCAGCGCCAGCTCGAAATAAAAAGCGCTGGCCAACCTCATAGTCTTACTATAAACCAAGTTTCAGCTCGATCGAATCTAAACTGTAGAAAGTGTTGCCTGAAAAGGAGAAATATATTAATGCCGAAAGGACAAACGTTCGCCAGCGGCAGAACATAATGCGTCTCGTTTACCCTTAGCCTTGTAGCCGTATTGGCAGGGGGGCTAGAGGCCCACTGTTTCTTTGGCGCACATTATGAAATGCTGAGCCCATCCCTCTCATTTCGGTGACTCATCATTCCCTGGTTGGAATTGACCTCCCATTTACAGCTGAATTAATACGTGTAGATAGTCATCCCGTCGCCGGTTGGCACAAACCCGATTCACACCTATGTCCCTGGCACCATACCGAGCGTCTTATACCACTCAACCACGGCGTCTATCGCGATTAAAATATTTAGTTTATAAACGCATGTGGGGGTGGTCGGGTGGTGCGATGGTGCTCTGTGTGACTTCCAGTGCCGGGGCGTCCTACTGATTTGGAATATTGTAGGGCAAGGGCCTACTGTGCTTGCAGTAGGTGCGGGTGGGGGTTGTTTGGACATTTTTCTCTCGTCTTTTATTTCTCCTCTTTCTCCCTCTCTGGGAGAGACGGCCCGATATAGACTGAAATACTGTCTCAAAGGGCCGTTAAACCAAAAACAATCAATCATATAAACGCATGATATTTTCAAGCTGAAAAAGCACTTACATGTTGCATATTTTTTCGCGGCGCAGACGCGTATAATTTCGCTTTTGTTCCACATTTCACAAGATTTCATTGGTCAAATAACGCGCATGTCAAAATTTAGCCAATAATATCAACATGATTAAAGGTCAATGGATATTTGGACGGACGCTCGGCGCCCCGTTACTGCGGCTATGGATTCCTTCCGCTGAGGTGCGGGGAGAACGTCGATAGGAGAATTGAAATACTACTGTCAATGAATATTTAATCTTTGTTTTCCCCGTTGTACTGCACTGCGTCAACACTAGCACTCCGCCAAATGTTAATTCCGTTTGTAAATTCCAAATATTTCTCTTGTTTGCAAATTTACGTTTAGAAATTTTATCGAAACAGACGCAGATATTTGTCATAGATGCTACTTTCCTGCTGCGTGCATAGTATTTCGGCTTTTAGCAGGTCTCGTTTCTGCTGACTAGCCTTACGCACGAGGATCATGCACATCCTTTGAAAATGAAAGTAGCAAAAGTACCAATCGTTTTTATCCTTTTAACCTATGGTATGAGAGAAAACTTAAGGTTGGTTCTTTTAAATTTAACCATGCATGTTTTGCACATTTAACCTCTCTACGTCACTGCACGTTTCTTTTTCTCACTTGCCCGGGAAAATATCATTCCTTATTTTGACAGCGAAGGTGACAGGTCTTACGCCTGTCAATATTGGAAAACCTTCACGGTTAATTCTTCTTATAGAAATAGCCAGGCCTGTTTTGCTATGTTTAATTTGTTTAATGAAATGTATCCCGGTATTCTCAATTTGCAAATTCTGTATTTATTGAAATTCTCAGTCCGTGTGTAATAGCCATTGTGTTTGCAGTCTGCCATTTATATTTTTCATCCAAGTAAATAGTTAAATTAGTTTATACACATATACAGTGCTTGATGACTAGAGTTTAGTTTATTGCCCAAACATGTGGGGAGTTCCATATCTTTGAAGAATTCCTCTCTGTGTCTTGTGAGTCTTTGTCTCATTTTCATAGTCATCCTTCATTTGGCTCGGGGTGCCATAGTTCTATATTTAGCCTGCTGTAGAAGTTCTAGGTATTGGGACAGTTAGGTTGGAGCAAAGAGTGTGGACCCGGACAGGACTGCTCCTTAGGCGAAGTCTGGTCAGGACCTGCACTGTTTGCCATTCCATTTGCATATTTGCAGTGTTGTAGTTTGAGTCAGGTTCTTTGCTTTAAGTACAGTTGAGGCGATCGTTTTAGGCGTCCCAATTTTTAGAATGGTTTATGGTAAATCCCCAATTCATCTGAGACTTGTCATGGTAGTTTTATTAGTGTTTTATTGCATATTTGGAAGTCCTAATTGCTACTGTATTTGAATGTCTGATATGGTGCTGTTATGCATATAACAGTACAACTGGTATTGTCCGTATCCTGCATGTCCTGTAGATAGTGTATTGTTTACTGTGTTTGTTAAGTTGAAGGCACCCTTCATTGTAAATATACATAAATAATCTTCAAAAACAATGGGTTTATCATCAATGAGAACCAGATGCTCTTACCCCTGTAACATATTCAAAACTTCCTTCTTCTTTTTTTCAGTGTAGATCTACTTTCGATTTCTAATTTCGGTTTTAATACATACAAACAAATATTGCAACATGTTGGTACCGGTCAATCTCAATTATTATCTTTTTTTTTTTTAAATATTTTTCTTGTTTATTTTAACAACGTTTTAGACTTGTAAGGCTTCTAAGAAAGTGACAGCTGATTTCATTATTTTAATCATTGTGAAAATGAAATTATTTTCATTTCTCAGTCATTGATTCATCATTTCCTATCCCATCTTTTATTTTTCGATAAAATACTAACCTACGAGGAGCGTTCGAAAGGTAATGCAAATGACCTCATAACTTTTACTAAGTGCATGCTGAGTACAAACGCTATGCCTAGGAGAAAAGCACTACGTTTTTGTGTTTACAATGATACCAAACACTATACAAATACACTTACTGTTTTACTTACAACGCATTTTAATAGGCTCCAGTCATAAATTTGTATGTAAAGTTTTTCAGGGTCAGGCATTCAACTCAAATACTGTTTTAAATGCAAAATCTATCTTTGTCAGTTGTTCTTCGTTGCCTACCATATCCGTACAAAAGTTAAAAGGGTGGCAACTATTATGGATTAATTCCTTGCAAAGCAATGCGAAGGTCTTATGACGTTATTAAAATCGACGTCAACGTATTTTTTTAAGATTTTAAAGGCTTCATTTTTGCATTAATTTGAATATATTGACAGATTTTCGTTGAGCTGTGTAAATGCTCTTGCTAACAAGATTTTGAATGTTAAAGGTAGGTTCCTGGACTAGCGATAACAATTATGTCCACAAAATAATTTCGTCTTTTTCTGAGCAGTATTGAATTCTCATATTTTTCTGAATTTGTTGCTACTGAGAAACTCGTCAGATGTTGAAGAAAATAGTCGTTTTCCCTTTGGGTTTATTTTCTTTCGTTGGAATTCCAGTTTTAAAAATAACTATGTTTATTATGTCTATAAGTGGGCAATTTCTGATGCCATTCTCCAAAGGTCAATTTTCCCTTGCCGTGAGCTCTCCTAGAGGTCCTGGCATGGCGGATGGGATAAAACTATCCCAAAATGTATTGCAGCATGACGTCAGCCACGTTATCTATTTTTGGCGCGAACTAAAAATAGCGCTAACTGGTGTGCGAAGCAGAGCTAGGAAATCGCTTGTAAAACAACTCTTCTAATATTTTTTTTATTTACACTTTTTAGTGAAACTTATTCATTTCCTTTTATAAGTGCTTTCCAACAACTTGGATGAACAATCGTCAAAATTATGATGCAATCCAAAGTATAGGAACCTACCTTTATCAAACTTGTTTTCATTACAAAATTAAAATAACGTTTGTGGAAAGGTAGACTTTGCTACTAAATACAATAAGGATAATTCATATTCAAGGGTCAATATAGAACCTAGATTATATTTGATTTCTGCGATATTTACAGGATGACAATGCCTGGGCATTGTCTTTAAGTAGCAAAAATAAAAAGAATCAAAGACTGCTCATATATGAATTACGGCCTACCAAAGTAAAATTCTGCAGTGCATATAGTGTATACCTCTATCAACGAAGTTAAAAATGCGCCCTTCAAAGAACAATGCACCGTGTTTGCTGACTTTCTAGGCATATCATACCCTTATATGTGTTTCTGCTATTAGAAGTTCTATCTATATGGTACTAACCAAGAAATTACGTCATTTGTATTACTTTTCGAACGCCCCTCGTATTATACCATTTAATGTTGTTCATGTAATCCTCAAACGGATGATCTACTTTTTTATAGGAGCTCAGCATCAAATACCAGTAGAGCACAATTCATTTTCATACCATGGGATTCGTGAGCTGAATGAATGGCGTATTCATATTCCGTTCCACAATGTGTTTTGTGATTAGGTGACGCACTGATTTATGACGCGCGCTACCTTGGATTATGCATAAAGCTTTAACGTTTATCATCGTCTGAACTTTTTTGTGACTTTTTTATGTATTTAACATTTGTCGAGTCTGCCGATAAAGAGTCTCGGTAGGTCAGTGGGTTGATCGCTGGCATACTAAGCTAGCGGTCCGTGTTCGAATTTTGGTCAAAGCTTCTTTTTTTTTTCTTTTTTTCTTCAACTATAAACAGGCTTCCATTGCACATAACGTTTCATTATAATAATTTAAAGAGTAACAACATGTCAGGAACTGACTGAATCAGATCCAAAACCCTATTTCCGACATCATTATAATAACCCTTCTATTGGAGCCGGGCCGGGTAGCGCAATCGGTAGGGCACCTGACTCATAAGTCAGCGGTCCAGGGTTCGAATCCCGGTCTGGCCACATACTTTCGTTTCTCCTTCCGCTGATTCAAGAAGGGCAGTTGTCAGTTACTGGCGAAAGTATGTGCACTTAGTACTGGTTAACCGCTTAGGAGGTCTAAGCCTGCCCAGGAATAGTGTGGTTAGGTTAACTGACCGTCCCGACAAGACCTTAGTTGTTTACCGTGGACGTTAAGCATCAAATCAACCAACCAACCATTCTATTGGATCGATAAGACGGATATTCTTTTGAAACTGCAAATCGTCCCCTCATTTATCGGATCTCTCAAACATGTTTTAATGCTCGCCTCGCGGGCTTATCAAGTTTCAAACATGGCAAAAACAACATGTTGGATCCGCATAGTTAGTAAGTTATTTCAAAGGAGCAGGTTGCTTTCGTTCCAATCTTAGTACATTATATAGGTTGTTATATATATGATATGAAGAGAAAATATGTTTAAACCTAAGCGAAAAATCAAACCTATGGGAAAACATATGACTACGCTTTTTACCTTGCATTATTGACCTTTCAAATATAATAAACGCTTTAGGAAAAAATAAAGATCAGAATTTACATGTGGTTGTGATTGTTGCAAAATGTATGACCAAATAAGGAAAGGAATTTTGTTAAATAGTCGTCAGCTGAAAGTTTTCCATTTACAACTAACCCTCAAGTTTGTAAAAAATATACTTTACAATTCGGTCACAATTTTTTTACAAGTAACCTTCAAGTGTGTCAAAAATATACTTTACAATTCGGTCACTATTTTTTCTCATTCTGATCGGGTAGGCGAAAACTTTTGACCGAATTCTAAAGTACAAGGTTAGTTAGACTCTGCAAATTGTTTCAAGACATGATGCACACAAAAAAACATCGCAGACAGAAAGACAGGTGGTACTTTAAGTGTTGTGTTTATTGTCTTTGTGCTCTCAAATGTAAACGGGGCTCTTTGTTTCAAAATTAGTGAGAAATACTAGATTTGCAACCTTGGTTTTTAAAGTCAGCTTAACTGCATAAAAGTTTCCTGTAAAGAAGAGACTAATACGTGTAATTGAGACTTCGTGAGCCCATTTATTCCAACTGGACTCTTCTATCCTTGTAAACTGGATGAAACTATTTGTCAATTGAGGGGTGTCTGTTTTAGTTTTACTTTTATAATATGTATTTCATTTTAAGGAAAAATACCCATTTGTGATTCGCAAATACAGTAGACTCTGATCAGACGCCGCATTTTGCGGCGTATGATCCAGGTTCGCTCTGTTTGCTTATGACCCTTATATAGAACATGATGCATACATGGCTTAAACTTTGCTGTTTATTTTTGTTTCCATTACATCATGTGATTAATATATTCTACCTGTAGCATATACCATTTTAAAATCATATTTATTCAAACGTTATTTCATTTCTCTCGTTTTTTGGTTACTCCTATATTATATCCTCAGAAAGGCGCGGTAGCCGAGTGGTAAGAGTGGCTTGGTTATTGTGCAGAAAGTCGCCGGAAGGTCGTGAGTTCGCGGCTCACCATCGCCATCCGACGACTGGAAAACTCTCTCTGTCAACCCAGCAGTAAATGGGTATCTTTTTCGAATTAGGGAAGAATAAGGCAGCGAAAGGAGAGGGATGGGCTCCGCCTTTCATCGGCTGTGCCCAAGATACAGTTGGTCTCTAACCCCCACTGCCCCTACGGCTATTAGGCTATGGGAAACCTTTACCTTTACCTTTTATATCCTCAAGTTTCTTCAGGTGCGTTTGGTTCGGAAAACGGTACAAAAGAACATTTTATATTGTATTCTATAATAACACCGGGTAGGCGGCAATCGAAAACGCTCTTAACAATCAAATTTCGCGGATCAAAAACCGTAAGAAACAGCGTTTTTGATTGCAAATTGTCGCCAATTTGCAATTGAAAACGATGTTTCTAACAGGTTTTGATCCGCGTTCGTCGACTGCACGAGCGTTTTCGATGGCCGCCTACCCGGTGTGATAATATTATCTGAAAAGAAAACAGATGTTTGTTGTGTGCAGATAGTCATACATTTATACCTGTACACTCATACCTACTGAGTTAACAACGTGTTAGAGTTATATTTTAGCTGTTCTAGATCTGAAATGTTACAATACCCTTTATTCAAACAGCACATGTACGGCATGTAAATGACAAATATTTCAAATTAGCAGCCAAATATTCTGAGTTTTGAAATCTGACCTTTATAAGCAGTATCCATGTTTTCAAGAAAAAAAGCATATTCCCGTTTGCATTTGGGTTCAAACTTCAGGGACACAGCTCTGACAGAAAACCTTCCCTATAAGTTAAACTAATGTCTTAGGTAAACTCTGTTTTGAATTTCTACCATTTAAAGTAATGTTTAAATGTCTGAGATATCTGCTTCAAAGAGACTGTCAATTTTCCTTACTTTCAATGCTTTGAATTTAATATATTCTACAGCATCTCTGGAAACAATGAATGGGTTCTTATCAAACTAATATGAGTTTACATTTGGGAGAGTGCAAAATGTTTATATCGCTTTGGTGACGTTGACCTTAAATTCAAAGTCAGAACAAGACTTTTAAATTCAAAATCAAATTACTTCTAGATTTATCCCTTCGGCACCTGCATAGGGAGTTTATGTCTTTCAGGTAGTCGGCTATGCTAGGGCCTGTTTCAAATATGAGGACTTTTTCGACAGAGGGAAGCTACTCACCCGTAAACTGTTGACACAGCGTTATCAAAAAGTAAAGCTTGTGTCGACAGTTCAAAAGTTTTATGGGAGACTCCATGACCTTGTTGATCCCTACAATGTTGCCGTTTCAAAACTAATTCTCGATTCGATGGCCTCAGCTTACTACTCGCGAGCACCTGATTGCACCTTTATTATGGGGTTCATTTTTGTGTATCTAGAATACTCCGGACCTAACGATGTTTAAATGACTTCCGAGTTCGGACTTATGATTTGGGTACTTTGACCACTTCATTTTCAGACTACTGTATTCATATGCCTCCTTACTGTTATGAAATTCTGAATGAAGGGGCTTAAATTAAGACATTACATATAGTAAGAAAACTTGTTAATGATTTAACATATATACCATCATCTTCAAGGTCAAGGTCAGACTTAACAGTTTAATCCTAGTGTATTTCATTTATAAATCAATGTTCAATATGAATATAATGACCTTGACCTTAGTCTCAAAGTCATCAACAGTTTCAGAAGCTGAGTATTTCACAACAGATTTTGTTACCGTTAAGTATGATGTATATCTAAAGATTACATGATATTTGGTGAACTATTATGTGGATTTCCACAAAATTCACGTGGACATACAACTGGGTAATATAAAGGATTGCCTAAGGTTCGGTATATATATTGCCTCAATTGCATCTTGTCTCTATTTTCAAGATCACATGATGACAGTGTAAGAGTTCAATATATAAAAAAAAATGTTTCACAGATTAATTGGCAAATTTCATCATACTCGCCTGCATTTCACCCTACTCGCCTGTATAAATCATTTGGACAAGCTAAATAAGTTAGTATGTTTTAATGATCTTGACTCACTTTTAAAAGTCACAGTCTTGAAGACGTGTGGGTCCTCCTGTGACATTACAATATGGTCAAGGTTATTGATTTAATAAAGAACTTTAAGTTTATAGTAAAATCAGTTGTAAAATACTGATCTTCTGAATCTATTGATGGCCTTCAAACCAAGGTCAAGGTTATTATATGCACATTTACTATTGATTTACAAATGGAAACGAACAGATTTGATCTATTTTTTGCAGACTGGCTGTATAGGCAAAGGTACAGGAAATCCATTAGTAAACTCTTTTAATTCTGACATTGACCTAGTCATTAAAGATGATGTTTTAGCCATTAAATCAAAATATGTGCTCTAACTCTTCCTATTTTGTTTTTATTTTAAGCCACTTCAGTCAGACTTTCATAATGGTAAGGAGATAATGTGTGGTCAGAAGTCAAACCTTGACAAAATTTAACACTAAAAGTCTTGCTGTGATCTTGAAATTGATGTCACGGTCACCTAAATATTATCGACATTTTGCACTCCCCCAACGGTGGACCCATATTAGTTTGTTGAGAATCCAGCCATTGGTTCCAGATATAGGTTGGAATATTATTGAATTAAAAGTATAAAAATTAACAAAAAATGGCAATCTCTGTGAAAGTCATACTTTAAGAAAAACTGTTTTCTTTGAAGAAATTGAATAAAACGACTTCTCCAAAGACATTATTTTAACATAAAGGAAGGTATGTACCTGCCTTTAAAATTGAAGGAGATGTATAGCTTATAATACGACTGCCCTGGTTCCGGCTGGGTTACACCACTAATATTTACATTCCAATTATTCCAACAGTAGCGCTTACGGAGCTTAAAAACTAGTGTTTTCGTATAGAAGACACTAAAGGCTAATTATCAGCTGAAAATAAAACGTTTTGGTGCCTAGCAGAAAAAGGGCCTTAGAGACAATCTCTGTCTCCACCCGCCCTCCCCCAACCCATTTGAAAGCAAAACAGAAAGCAAAGTGTGCAGCTATACAGGTGATAACTAGAGACCCACAGACAAGCGATCAAAAGAACACGCAATATCGAGGAACCACAACAGAAGCACCGCCTTGTAACAGTCAGAATCAGTAAGCTGTGATCTTGCAATTGATATCAAGGTAACCAAAATATTACCGACATTTTGAATTTCCCAACGGTATACCCATATTAGTTTGTTGACAATCCATTCATTGGTTCTAGAAATAGGGTGGAATATATTGGATTAAAAGTATAAAAATTAACGCAAATTGGCAATCTCTCTGAAAGTCATATTTTAAGAAAGACAGTTTTCTTTGAAGAAATAAATAAATAAATAAAAACAAATTTCTCCAAAGCCATTAATTAACATATAAAGGAAGGTATGTACCTGCCTTTAACATTGAAGGAGATGTATAGCTTATAATACGACTGCCCTGGCTCAGCCTGGGTTACTCAGCCCGCATTGACATTCCAATTATTCCAACAGTAGCGCTTACTTATTCTAGTATAGTAGACTCTATAGGCTAAATATCAGCTGAACATAAACTATTTTGGTGCTCAGCAGAAAAAGGGCCTTATGACACCCTTTCTCCAACCACCATCCCCTAACCCATTTGAAAGCAAAACAGAAAGCAAAGTGTGCAGCTATACAGGTGATAACTAGAAAACCACAGACAACAGATCAAAAGAACACGCCATATCGAGGAACCAGAACAGAAGCACCGCTGTGTAACGGTCAGAAACAGTAAGCTGTGATCTTGAAATTGATGTCAAAGTAACGAAAATTTTATCGTCACATTTTGCGTTCTCCCAACGGTGGACCCATATCAGTTTGTTGAGAGAATCCTTCCATTTGTTCCAGAAATAGGGTGGAATATAGTGGATTAAAAGTATAAAAATTAACGCAAATTGGCAATCTCTCTGAAAATCATATTCTAAGCAAAACAGTTTTCTTTGAAGATATAATAAAAATAATAAAAAAAAGATCTCCAAAGGCATTATTTTAACATAAAGGAATGTATGTACCTGCCTTTAACATTGAAGGAGATGTATAATTTATAATACGACTGCTCTGGATCAGACTGGGTTACTAAGCCCACATTTACCTTCCAGTTATATTTCAACAGTAGCGCTTACGGAGCTTAACAACTATTGTTCTAGTATAGTAGACACTATAGGCTAATTATCGGCTGAAAATCAAACAAAAGGGCCTTATAGGCAGTCCCTCTCTCCACCCCAACCGTTCTGAAAAAAGAACACGCAATATCGAGGAACCACAATAGAAACACCGGTTTGTAACGGTAAGAAACAATAAACTGTTTACTGGGGTGATGGTGGGATTGGGCTGTTGGAGAGGGGGCATAATCTAGTTTTACCGGCCGGATCCAAAATCTCGCCCTCTGCTTCGGCACTACTTTCAGTCGTCAGAACGTACCTTTTCCGTTGCCATTCCAGCTACGCATTGACAGGTACCTATATAATTTTTGCTAATGTGATACTTTACAAACCTAGGAAACCGACGATGTCTGTAGACAAGCGATTCATCCGGGCTGGGAATAAGACCAAATTTGATAGGCTGATTCAATTTTGTTACTATAGCAATCAGCACCTGATAGGAATAGATAAAAATTCGTCTGCAAAATGTTTATCAGTATTTGTTTCCTTATGATTGAATAAGATATTTTTCCTCGTTATCTGCTAAGATATATTTCCATAGAATTCATAAATTTTAATCAACTTGTTCCTGTCAACCAGAAAGAAGTAGATCGGCAGTTAAATGTGGGGTAAACAAAGTGTTTGTTTTTCTGACTGCTTGCGAAACGTTGCAACAAGACAAAGGGGGCTTACGCATATGCAAAGAATTAAGGATATGATCAGCATGCACAGCCTTTGCTTAGTCTTATCAGAGTCAGTGCTATTTACATATACACAATATCAAACCGGTGGCCTGGATAGACTTTAAATGGGGGTTTTAGGTTGGCTACATTGGCTCACAGATTGGTTTGAGTGTCGCTTTTCGCAGATACGTTAAGCTACCTATTCGTATAATTGAACTCATTTTGCTACTACTTTTGTAACGGGTCATTAAAATAGGAATGCATACATTGACTCAAAGTTGTAATAAAATATCAACACACCAGTCAAAATACTGCACAGTCAAAATAATGACATATCATTACTTCTAGATCTCTGCCGTGGGAGAGTACTTCTGCAGTGGTCCGAAACACTATGCTAACTGTTTGGTCAAAGTTTCCATACCCATAAATGAATAATCACAGGAAACATAAAAATCACGGATAAAACCCATAATGAATCAGAGATGAGGAGTCAAAAGAAACAACGTGTGCTGTCACCTGAAGGTCCCTAGGGTGTCAAACACCACCAATGAAATACTGGAACTAAAGAAACCCACTAGTTGAACCCCAAATGGCCCAGCAACTGGAAGGAAATTCTCCAGCTCCAACCAACTGAAATAGATAGCAATCAGTCGGGTCTATCACTAAATCTGATACCCGACGCACCGGAGTGCAATTAAAGAGGAAAGCAAAGTATTTATTGTGACTGGATTAACCACTGAGCAAACAGAATGCAACATTACATTATGTAATGTTAACTATTTTTAATACATTTGTAATATGTGATAATATTTTCTAGACTGACCAGAACAACAGCCCTTCTTACATTTTTTTTTTAAATTTATAGACTAAGTCACAATAAAATTCTGGTACTCATAGACTCTTCTGCAAAAAAAGTTTTTAATCCAACACTGAATTTAGAAACCAGTTGATAGTGTCGGTGAAAAATCATTGGAAAAGCTTCTCGACGTTTTATGATGCCGATAGCCGTGTCAGAGAAGTTCACTGTTACAGTAAAATTTTATTACGGGTAATGACGTCAGTCCAATAACTAGGCACTCTAGCAAACCGGATAAGTTTCATTCCACCAGCATTGTTTGACACTATCAGATTTGTGTAGAGTTTAGAATTATATGTAAATGGTTAAAGTGTCCCAACATCTTGTTTTGTTTACGGAAGTAAATATGTGTTTTTTTCGCCTGTATTGAAAAACAACGGACGTATTATGCCAAGGCGCTTTCCGTATGTCCGTCCGTCTGTCCACCCGTCCGTCAACATTCTTGTACATAAACTCAGTAACCTTTTGAGGTATTTTCATGAAATGTTGAAGGAATATGTATTAGCTTAGGGTAACATGTCGGATAAAAGACTTATTGCTCCCCTTTCTTAGTTTCCAAATTATGCCCCTTTGATGATTTTCCGTCAAGATCCTTGTACGCCCCATAACTCAGTTACTCTTTAAGGTATCTTCATGAAATTTTGTAGGAATATGTATTAGGTTAGAGAATGTGTCGCGTACAAGAATGGTTGCTCCCCTTTCTTTGTTTCTAATTGATACCCGTTAATAATTTTTTACCGACTAGTCTTGTGTGCACCATAACTAGGTAACTGTTTGGGATATCTTGCTGAAACTTCATAGCAATGTGTATGAAGGCCCAAAGATGTGCCATTTATAAAAGTGGTTGCTAATCCTTACTTCGTTTTAGAGTGACATAACTTTGATTAGTTTTTAGGCTATTTTTGTGTATGCTACTCTTGTGCATACCGTAACTTGGTGAACGTTTGGAATATCTTAATAGACATGTTTCCCCTAAGATACCTACTACATAAACATAAGGGTGCAAGTACCAGTTTTTACCCACATGCCCTGGGCAAAAAAGTCAATATAGCGGGGTATGGCTGCAGTTTGGTCTGTAAATGTATATAAGAATATTTTAAAGCTGCAACTGACTTTTATTGTTCATCCAAGCATTTGTTATTGATGATTAAAATTGATTTTTCATAGGTCACATTACCTTGTTTACTTTTTTTCAAGTGCAGTACACTCGTACTGGTCTCCATTGTCAGTACCGGAAACCAGGCGTTTTAAAATGGTTGCTTCGTTCAAGTGAAAATTACTGTGAAAAGTCAACGGCTGACAGATATTCAAATGGGCATCAAAACAAAGCTATAGGGTCTGTCTGCTTGTGAGTATGCAGTTTATAGTGATTGCTTGTGCCATTTTCTTGTTACATTTTCATGAAAATGTGTCTTTTTTAATGAAAATTGCCTTCCAAAGCAGGGGGTGGGGTAATATTTACATTGGCACTGGGACAGTTTCAGTAAGCTGAGATTATTTCTATCACTGCAAGATGAGTTGATGGTCTATTTCTAATAGACTGGGGATATTGGTGAAGGGTTATGCAGCTATTTCATTGTTTCAGGGGGAGTTTTTTATAAGTAGTCGTCATAAATGATTGTGCCGGCCTATCAGAACTGTATACTGCCCCCATTTAAGGGTGCAGGTACCAGTTTTTACCCACATGTCCTGGGCAAAAAAGTCAATATAATGGGGTAGGACTGCAGTTTGGTCTGTAAATGTATATAAGAATACTTTAAAGCTGCAACTGACTTTCAGTCCATCCAAGCAGTTGTTATTGATGATTAAAATTGATTTTTCATAGGTCACATGACCTTGTTTACTTTTTTTCAAGTGCAGTACACTCGTATTGGTTTCCATTGTCAGTACCGGAAACCAGGCGTTTCAAAATGGTTGCTTCGTTCAAGTGAAAATTACTGTGAAAAGTCAACGGCTGACAGGTATTCAAATGTGCATCAAAACAAAGCTATAGGGTCTGTCTGCTTGTAGGCATGCAGTTTATAGTGATTGCATGTGCCATTTTCTTGTCACATTTTCATGAAAATGTGTCTTTTTTTGACGAAAATTACCTTCCAAAGCAGGGGATGGGGTAATATTTACATTTGCTCTGGGACAGCTTCAGTAAGCTGAGATTATTTCTATCACTGCAAGATGAGTTAATGGTCTATTTCTAATAGATGGGGGTATTGGTGAAGGGTTATGCAGCTATTTCATTGTTTCAGGGGGAGTTTTTATTAGTAGCCGTCATAAAAGATTGTGCCGGCCTTTCAGAATTGTATACTGCCCCCTAAGACATAAACCTAACGAGATACGTAAAGCCAATGCTACAGTAACTGCTCGTATTCGCATAGCTGTTTTTTTTCATGCACATCAAAAGTTACAAGCTTTACCTGTGTTATTCTTCCAAGGAAATTTCTGCTGCACTTTTCGTCTTGGTGTATCCTGGCGAATCCGGGACGAGAAGGTTGTACAATAGATTTGCATTTTGGACATCCTTGGTATGTCGGGGTAGGTTATGGGATAACCAGTGGTGCGTCCGTGTTAACGGCTTTGTCCCTCGTCCCTCGTGGTTCGGCGGTCATCAGGCTGGACAAACATTTAGAATTTGATGGTTCATTGTGTCTGTAAAATGCTTCCGCGTGGGTGGTTATTTTTAGCTCATCTGAGCCAGAGGCTCATGGGAGGTGTGTGTGTGTGTGACGGGGGGGGTGGGGGGGGGGGGGTCTATAGGATAGGCAGGCTCCGTCGTCCGCCCGTCGTGCGTCCGTTAACATTTTCAAACAAGTATATCTCTAAAGCCACAAGGCCAGTCTCGATTAAATTTCATGTGTAGCATTACTTGGCAAGGGGAATGACTGCATTAGGGTTCGGGGCATATTTGGCTGAAACTGTGGTGACCATGGCCATAGGCTCAGGTAGAGCTTTTGTGATCACTCAGTGTCTGTCGTACGTCGTGTGTCGTCCGTCGTCAACAATTTGCTTTAAATGACATCTTCTCTGAAACCGCTAGGCCTGGGACTTTGATATTTGGTATGAAGCATTGTCTAGTAGACCTCTACCAAGATTGTTCAAATGGTGGCCCCAGGATCCAAAATGGCCCTGGGGCAGGGGGTCTTGTGTTCGAAACTAAAATATACTTAAAAATCGTCTTCTCCAGAGCTGCTTGGCTAAGATTCTTGAAATTTGGTATGTTGCATTGCCTAGTGGTCTTCAACCAAGTTTGTTCAAATGGAGGCCCCAGAGTCTAAACTGGCCCCGGGGCAGGGAGTCCAGGTTTGAACCATAGAAATACACAGAAAAATATTCAAAACACTTCTTCTTCAGAACTGCATGGCTCAGATGCTTGAAATTCGGTACGTAGCATTGCCTAATGGTCCTTCACCAATATTGTTCAAATGATGGCCCCAGGGTCCGAAATTGCCCCGCCCGAGAGGTCTTGGGTTTGAACCACAGAAAAACATAGAAAAATATTCAAAAATCTTCTACTTCAAAACCGCTTAGTGCAGATGATTGAAATTTGGTCTGATGCATTGCCTAGTAGTTCTTTACCAAGTTTGTTCAAATGGTGGCCCCAGGTTCCAAAATGGCCCTGTGGCAGGGAGTTCTATGTTTGAACCATAGAAATACATAGAAAAATATTCAAAAATCCTCTTCTTCAGAACCACTTGGCTCAATTGCTTGAAATTTGATATGTAGCATTGCCTAGTAGTCTTTACCAAGTTTGTTTAAATGATGACCCCAGGGCCTAAAATGGCCCCGCCCTAGGGGTCCTGGGTTTGAACCATAGAAATTCATAGAAAAATATTCAAAAGCCTTCTTCTTCAGAACCTTCTGGCACAGATGCTTGAAATCTGGTTTGTAGCATTGCCTTGTAGTCCCTTATCAAGTTTGTTCAGATGATGGCCCCACGGTCCAAAATGGCCCCGCGACAGGGGGATGAGTTTGAACCATAGAAATATATAGAAAATATTTGAAGATCTTCTTTCTCAGAACCACTTGGCTCTGATGCTTGAAATTTGGTATGATTGCCTGTTGGACTTCTACAAAGCTTGTGTAAATGGTGGCCCTGGGATCCAAAATGACCCTGGGGCGGAGAGTCTTGGGTTCGAAATTATACTTAAAAATCTTCTCTAGAACCCCTTAGTGCAAATGCTTAAATTTTAGTATGATGCATTGCCTAGTGGTCCTTTATCATCTTTTTTTCAAATGATGGCACCTGGGTCAAAAATGGCCCTGCCCCATGGGGTCCTGGTTTTGAGCTATAGAAATACATGGAAAAATATAAAAAAAATATTCTTCTTCAGAACCACTTAGCTCAGCTGCTTGACATTTAGTATGATGCATTGCCTAGTGGTCCTTTACCAAGATTATTCAAATGATGGCCCCAGGGTTCAAATGGCCCCACTCCAGGTGGTCCTGGGTTTGAACTATAGCAATACATAGACAAACATTCAAACATCTTTTTCTTCAAAACCATTTGGAAATGGTTGCAAACTATCAGGTTTGTTCAAATGATGACCCTAGTATGACCTTTAATCTCTTTGCTCAGGTGAGCGATTCAGGGCCTCTTGGCTCTCTTATTTTAGCTCAGGGTGAGCTATTGTGATCAGTCAGTGTCCGTCGTGCGTCGTCCATCGTCTACAATTTGCATTAAAAGACATCCTCTCTGGAACCGCTAGGCCTAGGGCTTTTAATATTTGGTATGAAGCATTGTCTAGTGGACTTTTACCAAGTTTGTTCAAATAGTGGCCATGGGGTCCAAAATGGCCCTGAAGGGGGTGTCTTGGTTTCGAAAATAAAATATACTTCAAAATCTTCTTCTCTTGAATCACTTGGTGCAGGTGCTTGAAATTTGGTATATAGCATTGCATAGTGGTTCTTTACCAAGTTTGTTCAAATGATGGCCCCAGGGTCAAAATGATTCCCCAGGGGCTCCTGGGTTTAAATTTTAGAAATACATAGAAAAATATTCAAAAATCATCTTCTTCTTCAGAACCACTTGGTCCAGATTCTTAAAATTTGGTATGTAGCATTGCCTAGTAGATTCCTACAAAGTTTGAGTAAATGATGGCCCCAGGATCCTAAATGGCCCATAGAAACGCACACAAAATATATACATGTATAATATAAATTTAATATTATTAAATTTGCAAAAGTAGCAAACTGCAACTAATTTTTGTCTTGTTAGTTTGACGTGTCCATGATTTTTTGAGAAAAAGAATATCTAAAATCCTCAATATCTCTTACACTCTCGTGAAAAACTAACAATTTCTGGATTGAGTAGAATTAAAAGTTACAAAACAAGCAATCTTTCAGAGGTTATATTCTCAACTGCAGAATCGTTGTGAATCACGATTTACGCTGCGATTGTAAATCCCTTTATCAGAAGAAAATTTGCTATAATTCATTTTGTTCTTGGGCTGTCTTTAATTCTTGAAAAACAAGACAAGGAAACTTAGGTATCAAGAAAGCTTAAACAGACACTTCACTTTAACATAGGGTTTTCCACTAAACCTTCTAACTCTGATATTTTCAAACAGAAAAGGAAAAACTTTGTACCAGTAATGATACTGTAGTGAAATGCAACACATGAAATAATTTATAAAAGAAACTGCAGCGTGTAGCATAAACAAAGCCGTTATCGGTCTTCAAAAGTTACTATTTATTTAATACAAAGGGAGGTTATTTGAAAATTGACTGATTTCATAGCACTGTCGTTTAATTAATAACCATAACATTCATATGAATTTACCGCTTTTCTTACAGTTGCATATCAAAGACCATTTCTGAACATAATATGCTTTATTTGAAAAGGAAAGATAACTCTTGGAATGTAATTAAATGTTTTTCGAGAAAGTGAGATAACACTTTTACGGAAAATTTAAATCATGATAGTTTCCTTATGTACTGTAGTCGTCGGTTGAATATCATAGTCTAAGCAATGATCGATTTGAACTTGCCTAGTGATAGTGCCGAAAAAAAAGAACATAAACTGTGTGCGTTTCTTTTGACGCTCAGTATACATAGAAAAATATTTAAACATCTTCCTCTGCAGAACCACTTGCCTCAGATGATTGAAATTTGGTATGATGCATTGCCTAGTAGACTCCTACAAAATTTATATAAATGTTGGCCCTGGGATCCAAAATGGCCCTACGGCGGGGGGTCTTGGGTTTGAAATTAAAATATACTTAAAAATCTTCTTCTCCAGTACCACTTGGTGCAGATGCTTGAAATTTGGTAGGTAGCATTGCATAGTGGTCCTTTACCAAGTTTGTTCAAATGATGGCCCCAGTGTCTAAAATGGCCCCTTCCCAGGGGTCCTGGGTTTGAATCATAGAAATACATAGTAAAAATATGAAGAACCACTTGGTTCAGATGCTTGAAATTTAGTAAGTTCTTGCCCAGTGGTCCTATATCAATTTTATTCAAATGCTGGCCCCAGGGTCAAAATGGCCCGCCCCAGGGGGTCCTGGGTTCGAATCATAGCAAAACATAGAAAAATATTCAAAAATCATCTTCTTTAGAACCATTCTGAAATGTTGCAAGCTATCAGGTTTGTTCAAATGGTGACCCTAGTTTGACCTTTAAACTTTTTGCTAAGGTGAGCGATTTAGGGCCTCTTGGCCCTCTTGTTTAAGAAACTTGCAGAAATGCGATATACCATTATAAATATTAATCAGACATCAAACAAGTATTAACTTTAAGCATTTGTTTGGCTCTTTTGGGTTCAACGGCTCCGAAGTTTGAGACAGTATTTCAGTATATATCGAGCCGTGTCCCAAAGAGAGGGAGAAAAAAAGAGATATGATATGCAACGGAAAATGACTAAACGATTCCCACCCGCACCTACTGCAAGCACGATAGGCATTTGAAAGCTACCCAGCAGCATCGCCCGATCCGTCCATCCCAGAGGCAGAGAAAGAGGTGATATGGTAGGGGGAGAAAAAAGGCCAAACAACCCCCACCCACCCACACCTACTGCAAGCACAGAAGGCCCTTGCCCTACTTTTATCCAAATGCAGGACCCCTACCCCCCCACCGCTCCACGGCACTGGAAGTTACCCAGCACCGTCACCCGACCATGACCACCCCATACAGAATTATGATTTCATGACAACTGATACATAGTAGTATATACATATGCCAATGGATTGGACAGAGGCATTGCCTGTATTTGTTCTCACCAGTTGGTGTCGAAATACAGCTATGTATGATAATCACTGATTTTTGGTGAATACAAAAATCTGCATAAAATTCTGAAACAGGTCTTCACAAAACTTAGTAGATGCCTTCTTTATTTCTTTCGCACAATTTAGAATCCTAAAATGCAGGACTTGTTGATATAAAAAAGGTTCATGTAAGAAAAGGTCAAAGGGTAATTTTCTTTCTCAAAATTAAAAACAATAACATCGATACTGAACATGTATTTAGTTCGGAAGGTACATAAATACATTGAGACGGGCGTCTCAGCAATTATAATTTTAATTCTTTCATACACTATCAGGTTGAGCGGATATACAATAGTAAACTGTGTCTAAATGTTTTGGCAAAATTATGAATAATACACAGGGAAGTCTACTGTTTCAAGGTTGAAAATTTTCACTCACAAACCTGTCTTGGTCATAGTAATGTAGTTTTTATACTGTTTGTGCGATATATGTATACCCGCCTATCCTTTATTTAATACATGCATCCCGTATATAAACACCGTATAAATTTTCGAACATTTGAGAATAAGCTACTGTTTTTATCTATTCTACCTCACAATTTGAGAGCTTCAACAAATAATTGCTGGGACGCTCTTCTCAATGTATTGAAGTACCTTCAGACCTAAATACATGTGCAATAACGATGTTTTTTTTTTTTTTTTTTTTTTTGGTATGGGGGTGGGGGGATTATTGCACAGTACCCTTTGACCTTTCCTGATAAAACACCTTTTTTATCAGCACGTCACTCTTTAGAGCTCACCTGAGCCAGCGGCTCCGGGGGAGCATTAGGATAGGAAGACTCTGGCGTCCGTCGTCCTCGTCGTCCGTCTGTCCACACTTTTAAACAACTTCTCCTCTGAAACCTCTCATCCATTTGTAAACAAATTTCAGATATAGCCTCCAGAGCTCATGGAAACGCTAAATTGTTCAAACGGTCCCGGTGACCGACATGGCCAACACGCCCATATTTAATAAAAAAAAAAACCCTTTAAAAATCTTCTCCAGAACGAATGAACCGATGGCCTTGAAACTTGGTATGAAGAATTGAGTACACAAGTACTACAAAGATTGTTCAAATGATGACCTTTTCTGGTTCTTTTATATGGAAAAATGCTAGAATTCAAGATTTTATGAGAATTGTAGAAGATTTTGGCTTAAAAATTGGTGAACATGTAAATAGTCATTTTAATGAGTACACGACAAATTATGAGAACAAGAGGTCAAGGTCATTCTTTCTTTGACCTTTGACCCTGGTCTCTCATATTTCGAACATCTCTAAAGCCACTGAGCCAGGTGTAACCAAATTTCATATAATGCCCCCGGGGATGAGGGAACAAACATTTGTTCAAACGGTCCAGGTTATATGGCTAACATGGCTGCCACGCGCATAACCAACATGGCTGCCACGCTCATATATGGCAAAAACGTATAAAGATCTTCCTCTCCATTAACAATTGATCAATGGTCTTGAATTTTTTATGTGACATCGAGTACTCAAGTAATACCAAGATTGTTAAAATGATGACCTTGGTTTGACCCTGACCTTTTAAACATCTCCTCCAAAACCACCGGGCCAATTGCTCTGGTAAGCGATTCAAGGCCTCACTACCCTCTTGTTTTGTATTCTAAATAGCAGAGAACAAAATATAAGAAGATATTTTTACGGCAAGGTCAAATATGGAAAAGTGCAAGAACTTTAGATTTTATGGGAATCGTTGAAGATTTTGGTCTAAAAATTGGTATATACAGTCATCTTAATGAGTAAATAAAGTTTTGTGAGTACAAGAGGTCAAGGTGATTCTTTGACCTTTGACCATGATCTCATATTTTCACAATTTCAAACACCTGCTAAAAGCCACTGGACAAAGTGTAACTAATTTCATATAGAGCCTCCAGGGGTTGAGGAAACGAAATTTGTTCAAAGGGTCCAGGTAACATAACCAACATGACCGTCATACCCATTGTGGCGAAGCCTGTAAAGATCTTCTTCTCCAGAACCAATTGACCAATGGCTTCAAAACTTGGTATGTGACATCGAGTACTCAAGTTATACCAAGATTGTTCAAATGATGATCTTGGGCTGACCTTGACCTTTTAAACATCTCCCCCAAAGCCACTGGGCCAATTGCTCAGGTGAGAGATTCAAGGTCTCATGGCCCTCTTGGTTTGTATTCTAAACCTTAGAGAACAAAAAATAAGAACTATGCTATTTTTCGGGGAGATGCATTAATTTATTATAGTTTTATACAGATATTTGTATTTACTATACTGCTATACAGACATTTGTATGAACCACAACTCACCACCTTAAGGTTCCGCAGTACACTTCGGCCATTTTGGACCGTATTTCTGCATAAATTCACATCTAATCACAGCCCAAATAAAGCATTTTTTTTAAAATAAAAGTGGTTCTTTCCCCTAGATATAATGAAACTGTATCTCTAAATGTACAGAATGCTATTGTAAAAGGTACCTTTGAAGAGTTCTCATTTTTTTTCGTTTTTCTCTCACATGGTCAAAATTTGTCTAAGTCCATTTTATACAAGAAAGTGTTGATATTATCCCCGTAATGTCACATGATATTATTCAAGCATTACTGAGTTTGTCCACCTGAACACACTGTTCACCCAGATTCAACAAGTTGGTGCCCATGCCAAAACATGCTCATATAAGTTTATGGGAAAATGCACTTTTTGAAGTGCATGCTACAATTATTTGTCTGTGTATTGTTACAGAAGTGCTAGGAATTGGCCATCAGTGTTGAAGGCAGCAAAGTTCCAGCAGCTGAGCCTGGGCAAGTACTTGAAACTGTGGGGGCTTCGAGCCTGATGTGAAGCCATATACATGTATCACTTATGAATCATTCTTTCTATCTTATAATGTTAAGTGCTTATTTTGAACAGTCTTTTATAACAATATTCTGTATCATCAATTCAATATAATGATTAAAACGTCCATCCCTGTGATTTACTTGTCTTTTAAAATCATGTTATAACAAGTGATAAACAGCCTAGACTTCTCATTTGCTCCTAACTTGGAGCCCTTTACTCCATTTGTTTGGCTGTGCACTCCTTTTTTCAGAGAATAGTCCACTCTTGATATCTGAAAGTCAAAGTTCATCTCAAACTACTGGTAGCTCAAAGTCAATTTTCTGATCCCGGAAAATTTATTTTGAGATACCAGTAGTTTATAATAACAGGAGATGAAATATGTCCAAACCATTTTCTTTGATTTAAGAGGGTACTTTGAAATATCAGTGTTTGAGATAACAAGAGTTAACTTAACTATATCATAAAAACTACATTATCGTAAAAACTGCATTATGGGACATCTACGTTTTCTCAAGGTATCTGTTAGCGACTCTTATTTTAACATCCTACTGAAAACCCTGGAGGGATTTTCTTTCTGTTCACAGGGGCCGAAAATGCCGAGCCCTATTGTCGATGGAAATATCATTAAAATCATGCAGAATTGACAATGTTTAAAAAACCCAAAGTTTGGGAAAAAAGGCAATATTCTCAAAATACTTGGAAAAGCTCTGGCACATACATGTACTACTTAAATCAATATAAAAGCTTAATCTTGTCATGCATTTTGCAAATTTAAAGCCTATTGTATTTCTTCCAATAAATCTCTCTAACGAACACCCCTTCCCTTATTTTTCAGTAAAAATTGACAAAATAACAAAGAGATTGGCTCCAGACCACCATTTTTCATTCATTGACATATTTTTGTCTAAAGAGTTTCATATATCACCCTAGGACTAGCACTGCCCCTGGCATTTATTAAGACACATACAGTACTTTCTCAGTAACGTGCCATTATGGATAGCTAATTATGGAAGTTCTTTGCGCGTTTGTTTTTCGTATAAAATTGTATAGTCTCTCATACCTGCAGGGTTTTTGTTTATGGCCCTACCAAACATTTATCACCTAATGCAGCGAGAATAAAAAAATTCTGGATGAGCTTCTGGAATCAAAGAATGAAATGAGCAGACTCTGTTCATGTGCAGTTATTTAATTTTGCAACTTTACTGTCCATATACCCCTGCCCAGAAAGATTGGATAGAAAAAAAATGAATTGGATGAAAAAGTCAGCTACAAACAATCCCAATAAAGCACCTACTGCAAGAACAGCAGAGCCTTGTCCCAACATTGGCCAGTATCAGCAGTACTCCCCAGTGCTAAAGGCTGTCTTGGCATCTTCGCCCTCCCATTTATCTCTATGTGTTAGAATTAATACTATATTTGTGACATGAAATTAAATCTGCCCATAGAATGTTCTCCCCTATTTCAATTGTTCTGTGTACAACTGGATATTCAGAGTGTTTGACAGCTATGCTGTGATACTTATATTTGCTTGAAGACATTTAAAGCCTTGCATTTGTGATATTGAGTCAGATACTTGATTCATGAAAAATCTCATGCTATAATTTAGATACAGAGTTTAAAAAGTAAATTTCACAAACATGTTGCTGAAACAGAATATGTTAGTATCATGCATCTAAATCCATTTGATAAGACAGTTATAGATTTTTTGGATTGTTTTTGAAGAGAACCCCCCCCCCTTCCCTCCCCCATTCTTGAAGCTGAAAAAGAGTGATATCACTCTTTCAATTCACATCAAGTGATGACCAACATATTAATTTATACAGTCAGAGAAGGGCTGCAACAGGCTACATTATGCAGCCATTAAAACGATGGTAATACCATTTTACCTACCTATACAAAGTGGCTGTTGACCGAGAACACGGTAGCAAAAATTACCAGTAACGATGAACGATACTATTGTCAGTGGCTGTCGACCGAGCTGAAAGTGCTGTTGATTATCTCTGTCAACAGCCACTTTTGCATGTATGGCTAATGAATGTTTCGGTTGACAGCGCAGGTAAGAAAATTGGTATTACCCACTTTTAAATGTGGAATATTCAACCTGCATATCAAAGATATTTTTCAGGGTTATATGTCTAAACAAACACACAACCAAATCCACATACCCACCCACACGACAAATTTTTGACAGAGACATGATGCATACTGACATATGTGGTCAGAAGAAACAATGCTGTTTGCTATAGGACTTTATAAGATTGTAAATATGGCAACAGTTTCACAGGTAACTTCCACAGGTGAAATAGGTATTAAATATATTAAAGGCCAATAAAATGATACATGTGTGTTTTCAGTTACATTTGATTTCCAATATAGATGGTATATCAGACTCGTTTTATATAAAAAAAAAACTACATTGAGACAATAGGGAGCCAATATGGATGACTAAGGGAATACCCAAGAAATATTTCCAAACATGTCGGTGTTGCAGTGGAAAAACTCTAGACATCACTGACTTGCCTGAAACATGCAACTTTTTAATGTAAGCCTAAGCAGGGTATAGTCAACACTTTCTTGTATAAAATGGACTTAGACAAATTTTGACCATGTGAGAGAAAAACAAAAAAAAATGAGAACTCTTCAAAGGTACCTTTTACAATAGCATTCTGTACATTTAGAGATACAGTTTCATTATATCTAGGGGAAAGAACCACTTTTATTTAAAAGAATTGCTTTATTTGGGCTGTGATTAGATGTGATTTTATGCAGAAATATGGTCCAAAATGGCCGAAGTGTACTGCGGAACCTTAACTTTACCATTTCTTCTCAATGGCCTAATTCATGAAAATGTACATCGTGTCAAGATTTCGAGAGCAGCACTTTATCTCAGAGGCCTATTAGATTTCATCATTACATGTACCAAACTTCTCTAACTCACTTTTCAACAAACAATATTCCAGTGATGCACTGTCATAAAAAATGATTCCGTGTCAAATTTTCAAGATCAGTCTTTCATCTCGTTTCCATATTCTCATGTTTCAGTAGTTATAAGCTCAGGGGAGCTACTTAGGCCCAACTGGTGTTAGTGTTACTATATAAGGGCATTGCGGCCATCTTGCAACCTTCCATATATTCATTCATTCCTCCAAACCATAGAGGCTTCATATAAAATTGGCTTCATTTGGGGGAGAAATGTATGGATGAAATATATGAAATAGTTGAAATTGAAATGAATTTGTTCAAATTTTGTATCGATGCTTGGATTTTCAAAGGGTTTTCATTTAGCAACAATAATGAAAACAAAATGAGACTCTATTGTTCTCATAGCATATCTATAATAACCATATCATGTACATTTACAAGTAAGTAAAACCACGACAAAAAGTGCTCTAACGCATGTCCGAACAGGGACGGTTCAGTTCAGTCTGACGATATTTGGAGATTGTTCTTCGCAACAACAGTGTATAGATACTGAGGAATCAGTGTCTTGTCCATTCTCACATGCCGTAAAAGTATATTTTCTCTTGTGACATACTCACCATACAGAACATATTTCGGCTCCTCAATGAGGGCCTCTAGGTCAAATGGTGCTTATGAGAGACTATTTTATAATTATCCATGAAAATATATTTAACCTTCTAGGTAACGCTTTTGTCACGAGTTAATAAAGGGCTACAAACCAACATATGTTCTTCCTGAGAATTCGCCCAAAATTGTGCTTGGGCTCCATACTGGCGTGTTTGTTTTGGGTTACAATATAGAGGTGGTTAAGTTATTCTACAATAAAGTATGTTTTGGTCTCTTATTAGAAGCGCATTTGTCCTTAGCCAGACAGGAATTATGATGTGTTTGATTTGGAATTGAAATCAAACTGGGACCAGTCCGAACAGTCTGATCACAGCAGTAGTCAGACAAAACAGATGCCATTATAAAAAAGGATATGCCAGCAAAGTCCTTTATTGTCCTGTTTCAAATAGTCAGGGTAAACAGACTGGATCTGCTACATAAAATGAAGAATTAGCAAGGAAAAAGGGCATACAATTAGAATGGAGGCGATTTAACAAGACAATTAGTCTCTATATTCCAGCTCTAACTTAAAACTACAACTATATTCCAGTTTTTATAACCTTGGTTGACTATGTATCAACATGGGCTGTTATGAAACGGAAAAAATCATAGTTACCAAACGACTAATGACCAAGTCGGTTGGTAACTATGACTCGTTTTCGTTTCGTAAACAGCTGTTTTTCGTTTTGTAACATCCTTGAAACATAGTTAATCCGGTGTGAATTATTCACCGTGAACAACGTGTCTTAATCGGACTAACGTCTTGCACGCGTTTACTATTGTTATGACTGACCTGTTGACCTTCCGCGTTCTGCGAAAGTAACTTTCTTTTGGCATAAGTTAGTGTCCAAGATACAAGACATGACTGTTTATGCTACTCAAATATTTTGTCAGTTAATCCTAGTGATAACCTGTGTGAACGGTAATTTTTCTCTAGAACTCCGGACACACAGTAATAAGAATGAGCCATTTTCACTCCACAAAGTTTTATACTTACCTATCAAAGGTATTTAACATGACCCTGCTGCCTTTGAAGCGATCTGGTTAATGCCTGTTTGCCCGTATTAAACTTTGAAGCTTAGAGGACTCATTAAAATGATCATGAGTTGACAAAAATAAAAAGAACTCCGCTGAGCGGGGCAATATACGCCTGTTGGGGCTTAAAGTTGGAAAGAAAACAAGAGATGAAAGGGGTATAATTCCATCAGAACTGAAACTAGGGTTATAGTTCTTTTTCTCTGCATATCGGCTAATATTTGTACAAACTTTCATGAAAAAATCTTGAATGGTTTTAAAGATACGGAGCAGACATGAAGCCAATCTGAAATTACTATACGAAAAATACAAAGGGACATAATTCCATCAAAACTTAAAGTAGGGTTATGGTTCTTTTTCTCTGTACATTGTCTGATGATGCTTCATATTTGTGTAAACTTTTATGAAGAAATCTTATACGGTTTTCAAGGTATGGAGCAGACAAATAATGTTACCTTTTGAACTTAACCTTTAATTGTGACCTATCCTTTGTAGTAAATTGTTGAAATACAAGTTCGCATGTTGCCTCAATACGATGAACATTTGACTCAAGTTTCAAAAAATTCTGTCATAGGGTTAAGGAGATATGGAGCAGACACGAATTTAATACAAAATTTCATTATGAAAAATACAAAAAGGCGTAATTTTGTAATAAGTGAAAGAAGGGTTATGGTTCTTTTTTCTCTGCACATTGCCTGAATGTGCTTGATACTTATACAACCTTTTATGAAGAAATCTTAAACGGTTTTCGAGATATGGAGCGGACATGAAGCCTATATGAAATTACTATACAAAAATACAAAGGGACATAATTCCGTCAAAACTGAAAGGAACCGTTATTTTTTTCCTCTGCACATTGTTTGATGGTGCTTTATATGTATTCAAATTTTCATAAAGAAATCTTAAATGATTTTTTAGATAAGGAGCGGACACGATGCTCATATGAAATTACTTTACGAAACATACAAAGGGAAATAATGCCATCAGAACTGAAAGTAGGGTTATATTTTTTTTCTCTGCACATCGTCTGATGGTGCTTTATATTTATACAGACTTTCATGAAGAAATCTTAAACAGTTTTTGAGATATCGTGCGGCCACGAAGCTACTATGAAATTACTATATGAAAAATACAAAGGGGCATAATTCCGTCAAAACTTAAAGTAGGGTTATGGTTCTTTTGAGATATGGAGTGGATGAGAAATATAACCCTTTGACTTTTGACCTCTAAGTATGACCTTGACCTTTGTCGGGCATCGTTGAAATATAAGTTCTGCACATCGTCTCGATAAGGCAAACATTTGACCCAAGTTTCAAGAAAATCTTACGGAGTTACGGAGATATGGAGAGGACACGAAAAGTTAATAAACAACCCAGTAGACAGGCAACGTCGAGTCGACGTTGAGTCAACGTTGATTCAGCGTTATGACACTGATTCAACGTTGATTCAATTTTAATTCCTCGTTTTGGTAACGGTTGGCTATTGTTTTTATAGTTGTGCCAAAGCTGTCAACATAAACTTTTGCCCGGGCGAGGCGTGGCGCCATGACGTCCCAATGACACTGATGCGAATTCATGTCAACCTTGTTCTGGCGTCGTATGCTTGTTGGGTGTATCAGTCATATTAGGGTACAATATGATTTCGAATATGGTAATTTGATTGATGACGGTTCTATATGTTTAAAAAACTCTCCTAAACTAAGTCTGTCTGCCAATCTTTCCCCCCTTCCCTTCTTTTTTACAGCTACATGTATCTTCTGTGAAATGCTGCGCCATGCAGTGCAATGCAGTAATATTCTAGCTATATTTTGGGACGTTGTCTCATCTATCATGTATTATGATCTGAGATGGAAATAAAGTTTTGTTCTGTTTTGTACAGGACAGAAGTGGGGTTTAGTGAGTTTTTGGACCACGCATGTCTGCATAAGCATCAGACTTAAGTGTTGTTTAAAGAATTACCTTTACTGTGTGAAGGATAAGGACATATGGCCTTTGCCTAAAATAATCTCGAAAGTATGTGTCTGTATGTATGCTTGTATATCATACGCTTGCATGCGTGTGTGTACGTGCGCACACGCTTGTGTTTGCATCACAGGAGAGGAAAAACGTCATTGCCCAATTGGGACTTCTCGCATACCATGCGAGCACTCTGCCAACTAAGCAACAGAGCGTCATGGCTGACCGTTCGCATTTCCACCCTGCGTAATTAGATTCGTCCCAAATCTGCAAGGAATCACGGTGGAACCGACGAAACAAGCACTTTTTTTAAACCCATGACCCTGGTGTGGACCCACAATGGTCATCAATGCCAAAGAGGATGAAAACCTCATGGTCCAACCGGGATCGAACTCATCCCACCTCCTGCCCACCGTGCGAGCTCTTCGCAAACCGAGCCACACGGTCGACCCTTTGACGGACACACGGCGCCAAGTGCGTGCAACTATGGTTACGTACCGCTGAGCCACTTGGGGGTCGTCGTTAGGAGAATTGAACTGAACCGAACACGGCCGACCCCGATGCGTGCGTGCGCGTGTGTGTGTTGATAATTAAGTTTGGAATACTATCATTGCTTCATGCCATTTTTTCTTGTAAGCTCACTGGCTTTTCGAAGACCATCTTTTGAAGATTTTTTTATAATCATCGTTTCTAGTCCTGTATTATTTTAATTTTTCCAGTATAACATTTTAAAGATAAGCAGATGGGATCAGAGAGAGACAGAGACTTAGATGAAGGGACGCGGCGTATTTGGTCGACCAAATTGGTCTATGAGAGGCAGAAGTTAGAGGTGTAAAGGTGGGTTTACACGATGACGCATGTTGCATGCCACGTGTCATGCAACCATTTTGTCGAAAAAAAAGGCTATGCTTAGACAAGTTGCATGCAAAAGATTTTAGCCATTTGAGATATGGTTTTGGGGTGTTTACACGGTGACACATGTTGCATGATACATCATTTTGTAACTTAAAAATCCACCTTAACATCAAGATTGGTAAAAATACATCAATTTTAAGGGTTTTTACCTGGACAAGACATTCGATACATGTACTTCATGAACCAACCATAAAGTAAAAGGTAGAGGTTTTACAGTTTCTTGTGGCCATACGGGCAGTGGGGGATAGAGGCCCACTGTATCTGGGGCGGAACATATGAAAGGAGGTGCCCATCTCATTTCGCTGCCTCATCCTTCCCTGATTCGGAAAGGGTACCCATTTATAGCTGGGTTGACAGGATTCTCCGGTCGCAGGCGGGCACAACCCGGTTTTGAGCTTGCGACTCTCTGCACCACAACCGCGTCGCTCTAACCATTCAACCACGGCGCCTTTCCAAAATGTGATTCTCTCTCTCTTTTTCTTTCTAATTTTTAGGAGCCTATTGCCTGCTGATCTAGCGGATTCGGGTTCTAGCCCTGCTGGAGGTGTCAATCTTTCAATCGTAAACGGAATTTCATTGCACACAGCCTTTCATTATCATCCACAAATTGTCCTCACATGACTGCAGTACTGTTAAGAAAGACGTAAATCGCAAGTTATCCACCCACCCATCTCTCTAATCCCCCCTCGCCCCACTGAAAAAAATTCTTATTTGAAGTAGGTTCCGAGGTAGCTAAGTGGATTAAGCAGGTTCCCCGGTAGCTAAGTGGCTTAAGCGATGACCTGCTGCTCTAGCGGACGCGGGTTCGAGCCCTTCCGGAAGCGGAGTTCTTTCCATCGTAAACGGGGTTCCATTGCACATAGCCTTCCATTATCACCCGCCCATCGTCCTGATATGGCTGAAATACTGTTGAAAAGGACGTAAAATAAGTCAATCATTCATCCATCTTACTTGAAGTACACCGTGAGCTGTATACATAAATGGACAGCACAAATGAACGTCGCAGTGTAGAAAGGTACCTTTCGGTGTGTGAGAATAAGTGTGCGAATAGGGAAGTCCCTAACTTCAGTCAATGTATTCTGTGTACGTATAATATAATGCAAACTTGCGAATCTAAAGAGTAAAGCTCAGTTTGAACGGCCAAGCAGGTTAGTATGAGTATCTGCGCTTCTTGTGTGACCTTAGGTTTATTTTTACGAGACGTCACGGAAATGTACATTAGACTGTTTCAGTATGAGGGTCGTTCAAATTTTAACTAGCTATTTGGGAAAATTAGGTCACAAGTGGTATAGTTTGTAAATAAAGGAGTACCAAAATCATTTTCTTTCCGGAATTTCTGTCCTTCACGGGCAGAAGAGGGTACGCATAGCATTTCTTTCCCTTCCTGGTACTTGCTATAATGTTTGACATGACTATCCGAACCTAAATAGCCCCGTTTCTTTCTTTTTCTTCCTGACATCTCGACTCTTCGTATCTTATTATCCATTGCAATGTAGACGATACTTTGATGGTAGCCAACACATCCGGTTCAAATGCCTCTTTGGATTTGATTGATTGATTGATTGGTCTGGGTTTAACGGCCCTTTGAGACAGTATTTCAGTCTATATCGGGTCGTCTCCCAAAGAGAGGGAGAAAATGGAGAAATGATAGACGAGAGAAAAAATGTCCAAACAATCCCCATCCGCACCTACTGCAAGCACAGGAGGCCATTGCCCTATAATGTTCCAAATCAGTAGCACGCCCCGGCACTGGAAGTTACACACAGCACTTCGCACCACCCGACCACCTCTTGCCTCTTTGGAACTTACGTTGACATTCCACCTATCAGGCACATGACGTTGAAATGACGTCATAGCGACGTCAATGCGACGAAGTGACGTCGCATCGACGTCCGTATGGCATCATATCGACGTCATGTGCCTTCTGGGTAATTGCAAACGTGGAGGTAAATTTTAATTTTCCGTCATACGCGTGCTCACCTTAGGTCCCCATGTTCGCCTTATATTTAAAAATTCAAGGACAGGTCAATAACACTGACAACCTTGTCTGGTATGCACTAAAATTAACAGTGTAGACTCAGACTTGACATCGCCGTAAAGAAAAGGTCAAGGTCAGTCACAGGTCATAATTAGTACTCGCGTAAAAAGCGGATAAAACAGAGTAAGTTTTTGCCGATTCTCTCTATTTACCCTATCATATACTACTAGAAAATGATGGTCATGTAAATCAGGACAAACAAAAGTATGAAAATATAGATCTTGAACAGCTAAAGACGTGTGCTATAGGGACCTAACACACAGGGACATAAAAGAGGAAAAGTAACGATGTTCTATATAATTTATGCTAGTCAAGTTCACTACGATATCGGCGTTTACAGGCAACTAATGCATAGCTGAAGGTGAAAGTTGACCATGCAACTGGCTCGGTCAATAGCTGTTTTGCATGATTACAACTGATTGAATCGGTTGACAGCACAGGCAGGGAAATCGGTACTAAATCCATCAAGTTGATTTTTCTTTTTTTTTTCTTTTTTTTTGGATAACTTTTGTTATTTGTACAAAGCTTGTGCATGGAACATTGATACTGTCGTAGCTTTCAATTCTTATTCGTCATTTATTCTCCATTCTGTGACACCCATGATCAGAGATACTGGAGTAAGGAGTGATGTATAATCAGAACTGTAAGTCTAATCTGATGTCATATTTTGACAGTTTCAACTATCAGATCTGTTCAAATGATGACCTAGTTTGACGTTTGACTTTCATTGACGTTTTCCCTCATGACCCTTTCGTTTTATGGTCTACCCACCTGAAATATCAAGGCCCAAGCACCATGAACCAACCCTAAAATATTATGTATTTACAAACAAAGAGATAAAGCTCTATCAGTAATGAACGCAATATAATTTGATTTTCATTAAAATAAGCGACACATCAAATACAACTATTAAGAATTCCGCGGAATGCTATGTCGCACCTGCAATGCGCTTTTTTTTTGTATTTGTAGCCATTTTAGTATCAATGGATGGCAGCCATCTTGAAGGTCAAATTGCAAAAACCATTAAAATAGCTTCATACAGGGGTCATTCTGACCCACCGATGTTCAAAATCCATTCAGGGGTTCTTAAGATATCATCATTTTTATAATATTTCTATTTTTATATTCTGTAGCTGGCGGTCATCTTGAATTGTCTATTTGAATTAATCTAAAAGAATTCCATTCAAGTATCATTCTGATTAAATTTGACCAAAATCCTTGCAGTGTTTCTTGAGATATTGGCATTTTAGCAAAACTACGACTCGTAAACAGAAAGTAGGTCGCCGTGACCTTATTCTGTCACAGATTTTCTTGATTTTGACAAGTTTGAAGACCAATGTCCCACTTATGTACCATGCAAAATTTAAACCTAAAATACTATGCGGTTTTGGAGAAAATGTCAGTTTTTTTTAGTTTTTTTTTTTGCTATTTTAGTAACAGCGGCCAACTTGGATTCTCGACATAGCTGAATTTTACTATTCTGAAGTCTTCTAGTCTGGTCATGCTCTATGTGAATTTGAGGACCATGGGTTCAGTGGCTTTAGAGTAATGGCTTGAACAAACTTAACACTAGGGTCGACATAATTGTAAATGGTCTGACAGGCGGACAGACGGATTGACAGAATGATGGACGGAAAACCGGACGCCTATATCGCACCTTGCTAAAGCAGGTGCGACAAAAATGAAATGTCTAGTTCAAACGGTTGAAATGTTGAAAAAATGCCACAGTCAAAAAAGGGTCATAATTCAATCGTATTTATATGAAATTCAGATAATACGGGTCCGCTTATTTCTTATGGTCTACTTATCCATATTAAGGACCCAGGAGTTACGGTTGTTGAATAACAGACTTCCCCTAAACTGTTACGTGCAGAATTCTTGACGGTCGGTCAGGCCCAAACAAATATTCCCCCTTTTCTTCTTCGAAGTTGGGATAGAGTGTTGGAGTCTGAATTATTTGTTCTGATACGTGTGTTTCATGTATGCATTTGAATTGCCTTGCGGAAATGGTACCAAAGAGGCACGCTGAAATATAAATGAAATTTTACTCTGATGTAATCTTTTCTTGAAACGAATTATTGAACAACCCTTAGCCATGTATATGAGCCATGGCGAAAGTGTGGATGTTGGTTGATTTGATGCTTAACGTCCACGGTAAACAACTATGGTCATGTCGGGACGGTCAGTTAACCTAACCACACTATTCCTGGGCAGGCTTAGACCTCCTAAGCGGTTAACCAGTACTAAGTGCACATACTATCGCCAGTAACTGACAACTGCCCTTCTTGAATCAGCGGAAGGAGAAACGAAAGTATGTGGCCAGACCGGGATTGCGAAAGTGTGGAAGTGTATACTTAATACATGTAACCGTAATGAAAATACTCTTGGAGAGAACTGATTCCAGTTTTCCCTTTGGGTAGGTTCCTGGGTACGACAACACCAGACACAGCAGTTTCAGATTTACTTGATGTTGGAAACGCAACTTGCAGGTAAGTTTACTGAGTTAAATCTATCGGGCCCTCGGACTCTGGACCCTCGGACTGTGGGCCCCGTTCTATGCGGCATCAGGACTATCCTGCCCTTGGACCCTCGGACAATCGAGCTTTTGCAAGTTTCGGAATAATGGGCACACTCGTCCTGACGCATACACTAGCTGGATGATAGCAATCACCACGGCGGCCTGTCTATCAAAGGAGGGGGAAGTTATATCAATTTGCTTCATTCCAGTATTCTTCAAAGCAGCTCTCTTCGCTCTTTGATATTGTCTTCCCACCTCTTGTTCTGTCTACCTCTTCTTCTTCTCCCTTTTTTTTCACAGTATCCTATGGAGTCATCAAAGACCTTGAGATGTGGCATTCGATTTCTTGATCATGTTCAATAGTTCTTCATATTTTTCAATGGCTGCTTGGATCTGCGAACTTCCTCATTAGTTACGTGGTCCCTGTATGAGATGTTCAATAAAATTGGGTAATATCTCATCTAAAGGGCCTTTAGTTTTTTCTGTATCTATGCTGTCAGAGTCCGCGTTTCACTGGAATACAGAAAGATGTATTTTTTCACCATTGATTCAAGAGATACGTTATCTCTGCAACTTAGTTTCAGATGGATTAAGGCTGCGGTGGCTTGTGCAACCCACGAAAAGGCCTCAAGTTTGGAGCTATCATCTAAAACAGCTGAGACAATCTGCATAAGATATATGCTGAAGCGCATTGACGTACTCGTATGTTTTGGCTTCTGTGCGCAAAGCCCTCCCCCCCCCCACATACACACACATACACATACATGACCCGCTTTCCGCTACGGTAATAACTCTCATTTGCACAGTGTAACTCGAATATATGACTTCCTGATGGGTGTATGACGATATATACACACACACGCTCGCACAAACGCACATAAACTTTAAAAAATAAATCCGTAGATTTTACGGTAGAATACCTGGAAACCAGCTGCCAGTACATATCCCTTTATTTTTACGGGTGCCTGCCTGTAGAACACTTCTTGAAATCACGATGTGGTAGAATTATCTTGTCTGACTGCACTCGAAAATACCTTTTTTGTCGTTGAAGGGCTATACATGTATGTCCAAAACAATGCCTGTCTTATTCTACCCTTCTCTGCGTGATGACTCCTGTCAAAGTTTACGGGCGCCCGTATCTGGCCGCTGGTTGCCAGGTATTCTACCGTAAAACCTACGGAAATGTTTTACAATGTAGATGTTCGGACATCCTTAAACCCTCTTCAAACTGCCCCCGCCCGACCCCTCCCTACCCACATACACTCTTACCCAAGCTGCTAGCTGTTAAATAATGTCTGACCACCTCTGTAGTTTGCCAATAGTGCGGCTATACATATACCATGTCTTTTAGACCCCCGAAATCTCATTGAAATAATGGCTGGCCTTCTAATCGAACGGTCCCGGCTTCGATTACTGCTCGAGGCAGAAGTCCTGATGGAGTAAACAGAATTCCAATGCACACAGCCTTTCGTTATTACCCTCCCATCATCCTGATATGAGTGAAATACGTCTGAAAAGAACGTTTAATCGCAAGAATCCATCTATCTATACCAGGTCGGAACCAATGCATATATATCTTCGAATACATCAATGTGTAAAGGAAATTAGAACAAAAAGATTTGAAGAAATTCCTTATTAAATCCGCAGTTTGCTGTCGATGTATATCACTATGTAGCCTTGGTCCAAGTCTTTGTTTCGTCAAAAATGCCAATATTTACAACAGGTTAATATTTTTATTTGATTATTGGACAAGGATTAAAATAATATTGACGACTAGCCGGGCCTTGTAGCCCAGTCGGTAGGGCCTCGGAATTAAAGCCTTAGGTCCTGGGTTCGATACCCGGTCCGGCCACTAATTTCATTTCCCCTTCCGCTGAATCAAGAAGGGCAGTTGTCGGTTACTGGTGAAAGTAAGTGCACTTAGTACTGGTCAACCGCTTAGGAGGTCTAATAAAATCTTAACTGGTTCCTTCAAGAGCAGAGAATACATTCAAAAGAAGGAACATGGGCCAGACTACGTACATGTTGTTTCGGCAAATAAAGCCTCGTCAGTGACCCTGACAATATCTGGTGACGAAACCAGAGAAAAGCATTCTGTAATTTCTTAATTTTGATTAGGCAGTCGATTCAAAGACTGGTTTGTATAAAAAAGGATCCAAATAATATAAAAGACGATGATCTAGAATGATAGTCTAAATCAATCTCAAATTTTAGATTTCTCAGAATATATCCTCTGATCTCAAATGACGACAATAAAATATAATCAGCACTATGGATGATGTACGGGGAGACGTTTTACGGCCGCCACACGACACAACACCAGCTGCAGTGAGGTAAAATTAAAATCTTATTAAAATCTAAGCCTGCCCAGGAAAAGTGTGGCTGGGTTAACTGACCGTCCCGACATGACCATCGCTGTTCACTGTGGTCGTTAAACAATAACACAATATTGACGACTAGTCCAGGGTAATCATTGTGCAGTGTTCTTCATTTTCTAGCTTAATTATGCCCACGTGACTGAATGCCTAACTGCGAAAATTACTGGTGTATTTGAGGGCGTGCAATATCGGAAACAATGGATGGACGGATGGATGCCCAGGATGGATGATTTGCGATGAACAGTATTTCCGTCATATAAGGACAGTGGGAGGATGATAATGAAAAGTTGTGTGCAATGGAACCCCGTTTTCCGCCTTTAGCAGGAATCGAACCAGGAACCGCTAGATCAGCAGGCCAACGCTTAACCAACTGAGCTATCGAGGCGGCTCCTAACATCCGGAGCGATCCAAAGTAGCTAACGCACTGTGAATAAAGCAGTCCCTTATCAAACTGTTTCTTCAGCGGCTTTATATATATCCACACTATTTCCGCAGGCATACAGACCTATGTCTCGATACTAATTGTGATAACGGTATTTTTTTTTTTTTTTTTTTTTTTTTTTGTACTTTAAAAATAAATATGTGCTTCTGTCGACGTCCACCTAAAAATAATCCCTATGAAAACGTCTCAATATCCTTGTCTTTTCATTCTATTCAATGTTAGGATCGAAGTAAGTTTTCCTTATTGGTTAATTATCGCTTATTAACATGTGTTGTCGGGCAGATACGATTATAACTTCACTCCGGCTTCGCCGTCGTGAACTTATTTTCAATCATGTGTAAGTCAGCGATAATTCGCGGGTACGGAAACATTATTTCTTAAATTATTTAGTAACTAAGAGTCTGCAGTAAGGGTGATGAACGCGTATATGCGAACAGAAAATGCTCAGACTTGCCTGTACTTTTGCGCAGTCTGTAGCTAGACTGGACTAATGCACAGACTGGTTTAAGTCTTGAGTTGTTCACAGATACAGTAAGCCACCATTTTTTGTGCGTTGCGACTCAAACAAGCTCATGCATATGTCAATTCGCAGCAACCTCCGAAATCCCGCTGTCTGGTATCACTAGGCACGAGGCTTCCTCCGAATACAGCTAACCGAGTAGCTGTATTCGAAGGTAACGCCCACGTACCGATTTTTCTGTGTCCAGTTGCATCAAATTTTGTTTTTGTATGTTCTCACGAAACTTCAAGCCGGGCCGCGTAGCGCAATCGGTAGGGCACCTGACTAATAAGTCAGAGGTCCTGGGTTCGAAACCCGGTCTGGCCGCATACTTTCGTTTCTCCTTCCGCTGATCCAAGAAGGGCAGTTGTCAGTTACTGGCGAAAGTATGTGCACTTAGTACTGGTTAACCGCTTAGGAGGTCTAAGCCTGCCCAGGAATAGTGTGGTTAGGTTAACTGACCGTCCCGACATGACCTTAGCTGTTTACTGTGGACGTTAAGCATCAAATCAACCAACCAACCAACGACACTTCAAAGTTAGTAAAAAGGGTTTTATTTGTATAACAGAGAAGTTCACAGATTGTAGTATTCCGAAGAGGTTGAAATCCCCCAACTTTTGCAGCGGACTGTTGTACAAGCCGAATGAGGCACTGACAAGTTGTCGTCATGAGAACGATTGTTTAATTATATACCCCTTATGAAGCCTCATCATAGCGCCGGCCTATTCTTTGATCCGTAATTATGCCTCATACTCAAAATATACCGTATATTTTGTAGCCTGATTCTAAAATGATAGCAGATCATCGTTGTCCTAATAAAGGCACACAAACTTTTTGGGCAAATACCCTAATAAGCATATAGTGTTGTGTTGTAGCTGTCGGAGAGTAGTTTCCCCCCTTTCCCCCCGGAAAATTGCTATGCGAAGGACGACTATATAGTGGATTGTCCGGACCTCATAGAGCCACTCCCCCCACCCCCTGTATTCCTTTTACCCCACAATTAACGGTATCTTATCGTACTTTGAATTTCTTTTAATTGTCATACGTCTTACGAGATAACCATACGACAGATTATCGTATATGACCAAGTCTATATATTTGGCACCGATAAATCATGAAACATGTTTTTGTCATCTGGTAAGTGTACATGAGGTATTCCCTACATGTACATACGCCATTCTGTAGTCAATTTAGTCTGCATATCGAAAATTAAAGAAAAAGTCAATCACGTAGATCGTTGAAACGCCACGCTTACGTCAAAATGAGTGTGATAGAGCTATTGGCATGATGGCCGCCAGAACCAGCGTTACACGCGTTGCAAGGCTGTTTGGCTGTTCTCGGACTACTGTTCATAATCTACTGCGACGGTATAACCAGACAGGAACCACTTCCGATGCGCAAAGGTCAGGGCGACCAAAGGCAACGACGCCGAGAGAGGACAGACTTATTGCGTTAACGCACTTCGAATCGCAAGGCTTTATTGTCGTCAACATCTGAGATGGCGTCGTGTGGATTGGAATAATGTACTCTTTACCTACGAATCTCGGTTCAGTTTATCACAGGCTGATGGTCGTATACGTGTGTATCGGAGGCAGGGTGAAAGGTATACAGATTGTTGTGTTCGCGAAAGAGATCGGTTTGGTGGTGGTTCACTGTTGGACTGGGGTGGTATTTGTGGTGGTCGAAAGACGCGTCTACTGATTTTAAACGGAAATTTAATGCAGCTTAATGAGAGATAAAAATTACTTTCTTACTTTATGTACTTTGGCAGATATCCTTGACTAAATTAAGTGTAAAGTTTCTTTTTTTTTGTTCAGTATATAATAATCAGTAATTACTAATTTAAGAAAAGAAGAGGTTGTGACTTGTTCCCGTCGCAGGTATTCATACACATATAACTGTGTCCATTTACGTTTGAGCAAATCCATTTGCTCAAACCGGCTCTATGATTTCGGATAAGACGTTTGTTGGTCCAAAATTTGGATTAATGGCTCTGCAGGAAATATACTGTACTTTAGTTAACTAATGAGTAATAATTAGAATTAGATCTAATCCAATTTTATCCAAAATTTGTATAAACCAAAAATAGTAAAAATAGCCTGGGATAAGAAAACACCCTGTCTATGCCTTATACTGTATGAAAATACAAGGCCGAAAATTTTATCCAAAATTTGGATAAGCGATTGTGCAGGCAATTAAATGCAGCGAATACACAGACTGAAATACATTAAATTTATTTTATCCAAAATTTGGATAAAACCAAATTAGCTGGGATAAACAAACATCCTGTCTTGTTCCACACTATATGAAAACACACGGCCAAAATTTTTATCCAAAATTTGGATAAGCAGGAAATGCAGTACAACGAATACGCAGAAATAATTTTATCCAAAATTTGGATAAAACCAAACTAGCTGGGATAAACAAACATCCTGTCTTGCCCCACACTATATGAAAACACACGGCCAAAATTTTTATCCAAAATTTGAATAAGCGGGAAATGCAGTACAACGAATACGCAGAAATAATTTTATCCAAAATTTGGATAAAACCAAACTAGCTGGGAAAAGCAAAACCCCTGCCTTAAAATTCGCTGTTCCAAAACACAGTTGTAAGTTTTATCCAAAATTTGGATAAAATTTTTAGTAAAAATACGCAGTAAATGTCATCGAAGTTTTATCCATAATTCGTATAAACCACATTATGGTTTTTGCCAAAAAATACCATGAACTAAACTACGTCGAAATACAGACGAATAAAATGTATAAGAATCTTATTTGAAAAAAAATTTAACGTCTTTGTACACTTAACTTATTCTAATTTTGTCATTTAATCAATTAGTATAGCTGTCAGAAAACAACTGTTTCTAAATGTTTCAGCAAAATATTTTTATCAAAAAGGTGTGTGATTTATTTTAGTGTTATAATTTTATTTTTATTTATTTATTTTTATTATTTTCTTTGGCTTCGATTTAGATGCTATGCGAAAAGTTGCTCGCAAAAATGACAACTTATGTTATATCTTAATTATAATCAGTACATTGTAACTGATTAATGACGCAGTTAGACAATAAAGAATAAGTATGTATGCATAAGACATACATAAGACATGCATCGGTAGTCAGGTTTTGTTTTCAGTGAATGGAAATGGGATTTAAACCGTAAACGTGCATATGAAATAAATTCTATTTCCATCATTTAAAGTAATTGTATCTAGATTTCTCTACAATTTTTTTTGACTGAGTCCTTAGAATACGTTATAAATGCATGCCAAAGTCCATTACATATATTTTTTTTATAAGTTGAATCTCATTAAATTAGAATGCAGCGTTTTGTTTTGTTTTTTGTTTTTTCATTTTCTTCTTTCGTTGTGTTGTGTGATCTGAAATAACAAAACATACGTGTTAATGACTGATACTATGTGTTTATGTTATTTATAAATTTTCTTTAGGCAGACTCTGAGTCTCGGAGTCCGGTACCGGACTCCTAGGCGCTCATACGAGGATTGTCGCCGGGTCCAGCATGTCTCAATATGGATAATATATGTCTCAAATGGGAAGAAATACACAGTAATCGTTAAATTCCTATTAGATTTTGATCTTTTCTCCGTATATCGCCATTTGTACAAGCGGTATTACGGTATGACCAAAGGTCATACTAAAACTGACCAGAACTGAAATGAATTACAAAGCGGGATCACAGTAATTGTTGGTACTGTAAATAATAATATATTGTTCTTATTTTTATTTTAGTTATTTATTTATCATATTTTAATATATCTGTTTATTTGTCTGTCTATTTGTTTAACAGTGGCGAGGTAGTGTGTTTCCCATTGGCCGTCCGTGTGTTCGCCCGACCGTTGCACGTATGTTGCATGTAAGTGAAATTGTGAATAAAATATGTTTAACTATTTAAAGCAGCAACCGCTAATGTACAGTGATTAACATACGACCGGACCCCAAGCCATTCTTAACAGGCGAGGCTCCGGGTCCGGTATCGGACGCCGAGACTGGCAGGCTAGGGATCCGGTACCGGACCCCGAGACACTGCTTTCCTTTAAAATTGATATCGAGACAGTAATGATATATCGAGTCCCCTGTATCTCAGGAATTCCAGCCTATAGAGACTCACCACCCGCATGTCACAAGAGGAGTAAATTGTTACCAAGACTGAACACGAGACATCCGGAGATGAACAAACGTTCAACAAACTCCCATAAACCTTGTGGAGTTTGATATGAACGTCTAACTTTCCGCCATTCACGAACTTCAGTGCCCGTGTAAAGTCTATATTTCATGTGGAAGAAGAACATTGCAGGTTTATTCAGTATATAGACAGAACCGCAGAAGACTAAGCCGCATCTTCCTTAGGTGTCATGAACCAGCGGTCTGCTGTCGCAGGTCGAACACTTTGACAAACAAGCTGCCTCGGGGCAGTAGAGGGGTACACCGCTTCACTGGAAGGTCTTCCGCGACAGCCTACTGCATCATCGAGGGTTTAGTAGTCCGACCACCTTCAAAATTCTAAAGAAGTAAGTCTTGCTGTCCACTTTCAACGAATCCAATATTTCATGGCTGACAGACGTAATTTTTATTTCTCGAACCTACATTTGCTAGAGTTAAAATATTACAAGTCGCTCAGGTTGCTGCACAACTGCTAGAAAACAAGTAAAAAGGTTGCTGCAGGGTGCAGCAAAAGATAATGCACGGCAAAAGAAATACGGTAAGCTTTTTTTCAGTTTTTGACGATAGAAAATATTTGACCAAATGTCCTGTTTCTAATTTTTATACTTCAATTAGGCATGTTTATTCACAAAAAGGAAAAGAAAATCATAATGTCAAATAGGGAAATAGACATGGTAATGTGAAATTTAGGATCAATATCTATCATTGTGACCAATGTGAACTATATCTATCTCAGGATCTAGCCATCTAGGAAGTGGGGATGGGATTCATCCAAAAAATTACGGTCGCTTTTCGTGAACTGTTGTCAGTTTAATGAAAATATGCCTTTCCCTTTAATATGGGGTCTGAATGAATACATTTGTTCCCTATCATTGCATTTTACTTTGTAAAACCAACCGATGATCGACTAATACCGACATAAATTGTTCCTTATCTCATTTTTTCTGGGCTTATTGCAGGACTATTTCTTTTTATCAAATTTCTAAACATTTCTATTGCTAACCTAAATTTTACATTGACTTACTCAAATAAACATTATATCCTTTATTTTACATGACTTTAAAAAATGAAAATATGCACACGCTGTGCCCATGATATAGTGGGCTATTTTTCCTCACTACCCCCATGGCTACCCTGCTATTGGCAACGTCAACTTCAAAGCTACTGATCTTAATACTGTGGTTACATATATGATGCTCTAAAAAGCTACAAAAATGTTAATGTATGGACAGATGAACAAACAGATGAAAAGACAGACGCATGAAGGGCACATGTTACGAACCATCTTAGAGCGGCGTATAAAAAGTAACTTCGAGTTCACAATGGTGGACACATGTCTAATCAGAGCATGATGCTGAGCACGTGCTAAAAACTTCGCACATTTTACAAACAATCCACTCCTTCCAAAAGGTAAAACGCGGTTCAATAAGCACAGAGTCAAAAGCAACAAATCTTAAGCTCTTGAAATAAGTTGACGAAACTTATCATAGTTATACATAGAAAAATAAATTTCCATGGCAAAAATGCGCCCATCACTCATGCAATATCCACGTGCATATTTGTGACCTACTGGTGTTTGGAGAATGGGATGCAGCTTTATCCCTCTTTGGTACTTTCAAGGCTATTAGCATGACAGTGATGAAGTGTTAGTAGCACTGGTTAGTAGCCTCCGGACAAACAGGCTATAATTACTGATAACATATTCGGTCCTTGAAAGTAAATCGTCGATTAAAAAATATTCCAGTGAACTCAACTGATCTATTATTTTGGGCACTGAGTTTGAACAAACTTAGATAATTACACTGCTCATGCAGAGTGGTCAGGTTTCAGAGGCTACACGACAGGTATTTAGCAACCAAACGGACTCACCCACTAGACTGTGTGGTGTAAGCTACTTTACGAAGCAGTCATTCTTTTTCTTGTAGATCAGTAATGCAATAAGTGCTATGGCTGTAATGATGTAACAATTGCAGAGCAGTACATTCGCAACAAAAAGTGGTCATACGGCTACGTGTCCTAGACCCACGATTTAAAATGATCCTGTTGAGGAAATGATGTCTGATAGCTTAACACAAAGACGGTTGTTAGAAAAATGTTTGCAAGATTTGTAAAATAATAATGATAATAAATAAATAAATAAATATATGATACTGAATGATACATACTCGCTATATAGAATATGGCAGTTTTTGCATGAATTTGTTACATTTTGTTACTTCGTGGTACTTATATATTTACAGATGTTCTCATATTTAGAACAATGTTTTACCAATCATTTTGAAATTAAGGAGAGTTATGCAATGTTTTATCCAGACAACATAATAAGCGCATGTGAACAATAACGTCATTAACTTGCTACCAGCCTTTTGATAAGTTTTGCGAAACATTGATTTTGATTGATTGATTTATAGCTTAACGTCCACGGTAAACAACTATGGTCATGTCGGGACGGTCAGTTAACCTAACCACACTATTCCTGGGCAGGCTTAGACCTCCTAAGCGGTTAACCAGTACTAAGTGCACATACTTTCGCCAGTAACTGACAACTGTCCTTCTTAAGTCAGCAGAAGGAGAAACGAAAGTATGTGGCCAGACCAGGTTTCGAACCCAGGACCTCTGACTTATGAGTCAGGTGCCCTACGGATTGCGCTTCGCAGCCCGGCTTTTGCGAAACAAGCTAGTAAGGATACAAGGGAAAATTTACAAAAAGCGATATCACAATATCAGCTATAAGATACCAGGTATGACGTGTCAGCTTGACACACAATTGATCTGTAAGGGTATTGAAAAGCATGGGCATTATCAGAAGAACTGGAATCTGCCAGATTTAAGAGTGCATATCACAGAAAATGAGTCTTATGCCCCGACACAAAGTTATATGTTGGAAATCTATTTGTTTTATATTAAGGTGAGTGGGTACACTTTCAAGGATTGAGACTTCTCCATTTTGTTTTTCTCTACCTTCTCAATAGGGTTCAACTCTTAAAAGGAATAATTTGCTCCTGCAAATTAAACTCTTACTTTTAGGAGTAGACTCCATTTTTGAAGAGTTACGTCATTCAGGGAAGCAAACATGATGTAATGGAAGTTGTTTCTCTTTGTAAAAAGTGCAGAAAAACCCGGAGCTATACCCATATACCTTAAGCTGATTTTAATAGTTGGAAAAGACAAACAATGAAGATCTTGATAAGACTGCTTATTTCAGGTGCAGTCTGATATGGATTTACACTGACCGCTAAGGCATTCATCTCCCGGAATTTAGTATCATACATTGGTAATTTGGGGCTTTAGGCCTCCCAATTTATAGTTTTATACAGTCGGAACTCAAGAGAATGGCAGTAGGTAATTTACATGATATCTCACAACATATATTTATTTGTAAAGTTTTAAACAACAAGTCAGCTCCTACATTTCAATTCATCTTATATAGCTCGGCAATGGGCTTTTGACTCCCTTCAAGTGATTGATAGGTAATGAATGTGTTTTGTTTTGTTTTTATGTGTTTTCTTTCCCAAGCAGCCTTAACTTGTGTTAACAATTTAATGTTCAGCAAGGTCTAAGCATGGTAAAGGTAAAAAGTTAGAGGTTTCCCATAGTCTAATAGCCGTAGGGGCAGTGGGGGTTAGAGACTAACTGTATCTTGGGCACAACAGATGAAAGGCGGAGCCCATCACTCTCCTTTCGCTGTCTTATCCTTCCCTGATTCAAAAGAGGTATCCATTTATTGCTGGATTGACAGAGAGAGTTTTCCCAGTCGTCGAAACGCGGGCGCGATCTCGTGACCTTCAGCGACTTTCTGCAGCATAACCGAGTTACTCTAACCACTCGACGACAGGAGGGTTTCTTTTTACAGTATCGAGTATCGAGTAATAAAAAGCGAGTTTCGAGTTATAAAAGGCAAGTATCGAGTTAGAAAAAGCGAGGTTAGACTTGTAAAAAGCGAGTATCGAGTTCCCAGCATGCTGGTGTTATTTTTTATTTCTATATTTATTTATTTTCTTCTTGAATTTTATGTATCATTAATGAGCTGAACGCACTGTTTTTGGCATATTTATGCATTAAGGTCTACGCCGCAGAATTTTCACTTTCATTTTCATCTGATTTGTCAAAGACATCAAAGGAGTTCTTTTTGCCAATTGAATTCTCCAGGACCATATACCATTATATGTTTTCAGCAGGTTTTGATTTCCTGCATCTGGAGATGTGCAGCTGGAGATATTGGCCAATCAGCTGACAGTTTTTGTGTGATAGACTGAAAAGTTCCTTTTTTCTCTTAAATATTACATGCCACTTGTTTAAATATCATATATCATCTATGTGTAATCTGACTTGTTTACCTACATAGATGAGCTTTTGTTCTTTTTTGTTCTGTTCCGCAAAATGAACACAGTTTCGTATGCCGACATGTAGTCGGATTGCTGTGCTTTTAATCAATTAGGTGTTCTGAGTGTGTGAGCGTGTTTTTTTTTTCTTTCGTTTTGAGAATTTGAAAAGTACAAGAAAGAAGAATACAAAAGTTTTATCCGAAATTTCGGCCTAGATTCGGGTACGTACACATCTGAGTAAGTATATATAATCAGAAAGAATAAGAAATCAAAATGGCAGATCATATCAAAACTAAACACAAGTACAAGCACTGGATCATACGAAATGAAGTTCTTTTGAAAATACGTTACGTTCTGGTGTGACGTAGGTTGTAAGGGTTTCTGAATGACCACCTGTCTGGTTTGATTTACAGTGCGTGTGTTTCGTGAACTTTGGCGGTTTTTTGTATGTATTTTTTCCATTTCAACCCCACATTTTCGTCAAGATTTTCAAAACGAACGCCTAGTGATGGAACGCACAAGAATAGCCTTAAAAGTATGTAGTTAACATTTTAGTCTAAGGGCCGAAACTGTACTTACCCCATTGTGCATAACATTGAAAAGATAATTATAATAATATTAATAACTGATAATAAAGACTTTATTTTCAGTGGGTACACAATTAGCTACAAGCTACTCTTATTTGAGGCCCACTTATCAAAATATGTACAAATCAAAACATATATCAAAATACAAATATACAACAGACACTGGTCAGCGAAACCAAACATTTACTGTTGCAGGCCTCATCACAATCACTCCTTCTCTCAAGAAAAAAAGCACTGGCAGCAATCAGTTCTACCGTAAAATTCTAAATATTGGGACACCAAAAAATAATCACCGCAACTGTCCCAAACACGAAACAGGCTGGTTTTACAAAGCGGTAGCCAAACGATTCAGACGGAATAGCAAACAATGTAGACCCTGATCAGACTGCTCCTCTAGGACAGCCTGATACGTGTCTGCACTGTCCGCTTAGACCTATCTATCCCAATACATAGAATTTTTTTGATTGTATAACGGAATGAAAAGAAAGAAGCCCAATCCTGTAGCCTACCCTACCGAAAACGAAACGCAAGAACGAGCCCCGCGGTTTCTGGGTATCTTAAAAAACAAAAACGTGTCACTTTAAATGTACCTAAAAATAAATCTAACATATGCCATATGTACGCTCACAAACAATCACACAAAATATGAATTTACATAGCTTTACAATATATGCGCTACGCAACATCTTACGGTACCCTTGCAAGGGGAAGTCTGATCACAATCAACGCTGTTTTTCCATTCCACTGGCATCTGTTGGGCGCATTGCAGCACTTTAAAATATAACTTTCTATTTTTTTCGAGTAATTTTTGTAATTAGTTTTGGTGTCCCAATGTTTATTATAATTTTTGGTACCAAATATACGAAATACCAGAGCACGCTTTCAGCTGCACTGTTCAGCGTCAGTTAAGGGCCGTATACACTATCATTTTTTCTTGTACAAGTTTATTGTACAAGAAAAACTGTCATTTAATTTGATGGTGTATACTGCAGAAAATGATCAGTTTTTTTTATTGAACAAGAAAAACTGATGAATAGAAACTCATCCTATTTTCAATGATAACTTATCAAATTTGCCATCAAATAGCCAATCAAAAGCAAGAGAATTTGTAGCAGCAGCATTGTAAACAAAAGCACATGGCCAATATTTGGCGGGGAAATATTGCTGCAAGAGGATATCATGGCAGATTTTATTTGGACAGACACAGTTACATCAAGACTCATTGACCTAATAGAAGAAAATGAAATTATATGGAATATCAGGTCAAAAGAGTATAAGAACAGAGATTTGAGAAAAAGGACAGTTCTTGACAGTGTCACTGCAAGTCTTTCTTCTGATGAAATAGCATCCCTCATTCTAGTGTTTTCTCTTTGAATATATGGTTTGATTTTTGCAAGGAGCATGTCAAATGTTTCTTTGTTTATACGCAAATAGTTTGCATATTCACAAGGATCTTCATGGTCAAGCTCCTGTAGAAGTGTATGATAAGTACTATGCTGCTGTCTCCGCAGTACCAATCTCGCGACCACACATGTCTGTATCTGGTGCTTAATCTCCGTCGCAAAATCACAATGCAAAAATTCACAAAACAAATGCAACATAATCTTCCTCTGTCTCCATTGCTACTATTGTGTAATTTCCCGCAAAATGTTTGACAGCAGAGTAAAATTCTTGCTATGTGTATACACCTCATCATTGTCACTTTTTCTTGGTCAGTTTTTCTTGTACAATAAACTTGTACAAGAAAAAATGATAGTGTATACGGCCCTTTACACTTCAGAGTCGTTTTAAATGCTATAATTTTACAATCTATGTTGTTATAGCCGGTTCATTGACAGACTAAAAACACAGCCATGAAAATTAGCGCATTATCCCATTGGTCGGACCTAGAAAGACCTATTAAACTCCCATTTATGACCTGCCATCCAAAATGTGGCTAGACAGCAAATTCTTCGTGATTTTTATCATTGAGTAATCTGTGTCTGGGTAATTAATTGCATGTTAGATGTTTGCAGGGTACGAAAGATCTGTACCATGTTTTATCTTTGATAAGAGATAATTTTCTTATAACACATATAAAAAAATTCTAGAGAAACAAAGTTGTGTTTGTACGAATATATAATTTAATCCGTATCATCATAAACGCATTATGCAGGGCCTAATTTGACACCATTTTGCTTTAAAGACAAACTTTTCCAGGCTCTACCTTCGCTTTGCGCAAGTCCTTCAAAGCCAGTCCCTCTTTGGGGCAACAAAAAGGAAAATTGTTCTGTTTTCAAGTCTTTCAACAATTGTCATACCAAAACGTCCAGCAGTCGTCGTCTTCTTTATTTATTTACTTTTTATGGTATCGAACTATCTAAAGCGAGTTTCAAGTAATTAAAAGCGAGTAATATAAAAAGAAAGTAGTTATTAGTCAGGTGGCGGATTCGAGAAAAGTGCTCTAGAAAATGAGTTTGTGGGCACTTTCGCGGCATGATGGGCAACCATGCTAAAAAAACTTACCGATACCTCCTCGTTTATTTTTTGGCGGTTGCCAAGCCTGACTGCCCACTGTGTACCGAATAAATGAGGTCAAAGGTCATTAAGTGCAGAATCACGAAAAACGGCTTAGAAAATGATTCTTGTACATAGACAGTATGGAGTAAAGAAGCGATTTAAATTTATATATAGAACTCTACAAAACTATCATATTACGAATGAAGATCATTTGATACTGATTTGATTTCTTTCCATTACTGGCTTCCAGTTCAGCAATGCAACTACGCATCAGAGAAACAATAAATGGGATCCTTGTCTTACACTTTATCACCATCTGTTTAACGCGTTCACCTTGTATTTATCTTCATGCACATTGTAGTTTTACCATGTCATTAAGTTTGTGAAGTCGAAAATAGGTCATTGAAATCTTTTTTTTTATGATTAACTCAAGACCATTTTAATGTTTTAAAGCCGGCGTCTGCCTAGGATAGCTTGCGCACATGCGCAGTCTGGTATGTAGACTAGCTACTTGTCTGATACTAATGATTTTTACAGCCCTGCTAAGGCAATAATTTCTCCTGTACGCAACGGTAAAATTGTACTAAAAGAAAAACTTCAGACAGAATCCGCAATTAAGCATGTGGCAAAGTTAGCATATACAAAGTTTAACGTATTTTCAATAAAATGATTTCGCAGAACTAAATCAGTTCCAATGGTCACAGTTTATTGATCAATAAGATCCGCCTCCTTTCAGCCAGTAGCAAACTTCAGAAGTCTGACAGACAGCGCATATGCTGACGATGGTCTGGGCATGCGCACATTTTATGTCTCGATAGATATTCGCCGGACGTAGCTCATATTGAAAATCGAGATCAACCTGCGCATCTGCTAAGTTCGAAATCTCAACCTATATATCCTACTGCCATATGCTGCACCAATTTCGCTCAGGCTAATGGGATGATCCTTGTTTTCCTCCTTCCATTGAGAGAGAGAATTTTGCTCAGGCAAATGGAATGATTCGTCTTTCCAGAGAGAGAGAGAGAGAGGGAGAGAGAGAGAGAGAGATAGTGAGGGAAAGAGACTGTATATAGAAAACATATGTCTTTGCTTTGTACAGGTATTTTATCAGACTACCCTTGAATGACGTAACTCTTCCAAAATGGAGTCCACTGTTAAAGAAAATCTTCTGTAAGACTATACGAGTTGAACCCTATTGAAAAGGGAGAGAAAAACAAAAGTGCCAGAGTTTCAATCCCTGAAATTGTACCCACTCACATTAAGATAAAACAAATCGCCTTCCTATAGCTAACTACGTCTTGGGACATAAAACTCATTTTAAAATCTGGCAGATTCCAGATGTTCATGCTTTTCAACACTTTAACCGGTCAATTGTGTGTCAGTCTGGGTCAAGTTTAAATGTCATATATGATATTGTAATGTTACCTATTGTAAATTCCCATCTCATGTATTATTATAAGCGTAATTCCATTCCCACCGATAAAGCGTTTGCAAATAAATAACCAAAATATGCCAATGCTATTTGGCTCGTATGCATGTAAAACGCATTTTGCACACCTTTTTGTTTTGAAGTAAAAAAAAGAAAGAAAAAAAAATGGTGATGAAGTTATCACAAAACGCTTGAGAGTTGCTAAACCAAAATTTTGCATGGGCAACTTTCCAATTCAGGCTTTGCATTAGCGGCTTGAAAGTAACATGAATTATTTTGTGGAAAATCGTTCTTTTCCTCCATCAATATTGTGTTAAGTTCTTACAGGACAAGGTGTGGTTGGGTTCGGCGATGGTGCTGTCACTAATGTGCCTTATAAACGTCCCGAAGAGAGTCTGATGTACACAATTATACTTGCACTAAAATCTGACAATCTCATTTGTTAAGTTAAAAAAAACCTGTACTCAGTCGTATGCGAAATGTTTGTCGTACACCATCCTATTCGCAATCCACTTGCGCACGTGAAGACCGAGTTGTGTTGTTCTCTGTTGGACGAACTGTGATGCCTCAAACAGATTGCTTATATGCACAAGCTATCCTAGCATGCACAGTTTTATATTATGAATGTAAAAAGATCATATCATTATTAATGATAAAAATATACGTAATAAGGGAATTCAACTAAGAAATAGATCAGCTCTAGCAGTAAATTGTTTAGCCTAGCCGCTAGGCGAAGAATTTTTTTCTATAAACAGTAAACCTTTTCATTATCAGACTAGCGCTAGTCTATGAACTGTTGAGTAATAATGCACTGTTTGGAGGTCAGTTTTGAATAAGAGCGTATCACGAGAGCGGAGCGCGAATAATATATATACTTACAACAGACCGAGAAACAGTGAATTATTACACAACAATTCAATCATAGAGCTGAATTATCTCGATTCTAACACTAAACATCGCTGCAAAAGTATTCTTTTCATTCCAATTCTCTCAACCTTCTTGCCAGCGCGTTAATGCTCCCGCCAATTTTCTTAACTGTATCTAAGATAAATGGTCATTTTTTAAGGCGAATTTAGAAAGAAAAAGAGACATAACACCGTCTAACGTCTCAAAAAGTCACAAAATTACGTCAGTATCGCTAGTGACATCAGTAGTTAGACTCACGTGCTCCGATATAGTGAATCGTTGCAGAATAAAGCACAGAAACTTTCCATTGCTTCCATAGGCGCATTGTATTAGAATAAGAACCAAAATAAGAAAAACGTATAACATGACTTTATTTCATAATGTAGGCGGATTGTTTGGTATACTTATGCGTGTTGCCGGACATGGGTGTTAGCTCGCCTGGCCGAAGTCCAGGAAGAGCTATTGCACAACCCCCGGCGTCGGCATCGGTCGGCATCGGCGTCAGTGTCGTAGGCGGCGTCCGCATTTACGCTAAAAGTTTGAAGAGCTTATATTTTCGAAATTATTTGATGGATCTGGTTACTATTTGGTATAATGATAGATACAGGTCCAAAATTTCTTTCAGCAATACTCTTGCCCAGGCCTATGATCTCAAAGTCATAGCGTCATGGGGACAGAAAGATTTTGATCACACTGGGCGGAAACCAAGGCTGATCTGAGATTTTGCTGGCCCACATGCCACTTCTTGGTTTTTGTCATGTCGCGGCTCATATTTGGTAATAGCACATAGACCAAATATACTCTAACATTTTCTACTTGCTGTCGGAATAAGTACTTCACTTTTCTATTTAAAACAAGAGGGCCAAGAGACCCTAAATCGCTCACCTGAGCAAAAAGGTTAAAGGTCAAACAAGGGTCATCATTTGAACAAACTTGATAGTTTGCAACCATTTCCAAATGGTTCTGCAGAAGATTTTTGAATATTTTCCTATGTATTGCTATGGTTCAAACCCATGACCCCCTCGGATGAGGCCATTTTGACCCTGGGCCATCATTTGAACAAACTTGGTAAAGGACCACTAGACAATGCTACATACTAAATTTCAAGCATCTGAGCCAAGTGGTTCTGAAGTAGAAGATTTTTGAATATTTTTCTATGTTTTTCTATGTTTCAAATACACGACTCCCTACCGCGAGGCCATTTTAAACCCTGGGGCCATCATTTGTATAAAGTGGATAAAGGACTACAAGGCAATGCTACATACCAAATTTCAAACATCTGAGCCAAGTGGGTCTGAAAGTGAAGATTTTTGAATATTTTTTCTATGTATTTCTATGAGACAATCTCATGACCCCTGGGGTTGGGCCATTTAGACCCTGGGTCACCATTTGAACAAACTTGGTAAAGGACTACTAGGCAATGCTACGTACCAAATTTCAAGCATCTGGGCCAAGTGGTTCTGAAAAAGAAGTTTTTTTTTCATACTTTTCTATGTATTTATATGGTTCAAACTTAGGACTCCCTGCCGCGGGGCTATTTTGGACCCTGGGGCCACCATTAGAACAAACTTGGTAAAGGACTATTAGGCAATGCAACATACCGATTTTCAAGCACCTGAGCCTTGAGGCTCTGAAGAAGAAGATTTTTGAATATTTGTCTATGGTTTAAACCTTGGACTCCCTGCCATTGGGCCATTTTGGACCCTGGGGCCATTATTTGAACAAGCTTGGTATAAGATTATTAGGCAATGCTACATACAAAATTTCAAGCAACTAAGCCAAATGGTTCTGAACAAGAAGATTTTTTAAATATTTTTCTATGTATTTCTATGGTTCATTCCCATGACCCCCTGGTCCGGACCATTTTAGACCCTGGGGCCATCGTTTTACAAACTTGGTAAAAGACCACTAGGCAATACTACATACAGAATTTCAAGCACCTGCACCAAGTGGTTCTTCAGCAGAAGATTTATAGAAGTATATTTTAATTTCGAACCCAAGACCCCCCAGGGCCTTTTTGGACCACAGGGCCAGTGTTTGAACAAAACTGGGTAGAGGTCCACTAGACAATGCTTCATGCCAAATATCAAAGCCCTAGGCCTAGTCGTTCCAGAGAAGATGTCATTTAAAGCAAATTGTTGATGACGCACGACGGACGACGGACACTGACTGATCACAATAGCTCACCCTGAGCCTATATGGCTCAGGTGAGCTAAAAAGCGCAAGATATTTTCAAAATTTAAAATTTCAAATCTATTCTCTATTTTATAATTAAGTAAGCAAACAAAATAGTTACCTATAACTAAATTTCCTCAAGTTATATTATTACCCACAGTGAAATACAAGTTTTCGCCACCTGCTGAGAAATTTGAAATTCCTTTTCTGCTGCGAATGCGCCGTTTATAAACATGCGCAATCAATGGTTGGCGCATCAAGCGGCCAAATTAAAAAAATCGTGTCAGTGTTTTGAATTATTGTGAGAAATGTTGTCTGAGAAAAACATCTTTTTGGATAGTTAACTAGATTATTATGATAAAACAATTAAAACTGTTAATAACATCGTGTCGCTCATGTCATCGTCTCGTATGGTAAGTAACCTAATGTTTATTTTTCTTCTTTCTTTCCTATTTAAACGTTGAATACATTATCATCATTGTGCAAGTATTCTTCGCGCTACTTGTTTCTGGTTGCAAAATGTAGAATATTGTTTGTCTGATTAGAACAGCCTTACTGAGACGGTTAAAATGAGTATCACAATAAATATTCTTGAACTGTGAGTAGAAGACGTGTGCCCCTTATAACCCTTTGTCTGGTAGTTTTATAGGTAAATGCATAGAACATCCAAGCTGCAGAAGTGATATTGTCCTACGTGTGATACTGGATTGCGATGAAGATTTGTGACGCAGCGTATGATGATTTCGTGTCTCATACTGTATCGCCCATGTAAACGTCACAGATGGTAAGTAACACAATGTGTTTTTCTGTTCTTTGTTGTTTTTCCCCTTTATTTGTGCATAAACGATGAAAAACTCATGATTGTGCTAGCATGCTTTTGTTACGGCGCTTGTAGATGATAATTTATGACATTTTACTTGTTTCTGCTCGCTATTAGCCTGGCTTCCAGGCTAAATGGTTATATGTATTCGAATAGAGAAATCTTAACGTGGATCTTTTTACTCTGATGGCCAACCATTTAGCCTGGCTTCCAGGCTAAATGGTTATATGTATTCGAATAGAGAAATCTTAACGTGGATCTTTTTACTCTGAGGGCCAACCATTTAGCCTGGTGTAATCTGGCTTAGGCTGAAAAGCCATTAATCTGAGCAACAGTTATATCTTCAGTACTTGTGCTAAAAATACCTTGCACTCACCTTCCCAATTTGACATGGGTCATTATTACTGACTTGAATCCTCTAAAATAGATTTACTCTTTGTTGGTGGTCAGGTTAGTAAAAGATTTCTTAGAGACTGCTTTGATGGTGTATGGAATTCTACAGCAGTTGTATTATTATTTTCAAATCAAACTACCATAAAAATTCTAAGTATTGGGACATCTAATCATTTATTGTAATTGTCCTAAAATAATGGAACAGTTTGGTTTTAACGTGCAGTAATGTGTCCAAGAAATGTAAATGGAATGGCAAATGGTGCAGACTCTGGTCAAACTACTCCTAGAGGAGCAGTCTAATCTGGGTCTGCACTATTTGCTCAGACCTGGACCAAATACTTAAAATTGTTACCTAAAAAGTGCTGTTATGATCTTGTAGTCTTACTAGAATTAAGTTACGAAAACAATAATAGTAAATGTGTCATTTTAGGAATTTAACAAGGTGAAGAGTGGCTATAGGTCTTCATGATCCGTAAACAGAAAAAAGAAAGAAAAAAAACTAATTGTTCAAAACAAATTGCAAAATATCATGCAGTGAGTGCAAATACATGTAATATTTGTATTCCATTCTCATTTGGGGTGGTCGCGTCGGGTGATGGTGCTGGGTAAATTTCAGTGCCAGGGCATCCTACTAATTTGGATATAAGTAGGGCAAGGGCCAACTGTGCTTGCAGTAGATACGGGTATGGGTCGTTTGGATACTTTTCTCTTGCCTATCATACCTCTTCTCTTTCTCCCTTTCTCAGGAAGACAACTTAATGTAGACTGAAATACTGTCTCAAAGAACTGTTAACCCCCCAAAAAAACAACCATTCTCATTATTTTAGAAGCTTAAGTCAGTGTCCGCATCGGTCTCCCGCTTTTGGCATTTTATTTTATTTCTATTTTTTTTTTTTTTTTTTTCTTTTTTTTTTTTAAGTTTTTATGTGAGTGGCAAGTGCCAGTTGAGGCAAGCAATCACGTCATGCGGCTGGTCTTGTTTAAGTCGGTAATCACCTATCAGCATGTATCCATAGAGAAGACTCAGATCAATCTGTACATTCTTGTGATCCCAAAATAGTCACTAAGTTTGCATGAAAAGCGTATGGATCCTAATAAATACCAATATATAGCAAATAGCCAAGGACAAAAAAGACAGCATTAATGCAAAGGCTGATTTGCGTCTTCAATTTATGCACAGGGTATGCATACTATTTCAGTCTCTGTCATGACCCATTTCATATTTGAATTTCGTCTGCACATCCGTGCAGTCTGATCAGAGTTCCCATCCTGATATATGAAGAGTTGGATCAGACTACATGAAAAACCTTTATATTGTGCACGTGCAGTGCCAAAATGTTAAACACTGATCAGACAGCTTAGATAGGCAGGCTGATCTAATTACTATTTTTTTTTTTGGTTTAAATAGGTGCTCACCAGCACATTCTAATCACTTTTCCCTGTCTGCATCCATAAACTATATAAATCATAATGGAGGAGGCTGATCAACAGACTGCCAGAACACAATGGCTGAGTTGAGTTCATTTTGCTTACACCGCCCTTAGACTGCGTGACTGCCCATGCTGATCTTAGTCTTAATTTTATATGCATGCAATATCAGAAAGAAGATTATTCAGACTTTGTAGATGTGCAGACTGATCTAACGCTTCATTTTGTTCACATGATCATATAGTACTGGGCCTAGGTTCACAATCATTCCTTAAACTTGAGGACAACCTTAACTTTACGGCCCAAGAATCACATGTTATAAATGTTATAAAAGCTTACAAAAACAATATTTATAAGATATTTCTTTTTATTATAACTCATTATTCTCAGTAGGATCATGCAAAATCTGTGGTTCGGAATATGATTAAAATATAGTATTTCTAAGAGTGACATTTTAGACCTTAACTTTAAGATTGTTCTTAACTTTAATGAAGGTTGTGAACCAGGGCCCTGGTGCTGTTTCTCGTGTCTTAGCTCATTTGATGTACAACGATGTAAGGTTGACTTTATTTGGTTAGTAAGCAAACGACCATAAATGTGTACAGTCTGATCAAAGTCTTCACTATGTTAGCTTTCAACACTGTGGTGATCAGACAGCTCAGACCATAGATTGCATCTGATCATTGGTGTTTGTATAAGCCCTGAATGCCACTATGCACCTTTTTCTATGGTATGCCCCATGTCAGTGTTTAAAAGTTAATCCCAGAAAATGTTTTGAATGAAACAAGGAAGTGCTATTTTTATCTTCTGCAGGTAACATGTGGGTCAAATTAGATGCGGATAATAAAATCCCACTCATGCTCCTATGCTTAGACAACTGACCTGTGGTTACGACACAGCCTGTCAGCTGACTTGATAAATGTGAATGTGTCTCGGGAATTCCTGAGACAATATTGGGGAATACCTCCAAATGTAACCAGTCGTTGTGTTTCTAGGGTAACTCTGCAATTACTTGACGAAAAAATTATTCCTTGTGGAGTTAGCTTTCTTACAGATATACAATTAAAACACAAGGACTGGAGCCAGTCTAGCTCGCTATATGTAAAAGGAATTAGGACAGTCTCAACGAGTCTGTTCAAATAGTAACAACGATTTTTAGCAGTGTGCAGAAAACGAATGCCCCTTATAACCCTAGTTCAATTGATATTACACGTTAATGCATGGACTTATCAAAATATCGCTAATATAGTCATTTGGTTATGGTTTGGAATTCAGGCGAAAAAAGCGATATTCGTCGTTCTAGTATGCTTATTCACTAATCTAAAGACTGCTGGTAATTGATGCAGAGAGGACAAAAAATAATAATGGATAGATAAAAGGTGAACAAAATGAATCCGTGCAAAACTAGTTAATCAACTATTTTTAACTCCCTTTCTGTAAATAATTCTTAAATGGGGCGGTCAAAAGATTGAACCTGTTTGGGAGCTCTAGATTGCTGTCTTGTCCCATCGAATTCATGTTACAGTATGTGTTGTAATTGAAATAAAACATTGTTTACACCCAAGGCCACAGTATAAAAAGCAGGCTCCGCTCTCAAACTGTCAATCGTGGTTAATTCAAAATCATTTCAGATTTGGATACATCGTTTTGCACTGAAACATTAAACCATTATTTTTTCAAAATAATTTCAGTGGAAGTTGAATTATTCTGCTTCTACATATACACTGATTTAACTGTTCTTACGGATGCTTACAACACCCTGAAGTTTAAATGTATTGTGCAGATTTCTAGCTAGTCAAGAAGAAAAAAAGGACAGTTTGAATGTTTACCTTTGACAAAGTCATGTGATTTAAACAGTAGCTATGCTACTGACCTGGTGACCCTATTAATCTCTTTGACAGAGAGAGTCCAGTAATTTCTATTAAGCCACACCCTCATATTCATTGTATGGCCTACATGAAACTGGGCTTTAAACTAAACCGAAAAAGAACCAATAAGTATACGGTATACGCAATATTTTTTCTTGGCTTGAGGCTTAATGAGCATTTTTCAAAGAAAACAATTAAAGGCCCCATTGCTCTATCAGCATGAGAAATTTTATCATGATGTATCGCTGCAAGCTTCTCATTACAGTTTCGTAATTGCAAATGACCGTGATTAGGCAGCTTTAAAAAAATAAAACATCCTTGAGTTTAACATAAAAAGGGTTTGAAAACTTATTTGGGTCATTTAAGTTGGCAACTAAAATGACCTACTTTCGATTTTAAAAAATGGTAAAAATACAATGTACAGGCGTGGAGTCCCAATCACTATCCCTCATGTTTATATAGCATTGCTAGACGGGAAACCAGAACAGGATGTATTTTGTGGAGCGATTTGCTATTTTTCAAAAACTTGTTTTCTCTACTTTTTGCCACTTATATGACTCAATATATGCACACCAACCCACATTTTATTACCAAACGTGATGGTTGAACCGCTTTTCACAATGAATTGTGTATCGGAGTTTTTACCGCTGATAGGACAATGGATACTTTAAGGTGAGTGAAACCCAAACACATTTGCTTAGGTATGCTTCCGATACTTTAGCTCCGCCCACTGGCTTCATCACACGACGAACGCTGAAAAATAGAATTTTAATTTATATATTTACACTTTATTTTTAGACTCTTTATAAACTTCATTTTACTGGGTCTCAAATGAACGTAATATGGAGGATTTATGGGAACATTACAGCGATTAACAATTATAACAATCGCAGGGGTCTGGTTATGCTACGTACTTTATGTACTGAATATGTGATTACATAGCACTAATGTCTAAATCATAGCGATTTACTCATGGCACGTTGTCTGTTTCATTTCCCAAACGCAACGAATTTAAGTTGCAATAAAGACATGTTCAAGTGATTTGTTACAAGATTTTCGAGAAAATCATTTTTTTTTAGATACGCGAGGTTTTTAGTTTAAACAGTATTTCATTCAACATGTTAACATACACAATCAATACATCCAAGAAGAATATGAAATGATTCGATAACAAGCTAACTAGCTTATAGACATTGTCTCCTACTTAACATGTATTTGCAACGATATATGGGTGCATAAGATTTCTAAGCAACAGACAATTAAGACACGTTTATATGATATATACATCATTGTATTAGGAAAAGTTTTGATGTGAGAACAGCATTCAATAAGACTGAATCGAACAATATATAAGATATACGCTTTATAAGAGAGAGAGAGAGAGAGAGAGAGAGAGAGAGAGAGAGAGAGAAGAAAAACAGCAGATGTTCCAATTCATTTCCGTTCAACTCCGTGTCTGAACCGCTTCCCGACAAAAATGTACAATCAGCATAGCATAATACTTGGTTTCGTAGTTGCAGATAATTTGGACAATCATACAGAACATATTTTACTGTTTCTGTTCGACCACAACAAGAACACGTTGAACGCGAGGTTGTAAAGTTGGCTGTCCCATTTTAGGCTTGAAAAAGGCCTACATCTGTCACTGCTTTATCCCGCATTCACTAACATTTAAAACACCATGCGCAGATAGGCAATGCCATCAACAGTATTAAGCATTTAATATGCATATGATGTAAGATACCGTTCCTATTTTAAACTAAAATAGCAATTAATTTGTCTCTGGAATTAGTTTCGACACGTGAATATGTTAACATAACCTGTCAGCTAGCAGCATGTACTTGCAATATTGCTCTTTGGGGAAAAGCGGAGGGGCATGCAGATTATATGCTTAGTTTTAGTAATGTTGCGCACTGTAAATACCTTAAAATTGGGACACCATGAGCAACATCTCTTAAAATTTGAACGAATTGATTGCACTGTGTGGTAATGTTCCTATTTTGTCCTCGCGGAAAGGCAAATGGTGTAGAGCCTGAACAGGCTGCTCCTGATAGGGTTCTGTCTACACTATTTGTTCACCCATGTCCGCCCAAAAACTCAAGATAAAAACTAGTCTGCAAGATTCCGCCTCAAGTTTTATACCATGCCCTCCTAGGAGGGCTGGGTGTCAATTTTATCAACAAACAAGTGAATTTATTAACTCGATACTCGCTGTTTATTCCCCGACCGAAAGGTTCAAGGGATAAAGCGATGAGCCTGGCGTCGCTCCTTCCATCCGCAAACATTTTCTGGTCCGCTCAAAATCTTGAACACCCTTTGGAATATTTTCATGATACTTCAAAATTATGTAGAACAGGTCATGACGATGTGTAGCGAATAAGAATGACAACTCTTGCTTTCTAACTTTTTGAGTTATTTGCCCTTGATGGTTTTAGGTGTGACCACGCGTCCGCTCTATAACATTAATACATAATGAAATATTTTCATGATACTTCATAGATATGTAGAACAGGTCATGACAATGTGTCGCAAACAAGAATGACAGCTCTTGCTTTCTTACTTTTAAAGTTATTTCCCCTCGATGATTTTATGTGTGATTCCGTGTCCGCTCTATAAGTTGAATACCCTTTAAAATATTTTCATGATACTTCTCAGATATGTAGAACTAAGCATGACGATATGTCGCGAACAAGAATGACGACTCTTGCTTTCTTAATTTTTGAGTTATTCCCCTTGATGGTTTTAGGTGTCCACTCCATAAGTTGAATACCCTTTGAAATAGTTTCATGATACTTCACAGATATGCAGAATAGATCATAACAATCTTTCTCGTACGCGAATGACAACTCTAGGATTCACACTTCTCAAAGTTATTTCCCTTTGGAAATTTGAGCTGCAGTAGGTGTCTCTGCTCCGTATCAGTATAACCCTGGCCCGCTCCATAATTTTAGAACCCTTATACCAGTTGTTAGACTGGCTCCCAGTCCCTTTGTTTTATTTTTTGGGTTTGACCAAATGGTTGGCCATCGGAATAAAAAAGCCATGTTAAGACTTCTACTATTCGAATACATATAACCATTTAGCCTGGAAGCCAGGCTAACGAGTTGTGTGCGATAAGAGAAGACTCGTGTTAGCCTGTGCCGCTGCGTACGTCAGTTTGCGTTAAATTCTAACACAGTGCGCCTACAGAAGCAATGGAGAGTTTCCGTGTTTTATTCTGCAACAATTCACTGTCCCGGAGCGCGTGAGTCTAATTGCTGACGTCACTCACATTACTGACGTAAGTTTGTGGCATTTTGAGACGTTAGACAGTGTAACGTCTTTTTTTCTTTCTAAAATCGCCATAAAAACGTACTTTTACCTTAGATACAGTTAAGAATATTGGCGGGAGCATGAACGCGCTGGCAGGAAGGTTGGGAGAGTTTGAAAGAAAAGAATACTTTTTCAGCGTTTTTGAGTGTTAGAATCGAAATAGTTCAGCTCTAGCATTGAATTGTTGAGTAATCATTCTCTGTTTGTCAGTCAGTTGTAAGTAGATATATTACTCGCGCTCCGCGCTCGTGATATGATCTACTTTACAACTGACCTCCACACAGTGAATTATTACTCAACAATTCACTGCTAGAGCTGGTGTATTTCTTAAATATAGAGGACGTAAGATCACGGTGAACATATACAAAGAAAGAAATTCAGAATGCCAAAACATATGAATGATCAATGCGACGAAAGAAAGTGCGTTTCAGCGTTGCACAACCTCTGTTTAGGCCAGCAGTCTATTGATCCTTATGAATTCAGATCCTTATTAACATAGTAAAGACCAGCAAACATCAATGTTTCTGATGTTCGCTTATGCAATAAGTGTAAGGTAATCAATGGCAGTTTGATTTGTCGGTGATAGATTCCACCCCGCCCCCCCCCCCCCCCCCCCACGATGCGTTTCGCAGCACACGGCCATTTGCACTCTACGGGGCCACTTATGCGCTGATAGGATTTCTCCAGATCTTGCGGTTACATCCAAGATGAAATTAAGAACCTGTGAAATTGGTAGCCCATTGAATGAAATTACCTGTTCTTACAGGCATAATATAATATATGGAGGAGTCTTGTTAGAGGGTGATTAAAAGCACTCCAGAAACAATCATATCAGCAGATTTAATGTCTTATATTTCTGGCAGACCACATGCTTCAGATGATGTAAAATGTACCAGCAGTTGAACTAATGAAGCCCATTGAAAAGTCATAGTCAAAATCTATCTTTTCGTTAAGGTTATAAGTTCTTAAGAGATTTCTTCACAGTTTAGAATTTACTTAAACCCTGTTTAGACTAGAGTTTTAATCAGAATCGAATCCGAATTCGCTTCGAATTAACTGTTTACACAAGCAAATCTAATTCGAATAAAAATCTAATTCGGAGTAAACTAATGCTACAGAGTACGTTGGATCGAATCCGAATTAACTTTTACTTCGGATTAAAAGTCTTGTCTAAACAGCAAACCGAAGCGAATCCGCATTAAAATTTATTTTTGTACTGACCTCGGGCATTTTTAGGTCATGTTAACATTTGAGCATGCTGCATTTAATTAACTACGAAGTAACTTGAACAGAATCGAAAACGGTACAGTCTAAACAGATAAGTGAGTTCGCTTCGAATTACCTTATTGCGGAGCAATCTGTTACGAATCGAAACAGGTATCGTCTAAACAGAGTATTAATGACTTCTAACTGGTCAGACTGCTGTCAGTTTTCTTGCAAAAATGTCCATTACTAGCACCATCGCTTGTCCCCAGAGACCGCATCAAAGATCAATGCTCTTTTGCACAAAAAATCTTAATAGTACCTGCTCTATTTATTCATTCACATTTTAGTTTTTTTTAGTGTAGATGCCTGTCTTTCCAATGCTATTTGCTTTTGAAAGCAGACAGATAGTGCAGAAATGTGGAATGGATGTATTCTTGCATAGCAATTATACGTTTTAAGCTCTTTTGTTAACAGCCTGTCATTTGGATTTCTTCTCTTGATTATTTTTTGTTTTTGCTGTTTATGATATTATATGAGTCTTTGTGTGCTCCTATGTGGGCCGAAAATTCGAAATCAAGATCTTGTATTCTTGTATTCTTGTATTCATACTGCTGTTTTGAGTTTCAAAGTAATAATAATAATAATAATAAAAATTATAAATAAATAAATAAATAATAAAATAAGTAAATAATACGTTTGGATACACATATGAAGGAGCTAGCCTCAAAAGATGTTGTCCCTAGGAGCAAATTCTTCTCTAAACAACTAGACTACAATTTGAAAGGCCATCATCCCAGGAAGCAAACAAGTAGTCAAGTTTTAAAAACTAGAAAATCGTGTCTGTACGACACTAATGATGCCCCCGTGCAACCCCTGTCACATGACGTGTATATCCATAAAGCACCTACAAAGAATCCATTGAAAACATACCCTACCATGTAAAACATTGCCCAAAATGACTAAGTTAAAAAGGCTGTGATTCTGTCAAAAGTAATTCTAGATCTATCAAAATGCCTCATGCATATCTTCAAATATGTCCACAATATGTAGACAAGGTTTGAAAAAGATCCATTGAAAACTGTGGAGCAAGTTGATAACACAAGCTCCATACTCTACAATGCAAAAATTTCTCTAGAATGACTAAGTTCAAAAGGCCGTAATTCTGTCAAAACTAGAAATGTTTTTCAGAGAAAAACTGATGTCCCTCTACCAGCCCATTTCCCATCCCTCTAACGAATAAAAAGCCTGTACAAAAAAAAATATCTATGCAAGTTTGGACAAAATCCATCCACTGGTTCTAAAGATGTCCTACATAGAAGACTATGTCCTTAAAAAATGGGTCAGGTCACCAACTACTAAACATGTCTTAAACATGTCACAAGCGATACATTCATGCAAGTCTGATGAATATCCATCCACTGGTTCAAGATATCTCATTTTTAAGAGAGAAAAATACGCATTTGTAATATAGCTTTTGACTTTGAAAATGGGGTCAAGGTCATCAAAACACAGTACACTCTTGAGACTGTCCCATAGGTATATCTATGAAAGTAAAGTGGAAATCAAGCTAAAGGCTAAAGAGATACATCAATTTTAGTGAAATTTTCACATATCTAAATCCTCCTGTGACCTTGAAAATGAGGTCAAGGTCACCAAAATTTTAATCAGCTCTTAAACTTGTCCAAATCATGTATCCATGAAAGTTTGGCGAAATTCCATCCATTGGTTCAGGAGATATTGTGGGTACAAGAAATTGCCATGTTAGTCCTCCAGTGACCTTTGAAAAAGGTCAAGGTCACCAAAATCTAAACAGCTCATAAACTTGTCCCAATTATGTATCCAGGAAAGTTTGGTGAAATTCCATCCATTGGTTCAGTAGATATAGTGGGTACAAGAAATTGTCATCCAAGTCCTCCAGTGATCTTGAAAATGAAGTCAAGGTCACCAAAATCTAATCAGCTCAAAAACTTGTCCCAATAATGTATCCATGCAAGTTTTGTGAAATTCCATCCATTGGTTCAGGAGATGAAGTGGGTACACGAAATTGTCATCTAAGTCTTCTAGTGACCTTGAAATGAGGCCAAGGTCATCAAAATCTAATCAGCTCTTACACTTGTCCCAATGATATATCCATGCAAGTTTGGTGAAATTTCATCCATTGGTTCAAGAGATATCGCGCATACAAGAAATTGGGTACAAGACATTGTCATCTAAGTCATCCAGTGACTTTGAAAATGAGGTCAAGGTCGCCAAAATCTAATTAGCTCTTACGCTTGTCCAAATGATGTATCAATGCAAGTTTGGTGAAATTCCATCCATTGGTTCAAGAGATAATGCGCATTAAAGAAATTGTCATCTAAGTCCTCCTGTGACCTTGAAAATGAGGTCAAGGTCACCAAAATATAATCAGCTCATAAGCTTGTGCCAATGATACACCATGCAAGTACGGTGAAATTCCATTCCTTGGTTCAAGAGATGTCGCGCATACAAGAATCTGTCACGCCGACGCCGACGCAGACGCAGACGGGATCCGCACTGAAAACAATATGTCCCCCCTCACCTTTGGTAGGGGGAACTAATTAATTCTAGGTCCAACAAAAACCCACCTGCACATCTTCAATACATTCACAGAATGTATGCAAGGTTTGAAAAAGATCCATTGAAAACTGTGAGAGGAGTTGATTACACAAACTCTATACCCTACAATGCAAAAATTTGCCTAAATGACTAAGTTCAAAAGACCGTAATTCTCTCAAAATTTATTCTAGGTCCAACAGAAACCCACATGCACATCTTCAATACAGTCACAGCACATATGCAAGGTTGGAAAAAGATCCATTGAAAACTGTGAGAGGAGTTGATTACACAAACTCTATACCCTACAATACAAAAATTTGCCTAAAATGACTAAGTTCAAAAGGCCGTAATTCTGTCAAAATTAATTTTAGCTTCATCAAAAATCCACATGCACATTTTCAATATGTCCACGACATGTATGCAAAGTTTGAAAAAGATCCATTGAAAACTGTATACTATAAAGCGTGACGAACAGACAGACGGACGGACAGATGGACAGACAGACAGACAGACATGGGCAAATCTTAATGCCCCCTGACTATCGTCACGGGGGCATAAAAATGGTGGAGAAATGAGGGAAGCCAACAGGAAGTCACTTTGGTTGTTTCCCATTGTAAAAATGGTGGAAAAACATGAGGGAAGCAAATAGGAAGTCACACAAGTTGTTCATCTTTGTAAAAAAGAAGAGAAAACAAAAGGTTGTACCCATACGTTCTTAATTTGAAACTAGAAAATTGTGTCTGTAAGATACGAAGGATGCCCACGTGCAATGCCTGTCACAAGGGAGTGTACATCTTTTAATTGTCTATTATCAACAAATATTATCACAAAGAACTTTCCTGCTTTCCTGAAGTCTAAAACTCTGATGAAAAGATTAGAAACAAAAAGTTAAGGAACCTACTCTTTGAATTAGTAGAATTTTGAAATACTGATGACCTTCCACCCCTTAAAGTTGAATCCAGTTACACTTGTCTTCAAGTATGATGTGAAATACTGTAAAACCTCTATATATTGGGGCAGTTCGGTCTGAGCAAACAGTGCAAACCCAGATTAGACTGCTTCTTGAGTAGAGTCTGATCAGGATTTACACTATTTGCCATCCCATTTACATTTTTGGACACATTACTGCACTGTAAAACCAATCTGTTCAAATTTTAGGTAAATTATGGTAATTATTTTTGGTGTCCCAATATTTAGAATTTTACGGTAGTACATGAGTACTAAACAGTGCATGCATTAACTTTTCAACAACAAAAAAATCTTTATTTTCAGCACTTTTCCACATTTTCTTTTTTATTCTTGTACTTTTTCCAGCTTTAGGTTTATGCTTGAGAAATTCCATCCTTGTAGGTCTGAACTCCTATAATATTAGCTGCCGTCAGAGTCTTGTTCTGTTGAGAGACCAGCTCATGTGTACTAGCTTTCCTTTTCTTCATAAAGGCACAAACCTGCAAAGAATAATAATACGTCCTTACTCCAACATAAAGAAAACAACAACAAGAACTGTTTTGCAGATTGCGACGTTTATCTGTAGACAACATGCTGTACATGTACAACTTAACACATGTGACACAGCGTAGAGCTGAATGAACTGGTACAATACTAGGTATTAATTGACAGTTTTGTTATAATTTCGGGTAAAATTATGTTCTACTCCAACAATAATTTCTTACAATATCTTAGACTGTGGTAGACTCGCCCAGGAAAAACCAGAGATAAAATACTAGAAAAAACTCTGGAAACCTGTGCCCGTTTGTCCAATGTCTTACCACTGAATGTCGGGCCTCATTCTTACGGAAAAATGTTTTAATGCTTATAAATTCTACTGCTTAACTTGTTAAAACACAGAATTTGAATTTTAACGATGTTGTCAGGTAGACAAACTCGCTAGAACTGATTCAATTTCTCAAATCACGTTCAAAATACAACTCACTACTCATACAAAAACACGATCTACACGTTTTGTACTTAATTGCCGAAAGGACAAATGTTCTCCGCTATACGTTGTACCACGGAGAACTGTTAAGTCCTTACTCCAACATATACAAAACAACAACAAGAACTGTTTTGCAGATTGCGACGTTTATCTGTACAATAATACAAAGCATAGGAAGCAGGGTTAAAATTCAAATTCTGAAAACTTTCAAATTACGTATGTGTAGTGCTTCTATAATTTTAACACTTTTGTTATCTGTAATTTCTTCTCTACAGAATCATCTATGTAACCATCTTTGGCTAAATCAGACTTCCAACGACCGTGCCGTTTTAAACATCTATCAGAAACGCCTAACGCGTTTGCCGCCGTGGTAGCGTCGCTAGCCCTCAATGAATGAGTGTCAAGTTTCAAATCCGGTGCAACCAACTGTAACTTTTTAACAATACATTCTTTAGCCCTAGTATAACTTAACCTTTTGTTCTTCTTGATAAGGGAAGAAACTCTCTTAGACCGAAATGCTGGCTTGAATAGGAAGTCTTCAGACTGAACGGACAAACCAGCGACTGCCATATATTTATGCAACATATTATACGGACAAGCTAATGAACTCCCTTTTGATATTAAAACCTCATTGCCATGCCTATACACATCCGTTTTGCTTTTTCTAATATTTAAAACAATGTGATCTGAATTGAATTTAACATCATCACAATGTAAATTACTAACTTCATCAAACCTAAGAAAACCTGCATAGGCTAAAGTTATCATGCATAAATCTCTTAAATCAACTACGTCCGTACAATCACCATATAAAGAACATAAATTCTGTAACATATCAGTCGTAATAATGTCCTTCTTTTGCCTTGGTCTGGAACTTATTCTCTTGGCTGTTTCCATTAACAATTTAACTATGTTACTATCTGTGGGATCTTCAAGATCATTCAGCTTATGAGCCCATTTAATTCCGTATACGGCTGACGTTATTACGTTATCTGACTTTCCTTGATCCAATAAGCTAGTAATGTACATGGCCACAAAAATCGAGCGTGAAGGCTTAGCCGTTAAACCATTTGAATAGCAGTATTTCTCAAACTGAACAAATGATTGGTTATATTTCTTAACTGTATTATGTGCTTTGGACTGAATAAAATACCCTGCCATATTAGACGCCACAGACTCCGTCGTCGCCTCAGAAACACCAGCCTCTTCCAATCTGCGTTTAAGAGTATTTTTCAAACCAACACCTGTAACAAAAGCACTCGTTAATATAAAAGCATAAAAATGTTACACTTTACGCAGCGACTGTACGTATTTTCAATAATTTTATGTTTTTATTTTAAACGAAACTGCGCTCGTATATGCAGAAAACGAAAGTTCCAATGCTTATTCAAACACTATATTCAGTGCAAGCATATTAAAAGGCAACGGATTTTTAGCAAATATTCCATGTTTATCTTTAACTGGTGTAACAACATTATACCTCGACAAATTAAAAACCTGCCTTATGAAACTGTTGAATGAACCGTCACCGTTCACCAAACACGCCCAGAATGGTGCACTTTTCCACAATGGAGCTATAAGAGTGCAGTTAGCGTTTTCCGAGACAATTTTTTCTAGACACTTACAAATTAACCGTGGAGGTGGAACCAACCAATTTAAATCGTATTACCAACTTTGCAAAAAAGCATCAACGGCGTCTGTGCCTGGAACCCACCAGCGAGAATTGAACCTTTTGCACTTTTTGCTAAGATGTGACGCAAACCTGTCCACTGTATATGGACCCCAAACTGAATCAAGATATTGAAAAATCTGACTATTTATCTCCCAATCGTCACTATCTTGGCAACAACTAAGATAATCAGCTCCTTCATTACCTTCTCTAGGAATCCACTCTGGACTTAAAACAATGCCTTCCTTTTCACATATGCTATTCAAATCTTTTGCAATAGCATGTATGTCAGACTTACGACTGCCATTCAGTAAAATTGATTTTATATTTTTATTGTCAGAATATACCTTGACAACAGAATTCTTCAAAACGCTAACATGTGTTTTAACTATTCTACTTACGGCCTCTGCTTCTCGCCAGGTAGAACTTTTCTGTCCTTCCTGGAAGCTCCATTCGCCTAAAACTTCGGATCCTTCTCTTAGTCACAACTTCATCTCTTTCTAAAACCCTGTCTCTTAGACAAACATTTGAAAACAACATGTTACTCTGATCATGAGCTACTATACCCACTTCCGGGGGTTCTGGGTCATTTTTTGCAGACAAAACTGTCTCTGCAGCACCCTGCTTACAAAATAAGCCAAAAGCCTCTTTACGGCACAAAAGGTCTTCTTCCGGAGACTCTTTACCCATTTCCGAGGGTATAACATGAAATAATCTATCTGTAACCAATGACCTTGCTTGAAACAAACAGAAAGGTTTTACGACCCTTCCAGGCACTGTTGCACTATCTGTTATGCAAGTATCTACTTCCTGTAGAAAAGAACCATCCCAACAATTAACACTGCTGACAGTGTTATTTTCTATATAGCCCCCATAACCAACAGCACTTGCATCTGCAAAGATATTGTACAAACAAAGCTGATCATCCTTTAAATGCTTACCTTTAGCATTTAGACTGCTGATGTTTTCTCTCCAGAACTCCAATTCCGATATTGCTTCAGTGGATACTATCACCGGAGCATTCCAGCTAGCCCTTGAGTTAATACAATTAAATAACTCCCTAGTTAAAAGCCTAACTTTGCTGCCGACAACACGTTGCAAAGAAATAACTTGACCTGCTACCGAAGCAATGGCTTTTACCGGCATTACTCTGTATCTATTATTTCTGATTTTATACAAAAGAGAATCAAGAGTTTTCTGTAACCTCTCTATTCTTTCCTCCGAAACAAACAGCATATTATTTTCCATGTCTATCAAATGCCCCAGCCAAGTAACTCTACGTGAAGGTACCCAGTTACACTTTTCATCTGCTAAAAGAAAACCAAAATCCCTAATTGTCTGCTTTACACACTCGCTATTTCGAACAGCTACATTGTAGTCGGTGTGACCCCCTATGCCGTCGTCTAAAAACATTACGCCTTTCTTACCCTTGGCTCTTAAGAAAGCAACCACAACTTTTAGCATTTTTGTGAATATATGCCCAGCCGTTCGGATACCGAATGGCAAAGAATTGAAAACGTAATAAGCTTTATCCCCGTTTTCTGTAACAGAAAACCCTAGATAGCACCTATGCTCAGAAAAAATGCTAATGTGATGATAAGCTCCTTTCAAATCTCCTTGTAAATAAAGATGAATTTTCTTCAAAAATTGCTTCTGCCACCCGTATATCTTCAAATTCAAATGTAAGCAAGGATTTATATGTCTACAGTCGAGAACCAATCTCGGTTTGCCTTTCCGGTTATATGCAACCGTGAGAGGATTAGCAACATGCGGAACTGCTGCCGAGCGAGATACTATACCTTTTTTCAAAAGACTCTGAATCTCACTTGAAACAAAGGACGGATTTTCCCTGGCTGATTTATTATTTTTCAGAACTACTCTATCTGGAATGTCTTTAAATGGTAATTTGTAACCATTTACAACAACACCCAAAATGAACAAACTGTCAGTAGCAAGCCGCCATTGCGAAATACGAGGGGCGTTCGGAAAGTTTTGCAAATGACGTAATTTCTCGGTAACCACAATACAGACAGAACTTCTGATTGCAAAAACACATAAAGCTATATTATGCAAAGAGAATTCTGCAAACAAGGTGCATTTTTTTAAAAAAGGACGCATTTTTAACTTCTTTGAAAGAGGTATACCCTAAAGACACTGCAGAATTTTACTTTAGTAGGCCGTAATTTATATATCAGCAGTCTTTGATATCTTTTTATCTTTGTTAGTTAAAGACAATGCCCAGACAATGTTTTTCTGTAAATATCGCGGAAATAAGTTTTAATCTGGCTTCCGTACAGGGCCGGGAATATGGATTATCCGTACTTTATGCTGTAGCAATTTCTCCATTTCTACTAAAATTTGATGATTTTGTAATGAAAACAAGTGTATTAGAATTCAAAATATTGTCGGCAAGAGCATTTACATGGGTCAACGAAAACCTGTCAACAAATTCAAATTTATGCCAAAAATGAAGCCTCTGCAAGCTTTCAAAAATGACGTTAACGTAAAATTCAATAACGTCATAAGAACTGCGCATTGCTTTGCAAGGAATAAATCGATAACAGTTGCCGCACTTCTAACTTTTGTATGGATATTATAGGCAACGATGGACAAGCAAATGACAAAGATTAATTTGGTATTTACAAGGATATTTGACTTGAATGCCTAACACTGAAAAGATTTTACATATAAAATTAGCCCAGTGGTATGACTGGGACCTATTAAAATGCGTTGTAACTCAATAAAGAAAAGTGTCTTTGTATAGTGTTTGGTATCATTGTAAAGACAAAATGTGGTGCTTTCAGTACATGCATAGCAGTTGTACCCAGCATGCTCCTAACCAAAGTCATGAGGTCATTTGCAAAACTTTTCGAACACCCCTCGTACACTCCTTAACCTTGCCAACAGGTGATTCTATCTGCGCAGGCTGATCACTGTCTACAACTGAAATACTATTCGCCAGTGCGCAAGATTTACTTTCAGATGGCTCTGTCTTACCTGGCAGAATTTCTACATAGTTGGAAACCGTCGGATCAATATTTATAGGCTGACTAGTCTTAGTCTCTATTATATTGAGAACTGTACTTATCTTATTATTAGAACTATTTGTTGCAGTACATTCTGAAGACCCCTTCAAATGACCTGGCTTCCCGCAGGCGAAACACAAACCAGGAGGTCTTTTCACAGACTGCGACGGAGGGACCGGCGTCTGCTCCACATTGGCTCTATATGTTTGCTTTCTGTAAGGCATACTTCTGGCACCTCTTGTCTTCTTTGCCCTCTCTGCCTTAAGTTTCCGATTAGCTCTTGCTTCTGCTTTGTAGATGCGCCGTTCGTCGTCCGAATCGCTAGCCAGGGGGTTAGCCTCATATTCATTCACAACTCTCCATCCAAGCTCTTGTGTGTCGGCCATTTTTACCAGCTTTTGTCTGTGTGCGATCATACTCTTCGCTGAAAATAAAACATTTAGTATGCACACTGTACGCGAGTCTTTTTTAAATTTAATTCTTAAAATTTTGTCATGATCATTAATATAATTATCCATTACCATTTTCAAATTTCTTGATATATAACGATGTGCATGTGTGCGCGCGTGCGCACACGCGTTCGTTCGTGGGTGCGTGCGTGCGTACGTGTATTCATAAGTGATTAATCTGGAATCGATATCATTTCGTGTAACCACGACTGACGCATATCTCATTTTAATATTACTATTCACCTCTTTGACATGTTATGCGGACATATTCACACTTTATTATTTTACGACAGGTAACACAGTTTCAATCAAATTACTGTAAGACAATAGCAACATTTTAACAACAAATGACTTTTCACATTTGTTGTCTTACCTGCTCTAAATATCAGCAGGTCCCCTCTTTATTTTATTTTTTTTTTTACAAAGAAATACAATTTTATGTATGTATGATCATTATATATGCTTCCGTAATAACTGAAAATCCATACACCTAATCAACAAAAGACAATTATTATTATCGTTATCATTATTATTATCATTACATAATTACCTTCCGCTATATGCTGGCGAGCTTCATCCAACTTAGCTGCGTCAATACTATTTGCGGCCTCTTCCAGTTTAAAATCAACTTTCGAATTATTCTTGAATTGTTCCTCATTACTCTTACGCTTGAATTTTTCGCCCGCAGACACAATGCTAGAAATTTTATTCAGCTGCGAAATATTAGAACTGCCACTTATCTTTTCAAAAAGTGTCCCGATTTCTTGCAACATCTCTTGTTTGTGAGTCTTCAAAGACGAATCAACCCTTTCTTGTACCAAGTTCTGCACATCTTCGGCTTCCATGGTGAACGATGTTGTCAGGTAGACAAACTCGCTAGAACTGATTCAATTTCTCAAATCACGTTCAAAATACAACTCACTACTCATACAAAACACGATCTACACGTTTTGTACTTAATTGCCGAAAGGACAAATGTTCTCCGCTATACGTTGTACCGCGGAGAACTGTTAATAGATCTAACATTCAAGCTAACTGCGCATTCTGTTTTCTATACTGGTGAATCCTCTTTTAAGCTACCGTAATGACCCCCAGCAGGGCCTGACAAATCAAAATTCGATCTACTTGTCCGGTACTACTACGAAATGCTGAATTTTTTCAGTTTTCCCTATATAGCGTAAGTATTTTTCTGGGCAAGTAACGAAAAATTTAACTTGTCCCGGGCAGCTGGACAATGGATTTGTCAGATCCTGCCCTAAATATTCGGACAGACAGATCTGCGCAAACAATGTACACCCAAATCAAAATGATCCTGAAGGAGCAGTTTAATCAGGGTCTACAATGTTTGCCATTCATTGAGCATCATTTGGATGCATTACCTTTTAAGAATTTTGAAACAATAATTGTCTGACTTTCGGGTGTGCAAAATTTTTGGGGTCATTACGGTATTCAAGAATTAGCATCAATGAATTACCAGTTTTTCCTAAAATGACTTTTATTTATCAAGTAAAATAAAATCCAAAACTGCACTTTTGGATGGACACACAGCGCCAAGTGCGTGCAACTATGGTTACGTACTGCTGGTACGCTGAGCCACTTGGGGAACATTGTTAGGAGAATCGAACAGAACAAAAACTGAACTGTGACATAATTATAGTTTGATTGGTAAAAAATGTTTATCAACCTTATAGCCCTTTTAAGTTATGGTGATGGATGGAGCCATTTATACTCAATAACTTCAGGACTGTGTATTCAATTTGTTTGCATGCCGTCAAAATGGCAAACAAGTAGCCCAAAGGTCAACAGTTGCTCACCTGAGAGACATTGTAAACCTATAGGAATATTTAAGATGCTCAAGGGCAGCTAATTCCACAGTCAGTGGTCCAATCAGGCTGAAAATTAAACTCATCCAAAACATTATGTATGCCCTCATTTAATATACCGTATGCAAGTTTAAAAAGTATCCGATCAAGAGCACAATAGACAGAGCTGTCAGCTTGTACTATAACCTTTCACCAGCAGCCAAATTTCATCTCACTGGACTTTCTGCAGAGGGATAACAGCATGATTCCTAATCTCTCAGGGAGTTTTATTACCCCTAACAAGTTTTTATCAAAACATTCCACTGCAGAGAACCTAGATAATCATCATTTAATATGTGTTAATGAGCTCTAGCCAAAATTTGAACTTGTTTAAGATATTATGCATTTCCTCATTACCTGCAAGTTTGAAAAGGATCGGATCAGTAGAAACCAAGAAAAAGTGGTGACATTGATTTTTTGGACGCTCAAAGGCAGGTAACTCCATAGTCAGTGGTGGGATCTAGCGGAAATTCAAACTAATCCAAGCTTTTATGCATATCCTTATTACCTGCAAGTATGAAAAGGATCCGATGAAAAATAGCGGAGAAAATGTGATGACTTTGTTTTCTCCATTATAACACTAAGGGATTTTTTTCAAACGCTCAAGGGCAGCTAACTCCGTAGTCTGTGCTCGAATCCGGCCAAATTTCGAACTCATCCAAGCTCTTATGTATGTCATCATTACCTGCAAGTATGATAAGCATCTAATTAAAAACAGTCGAGAAAACGAAATGATACCAATTTCCCCATTATAACCCTATGGGGGCTATCTGTTGCCATGGAAACCAGAGTTCTGAGCTGATCTGCACCAAAACCTAATGCAGCCTTTCCCCCACCCCAATGATGCCTCAGATAAAATTGATTGCGATCGGCCCACTGGTCTCTGAGATATTTGTTTGAAAGTGTTGACGCACCCACGTAAGCACGCACAGACGACGGCTTGACTCCCATCCTATAAGCTCACCTCTGAGCCTCAGCTCAGGTGAGCTAAAAATTTACTACCCTTGCTCTAGGACAAAGCAGATTTCTGCGGTGAAAATCAACAGAGGGTAGCACGATATTCCCAGATTTATTAGATTTGTTGTAGGAAAAGAATAGAGCAAGTTTCAAGGTCTGAGGCCTTTTTATAAGGGACGAGTTATTTATTATCAGGTGGGGGGGTACATTAATTGAACATTCAACGACAGATTTCTAGATGGCCATAAGCAAAAGCAAGTGCAAAAATATGCTGACAAAATTTAAAGACCATTAATCTGCATGATTTAACAACCTGTCAGAGTAAGAAAATGTTCTTTGTGTTTCATACAGGTTTGATTGAAGACAGTCTGACATAAAATGTGAAATATGGTGTGTGTGTGTGTGAAGGGTAGCTGGGGATGGTGGTGGGCGAGGGAGTGGGGTTCATAAACTTTTTTGTCACCTATCTGGGGGGTCGGAAAAAAATTTCGGTGAGACTGGGGGTGCTGAAAAATTTTGATGACTCATATCAGTCATATGGAAATGTACCCAGCCCCCCTCCCCCCCCCCCCCCCCCCCACAAACAAACACTGATAATAAATGACTTGTCCCTAAAAAGCGAGATATTGGGCTGACCTTGAAAACTTTATTGTGGTACTGTAGGTCACAGTACGTGACCTGACACAACGTCAGGGGTAACTGGAGTGGTAAAGTGCATTCACTGATAGAATTTTAAAGGTCTGGAGCCTAAGAAAAGCGAGATATGGGGCTGACCTCCAAAACTAAAAAAGCGGTACAGGGTACTTTTTCAAAGAAAATAGTCACAGTGACCTAGTTGCGTCGGTATGTGACCTGGAGTAGTAAGGTGCATTTTGGGCCTATGAAAGGCGAGATATAGGGCTGACCTCGAAGACTAAAAATGTGGTACTTATTATGTCACAGAGACCTAGTTGTGTTGGGGGTGACTTGTGTGATAGGGTGCAAGCACTGAAGAATTTCAAAGGTCTGGGGCTTATGAAAAGTGAGATTTTGGAGCTGACCTAAAAACTAAAAATGTGGTACTATTAAGCGAAAGTAGGGCACAGTGACCTAGTTTTGTGAAAGCCAATCAGAACTTTTTGTTGTAAGGTAGCGATTAAGTTTTAAGGTGCTAAGGTCTTTAAAATCAAGGTAGTGTTGTAAAGAGAGACGGACCCACAAACAGGTGAATGCGCCAACCTCATATCTAAAGGAAGCTGTCGTTCTCACTGGCTGCAAGCAGCTTGACTAAAAACATGCAGATCATTAATTTCTATACTTGCTGAAAATATCAAACAAGAATTCCGCGGAATGCTATGTCGCACCTGCTGTGTGCCTTCACATGAAGAACTCAATTATTATACCAAGTGCTTCTGGAGAAAAGAGAAAAACTTGATTTTATTGGTTTTGCTATTTTTAGTAACGGCGACCATCTTGGATTCTCGACCGCCTGATTTTAACTATGCAGAAGCCCTATTGTCTGATCATGTTGCATGTGAAATTTGGGAAACATGGATGCAGTGATTTTAGAGAATAAGTCATTTGAATGGACTTAAATGCTAGGGTCAACGTAAATTATTCTAGGGTCGACATAAGGTCACTGTGACCTAATTCCTCTGTAAATTTTTTTCATTTTAATAATTCTGAATACCAAGGACACACTTATGCTTCACACAAAATTTCAGCCAAATATATTATACCAAGTGCTTCTGGAGAAAAAGCTGATTTTATTGGTTTTGCTATTTTTAGTAACAGCAGCCATCTTGGGTTCCTGAACAGTCTGAATTTTACCATTCTGAAGCCCTACTGTCTGATCATGCTGCATGTGAAGTTTGAGAACTATGGATGCAATAGTTTCAGAGAATAAGTCATTTGAATGGACTTAAAATGCTAGGGTTGATGTAAATTATTCTAGGGTCGACATAAGGTCACTGTGACCTACATGTAATTCAGTTTTATAGATTTTTTTCGTTTTGATAATTCTGAATACCAAGGTCACACTTATGCTTCATACATAATTTCAGCCAAATATACCAAACGGTTCTGGAGAAAACATTGATTTTTTATTGGTTTTGCTATATTTTTTGTAATAGCAGCCATCTTGGATTCTAGACCCGCCTGAATTTTACCATTCTGAAGCCCTGCTGTCTGATCATGCTGCATTTGAAATTTGAGAACCATGGATGCATGGTTTTAGAGAATAAATCTTTTGAATGGACTAAAATGCTAGGATCGATGTAAATTGTGAACGGACGGACGGACGGAAAACCGGACGCCTATATCGCTACTTGCTAAAGCAGCTGCGAATATAATATACCGAATACTGATAAGTTTGCATTGACGCAAATACTGTTTGGATAATTTTGATTGATAATTGCACCCCTTATGTCTGAAAAATTGAGGGATGTAAGTAACTCCCAAAAATATTCTAGATTTGGAAAGCCCAGCACTCTTTAAATAATATTGCCATGGATATAAAATGCCAAAGACAACATTTATTCACCTGATACAAGAGATATTCCATCTACTGGCGCTTGAACAACAAATGTTGTGAAAATACTCCTATGTATTCTATAATATACCCTATGGTCAGGATTGCTGCAAACGCTTTGCAATTTTTGAACGATTCATATCACAATTAATATTCAACACCAAAATTTAATACTCAGCCGTTTGTTAGGACTGATGCTCATATGTGTCTCTGCATCCAATAATTACGAGGAAATGGTGCTGGCTAGGAGAAAATACGATCTTTTATCAACAATATTCATCTCTTCCTGAAATCCAACAGCTGTCCATTTCCGGATAAGCTTGGTCCCCGGCTTCCGGTGGGTAAAATACAGTACCCTCCCAATGCATGCGACGGAATTTGGCGAGAGCGAAGGTAGTAGGCTAATAAAGGGTATCATCGTTGAATACGTTAAAACAATCAGAAGACAGAAGCTGTAAAATATATAATTTATATAATGGTAATGCCTAAATAAATATTCAACTTGAGAAAAAGCTGTAGAACCAGTAGAGCCCTAAAAACAACTAATAGAAAGAATCGAATAGAATATTACAACAACAACAACACGACTACTTGAGTACTGTTCTTTACCCAAAAAGAACTTGCAAATAAGATGGGGTACCAGACAGCCGGATATGGCTACCCCATTGATTTCAGGAAAAAATGAATTATAAAAGATCGTATTTTCTTCTAGCCAGCGCCGTTTACTTGTAATTATCGGATGCAGTGACACATAAGCAGGTAAGAGCATCAGTCTTAACAAACGACTGAGTGTTAAATTTTGGCGTTGATTATTAATTGTGATATGAATCGTTCAAAACTTGCCAAGTGTTTGCGGCGATCCAGACCATAGGGTATATTTAAGAAATAAATCAGCTCTAGACGTGAATTGTTGAGTAATAATTCACTGTTTGGAGGTCAGTTGTAAAGTAGATCATATCACGAGCGTGGAGCGCGAGTGATACATCTACTTTAAACTGACCGTTAATTTCATTGGTTAAAAAACTTCAAAGCGTTTTTGATATTTTAGATCATTCCTGAGCGTTTTTCGTTTCAAGAAACGCTTAATTGATTGGTTGATTCAGAAACGGCGTTTAAAACGACAATTAAACGCATCGTTTGACGGGTGTTTTGCTGGCATTTTGCAAGGGTTTTCGTTGCAAAGAAAAAAGGTGTCTATACTGTAAGAGGTCATGATCATCCCAGGGTCATCATCATGTCAGTCTTGTAGTACTACAGCCCCAAATGCTACGTATCATATTTCAAGGCGATTGGCCCAGTGGTTTTGGAGAGAACGATTTTTAAAGTCTTTTGTACAATATATGGGCATGGCGGCCATCTTGGTCATGTGACCTGAGCCAAATATATAAACTTCCTGAAGGGCAAGGTCACCCCAGGGCCAGCATTTATATAATCTTTGTAGTACTAGATTCCAAAACACTATATACCAAGTTTCAAAGCAATCCACCCATTGGGTCTGGAGAAGGAGATCGATTAAAGTTTCTTAACAAATATGCCTGGTCTTTCTTTCTCACATCCCACACAGGATTTATATGAATGCCATTAAACGACCTTGACCTCTTGAATCCATAGGGATTGAAGTTGTTTGCATCTTAGAGTCTAGTACCAACAGAAAATGCACTTTTTAAGTGTTTCCCATTCAAAAATATATGGGACCAAATTTGACCTTGCTCTAAAATAGGTCAAAAGTCAGCCCACGATCATGATTTATATTATCTTTATAGTACTAGAATCCGAAATGCTACATACCAAGTTTCAAGGCAATCGACTCATTGGTTATTGAGAATATGTTTAAAGCTTTTCACTGTATAAGGGCATGTCGGCCATCTTGGCCATGTGACCTGGACCGAATATGACATTAATTGAAATCGGCCTAGTAGTTTCAGAGGAGAAGTCCTTTGAAAACGTTGAAAGACGACGGACGAGTGACCTTTGACCAAAGTCACAAAATGACCTTGACCTCTAGACTTCATAGGAGTTGTAGTCGACTGCATTTCCTTATCACAGAGCACAATAGCAACAGAAAAATGCAATTTTCAGGTTTTCATATTGAAAAGCCTAAGGGACAAATTTTGACGTTGACATAAAATAGGTCGGGGTCAACCCGGGGTCATCATTAATGTGAGCTTAGTAGAACTAGAGTCCCAATCGTTACATACTAAGTTTCAAGGCGATTGGCCTAGTGGTTCTGTAGAAAAATATTTTCAAAGTTTTTTTAACAATATATGGCCATGGCGGCCATCTTGGTCATATGACTGAACCAAATATATAAACTTTATATCCCCTTTGCGTGAAGGCTGCATACGAAATAGACCTGGTAGTTTCAGAGGAGAAGTACTTTGAAAATGTCGACGGACGCCGGAGGCTACCATCCAAAAAGACCAGAAAATATAAAACAAAACGGTGAAAATTGTTTTTTTTTTCTTACCCAAATGTTTTATAGCTCTTTGGGTTATTTAGACGGTATAATGGGTTGAATGCCCCGCCATTATTTCTATTAGGTATTCGTCTACCTTAAACTGACTTTTGAACCCTGGTTGTGACCTTGACTTGAGCATGGAACCGGAGTCTTGCACATGATACATTCTCATTTTGCTATACTTTTCTGTGATATTTAAATGCACTTCGGAAGTTTAAGAGGATTCATGGAGACTTAATTCAACCAATAAGCAAAACTCCGTTGTGTCCTTGACTCTGGGTGTGGTAATTTAAATGTCGCAACTGACATAACTTATCATTACACTTTTCTTTTCCTTAAGTTACCATTTTATTTTGCTTTATCTTTCAGTGAAATTTGACGAAATTTTCTTCGACAGTTTTGGGTCAGTTCACAGACATAATTTGACCTCTGAGCACTGACTGTGATCCTGACCTTGGGCAACAGATCAGTAATTTGTGACATATCATCCCAATTATTTTTTGCCTTTTCACAAAGTTAAGTTTGCTTCAGTAGTTTTGGGGATAGGGTTTGGGATCTGATTCAGTCAGTTCCTGAAGTATAGTTACTCTTTAAATTTAAGTCATTGAAGATCAATGAGTTGACCTTTGACCATTGGCTATGACCTTGACCTTGGGTGTGGGAACCCATGTACTGTGCAAGGTACAGCTTCTCATTAGGCCTTATCTTTCTGTAAAATATGCTTTGGTACTTTTCTGAGTAAATGACGAGACATTATTTGACCTCTGACCCCAGAGTGTGACCTTCAACTTGGATTTGGGATCATGAATACTGTTTGTGGCATACCTTCTCACTATTATTTACCTTTCTGTAAAGTCTGATAAAATTCGCTTCAGCAGCTTTTAAGTTATCAAGACTTGAAACTGTGAGCACTGATGGTGACCTTGACCTTGAACGTGGTAACCCAAAATTTATGTGACACACCTTTTTATTATGCTTTATCTTTCTGTGAAGTTTCATTAAATTTGCTTTTACAGTAAAGACATTGTTTTTCTTTGCCGTTTTCGCGTTTGGGGAGTGTTTATGCGACGTTGCTGAGCCGTTTGATATACGGTGTTTTGGCGTTTTCGTTTTCGCCGTTTTGTTTCGTTTTCGTTTAGAAACAGCGTTTGTGTCACTAACCAATCAAAAGCCGTAACTTAACCTGCAGAAAACATCGTTTGCGCTAATTTTTAAAACGAAAACGACGTTTGCAGAAACGCCGTTTCGTCAACAGCCAATCGGATTAGATATTGTTATATGAGCTAATCGAGCACAGCCTGCTTTCGAAATCCTGTATTTTCGCGCTACCCTGTCATAGCAGGCTATATTTTATTTTTTCCTTAAACCTTTACATCACGGAAATAAAAATCAACTACACCTTGCTTTTATGACTGCATTATTATAATAATTTTTTGTTTTGTTTTGTTTTATGTTGTGCAATCAACTCGCACTGTCAAGGTTTCGACCACGCCAATGATGCAACTGCATTTTTTGTCCTCAGTCGATGTTTTTCTTCATATTTTAACAAATACACATGCGCAGATTAATTGTATCAGGCATATGCATCCCATAAATTAGCAACACGCTGATTCCGTTTACTTAACCGATACATGTACCTATATCCATGAAATAGGATTATTTTTTTCGTTCACAACAGTCTCAGTGAAGAAAACAGAGGAGTCCAGTCCAGTGTCAGATATATGCACCCCTAATTAGCAACACGCTGTTTCCGTTTACCCACCTGATACATATACCTATTTCAATGAAATAAGATGTTTTGGTTTTTTTGGTTTTTTTTTTTTCGATTACAAGTCTTGGAGAAGAAAAATCAGATGAGTACAGGAGACCCAGCAGACACATGACGTTGAAATGACGTCGTACTGACGTTAATGCGACGTTGTGACGTCGCAACGACGTCAGTTCAACGTCATTCCGACGACATGTGCCCCTGGGGAGCTTTCCCCGAAGTACTCTCTGAGCCAGATTTGTCAGTATTTTTTTTTTCATTTTATTCTTATTTGTTTTTATTCCTGAACCTGATTCTTACCACACTCTTCCGTCTTTGAGAGCACATCCCAAGGCCATTCTCATCACTACTGTGGTACTTAACAATCAGTTTAGCAGTACTAAGTGCACATACTTCCACTAGTAATTGACAATTTCCCTTAAATCAGCAGCACAAGAAACGAAAGTATGTGGCCTGCCAGGGTATCAAACCCGGGACCTCTGGCTCATGAGTCAGACGCACTAATACCGACTGTGCTATGCAGCGATGCTTTTTGGTTTAAACGGTAGTTGATTCAAGGCATTGAAACATTATATGAGCTGCGACACCACAGAACAACAAAAAGTAAGTGCGCTTGGCGAAGACTCTGGTCAGTCTGGACATCCGCCCAGTCTGATTATAGGTTTCGCTGTGTGCTTAAAGGGTAGCTAAGGGCCAAAGCTAGCTTTATGCAGACAGCAAAGACTCTGACCAGATTGGTCGGATGCAAGGCTGATCTGAGTTCTCGTGGCACACATACCACTTTGTCGTGTCGTGGCTCATATATACATAAATACATTTAATATAGGATCAGATGATAAGCTATGCTTTTTAATAAGTTCATATTCTTCATTTTAAGTAGGACAGTCAGTGGGAAAAGTCATTCATTGTTTGCTTTATTTTTCAACAATAAGTTCTGCATTCATTTAGGAGCCTAATAGCTCAGTGGGATATGTACTTGCCTGCTAAGCGAGCAATCCGGGTTCGATTCCTTCTGGGAATGGATATCTTTTCTACCATAAAGAGGGTTCTGAATTGCACAAGGCATTCATTATCACCCTCCCATTGTCCTGAAATACTTTTGAAAAGGATGTAAAATGGCAAGTCATCCAACCTTCTTCTTAACTGATTTCCTCCCAACATTTAATGAGAGGGGGTAGTGTGATGGTTTATGAGCAAGTCTGCTTATCACCGGCTGCCCTAGTCAAATGGTTTGGGAATCTCGGTTATGGTTCAGAATGTCCAGGGTTTGAATCCCGGTTGGGCCATCCATTAATTGGAAATTTCTTTTAACCCATCGATAACAGGTACCCTTTTTTATTCAGGGAAGGATAACATAGGGAAAGGCGAGGGATGCCTTAGATACACTGTCGGCCACTGCCAGTGCTGCCACTTGGCTTTGGCTTGAGCGACTGCTACTCCTGTCTTTCAAATGAGACTACATTTAACTGTGGTCTCCTTTAAGCTGTGTTGCTGAGATTAACCTGTAAATCTAAAAGTGCTCACTCAACATTTAAAGCATAACTCATTCATTTGTAACTCCAAACAAGTGCAACTGTTTAGATTTATTATTTTGTTGACCACTATTAAAAACAAGAATTCCGCAGACTGCTCTGTCTCGCCTTTCTGCTCAGTGTCACAAAACAGAGCTAAACTCGAAAACGCGACAACTTTTACACCACCATTGCTGGAGAAGCAACAGCTACGTCTCACTTTCTGCTAGTCGCATGCATTTACGCAATAATCATGATTGTGTTTTGGTTGGTTGGTTGATTTGATGCTTAACGTCCACGGTAAACAACTAAGGTCATGTCGGGACGGTCAGTTAACCTAACCAAACTATTCCTGGGCAGGCTTAGACCTCCTCAGCGGTTAACCAGTACTAAGTGCACATACTTTCGCCAGTAACTGACAACTGCCCTTCTTGAATCAGCGGAAGGAGAAACGAAAGTATGTGGCCAGACCGGGATTCGAACCCAGGACCTCTGACTTACGAGTCAGGTGCCCTACCGATTGCGCTACCCGGCCCGGCTTGTGTTTTTGTGTTTTTTTTTCTTTGCAAAATTTTACACCCAGTGGTTCTGGAGAAGAAGTTGATATGTTGTTTTTGCTATTTTTAGAAATGGCGGCCATCCTGGAATTTTAACCTGGCCCAATTTTACAATTCTAAAACCCTGGAGTCAGGTCATGCTCCATGTGAAATTTTAGAACCATGGGACCAGTAGTTTTACATAATAAGATGTTTGAAATTTTGTTTTTTGGTGTTGACGGACGACGCACGACGGACGCATTGGTATGACAATAGCTAACTATGGCCCTTCGGGCCAGGTGAGCTAAAAACATGTTAATTTATTTTTCATACTGATCATGTGTATAAAGTTTCCTGTTCTATCTCTTACAGTTCTTGACATTACAGATGGGAAGCAGACAGACAGATGGACAGACAGATGGACAGGCCCAAACCAATATGCCCCCACAGTTGTGGGGCATAATAATGAAGCTATGATACAATGCATATATACAAGAGGGAATCAATGCACACAGTTGCTAGTATATCAATGGATAAAACATACACATGTAGTTAAGTCACAAAACATTTAAGGCGAATGGGTACACTCTCAGGGGCAGCAACTCTGCCATTTTTATTTATGCCTACTTTCTAAATATGGGTCAACTCTTTAAGTGAAAAAAATTGTTTCCCTAAGAGCAAATTAAATTCTTTCTCAGAAGGCTCCATTTTTCAAAAAAAAACTTCATCTCGGGGAGCAAACAGGAAGTCACTCAAGTTGTTCCCCTTTGTAAAAATAAACAAAAAACATGAGCGAAGCAAACAGAAATTCACTAATGTTGTTTCCCTTTGGTGGAAAATCATGAGGGAAGCAAACAGGAAGTCCAAACAGGAAGTCACTTAAATTGTTCCCCTTGTTAAAATAAATGAAAACATAAAAATGTACCCATACAAGTTGTAATTTCATATTTGAAAACAACTCTAACAGCACCATAAGCGGAGCAACATACGCCCATTTCTGAGTGAGTTTCAGTCCCTGTCAGTACCTTGGACAAATCTCTAGCCCTGACAATCAGCCACAGGCAGGTACATATATGTTCACAATAACAGTCTGTAAATACTAATCACAGGGATGTTACTTCAAAATTACGAAAGGTGAAGCAACCGTTCCCATACGCAACACACAGTATTAAGCTCTTGCACATTGTTATACATCAAGATATCCAAAACACTTACCTAGAAATGAAAATAAATTAAATAGTCTAAGAGATAATGATAGGGACTTAGCGCTGTAAGTACTAGGGAGCAAGTCCGAGCAACCATTCCCATATGACATACACCATTTAACCTCAGCTACACTGCTATATAGAGTTACATCAAGATATTCCAAACAATAGGGTTCTCACAAACATAGGCTTAGAAATACTAATGAAAGGGATGTAACCCCCCCCCCCAAATAAGGGAAGCAATTATTTTTGTGGAAGCCATACTGTCTCAACCTAATACACATTGCTATAAAAGTTTGTCAAGATTATCCATACTGTTACCAAGTTATGGCTTGCACTAGAACAGCCTTAGTTAATCCATAACTCCAAAACTAGGGAAGGGGGAGCTATTAATTTTATAAAAGGCACATTGCCTCAACATAATACACATTGCTGTAAATTTTCATCAAGCTTTCCACACAGTTGCCTATTTATGGCTTGCCCAAAAACAGCCTTAGAAATTAATCAAAGTAAGGCAACTCCAAAAATGAATAAGGGTATGCAATCCAGTGTTCTCCCCAGAAATTTCAAAAGTCATGTTGCTTTTAGCACAAAAATCAGATTTTGACTTGTTGATCATTTTTTAAAATCCTTAATATTGCAATGTTTTGTCAAAATTAGCCTAAATTTTCATTATAAATAATTTATAAATGATCCTTTTAAAATGTATTTAAAACAACTTTAGTGGCTCAGAAATGAAAATAACAGCACTTTAATAAATTTTCATCAGAAATTAAGGCACGTTGCATAGGTAATCTGAAGAAGAAGGCATGTTGCAAACAACATGCCTTAATGGTCTGGGGAGATCCCTGCAATCATTCTTATATGTGACATACTATGTCAACGTAGTATAAATTGCTATTAAGTTTCATCATGATACTCCAAAGGTTTACCTGTAGTCTAAATAAATAATCAAAGAGACAACTCCAAAACTAAGTAAAGGGGAGCAACCATTCTTGTATGAGACACTGTCTGAACCTCAATATACGCCCGTTTTTGATTGTTTGTACCGTTTCATCCGTGTCTACATTGCTATTAAGTTTATCAAGATATTCCAAACATTAGGGTTCTCAAAAGAAAAGCCTTAAACAGTAATCAAAGAGATGTAACTCTACAAAGAAAATAAGGAAGGTGCAGCAATTTTTCTTAATTAGACATACTGTCTCGACCTAATACACATTGCTATAAAGTTTCGTCAAGATATTCCATACCATTACCTAGAAATGACTTGCCGAAGAATAGTCATTGAAATTAATCAAACGGATGTAACTCAATAAATAAGGAAGGGGGAGCAATAATTCTTATATAAGATACACAGCCTCGACCTAATACACACTGCTATAGATTTTAATCAAGATATTATATTCTATATGGCTGCCTACATTCAGCTTGCACATGAATAGCCTTAGAAAATATTCCAAGGGAGGTTACTCCAAAAATAAGTAAGGGGATGCCATTGTTCTTATACGGGGCATATTATGTAAACCTAATATACATTACTATTATGTTTCATCACAATAGTCCTAGGGGTTAGTTAGATATGAGGTACAAAAATATAGTCTAACAAAATAATCAAAGGGAGGTAATTCAAAAATTAAGTAAAGGGGAGTAACCGTTCTCATATGAGACATTTTGTCATAACCACATATACATTGTTCTAAAGTTTCATCATGATATTCCAGAGAGTAACCAAGTTATGGAATGCTACAGAATTGCCATACAAACTGCCACAGAGGAGTTTTTTCAAACGGCTGTAACTCCGCTAAAAATCATTGGAGCAAAATTTTCATATAATATGCGCTACTCAACATCAAAGTCTTACTATTCACAAAGTTTCAGCTTAATTGGATGCAAACTATAGGAGGAGTTATCCGGAAAGGAACACCCCAAAAAATCTAAATAAAGGGCTGGTTCTCCGTTAAAAATCATTGGAGTGTAACCTCGAAACAATATGCGCTGGTCCACCTCATAGTCTTACTATATACCAAGTTTCAGCTCGATTGGATGTAAACTGTAGGAGGATTTATCCGGAAACGAAAAAGTTTACGACGGACGGACGCCAGCGCAATCACATAATATGTCCCGTTTTTCAAATGGGCGTATAACAAAAAGTTAACCCGGACAGAGGGACGGACCCCAGTGCCATAATGTAATATGTCCCGTTTTTTCCAGTGAGCATGCATAAGAATCAACATAAAATATACAGGTAAAGTTTAACACAAGTATAAGAACTAGTGTAATTTTGGTAATCAAAAGCTAGATGTTTTAAAGACTAACATGTGCACCTGTATTTGTTTCTCAAATCATTTGATTTAGTGTGAGATGGCCTTTTTGTGCTGATGTGCCATGAAACTCATAATCATATCACTCACTCACATAAATGAATTAAGGTGAATGGGTACACTCTCAGGGGAAGCGACTCTGCCATTTTCATTTCGTTTCCTTTCTGAATGGGAGTCAACTCTCTGTAGGCAAGAATTAGCTTCCCTAGGAGCAAATTCTTCTCTAAAAGTAGACTACAATTTGAAAGGCCATCATCTCAGGAAGAAAACAAGTAATCAAGTTGTTCACTTTAAAAGCAAGAGGGCCCACTCACCTGAGCAAAAAGGTCAAAGGTCAAACTAGGTTCATAATTTGAACAAACCTGACAGTTTGCAACAATTTCCAAATGGTTCTGAAGATGAAGATTTTTTAACATTTTTCTATGTATTGCTATGGTTCCAACCCTGGACCCCCAAGAGCTAGGCTATTTTGGACCCTGGAGCCATCATTTGAATAATCTTGGTAAAGGACCACTAGGCGATGCAAAAAGCTAAATTTCAAGCCTCTGAACCAAGTGATTCTAAAGAAGAAAATTTTTGAATATTTTTCTACGTATTTGTATGGTTCAAACCCAGGGCCCCCTGATGCGGGGTCATTTTTGACCCTGGCGCCATCATTTGAACAAACTTGGTAAGGGACCACAAGGCAATGCAACATTCCAAATTTCAAGCATCTGCACTACGGGGTTCTAGAGAAGACGGTTTTTAAGTACATTTTAATTTCGAACCCATGAGGCCCCGCCCCAGAGCCATTTTGGATCCCAGGGCCACCATTTACACATACTTTGTAGGTGTCCACCAGGCAATGCATGATACCAAAATTCAAGCATCTGAGCCAAGTGGTTCTGAAGAAGAAGAAGGTTTTTGAATAGTTTTCTATGTATTTCTATGGCTCAAACTCAGGAATCCCTGCCGCAGGGCCATTTTGGACCCTGGGGCCATCATTTGAACAAACGTGATAAAGGACTACAAGGCAATGTATCATAGCAATTTTCAAGCATCTCAGCTAAATGGTTCTGAAGAGGATTTTTTGATATTTTCTATGTATTTCTATGGTTCAAACCCAGGCTCCCCTTTGGAGGGGCCATTTTAGACCCTGGGGCCTGGGGTCATCATTTGAACAAACTTGGTAAAAGACTACTAAGCGAAGCAACATTACAAATTTCAAGCATCTGAGCCAAGTGGTTCTGACGAAGAAGTTATTTTAATATTTTTCTATGTATTTCTATGGTTCAAACCTAGGACTCCCTGCCGCGGGGCCACCATTTGAACAAACTTTGTAAAGGACTACTAGGCAATGCATCATACCAAATTTCAAGCATCCCAGCCTTATGGTTCAGAAGTAGAAGATTTTTTAATATTTTTATTTGCATTTCTATGGTTCAAACCTTGGACTCCATGCCAAGGGACCATTTTGGACCCTGGGGCCATCATTTGAACAAACTAGGTAAAAGACTATTAGGCGCTGCTTCATACCAAACTAGGTAAAAGACTACTGAGCGAAGCAACATACCAAATTTCAAGCATCTGAGCCTTGCAGTTCTGAAGAAGAGTTTTGAATGTTTTTCTATGTATTTCTATGGTTCAAACCTGGGACTCCCTGCCCCGGGGCCATTTGGACCCTGAGGCCACCATTTGAACAAACTTGGTAGAGGACCACTAGGCAATGTTACATACCCAATTTCAAGCATCTGAGCCAGTCAGTTCTAGAGAAGAAGATTTTTAAGTATTTTTTAGTTTCAAACCCAACACCCCCTGCCCCAGGGTCATTTTGGACCGTGGGGCCACCATTTGAACAAACTTGGTAGAGGACCATTAGACAATCATACATACCAAATTTCAAGTATCTGAGCCAAGCAGTTCTGGAGAAGAAGATTTTTAGGTATTTTTTAGTTTCGAACCCAAGACCCCCTGCCCCAGGGACATTTTGGGCCCTGGGGCCACCATTTGAACAAATTAGGTAGAGGTCCACTAGACAATGCTTCATACCAAATATCAAAGCCCTAGACCTAGCGGTTTTAGAGAAGATGTCATTTATAGCAAATTGTTGACGACGGACGACGCACGGCGGACACTTGGTAATCACGTTAGCCCACCCTTAGCCTTTAGGCTCAGGTGAGCTAAAATTGGTGGAGAAATGAAAGAAGCCAACAGGAAGTAACTTTAGTTGTTTCCCATTGTAAAAATGGTGGAAAACATGAGGGAAGCATATAGGAAGTCACATAAGTTGTTCACCTTTGTAAGAAAGACAGGAAACAAAAGGTTGTACCCATACATTCTTAATTTGAAACTAGAAAATGGTGTCTGTAAGATACGAAGGATGCCCATGTGCAATGCCTGTCACAAGGGAGAGTACATCTTTTAATTGTCTTATTATCAACAAACATTATCACAAATAACTTTCCTGCTTTCCTGAAGTTCAAAACTCTGATGAAAAGATCGGAAACTAAAAGTTAAGGAACTTACTCTTTGAATTATTAGAATTTTGAAAAACTGATGACCTTCCACTCCTGAAGTTTGAATCCAGTTACACCTTGTCTTCAAGTATGATGTGAAATACCGCAAGACCTCTATATATTGGGACAGTTCGGTCTGAGCAAATAGTGCAAACCCAGATCAGACTGCTTCTTGAGGAGCAGTCTGATCAGGGTTAACACTATTTGCCATCCCATTTGCATTTTGGACACATTAATACTGCACTGTAAAACCAATCTGTTCCAATTTTAGGTCAATTATGGTAATTATTTTTGGTGTCCCAATATTTAGAATTTTTACCGTAGTAAATTGGTACTAAACAGGGCATACATTAGCTTTTCAACAAAAAAAAATCGTTATTTTCAGCACTTTTCCACATTTTTTTACTCTTGTACTTTTTCTAGCCTTAGGTTTATGCTTGAGAAATGAAATTCCATCCTTGTAGGTCTGAACTCCTATACTAGCTGCTGTCAGAGTCATGTTCTGTTGAGAGACCAGCTCATGTGTACTAGCTTTCCTTTTCTTCATAAAGGCACAAACCTGCAAAGAATAATAATACTAGATCTAACCTTCAAGCTAACTGCACATTCTGTTTTCTATGCCGGTGAATCCTCGTTTAAGCCACGGTAATGACCCTAAGCAGGGCCTGACAAATCAAAATTTGATCTATTTGTCCGGTACTGCTACAAAACGCTGAAACTTTTCAGTTTTCCCTATATAGCGTAAGTATTTTTCTTGGCAAGTAAGGAAAACTGTAACTTGTCCCGGACAACCGGACAATGGATTTGTCAGGCACTACCCTAAATATTCGGACAGACAGATCCGTGCAAACAATGTAGACCCAAATCAGTGATCCTGAAGGAGCAGTTTAATCAGTGTCTACAATGTTTGCCATTCATTGAGCATCATTTGGATGAATTAATGTGTGTTAAATCCACTTTTTAAGAATTTTGAAACAATAATTGTCTGACTTTCGGGTGTCCAAAATTTTTGGTGTCATTACGGTATTAAAGAATTAGCATGAATGAATTACCAATTTTTCCTAAAATGACTTTTATTTATCAAGTAAAATAAAATCCAAAACTGCACTTTTGGATGGACACACGGCGCCAAGTGCGTGCACTATGGTTACGTACTGCTGGTACGCTGAGCCACTTGGGGAATGATTTTAGGAGAATCGAACAGAACAAAACTGACCTGTGACATGATTATAGTTTGATTGGTTAAAAAATGTTTATCAACCTTATAGCCCTTTTAAGTTATGGTGATGGATGGAGCCATTTATACTCAATAACTTCAGGACTGTGTATTTGATTTGTTTGCATGCCGTCAAAATGGCAAAAAACTGACTACCCTTGCTCGAGGACAAAGCAGATTTCTGCGGTGAAAATGAAAAGAAGGTTGCACGATATTCCCAGATTTTTTATATTTGTCGTAGGAAAAGAATAAAGCAAGTTTAAATTAGTGGTTTATTAGTTATCACTGAAACACGATTTTGCAAAACAAGTCGACCTCTGACCTAATGTGGCCTTGTCACGATTTTGAAACACAAGTTAACCTCTGACCCAATTGTGGCCTTGACATTAGGTGTAGCGACCTACCTCTTGTGCGAGACAACCTTCTTATCGTGCTGTATGTTTGTGTAAAGTTTCATTAGATTTACTTTAATTGTTTTAAAGTTCCTTCGGGGGAGGAGGGGGGGGATTAAAATAGACAAACACAAGGATGAAAATGAGATATAAGCCCGATTTTTATTCCTACCATACACCACAACTCATCTCCGTATATCCATTACCGAGTCCCAAAATTTTAGTTCATACTGTAACCGAGAGTAGGTGGATGGACAGACGTAAAACATTGAAACACAGCGAAAATTTTCTGCAGGCATAATTACAAAATATATTAATCTCGACCCTAGACTAATCAGCAGAGATAGTAGAATGGTGCTAAGATGCTGTGAAACCATTCAGCATATGGGGGTCTACGCTTGGACGTCAACTAGTGTTTTGTTTTGTTCCGAAAGCAAATTTAGTTGGAGATGCGCGTGTCTGCGATATCACCAAATGCAAAACAAAGTTTAATGAGATGATTGTCATGCAGTGTTTTGAATCGAAGCTCAACCATTCTGAAAAAGGCCACTCCTCTGTTTTTCTTATACCTTTATTACTTACAAGGGTAGTTATATAGTCAGTTTGCTCCCAAATGCAAACGGCATCTCCAAAATTTTCTCAAGAATGGTGAGAGGTAGAAGATTTTCGAATTGCTCACTTTTAATTTTCATCCTATACATATATGGTAACAAAATCATAATTTTGCAGAAATGTGAGGTTTTGCATAAAAACATTTCTATACAAAAACAGGACCTAAAATACGCCATTTTCACCTCTTAATTACCAGGGAGTACAAGTTGGCTGTTGGAGTTCCCGTTTAGTTTTACGTGCTATAGCATGTGACCAATGTATGCTATCCCTAGAACAAAATTTACATAATTAATCGAAGTTTTATTCTGAACCCAATTTTTACTACTTTTTGTTTCACCCATATATTATCAAATTTTAAAACATTCAATTTTTACTCGCGAAATAATATAATAGTTCAATGTTTATTTACAACATAGTATCACCTGACCAGTGATACCATGCGTTACGCGTGCTGATAGGTAAAAACATTTTACTATTTCATTCATTTACGCCCACACCTGTAGTAAACAACGAGTTTACGCTATTGCTATCAGCAATATTTTGGCTGTTCTAACAAGCATACGACGCCCTTAAATGAAACTGCTCAGTTTTTGCATCACTGTCATTGGAAAATATTTTGGTTTAAACATATTTTATTCATTTTTAAATTTTAACATACATACATATATAGTATACAATACAATCTTGGGATTCGAACGAAAGCTGAGTGCCTATAGAGTTCTACTCCCTATTTTACAAAAGCATCCAAAACATTTGGACTTTACGTATTCTGTTATGTATAGTTATAGGAATCATTAGGACATTAGAAAATTTAATGGAACTTTCGTCGTTTTCGAGAAAATAAGCAAAACCCTGTTTGTACTTGGGAGCAAACGGACTATACAATATGCGCGAAGGTTTCTATATGTAGACCATGTTTTTATAAAAGCTAATTCTTGTCCTGGCGCACACAAAGGGGGAAAGTGCCTGCTATGATCCAAGTGTGTGCGGAATTCAGACTTTTTTCAGGAGGGAAGCGGGTGGTGGGGGAGGAGGGGTAGGCAGAGAGAGAGAGAGAGAGAGAGAGACACACACACACACACACACAGAGGGAGGGGGAAGGCAACGCAGTTAATCACCGTTTAAAAAACCAGAATGTTGACTGCACCGTACTGCATGTACATGTATGAGCCGCGTCTTGTGAAAGCCTAAGCTAAGGCCGTTGAAACAAGGCATACTCATACGAGCCTCTGCATTTGCACATTGTAGTCCTAACATGCGCAGTTTACCCTAATTAACAAGGCCATGAAACTTTCAGAACGTTTTAACCAGACTGCACACGTGTGCAGGCTGATATGGGCGAACGAAGGTGTTCTGTGCTGTAAGACAACCTTTTTCTCACGACAAGACCAACATTGATTATAAGAATTGAAATTTGTGAAGAATTTTCTAGAGGGACATTATGAAGAATAATCGCTCCCCAGAAACTAGCTCCTAACGTATGCTATTGTAGCTAACGTTCGTCCGTCATGGTTTCGTAGCTTATACCGGAGATCTCTACTAAGAGGGTCAAAAGCGACGATACCCTTGCAACGCTCATGTAAATTATGTAAAGGATATCGACCTTGTCCGAGGTGCTCATCCAGTGGGAAGACCTGCACGTGCGGATCGAGACACCGACCGCGCGGAGCGCGGGAGGTGTTTCGATACGCATGTGCAGGTCTTTCCACTGGATGAACATCGAGGACAAGGTCGATATCCGACTTACACACCGAATAGCATCATTGACAGTAGTATGAGTACATGTTGAGAGAATGCAGTCGCAGATCGGATGCGCAGGTAAAATGCTTTATTTGAATTTTTCTGTTTATTGTACACGTATATTATCTCATATGAGGCTTAATACAGTGCTAAAGATAAGAAGGGGTAATAGGGATAATCTAGGGATAGTTATCAGAATTTCTCGACAAGAAAACTAAGTTGTGATCCCTAATTAGAACCGTCTCGCCGAAACGGTTCTTATGCGCCACAACAGGTTTTCTTTGAGAAATAAGAAAATAATATTTGTAAAATAATATCTCTGACACAATTTACTGGGAAATAGGACGGATGGATGGATGATGCGATTTTACATCATTTTCAACATTATTTCAACTATACAGGACAATGAGAGGGTAATAATGAAAGGTTATGTGCAATGGAACTCCATTTACGATTGTAAAGAATTCTGTTGCCAGCCAGGTTCGAACCCGAGCTAGGAAACATGAGGAAATGATCATGAGGATAAGGGTGAGGTAAACCATCGCTTAAGGAAGAATTACGATCTAGGCCGGACTCGAGCTTGCGACCTCTGGATTATAAGGTCTCGGCCAATACAGTTGTAGAATGACAGAGTTGATGGTTTGCCGTTTTCTTCAATAGAAATGATGACTGTGGCTCCTCATTGGCCGTTATTAGAACAGTCTTGCAGAGTCGGTTTTAATGAGGAACACCATTATTTTTAATATATTTATTATTGTTCACGAGAATTTGCAAACAGTATCTTGCATAAACAAAAAAAAATCTATCAACAGCTGATCGAGTGTTACCTAAAGTTGTGATTTGTACGAACAGAGAAGACTCAAATCAGACTGCGTACATTTGTAGGCTGGTCTGAGTCTCCGTTTTTCGCAGATTGAATCTATCTTTAAATGATGAAAGGAAGGATGGATGACTTACGTCCTTTTCATCAGTATTTCAGTCATATCAGGGCGATGGGTAGATGACAATGAAAGGCTGTGTGCAATGGGACCCCGTTTCTGATTGATAAGATTCCCACCCACAGCCAGGGTCGAACCTGGGCTGGCTAGATCAGCAGGCCAGCGCTTAACCTACTGAGCCACCGGGGCTTTTTAAATTGATGAAAGGTGGCTAAAGATCAGTTAGTGCAAATGCGTAGACACCTTTTTTTGCCCATGTTCTTTAGCTATATTGAGGTTGTCGGACTGGAGAAACAAAAGAAAAAAATGTTAAGGTCAGTTCGCTCTCTGGGCCTTTCCGTAATGAATTCTGATCTTTTGCAAATACACAGTTCCGAGAATAGCCGCTAAGGCCCGCCTACTTAGTTACTGTTGCTACATCTCACAAGCTTTTCACAAAGATGGCGGAAAACCAAATGACAAATGCAAGTGTCTGCTTAATGTTGGCGATCTATGGCGAAGAATCAGCCTCCTCATGACCTACACATGGAAGTTTGCGCATCACGCATTTCCGATGCGTTCTGTTTTTGCAAAGCAGGATAAGTTTATTGAAAGTGGTGTCAGTTTGTTTTCTTTAAACAGGTACACATCCCTCCATTTACTGTAAGGTAAAATCAGGGACTGATGTACTATATTGACCACGTGCGATTTGTTTGTGAGACTTTGTCACGTGCTAAGTTGTCGTTGCATTGGCCAGGTATAGGCTATCACGTGATTTTGAGTGACATTCTGGGTGTGGCTCGGAACTGTGTATTGTGGAGAGCGTAGTGGGTAAAGCGCTGACCAACTGATCTAGCGGCCCCAATTCGATTCCCGCTGGAGGCAGAAACCTTGTCAGCCATAAACGAGGTTCCCGTGCCCACATCCTTTCATTACCACCTTCTGTCATCCTGATATGACTGAAATACTGTTGAAAAGGACGTCAAATTTCACGTCATCCAGCTATTGAAACGGCAGACAGGAATATAGTGTACAGCTGGTTTACCAGTGCCAAGTCTCATATACAATTGCGATGTGACACGCAGAAAGGTGCTTAATGCCAAAAAAGCTCAAACCAGCATGTGCATCCGCGCAGTCTGGTCGGAGCATCCACATGTATGAATCCGAAGACATCTGTAGGCGCACAGTCAGCGCATCGCAAACTGGTTAGAGTAATCATTGGTCTCTGATACGTTTAGTTTCTTTTTCGCGTGTTGGGGATAAATTCTGATTTGCATGTGCTAAACAGGATTAATCGCTTCGCTGGAGGTAGGTTGTTCACGATGACAACCTCCTCCAGTGAAGTGTAACCTATACCACCCATCCGCTAGGTGGTATAGAAAAGCATGCAGGTGTTTACGTGAAATATAAACTTACAGAGATCAAAGGAGTTGGTGTGTAAATATAAATAGCGTCAGTGAAAACGCACCAGTTTGAAACTGATGACACATTATGTTGGTTTAAAAACGTTTGATGTCATGTAGCAGAAATTAAGTAAATATTTATTTTCTGGTATTGAGATATAATGTTTACAAATGAAACTTCGTTCATCAGTGGGCGCTATCAAGCGTGACATCAATACTGACGTTTTTGAAAACCGTCGATATCAAATGACACATTTAAAGCGTAATAAATCCATATTTCGCGCCATGCCAGACACTTAATTGCAAAATAATCGCTTTCTGGAAGGTCTCTTGCCGTAAAACCACTTTTTATCCATAACATTATTTATCGGTTCGGCAAATTAGGGTGACGTTATCCATGTAACGTCATGATTGGGCTGGATAATGGTTGACGTTTGCCCCACAAAATTTCAAACATTCACTACCTACGACTGAGCTCAGCCGTTTGGGTTGCAAAAAGTAACATATTTGCTGTAAGTTACTTTTGTCTGTCCATTGTTTGGTGAACGCGATAATATAGTGATGTTCGGATCCAAGTCACTTTGTTGCATTCAGAGGTCTGGATTTCTTTTCTATGGCGATTTGATAGGCTATTTATACTCTAGCAAAATTCACCGATGAGGCCTTATGCCATGTGAAATTATGCTGAAATTCCGTTTTTCTTGATTTTAGAGCTTACGTTATATACATTAAGGCAAAATGACATCATGGGCGTAATAAGCTGGTTCAATATGATAACCATACCCTGTTGATATAGTATGGCCACTGAATTTAAGCAAAAATATGACATTATAAGACTAGTGCATTTTCAATGACTCTGAGTATAGGCTATGTACGTGCGTTCCGATCCACTTGATAAGGCTACTCATTAAAATGGCTGTTTATACAAATGTGTAGGCCAAGATCTTCAACAATTTCTCTGAACTCTTATATTCTTGCATTTTCCTGCATAAAGCACCAAAGGAAACATTTGACGTCTACGTAAAATGGTCATGGTCAACCCAAGGTTACCATTTGATCTACTTTGGTAGTTCTCGAGTACCTGATACTACATACCAACTGTCAAGGCAATCGGCATATTCAATCTGGAGAAGTAGATTTATAAAGATTTGTTACAATATATGGGCATGGCGAACAATTTGGTCATGTGACCAGGAATATTTGAACAAGCTTTCGTTCCCCCAGCCCAAGGAGGTTGAAAATGAAATTTGGTTTCATTAGGCCCAGCCGTTTCAGAGGAGAAGTCTCTTGAATTTGTGGATGGTTCATCGGGGACGTTCTTGAACAAAGGACCTGGTATGATAAGGCCCATATTTGGCCCCCATAAAACTCATTTTTTAAAAGTTCAATTTCGATAACTAAAATGCATTCATAGGAAAGTTCTAACCTAAAATGTAACAGCAAATACAAAATCAACCTGTTCTTGCATAAAATATTTGTGTTTTTAATCTTGAACATACCCATACCCCCAGCGGATTCTGATGAAAATGACGAATTCGGTAGCCTTTGCGGCTTTCAAAATATATGAGCCGGTCTCCAGCACATTTTATATTTTATATGCAGACATAGTTTTGATATATTTACATGCCATGAAAATATTAAATGTGCTGGAGACCGAGCTCTATGTTTATTTTTAACTTTTTGTTACCCAACTGGCAGCGTTTGGAACATTTTTCCTGTTTTCTCAACACAAAAACGCCGATATCTTCGCTCATAGACAAAATAAACATATGTTGTGGATATTCATTTTCTAAGTTAGAACACAAGGAATGATTTGGTACACATTTCATTTTGATCTGTTGGAATTTTTTGGTTAGCGTCTCTGGACTTGCAAACTTAAGTGGGTGGGGTACCTTGACAGGCCTTGTGCAGTGCACAGGTAATTAGCCGTGGTTCCCAAAGTATAAGCGTTTCACCAAAAGCCTGTCAAAAAGAGCTTTCAAAAGCTATTGTATATGACTTATTTCTTTAAAGAAAAAATTATTAAACTCAGTTTTTCTTGCAATTTTCCCTCATATTACTGAACCAACATAGGCATGTCAGAAATCAGGTTATTCTGAGAATTAACAAAAGTAAAACACATTGTTTCTGTTTGTTCCCATACGCTCATATGATAAACAATAGAAACCATGCAATTTCAAGAGAATTTGAGTTGGGGCCAAAAATGTCCCTTATCATACCAGGTCCTTTGACGAAAATCTATTGATGTTCGCTTGAGATATTGGCATTTAGGCATTTAGGCAAAACAAAACAAGGTAGATCGTTGTGACCTATGTTTTCTATCGCTTTTTATGGCCCCGTGACGATAGTCAGGGGGCATTAAGATTTGTCCCTGTCTGTCTGTCTGTCTGTCTGTCCGTCTGTCTGTCTGTCTGTCTGTTCGTCACGCTTTATAGCATAGAGTTTGTGTAATCAACTCCTCCCATAGTTTTCAATGGATCTTTTTCAAACTTTGCATACACGTTGTGGACATATTGAAGATGTGCATTTGTTTTTGTTGGAGCTAAAATGAATTTTGACAGAATTACGGCCTTTTGAACTTAGTCATTTTAGGCAATTTTTTGTATAGTAGGGTATAGAGATTGTGTAATCAACATCTCCCACAGTTTTCAATGGATCTTTTTCAAACTTTCCATACATGTTTTGGACACATTGAAAATGTGCATGTAGGTTTTTGTCGGCCCTAGAATTAATTTTGACAAGATTACGGCCTTTTGAACTTAGTCATTTTGGGCAAATTTTTGCATTGTAGGGTATAGAGTTTGTGTAATCAACTCCTCTCACAGTTTTCAATACATGTATATCTTTTTCAAACCTTGCATACATGCTGTGAATGTATTGAACATGTGCATGTGGTTTTTTTTTGACCTAGAATTAATTTTGACAGAATTACTGCCTTTGAACTTAGTCATTCTAGGGAAATGCTTGCATTGTAGAGTATGGAGTTTGTGTTATCAACTTGCTCCACAGTTTTCAATGGATCTTTTTCAAAACTTGTCTACATATTGTGGACATATTTGAAGATATGCATGAGGCATTTTGATAGATCTAGTATTAATTTTGACAGAATCACAGCATTTTTAACTTAGTCATTTTGGGCAATTTTGTACATGTTAGGGTATGTTTTCAATGGATTCTTTGTAGGTGCTTTATGGATATACACGTCATGTGACAGGCGCTGCACGGGGGTATCATTAGTGTCTTACAGCCACAATTTTCTAGTTTTTTTTTAACTTTTTACAAACCAAGGTCCCATTAATGCTCCATGTCATTTAAGGTGAGGTGGGAGTAATTGACAAAACATATGATTTTATTTATACTTCCCTATATTGTACATTTTCAGCTCCTTTTCAGAAAATGTAATAAAAAGGGGGTGTCGCCGTTGTCGATTTCAAGATATCTGACCCCGAGAACGTCAATTTTTCCTCATTTTCGACACGACGTTATAATGGCGTTCTATGGAAAACGTAGTTTTATTCACGTCTGCCTTGGATAAAAACAATCATTCTGAGAAAACAAAACACATTTTTTTCTTTAAAAACTAACACAGTATGGCCAAATGATAGACGTTTACATTAAAGCAATAAAAATAGTAGGTCGCCGACTTAACTTTTGAGCTAAAGTGCATAAAATGCCCAGCGTGCTGTCTCTTTAGACTGACATGTTAACGTCGCGCATGGGGACGTTAACTTTACTTTACTTTTCGCGCCAAGTATCAACCGTAGCTTATTGTAGGATCCCGGCAAAATTTATCTAGGAATTTCGTCACTCATGAATGTGATCCGCGGGAAAGCGGATGTAGTACATTTTTCTCTCAATGCAGTAGCCGTCTTGGCTAACTTCCTTTAATAATGGCACAAAAAGGAAAGGAAAACATTGCCATTATGCCCTTCCATATAATTGACGGACACCTGAGTTGACAAACTCTCTGAAGAACAACTTTAGGTTGGGCGTCCACGTGTTATGTCATTTGAACAGTTCACTTGTCCCTTGTCGTTTGTACAGTGTAAGCGAGTGAAGTTTTCCAGTACATGACCCGACCCAATATAGAACCTATAATATTTCGCACTGCGACTGGACCTTGGCGACTCTCTCTCTCTCTCTCTCCCTCTCTCTGAAAATGACTGTGAAAATGCAGCTTGAATTCACTTAGGGTTTAGGAGATTCAATGAATCGATTCTTTGATATATACTGCAAAAAAAGAAGAAGAAATGAAAGACAGAAAAATGAAAGAAGTCAAGAAAAAAAAAAGAAATGCCACATTTCTTTTAGCTTACTGACAAAAAAGAGCGTTGAATTACCGTATCAACGTTGATAAAAAGAAGGGCAGTTGTCAGTTGCTGGCGAAAGTATGTGCACACAGTATTGGATAACCGCTTATGAGGTCTAAAAGTAAAAAGTATGCAAAGACCAGGAACTGAAACAATCAAAATCTAAAACCAGCCCTCAAACCATAGTTGGAAACAACTAAGATTACAAATAATCAAGATACAGAGAACATATGGCCAACCGAGTGAGCAGCTTGTTCCCAAAAGGTGGCCACTCAGCAACCCAAACCGAACCAAAAATAGTAAGAACATACATAAGGTAAAACATCACAGAAACTCTGACACAAAAAACAGGCAACAGAGAACCACAACAGAACTACCGCCTTGGAACGGTCAGAAATGAATTACTGGGGGGCTTAAATCGATTTTACAGGCCCAACCTCACCTTCAGTATCTGAAGTGGTACAAAACATTTAGTTGGTTGTTCGGTTCGCTAAGCCTGCCCAGGAATAGTGTGGTTAGGTTCACTGACCGTCCCGACATGACCATATCTGTTTACCATAGACGTTAAGCAATCAATCAATCAATCAATCAATGATTAAAGGTCCTGCTGATATTTCATCGACGTTGATACGGCTGCCTAACGTTGTTCAAACGCTAGGGACAGTCTAAGAATTTTTAATACCACTGCAATGTGGCCTTATCTATCTGATTAGTACTTTACATGTAAGTGTGGGTGGTATGATAACGATAACACCCTATTGCACACAGCATTTCATTATCACATTACCATGGTCCTGATATGACTGAATTACTGTTAAAAAGGACGTAAAATCTCCATCCACCAATTACCCATCCACCCATTCCTCCATCCCGATCTTTCTGATAACACCAGAGGAGCCCCGGTAGCTCAGTAGGTTAAGCACTGGCCTGCTGATCTAGCGGTTTCGAATTCGAGAACCGCGGAGGCGGAAATCCAAAATGCGTGGTCGTAGTGTAAACAGTGATATGACTTCTCATTTCAATTTCATGAGGCGGTATCGTATGAAAGTTGTAATAACATTATTGCAACAGCAATTGCAAACTCCATCTAACAAGCTGATGAGAAACCGCCAGGGGAAAGCTTTCCCGCTAGTAGTAACTAGCTATATTTTTTGCAGTTTCTTCTCTACGACACTTTCTATTATCTTTTAATTTCACCCAGAGCTCAGCCTCTTTGCATTTTGTAGTCAGACCATGTAGTGCCTGTAATCACAGAAGTAGATAATGTTGACGCCATCTTGTTTTTCTCAGACGGAACGTTTGACGTCATTCCGTAACGTTGCGACAGAAACTGCCGCACGGTGGCGCTGAATTACTCCCATCTCACCTTAAGCCAAATATACGAACTGGTTCTCGAGAAGAAGTTTATTTTTATGTTTTGCAAGTTTTAGTAATGACAGCCATCTTAGATTCTCGACCTCACCAATTATTACAGTTCTGAAACCCTGCAGTCTCGTCATTCTCCAAGTGAAATTCGACAATCAGAGGTGAAGTGCTTTTGTTCGAATGAGGTGCTTTCACTATTGGTATTTGATCAAAATCACCTTTGTAAACAGAAACTATGTTCCTAAAACTAAATTCTTATTTAGATTTGTGTGAATTTAACAGTTTTTAAATAGCAAGGTCCCACTGATGCTTAATGCCAAATTTCAGCCATTCAAATTTCAAATTTCATTTTATTTATATACATTGGGTAAGTGGTTCTGGTGAAGAAGTTGACATAGTTATATTTGCTACTTTTAGCAATGGCAGCCACATTCGACTCTCAGCCTGGCTGAATTTTACAATTCTGAAACCCTGTAGTCAGGCCATGCTCCACATGCTCCATGTGATGTGTGAAAACCATGGGTGCAGTGGTTTCAGAGAAGAAGTTATCTGAAAAGTCGGTTTTTATTGTTGACAGACAATGCACGAACGACAATGCATACAAGATGCTTTAGTATGACAATAGCACACTATGGCCCTTTGGGCCAGGTTTGCTGAAAAACAAGAATTGTCAGAAGACAACTAAGCGCGCTTTATGGGAGCTTGACTCTCACAGCAATGGTGGTATTGAAAGGTTCTTGTCCAATTGTATGTGAGTGTCAAGTGTAATGATTGCCATCAATATTCCATATAGGGACTAAGAACTATGACTGAGTCAGTGAAGCATGAAAATCCATAAATGGATGATGATGTTAAAATCCATCGGAGAAGCTTGAGGAGATAAAAAAAGAAAAGAAAAGTACTTAAGTACCACATACAATGCAAACATATGCCTAAAATAACTAAGTTCAAAAGGCTGTAATTCTGTCAAAATTATTTCTAGCTCCAACAAAAACCCACACCCGTGCATCTTCAATATTTACACATCATGTATGCAAGGTCTGAAAAAGATCCACTGAACCACAGGGGGTCACTTCCATTATAAAGCAGGGTATATATGTGCTGCTGGAATAGCCCTACTTTTTTATCTGCCAGATACATCAATAGGTATGATTTTACAGACTAATATACAAGAATAGGTCTTATTTCTCCAAGTTCTGTATATAAAAGCCAGCTTATCTGCTCTTTGCTATCAAAAAGAAAAAAAATTCAATTACAAAGACAAATGTTCTCAGCATACTAATTTCTTGAATTTTCTTCAAGGCCTAATGGCAAATTCATAAGCTAGACTAAGCACTTTTTTCTGCACTATACATGAATAGGGCCCAAATTTGATACAAAATACTTTAATAGGTGTATATTTTGGTATTTGGGTTATACATGAATAGGGTGGGTTTTCAGAGTTCCAGCGGCACATCTGTACCCCTTCAAAGACCGAGTCACCCCCCCCCCCCCCCCCCCGTGTGCACTGAGTACTGTGGGAGAAGTTGATTTCACAAATCCATACCCTACAGTGCAAAACAAAAGCCTAAAATGACTAAGTTCAAAAGGCCGTAATCCTGTCAAAATTAATTTTAGCTCCATCAAAAATCCACATGCACATCCTCAATATGTCCACAACATGTATGCAAAGTATGAAAAAGATCCATTGGAAACTGTGGGAGGAGTTGATTACACAAACTCTATACCCTAAAGTGTGATGAACAGATGGACAGATGGACGGACAGACAGGGGCAAATCTTAATGCCCGCTGACTATCGTCACCGGGGCATAAAAAAGTTGTCTAAAATGACTAAGTTCAAAAGGCCGTAATTCTGTCAAAAAATTATTCAAGCCCCATTAAAAACCCACATTCACATCTTCAACATGTCCACAATATGTATGTGAAGTTTACAGAAACATTCATTGAAAACTGTGGAAGGAGTTGATTACACAAACTCCATACCCTATAATGCAAAAAAAAAAACTGTCTAAAATGACTAAGGTCAAAAGGCCGTAATTCTGTCAGAAAATAATCCAAGCCTCATGAAAAACCTACATGCACATCAGGGATCTCCCCACACCATTAAGGCATGTCGCTTGCAACATGCCTTCCTCTTCAAATTACCATTGCAACATGCCTTAATTTCCAATGAAAATTTAGTAAAGTGCTATTATTTTCATTTTTTAGCCAGTAAAGTTGTTGTATATGCATTAAGGACTATCAATAAATTATTTATGATGTAAACTTAGGCTAATTTTGACAAAACATTGCTATATCATGGATTTTAAAAATCTATCAACAAGTCAAAATCTGATTTTTGTGCTAAAAGTGACAGGCCTTCTGAAATTTCTGGGGATAACACTGCACATCTTCAACATGTCCACAATATGTATGCAAAGTTTGAAAAAGATCCACTGAAATCTGTGGAAGAAGTTGATTACACAAACTCCATACCCTACAATGCAAAAAATTGCCTAAAATGATTAAGTTCAAAAGGCCTTAATTTTGTCAAAATTTATTCTAGCTCCATCAAAAACGCACATGCACATCTTCAATATGTTCACAATAGGTATGCAAAGTTTGAAAAAGATCCATTACAAAACTGTGAGAGAAGCTGATTAAACAAACTCAATACTGCAAAGTTTGACGAATGGACAGACAGACAGATGGATGGACAGACAGGAGCAAATCTTAATGCCCCGCCCCCTGCCTGTCATCACGGGAGCATAAAAAACAAAGAGAATCGGTAGAACCGATGGATTCTCCCCGAAGGTGCGCAATAGTGAAATAAATATCCTGATAAAACTGCCCTCTATTTTTATAATATATTAAGAAATTTCATTTAGGTACTTTATACTTTCAAAGATATGCCCCGGACAAGCAAATGAATGACAAATAAAAAAGAAGGGAAATAAGTCCAAAATTAGCATATTAATCCTATTAAACACTCTTGGGCTGTTGCATTCTTACGAAAGTTGCGGGTGTTATTTAGAGCATAAAGTGTAGCTAATCAACCTTTGTCAAAATAACTCCGATAAACAGTATGAATGTGAATGGAGATTATACTTTTATTGGGATCTGCGCTGTTGCAAAATTTCAATACATGCTTTGTCCAAGCTATATCATATTGAGAATTCAAAAACTAGAGGGCGAAAGTGTAGATCTAAGTGAGGCAGCTCATCATGAGCCGCCTCATCGGGATCTACGCTGTTTGCAAATTCTGCTATCTTTGTCACTGGCGCTTAAAGTGTTAAGCTGCTTTTGTTTTGTCAGTTTCTTTTTTTTTCCTCCACTAGTAGAATTGTCAGTTTTTGTGATATTGCCACAAAAACTCTAAGAATTGGGACTTTTACCTCATTTTATAAGAACATTGGTAATGGACTGCCAGTCTATGACATTGTACAAGTCTGCGTGCCCTGTAGGGGATTTATTGGCAGAACATGCAAACCTTGACTAGAAGTCCCTGCTTGACAGTAGGATCTACAGTAGCATTGTACACTCAAACATGTCCGTCTCAATACTTAGAGCTTTTGTGACATTTGTATATTTTGTGCAACTTTTTGTATATTTGTAAATATCTGAGGGCCGCAAGGGAGATTAGTTTTGTACTAATTGTGTTACCCTCTTGAAATAAAGACTTTATTATTATTATTATTATTATCAGAGGAAGTAGCGCTACTATTTTTGCCTCCCTTTTCTTCAGTAGGGGCCAATTCTTAAATAAAAGAATTTGCTCCTCTAAAAGCAAATGCTTTCTTTTAAGAGTAGACTCCATGTCAAAGAGCTACCTCTTCCAGAGAAGCTTACATGAATTCCTACAATATAACATTACGCAGCGGAAGCGTTTATTAGAGCAGCCCTGGGCATTTATTAGGATTAATAAGTTTGTTTTCTTTCCTTCATTATGTCTTTTTTTGGAACATTTCTTTTTATAATAATATCATAATTAAATACATAGGATACATCAGAAGGGTGTTTTGGCTACAACTGGAAAAAAAAGTTTTGGGGTCGGTGGGAAAACATAAGGGTCGGTCGGGTCATCAGAAACATGACTTTTTTTCTTGGCCTAATCTTTTAATAATGACAAGGCCAATTATGCAGGTGTTGGTTTTAAAATCTAGTTTTTGCAAGACCTGTGACTAAAACTATATCTTACACTCTGCGGCAGGAGAATTGATGACTGGTCATTCCAGGGGAGTGGCTGCAGTCGGGCAATGGTGTAGATTAACTTTAGGTGTCTAATTTGAAGAATAGTAGGACAAGTGCCTACTTTACTTGCCATAGGTGCGGGTAGGGGTGGTTTGGACATTTTTTTCTCTCACCTGTCTTATCTCTCTTCTTTCTCCCTCTCTCTGGCTTAATATAGACTGAAATATTGTCTCAAAGAGCCGTTAAACCCAAAACATTAAAGTTACCAACCAACCAATTAACCAACAGTGGTCATTCCATGAAGCACGTTTTGAACAGAGCTTTGATCGAGTTTTGAAGACAGGGTTACTAGGTTTACCGGAATACACCTTATTACCGGAATCTACCGGAATACACCAAAATAAACATTTCTATTATCAAAATGAACTTAAATATTGGAAGAATAGATAAATAAGAACTATTTCCAGCTCAGAAATTGCTAGTTGTGAGAATAAATGGACCAGCGTATGGGACTTAGATAGGTATCACTGTGCAGATTGCAAGCTGGTTAGGGTCTTTGTATGGGTCATTCACCTGCCGGTTTGTACATGCATCTGTCATTAAACGACATTTTTTGGATAATATAACATTTATTCTGGTAATATTTAAGTGTATTTCGGTAAATAAAAATGTGTATTTTGGTATATTCCGGTGTATTTTGGTATATTCCGGTAATTAAGTGTATTCCGGTATTTTTAGTAACCGTTGAAGGCATGCTAAACAAAAATGATAATAATGGTACCACACCTATCATACTCGGCCGAAAAAAAGTGGTCCGACCATAGCCGGACCGGCTGTATCGCAGACGGAGTCCATGCATGTCCAAGCAGAATCATTCATCAGGACTGAACTGAAGTCTCACTTACTAAAATATCTAACAATGCTGAGCTTAAAAGCTAAATGCTGTCACATACCAGGCTGGCGAAATTAGAAGCCTGGCGAAATTTTATTACATTAGTTAAATTACAGACTCGGTTTGGCTAGTCTCTGTTTCAGATCTTCAGTTGTTGGTTCGAATATAAATGGAGATAGTAGATGTAAAAATCTTCAATGAATAATGTCTTAATTCCAAATTTTCTGAGAATGACGCGTCCAGTTTCTCCTGCTCGTAATTAGCGCTTCGAATGGAACTTTCTTTCTTTGTCGTATTTCCCGCCTGTGTAAGGCGCACCTCCTTACGGAGTAAACATTTCAAAAGTAATGCACAAGATAAAATACAAAGTTAAAACAGGATAAAGTCATGCACAATCAAACAAAATCACTAAATCCGCTGTCACAAGACACAAAATCCACTCTCATAAACACACCAATGGAACAATAGAACACGGTTGAATAAAACGCCTCAGGCTAAATGCAGGTGTACAGTTAAACCGTTCCTCGATTGTCACGTGACTCCGTATGGTATCTTCGTTAGGCCTATCCTTGCAGTATGACTATTTGATAACCAGAGCTTTGCCGATGGCATTTTAGCTTGACAGCATGATACAGTCATTAGTTTGTAAAAGCCACACAGGCCGTTGGGGTGTGTTGTTTTTTGCCGGAAACAAACGCGAAAGAAAATGTGTGTGTGTGTGTGTGTGTGTGTGGGGGGGGTAATGGGGATCATCAAAACTCATTCCTCTGAGAAGGCATATAATTGAGCCGCGACACGAGAAAACCAACAAGTGGTTGTTCGCCCACTGAAGACTCAACTCAGCCTGGGCATCCGTCCAGTCTGATCAATGTCTTCGCTGTGCGCCTAGAGAGTACCTAAGGGTCTAAGCTAGCTTCATGCGGACAGCGAAGACTGATCAGACTGGGCGGATGCCTAGGCTGACCTGAGTCTGCGCTGGGTACACAACCATTTTATTTGTTTTCTCATGTCGCGGCTCATATTTCTTGGTCTACCAGTAGATATGTATTTTTCACTAACTCGGGGCAGGTGATAAAGACTGGGAGAATGGCAACCTGGCTAGAAAAGGGTGGGGGGGGGGGGGGGCAAACACACAAAAAAACGATGAGATGGTATTTTTTAACTGGGCAGTGCGTTTAGTGCCAGGAAAATGGTAAGGAACTCTCGATGATTATGTTGTGATAAGTGGTTATACTAAATGAGCACTTTTTTCAAGACAGTACAGTGAACATAACGAAAAGGATGTACGTTTTTAAGGGAATCCAGTTATCAATTTTAATATTTTTATCACATTGTTAAGGGTGCCCCCCCAACAGCGCGCTACTAGCGCTTCTTTCTTTAGAGCTGACTCCCGATGCGAAGGGAGGCAAAAATAAAAAAAATGGCAGAGTTGAAAGCGCAACCATTCACATCACATAACTGCCGAAATTTTGCTACGGGAAATGTACAGACGGACGATCGACGCCCCGTTACTGCGGCTATCGATCCGTTCCCGCTGAGGTGCGGGGGGTACGTCGATATGAGACTTGAAAAACTACTAATACTGGAAATGGAGAGGTAAACGGCACTGTATGAGAACATTAGGCCTACTTAATTGTCACTTTGTTCCTTATCAGTCCCGCTTGTATTATGTTGAAAATAGAGTCTGTAATCAGACATAATTAAAAACAAAATCACGAAAAATCAACCTGAAAGGAAGTGTCACTCGTTATAAATGTAATGTCCTAATAGTTTATCTTGGGTTACATAACAGGTGAAAATGGAGTGTCTGGTCGGCGCTTCGTGTTCCATAATTCACAAGGAACATAACAGGCACGTGTCATTTTAAATTTCGCAGTAAGCCGGATGTTTATTATTGGATTTGCTGATAAGACAATCGACAGAGAAACCCTTTATATGGATTTGTCCATTTATTCAAGACATCAGAAATAATATACCGCCTTGTGTGGATTTGCTTTTTTATGTGCCTGTGTCAAATTAAAAAAAAATGGTTTAGTCTATATTTTATTGGCATACTGTAATGGAATTACATAAGTAACAGGTTTTGAAAGTGAACAAAATGCTAATAGCATAATGCTTATGTATTATTTCATAATTATAATTATGGTCTTAATGTCATTCTCCAAGAAAATTATAATTTGTAAAATGCGAGTAGTACAATAAATTAATGATACCAGTCACTGGAATTGTTTTCAAGTTGCATAAAAGGATTTTTTTTCTCCTTCTGTTCAGTCTTCTTTTTATCATTTATACTCTCATAAATAAGAAACTATGAGATGCGCGCAGTCTGACCAGGCTGTTCCCTGTTCGCATCAATTATGATACAAAAATGAAAATGTGCGGCTTGATCGGGATTTTCACAAAACGAATATTGCTCGAGGTCCGTTTTTGAATGACGTTACCTTCGCGTTGTGAATAGAAACAGAGATAGGTGAAAATCGGTAAAATGGTAAAGTTCTTGAAGGCTTATGCTTGAGGTTTTTTTTTTATATAAATAATTAAGACTATAATAATGATAAGCTGTGATGCAATACGCACGAGTGCAGCGTGGGCCTCTTTCAGAATTAGCATTTATGTTTTTTTTTTTTTTTTTTTTTTGTTTGTTTTTTTTAGATACGATGACATTCTAGTTCATTGTATAATCGATTTGGTACGGACACAATTCGATCCCCCCCAACCAACCGCGGCACACACACATACGCTTTCGAACTTCACAGAATTTAAGCCTGGTCACACCGCTTTCTGAGTCTGCACTGTATGTCACGTGGTATTAGGAATTACGAATTTCGTTTTACATATAGCTACAGTTAACTTTAAAAATTGGTTTCAAATGCCATTTGATTTCTGCGCGCTCCTTATCTTTCATTTTGGGCATCGATGTATCCAATATTTAAATTTGTGACGTCACGAAATGATATCCAAAATTATGTTTGAATATCCATAACTAGATGTTTGGATATCCGTATGGACCAGTACGTCTACGAACCAGTACGGCTAGGCAAACCATCCCGGCTACACTACATGTTTGTCCGCTATGATTCGTCTGTTAATCACTTGTCTATTTCAATTATTAATCGAGGGATTAACAGTCAGATGTGTAAAAACGCGTTCTGCAGAAATGCCTTGAAATGAACTGTTATATCTTAAAGTCTCCATAGTCCTGTAAGTGATAAAAACGTCTAAACTCTAATCATTGTAAAATCGCGGTTCAACCTTCGCGTTGGTAATAAAAATGGGTTGATAAACATACCGGGCGGGATAGCCAATGAGGCTCCACGCCTGTACATTGTAATTATACCATTTATTCAATTTAATAAAATCGAAAGTAGCTCATTTTAGTTACCAACTACAACGACCAAACAAGTTTTCATACCCTTTTCATGTGAAGCTCAAGATTGTTTTATTTGTTTAAATTTAAGGAGTAACTAAACTTCTGGAACTGACTAAAGCTGGTTAGTCATGGTCATTTACAAAGACGAAACTATAGTGAGAAGCTTGCAGCGATACCTCATGATATTTTTTTTCATGCTGATAGAACAATGGTGCCTTTAAAGTAAACTGTTAGCGAGTAAGACAGCAGACTTGACTAATGGAGGATATTTACTTTTTACGGGATACCAAATATATTACCTCTCATGGGTTGAAATGCTGATATTTTCAACACATGAGATGAAATATTTTTTTTTTTTAATATTAACATTTTTTTCTGCAGAACGCGTTTTTACACATCTGACTGTTAATCCCTCGATCAATAATTGAAATAGACAAGTGATTAACAGACGAAGCATAGCGGACAAACATGTAGTGTAGCCGGGATGGTTTGCCTAGCCGTACTGGTTCGTAGACGTACTGGTCCATACGGATATCCAAACATCTAGTTATGGATATTCAAACATAATTTTGGATATCATTTCGTGACGTCACAAATTCAAATATTGGATATATCGATGCCCAAAATGAAAGATAAGGAGCGCGCAGAAATCAAATGGCATTTGAAACCAATTTTTAAAGTTAACTGTAGCTATATGTAAAACGAAATTCGTAATTCCTAATACCACGTGACATACAGTGCAGACTCAGAAAGCGGTGTGACCAGGCTTAAATTCTGTGAAGTTCGAAAGCGTATGTGTGTGTGCCGCGGTTGGTTGGGGGGGGGATCGAATTGTGTCCGTACCAAATCGATTATACAATGAACTAGAATGTCATCGTATCTAAAAAAAACAAACAAAAAAAAAACAAAAAAAAACATAAATGCTAATTCTGAAAGAGTCCCACGCTGCACTCGTACGTATTGCATCACAGCTTATCATTATTATATTCTTAATTATTTATATAAAAAAACCCTCAAGCATAAGCCTTCAAGAACTTTACCATTTTACCGATTTTCACCTATCTCTGTTTCTATTCACAACGCGAAGGTAACGTCATTCAAAAACGGACCTCGAGCAATATTCGAAACCGGAAAACAGACAGCTTCAAAATACATTTACTGGTCATTTTTTCATTACTTTTGCTTTGCTCAGCGCGTTTGGTGGGTACAAAAGTGGGTTTGCACGCAGTTTGCACCTGTAAAATAATTTATAGTGTAATTTTAATGAATGAATACACAAACCGGCGATTTAAGAAAGCCGCTTGCAGCTGCCGTCGGGTTAATGCCAGCAAATTAGTGATACGCCGGCTAAAAAAAATGATGTCAAATTGTGATATCAGCTGCTTGATTTGATGTGTTTAATGTTCGTAGCATAGTAAGATTCATGGGTTTACATTTTCTTCAAAAAAAAAAAAAAAAAAAAAAAAAAAAAAAGAAAGAAAAAAAATCAAGCAATTGAGAGGTCTAATTATGAGTGTCGCAAAAACCATATCGCTAACTGAAAGCAATATCGTGTCATTGCGATGACGTGATGCTACATCAAAATTCATACGTCGTTTTTTCACTTTGGAGCGTTAGTGGAGATTTGGGCGGGGTAGAGGGTGTGTGTACGGATGAGGGGGGGGGGGGCTATTTAAAAAAATCCGCCTCCCCAATGTCAAAGTCGTTGTCTATTATAATAAACAAAATGAGTTAGTAGTACTGGAGCATAACTAAGACCTGCCGTATCAAAAAAACTTATAAAGTAATTTGCTTTTACTGTATATCCGTGCATCCAAATGTCCACACATATCAACTGAGGAATATGGATTGGAATAAACTGAGGATTGGAATAAGACTAACCTGACTATGTGAAAAAACGTCCAGTGGCAAACACGGGTCTGGACCCGGGACCCGGCAAAAGAAAACGAGACTTCGAGCAAGCGGACAAAGGCTGTTCTGGAACGTATAGCAAACGTACTCATCCCAAACGTCTAATGCACCATCTAGTCTCAGACAACGTTTGTGCGATATGGTATGTTTTTTTTGGTGATAAATGGTAGGCGGGTCCTAACTGAAGGTAGAGTTGTGATTATATAATCGGTGATATGATTGGTTTGATTGGTCGCTAATCTGCCCCCGGCAGCGTATCTGTTACGGTAGTGTGCGGTAAATGATATTGCACACGTCTGAATAAGTGTGTTTAATGGAACAATGGACGGACACTTGGCGCCAAGTGTGTGCTTTAATAGGACATGCAACTGATTAAGTTTGCTTAGTGAAACCGGTCTCGGATGATTCCACGTCGGCGAGCATGGTAAGATGATTTTTACTTCAAATACTTCAACTCTATCTCTCTGTTCTCTCTCTATTTGAACAGTTTCTATTCGGTCCCTGTTTTTATAGTGCGAAATCAGTAGAGGATGAATAGAAATAACCCTAAATATTGGGACGATAGGATAGACCCAGATCAGACTGCCCTAAAAAAATCCTGCCGATCGTGGTGCGTATCTTTTGCCAGTGTCTCCCAGCACATTTTTGCACATCGCCAGCAACAAAATTCTTCTTTTTTTTTTTAAAGATTTACACCCTCAATATTTCTATTAATTTTAAAATTTCTCACAAAACATTATATCCTAGGCATGATAATGATTGCTATTAAAAGGACATTTATCTGCCAAATTTACTATTTGTGATGGTCATTGAAAACAGGAGAATTTAAGAAAAATAAACAAAAAGAGCGGCAATAGCGGATCGCCTTCCCGCCAAAAATGAAGACTGGATACGCCCAGCGATCATAGTTAATATATAAAGTTATATCATGAATACTCTTAAGCCCTTTCTTTAATCGTCTTCATACAGTTATTGGCTGAAAAGAACTCACGTGCACAGATTAGAGTTAATGCTATTGTAAAGTTATTTACTCCACCAAACATAAAATTCAAAACATGCTTGCAGAAACGCTTGTGGGAGTCAATCAATTTATGACGACAAAATATTCGTGAATATTCAAGATGGGTATGCATCGATATATCGTCTCTGCCTCCGTAACAAAGAGGTTTTCGCTGAAGATTTTTTGAACAAATCTTAATTATGTTGCATACAACTAACCAGTTTCATAATTTTGTGATTACTTCGTAATGAAATACGAGGGAGTATACCTTTAAGTTACTTATTAAAGTTTCATACAATCAATCAGTAGTCCGCCTCTTCGAATCACGGACAGACTTTGTGCCAGAAGGTGCATCTTATTTATGGATTTGTTCTGATATATCGCTGAGACTGGAAAAAAACACACCAAAAAAAACATCGTTCTCCCGGGTCAGGGTACCGATTATAGCACCTTTAAATTAGGAGTCAGTCAGATCAGCAACGCCCTTTCATATAATGCACAAACTGTGTTATCCTGATGTTAAAATCTTCTTACTCATCTTAAATATAAAATTTTATTCGGCACTATCTATTGCTAGTGACAGCTTGCGTGGTAAGATTCCCAGTGCCCTCCCTCCCTCCCCCCCCCATGCCCCGCCCCAACCCACCCCACCCCCGTGTTTGAAAACGGTACCATTTTACTATTTATTTCCTATTAATGAATATCTTTCATTCGATTTTTTGATATCCATAATTCCAGTTATGGATATCCTATAGTCATCCTTAATTTGTGATATCCTTATTTCAAAAACTATAAATGTCTAAAATTCGAAAAAGCAAAAATGAAGATTTGCATGCTGATGCGCATGCTGACTCAAATACATGGACGACAAACTTCCAATGTGCCACACCAATATTCAAATCAGCCATTACATCTGCGTAGACTGAAAATCTAGTACTTATTTTCGCTTTTGAGCTCTGCAAGCTGATTTGAATACTCACCGTTGACATAACTTTTATGTACACAGGGTAGGTCGTCAATTCAGTCTTCACATATCTGTGTAAATTGGCCAGGATCCTTATTTTGGCTTTTTGTTTTAATTTCCAGGAATAGAAGACTGTTCATGCGAACAGGGAAAACTCTAATTACTCTGATTAGACTGCACAGGCTGTTCTGAGCTTTCTGTAATTTACGAGTACCTATTTACATTGCCCTATTTTCATGATAACTTTGTATATAAAAACAGTCTTTGAGCAAAACTGGTTAAAAATAGTTCCATTTGAGACTTTTTTTAGTCTGATCCAATTATGATCTCTTTATTACCATATTCTTCCTTTTTCCTGGATAGTTGACTTCCTGTTATCTGGTTCATACCTATATATTTGAGTCACAAGTCTCCTAGGACGTTTTGGACGGACACACGGCGCCAAGTGTGTGCAACTATGATTACGTACCGTTGAGCCACTTGGGTAACGTCGATACGAGAATTGAACAGAACAGAACCTAGGGCGTCTTTTTGCTGAACACTCAGGATGTTTCAATAAACGATCACTAAGGTATTATTCAGTCAAACATTCCAGTTTTCTCTTCCTAGAGGTGCCCAAAATTTAAGAGTTTCTGTCTCAGTAAACACACACAGCCTACCAAGGGAATTATCATTAATGCAAGAGACTTTATAACCCTGCCTAAGGGGAAATCAACAGTCCATGTATGTTCTTTTATCCTTACGTACGGACCTAATGCTTAAAAATAATATGACAAATTTAATTTTGATATTTTACATACTATTCATTTCGTTTCTGCCAACATGATGTTAGTATGTGAATATTCAACAAGTTATATCAGATATGAGAAACATATATTGTAATGTTGTCATGTTCCAATTTATCTAACGACAGCTACAGGTCTTTTTTTTTTTTTTTTTTTTTTTTTTTGTTGTTGTTGTTGAAAACTTGAGTAAAGGCTAAAATTGTGAAATTTTATGGTAGATAAAATTTTGCGAAACATTGACAGTTACTTACAAAAGGTATGAATAATATAGCTCTGTTTCATCATGGCTTAAATTTCTTTGAATGTCACTTCGCAAACAACAGCAACAAAAACAACAAAATAATATAAAAAAAAATAAATGAGTTAGTAGGCTATACCCTTTGTGTCACACTATTCACTGGTTAGACATTTGCAACTTGCAAACTTGATTTTCTTGGGCAACACGAGGCATCAATTCTTTTTGTAAAACGAATCAATATGAATTAAAGTTCAAATTTTAATAAGTTGAGAAAGTGGTCCAAGTACCCAAGGCCCGGGCAAACTCGTATATCATGGAGTTTAACATTGGCAATAAATATTCCGAACTAATAAAAAACAACACAGATATGGACTAGGCTATAAAACAGAGGTGTGATAAGCAATGAATGAGCATCCCGGGAAAGTATCACCTTCCTATATAGATACGTCCGCCATATCTATGTATCTGTGGAACATGAAAATCCGGTATTTAAAAGAATCAATATATCAGGCAGGCACATGACGTCAAAATGACGTCGTATTGACGTCGATTCGACGTCAATTCTACGTCATTTCAACGTTGTGTGCCCGCTGGATATCGTTTACTGGCGATACGTCCTTGATCTAGCGGAAGTCCAAAGACAATCATTCACCAAATGCCTCATGCTTCAGCTGATTTTACCAATGGGATAATTCAATAAAACCAAGGTCTAGCTGAAATAATTTACATTTACAACTGTTAAAATAATGTTTGGTTTGAACAATTCTGGCCACACAAATTATACCATCATTGTTGACATGAGGCCGAGCTGACTGGGGCCGAGTTGGCTACGTGACCATTCGGACGTCTCGGTCTTTTTCTGTCTCGGCACGCGGCATTTACATTCTCAAGGAAAGATGTGAACTATGGGAGATGTTAAGGCAGCAGCTAGAGAGTCTGGGAGTAAGAAGTGGCAAGAGATGCGGGAGATGTCAGAAAGGGGGAGGCAATTATTTAGTTTCAGGCCAAAGGTAGAATACAAAATAAAACATACATTTCAGTCTTCATTAGGAGAAAAAGTCATTACCCAGATGAGAACCGGATATACAAGTTTAAATGAATATTTATACAAGAGGAACATAAAACAAAATGATAAGTGTCAGTGTGGAGAAATTGAGTCAGTTACTTATTACTTATTACAATGCCCATTATATGAAAATGAAAGAGAACAAATGAGAAGAAAGTTGCATGAAACGTGTGGTATTATGTACCTAGACTTAAATTTACTGCTGGACGCCAAACATGACGACGAATTTAGAGACTGGAGAAGCCTTATCTTATCGGAACTAGAGACATTTGTGGCAAAGACAAACCGTTTTGCCGCACGGAATTCATACCAATAGTTATATCGCGCGCACCACAAAATACCGCGAGATTATACAAGAGTAAAGTAATACTTGTGCTCAAGAAGATACCTGTGAGATTCTATGGTCTTAAGGCTTTATACGGAAATACGGAACAAAATATTGTTTGGTCTTCTTCTATTTGAAAATTGCTTTCACAGTTCCTAGCTGCATTGCATTAGCAAGCGGTGACATGACTTCCCTTAGGATGATGAATACATTAGTGAGTATAATTTATCTGTTTATTAGTATTACTGATTTTTACTAATACTTCGGAGTGCACATTAACCCGCAACAGTATGAATTCTTTTTTTTCCTCGCATGTTAAGAGTTTGTCTGAGCATTTGATACAAAAATGTATTGAACTTATCACTTTAGTGTTATATTGATTGCCTAGAACTACCTCTACTTCATTAGGGACGAGTCATTGTAGTGAAGCATCGTCTTGGCCGGACTCCCGGGTCCAGATGTAAGTACCGGGGATTAGTGGTACTAGAAGTAGGCAAGGGGCGTAATCAGTGTACTTCCGCCGCACATGCGCAGTTCCGTGCTTCCTCCCAGATTGGCGGTTTCTTTCAACCGGCCAAGCTTTTGACAGCAAGCGGTGTAAGTTCCCTGTCCCTCTTGCCTTCCTTCTAATACAAGGGATCTGTATATTTTAGCGGGGTTAGGAATACTTTAATGGCGACGAGGAAAAACTAATTTCTGCAGAAGCATTCAGTTAATTGTTATTTTTCGACGTTTCCCTATTGACTTTTGTCCGGTGTTTTTGAAACACAAAGGAGGGAGTTAGTCGCCAGTTTTAAAATATACTTAGTAAAACAATTGAAGGATATTAAATTTTAATCATATTTGTGACTTTTAATAGAATATATACCAAATTAAATGTGCATGCATGTACTTGTACCGGGCATATGCAATTGATGGGCTGGATTAATTAACGTCACGCTACAGTGGTTACTGTAAGGTACCATTCCAAATGTACTGACCCCCTACTGCAAAAAATCACTAACAATTAAAACTGAGTTTAAACCTGCTGTTTCGCAAGTAATTCACATAGGCAGCTTGCCTGGTCATGGAAGCGCCTGTTACAATATTCTGATGCCAACTATTCTGCTGCTGATCAAAACTAAACTAAAGAATATCCAGGGCAGGGAGTAGGAGTAGTCTTGATTCTTCAGATTTGGAAATAATTCAAATGCTTTTATTGTGTAACTAACGTTTTGTGGGAATGATGGTCCCCTTATGGTAAACCATTCAACTCCTTAAAATCGGTATTAACAACAATATAGCGATAAATATGCATGTTTGTGAATTCGTGATGTAGGGGTTATTCCATTTGGAGCGGTACTGTACTGTAACCACTTAAGCGTGTCTTATATTGGACAGGCTTTTAATTGTAGACACCCGATACTATTGAATGCATGCATATTGAAATTTGTAAAATTCTTGTTTTAAGTAAAAATAATCATAGAATTTTAATATCCTTCAATTGTTTTACTAAGTATAATAAATTGACACCCTTGCAAGCTTCTACCCTATAGCAAACAGTACCCTTGAAAGTCTCGACCTATAAATTCTAAATTTATTCAGTCTAGGTCGAAATTAGATAGGAGGCGTAAGGTTAATAGAGGTCAGTTTTACAGGGAACATAACAGGGAATTTCTCTGCTTGTTGAGTCTTATAGACACACGAGATTGTGCAAATAAGATTTCTAATGGGGTCTTGTAGACACATGAGTAATTTATTTGATATTCCGAAAGTCATTTATTGTGGAGTCTTATAGACACACAATATTAATCAAATAAGATTTCTTGTGGAGTCTTATAGTCACACAAGTGATTTATTTGATTAGAGACACAATATTAATCAAATAAGATTTCTTGTCGAGTCTTATAGACACACGAGTGATTTATTTGATTAAAAGTTATTGCCTGTGGAGTCTTATAGACACACTGGATTGTTCAAATAAGAAATCACCTCATTACAATCCTAACAGCAATAAATTCAGTATACTTTATTTACAACAAGTGTCGTGTATTTTGTATGTGTGAGTTTTGTAAATTCACATAAGCAAATACCCGATTATATTCCTTGCACTTGTACGCCTTTCATCATGTCGGTGAATGTCAACACTGCAACTACAGAGGAATTGAAACAGATCCCAGGAGTTGGGGACAAAGTTGCGCAACTCATTGTCAAATTCAGAGAGATCTATGGAGTTGTAAAAAAGGAGGCGCTTAATTTGGCTCTTCGGGGTAATCTGTCATCTGAAGCTCTCAATATGATTGACTTTTCGGTGCCACAGAAAGACAACCCATTTGAGATAGACCTTAGTTGTCTCCCATCAGTACCTAAGACTGATTCATGGGAACCACTTGTGAGCTTTGCGCATCAAGCGGGAGCAAGAAGGTCAAGGTCACACTCAAGGTCACGCTCAAGGTCACCACCAGAGCTAAAGACAGAAGACTGGAATGTACCACCAGAACCAACTCCAGAAGTTTGGCGCCCATTGATGTTAACATCAGAATTTGACCCATTTCAAGAAAGTGTTGCCATGTTTGGGTCAGCTTCAAAAGAGCAAGAACCCTTCGCTGTGTCAGCGACAGCCTCTAGTGTCCATAAGCCAGAAGAATCGCGTTCTTGTAGAACCGATTCTAGGCTAGTTTTTCATCGAAATAATGAGGATAGGAAACCCCCTGTGAGTGACAGAACAAAATTAGCAGCAAGCAGACAAAATCAGCCCAGTATATCTACAGCAGATCAGCTGTCATCTGGTAAATTTAAAAAGAATGAAGATGGGGTATCTGAGACAACTAAATCTGTTGAGACTCAGCCAAAATCACATTCAACTAAGGAATCCACTAATAGGTTAAGGTCAAAAGAAAAAAGATCATCAAATTCTTCCAGATCGGATTCAAGATCAAGATCTCATCACCATCATTCTCAATCTCATTCAAAGCATAAGGAGAGGAAATCTAGAAAATCTTCAAGGTCAAGGTCAAAAGAAAAAAGGTCATCTAGTGCTTCTAGATCAGGTTCAAGATCAAGATCTCATCACCATTCTTCCAGATCTCATTCAAAGCATAAGAAGAGGAAATCTAGAAAATTTTCAAGGTCAAGGTCAAAAGAAAAAAGGTCACCTAGTTCTTCTAGATCAGGTTCAAGATCAAGATCTCATCATCATATTTCCAGATCTCATTCGCAGCATAAGAAGAGGAAGTCTAGGAAATCTTCAAGGTCAAGGTCAAAAGAAAAAAGATCACCTAGTTCTTCTAGATCCGGTTCAAGGTCAAGATCTCATCACCATTCTACCAAATCTGATTCAAAACATAAAAAGAGAAAGTCTAAAAAATATTCAAGGTCAAGATCAAAAAGTCATTCTGAAAAATCAGATTCTAAAATTATCAAGAAAAAGGATAAAAGTTCTTCAAAAAAATCAGACTCAAAAAATGACAAGAACAAGGAAAGAGATTCCTCAAGGTCATCTTCAAGGTCAAGGTCAGTTAAAAGTAGTTTAAAGAAAAGTGACTCCAAGAAGAATAAATCTCAGAAAAAGACACACAGACATTCTAGATCAAAATCAAGATCAACTACAAAATCATCATCAAGGTCAGCCTCAAGGTCGTCATCAAGGTCACATTCTAGATCATCAAGGTCACATTCTAGATCCCATAAAAAGAGGTGAAAAAAATGTGATAAATCCAAAGTGAACAAGCACAAACATCGTTCATCATCTGGTTCAAATTTATCAAGGTCACGATCAAGGTCACATTCAAGATCCTCCAATAAAAAGAGAGTGAAATCCAAACATAGTAAATCAAAGACATATAAACACAACCGTCATACATCATCAAGTTCAGAATCGCAGTCAAGATCTCGTTCAAGGTCAAGGTCACATAAATCGAAAGGAAGGTCAAGGTCACGGAAAACAAAAAGAAGATCACGTAAACATCATTCATCTTATTCAGACTCAGATACAGATTCGTCAGCAGTTAGGTATTCTTCCAAGCATGGAGATCCTCGAAAACACCCGAAAGCTTTGCGTTTTGATGGCAAGTCTACTTGGTTATCCTTTAAAAAGAAATTTGATAGTTACAGAAAGGTTATGAAATGGTCAGAGGCTGAAAGCAAAGATTATTTAATGTGGAGTTTGGAAGGAAAAGCCCTTGATTTTTTCACAATAACAACTACTGATATTGAAAAATATTCGTTCCGCAAAATTATAAAGAAATTGGAGGCTAGGTTTGGTGTAAAAGAACTAACAGAAACATCCAAGGCCAAGTTTCGTCAGTCATCTCAGAAACCAGATGAATCATTAGAAGATTGGGCCGATCGAGTAATGACATTGGCGACATCAGCGTTTGTCGATTTGCCTGATGAACATCTGAAGCAAGAAGCTATTAATAGATTCTGTCAGGGTTGTATTTATAAAGACGCTGCTAAGCATGCTTGTTTTGAACACCCTTCAAGTATGGAAGAGGCTCTAAATTTGGTGAAACACCATCAATTCATTTCTCAAGCTGTTGATTGGAAGAAGGCGAAGAAAGGAAATGAAGCTTCAGTGAATGCTGTGCAATCTCCATCAGAAGCTAGGATTGAGCGACTTATTGCTTCAGCATTAAAGGACTTTGCAGCAAAATTTCAACCAGGCCCCCAAAACAGTTCTCAATCTTCTTTAGCCAAAACAGAGCAGAATAGTGATGCTAAGAAGAAGAAAGCAATACAATGTTTTTTCTGCCATAGATTCGGGCACGCCAAAAAAGATTGTAGAGCGTACACAGCATGGCTTAAAAAAAGAAGGCAAAGACAGAAAATTTAAACGACCAAGGTCGGGATGGGAAGACCACACATCCCGGCCAAAAGCAGTAGAGATAGCTGGTCACCTGAATGATAAACAGAAACCTGATCAACCTACACATACTGAAGAAATTGGCAGGGCATGTTGCTCGTCGATTTCTGAAGTAGTAGAGGATAGAAAGAGAAACATCGAGAGTAATGCACAACATGATAAACAGAAACCTAATCAACCTACACATACTGAAGAAATTGGCAGGGCATATTGCTCGTCAATTTATAAAGTAGTGAAAGGTCAAAAGGGAAATGTCGAGAACGATAAACAACATTTGAAGAAAAAGAACAGCCAAAAAGTTGGTCCACAGATGAGAAAGAACTCCAAATCTCAGCAATCCCCACAGAGTCATAACACTAATAGGGCTTGTAGTTCTATGGATGTTGAAGAGGTTGAGATTCCAGATCACGACAATGTGGTAAGAGCAGAGGCCAACGTCACAACTAAGCTGGAAAAGAAGTCGTCAGAACAGATAAAAGATAGAGATATTTCAACTGATAGAAGTACTTGTAGTACTAAAACAGCTGAAACATTTCAAAAGGAAAAAGGGGAAGAAAAGGTTTGTGTTCATCAGGTGAAAGCTGGTTCTTCTTTTGTGGAATTAAAGGTGGGAAATAGAAACATTAAAGCTAGAATTGACTCTGGTGCTGAAATTACCATTCTTTCAGCGAAGGTATATGAGAAATTGGTAAAAGCTCCTGCTAAAATCAAGAACGTCGATTTACAAATGGCAGACAATGATACTGTGTTGAAAGGATTTATCATTCAGCCATTAAAGATGAAGCTTGGCAACCAAAGTTTCAGTGAAAGAGTGTATGTTGCCTCCATTGGTGATGATATGTTATTGGGACATGATCTTTTACACCATCTGGGTGTATGTTTGGACATGCAAACTGATACATTAGTTCTGAATGGAGAAAGAGTCCCAATTACCACAAGCTTCAAGGATGGTAGATTGACGGTTGCAAGAGTATCAGTACGGAAAAGAGTTACAGTCCCACCTAATTCTGTTGTGCGTTTATCATGCAAGTTGAATGCAAAAATGCATGAAGACTACCTTATAGAACCAGTTGATCAGCTCAAAGTATTGATGCCAAGGACAGTTTGTTCGGCAGAGACAGATCCGATTATCTGTTTGGTCAATTCTACAGATTCACTGAAGACTCTAAAGAAAGGGGTACAGATAGGTAATGCATACGAAGTCATTGCTGTTCAGGAAGAGGAGATAGGGTCAGATGTTTCTTGTAGTAACATAGGGCCAAACATCTCTTTGGTAAATGAAGATCCTGTGAATTCTCAGGAAGAGGAGATACGGTCAGATGTTTCTTGTAGTAACATAGAGCCGGGTCATCCTCTATTATATGAAGAAGATCAAGTGGACCCAAGAACGTGTAGTTCTTTCGAAGAGGAAATCAAATTTATAGAACAGGGTATCCCAGAACATCTTAAACAGCTTTATGAATCTTCATTGGAAAAATTATCTGCAGAGCAACAACAGAAATTGAAAAGGCTTCTCTGTGACCATCAAGATGTTTTTGCCAAGCACGATTTTGACTTGGGAACAGTTACGGCAATTCAGCATAAAGTCGATACCGGGACTGCTAAACCAATTAAACAGCACATGAGAAGAACTCCAGCTTGCTTTGCAAATGAAGAAGAAGAGCTTCTCAAAAAGATATTAGATGCAGGAGTGATACAAGAATCAGTGTCAGACTGGGCTTCTACACCTGTTCTCATACGAAAGAGAGATGGTTCTGTAAGATGGTGTATTGATTACAGAGCTCTCAACGAGGTGACAGTCAAAGATACTTTCCCTTTACCAATTATTGAAGATTGTCTGGAAACTCTGGCGGGAAATGTATGGTTTTCGAAGCTAGATGCAAACTCTGCTTACTGGCAAGTTTTAGTAAGTCCATTATTGATTGGCCAGTTCCACAATCATCCAAGGAGGTAGAGAGATTTCTAGGATTTGCAAATTACCACAGATCTTTTATCAAGAATTTCGCAGACAAGGCACAACCATTGTACCGCCTAACAGGAAAAAATAAGTACAAATGGGGTGATGAAGAACAATTAGCATTTGAGTTGTTGAAGGAAGCTTTAATTGCCCCACCAGTTTTAGGTCTACCCAATAGTCAAGATCCTTTTATATTGGATACAGATGCTTCAGATGTTGCCATAGGGGCAGAACTTATTCAAGTGCATGATGGGGAAGAAAGAGTAATTGCTTATAGCAGTTTCACTTTAACCCCAGAACAGAAGAAGTATTGTACTACGAGGAAGGAACTTCTAAGCATCGTTGGATTCACCAGACAGTTTCGACATTACTTATTGGGTAGAATCTTCACAGTCAGGACGGATCACTCTAGTTTGACATGGTTGTTAAAGTTTAAAGATCCACAAGGTCAGCTGGCACGATGGATGGAAGAGTTATCACAGTATAATATGGTTGTTCAATACAGACCTGGAATCAGGCATAAGAATGCAGATGCTCTTTCAAGGAAACCTGATAATCTCACTCCTTGTCCTTCCTACATAGCAGGTATCAAGCCAACAGATTTGCCATGTGGAGGATGTCATTACTGTTTGCGTGCAGATCAACAGTGGGGTAACTTTACCAGAGACGTAGATGAAGCAGTAAGTCTGGCGGGTCCGTTATCTGGTACAGTTGCAAACATAACTGGTGATAAACAGCAGAGTGAGACCGTGCAAGACAGCAAAAACCCGAGTGATATGGCTTTGGAGTCAGAAAATGCAGGAAGGAAGGTCTCCGGTTGTCAACATCAGGTATTTTCCGGATCAGATATACCTTTCAATCCTGAGCAGAATTGCAGTAAAGCCAATACTAAAGATCAAGACGACGTGGACTCGTCGGAAGAAATTGATGCTGATTGTATTGGGATAAGTGATGCACATTTTGACATTGTCAGAACAGGAAAAGAAGCCATCAAAATATGTGCATGCACTGTTACTGTAATCCCAGAGGCATCGTCGGAACAACCTTCATGTTGGGGGTTCACTTTCGATGACCTAAAAACAGAGCAGAGGAAAGATAAAGATCTGAAAATTATAATCCAGTGGCTTACCAAGAAAGAGATGCCAGAGGAGGGAAAGCTATTCATTTCCAGTCCAGAGGCCAAGTACTACTGGGTGAATAAAGAGATGTTTCAGCTAGTTGATGGGGTTCTCTTCAGACATAAGACTGATAGCAGAGATTTGGAACTTGTAGTTCCAGATACCATGAAAGACCAAGCAATGGCATGGCATCATGATATGCCATCAGCTGCTCATCAAGGAATCGCTCGGACAAAGGCAAAGCTCAAGGAAAAATTCTTTTGGGTTCGGTTGTCACGAGATGTCGAATCTTATGTGTTGTCATGTTCCATATGCAGCCAGAACAAGAAAAACAAGTGCTATGGCAGGGTACCATTAACAGAATACCAAGCAGGTGCCCCAGTGGAACGGGTTCACATCGATTTTATAGGACCATTACCCAAGACAGAGCGAGGAAATGAGCATTGCCTTATGATGGTAGATCAGTTCACGAAATGGGTGGAATGTATACCATTACCATCTCAGAAGGCAGAAGTAACTGCAAGAGCAGCGATAGATGAGTTCTTCTCTCGGTTTGGATTTCCCTTTCAGATATTTTCAGAGCAAGGCCGCAGCTTCGAGAGTAAGTTGTTTGAAGCTCTGTGTAAGGCACTAGAAATCCACAAGGCAAGGACTACCCCGTATAGACCGTCAGCAAATGGCCAGGTAGAGCGTTTCAATAGAACTTTAATGGATGCAGTCAGATGTTTTCTTGGAAAAGCCCAGAATAGGTGGGATCAGCACGTACAACAGATTGCAGGAGCCATTAGAGCCTCGGTCAATAGAAGTACAGGGTTTACTCCGAATATGCTCATGTTGGGCAGAGAGGTGAATACCCCAGCACAGCTCATGTTTCCAGGTGTGAAAGAAAAACATGAAGATTATAATGAATATGTGTCTGGTCTGGTGGAGACAATGAAGAGTGCTCATGATTGTGCTAGAAGTACCCTGAAAACATCACTTAAGAGAATGAAACGCAACTACGATCTGCGCGTACTTCAAACGCCTTATGCAGAAGGAGATGTTGTTTATCTCTTGGACACGGCGACTGTGAAAGGTAAATCACGGAAGTTAACTGCACCTTGGAAGGGCCCAGCATTAATTGTGAAGAAGCTGTCAGCATACCTTTACAGAGTGAAGTTACGAAATGCAGTCTTCGTAGTAAATCATGACAGAATGATACCTTGTAAGGATAGAAAAGTGCCAGATTGGATTACAAAATTCAGAAATTCCAAAGAAATAGTTCAGGATCAGGATGAGGAAGATGACCAGAAAGAATACTGTGTTTGCAGGAAACCGTACAGTGGTCGATTCATGATCCAGTGTGACTTTTGTGACGAATGGTATCATGGTTCCTGTGTGAATATCACTGCAACGGATGCACTGGTAATAGACAAGTACAAGTGCAAGGCCTGCAAGGACAAAAGGTCATAGCCTGATACCTGTTTTTCACTATTTTCAGGTAACCAACAAGATGGCTTCAAGTTCTCAACCAAAAGACTTTTTGTCAACGGTCGAGGAATATCTGGATCGCGGCCAAGTATACAGACCACCGGAAGAATTTGTGAAACAGTTGGCATTGTGTCCTAGGTGTATTGGTGGAAAAGAGCAGTGAAAAGTTCTTGAGGAAAGTCTGCTCAGGATGACAGCATTGGTAAAGTCAAAGTTAAATGAGCCAGGAAGAAGAAACGTCAGCTCTTTCCAAGCTTGGCTCAAGAATGCTGCTAAAGCAATGGAACTTTAGGGACGAGTCATTTATTATCAGGTGGGGGGGCCGGGTACATTTTCATATGGCTCACCAAAATTTTTCCGACCCCCCAAGTCTCACCAGAATTATTTTTCCGACCCCCCCAGATAGGTGACAAAAATTTTTATGACCCCCCCTATCCCCAGTGCCAGCTACCCTTCACACACACATACCATATTACCTATTTTATGTAAGACTGACCTCAATCAAAACCTAGCTGTATGAAACACAAAGAACATTTTCTTATTCTAACAGGTTAATTACATGTAATCATGGTCTGTTTAAACTTTGTCTGCATTTCTTGCCCTTTTTCTTCTGCTAATGGCCATCGAATGTTTATCGAATGCTTAATGATTATAACTGTAAATAATATCAATTGGGCCTCTGGGTGGTGGTGGTCTGGTGGCTGTGCCCCCAGAAGCTGATGAAAAGGCATGTGGAGAGCTGATATCACAAATGCAGGCATTAAATTTAATTGGGAAGAAAATCATCTACCTGACATGACTTTATAGAGTCTTACATACTGTTCTAGCAAATCAATGAAAAGCTTTGTGTTTTGGACATGAAGCTGCCTTAGTTTTTTGGTGTCATTTCCTTAGTCATTTAAGTTTTAAGTTGCGAGTTTGAACGAAAATAGTCTGAAACTTTAGGAGTAATGGGGGGTCTGGGGGGCGCAGCCCCCCAGAAGCCGAGACATTTTCAAAAATGAAGACTGATGGAAGAATTCTGAACCCCCCAATATGCCTAATAAAATATATGACCCCCCCCTGCTCCAAGGCTTTTTTATTTCCGACCCCCCCCCCCACCAGTACATCACCAAAAAAAATTCCGACCCCCCTAAATGTACCCGGCCCCCCCAGCTGACAATAAATGACTCGTCCCTTACCAGGTGATAAGTCGGGAATGGATCTGCGCTAACGTTTGTAAATTGTCAGATCTTCCCAAGAGAAAGGAGCAGGACTACGATCCTACTAAAGGACGTAAAGATATTAGATTCTACCCTGAAGGTGAGGCGAAGTTGCTTGAGCTGACAGAGGAAGAAAGTATGGAGGTTGGTTCCCTCCAAATGGATGAGGAGGAACTTCTTTCTATTTCTCCTGTGAGAGGTCAAAAGGAGGAAACTTCCAGTGAAAGTCCAAGAAGATCACCAAGACTTTTGAAAAAGACGCTGATTCAGTTACCTCCTGAGAAGAAGTCAGTCTCAAGGGTAGAACTTAAAGAACCACGACAGACGGATGCTCGCTCCCAGACTTGTAGTCAGGGAAAGAGATCTCAAAGACAAGAACCTCAAAAAACACAGCAGATGGATGCTCGCTCCCAGTCTTATAGTCAGGGAAAGAGATCCCAAAGACAAGAACCTCAAAAGTCACGACAGACGGATGCTCGCTCCCGGACTTATAGTCAGGGAAAGAGATCCCCACAAAGAGAGGTTACTCTGTTATCTACAAGACCTGTCCGAGCCGAGACTTATAGTCAGGCGAGGAAGGATTCATCATCACAGAGAGAGGTTCCTCTGCCAGTTACTCTGTTATCTACAAGACCTGTCCGAGCCGAGACTTCTAGTCAGGCGAGGAAGGATTCATCATCACAGAGAGAGGTTACTCTGCCATCCACCAGACCTGTCCGAACCGAGACTTGTAGTCAGGTGAGGAAGGAGTTATCACCACAGAGAGAGGTTACTCTGCTTTCCAACAGACCTGTCCGAACCGAGACTTGTAGTCAGGTGAGGAAGGATTTAAAAGAAAGCACAAAGAAACCTAAAGAGGACACACAAGCTGGACCATCAAAAGCAACAGTGCCAAAATCGGTGCACTTTGCCAAGGAACTCCAGGTAGTTTGCAGCAAAGAAGGCGAACGAACCTCAAAGCAGAAGGAACTGTCAGTCATGAGCCAGAGAGGGGCTTGTAGCTCCGATCGTAGTGATAGACACGTTCAGATAGTGGAAGGAAGTCCTATCAATATTCTGAAGAGATCAGCCACTAGTCAAAAGGAAGAGTTAATAATCTCTACTTCAGTGCTGAAAAAGATAAGGACAGAAGACATAGTCAGTCAGGTTAGCCAGAAGGCTGAAGAACGTCGGGAAATGGAAGTTAAAAAGAGAGAACGACGTTTAGTTCAGAAGTGTTGGGTTCCTGGATGTACCAGCAATGCCAAATATCTAAAAGCCCATGCCTATTTTGTCCATATCCCTTCCATTTTCGACGAACGACTCAACCCTACCGATGAGCAGGTTTTACATGGTCGTCGAAATGCATTGAAACAAGCGGGGAGATGGTTACTGGGAAGGCCAGTGGAGTTGGATGAACTAGTAGCTTTTATAGTTGTTCAGAAGATGCTTAGCCACACCGATAACACAGAAGTTACGCAAAGACAAGAGACTGCCATGAGGGAGTTTTGTAAATTCCTTCATGAGCCAGTACCTGACAAGTTCGTGATTGAGCCGTGTAATTCGACAGGAGTGTTGCTTCACTGGAAGGCTCTTCTTCTGATAGCTGCTAGTTTAGGGGAGGAGGAAAGACAGTATTGGCTGAAAACTTTCACGGCTCCTGGAGAAATGATGTTAGAAAGTCAGCCAGCTGTTCCAGTAAAGGTTTACCCAGATGCCATGGATTCACATTTCCATCTAGACAGGACTCTTCGGGATATGCAGCTCCCACCTCACGGAAGTTTGGATGAGATTATTAACAGTGCTCCAGTAGATGAAGACAAGAAAATCAACCTTGTAAGCGCCGTTGCCATCTACTGTGACCCTAGGACCTACCCTTCAGAAAGGTATTTACAGGAGATACCACAACATACATCTGTAGGACTAGGATTTCATCCGAAACATGCCAAGAATAGCCTGGCAAGAATTGAAGACGAGGTGCATCGATTCCGGAGACTAATAAGGAATCCACGTATAGTGGCATTTGGCGAGATCGGGCTGGACCACTCAGAGCCTATGAAGCACTGGGCATCCCAAGTGGAACTGTTGGAGAAAGTACTACCGTTCCTAGAGGATCGACATGTACTTGTGATTCACTGCCGTGGTATGCATGGAGACTGTGGGACAGAAGCCTATCTGTTACTCCTCCATTGTATGAGGAAATACGTTAGATTCAACCAACCCATGCATCTTCATTGCTTCACAGGAAACAAGTATGTGGTGGAGAGATGGTTAGAGGTGTTCCCAAGGACATTCTTTGGTTTCACAAATCTTGTGGACAGATTCGACGAGCTACAGATTACAGCATTGTGCAGTCTGGAGGAGTCTCCCTTGCTCCTGGAGTCGGATTCACCATATTTTCCGATTCAAGAATCCAGAGTTTCATCACCAAGCCAGTTGTGGGCCGCAGCGGCAGCCGTTGCCACCCATCGCCAGATGACGCCAGAGCGAGTGTTAGAAATATCACTGGCTAATGGTCAACATCTCTACCGAGGACAGCAGTAAGCCAGTCCAGATGAGCTGGGCTTGTAGCTCGCTCATGTGTTCCATCCTGTGCTTATGTCAGTGCCCCTTTGAGCTTGGCTTATAGCTCGCTCAAATGTTTTCCACCAAGGTCAAGACAGCGACAGCGCCCATTTGAGCTGGGCTTATAGCTCGCTCAAATGTTTTCCACCAAGGTCAAGACAGCGACAGCGTCCAGTTGAGTTGGGCTAATAGCTCGCTCATGAATGTGCTTCATAGTGTGGTCAAGACAACACCAAAGTGAGCTGGGCTTATAGCTCGCTCATGTTTCACATCATAACAAGTCAACTTCCAGATGAGCTGGGCTTATAGCTCGCTCATGTCAAGTTCCAGGTGAGCTGGGCTTATAGCTCGCTCATATCAAGTTCCAGATGAGCTGGGCTTATAGCTCGCTCATGTCAACTTCCAGATGAGCTGGGCTTATAGCTCGCTCAAGAGTGTGGTCATGTCAACATCAAGATGAGCTGGGCTTATAGCTCGCTCAGGCGTTCCATGTTGCGGTCATGTCACTTTCATGTCAACAAGCGATCCAGATATCAACAGTCGGGGCAGACATGTTGTCTGCTCAGAGGTCATCGACGAACCTATGGTGTGTTGAGAGCTCTATGGAAGTGTGGACATGTTGTCTTGTCAGAAGCTACCAACGAGCCTATGGTTTGTCGAGAGGATTCCTGTGGACTTGTAGTTCACAACAGCGCCCTGGTTGATGTAAGCTACACCAAAGAGGTAATGTATCTTGTGTTGGCCTGTGGCTAGCACATCTCTTTTCAGCTTCCCAGCCCTGGTGAAACCCTATCATCATAAAGTTGGGAGGAGTGCAGTGAAGCATCGTCTTGGCCAGACTCCCGGGTCCAGATGTAAGTACCGGGGATTAGTGGTACTAGAAGTAGGCAAGGGGCGTAATCAGTGTACTTCCGCCGCACATACGCAGGTCCGTGCTTCCTCCCAGATTGGCGGTTTCTTTCAGCCGGACAAGCTTTTGACAGCAAGCGGTGTAAGTTCCCTGTCCCTCTTGCCTTCCTTCTAATACAAGGGATCTGTATATTTTAGCGGGGTTAGGAATACTTTATCATTTATTATCAGGTAGGGGGGGGGGGAAGGTACATTTTCAAGTGGTTCACCAAAAATTTCCGACCCCCCAGTCTCAGCAGAATTATTTTTCCGACCCCCCCCCCCCCCCCAGATAGGTGACAAAAAATTGTATGACCCCTCCCAAACCCTCCAACCCTTCACACACACACACACACACACACACACACCATATTACCTATTTTATGTCAGACTGACCTCAATCAAAATCTGTATGAAACACAAAGAACATTTTCTTTTTCTATCGTTGACTGACCAGTTTCGGTGACCTTTAGGACTTTTCATGGTGTAATATAATGTCATGGAAATGAAATAAACATGCATCTTACCTTTAGTTTGATTTATTTTCCTCCCATTCCAAAAAATCTGCTAAGAAAATACACCAGCTTCGCGATGGGAGCAGCCATTGTGTTGACCTACATATTTTCAACACAGGAAACGAACTGGACCAGAATCGGTGACCTTTGACTTTCATCCAGGTATACAGTTACTGTGCAAAATTGTATGTCGAAATTCTTGTTTAACAAAATACCAATCAAACTGAAAACTGTTAACTGTCAAATAACATATTTACATAGGAGTTTCAATGTGTTTAGGTTAACTTATTCTTCTGCATGACAGGGACAAACAAACCTGTCATGCCTTCTGATTACCCTTTGCTTGCAACAGTATATCAGATGTGTCCAATGTTTGCAAAGTGGCACATCACACTGTGCCCATTTCGTAATTATCAACGAAACACAATTCCTTAGCTGTTCTGGTTGGTATCTCTTACATACACAGCATTTTTCTTCATCTGGAATGTCACTATCATTATCAGAGTCACTATCAGATACTGGAATAACCTGTAATCCAGATGGACCAGGCTTTGGAGTTGTATGTTTTACAGATTTGGTTGTCTTTTTTGGGCATATTATGGAACTTTCTTTTGATTTTCTTTTGGGTGAACTTTGTCTTTTCTCTTGATGATCTATGATTTTTTGCTTTATGTTTAATTCAGTAATACATGGTCCACTTGTGACTTTACTAAGTGCATTATTTTCCTTTTTCTCCTGATTTTGTGTCTGTGAAATGAGTTCCTTTTGCTCTTGAAAGAAGAAAGCTGCATTAGTAGAATCTTCACTTGTCACATTTGTGTTAGTTTCACTTGGCTTTTCATATGCTGTAGCAGGCATTACTTTCTCTTGGTCAACGGCAGAAGGATCAAATGGGTAAATTCCAGTGCGTTTAAATCCAGACTTCAGGTTTTGAACAGATAACGCATGTTAATATGCTTTTGAAGATAGTTCAGCAACATTGTAACGGGTGATGTTAGAATATGGGTTGCTGCGAATGAATTTATGACACTCACTATTGTATATTCGTTGTAAAGGACCGAAACAGGCAACATCTAATGGCTGAAGCAGATGACTTGTGTGTGCTGGTAAGACAAACAGTTCAACATTATGTGTCTCTGCCCATTCTAAAACAGGAATATTTATGTGAGATTTGTGTCCATCAAATATTAATAGAACAGTCTGTTGATCGATGCCTCGCTGTACATACTTTAGGAAATATGTAGTTAAGAATTCCTGGAAAGCTGCAGCATTGGACCATCCACTATCTGTGACAATACCTTGTGACCCTGTTGAAGAGCCCTGAAGAAGATCATTGTTGAACCTCTTGCCCTTAAATATGTAAAAAGGAGGCATCATGTTACCCAAGGCATTTCCGCAGCCAAGTATGGTTGTAGTAGCTGTCCTAGAGGAGGTAATAGCAGGAGCTGAGTTAATTGCACTGACAAGATATGGAGGCGAATGTTCCGTTTGAATACCCTTTTCGTCCACATTATAAATACATTGGGGTTTATCCTTAAGATCCAACTTTGTTAGCACATTGTCAAGTCTTTGAAAATAATCTGTGACATTTGATCCTGATGTGGCCTTTGCTCTATAATTTGACAGTGACCTTGGCTTTGTGACACTAAGTTCTGGCCATCTTTTCATAAAGCATCTGAACCATTTTACACTGAAAGGGTGTGCCGCATCCCGTTTCCCAAGGTACGTAACATAATTAGAAGCCATGTTGACTACCTCACTGGAGGTGTACTCATATCCCAGTGTAGCCATAGACTTTAAATGCTCCACAAAAATAGCTTCTTCCTCCTGGTTTAACTCTGGAGATGGGCCCGATGAAGTTGTCTCAGGATTCACTCTACCTAAAACTCGCTGCCGAAGTGTTGTTTGAGGTACCCCATATGACAGAGCAGCTCTTCTCACTGGTGTATGATCTTCCACAACAGCACGATAAGCATTGGTCATTGCTGATGGTGAATAAATTCTGTACAACACCTTACTGACCCCAACTTTTTTTGGATTTGCCTGGAAAAAAAGGAGAAAAAAATCATAATGTAGGTATACAATTCATATTTTCATTTTGTTGTAAGCTTTTAATGGCTGAGCTATCACACCTGCAAAATTCATCACATGTTTTGTCAAAATATGACTGACTTGGTAAATTCTGAAAGGAAAAAGAAAATTCATTTTAATAGTAAGCACATGATAATATGGCATATAGAAATGTTAAAAATCAACACATGCATGTACCTATTTATGCCCTTTACAGCCATGTATACATCCTGAAACAGATAATTAAAGTTGTGTGCCCTGTTTCATATCAAATATGCAGTTTAAGAATTCTAATAATTAAAGACAGTTATTTTATTTCATTTAAGTATAAAACTTAATCCCAGTTCTTGCTGCAAACCCCTGAAAAACATTCTTCAACAACATTTGATTAACACCTGACTTTAATTATTTCAGCATTTAGAGCAGTGTCTAAATTAAGCATAGGCATACACTTTTGAGCAGTCACTGTAGATGAAAAATGGAACGTGACCGAAGTGGATCATGTGACTTTGTGTAGCAGAAGACAACAATGGCAGCCGCTGGAAAAATAAGTTCTTTAGGACCAACTGAGGCTTTTTTGGGGCACTTCATGGGGTGCATGAAAAGGTATTAAGAAAATCAGTTAAAATATATGTGGTTTATAAATAAAACAAGTACTTACGTCCTTGAACCTCATTTTCTTGTTTTGTTGACAGAAGTGACAGGGCTTTGTTTACACTTGAGACCACAAAGAGTGATGACGTCATAGAAAACTTCTTTACGCAAACAGCACGCGGTAATTAAAGGTCACCGATTCAGGGCAGTCACCGAAACAGGGCAGTTGACGATAACAGGTTAATTAATCATGGTCTGTTTAAACTTTGTCAGCATTTCTTGCACTTTTTTTCTGCTTTTGGCCATCCAGAAACCCTTTTATCGAATGCTTAATACAGTAATATTAATTGGGCCACTGTGGGGCTGCTGGGGCGGGGGTCTGGGGGCTGTGCTCCCAGAAGCCACAGTAGTTTTGCTGATAAAAAGCCACCTGGAGAGCTGATATCACAAATGCAGGCATTAAATACTGTCTTCTAGCAAATCAAAGAAAAGATCTGTTTTTGGCCAAGTTTTGTGTTTCAAAGAAAAGTGTATAAGTTTTAGAGTTAAAAATAAAAGCATCGCAAACGACTGTGTGATACCCCGCCACTGCATCCACTTTTTACTGAGCTATTGGTGTGTTTTTTTTTCACTGTATTACCTGAAGGCAGTTCAAGGTTTGAGGTTTCAGAAAATATCTGATTAACTTATGATTTTCTATCAACATTTTATGCATGTACATAGCCCAAGGGCTGGGTTAGATAATCCCTATGGGATCGATTTTGAGAAACGCTGGAAACTTTTACTATTCTGATCATTTGCTGTAAGTGTCAGACATGCTACTTCAAACTATGATTTTATATAGATTTTTTAAAGATTTTATGTATGTGGGGACAGGGGCAGATAATCCCTTATAGGGTAAATTTGAGCGTCATGGAAGGTTTTTATTATACTGATCATTTGCTGTAAATTTCAGAACTGCTTTGAACTCAGAATTTTGACAGATTTTTTCATGATTTTATACATGTATATTGCCCCAGGGCAAGGCAGGTAACCCCTGAGGACAAAATTTCCACAGTAATTAAAGCTTTTGCTACTCTCGGACAATCACTTCTATCATGATACTCAGTGTCTATTTTAGAAACTGAAAATGAGGGGGGATTTTCCCCCCTCCATCTCAAAAATAGGGGGGATTTTCAAAAAAATAGGGGGGACAATTTTCGGACAGACAGAAAACATTTAGCTCATAAAGCAAGACATTTACACATTTATTCCTGTCTAAGACTATATAGCAATCTGAACTGACTTTAGACATTAGACATTTATTCCTGTCCAAGACTATACAGTAATATCTTAACTGACCTGTTTCACCCAGTTTGAGATAGATTTTTCTGTTCTAAATCCCTATCACATTCCAGTTACATATTTTCTGAGTTGATTTGAAGGTTTTAGTCTTATATCTAAGTATTTCAATGGGTTTACAGTGATTATTTTGCTGATACATAGTTTTTCAGCGATTTATAAATTTCTACCGCGGGTATGGTAACGTAGGTGCGGCAGCGGGTTACGCATCTTACCCACTCTCTAATGAAATTCGTTCCTGTATTTCATCGAACCCGTGAAGTCAAGGGAAGCTACTCTAATGGACATAATAAATAAATTCAGATGACAAGACCGTCATTAACTTGGTGTCGATCCTAATCCCATTTGTAGTGGCCAGCAAAACTCAAAATGAAACTGTCAATAAGATCCAAGTAAATGTTGAAAAGAACTCGGTTAACATTAGAAATTTGGCCTATTACCATGACAAATTAGAGCAGTATACTAGACGGGATAACATTCGTCTATTCAACTTCCCCACATGTGACGATGGAGAGATCCAGCAGAAATTTATTGAGCTCGGTGCAGCTCTTGGTGTTACAATCCAGGACTCTGTTATAAATGCCATCCACAAATTGCCCAGTCATGGCCCAGCACGACCTACCATGGCTGTCATCGTTCGACTCAATTCTAGGAGAGTCCGAAACGACATACTATACGCTAAGAAGACCCCATTGAGCGCACCTGAAAGCCCTTTCAGGGGGGTCTTTGTCCAAGAGGACTTAACTCAACCTCGTTCCAAACTCCTGCGGTTCATTAAGAATCATGAGAACACTGACAGACCAGGACCAGTGAGGGCCGCATCCGTGTGTCCCTTAAAAATTATCGTGTTGCCGGGAAAAACGTCATAGTGGAAAACCCAGATCATCTTTTTAAGATTGGCCTAGATTCGGTTGATGTTACACAGTTTGGTTACCCTGACATGTAGAGAGGAGATGAAAGTTCTAAAAATGTTGATCATGACCTGGTCGCTCCTGTTTTGGACCTGAATTCTTTTTCTGTGACTGAGCCCAGTGAGGCTGATCGATCTGATCAGTCTGATTTGGACTCAACAGAAATTTATTCTGAAGATGAAACAGTAATTTTTTCTGATGATAATTCCCTAAGGATATTGTCTATTAATGTAGGGGGCTTACATACTAAAAAGGAAAATCCTGATTTTGAGAACTTTATATCAAGTTATGATATTGTTTGTATCCAAGAGACACATTTTGATATTTATGACTCTATATCTATTAATGGATACAAGTTACTCCCTACCATGGTTAGATGTAATGTCAGGTCCAAATCGGGTGGGATTGCTGTCTTGGTCAGAGACAGTCTATTTGACACCATTAAGGTGGTTCAGAATAGCGGTGAAAATTTCTACTGGTTTTCTTGTTCAATTTGTTCAAATGTTTTATTTTGTGTTACTTACATTCCGCCGGAAGGCAGCATTTATAGTGATATAAATATGTTTGATAACCTAGAATCTGACAAACTTGAACTCAGTCAAAGTAAAAACACTCAAATATGTTTACTAGGTGATGTTAATGCACAAACTGGTAATCAAAGTGATTTAGTTACCTATGACGAAAATATAGAACAGTTTTTACACAGTGATGATCCGAATGATGAACTAGCTAAAATTTCCATTGGAGCTCTGGGTTTTCCTACTGAAAGACATAATTCAGATACACAGTCAAATAACTATGGAAAACGTTTATTAGAAGTGTTTAAATCTTTTAATTTGTGCATTGCAAATGGTCGGTTGGGTAGTGACAAGTTTCTTGGTAATAAAACTTGCAAAGGTTCCTCCGTTATTGATTATGCCATTATGTCTCCATTATTATTCACTTCTGTGAAAGAGTTTCAGATTTTACCCTTTGAGCCCTTGGTGAGCGATGCACATAGTGGTATTCATATTTCTTTAGAATGTTCTGCAACAGAATCTTGTCAGAATTTTGATAACGAAGATATTTTGATTACTAAAGCAACATGGAAAACAGAACTAAGTAATACTTTTTTTGCATAACCTCAATGAAGATGATGTTGAAGGCTTTGTTGAAAAGCTTGCTTTGGTCTCCGCAAATACTGTTACTAAAGAAGATGTTGAAGTTTTGGCTTCTGAGTGCTCATCATTATTGTTTAACGCAGCAGATGCTGCGGGCATGATCTCACATAAAACTGCAAGGAGTCCAATTAATCCAAAACGTGTATCTCGTAAAGCTGTCAAGAAGCCGTGGTTTAATGATGAGTGTCGTAGACACCGTCTTCAATATAGGCGCACTAAAAATCATAGAAGAAGGGTCAATAATGCCGAGAATTTTCAGTTCAAACAAGAGGCAAGCAAAGCTTACAAAAAATGTCTAAATAAACATTTTAATGAATATAAAAAAGATTTCATAAAGAAATTACACTCACTTAAAAATTCAGATCCTAAGGCTTACTGGAACTTGCTTAACAAAACTGATAGTAATAACTCGAGAACTATTCAGAAGGTGTCTCTGGATGCTTTTGCGGAGCATTTTAGGAAACTTAATACAATTTCTACTGAAAATACTGGTGTAGAGCCGGAGGTGAATCCATTACGAGTTTCTGAATATAATTTCGAGCTAAATGCAGAAATAACTGAACAGGAAGTTCTTAAAAGTATTAACAAGTTAAAGTTAAATAAAGCTTGTGCTGCTGATTTAATCTTGAATGAATTTTTAAAGACTTCTAAAACCAAGATGCTCCATGCATTTACCAAGCTATTTAATCTTGTTTTTGCCTCTGGTTTTATCCCAGATGAATGGTCTCTAGGATTTATCTCCCCTATTTACAAGAATAAGGGTGATAAAGCCAGTCCTGATAATTACAGGGGAATTACTATTCTTAGCTGTTTTGGCAAGTTGTTTACTTCAGTTTTGAATGATAGACTAAATCAATACCTTAAAAATATGAATATCCTGAATGAAGAGCAAGCTGGCTTTCGAAAATACTATAGCACCATTGATCATATTTTTAATCTTAAATGTTTAATTGATTTATATTTATGTGGAGGTAGGCAACTATATTGCGTTTTTATAGACTACAAGAAGGCATTCGATTCTATTAATCGAACATATTTATGGCAAAAACTACTGTCAAATAACATTGATGGCAAAATGTTCAAAATCATTCATAATATGTATGCAAATGCAAAATCGTGTGTTAAATTAGGGCATTTAAAATCGGCAACATTTTCTAGTAATGTCGGCGTCAGGCAAGGCGAAAATCTTTCACCAATTTTGTTTTCCATATTTTTGAACGATTTGACGGAATTTATTTCCCATGCATATGATGGCCTGACCAATGTAAATGACATGGCAAAGAATCTTTTAAGTGATGATGATATTGAAGTCTATCTTAGACTATACATTCTTCTTTACGCTGACGATACAGTTATTTTTGCTGAATCAGATCAGGAGTTACAGGCTGCTTTAAATGCTATGTTCTTATATTGTAAATCTTGGGATCTGGAAGTAAATCCATCTAAAACAAAAATCACAATATTTTCTAATAGAAAGCAAAATCAAAACATTGTCTTTATGTATAATGGCCAGGCTTTAGAAATTGGTGATAAGTTTGTATACCTGGGGGCACAGTTCTCATACAATGGGCGCTTTAGGGGGCATAATCAAAGACTAGCTGATCAGGCACGTAAATCAATGTTTGCTGTACTTAGAAAATGTAGGAAATTATATTTATCTGTAGACATCCAACTACAGTTATTTGATAGTATAGTTGTACCTGTTTTACTATATGCTTCAGAGGTGTCTGGGTTTGAGAGCTGTGACATACTGGAAAGGTTATGCATTCAATTTTATAAAATAATTTTGAGAGCTAAAAAGACTACCCCAAATACTATTTTATATGGAGAACTTGGGAGGTATCCCATTAGTATTGCAATTAAATCCAGAATGATTGGTTTTTGGCAAAAGTTAATAAATGGTAAATCTGATAAAATATCATACAAATTATATAAAATTCTTTTAGCTTTGCATGAGAAGGACATTTTTCACTCTAAATGGTTATTGAGTATACGTAATACTCTGCATAAATCTGATAAAGATTTAACTTGGTTCAGCCAAGTGGCTCAATCAGGTAAATAGGACATAAAGATGTGATAGTATACTTCCGCTATTGATTAACAGTGCTATAATGCCAAAGTTTGCAACTTTCCTCAGTTGTATGTGTTCATTATTTGAAAAGTTATGACTTGTACTCTAGTTGGAGTTCTGGTCGATAAATAAAATCTTGAAAAATCTTGAAATCTAGAAGGGACTCTACATTGTGAATAGTCAGGTCGAAGTGATCTCTAAATTGATTTAGTGGCAATTTAAAACATATATGATACTTGCAAGTGACATTATAAAGACAATACTAGTTAAAAGTTATAAAGGGACAAGTTGTATACTATGGGATTTCAAAATTTATGCTTGGGGCTATTGTTGTGGCTGTAGCCTCAATCAGGTAAATAGGACATAAAGATGTGATAGTATACTTCCGCTATTGATTAACAGTGCTATAATGCCAAAGTTTGCAACTTTCCTCAGTTGTATGTGTTCATTATTTGAAAAGTTTTGACTAATACTCTAGTTGGAGATTTAGTCGATAAAGAAAATCTTGAAAATCTTGAAATCTTGGCGATAACAACTTCGGCAATGATAGTCTTATCATATATGAACAACAAGATTTGAGGTCATACACCCAGTAATCAGACATTTTATAAATCTCCAGCGAAGAAAACCGAACATCATCGCGGATGGTATTTCTCCAGCTATCGCGTAACTGCCGTATTCTTAGAATCAAGTTTTATCACTACTCACTAGCATTACCGCTGAGAGATATCATATTAGGACACGAACTGAAAACATGAGAAATGTGCTTTTCTTTTATATATCCATGGTTGATCTTGTTTCATTTTACTGAGCTGATAGAAAATTTTGGCACTTTTAACTGTTTTGTAGCTTTGATTTTAATTAATTAATGATTATAGTTTTGAATTTAATATTTCTTAACTGCCATAGAAACGTAAAATATTCATGCTACATAAGATAGCCGGGCATAGTTTAAAACATGGAATGGAATGGATGAGATAATCAACATTCCAATGGCTACAGTCAGAGGCTACAGTATGTCCCCAGAGCTTGGGGTGTTACTCGTACTGAACGGAATTTATCGCCTTGAGGACAAACCAACTAAATGCCATCCCAAATCCATGGAATGAAGTGGAGAACATTGTCCATTCCATTCCACTTCATAAGATCGCAGATCAAAGTTTAAACTATACCGATTAATTAGACCTCATAAATAACTTAACAACTGACATCTATTCCCAAAAAACTCTGAAGTGTATCAACACCTGTTAATCGGGTCGCAACGCGAAAAAAGTGGCTTAACGCCATGGTATCAATGGTTTAATAATATTGTAGAGTTACCCAACCTGTGCAACCCACCACAAAATTATTACGAAAGAATGGAGGGTATGGTCACATAGTGTAACCCGTGCTAATCTGATTCTTCTAAGTTCTAACAAGACGAATATCTATTTTTCTCACAAGGCCCTTTATTGATAAACCACGGTTTTGTCTGCAGTGTTGTACTTCTAGCAGACGATTTTTATAATCTGCGCGTTGAGAATGCGCAGTGGCCCGCACAGAAAATATTGTGTGTCGGATTTACTGGGTGCCTCACCTATAATCGCAGCCATTGCGTAGGTTTAGGGGAGGTAACTACCACACTACGGCAATGATGGCTTGATACCGTTTTATTAAAAACAGCGATATTTTCTGCGAGGCAAGAGTAAATATTTTGTTTTGGGACGTTTTCATTGTTTATTTTTTACGCGGGACTGTCACGCATTCGGTCTGAAATTATGCGGGATATGAGAAAAATTAGCGTGAATCCCGCAATCGCGCATCCTAGAATAGACACTGGATACTCCAAATAGTAAAGGAACTAGAGGCCAAACGTGTGTCGGGGTATAAAAAAGAGTCTTAAAGTTAAGAAGTAATGGGGGTGGGGGCAAAGGCCCCCAGAAGCTGAGACGCTGAGACATTTTTAATAATGAATACTGATGGAAAAAGACATTTTTAATAATGAATACTCCCCCCCCCCCCCCACGATATGCCTAATAAAAAATATGACCCCCTGCTCTGAGGATTTTTGATTTCCGACCCCCCCCTCAGTACATCACCAAAAAAATTCCGACCCCCCCCTAAATGTACCCGCCCCCCCCCCCCTACCTGATAATAAATGACTCGTCCCTTACTGCCCAGGGCATAAAGCATCACAGGCAAGTGACGTCAGCAAAATGGTTAAAAACATCCACATAAACAGGTAAAAATTAATAAAAATTGCTGTGACACAGAGTTTTCCCTGACACAGCCATATCTATGTATCTGTGGAATATGAAAATCCGGTATTTAAAAGAAACAACCCATATCTTTCTTTTCAAAGGTCCCAGACTTGTAACCTGTACTAAGGAGTTCCACCCTTGTTAGGGTCACCGTAGTTATACGTATTCTTCTGAAGTGAAGAGCTGACTAAAACTTCTACAGTACGAGGCAGCATGCACCAGTCTGGTTGTAAATACCACTGAATCAGTGCATCAGTGGCGGATCCAGAGGGGGTTCGGGGGGTTCAAACGAACCCCCTCTACAGCCTAAATTATTTTATTTCCATTTGGAATTTCTGCAAAAATTGGTCGAACTGCGCAAATCGAACCCCCCCTCAGCTAATTTGAGTGAGTGAGTGAATGAACTCGGGTTTAACGTCCCACCAACAACGAGGTCATATGGAGACGGGACCTCGGTTTAAAGTCTCATCCGAAAGACCGGAGAAGCGGGGGATCGAACTTGCGACCCCTGGATTGGTAGTCTGGAGTGTTATCCACTAAGCTACAGTCGCTCCTCAGCTAATTTGAACCCCTATCCAAAATTCCTGGATCCACCCCTGTGCATGCACCTATCCATTCCAGGTCACCTACAACAAATCTAGGTCATTGTGACCTACTTTCCCGAAAAAGTACCACATACCGTAATCGACCTTTAGCGCCCTGTGCGCTTAACTTTTTCAAAATGGTGTCAAATACTTGTAGTAAGTTTTCTTTCTGATGAGTGCACATTTCAATGAATTATTATGTATTGAAGGAAACAATTTTAAAGGTTCACTATAAGAGAAAAGCTGCTTATGGTCATAGAAAGATAGAGAAGCTTTACAAAATGAAAACTGAAAGATCCTGTAGCATTTTTCAGCTCATGTAAATCAGCAGAAAATGGATAAAACTGGTAAAAATATGTGTGCTTATAGGGCATGTGTGCTTATTAGGTCGAATACGGTATTTAGTTTTCGAGGTCAACCCCATATCTCCCTTTTCATAGGCCCCAGAACATCGAAACTTCATCAGTGCATGCACCTTACCACTCCAAGTCACCTACAACAAAACTAGGGCACTGCGACCTACTTTCACAAAAAAGGACCACATATTAAATTAGATTTCTTCTGCAGCCTCAAATCTCCATTTTCGTAGGTCCCAGAACATTGAAACTCCATCAGTGCATGCACAGGGATACAGACTAGCAGTCGCCCACTCACCCACTGCGAGTAAAAAATCGGGTTGGCGCCTAGAATTGAAATGACAGTCGCCCAGCTTGCGATTGTCAGCTGTCAGCGAGTGTCTGGCGTGTTTTCGACTTGGAGTAAAATCCGCCACCTCAAAGCGCATTGCTAACTTCGGAGCCGATATCTGCGTTGAATATTCGGTACTACTAATCACCCCACGGCACCCCACGACACCCCACGGCACCCCACGACACACCACGGCATTAAAATTTAGGTATATTAACTACCAAAAAAGCATTATAGAGAGGCAATAATGTTTTTTTACATCCCATGGCACCAAATTTTATGTATATTTGAACTAGTCACAACCCTAACGATCCAGCGTTTCTCTCCAGTTGCACCCCACGGCACCCCCATGACATCAAAATTTATGCATATTAACCACAAAAAAGCATTTTATAGGGACAGTAATGTTTGTTACACCCCTTGACACAAACTTTTATGTACACTTGCCATCAAATAAGTATTTTTAAAGGTGAAACGACCTTTCCGCGAATAGGAAATTCTAAAATAAGAAAAGGCGCTTTTTGTTCTCTGTTGCCTGTTTTTGGTGTCAGAGTTTCTGTGATGTTTTACCTTATGTATGTTCTTATTATTTTTGGTTCGGTTTGGGTTGCTGAGTGGCCACCTTTTGGAAACAAGCTGCTCACTCGGTTGGTCATATGTTCTCTGTATCTTGATTATTTGTAATCTTAGTTGGTTTCCAACTATGGTTTGAGGGCTGGATTTGGATTTTGATTGTTTCAGTTCCTGGTCTTTGCATACTTTTTACTTTTACTATTCTTATTTCGTTTGTTTTGTGTGATTGCGTGTTTGCTTTTACAATGATTTACGCTTGAATATATTAAGTGATATATAAAAAAAGACTTACTAAAACGTCAGAAAAAGAACAACTATAGGACAATGGAACGAGTCATGTGGGATGATGACATTGGGGCTTTCTTTACGATCACGTGTGGGTGCAGATGTACATGTAAATTACTTTTCTAATATTTATTTCGTTTACGTCAAATGACAAAGAGACATTATAAGGTTATCTTTCTTGGCATTTGGTTGGCCCTAAAAAGGGCCTTTTGTGATCAAAGTCTTTTTAATACGGCGATTGGGTCTGTAGCTGCAGAAAATGCGTTTAATTCTGCTCTCGTACTTTCTCATGCCACTATTTCGTCGAAGTCGCTCTGAAGAGTCGAGATGTACCAGGTCTGTGTCGTAGTCGGTCGGATAGCCCAGTTTAATCCGAGTCTTCGCTGTCCGCGTGGAGGTAGCTTAGACCCCTAGCTACCATTTGAGCACTTAACGAAGAGTCTGATCAAACTAGGTGGATCTCCAGGCTGATCTGAGTTTGCGCTGGGCACACAACCACATTGTTGGTTTTGTGGTGTCGCGGCTCATTATTAATAAGATAAAACTCAGTGATTTTTTGCAGTATCATGAGAAACCCTGTCTGCGTTTCTGGCATATTAGTGTTAATGCTTTTTATCGCCTGAATGTATGGTTGGTGTATAAACTTACTCAATAATGCTCTCAGAATTGATTGCAAGTATACATCTTTGCACCTAGCTTTGGACATACTAAGTTCAGCAGTTCATGTGTTCTTTTTACTTAAGTGTGCGAAAGTAATTTAACATTTTATTTAGCAGCACACTGTGCGGTAAATAGAGGAAATCTTTTTGTACATACATTTATGCCTTCATTTGATATCTCTAATGGAAAGCAATCAAGAAAGTTGTATGGTTATTGTCCTTATTCCAGTCGCATTCTAAATACATTAAGCATGCGCCTACTTTGTATCTTTACAAATATTGATACCTAAAATAAATTCATACAATTCCTTCAGCGAGGTGTCCCAACACAGGAAGAATTCATGTCAAAACAACAATACAACAAATATTGTAGATGTATATATAAAAAAATACATTAATATTGGTGCCGTGGTGTTAAAAACCTATTATAACCCATCTAAAGTACTTTCTTCATAGTACATATACATAAACTTTCGTGCCGTGGGAAGTCGTGGGTTGATTAGTAGCACCCTTGAATATTCGGTGTTCCGTCATACTTGTGTGTTGGATTTTACTCACTATCGAGAAACAACATGGCCCCCTCCTCCATCACAAGTTTGAGCCTTTGATTTCCTGAATGCTTCATATCTCCCAAACCCATGGAAGGATTTTCATTAAACTTGTGTCAGATGTTCACCTCAGTGAGACTCATGCAAAACTTATGTTTCAACCATGCCGACTCAAGGTCAAGATCACAGGTTAAGGTCAACTGTTTAAACCTTTGATTTCATGTTTGCTCAATATCTTTACCCCATAGAGATTTACATTATTTTTCTTTAACTTAGGTAACATGTCTTCTTGGTGAGAAGATGTACAGAACTCATCTCATTTATGCTGGCTCAAGGTGAAGGTCACAAAAGCAAGAAAAGACTGTAACAGGGAAAGGGTTCAACTGATTTTTCCTTTCAACAACCAAAGGTAAGAATGGATGGCTGGCATGATGTTTTATGTCCTTTTCAACAGTATTTCAGTCATTATAGGACAATGGAAAAGTGATTATGAAAGGCTCAGTGCAGTGAAGCTTCATTTAGGTCCACAAAGAATTCAATTTCTGCCTCCAGTAGGATGCAAACCGGGTATCCCATGATCCAAAGTCAGGAGAGCTAACCATGGTTAGCTCTCCTGAGTTTGGATCATGGTTAAAGCTCTCCTGACTTTGGATCACGAGATACCCTGTTTGAATCCCACTGGAGATTCAAACCGGGTATCCCCTGATCCATGACTTTGTGTCATGGTATCCCCTGATCCATGACTTTGTGTCATGGTATCCCCTGATCCATGACTTTGTGTCATGGTTAAAGCTCTCCTGACTTTGGATCATGGGATACCCAGTTTGAATCCCACTGGAGGTAGAATTCTTTGCAGACCAAAACGGCACTTCCTTTCATAATCACTTTTCCATTGTCCTATAATGACTGAAATACTGCTGCACTCACTACGCCGTTGCTTCTAAGTATGTAACCAAAGTTACCACCACTATGACTGTCATTCTACAGCGGGGATATAACTGTCATTCAGACTACCTTAATTCTTGTATAACTCTGAAGCTCCTACTTTTCTCCTACTTTTTCGTATGATGCACTTGAAAGCCAGCAACTTTAATTTATATTTAAACTTGATCAAACTTAACTGATGGATGAGTTTCTAATTCCGCCAAATTATACAATTTGTATTTTGACTTTGTCGTGCCTGTATGTTAAAGTTACCTCCCTTTTGTTGAAAGTAAAAGGAAATCCTGCTAAGTACATTTGAGCTAGATTAGTTGGTTGCATATTTTGGGTTTAATAGCCCTTTGAGACTAATAGAATCTATGATGGGGAGGCCTCGACAAGGAAATCTCAGGCAAGTTTTCAGATTATTTAAGTCTTATGCGAGGCTTGCCGAGCATAAGACTTAAATAATCTGAAAACAAGCCTGAGATTTCCTTGTCGAGGCCTCAATCCCATCATTGATTATTTTTCTCACCCATTGCATTTTCTAAAACAGAAAATTCATTGTATACCTTTACTTCTTCTTGAGGCCATTACTATAAACTTCAAGCTAATTTTCTATTAATAGTTATGACTTGTGTTAATTTCATCGCGTGCATGCATTTTTCATGAGTGGCAGCTAATCAAAACTCTACAGTGACACCTCATGCACATCATTTGCTGATAATTTCATTTTGCATGCAATTTACATGACAGGTAGCAGCAAGTTGATTTGTTGAATTTAAAGGTATACTCCCTCGTATTTCATTATGAAATAACCACAAAAGAATTAAACGGATTAGTTGTATGCAACACAATTAAGAATTGTGCAAAAAATGTTCCTCCAAAAAGTCTTTGGTACGGAGGCAGAGGCGATATATCATTGAAAACCCTTCTTGAATATTCATGAACATTTTTTCGTCATAAATTGATTGACTCCCACATGGGAATAAAAAGGCGTTTCTGCAAGCACGCTTTGCATTTTATGAATAGTGGAGTAAATAACCTTACAATAGCATTAATCTCTAATCCATGCACGTGAGCTCTTTTCAGCCAATAACTGTCCGATGCTGATTAAAGAAAGGGCTTAAAGTTATTCATGATATAACTTTTCCCTGATTAACCATGATTAATGGGCGTATCCAGTATTCGTTTTTGGCGGGAATGACGACCCGCTATTCCCGCGTTTTTATATATTTTCTTAAATTCTCCTACTGCGAGTGACCGGCACAAATTATAAATTTGGTAGATAAAAGTACTTTTACTATAAATCATTTTATGTCTTTGATACGATTTTTCGTGAGAAATTTGAAATTTAATAGAAACATATCAGGGCGTATATCTTTAAGTATGTAATTAATTGGGCTGTACTATAGCAATGATTGGCATTTTGAGACAGCTTGTTCAAGCCTTTTTGAGCCTAGGCCGAGATAGCAGGCCGAGATAGAAAAATCTCAGACACCTCTAGAAAGGGATATTCTTATCCAGTTGGTGAGAAAATATATTTCAGTCTATATCGGTCCATCTCCCAGAGAGAAGGAGAAAGAAAAGAGAATGGTAGATGAGAGAAAAAATATCCAAACAACGCCCACCCACACCTGCAAGCACAATAGGCCCTTGTCCTACTTTTATCCAAGTAAGAAGGATGTATTTGCAGTGGAACCAGCACCATTGCCCGACCACCAGCTCCCATTTGGTTTAAACAATATTTATTCAATATCAATTACATATACAGACATAATACAAAACATTAGCATGGTACAGGATCTGACGGTAAGCAAATCGCTTATATGAAAGTCATCTCCTGGATATGAAAGTCATCTCACCAATTTGAGCTAGGATCATGACATTAGGTATGTAGGTTTGGGATTAGATATAGAAAGATGATTAAGTTTTGCGTATATATATCATCTCCTGGAGATGATGTATGTCAGCCAAAAGCTTTCTATCAGATCCTGATCTATTTGTTGTATGTATATATTATGTGTTGTTCTGAAAATTCTTGAATAAAATTTGTTTAAACCAAGTTTTGGTTTAAATTCCGGCAAAAAATGACCAAGTTGTGCCCCACTGTTATAATTTGTCAGTTTTAGCTCACCTGAGCCAAAGGCTCACAGGTGAGCTTATAGTATAGGCAGGCATCCGTCGTCCGTCCGTCCGTCAACATTTTCAAACGACATCTGCTCTGAAACAACAAGGCCCATTGTAACCAAATTTCATATATAGCATCTATAGGCAGGGGGAACCAATAATACTGTTTTTTATCCAAATCGCTTCAGATCTTTGGTTGCTATGGCAACTTAAAGTTGCCATTGACTTTTATGGGAAAAATTGAAAATTTGCATTTATTGCTATGTCACTGCAGATATTTTGACAAAACTTGTACAGAAATGTTCCTTGAGTAGTCCTCTATCAACCACATGAAAATTATTTCAACTGCACAATTTGGCTGGTTGCCATGGCAACCGAATGATTAGAAATAGAAAAGAATATTAAAAAAATTATCTCCTCAGAAACTATGCAACCAATCAAGCTCAAACTTCACAGAAAGGATCTTAGTACTGGCTTCTATAAAAGAACTGTTTTTCTTGGCAATCGCTTCAGCAGTTTGGTTGCTATGGGAACTTAAAGTTGCCATTGACTTTTAATGGCAAAATAGAAAATTTGCATTTATTGCTATGTCGGTGCAGATATTTTGACAGAACTTTTACAGAAATTTCCTTGAGTAGTCCTCTATCAACCACATGAAATTTATGTCAATTGCACAATTTGGCTGGTTGCCATGGCAACCAAATGATTAAAAATAGAAAAAATATTCAAAAAATCATCTCCTCAGAAACTATGCAGCCAATAAAGCCCAAACTTCGCAGAACGGATCTTAGTAGTAGCTTCTATAAAAGTACTGTTTTTCTTGGCAATTGCTCCAGCAGTTTGGTTGCTATGGCAACTTAAAGTTGCCATTGACTTATAATGGCAAAATAGAAAATTTGCATTTATTGCTATGTCACTGCAGATATTTTGACAAAACTTGTACCGAAATGTTCCTTGAGTAGTCCTCTATCAACCACGTGAAATTGATGTCGATTGCACAATTTGGCTGGTTGCCATTGCAACCGAATGATTAAAAATAGAAAAAATATTCAAAAATCATCTCCTCAGTACTTACAACCAATAAAGCCCAAACTTCACAGAAAGTATCTTAGTACTGGCTTCTATAAAAGTACTGTTTTTCTTGGCAATCGCTCTAGCAGTTTGGTTGCTATGAGATCTTAAAGTTGCCATTGACTTGTAATGGCAAAATAGAAAATTTGCATTTATTGCTGTGTTGGTGCAGACATTTTGACAAAACTTTCATAGAAATGTATCTTGAGTAGTCCTCAAGCAGCCTTATTAAATTTATGCAAATTGCAGAGTTTGGCTGGTTGTCATGGCAATGGAAAAGTTGAAAAACTGTTTAAAAATCCTCTCGAAAACTATGCGACCGATACAGCTCAAACTTTACAGAAGGGATCTTAATACTAGTCTCTATAAAAATACTGTTTCTTATGGCAGTTGCTCCAGTTGTTTTGTTTCTGTTGGAACTTTAAGTTGCCATTTACTTATAATAGGAAAGTTGAAAATTTTCATTCATAGCTACATCGCTGCAGATATTTGGACAAAACTTTTACAGAAGTTTTCCTGGAGTAGTACTCTAGCAACGGCATGAAATTTATGCATACGGCACAATTTGGCTGGTTGCCATGGTAACCAAATGGTTAAACACAGAAAATATACTCAAAAATCATTTACTCAGAAACTAATTGGACGATAAACCTGTCCGAGCCCTAGCTTCTTCATTTTTGATCTCAACTTCTTGTAACTTGCAGGTATCCAGGACAGCCGAAACATCTCGGACCAGTTCGAATTTGAGCCAGGTTGGATCATTCTTTTCAGGGTTACTTGCCCTTGAGCGATAAAATATTTTCCCACTGACTTATAATGGGAAAAAATGTTGTTGGGGCCCTAGCTTCTTCATTTTTGATCTCAACTTCTTGTAACTTGCAGGTATGCAGGACAGCCAAAATATCTCGGACCAGTTCGAATTTGAGCCAGGTTGGATCATTCTTTTCAGAGTTACTTGCCTTGAGCGATTAAATATTTTCCCATTGACTTATAATGGGGAAAATGTTGTCCGGGCCCTAGCTTCATCATTTTTGATCGCAACTTCTTGTAACTTGCAGGTATCCAGGACAGCCAAAACATCTCGGACCAGTTCGAATTTGAGCCAGGTTGGATCATTTTTTTTAGAGTTACTTGCCCTTGAGCGATGAAATATATAATGGGGGAAAATGTTGTCCAGGCTCTAGCTTCTTCATTTTTGATTGCAACTTCTTGCAACTTGCAGGTATTCAGGACAGGCAAAACATCTCTGACCAGTTTAAATTTGGGCCAGGTTGGATCCTTCTTTTCAGAGTTACTTGCCCTTGAGCGATAAAATATTTTCCCATAGACATATAATGGGGAAAATGTTGTCCGGGCCCTAGCTTCATCATTTTTGATCGCAACTTCTTGTAACTTGCAGGTATCCAGGACAGCCAAAACATCTCGTACCAGTTCGAATTTGGGCCAGGTTGGATCATTCTTTTCAGAGTTACTTGCCCTTGAGCGATAAAGTATTTTCCCATAGACTTTGTCATCGCTCTGTGCCTTGATTTGTGTACCAAATTCGATTTAATTTCACACAAGTGATAAGTATGACAATATCTTGGATAAGTACGTGTTTCAGCATTCTGGGATCAAGGTCAAGGTCATAGTGGCTATTTTTAGAAAAACTTTGTCATCGCTCTAGCACCTTCATTTATGGACTGATTTTGATTAAAACCTCACACAAATGTTAAGTTTGACAATATCTTGAATAAGTTTGCGTTTCAGCATCCTAAAGTCAAGGTCAAGGTCACTGGCTATTTTTAGAAAAACTTTGTCATCGCTGTAGCACCTTCATTTGTGGACCGAATTCAATTTAATTTCACACAAATAATAAGTATGACAATATCTTGGATAGGTTCGCGTTTCAGCCTCCTGGGGTCAAGGTCAAGGCCACAGTGGCTATTTTTAGTAAAACTTTGTCATCCCTCTAGCGCCTTCATTTTTGGACTGATTTTGATTAAAACTTCACACAAATGTTTAGTATGACAATATCTGAAACAAGCTTGCATTTGAGCTTCCTAAGGTCAATGTCAAGGTCACAATGGCTATTTTTAGAAAAACTTTGTCATGGCTCTAGCGCCTTTATTTATGGACCAATTTCGATGGCAATATCTTGGGCAAGTTTGCGTTTCATCTATCTGGGTCAAGGCCAAGGTCACAGTGGCTATTTTTAGAAAAACTTTGTCATCCCTCGAGCGCCTTCATTTACAGACCAATTTTGATTTAACTTCACACAAGTGTTTAGTATGACAGTATCTTGAACAAGTTTGCGTTTCAGCGTTCTAAGGTCAAGGTCACAGTTGCTTATTTTAGAAAAACTTTGCAATCGCTCTGGCAACTTCATTTATGGACGGATTACACAAATTTTGAGTATGACATTATCTTGAACAAGTTGGTGTTTCAGCGTTCTAAGGTCAAGGTCATGGTTGCTTTTTTCAGAAAAACATCGTCATCGGTCTGGCGACTTCATTTATGGACCAATTTTGATTAAACTTCACACAAATGTTTAGTATGACAATATCTTGAACAAGTTCGCTTTTCAGCATTCTAAGGTCAAGGTCAAGGTCACAATGGCTGTTTTTAGAAAAACATGGTCATCGCTCTAGTGCCTTCATTTATGGACTAATTTTTAGCTCACCTGGCCCGAAGGGCCATACTGAGCTATTGTCATACCAATGCGTGCGTCGTGCGTCGTCCCGAAATTTGTCCGTCAACACCTAAAAACAAGTATTCAAACATCTTCTGTAAAACTACTAGTCCCACCGTTCTCAAATTTCACATGGAACATGACCTGACTCCAGGGTCTCAGAATTGTAAAATTGGGTCAGATTAAAAATCCAAGATGGCCACCATTACTAAAAATAGCAAAAAGAACAAAATCAACTTCTTCTCCAGAACCACTGGGTATATTTGTCTGAATTTTGGCATGGAACATCAGTGAAACCTTGGTATTCAAAATTGTAAAAATGAAAAAAATCTGTAGCGTAGTTTTGTCACAGTGACCTACTTTCTGTTTACGTGTGTAATTTTGCACAAATGCCAATGATATCAAAAACTGACCTATTTACACAACTTCAAACAACTTCTTCTCTAAAACCACTGAACCCATGGATCTCAAATTTCACATGGAGCATGACCAGACTGCAGGGTTTCAAAATTGTAAAATTTGGTCAGGTCAAGAATCCAAGGTGGCTGCCATTACTAAAAATAGCAAAAACAACAAAATCAACTTCTTCTCCAGAACCAATCGGTATATTTGGTTAAAAGTTTGCATGAAACATTAGTGGGACCTTGGTATTAAAAATTGTAAAAATAAAAAAATTTATAGCGGAATTAGGTCACAGTGACCTACTTAGCGTTTACAAGACCGATTTTGCTCAAATGTCAATATCTAAAGAAAATGCAACCAATTCTGACCAAATTTGGTCAGAAATGGTTCTTGAATGGAATTTTTTCAATTTTGTGCCAGTTGACTATCCAAGATGGCCACCATGGAGGCCGTTACTAAAAATAGCACAAAGATAAAAATGACAATTACTCAAGAACCCTTGAATGGAATTGGACCAATTTTGTGTCAGAATGTTCCTTGCATGGAGTCATTTCGATTAATTGCAATTTGGCATTCCAAGATGCCCGCCACCTGCCGTTACTAAAAATAGCACAAAACATGAAAATGACAATATCTCAGTAACCGCTGAATGGATTTTGATGAAATTTGTGTCAAAATGATTCTTGCATTGAGATGTTTCAAAAATATCTAACTATAGACCAGTCATATTGGCCTCTGTTACTAAAAATAGAAAAATGTGAAAATTAGAAAAGCTCAATGGAATTGGGCTAATTTTGTGTCAGAATGGTCATTTCATTAAGCTTTTTCGATTTTTTGCATTTTGGCATTCCAAGATGGCCGCCATCTGTTGTTACTAAAAATAGCACAAAACATGAAAATGACAATATCTCAGTAACCACTGAATGGATTTTGACGAAATTTGTGTCAAAATGATTCTTGCATTGAGATGTTTCAAAAATAACTAACTATAGACCAGTCATATTGGCCTCTGTTACTGAAAATAGAAAAATGTGAAAATTAGAAAATCTCAATGGAATTGGACCAAATTTGTGTCAAATTTGTCCTTGCATGAAGGCTTTTCGATTTTTTTGGCATTTTAGCAATCCAAGATGGCCGCCATCTGCCGTTACTAAAAATAGCACAAAACATGAAACTGGCAATATCTCAGTAACCCCTGAATGGATTTTAATGAAATTTGTGGAAAAATGATTCTTGCATTGAGGTGTTTCAAAAGTAAATATATAAAGACCAGGCAAGTTGGCCTCTGTTACTAAAAGTAGCAAATTGTGAAAATGAGAAAATCTCAGTGGAATTGGACCAATTTTGTATCAGAATGGTCCCGTTGCACAATAGCCAGGTGAGCGATATCAGGCCCATTTGGACCTCTTGTCATTTAACTTCACACAAATGTTTAGTATGACATTATCTTTGACAAGTTCACATTTCAGGATTCTAGGGCTAAGGTCAAGGTCACGGGGGCTATTTTTACTGTCATTGCAATTATCTGACTTTCCCGGTAAGCCTATTCTGTGACAAACAGGTTGGCAGAATTTTTCAATTGCACCGCATGTGCTGTCGGCAAAGTTTCCTTTGTCTTTGATCAGCAACGTCTAAAACTAGTTGCCGATTATGATGAAACAATATTCTTGTATAGTATTAAGAATTTAGAGTATAAAGATTTAGATGTTTCCTAGGACGCCGTCAAGTACATTAAAATAGACTAATACTGACGACTCTTAAGATATCTGGTTATGTTGGCGGTGTACCATATGTTCAAGTTCAGTTTAACGATATGCAAATTTTGTAATTGTTATCACATATACACGAACCGTTACCCTTTATCCATGTACACGTAGAATCCTTAGTGGTGCTATTCAGATGAAAGCGGTGCAGGTAAAAAATTAGGTCACTACGTCAAATCTTAGAAAATCTTAGAAAAATCTTGTGTACACTCTAGAGGGCACTGTTTTTATCCAATTCATGAAACTTAGACTGTTTATTTATATGAAATCTGAGGCAGGTTTGTAAGTGGGTCTTGTCAGATATGAGAAAAACCTTGAATACACTCTAGAGGGCACAGTTTTGATCTAATCTTTGTTCAGAATGTTTAGGCATGGCGTCAATAAAAGGTAACGTGGGTTTACCGAGGTAATCTGCAGAAAACCCCAGTCAACCTAATTGCATAATTCTCAGCAGCTGCCGGTAATTCAGAGAATTCTTTGGGCGGTTTTACCCAATACAATGGCCAGTTATGACTTTAATGTCCATTAAGAAATGGCGATTAGATCTTCCAGTCTTGTTATCCTCTCCCAGTGAGACCAATTAAAAAGAAATTATTAGGCATCAACAGTGACACCTTTGCTGCTATCTGAGTGTTCTGAAAGTCTTGTGCAGATGAGAAGTTGAATTTCTTTACAGCACAACATTAACTTATATTAGGGAAGTCATGGTAGGAACTTTGTTTATTTTTTTATTAAAAAAAATTGCATACTTTTATGTTTAACTGTTGTGGAATACTGATGCATTTGTTAACACTTTATTGTACTTGATTTGTACTATGAAATTGTTATCAGTATAAATCCAAGACAGAAGGCAAAATCACTGGACCATGAAAAGTAGGTAACTGTAGCTCACAAGACCTATAAACATTGTAGGAGTCTATTTTCTTAGAGCTGCTCCACATGAGCAATTCTCCCATCGTTATGTATTGAAAAAATCTGAAACCAGGTTTAATCCATACACTGTAAAATTAGTTTCATACTGAACTGATATCCCAAGTTTAATGCAATTCCATCCAGTAGTAGCCAAGACACAAGGCAAAATCACTGGACCATAAAATTAAAAAGAATGTTACAGTGACAAATACACCTATAAGTCATTTATCATATTAAAACTGATCTAATCTGTCTGATGCAGCTCAATCAGATAATTAAAAAGATATGAGGCAAAATGACAGATCATGAAAAGTAGATCACACAGATGAACAAGACTTATTATAAGACTAATACTATTTAGGGTGTAAATTCAGAGCTGCAGAGTGTGAAATATTGGTCGGTGTTATAAAGGTGTGACAATCCAGAAGTCCATCTTTTATGCCATGTTTGATAGCTGTCACAGGATTCATTCTTCATGTGCTAATTTCCCAAGTTAAATGCTTAAAATCAACAAGATGCAAAGCAAAAACAATGGCCATGCTATGAAATCACTGGCCCATGATATATAGGTCAGGGGCTAACATGGATTCTTGCAATTATTAAACTGACCATGCCCAGATTTATGTTTGTGTCACTCATTGTTGTTGTTGTTCAAGTGTCAAGCTTACTTTATAGCAGTTCTTCATACACTCTGTCAGTATGAAGAACTCAAGCTGTTTCAATGGGCAGAAGTTTCTAGCAGTTCAAAAACTGGTGAATTTTTTAACAGTTTAAAACAATAGCTATATTTTTTCCCGTTTGCAGCACAGAAGGCATAAGCATTTCTTAGTTGCTGTTATATACTATTTTCTAAAGACAGTCTGGGAGGGAGTATTGCTTTGAAATGTAGCCATCACTGTTTTATTCTCTTTAGTACGAAAGTGCAGGGAGCTGTTGTCACCCTGACGTCAGCGTTGGCGTGGACATGGGCATCACACTTAAAAGTTGAACGACAAAGTTTTTTCTTATGTGATGGGCAAGGCGCTGTCAGGCGAGCTATCCTGTATGTGGACAGGTCTTGTTTTGATTGATATCCAAATTATCACTTAAAACACACAGTATACAAGGGTGAAGTGCCTTTATGCAAATATGCAGAGGTGTACAGAAATTTTGTCAAAGTAACAAAATTTCAGCACACATCTGCGTATTAAATGCATGCTGAAGTTTTATGAATTTAACAATGATTTCAGTGCTGTCTGCCATAAATGCATAGAAGTCTAAAGTACCTTAGGGGCTCTACCCTAACACTTTCCCTTAAAGAGCATGAAACATAAAAAAGCCCCTAGATTCACCCCTAGTATACCATATTAATCATAATAGATGCCCCAGTCCTAATAAATGCTCCCTGCCTCTTATCTGAAAATTGTTATATTGTATGCATTCCTCCTGTTTGTCTCTCTGGATGAGTAGTTCTTTGAACTTGTGTCTACTCTTACAGGAAAGAATTTGCTCCTGGATAAGCAAATTCTTTCCTTTTAAAGAGTTGTTTCAAAAAAATAAGATAAATGCTTCCTCTGAAAGTATACCCATTTGCCTTAATACGTTTAATAGAGGTATTGTGGCAGTGGCTGATTTACATATACTACACTACTGGCTCTGAATAATGCCTCCCTCCCCCCACCTTCCCCACCCAGCTTCGTAAAATGCAATGCCCTTGGGGGGCATTTAATAGGATTAATACAGTATATTGTTTTCTAACTGCTATATGAAACAAGAAAAACAAATTCAAGTTGTGTCACTATGGACAAATATTAACAAAGGAATGCAGGAAAGTTCATATCTACTTTCTATACACAACACAATAATGAAAAGCTGACAGGAAATTGATACCAAAATAATATTACATGTATTTTTCTCAGCCTCTTCATTACACAAACCTTCAGATTGATAAGGAACTAGCTCTTCTGTGTAATTGAGCCATTCATACAGGTACCATTATGTAAACATTGATCCCAGTTATCATTTTATGGGTTCATGGAATCAGATAAGGGTCATGATAAACAGATAAATGTCAATCAAACCTAGCTACTGGTACTCTAGACATTAGACCAAAGTAAAAGTGAGTTTCAGAGACTTGAGATTTATTTAAAAAAACAAACAAAAAAACCCAACTGAAACTGAAAGAGAAAATGCCAATCGATAGTTTCAGACTTCAGATAAATAATATTTATCATAAATCAGTTGGAGTGTCAAGTCACTTGTACATTAGGTTTCTGTTTTTTTTTTTTTTGTTTTTTTTGGTGAATTTCTGATGAATGTTTGCTATCTAGCTATATTATACTTTCAAGACTGTAGCATAAAAAACAGCACAAGAAACTTTCTTGTGCTGTTTTTTTATGCTATAGTCTTGAAAGTATAATATATATCTTACTGTACTGGAATAATGCTAAAGGTCTTTGGAGAAATTTACATGATTGTGATGACAGCAAATTCATTTCCAATAGTACAATATAACAGAGAACAGAACAGAACTTTGTATACACCACAGTAAAACTATATTCCAGTTTACATCCAAGTTTAAGGTCAACATGCAAATAATCTTTGCAATTAAATTGTGCCTTTGGTAAACAGCTCCCTTGAAATGCAGAAAAGGATGTATATCTAGGTCTGGAGCTCACTGACTGAAGACTGGGAAATTTGAAAGAACAGTTTCAGAAAAGTTCTTTCATTGCTCAATAAAATATGAACATGTCATGTAGGACAACTACATGTATATCCTGAAAGCTTGATGAAACACAGTTGAAAACTAAAGGAGGAATTGCTGCCACAAAATTTGACCAGACTTACAAAGAGCTGTAACTTTGGCAGAAAGGATCCAATAATAATAATAATAATAATAAAGACTTTATTTTCAGTGGGTGACACAATCATGACCCCAATAAAATATGATCCATGTCATTGTTGTGACAATTAGTATATCCTGATAGTTTGATGAAAATTGGTTGGAAACTGAAGAAGAAGTTGTTGCCACAAGATTTGGCCAATTTAATATATAAAGGGCCATAACTCTGGCCACAAGATTCGACCAGACTTACAATGGGTGTTACTGGCTGAAAGGGTCCTACCATGACCCCAATAAAAATGAGCCACATCTTGTAGTGACAATAATATCCTGAAAGTTTGATGAAAATTGGTTGAAAACTGAAGGAGGAGTTGCAGCCACAAGATTTGGCCAAATTTACAGATAAAGGGCCATAACTCTGGCAGAAAGCATCTGATCATGCCCCCAAATCATGATCCATGTAATCTAATGACAATGGTATTCTGAAAGTTTCATGAAACTTCAATGAAAAAATCGGACAGATGGACGGACAGACGGACTGACAGAACCAAATAATTTTCTAGTCCCCTTCGACTACGTCGGGGGACAAATATAAGTAAAATGAATCAAAGGGCTGAAAAAGTATGAAAGCTTGAAAACTTTTACATAGAACTTTAACTTTTTGCTAATGGCCAGACACTGCGGCCAATACCAACGATGCCAACGTTAGTGCATAACTCTTTCTGTATATTCATAATGGCAGGCTTGAAAGGATCAATTTGAACTCAAGTTGATGAGATTTTATAGACTTCCAGAAAAATGCCTCAGTTTCAGAAAGTTCAGAGTGTCAGTTGTATTGAAATTCTTATTGTCTTAAACTTCGTAAGAATGGGAAATTCTTGGCCACTGCAGGCAGTTGAATTTATGAGCAACTGAACTGCATGAGCATAATTATGTTGTAGTAATGTCTGTGGGAAAGTATCATATTTTGAGCAGTGTATTATTATTGTCTGTGCCCATGGGGGTAGACTATACCACCGAGTGAATTACTAGTGACAAATAAGAGTCTTTAATGTTTTCTATTTAAATTTTAATTCTAATTTCTTAAATTTTCTATGTTCATCTTTGGTTCTTTCTCACAAATTTCAAAGTTACAATTTCAATTATTCACTTATTTCATTTTCTAACGTTTCCAAGGTCATTCCTGAACATAAGTTTCTATATTTTAAACACGAATTTCCATCTAAACAGTTTGCCTAAAATTTCTGAACTCACATTCTAAATTTCTTCTTTTCCTATTGAGATCACAATCATGACTGTCTTTCTCTCTTGGCACATGATACTTGACTCCGCCTTCACCAATCAGCATGCCTCTCTCTCCCTTTACCCTTAACTAATTAAATAAGTTTCTGTCCAACTCTCTGAGTGGTCGGTTGCATTCAGCCTCTTGTCCATTTTGACTCTTCAGCATCATTAGACATCAAAAAAAAAAAAAAAAAATTAGCACATACTTATCAATTGCAATGAAAAAAGTTCTACCTCATTTACAAAATAGCTTAATAATTATGATCTAACTGCAGCCAAATGCTTCTCTTTCCCCAGTGACTCCACTATATATACATGACCTAAACTTATGAAAATATATATGAGCCAGTCTCTGTGAAAACCGGGCTTAATGACATAAAAATAAAAATTAACTAACTGTATCACTGAAAAGGATTAGCTTTTCTAAACATTTCCTGAAAATTTGAGATGGATACCATTATATATTACTGAGATATAGACTTTAGAAGCATACAGGTAGTGCAGTTTCTTCATACGACGTTAATAACGTCATGCAAGTATGTTTTGACGTCAACGTCATTATGTTTATTTGAACGCGCTTTCTGTGCTTGTTACACAAAATGACTCGGACAAAAAGTGTTTTTGCTCATTTTCTATGTGCATTTCATAACACACACATGACAATTTGCATTATTTAACATTCTTTCTCAAATGATAGGTCTTTGTGATGGTATACCATCTGTTTTTAAGCCTTTGGGGTTACCGTGGAATAAGCGTTGCCATGGCAACATATATCATATTTATGACTGGATTTTGTCTGAATTCATAGGCTTTCTCTTATATCTCAACGCCTATGGCATTTTCATGGAAATAAATAGCGGTCCGAAAAATCATTAATTTTTGTGTTTTTCATTCGTTCACAACGTTATTATTTCGTAATGTCATTAAGCCCGGTTTTCACAGAGAACGGCTCATATACATTGTTCAAACATTAATGACATCAGATATGTTTAATTTTACTCTTTTTTTAACTCATTTGCAACTTTAATAACTGGGTGACAATGCACAATCAAACCATTGACTCCAACATGGTATTACAGATATTAGTTCCCCAAAATGCAGCTGCACTTGACCGTTATGCAAAGCTGTTTGCATAAATGTTAGAGAGCTTTTCGCATAGATGTCATTAGCCATTTTGAAATACCACAGAACTGCATATGGTATGAAAAGTTAGCACAATGTACTGCAAGGTGACTTGTAATTTTACAGCCTTTTAAACTGTATTCCAACCATGGAAGGCTGATAATGAAAGCAAAGTGGTATGAAATGCACCACTAGCCTGCACCCATGTTTGAAATCCACCAATGGAGATTTTACTGTCGGCTTTTGAGACATAAACAAAAGTTTTATTCCAGCTTTTTAGCTCAACTGAACCAGCGACTACAGCTTATAGGATAGGCAGGCTTCGTCATCCATCCATCTTCGTTCGTCAGCAATTTCAAACTTCTCCTCTGAAACTGCTGGGCCAATTGTAACCAAATTTCATGTAGAGCCTTCAGGGGGCGGGAGAATGAAAAATTGCTCATAAGGTTCTGGTCACATGACCAACATGGCCGCCACTCCCATATATGGTAAAACATGGATGGATGACTAGTGATTTTACGTCCTTTTCAACAGTATTTCAGTCATATCAGGACAATGGAACGGTGATAATGAAAGGCTGTCGTGCAATGAAACCCCGTTTACCGAAGGATTCTTGCCTCAAGCGGGGCTCAAACCCGGTCTGCTAGATCAGTAGGCCAGTGCTTAACCCACTGAGCTACCGAGACTCCTATAAGGTAAAAAGTATGCAAAGACCAGGAACTGAAACAATCAAAATCCAAATCCAGCCCTCAAACCATTGTTGGAAACAACTAAGATTACAAATAATCAAGATACAGAGAAGATATGGCCAACCGAGTGAGCAGCTTGTTTCCAAAAGCAACCCAAACCGAACCAAAAATAATAAGAAAACCTTTAAAAATCTTTTCTTCTGAACCAATTGACGGATGGCCTTGAAACTAAGTATGTAGCATCGGGTACATGAGTACTACCAAGATTCTTCAAATTATGACCGTGGGTTGACCTTGATCTTTTTTTATTGTACAATAAAGTTGTACAAGAAAAAATGATGGTGTATACAGCCTTTAACCCCCACGGCCCTTATGGCTTAAGCTATGGGAAACCTTTACCCTTTTTACCCTCTCTGATACTTTATCTCCAGATTTTAGAACTGAATCATTTGGACTTTATTTGACATCATTATTTCCAATCACCCATTAGTATGAACAGTCTCCCCTTCAAAAAAAGTAATTTATTTCTCTGATCAGTCTGGTCAAAGTTCATAACCCAATTTATTGATAGTAACATGTTAATTAGGAATTCAGAGCAACATACATGTCTTCTATTTCTAGAAACACATTTGAAATTATTTGCCTTAGCAGTTAGCCTGGCCCCAGACGAATCTGTATATTACTCTGGTGGTCAGATTTCTATGTTCCTTTGCAGGGGATATATTGAACGTAGGGTCTGTAGCCAGACTACTTAGCAGTATGCAGTGCTGGAAACGGCCAGTGGCCTAGTGGCCAAATGCTCCTAATTTTTGTCTCGGGCCACCAGAAATCTCCAAAATATGGCCTTTAGTGGCCCAAATTTATCTTTCTGGCAATACTTAATGAATGGAAACTTTAGCTAGTGGATAATCTGGGCCACTGAAAGTTAGGCCTGCTAAGCTTTTGAGCCACCACATTAAACTTGCGAGTTTCCAGCACTGAGTATGTGATGAGTACCAATAGTATGTTTTTTGTGAAAACAATACAGTAAAGCTTGGGTAATGATGAATAAGAATCCACAACATATTTTGTGGAAAATGATCATTTAAGACATGTTAATTGGGTACTCATCAAATACTCTAACTTCGGTATGTTAGGTCCCTTCAAAACATATGTTGTGGGTACTCACAGTTTCTCTAACTCCACCTATGTTAATCTTTAATTGCCATTAAAACATTGTAGGTGCTCATCAATTACAGTCACTCTACCTATTTTATATGCCATCAAAACATATACTTAGCAAAAATATTTTTTTTTGTTGCTATTTTTCATCCTACGGTAGTTGGGAAAAGGTGAGACATGAAAGTATTTTAATTTTAGAAAAGTATTTTAATTTAAAAAAAAGTAATTTAATTTATTTGTAATATCATAGTCACACAACATTCAAGATTCTTTAGATTCAGCAATGTTTAGGCTATTGTAAATTTCATGAGGGTACTTTTCTGTTTTCTATACTCAAGCCCAAAAATTTACCGAGTTTAAAATTGTTGAAGTAAGCTTAAATGATAAGAATTCTGTTAGCAATGCCTTTTCCATTATTAAATCCCATTTGGATGGACTCATTAGCTAAAATGTTTGCCTAGGAGGTCATGAGGACCAGACAGAAAACCTCAGTCCACGCCATAGTTAAGTCAGAAATTCAGTTTCAGTGGAATTCCCATTACACATTATAGTGTTCATAGCAGTTTAAAAAATGGATTTCAAATAAATTTAGTAATAAATACATTGAGTTTGCACGACAATCAAACAAAGCTCAAAGAAAATAATAAAAGAGACGCACAGATATAGAAACTATGGCATCTCGAACATCTCTGTGTGTTTAATTCAAAGGGAGATAATCTGAAAGTTTTTAATCTTTAAACGTTATTTTCAGGTTGTGATTACAGTTAACGTAAGCTTTGAAAGTGTTTTCTGTGTGTACTGGAACTATTGTTTAATGTGTACAAGAAACTTTCTTATGCGCATGTGCAAATTAAGGTTCTGGTCTGAATGTTTAGAATTAACTTTAAACAGGACAAAAATTTACCAATAAATTTTCATAATTTGAATACCGGTAATCAGACGTCTACCCAACCCAAAAATCCATATATGCAAAAAAATCCATATGCATTATATATTGTTAGGTTGGCCAGAATTAAGAAGTAAAAACTGTGAAGTTTTATTTTTGTTCAGCATATGTTATGGATACTCATTGTTCAGCATATGTTATGGATACTCATCAATTAAACCCACTATACCTATGTTATGAGCCATCAAAACATGTTGTGAATACTCATCTATTACACTCATTCTACCTATGCTTTGACCGTTCAAAATGTATGTTGTTGGTTCTCATCAATTATGGCTGATTCCCGTGATCCCTCCACCCCCCGCCCCCTCGAAATAGCTCTGATTTGTTTATGGTTTATTTTACTGAAGCAATTCCGACAAATCGTAAGATTCATTATTGTGTTATGGTGATAAATTATTAGGATAATTTTGGCTGAATCTGTTGGATTCAAGGGCAATAACTCATGCACTTCTGATTGCCATTCTGATGAAAATTTATGTGCATAACCATGTTATGGCGATACATCTTTAATCTAAGTTTCAGGAAGTTTCGGTAATTGGTTACTTAGTTCATCTTACTCATTTTATTGATTTTAAGTCAATTCAAGGGTGATTGAACTCATACACTACTGAAGCCAGTCAGATGATATTTCTTGTGCACCAACATGTTATTTTATGTTTCATGAAATTCCGTCCAGTGGTTACTTAGTTATGGCTCCGGACAGAAGGATGGACAGACAGACATGGAAAAAGCACAACATGTATATCCCTCTGCCCTCTGTCCTTCTCACTATATCTACGTTATTAGCCATAAAATATATGCTGTGGGTACTCATGAATTATTCTCACTGTAACTACATTATAAGCCATAAAAACATATGTTGTGGCTACTCAACAATTATTCTCACTGTAGCCATATTATTAGCCATAAAACATATGCTGTGGGTGCTCATCAATTGCTCTCACTTCACCTATGTTATGAGTCATGTTTATGGTACTCATCAATTTTTGTGACTCAGTTTTGTCAAAGTTTCCTTCACATAAACCAAAAGTTTATAACTATTTTTTTAAGAAGCATGCATCTCTTTCATCATGGTTTAAAGAAAATGCAGAGAAAAAAAACTCTGCCAAGCAACTGCTGGTGTTCTAGCTCAGTGAATAGAGCCTTTGGTTATCTAACACAGGAAACCATGGGTTTACCTCAGAAAACCTAAGATTATCAGAGAAAACCTGGGTTTACCTAATGATCTGTCCGGGACTAACTGATACTGTTGATTGCTTAATGCTGAATGCTGACTATTGGTAAAGTTTTTTTTATTCACTCCCCATCCACCAGGGGGCATTATGTTTTACCCCTGTCTATCTGTCCATCCTCTGTCAGATCTGTCCATCCCATCTAAAAAGTATGTACAATCAACTCTTCGCATAGTGTTTGAGCAATCAATCTGAAACTTTACAAAGATGTTGCATACATACTGAAGATCTGCACCTGTCCTTTTGAAAAGGAAAAAATCATTTTTGACAAATTACTGCTTTTTCAAACTTAGAAATTTTTATGGGAAATGGCTACTGCAGGATGACAAGTTTGTGTAATCAACTCCTTCCCCAGTTTTAGAGCAATCATTTTAAAACTTACTACAGATGTTCCAGACATATTGTAGATGTACATGTGTCTTTTTGAAAAAGGAAAAAATAACATTTTGACAAAATTACTCGGAAAATTTGTGGGAAATTGCTAATACAGGATGACAAGTTTGTATAATCAACACCTTCTATATTTTTAACCAATCAATTTGAAATTTTGTACAGATGTTGTAGACATACTGTAGATGTGCATCTGCCTTTTTTGGTAAAGAAAATTCTTTTTTAACAAAATTACGTCTTTTCAAACTTTGAAATATTTCAGGGTATGGCTTGTACAGGATGACAAGTTTCTATATCAACTTAAAATCATGATCATATCAGTTTAAGTTTCCATTATCTAATGTAGGGCATTTATAAATTATGTAAATAAGTGCTCTTTACTATCAAAAATCCCTGAACGAAATGAAAATTTAAATTTTAGCTTCATTTCGACACACTGTTTTTAGGGGTAGAGTTCTAAAAACTTTTGTATCTTTTATTTAGTTGACTGTACCTCAATAAAATATGGGTTGGGATGATGGCATATGAACAGAGAACCATTCAAGAAAATGATTGTTCATATAAAAACATGTAGGTAATGGTGATGTCATGTCAAAAATGTATAAAAAAATTCAAGGAAAGTGTTACACTCCTGAGTAGAATTTATAAACTGCTGAAAGTAGCACCATAGGAGCTAAGTCAATGATAAAATGTTCCATGTTATAAAGTAACACCAAATGCATGGTGTTTATAGCAGTTTATTCCAAATTCAATAGCTCCTTTATAAAGAAAACCTGGTCTGATGCTCAGGAGTGTAACACTTCACAGACATTTGTTGTACTTTATAAAAAAGATGAATATTCTGGCTTTAAATTTCATTATGATGCTGTCTTCACTATATAAGCAACTCATACTCCTTGCTATAGCATAAACCAAAATGATATCTCTCAACTCATGCATGGGTGTGTCACAGTACAAAGTGAACTTTAGAAAATATGAAGTTGGGTGAAACATGGTTGAAACTTCGCAACTGTGTAATTTCCCCTACTATGCAATCCTGTTTCTCAGCAACTGAAATATTAATTTATTTATTTTTGACACTGGTATATAGTAAGTATTAGCATTTCAAGAAAGCTGGTTACCACTTTGGTAAAGCTAAAGGAGTTTAATTTTTGACTGGGGAGAGGAGATGGGAGCGTGGTGGGGGAGGGGAGGAGGGGACTTGGCACTGATGGTTGAACAAAGGATTGTGAAACACGAAACACAAATAATGTAATAAAACAATCATAATCGATACACAATGTACCCTTACCATCGTCTTCTATTAAAAATATCCCTTCTCACTGTGCCCTTGGAAAAAGTAACCATTTCTTTACTCCCATCTGTAGAAAAGTCTATGGAAATGGTCTGGCAGTGTCCACTGAGTCCATGGACAATGTCCACTGAATCTGTGGAAAATGTCCACTTAGTTCATGGACACTGTCCATAGAAAATGTCAACTGAGACCATGGACGATGTCCACTGAATTAATGGACAATGACCACTCAGTTCCTGGATGTTTTTCCTGGGATTTCAATACTTTTCATTTAGTAAAGTATCAAACATAGTTTGCCGGGGGTATAATTATAGCAATCCAACCAAACTGAATGCATACATCCAGTTCCCAATGCATGTCATTTATATTTCATGACATACAGTGCCAGTCTGTCCATCCATTACTGTCACTAGGTCACTGCCTTCCAGGCAGATCCCACAAAAACATTGATCCCCTGGGTTTTGGCCAGTTCGGAGCCCAGGGGCTTGATTGGCAGGATTTTGAAGGGGACCACTAAACATTGCTACATACTAAATATATAAGCTCTGAGCCCCATGGTTTCAGAGAAGAAGACTTTTAATGTTTTCCAATTATAAATCTATGGCAGCTATCTATTGCCATGGCAACTACAGTTCCAATCAGATCTGCCCTAACACCTTAAGCAGTCAATCCCCCAGTCCAACATTGCTACATATAAAATTTTTATCAAGATAGGCCAGCTGCTTTAGGAAATATTTGTGTTTAAAAGTGTGGAGGATGACGGACCAAGGCTATACTATAAGCTGGTGAGCTTAAAAGCTATGCTGATGATTGAACCATTCACACCTAGTGGATGTAGTTTTCATTTTAATTACAAACCATTTTCATTTAAATTACAAACCATTTTCAGCATGATAAAATAATTTTGAGAAAAAGATCTCATAATATTTCAGGATCAGGCATATAAAAATAGTGCATAGGAAATCCTAGAAATTTTGTACTGGTATATATAAAATCTGAATGCCCTGGCTGAGGATCGAACCTGGGACCCTTCGATCTAAAGGCGAACACTCTACCATGTCACTTTAAAAGCCAGCTTGTACCGCAAATCAGTACAAGTGTATGATATACAACCTATACCCTGTTACATTCTCCCCCTCCATATTGAATTAGTCCTTGAATTCTCAGGAGTACAAGAATCACTTGAAATGAGACTTATTGAGTTCTAATGCACATGTGAGTCATTTACCTTGGGCGCCATTTGTCCCTGACTCTTAAACCAGGGGGGCAATAGTCCTCTAGCTCACCTGAACCTTACCGTCAATAGACACAATTTGTCATTTCATTCATTTGTTACAAATTTTAGACCAGTGGCTTTAGCGTAGTGAATATTTTAATTTTAAAGTCTGAGTGACCTTGAGCGAAGTTCAAAAAATGATCTTGACCTTTGGTGACCTTATGTCTTCATTTAGGTAAACCATATTTTCCAATTATTATATCTAGGCTTAAAAAGTTTCCGTGAAATCTACTTTAAGCATTTCCCCATATAAAATTAAAATCTTAAAGAGTTCCTTCAAGAGCAGAGAATATATTCACAAGAAGAAACATGGGCCAGACTTTGTATAGTTTCGGCTACTAAAGCCTCTTCAGTGACCCTGACAATGTGATTATGTCTGGTGACAAAACCAGAGTAAAGCATACTGTAATATTTTAGAACAGTCGATTCAAAGACTGATTAGTATCATATACCGAAGTTGACATTGCCATAAATTAGGTCAAGGGTTACTTACGGTCATCATTTGAACAAACTATGATGGGCACATGTCCCCATAGCTACATACCAAGTCTCAAGGCCATCTGCATTTCGGTTCTGGAGATGAAGATTTTTAAAAGATTTTTGCCATATATGTGGCCGTGTGACCCAGATCCCGCAAACAAACTTTTGTTTAAAAGTGTGGAGGATGACGGACCAAGGCTATACTATAAGCTGGTGAGCTTAAAAGCTATGCCGATGATTGAACCATTCCCACTGAAGCTCAATATGAAATTTGGCTTTGACTGGCCCAAAGACTATCTTTGAAAATGGTGAACAATGGACGGATGATGGAAGATGGATGGATGACAGAGGCATTGGTATACAAAAAATTCACTAGTGAGCCTTAGGCTCAGGTGAGCTAAAACCCTGAATGCTCAGCTGAGGATTGAACCGAGGGACCCTTCTAACTAAAGGCGAACACTCTACCATGTGGCTATAAAAGTCAGCTTATACTGCAAGGCAGTACAAGTGTATAATATACCTAACCTATGCCCTGTGACATTTGTTTGTGTGACATCTTGAAACTTCTAGAAATAAAATACCACCCAGCAGTTAATGTTATATAAATCAATGCCAGTAAAACTATTGAGCAGTTAAAGAACCCTGAAGCCAACTTAATACCCAAGTGATGACAGACTGGCAGGTCTTCACCATAGCTGTTTATGCTGACCTGAAGGGTAGTCTGTAAAACCTGGGCTGGGCTCATTGGGCTGGACTCTGGACTGGGCTCAGTTTTTGGCTGAGCTCAATTGTGACCGGGTCATTTTAAGTGAAAGGAAAATTTAGTTGAAATTCCTCAGCAGTAGTCAGTTTGATTATACAAGGTCATATCAGTGTCCATTTACGTATGCAAAGCTGTTAATGTTGCTCATTAGATATCCCATGGGAAGCAAGGCTGGAAACGAAATTAATGGGCTGCAGGGGATGTTCAGTTACATGGATGGTGACCTCACATTGGAAAAATATATTTTCTTTTATTTTTCTTTTCCAATAAAGTCATACTTGTTCATTACATTACCACGCCTATGCGGTATACTGTGATTTTTACGGTTTTGTCCTGACATGGCTCAGATAATGATAAACTTCATTCTTGGGTAATAGAGTCTGGACTGTCTAGCATAAATTATAATTAATACCCTCAAGAAGATTGACCTGATACTAACAGCATCTGTCTTTTAATATACAGCAATCTTTTTGGTTACAGACTGGGTCAGAATCTGACCTTCATTAAAATTTCACCTGAAATGCCCCTGTTATCAACTGAGCCCAGCCCAAAATCGAGCCCAGCCCACTGAGCCCAGCCCAGGTTTTACAGACTACCGACGTGTATTGACCAAAAGCCGCTTGTTCTCATTACCTGGTTCCTAGCTAGCAGTTGAAACATCATGCAGCTGATAAGAATTACCATTGGAGTAATGGGAAATCATTACTCATCACCCCAGGCAGGCACCTGCCCCAGGTTATACAGTTATCTAACAGTATACATGAAGAGTAGATGAGTACATAAGGTCATCATTCTTAGATCTAAAATGACCAAGGTCTCTTATATTTCAACAATTTCAAACAAATCCACAAAAGCCACTGGGCCAAATGTAACCAAATTTCATTTTGAGCCAGGAGTGGCTGTAGTGTAGTGGATGAAACTCCAGACTACCAATCCAGGGATCGCAAGATCGATTCTCCGGTCTTTCTGATGAGACTTTAAACCGAAGTCCCGTCTCCATATGACCTCCTTGTTGGTGGGAGGTTAAACCCGAGTTCACTCACTCACTCATATAGAGCCTACAGGGCTTGCAGGAATGAAAATTCATTCCACCTGTCCTGATCACATGACCAGCAGGCGGCTAGGCCCATTTATGGTGAAACAAGAGGGCCATGGTGGCCCTGAAGCGCTCACCTGAGCATTAATCAGTTAACTGGCTCTGGTGAAGATTTATAAGAGTTTTTACCATACTAACATTTGACCTAGTTTTTGACCAAACATGACCCAGTTTCAAACTTGGCCTGGATATTGTAAGAATAAACATTCTGACACAGTTTCATTGAGATTGGATCAAAACTGTGCCCTCTGGAGCGTATACAAGGTCGTTCTTATATTTAGCCTAGTGACCAAGTTTTTGACCCGACACGACCCAGTTTCAAACTTTACCTAGATTTCATTAAGATAAAGATTCTGACAGAGTTTCATGAAGGTTGGATCAAAACTGTGCCCTCTAGGGTGTACACAAAGTTTTTCTAAGATTTGACCTTGAGCCGACGTGACTCAGTTTCATAGGGGGCTTAGATATATGGACAATAAACATTTTGACATAGTTTCATGAAGATTGGATCAAAACTATGCCTTCTAGTGCTTACACAAAGTTTTTCTAAGATTTGACCTAGTGACCTAGTTTTTTACCTGACATGACCTACTTTCAAACTTGGCCGAGAGTTTATGAAGATAAACATTCTGACAGAGTTTCATGAAGATTGGATCAAAACTTTGCCCTCTAGGGTGTACACAAAGTTTTTCTAAGATTTGACCTTGAGCCGACGTGACTCAGTTTCATAGGGGCTTAGATATATGGACAATAAACATTTTAACATAGTTTCATGAAGATTTGATCAAAACTATGCCTTCTAGTGCTTACACAACGTTTTTCTAAGATTTGCCCTAGTGACCTAGTTTTTTCTAGACATGACCTACTTTCAAACTTGGCCGAGAGTTTATGAAGATAAACATTCTGACAGAGTTTCATAAAGATTAGATCAAAACTGTGTCCTCTAGAGCGTACACAAGGTTTTTCTATGATTTGACCTAGTGACCTAGTTTTTGACCCGACGTGACCCAGTTTCCAACTGGTCCTAGATATTATGAGGATAAACATTCTGACAAAGTTTCATGAACTTTGGATGAAAACTGTGCCTTCTAGAGCATACAAAAAGTTTTTCTAAGATTTGACCTAGTGACCATGTTTTTGACCCGACATGACCCAGTTTCAAACTTGTCCTACATATCATGAGGATAAACAATCTGACAAAGTTTCATGAACTTTGGATTACAGCTGTGTCTTCTAAAGCTTACACAAGGTTTTTCTAAGATTTGACCTAGTGACCTAGTTTTTGACCCGACATGACCTACTTTCAAACTTGGCCGAGAGTTTATAGAAGTAAGCATTCTGACAAAGTTTCATAAAGATTAGATTAAAACTGTGTCCTCTAGAGCGTACACAAGGTTTTTCTACGATTTGACCTAGTGACCTAGTTTTTGACCCGACATGACCCAGTTTCAAACTTGTCCTACATGTTATGAAGATAAACATTCTGACAAAGTTTCATGAACTTTGGATCAAAACTGTGCCTTCTAGAGCTTACACAAGGTTTTTCTAAGATTTGACCTAGTGACCTAGTTTTTGACCCAACATGACCCAGTTTCAATGCTGGCCTAGAGTTTATGGAGATAAACATTCTCACAATGTTTCATAAAGATTGGATCAAAACTGTGTCCTCTAGAGCATACACAAGATTTTTTCTATGATTTGACCTAGTGACCTAGTTTTTGACCCGACGGGACCCAGTTTCAAACTTGTCCTAGATATTATAAGGATAAACTTTCTGATTATGTTTCATGAACTTTGGATCAAAACTGTGCTAGAGCGTACACAAGGTTTTTCTAAGATTTGACCTATTGACCTAGTTTTTGACCCGACATGGCCCAGTTTCGAACTTGGCTTAGAGTTTATGGAGATAAACATTCTGACATAGTTTCATAAAGATTGGATTAAAACTGTGTCCTCGACAGCGTACACAAGGTTTTTCTATGATTTGACCTAGTGACCTACTTTTAGACCCGACGTGACCCAGTTTCGAAATTATCTTAGATTTTATGAGGATAAACATTCTGACAAAGTTTCATGAACTTTGAATGAAAACTGTGCCCTCTAGAGCGTACACAAGGTTTTTCTAAGAATTGACCTAGGGACCTAGTTTTTGACCCGACATGACACAGTTTCGAACTTGGCCTAGATTTTATAAAGACTAACATTCTGACAAAGTTTCATAAAGATTGGATCGAAACTGTGCCCGCTAGAATGTACACAAGCAAAAGTTGACGGACGTCCGGACGTACGTACGACGGACGACGTACATCAGGGTATCCCAAAAGCTCACCCTGAGCACTTCGTGCTCAGGTGAGCTAAAAAAAGCCTTTAAATGCCTTCATCTCCAAAACCAGTGAGCAATTTAGTATCATTTCATACCATTTTAGCTTATTAGTCTTTTAATTCCATAGTACCGGTATGCATAATAGCAATTTTTCTCAGGAATTGACTGAAAAGTGTTGTAATAAGTGTGCTACCACTTCTTCCTTTTTCTCCCTATTTCAACTGGAGGGAGAAGTCACTCTCCCTAAATTTTGAGTCTCACTTGACCCCTGCCTGGGCAAATCTCCAGTGCTCTAACCACTAAGCCAAATTGTCAACTGTCAGAAACTGAATATAAACCTAGAATTTATATAATACTACGCAATCTACCTAAGCAGATGACAGAATAAAACTAATCACCCTGTATGGTCATTCATAACATTTGGTCCCCCCTCCGCCTCCACTTTGAGGAACTTATCATTAAGCCAATTTGAGGGCAATAAAGTCCAATCCGGAAAGTGGAGCCGTCATTTTTTGACATGAAAGCAATAACAAATGGATAGAGTATGACTGGAAACTTATCGATCCAGGAGGGGTTTGAACTCTTAAGTTATTGCCTGGACAAGAAATCTAATGCTCTGACCACTCAGTCTAGAGTTGATGACATGATGCAGTTGTCATGCCTACTTTACTGTACTAGTGCCTGAACTAGAGGATCACTGGGTCCTGAGTATTGCTCACTTTAGAGTAGACTTTTGTCAGCCGAAGATGTTAGATATTTTCTTTTATTTTTTTTTTCTTGTCCCTCTCTGATACTTTTGTACCTGACCCAACATCTTCCACTTTTCAACTCTGCAAGAAACATGTAGCTTTCTTGACTGGCCAATAAATCTCAAAATAATAACACATGTGCTGTAATTACAGCTGACCACTATGCCATCAGTGGCTTATCAAGACCCCATACAAAGCCTTAGTGATTTATTGCTTAGTCTGAGAACCAGAAGTTTTATTACCCTGTTCACACACAGATATGCTTTATGATAGAATGAGATTCTCACTCAGATTTGCTTGTTTCCCTTCAATAAAGCGGATTGTTAGTTAAAAAAGGATTATAAGTTTAAGAAGGTTGGAAAAGTACATGTATACCTAATAAAGTTTGCACTTTTGCATTTGTTTTAAGAACACTTGGCAAATGGTGGAAACCCTGTTCATACTTCATTCAAAAGGAGCTGTCTGATCTGTGGCTGAACGGTTTGTTCTGACAGTCGTGTCCACGAATTGTTCTATGGTATTTGTCTATTTTGTGCTAAATGGTGGTTTTATATCTGATGGATGCATTCAAGGCAGACTCAGCCTTTAAAATGCAGACACAGCAGAGCCTTGATTGTTTGAACAAACATTCAATGAATCCAGCATAATTGAATAATGAAAAAACGTTTGCTTGTGCAAAAAATAATATACTGTAAAGTAAATCAGGTTAGTGGAACCGTGTGAAATGGAACCTTAAGACATGTGTATACGCCAGGGTCACTTAATACTCATAATAGCTGAGCCTTCTGTGCAAGCCTATCAGTGTAGTCCTTCTTGACTTTTCAGATTCCCATATATTGGTTATGCGAACGGGACACTTGATCAGTCTGGTCAGACGTGCAGGCTGATCTGTGTTTGCCCTATTTGAACTTATGCCATAAGGTACATTTCAAGCTAAAAACCAATAATCTTACTTATTTTAAAACTTTTAATAAAGAGGGCTCAGTATCTTGAGACACATGCTTTTTTTTTCACGATTTACAAATTATCTATTGTACATTAAAACATCTTTCGAATTTGCTTATTTTCCACCCTATAACCTACTTCCATGTATGGTTTGCATACCGGTTGAGATGAAAAGAGCAACGCTTTATGAGAACACCAGAGGCTTAGTTTTTTTACCCATAATGCATTTAGGTCTAGAAGCTCGGAAAAGTTGTGTAGGGGGTGGCATACAGTGTATAGCCAGAAATGCGGCCACTAATCAGGGCCCACACTGTTTATATATTGAAATACAGGCATTTAATTAAAATAATAATAATTAAACTTAAAACAGACACCCCGTATATTGGACCTACCCTAATTCTAAGGAGGTTGAGGCCACATGGTATGCTCCGCATTTGGTTTTCTTACTATAAGCTTTCAGTTTGTTGGTCTTTTTTTATCTAATTCTCCCATTTTAAATTCTTTAGATTTCACCCCAACATTCACATTTTTACTAACAGTAAAAATTTTGGCATAACAATTTTGGCATATATAACCTATCCAACTCTAATTTTGACCATGGTTTACATACAGAAGAATTCTTACTTTAAGTTCAGAAGACCAGCATCATCTGGGGGAGCCCTTTTATAAGGGTCATTAATCTTTCTGTGGTCAGCACTTGACCACTATTATAAAATGCTTAATCAAGAAACGATCAAGTACTGTTAGTGAAATTATAGGGAAGGGTGCCATTCTGTATCAGAGAAACAGATTTGATCAGTCGAAGATGTTGGAGCCAGGACTATTATTTTAGAGAGAAGTAAAATTTGTAAAATATGAATATAGGGTTAAGAGAATTTTTAACATCTTCGACTGAAATCAGTCTAACTTGAGAGCTGATAACAACCACGGAAGCATGCAAACTGATATGACAGTCCTTTGACAAGGACTTCAGGGGAGCTGAAACTTGATTGAAATCTAATCTCTCTCTGGTTTTGGTATAGTGAATCAAATTTAACTTCATGCAAAATGTGTTGTTTATAAGAACTGTTTAGGTCAGTCATACACTGACAGCCTTGGTTCTAAGTCATTCAGTTTCTTTCATGTCCTGAAAGTATTCTTTTATGATCTAAGGCTGTAACACAAGTTCTGCTTAGACTGCAGTTAATAAATTGTCCATCATTTCAGCCAATCAGAAGCAATTTTGAGAGCCCTCATAATGACTTAGAAATAACTCCTAGCCATTCAGAAAGGTTCTTAAGACATAAATCAGCAATAAAGCTTCTGATTGACCGATAGTAATAAAACTCTCCCTTCCATCTGTCAGAGAAAATGGACCATATAATCTTGATGTCCATTGAATTATGTATGATGTGACATTGCTTTAAGTTTTTCTGTTAAATATCCAGGTAATCAGCAGAAAAAGACCCCTGACAAATCAATGGAGATAAGGAACAAATACAAAGCATACAGGTTCAACAGTCTCCTATAATTAAAGTGTAGCTTCAGCTATAATTAGGAGCTGTAGTTATTCAGCTGATCTTTGAGCAGTATAAGAGAGGCATACTGCTGAATGTGAGACTAAGTATTAGTCTATTTCAACACCTTCAATACAAATGAACAATATTAGAATGGTTTTTATGATGCATGTATAAAATATCTCGCATAACAAGAAAGTTGTATCCTTTTCTAAAAAGCAAAGACTTAAGCAGCCTGCAAGCAATTACTTAATACATGCAGTCTGATCAATGTTGGGGTGGTTGTGGTTGGGAAATGGTGCTGGCCTTCAGATCTGAGGTGTCCTACTGCAGAGCTCAGTTTAGAGGGAGAAGTGGGAGAAATAGTCTCCCTAAGCTGACTGACTGCAGTTCAGCCAATTTTTTTGAGAAAATCCAAAATTTGGGTAATTCGCCCTGAAATTCAGCAAATGTCACAACAATTCTCCCAGTCTGAGAACTTGAGGCTGACCCCTGCAGTACTAATTTGGATGACAGTAGGGACGGGGCTATTATGCTTGCAGAAGGTGTGGGTGGGGGTTGTTTGGAAATTTTTTCTTTCCCCTATCATATCTCTTTTCTTTCTCCCTCTCGCTGGAAAAGGACTCAGCATAGACTGAAATATTGTCTCATAAAGAGCCGTTACATCCAAAACAACAAACCAACCATAAGATCAATGTCTTTTAAGTTACATGTTCCCATCCTGTAAAATTATATTGTGCTGGTGCACTCCTGCACACAGTGGAGTAGATAAGGCCTCATACTGCATATGTATGCGAAAAATTAGTTCCTGTAAGCTAACTAGAAATGTGTCCATTGCCCTGGCCTAGTGCCTTAAGTAAGATTGCGCCTTGTATAAGGTACTGGCACTTGTAGGATATCTAGGTTCACAGAGGCAGACTTGTGTGGTACATGGTTTATTGTTCTCCTTAGGCAGATGTATTGTGCTTCTTGGATCAAGAAGGGAAGTGTAAGCACTGTTGGAGGATTGATTTCGGTGTATTCTTGTTTTTGTTACATTTTCTGATGGCTGTTGGCATTATTCAGATACTTGTATATATGTATAATCAAGCATGCACAAGAATATGTTGTAAAAATTCTCATTTAATTTCAAACAAAACTGGTTTGTAAATCAAGACATTCTTAGAGAAATGATCTTACGATCACTCCATTTCAAAGCATACAACTGTGAAAGCCACTTTCCAAAATATGCTTTTGACACCCTTGAACGATAGATAAAATTTGTCATTAAAAACTGCTCCCTCAAAGGGACACCCTGCGAAATGATGACTGTGGCTGACCATCATTAACCATGGTAAATCATGCTTTTGACCATGGTCACCATTGCCTACCATGCTGTAACCATGGATATCCATGGTTAGCAATGGTAAGCATGCTTTTGATCATGGTGACTGACCATGGTTAACTATGCTTTTTTGTATATGACAATGGTTTAACTGTGCTTTTCTTATATAACCATTTGACCATACAGACTGAGTCTTCTCTTGCCGAACATATCCAAAGCTGTGTTTTCTTGCACTGTTTGCCATATTTAAAGTGCTTTTGTCTTGTACGCATTTTAGCATTGTTTTTAGACTGTCTCCAGTCGTTATGTTTTATATTTTACAAGCCAAGAAGAGAAATGACTCAGTCAGGAAAAAGTTTTGCATAACATCATTGTAGAGTTATCTGAGAAACACAACAATTGTTAACATTTGGAGGGCTTTCCCAGAAAATGTCTCAGGAATTCCTGAGACAAATTCTCATTAATCACATCAGTTGTCAGTCTGTGCTGTAACCACAGGTCAGTTGTCTGAGGGCAGCAGCTAGATTGAGATTTCATTATCTGTATCTAATTTGACCACATGTTACCTGTCTTGCTTGTATTGCAAAAGATAGAATTAGCACTTTCTTATTTCATGCAAAACTTTTTCTGAGATTAATTTTGAAAGCCTGAGGAAGAGAACTGATACAACGCATACCATAGAAAAGGGTGCATTGTATCTTTTATGGCTTGTACAAACACCAAAGACTGAGATAAATCTGTAGATCTCTGCAGTTTGATCATCCCTGTGTTGATAACTACTACAGTGAAGGCTTTGGTCAGCCTGTACACATGATAAATATAATAGTATCTTGCTTACTAGGTATATAATGCCCTCCTTACAGCAAATAAGCTAAGACAGGAGAAAAAACACCAGAAGTATATACATCCATGTGCACAAAATGACCACTTAGATCAGCCTGCACATCTACACTGAACTTCTGTCTGATAGTGTATGCAAAATGAAGACTCTGATCAGCATGTGCAGTTACACAGTGGAATCAGTCTAACCGCACTATGCAAAAATGAAGACTCATCTCAGCTAGTGTGTTCTGGCAGTCTGATGGTCAGCCCTTCCATTTCGATTTATATAGTTTATGGATGAAGACAGGGAAGACTAATCATAATATTTGGGTATATGGGCTATTTATATAAAAAAACATAATCAGATAGCCTGCCCATCCAAGCAGTCTTATAAGATTTTGGCTTTTTGACATTGCAGGTGCACATTGGATGGGAATTCTGATCAGACTGAGCAGATGTGCAAACTAAATGCTTACATTAACTGAACCGTGACTGAAATACTAGGCAATGCCTGTGCATAAAGTAATAAAAGCATCGCAAACGACTGCGTGATACCCCGCCACTGCAAGCCTTTTTCAAACACCGATTTTTACAGATTTATTTTTTCTCTGTATGACTCCAGGGCGGGAGCAGCCTAACCCCACTGAACACAGAGAAAAGGCTTTGTTATGACAGGACACTTCATTACTCTGATCACTTAATATAAGCTTCCGATAAATCACTTACCACTCTACTCAAATAAAATTTTAGTGATTTTAAACTGGTGACCACGGGGCAGGGGCAAATAAACCATAAAGGATCAACCTTTAATCACCAGAAGCTTTTATTACTTCTATCATCGGAGGTAAATTTCTGAAAATGTGTTTCACATCAATATATATAGATTTTATCATCATTTTATGCATGTATATGGACCGGGGGCAGGGGAAGATAACTCCCATGGGGTAAATTTGAGCATCACTGGATGCTTTCATCACTCTGATCATTTGCTGTAAGTTTCAGAAAAACTGCTTCAAACTCGATTTTATATGGAATTTTTCATGATTTTATACATGTATATAGCTCAAGGGCAGGGGCAGATAACCCCTAATGATAAAATTTCTGTCCTCATACAAAGCTTTTGTTACTTTGATCATGTTTATGAAGTTTCATCATGATACTCCTAGTAGTTAAGGAACTAGAGGCTAGAAACCATTTTTTGTACATTGACAAGTGCCATAACTCTGTCAGAAATTATCGAAATTTGCCCACTAACAATCCCAAGTGAGACATTCTTGGTACAAATGCATATGCAAAATTTGAAGGAAATCCGTTGACAAATACTTAAGTTATCGAACGGAAACAAAGTGCGGACGGACGGACGGATGGACGGACGTATGTACTACGGACAGACGGACGGACACACGGACGGCCAACGTGAAAACATAATACCCCGTCACTAACGTGTGGCGGGGTATAAAAACCTTGATCAGCCTGCACTTCAATACTGTCTTATATGTCCTCGGCTTTATGATATATACTGTTCACAAAAAGTAGGGGATATTAAGTTATTAAAAATCGTATGAAATAGAAAAAATACCAAATCCATCTGAAACGGCAAGTATCTCTCAGACAAGTATTCGATAAGACATTTTACATTACAATTTGGATGGTATATCCTGTCACGTGACCTGCGTGTCATTCGTTTTAGACAGGGGGTCGACACCCAAATTTTACACGAATCTGGTGTGGAAACAGATTGTTTTCAGGTTACAAAATTTTCACAGAAACACTCGTCATGCTTCATTTAACAAACTGAAAATTGGGTTTACACACTCTTTCAACAAAATAATGAGTGCAGGCCATAAACGTCTAAATTTTTCGGTAACTCGTTGCACCTGTACGAATTTTGTTTTCTGGTTTTCTTCCCAACAGAACAGTTTTGAAGAAGAAAAAAAATCTTTTAGCATACAAAACTTAAAAGTGCATAATATGGTTAGCTTAGTTGAAGATTTTGAATAAATTTTTGTTCGAATTTACCACATTTTAGTCCTGACCCCCTGTATGAAACAAATTGTATGCAGATCACGTGACAGGATATATCATCTAAACTTTCATGAAAAGTGTCTTAACAGATATTTATCTTATCAATATTTAGCGTTTCATATGGATATCACATTTATGGTAGATGCTACAATTTTTCAGTCCCGAATATCCCCTACTTTTTGTGAACCGTATATAATGCACATACTGTCTGTTTACCCTGAAACTGAATAAAGGGCTGCAGTTTGTGTCACATTTCAAACGTCGGCTGACACTTGGCCGATGGCCTTTTATTAAATTCCTAAAATGACATCTCTAATATCAATGTTTCATTCTTAGCTGGTGGAACTTGATTTTAGCATAATAACTTTTTTGGTTTGATTTGAAAACAATTATACAACTACTGTTATAAATTCCACCTTAACACTCAGAAATGATTTACTGTCTGACTTGACCACCAACAAAGAGTAAATCTATTTTAGAGGATTCAAGTCAGTTATAATGACCCATTGAATCTGGAGGGCGTTTGCATTGTATTTATAGCTCTGGTACTGAAGACATAACTGTTGCTTAGATTAATGGCTTTTCAGCCTAAGCAAGGTTACACCAGGCTAAATGGTTTGCGGTGTTGGCCATAAGAAAATTAAGACTTGTACCATTTGAATACATATAACCATTTGGGCTGGGAGCCAGGCTATATTTTTTTCAGAGGCTTGTATTTTCTGCGATAAGAAAAATTGTAAGCCTCTGGCCAAGTCTGAAGAAACATTTTCTTCAGCTTTCACTCATATCTCTTGCATATTATGTCAGCTATAATGAAATGTATTATAGACTAAAAGACCATCATGGCATGAGTTTGCTCCATTATCAGGGGATGCAGAATGAATTTTTAACAGTTCAACTGTAAAACAAAGGAATAGTTTAAAACCAGGAATCGAGTGAAGTGGAATGGAAGAGATATTCTACCCTACATTCCTCTGGCTACAATTTGCTCCATGATCCCGGAATGGTACTCTTACAGGACAGAATTTCCTCCCTCAGAGACAGCGAGTTCTTTCCTGTTAGAGTGCCATCTCAAATCCATGGACAGAAGCTAGTGGAAGGGATTAGCCCTGCCAGTTACATTCCATTCCATGTTTTACACTTTGCCTACAAAAAAGCATGATCTTGGTTTAGAACATTTATTAATAAATACCTGTAAAAAGATTCAAATTAACTAAATGAGTTAACACCCTCACTCAGATTTCATCTCATTTCTGAGCAGTCTGTCTCAAACTCATTAAGGTCATATTGTGATTAGCAGTCAGAAAGCTGTAATATGAACAATGGTAGCAATGCTGTAAGTGGCTATGCATGTGATTTAACATCTCTAGTCAGGTTATTTTTGCATTCATGAAGCAAATGTTGAGTTAAATAAGAGAAAGTCACCATTAATTTCAGTGTTTTAGTATAAATGATTAAGATAACAGAAATGCATGAAATATATACATGTAAGCACATCTTGTATTCAGTATTGCAGCCTGCACCCACATAAAAGCTTGCCATTTTTTCAGTCCAGGTGTATGAAAAGGGTGTATTTTACAAAACCAGGCAACACATCCATGCCAAATTGACCCCAGTTTCCCAAATTATCCTCCCTCCCAACTCCCCCTTTCAAAAATTCAATAATTGAATAAAAATATCTATAGGATGATAAATAAAAGACAGTCTGATACAAGAAAAAAGTATTATGATTTAAATGGTAAGTCAGCAGAAAAAAAATCAAAATCAAAATGAATTATGAATCAATTCATGAAATTCCACTTAAATGGTCACCTGGCATGCTTACTACAATAATGACCCCTGAGACCACTCAGTGTCAGAAACTCCTTGTTATCTAATGACCTATTGGATCACCTACTATTTAATAGCCAGCTTTACAAATTTAATGGACCGCTCACTACCGCAGATGATGTAACTAATTGCTGCTTTTGAGGTTAACCCAAGAATACTGGGGTAACCGCAGAATACCGGAGGTAAACCTTGAGGTAACCTAATTGACGCCATGCCTTATTTTTATGTAATTTAGAACAAGGTGCTCTAGTGACCTCCTTTATTAACCAGTTTTGTTACCAGTATAACTTCACAGCTGTACTGGATTTGTTTGACATCAAAATCTGCACTCTTCAAAAACCATTGGTTTAAGGTTTGTAACAAATGAGTGAAGTAACAAAATGTGTCTGTTGACAGTAAGATGTCAGGTGAGCTACAGGACCATTGGTCCTCTTGTTTCTGTGTTACCGTAGATATTTTGACAAAAGTTTTACAGAAATGTTCTCAAGAAGCAGACTTCAAAATTCTGTCATATTGTACAATTTGCCTTAGAGTTACTTGCCCCTGAGTGCTGAGGATGAATGGACTCAGGTGAGCTACAGGACCAATGGTCCTCTGGTTTCAACTTCTCAAGGATCTGGCTTGACCTAGCAAGCTGGTTTATGGGGTATAGTAGTTTTTCTAGGTGAGTAAAATAAATAGGTGGCGTACCACCATTGACATCACATTGTTTTGGTAGGGTGTAAGTAGTTCCTAAGAAAACAACAAGATCCTTATTCATTTATTTGAAGGTATCTCATGTGAGAATTATAAAAGACGTACAAGCTTGTTTTGTTGGTTTCAGGTGGAATTGGAACTCAAGCCTAATGATTAGTGATGTTTGAACACAATGAAAATGGACCTATTTTTTTTGTTTCAGATAGAGGCAACAACCCAGGGTTTTTTCCGAAATTGGCCACCTTGAAAGTGCACTGAGATGTATACCCAAGTCAACAATTGGGACGTATCACGGGAAAAGATGGGGATGAAGGTATGGTGAAAGTATGCAAGAACTGTTTGAATTTGCTTGTCCTAAAGACTGAGACAGGAGGCGTCAACAGATTTGAGATGGGCATCATTCTGTTTGTACTTGAACCTAAATATAAATTTGCATGCAAGTCAATGTGCTAAATTAATGGTAATTTACGGAATCTAGTTATGTGCATATGTGAAATCACAAAAATGAATATAATAACAAAACAGTACAAGATATCACTTTGATATTTGGAACAGGTCATTCCATGCATTTCTGCAACTGACAGGGACCATTTCTATTGTTTTTCTTAACACTTGGGAAGAGTTATAGGCCAGGAAAACAAGGTACCATCATACAAATTTTGTTCCACAGAGAAAATCAAGTTACTTCCCTTGCACTGTTGTTACAAACTGCTCTGTAGTTAGCTCTTCAAGTAAAACATGTCCATGAAATTCAAGGAAAAGGTGCAGTATGCTCTGTATCAATCAGCAAAGACTTCACAAGTCTGATACTTTGCACAGTCTGATCCTGGTGTACTCTTCTATACAAACTTTCAAGTGAAATCCAGACACCCAATGGCCTTGATTGCACAAGGTATGTTTTCTCCTGACATTGTGTTCAAATTTAAGGGGAATGGGTACACTTCAGGGGAAGGAACTCTGCCATTTTCATTGTTGCCTCCCTTCTCAGAGAATGGGGCCAACTGCTAAACTGTTTGATCTAAGAAGCTGAGTTGTATATTAGTATTTCTTGACGTGTGAAATATTTTGGTGACAGTGTGATAACTCCGGGCTCAATAATTACAGTTATTTCCTCAGACTGATAGTCAGTACTAGCAGCTGCTGGGCTAAAGAACCACCGAGCATAGGGTTTTGAAATTTCATAAATGAATGTCATGAAAAATAAGTAAATAAATAATAATGTTCCTGATTAATAAGTCTAGTTCTCTTAAGTTTTGAGCATGTCTTGGCAAAGCAAAGAGAGCTTATGTTATCCCCCACGGAATTTTAATCAGAGTATGCATAAGTGTTCATCATCGGGTCTGCTTTCTCGTTCGCATTCGCATCTTTGAGCAGTTTAACTTCATAAAGCATTTGTGTTTAGGTCTTTTTCTCACACTTTATAAGGGCTAGAGCCTAGAGTATTGAAATTTAATAATACTTACACTTATGGCACATTATCATCTAAATGCCTGCAAAATTTGGGACTTTTACCTACTTGTCATGGTCTACAGACTTTGAAAAAATTTAGGTTCATGTATGTAAAGCATTTCAGTTTCAGAGTAGCTAAAGGGCTTAAACATATACTCAGTACATTTAAAAACGCAACACTTAGTTTTTCGGAAATATCTTTTTGATTTTTTTAGACAAATATTTGAAACGCCAGAGATATTTAGATTTACATCTTTTCTGTCATTTTGCTAAATTTCTTGGCATTTTATTGTGTATTTCATTAAGTTAACGTTCTTCGTGGAGCGTCACCCCTAAAATTAAAATTCACAAGATCAAATCGTAACGCATGGGCCTTCCTGTGTCATATTCACTGATGTTCTATTCATCAAATGCTGTGGAATTTTGTTCCATTTCTAAATTAAAACTTTACCTAAGCCTGTGCAAGATTTGGAAATGATTCAGTATACCCTAAAACGCCATGTTACTGTTCATCTGAGACTTGTCGTTTTGATTACCAGTGAAATGGCAAAGCTGGTCAATCTGGCATACTGGTGTCATTTTGGTGTGAGAAAGAGAAAGTGGCGTAAGTTATGTGTAAGAATGTTTACAATCTTTCTCTTTAAAACGTTTATCGCCGATATTGCAATTGTATACCGTCCGTAAAAAGAAATGCATCACAAATTTTGGGCAAAGAGCATAAAAGTTTAAAACTCCGAAAACTTTTCAGTTCTCCAAATTTCTTTCCGCTTACCAAAGAGAAACATTCGCACGAGTCCCCACTGTCTGCTGGACAGCATCAGCGTGTCGAAAACATGTGTGTTGTAATAAATGCCAATCAATGATCTGCCTTGTCTATTGACACATTCTCTTGACTGAATCGGTTTTTATCGGTCTTTAAGGGTACTGGTCAGTAGAAAGGACACCTATTGTCTAAAAAAATGTGGCCATATGGCATCTTAACCATCCCAATAGCTCTAAGTTTGAGACTTTATGAACTGGCAATAAGGAGACGATTTTTTTAAAGAGTTAATCATGACAAAAAGTTTTGTCTGTCGCAATTTTTTTTTTGTTGTTGTTTTTCTTTAATGCCGATCTACGGACTATCCAGTAGCGTTGACCAAATGTTTTTAAGTGTTCACATGAAACGCGCACGAGCAAATCTTGATTTTCATACCTGAGTGATTATCCACTGCACTACGAGTACATGTGAGGATATTTTATGCCAAAACATAAAGATACAGTTGCCTGACATACATTTACATGCTATGTTTGGTCAAAACATTATCCATTACGCAAAAACGTAAAACCAAAAATGTTGCGTTTTTAAATGTACTAAGTATATTTGGTCAGCTCTTGCATCAGGATAAGAGCATTTGATTCTGAGTTACCAACTGTAGGACACTTTTTTACGCTTCAATGACTTTATGATATTTCTCAGTCCCTGTATGGCTTATACAATGTACATGTATATGGACAAGAACATTTTAACATAGCCATCCATGTATGGATTTAACCTATATTTTATGCTTCTCTTACTGGATCATATTTCTCAGTCCACATATGGATGGTGGTCATTATATACTTGGCACCCACTTACATCTGGACTAGACCCTTTCAACACCACCATCACTTTCAGAGTCAACCATTAGGCAAACTTTCAGAGTCAACCTCCCATTAGACAAACTTTGTTATCCTCTGACAGCTCTTGTTTTTCAGCAAACATTACTTTCACTTTCTTCTCACCATGACCTCTGCTACTGTGGAAGCAGGGCCTTTCAACACCACCATTGCTGTGAGAGTTAAGCTGCTGTAAGGTGTGCTTTGTTGTCTTCTGACAACATTTGTTAGAAATACAAATTTCAAAATTTGGGATAAAACTTCTCCCTGAAATTCAGAAAATGTCGCAAAACTTCTCCCTGTCTGATAACTTTAGGCTGACCCCTGTGCTGCTGTGGAAGCAAATGCAGGTGTGACATAGCATTCTGCAGAATTCTTGTTTAAGCATCAGAATTAAAAAAAACTGACTTTTATTTAATAAGGGAAACTGCCACCAATTCCCTTTTTCGGGTCATTATGGACGGATTTTACCCCTCAGTATGGGGTATTGTTGTCAAGCTTCCTACTAAACGAAGAACACAAAAGACCTTTTTTACTGTGATGTTTTAGTCTTTCTCGATGTCATTGTGTCAAATACAGCAAAAATATACAAACAAATAGTAAATATTGGCATATTATACACCAAGATGACAAAAGGGTGGAATATTCCACCCTCTAAAAATTGTATAAGTCACTAATCTAATAGACAACTATCCCAGCTTACTGCCGAATTTTACAATATATGATGATGATCATGTTAACAGAAAACAAAAGAGAGGAATATTCTACTCCATCCTATTTGTAAGAAAAATGTGTACTGAAAAGAACAAATATTAAAAGGGTGGAATATTTCACCCTCAAAGACATCTGTCGGTCGCCAACCTTACAGAAATTACCATTTCTAGTTGCCAAATTTTACACTTTAGGATTCTGACAATGTTAAACAAAACAAGGGGAGGAATATTCCACACCTCTTTATGCATCAAAATATAGCACTCAAAAGAAAAACGAGAAAAGCAAAAGGGTGGAATATTCCACCCTCCAAGATAGGTATCGGTCGCTAAACATACAGAAACTTGCAAACCGTGAACTGGTTCGGAATTTTACACGCTGTGATTATAGCTATATTAAACAAAGAAAGGGGGGAATATTCCACCCCTCTCTGTGCAATGAAAGGCAGAACACAAAAAAGGTAGAAAAGAAGGGTGGAATATTCCACCCTTTGCGAAATTTATATGTCACTAGGAAAAAAGAAAGAAAATTACCATTAACTGTTCGAACTTTACACTTTATAATTATAACTATGTTCAACCAACTAAAGGGAGGAATATTCCACCCCTCATTATGCATCGAGTAATATACAGAAAAAAGCAAAACAAAAAAAAAATAATAAAAAAAATATACACAAAAACAAAAGAGTGGAATATTCCACCCTCTTACCATTGTATCGGTCACTTCACTATCGAAAAATTTCCAATACTGTTTGATGAATTATACACTATGTAATAATGACTATATTAAACAAACCAAAGGGAGGAATATTCCACCCCTCTTTGTGCACCGATAAATATAGCCCCAATAAAATCCGTCAAAACAATAGGGAGGAATATTCCACCCTCTAAGATATGTATTGGTATTTAAAATAAACAGAAATAACATCCAAATGCTATTTCCCGAATAATACAATTTATTCGTATGACTATATTAAACAAACCAGACGGAGGAATATTCCACCCTTCCTTTTGCATCGCAAAGCAGAACACTAATGCCTGTATTCTAGAACGTCACTCCAGCTACACTCATTGAGTTAATCCTGAATATTGCTCAAATTTCAATGAGATAATCCTCCCCCTGGCTACAAAGTTGAGTCACTCACAGGTGAGTGAGGTCTTAGAATACAGCCATAAGACACCGAAAACAATAGGGTGGAATATTCCACCCTCCAAGATATGGATTGGTTTCTAAACTAACAAAACATTACCATTACTGGTATGAGTATGTAAAAAAAAACAATAGGAGCTATGTATATTACACCCCTCTTTATGCATCGAAATATTGAACGCTAGAAATACCTACAAAAACAAAATGGTGGAATATTCCTCCCTCTGAGATATGTATCGGTTAATATCAAACAAACAGACAATTACCATTACTGTTTGCAAAATTGTACATTTGATAATTATGACAATGTAAAACAAATCAAAGGGTGGAATATTCCACCCCTCTTTATGCATCGAAAATTATAGCAGCATAAATACCTACAAAAACAAAAGGGTGGAATATTCCACCCTCTGAGATATGTATAGGTCATTAAACAAACAGACAATTGACATTACTGTTTGTAAAATTGTACATTTGATAATTATGACAATGTAAAACAAACCAAAGGGTGGAATATTTCATCCCTATTTATTTATGCATCGGAAAATAGAGCAGCATAAATTCTGACAAAAACAAAAGGGTGGAATATTCCACACTCATAGATATGTATCAGTCACTAAACAAACGGAACGTTACCATAACTTTAACACTTTATAAGTATTCATGATTATGTAATTCAAACCAAAGGCAGGAATATTCCACCCCTTGTTATACATCAAAAATCATATCACCAAGGATACTCATGAAAACAAAAGGGTGAAATATTCCACCCTCCAAGGTATTATCTAAACTAACAAAACATTACAATTACTGGTTGGCGAATTTAACACTTTAAAAGTATGAGTATGTTAAAAAAACAAGAGGAGAAATATTCCACCCTTCTTTATGCATCGAAATATTGAACGCTAGAAATACCTACAAAAACAAAAGGGGGGAATATTTCCACGCTCTTAGAAATGTATCGGTCATTAAACAAACAGAAAATTACCATAACTGTTTGCAAAATTATACACGTGATAAATATGACAATGAAAAACAAACCGCAGGGTGGAATATTTCACTCCTCTTTTTGCATCGAAAATTGAGCAGCATAAATCCTCACAAAAACAAAGGGGTGGAATATTCCACACTCTTAGATATGTATCAGTCACTAATACCATCAAGGGGAAATAACTCAAAAAGTAAGAAAGCAAGAGTTGCAATTCTTGTAGGCCATATATCGCCATGAACTGTTCTACCTATCTGTGATGTATCATGAAAATATTTCAAAAGGTATTCAAGTTATAGAGTGGACACGAAAACACACCTAAAACCATCAGGGGAAATAACTCCGATTGTAAGAAAGCAATAGTTGTCATTCCTTCTCTAATGGAAAAAAATGTAGGATAACTATATCGCATTTTCGAGTGTCCAAACTTTTAGCAGTTTTGCGGTATAATCCAAAATAAAAGGATCCGTCTGTCTTTGCAATGCAAATATGTATAAACCGAAAAAAATGTATAGAACATGGATATGATCTACTTGCTGTATATAATCACATACCATAGATTTACATAAGCAATCATAAAATCATTCCGAAGGGTACCTGATAATGTAGCATGAATTTTTAGCAATAAATCTCCCAAATTATGAGTAAAATTTTTAGCAATAAATCTCCCAAATTATGCGTAAAATTCTAAAGTCCATTAGGTCTTACTCTTTGACTGGGATGCTGTAACCTGCTGATGAGCATGAAACTGCAGATGTAATCTGTATTCACATGTGTCCAAATCATTACTATCAGGTTTTATAGGCTTACTCGTGAAGTATCTTAGAGGAAGAAAAATGCTTTCAATTAAAATCAAAACAATTATCAGTTATGCAATGTGAATGTATGCGATTAGAGAAGATTCAGGTCATCTGCGCAGCGTGCGTTGAATCAATGTTTTTCAATGCTGATTTAAGGTTGTGTGCCTGCTGGGAAGGCACTGATTTTGCAACGCTAAGATATATGGAATAGTGTCGAGTGAAAAGCGACCGTATGCCATCTGCGTGCTGTAAATTCCCGTACTGATGGCATACGCAAACTAATCAGAGTCTACACTTTTCGAGTTTTAACTTCCGCATGATTGCATACACAAACGAGGATGACGCGGTTGCGCTAGTAGAACTCGCACATACAGCAAGGTCTCTTATCAAGTGATGCCCAACGTCTCTTCATCATGACCTTCCAAGACTAAAAAGATAAACTATTTTACTGAAGATAAGTATATTCCGACACCGCAGAGGCAAGATTGAATAATGACTACACAAGTTAATATGTGCTAAATGTAGACCTAAGCTTTCTGTAAAAGCTAATTCTTGTATTGAATAAATATTGCTTATATATAACTCGGATGTTAATCGTTTAGAGCGATTATTCATTATGAAGTCCGTCAAAACCCGTATACTTCAACAGAGCTGTTCGAGAATAGTCGGGGGTGGTTGGGTGGTGCGATGATGCTGCGTGTAACTTCCAGTTCCGGGGCGTCCTACTGATTTGGATAAAAGTAGGACAAGGGCTTACTGTGCTTGCAGTAGGTGCGGGTGGGGTTGTTTTGACATGTTTTCTCTCATCTATCATTTCTCTCTTCTTTCTCCCTCTCTCTGGGAGACGGCGCGATATAGACTGAAATACTGTCTCAAAGGGCCGTTAAACCCAAATCAATCAATTAATCAATCCGAGAATAGTCTACTATTAATGTCTACCAAAGGCGTAACTGTCTATACTCAAATACGCAGGTGCGTATTGAAATTTGGTCGAATTGACAATATTTCAACATGCACCTGCATATTTGATGATGCTGAAATTTTGTAAATTAGACAAGATTTCTACAGTAACTGCAAACAGACGCAACTACATGAAATGTCTTTCGGACTAAAACCTTTATTCCTGTCCTAAACGGGTATAAAACATAATTGTGCATAAGCTGTAATTACCCCTAGTTACGCCCCTGTCTGCCGTAAAGATCCGGACAGATCTGTCAGGACAAACAGTGCAAACCGAGCTCTTTAAGAGCAATCTGATCAGAGTCTACACAGTTGGCATTTCTTTTGCAAATGTTTGTAGGCATTACTCTCTCTACCACTTAGTTTCAATTATAAGATGATTACAGTAATTTTTCGGGTATTTGAAAAATTAGGATCATTGCGGGATATGCTCATTTTAGTGCTTTCAGTCTCAAAGTTGCAAACAAACCAAGGCAGTAAAAAATAACCCTCTTGTACTTACATAGGAATACCTACTTTCATGAGAATGATTAAGAAAGGGGGAGGGGGTTGGGGGTGAATCAACCCTTCAGGCGAAGTAACTCCAACATTAAGAAAACTGCCAGTTTCTAGATATTGGAGTATGTCAGAACTTTTTAGCATTGTTTTACCAGCAAACGAAAAAGTGAAACTTTTAATTTTTTGCCATATTCTGTAACAATCTCTGCAAGTTTTACTGAAAGAATATGCATAGTCATGCCTCGGAGATAAAAAGAATTTTCGTGAATTTTTTTCTTTCTCTTTTCGAAAATTTAAATTTTCTTTCCCTTTTAAACAAATAAAAAAATACTTACTATCAAGATATCCGCATTTTTACCAGTTTGTTTTATATATCCTATAATTTCTGTGATTTGCAAAAATGAAAGTGCATTCGTATTATATGCTACAGATATGAATTTAAACAGAAAGTGTGCATATGAAATATGTAGAAACACATTGTTTATTTTGTGTGTGCCTTTTTTTCTTATGCAATCGTTTATAGCTCTGTGAATTATGGATTGAATACCCAATACGATAGGTCTCACCAGGGGAAAATGTACCTTATGAGAATTTAAAAAAATGCAGACCCACACAGAATCTGCCAGGAATCCTCTCTGTTTGTTCACACAATCGACGGAACCACATGATCAGGTATATGCGAATAAGCAGGCTGCTCCGGGCCTTCAGCTTTCAGTGAAAATACATAAGGCACCATCACCCAAGACGCTGCTGATTATTTAGCTACATGTGAGACCAATCAATGACATGCAGAAACACAAGCGGCGTCCAACATTAGAGTCTAGTGACAGCTGTTTTTAAGATTCGTAGAAGACCTATTAATATTGTCAACTGATTTCTTTCTTCTACCTTTATCTACTGTCTGCCATTTCCGGATTCACCATGTAAGTGCCACAAAGAGTTGGGACGAACATTTTAAAGCTGGTCGGACTGCCCTTGGCTCTTAAATCCGGTGAGCAGACGGCGTGGAATCAGCATTGAATCAGCGTTGAATCAACGTCACGCATTGAAGCGGCGTTGATTCAATGCTGACTCGGGGTTGTATGCCCGGTTGGAGGGAGGCACTCCGATCCGTATCTACCATGTTTTGTAATCCAGTCAATTTTATCACATCTTTAAAGAAAAAAAATAAATGGATAAATAAAAAAAAAGTAGGGCAGGTGTTACGATGAAAGCACCAAATAGTAGTGTTGCATTTTGTATTTATATTACGTAGATTCTGTTACATACAAATCAGTTTTGCCATAGAATCATAATTATTGTAATGTTTGTTGCTGCTCATGTTGTTACATATTAATGTAAACTGAGAGTAATAGTAAAATAATAAAGTCTAATGAGGGGCCACAACCAGCGTCTCCATGCCGTACGAATCGAAACCATCTCAATCCTATCTGAACTCCTTGACCTTAATAAAACGGTACCGAGTATCACAAAGACTGCTCACTAGGCACAGAACGCGAAAACGACGTTGCATCAACGTCAGCGTGACGTCTCATCAGCGACGAAACGACGCCACTTCGATGATCTATACATAGGGAAAAGCGCCTGCATTATAGATGGATGGATGACTTGCGAATTTACGTCCTTTTCAACAGTATGTCAGTCATATCAGGACGCTGGGATGGTGAAAGTGAAAGGCTGTGTGCAATGGAACCCCGTTTACGGTAGGAAAGATTCTCGCCTCTAGCGGGGCTCGAACCCAGTCCGCTAGATTAGTAGGCCAGCGCTTAACCCACTGAGTTACCGGGGCTCCTGCGCCCGAATTACTAAATGTTTCCAGGAACAAAATTGTAATATTAATGTTAAAATCACCTCTTGCGTGTTATGAATAAATAAATAAGAGCAACATTACTATATTATGCGCCAAGAAACAAAGTAATTTTCCTTTCTAAAACTTGTGGGTGGGGTGGACAAAGTGTACTGATAGAAAACGTTAATGAGAGAGAGAGAGAGAGAGAGAGAGAGAGAGAGAGAGTTTTAAAGACATAACCATATCAGTTTTTTTCACAACAGTTAATCCAGATTTGTTTTCCTTTCACTCTCTAAATAAATCCTTGTTCATCACTTCTGAAGAAACTGATTTGCACCATATTCGGAAGCTTGAAGTCACCATCTTTATTCTTTGAATTTGTATTATCGGAAAAAAAAAACGTAACAAAAACTACAACCTTTGCAAACACTGAATAAACCAAGTTGAAGTCTGTTTTGTCTTCCCCCGCGAGTCTGTCCGAATAATAGGGATGCCTATGGTAAAGAAATTTCATATTGTTTATTGCAAGTGACAGATGACAGACACAGTGATTACGCAATACAGGGCATCTGTTTTGGCCAAGTTTAACATCTGGTCCGACGCACTTGAAAGTGAATGTACATCAATTGAGTAGTTTGCGATTGACTTCCGTCTTTTTCCTGGTTTTGATTTTTATTTATTTATGTTTATTTATTTATTACATAAAAGTGACAAAATATGCACCCAGAGTAATACAAAAGAATGCCGTATGATTTGCAACATTTACCAAAAATACTAGAAAACTTGAATCATCCTTTCCATCTTTGAGTTTGGGTATATCCATTTGTATCATCAAAAAACCCGATACCATTGCAAACTCTGATCAGACCGACCGATCAGTTTTGAAGCTGGTCCTGCATATCTGTCCGACTTCTTAACGCAAACTGGGATGCATACGGTTAAAGTCAATCAACAAGAAGACGCACAATCATTTCAACTGTTTACCGTATTTCTTCGGTTACAAGACAGGTTTATCTCTCCTCTAAAATAATCTCAAATATCTAGACCCGTCTTATAAGACAAGACGGATCTAGAGTTTTGGGAATGTTTTGGAAGAGAAAAACACCATCTACAGCTCAATTACTGCAGACTGATTTACATATTTGTGGTAATTTTGTGAAGGTTTACTCCCGTCTTATAACCGAATAAATACGGTATTGGCAGACGGTGATTACGCAGTATAGGGTATCTTTTATGCACAGTTTAGTATCTGGCCCGGCGGACATCCTTAGGTCTGTCCGGTGCTGCAATATTTTCAAACATGTTTGCCTCTTTTCAAATCAGTAATTCTCCTTCGTAATTAGATATTGAGCAAAGTTTAAATATTTTGATTTCTTTATTTATCTCTTTCTGTTTTTCTTTTTTGTTGGCAATATAGTAGTGACGAAAATGTAGGCGAAATAAGAAAGCAAGTCCCCATGATAAAAGTCTTGAATACAGAGCCGTCGGAAGCGCTGCGGCAGGTGTTTTCATGGCCGCCCTGAATTTTCGGCCAGAAAAGAAAAAAAATAAACTTGCCAAACAAAAACAACAAAAAACAAGGGGGAAAAGCAAGCAAGGAAAGGAAAAACGAGAGAAAGAGAGAAAGAAAAACGAAAAAAAAACAACATGAAAACGATGATACAAACAATCATAGTAAGAGTCGTTAACTAAAACCATCGTCGGATCATTATAAAGGATGAACGTCCTTGTTGGGGCAAACATTATCAATTTTAACAGACATAGCAGAGTGTGAGGCTAACTCTCTGTTATTTCTGTCAAAATTTGAAGAGACGGTAGAGTTCGGTGTTCTTCTGCCATATTGACAAAGGGGGAAAATCTTTGTTTTAGCAACGGGTTTCAATTTTGACAGACATGGCAGAGTGTGAGGCTTACACTCTGCTATGCCTGTCGAAATGGAAAAGAGGGTGTTCTTCCGCCATTTTTACAAGGGGAAAAAACTTTAGTCCCTGAGAAGTGAGGCAAAAATGCCGAGTTGCTTCCTTTGGATTCCTGTTTGTTTCCCTGGATAAAAGAAGCCTTTTTCATTATGGTCCGCTCTAAAGGAAACAGGAAACAAATTTGCAGCACCGGGTAGAGTTCTGTGTTCTTCCGCCATTTTTACAAAGGGAAACATTTCTTTATCCAAGGAAGCAAAAATGTAGGAACAAGAACTACCATTGTTGCTTCCTTAGATAACGTTTTCCTGAATGGGGTCTGCTCTAAAAGGAAAAAAATTGCTCCTAAAATTCTTTCCTAGTAAGAATTGACCGTCATTGAGAGGAAATGAAAATGCAGTTGCTTCCCTTGAAGGTGTAATTAATCACCTTAAGAATACATGGAAATATGTTGAAGCCTGTATATATTATTTGTGCTTGCAAAATAAAAGTTTACAAATACTGATTAAAAAGTTTATACAGCGCGTTTTTAGCAGTACATAAAACTGATTCAGTATACTACAAACGCTCTTATTAACTCAGCATTAAATTGCTCTCAAGCTAACAGGTAATCAAGTTAAGAAGTCCATGTAATGAACAGCCAAACTGCCGTGGTAACTGCCAAAAAAAATGGATGCAGATCGCACCAGAGAACATCTAATTTTCATTTTTTCAGAGGGAGCATACCCACGGACCCCATTAGCTTAGCTTTGCGATAATGTCGCTGGCATGGCCGCACCGGCCAACATTTCCTTCCGACGGGCCTGGAATAGTTTTAGCAATTGAACTCGATTGTGACAGGTCGTAAGTTCGAGTCTTGTCTTCACAAATATCTTGAACTCTCGGTCCATCAAGCAATGGCTGGGTTCACATTCATTTTAGGGAAGTAAGGGGAAAACTGGGCCACGGCCTTCCCTGTGCTCATTTTAGTGCCGCTGGCACCTCGGTCACCAGGTTACGGAATGCTTTAATTTTCCTAATATCCAAAGGTGTGTGTAATCCTTAAGTCAAATAACTGACAAAAAGCAGGTGGGAACATGTTAAGCCAAAAAAAAAAAGCAACAAAAAAAACAAGTCTTTCACAAAACACAGTTTTAATTTTCTGGTTCCCCGTCGCATGGTGGCATAGAAACAAGGCGTTACAATGAATGGGGGGCCGAACCTGTACATTGTATTTTTACCCTTTAATTTATGTTAGTGACACCAAACGTAGCGAACTAAAATTACCTAAATCATTTTTCCAACTTTTTATGTGAAACTGGATGTTTCATTTATTTATTTCTTTATTAAAGAAATATAAACTGTTCATTTTCTTTTCTTTGCAGTAGACTTAATCTATCTTGATCTGTATTACTTGCATTTGATACTAGTATACCGTAACTTTTAAGATGAAGTTCCGATTTTGCCTGAAGTTTGTCAGAAGTTTTCCATGTGGGAGCAGAATTGTATCATCTCATTATACATGTATGTTGTTTATTTATTATCTGCTGAGATGCACCAGGAATTTTAGTAAAGGTCGTGTTCAGTGCTAAATCAAATCACGTAAAATTCACGAAAAAAGTAGGTTCTCCTGTAAAATTTTACAAAGATCGACAGATTCTAGAAATTTACAGCTGAAATTTATTATGGTAAATCCCTCATCATTTCTCCATTTCCAAATAAAATCTTTCTACTAAGTGTTGTTGCAGCTGTGTGGACCTGTTGACTAAAAAATTAAGGTAGTTTCACTGACGCCGCGTTAAAGTGGACCATAAGCTATGTGCGTGAACTTGCATACTCATATCAGCCTGTGCATTTTTGTAAATGTGTGAGCCTTCATCTCCCAATTTACAGAATGTTTTAGTCATAATAAATTTGAGCCGCGACACGACAAATCCAACATAGTGGGTTTGCGCTCAGCGCAGACTCAGATCAGCCTGGGCATCCGCCCAGTCTGATCAGAGTCTTTGCTGGCCGCATGGAGGTCGCTTAGGCTGTTAGCTACCTTTTAAACGGTTGGTGAAGAGTCTGATCAGAATGGGCGGATGGCAAGGCTGATTTGAGTCTGCGTTGGGCGCACAACCACTTTGTTGGTTTTCCCGTGTCGCGGCTCATATTATATTGCTTATGCAAGGAAACCTAATCAGACTGCGTTCATGTGCACGCTAACAGTAATATTTCCCGTTCGCGCATGCGTTAAGTACTTTTATACGCGATATCAATCACACACATCGGTACAAGCTTTGACACACACGCCAGAATTATTCACACTGAACATAAGCGACGACTCTGATTAGCCACGCCCATTTTGCATAGCTGAAAACAACAACAACAAAACAAAATGCTGCGTCGTCGCACGCTGATCACATTCTTCTTATGTGTATATGTCAACAAAGCAGAATGCTCAAGTTCGCATACTGGTCTGGTTTTTCTCCAAATTTCTTTCCTGAAAATCAGACGCATGTTTATTACAGCCATGTTCTCCTACAGGTACGTTGTTTATTGAACGCTCATTGTCACATAAAACAGATGGCTGTCTATTACGTAATTTCGGTAGACGGAACCGAAATATCGATAAGTAAACAGTAGCAAATACACTTATATAAGAATATTTGTACTGGTTTGACCTTTTTTATGAAATGAGAAAATTGCAAAAGGTTGATAGTATTGATTTTAATTATTTGTTTGTTGGAAACGGATTAAAATTATGTTGATGACTGGACGCAGGTTATCATAACTGAGTTTCTTAAACGGATTTAACAAAATATTTTTCATAAGGATTATAAGTGATGGATATTATGCATAGCAGATATAAAGGATTTTTCTGTGCATATCGTGAAAACTCGATTAAATGCGAAAATCATAATGTATGACAATTGTATCATTGATTTAAGTCTTGGAAGTGTACCTAATAAAAGTCTCCATACTCCTATCACTGGTAAAGTTATCAACACTCAAGTTTGGTGAAAAAAAATGTTTGTTCATGTGCAAGTATTGAGCAATAACTGGCAAAAAGTAGGGAGAGATTTCTTTAAAAAAAAAAAAAAAAAAACACCGACAACTTGCTCCACAAAATACAGATTTCCCTTCCTGGTTCCCCGACCAATGATTCAGGATAAACAAAAAAACAAAAAAAAAACAAAAAAAAAAGCGGAACAATAGAGAGGGTCCCATTCCTGTATATTGTAATTTACCATTTAATTCAAGTTCATGAAATCTAAAGAAGTTCATTTCAGTTGCCACTATAATAATCTTTTAACGTGAAACTCAAGGATGTTTTTTTTTATTATTATTTTTGTTTTCAAATTGGCTTATCTTAGTCATTTATAATGCTGGAACTGTAGTGAGTAAAGAAATTACGGCGGACTGGCAAATCAATCATTCACTGGGAACCTCTAAAAAATTAACGAAGGCAAAATAGCCCTTGTTTAGTCGTTTGAAAAAGGTATTTTACATAACGGTATTTTGAGACACCTTTTTAAACATCAACTCGATAAGAGCCCCGGTAGCTCAGTGGGTTAAGCGCTTGCCAACTGATCTAGCGGACCGGGTTCGAATCCCGCTGGAGGCGAGAATCTTTCCTACCGTAAACAAGTTTACAGGGAGATCCACTGCATAAGCCTTTCATTATCAACTTCCCATCGTCCTGATATGACTGAAATACTGTTGAAAGGACGTAAAAACGCAAGTCATCCAACCATCCATCAAATCGATACTATCCAGCATTGTGTGGAAAATAAAAAAAATAAACGACGGCAAAATAGGCTGTTTACATAAAGGCACTTGCTAGCCGCATTAAGCCTTACCCTTGCTTGTATTTTGAAACGTTCAAATGGTATTCAGAATGACATGTCATTTAGGAAAATTCTGTGATCAAATACACATTGTGCATATACAAACGTCTAGTAGACCGTCCCAGCATTTAGGCTAATAACGGTGCATACATTACTTTGGCCTCTTGTTTCTGCGAAGAATGATGACTCAAATCAGCCTGCATTTTTATGTGTCTGTAGATTCATCAGGGGCAGTACATGACGTATTCGGACCGCAATGATTCTTTTCAGACTCTGCGGATGCGCAGGCTGGCCAGAGCAACTGCTGTAACACGTTTTTGCATTTCGCAGCTTCATGGAATGAAAACATGCAAACTGTGCAGTCTTAGACCAGCATACACTTTTGGCTCAGACTATAACTGGACATAGTGAACTGATGATATCCTGACACGCTGTGCACAGCATCTTGAAATGTAAGGGGCACGGCAACAAATTTCTTTTATACGCCAGACTGCAAAAAAGCAAGACTGATCAGCCTGCTCAAATGTTTGCTGATACGGCTCCTGTTCTCGTGTCGCGGCTCTCAGAGCTCCGGATAATGTTAGGCTAGATGGTTCTGATTTTATTCATTCTGTTGATGGATTGACGTCTTGCGATGTTACGTCCTTTTCAACAGTATTTCAGTCATATCAGGACGATGGGAGGGTGATAATGAAAAGCTGTATGCAATAAAACTCCGTTTACGGTATGAAAGATTCTCGCCTCAAGCGGGGCTCGGACCCGGGTCCGCTAAATCAGTAGGCTAGCGCTTATCCCACTAAGCTACCGGGACTCCTTCATTCTGCTAGAAACGTGGCCTTTCTGTAAAGCAACAGAATGATTAATACATCGCACAATTATCAAAATGTGTGTGCAAAGGCAAACGTCAAGATCACCCTTAACCTTTTAGTCTGGTCAAGTTCAGTTCCCTTTCGATTTCTGCCTGCATGATTTTTTTTGCCCGTTATTGGAACCACAACATTGTGATGTATAAATACTAGTTATTATCCCGATCCCGCCTTATCTTGATTTGATTATTTAGGTGTTATTTTAAAGCCCTTTGAGACAGTCTTTCGGTTTAATCGAGTCGTCTCCCATGGGATGGAAAAGAAAGGAGAAAGGATAGTCGAAGGGAAGGAAAATAAGCGTCACGCACCTACTGCAAGTACAAGCCCTTGCCTTACCAGCCACCATTTTTGCCAGCGGCAAACATCTGACTAAACAGAGAACCAAAATAGCAGTTGTATCGTCGTCTTTGATGACACAATGACAATATGTTGATTGATAAGCAGGCATTGCGCCAGTCTCGCTCTCTCTCTTCTTTAATACTGAGAAGTCTTTGTTTATTTTAAGGCCCTATTACTTTATCAGCAAACAATATTTTATGGTGCAGTTTCGTTGGAAGCTTCTTACCATAGTTTCGTCTTCGTAAATTACCGTGATAAGCCAACTAAATTATTCTGAGTTTCACATAGAAAAGCTTTAGAAAAATAGATTTGGTTTATCTATTATATCTTTAATATAAATTAAAAGGTAAAAAGACAAAAATACAATGTACAGCCTTTGAGCCCAATTTATTGTTGCGCCGTGTTTATAAGATATCGCGGGGGAACCAGAAAATAAGAAATTGTGTTTTCTAATTGATGTGTGTGTGTGATTTTCAAAACGTGTCCCCCACCCATGCTTTTCGCAAGCTATATGACTGAATATACGCAAATTAGACCACACTATATCACCCAACAGGAAAGCTGAAGCGCTCTTCACAATGATTGGTGTTGAGATGGGGGGTTTTCCCGACTGGTTGGACTATGGAGATATCTTTTTCTTCTGGCTCCCTGTTCACTAATATAACAGAAACAAAAGCGAGACAATAAATGGGAACTACAGCCTGTACATTGTATTTTTACCGAAATTCAAATGTTTCTGCCATCGAAAGTACGCTTCTTATGGTGCCAACATAGATGACCGAAACAATTTATGACACATTCAAAGATCGTTTTGCGTTCACTGTTATTTATAATTACGAAAGTGTAATGAAAAGACTTTTAGGGATATCTGTCGAGGAAAAAATACATTAAAAAATAAATAAGAAGAAAACACACCACTGGCGCTGCAAAAAATACTGTTATGCCCGGCGCCTCATAAAATGGATGTTTTGGAATAATGTATGCCTAGTTCAGACGCTGCATCTACCCCTCAGAAAAACGCAGCGTCCCATTAGGGCCTTGAAAGTGGACATTTAATACAAACGGGGGAAGAGAGAGAGAGAGATAAAGAGGGGATTGGTCGGGAACATAATGTTAAAATCAACATCGATTCAGCATCAATTCAACGTTGATTCAATGTCCTGAGCCATCCGAGGAGAGGGCACACTATGTTAACTAGAGAGCATTTATAACACATCTTAAAGGGTGGCAAATTTCACCCGTTTGTTTCCGTGGTGTTTTTAGTTCTCTGTTTTTCGATACAAAAGTGGGGGGGGGGGGGGGGGGGGGTAATTCCATGCTTTGGTTTGTTTAACATGGTCATAATTATAAAGTGTTAATTCTGCAAACAGAAATGATAGTTTTCCATGTTTTAGAGACCGATACATATCTAAGAGGGTGGAACGTTCGAACCTTTTTTCTGTAACTTTATTTTGTTGGTGTTGTTTTTGTCGATGTATAGAGAGGGGTGGAAATTCCTCCTATTACTTTATTTAGTATAGTCATAATTTTGGAGTTTTGCCTTGTTTTTGTTTTGTTTTGTTTCAATGCAAGGAGAGGGGGGTGGATATTATTTATAAAGTGTAAAATTTCAAACCAGTCATCGGATGGCAATTTTCCTTAATTGACCAAGCAATTCATATCTTAGAGGGTGGAATATTCCACCCTTTTTTGGGGTTTTTCCTTAGGTGCTTTATTTTTCGACGCATAAAGAGGGGTGGAATATTCTTCAGAATGCAAAATTCGAAAACAGTACTGATGGTAAGTTTCTGTTAGATTAGCGACCGATGCATACCACAGAGGGTGGAATATTCCACCCTCTAGTTTTTGTGCCGTTTTATGGTGCTTAATTGTTTTATGCATAAAGAGTGTTGGAGTATTCCTCCCTTTGGTTTGCAAAGCATAGTCACAATTATAACGTGGTAAGTTCGATCCCGTTTATGGTAATTTCCTGTTATTTTAGAGATCAATGTGTATATAAGAGGCGGGAATATTCCACCCTTTTGTCTTTTGGTGTTTTTGGTTCTTTATTTTTAGATGAATAAAGTGCAGGAGAATATTTCTGCCTATGGTTTGTTAAACATAGTCATAATTATAACGTGTAAAATATGGCAAGCAGGATTGATAATTCTTTGTAAGTTGAGTGTCCGATAAATATCTAAGCGGATGGAATATTCCACCCTATTGTTTTTCAGAGTTTATTCTTTTAAGTGTTTTTTTCTCGATGCAAGAAGGGGTGGAATATTCCTCCGTTCGATATGTTTAGTATTGTCATAATCATAAAATGTAAAATTCGGAACCAGTATTCGGATGGCTACTTTCCTTATTTAACCACCAATACATATCTTAGAGGGAGGAATATTCCACCCTTTCGTTTTTGTGTGAATTTTGGTGCTTTAATTTTCGAAACATAAAGAGGGGTGGAATATTCCTCCCTTTTGATATGTTTAACATAGTCATAATTGTTAAGTGTAAATATTGCAAACAAGTAGTGGTAATTTTCTGTAAGTTTACTTTCCGATACATATCGCTGAGGGTGGAATATTCCACCCTTTTGTTTTTGTGGTTTTTAGTGCCCTATTATCTGATGCACAAGGAGGGGTGGAATATTCCTCCCTTTCGTTTGATATAATATTAATTATAAAGTGTAAAATTCGTCAACAAGTAATGATAATTTTTATAAGATTAGTGACTGATGCTATCTTAAAGGGTGGAATATTCCACCCTATTGTTTTTTTTTGTGTGTGTGTTCTCTGTTTCTGTTCATAGAGAGGGGTGGAATATTCCTCCCTTTGGTTTATTGAATATAGTAATAACCTCAGAGTTCAAAATTCGAAACCAATGCTCAGATGGTAAGTTTCTGTTAGATGAGCGACCGATACATATCATAGAGGGTGGAATATTCCACCCTTTTGTTTTGTGGGTATTTTGATGTTTTTTGTTGTTGTTTTAGAGTGGTGGAATATTCCTCTCTTTGGTTTGTTTGACAAAGTCATAATTTGACAAGGGTAAAATTCGGCAGCCAGCGCTTTGATAATGTTAATTTTCTGTTAGTTTATTGACCGATACATATCTCAGAGGGTGGAATATTCCACCCTCTAGTTTTTGTGTGTTTTCTGATGCTCTTTTTTCGATGAATAAATGGGGCTCGAATAATTCTTCCTTTGGTTTGTTCAGGTAGTCAAAATTCATTATGCAGCAAGTAATGATAATTTCTGTTAGTTTACTCTGTTCACCTATGACCGAAACTTACAATGTTCCTTAGAGGGTGGAATATTCCACCCTTTTAAAGTTGCTCTTTTCAGTTCACATTTTTCGTACTAATATTGTGGGTGGAATATTCCTTCCTTTGGTTGGTTTAATATAGTCATCGTCATAATATGTAAAATACTGCAATCAGTAAGGGTAGATGTCTATTAGCTTAGTGACCTATACTCTTTAGAGGGTGGAATATTCCACCCTATTGTCATCTTGGTGTATAATATGTCAATATTTGCTATTTATTTTGCATATTTTCTGCTGTATTTGACACAATGGCATTGAGAAAGAATAAAAAAGCACAGTCAAAAAGATCTTTTGTGTTCTTTATTTAGAAGGAAGCTTGAAAAATATACCGCATAATAAGGGTTAAAATCCGTCCATAATGACCCAAAAAAGGGAATTGGTGGCAGTTTCCCTTATTAAATAAAAGTCAGTTAAAAGAAGTCACGTGTATTCAGGTCTACTGAGTAAGGTAACATGAACATTTTAAGATGTAAAGATAGTCTAACATTCTCACATTTGTGGGAAGAGGCGTTGTCAAGAATCAGGTAGACCCATGACGCTTCTTACAATTTTTAGCTCACCAGAGCCGAAGGCTCCAGGGGAGCTTATAGGATAGGCAGTGGTCCGTCGTCGTCGTCGTATGTCGTCTGTCGTCTGTCTGGCGGCGTCTGTCGTCTGTCAACACTTTTAAACGACATCTCCTCTGCAGCCACTAGGCGGATTGGGACCAAATTTCATCTGTGGCATCCTTGGGATGGGGGATCGAAAGTTTGTGTTTTTAGCTCACCTGAGCACGAAGTGCTCAGGGTGAGCTTTCGGGATACCGTGATGTCCGTCGTCCGTCGTACGTGTGGACGGACGTCCGGACGTCAACTTTTGCTTGTGTACACTCTAGCGGGCACAATTTCTATCCAATCTTTCTGAAACTTTGTCAGAATGTTAGTCTTTATAAAATCTAGGCCAAGTTCGAATCTGGGTCATATCGGGTCAAAAACTAGGTCACTAGGTCAAATCTTATAAAAACATTGTGTACGCTCTAGAGGGCACAGTTTTCATCCAAAGTTCATGAAACTTTGTCAGAATGTTTATCCTCATAATATCTAGAATAATTTTGAAACTGGGTCACGTCGGGTCAAAAACTAGGTCACTAGGTCAAATCATAGAAAAACCTTGTGTACGCTCTAGAGGACACAGTTTTGATCAAATCTTTATGCAACTTTGTCAGAATGTTTATCTCCATAAACTCTAGGCCAAGTTCGAAACTGGGTCATGTCGGGTCAAAAACTAGGTCACTAGGTCAAATCTTAGAAAAACCTTGTGTACGCTCTAGAAGGCACAGTTTTGATCCAAAGTTTATGAAACTTAATCAGAAAGTTTATCCTTATAATATCTAGGATAAGTTTGAAATTGGGTCACGTCGGGTCAAAAACTAGGTCATTTGGTCAAATCATAGAAAAAAAAACCTTGTGTATGCTCTAGAGGACACAGTTTTGATCAGATCTTTATGAAACATTGTCAGAATGTTTATCTCTAAAAACTCTAGGCCAAGTTTGAAACTGGGTCTTGTTGGGTCAAAACTTAGGTCACTAGGTCAAATCTTTGAAAAACCTTGTGTACGCTCTAGATGGCACAGTTTTGATCCAAAGTTCATGAAACTTTGTCAGAATGTTTATCCTCATAATATGTAGAACAAGTTTGAAACTGGGTCATGTCAGGTCGAAAACTAGGTCACTAGGTCAAATCATAGAAAAACCTTGTGTACGCTCTAGAGGACACAGTTTTGATCTAATCTTTATGAAACTTTGTCAGAATGTAAACTTCGAAAAACCCTCGGCCAAGTTCGAAAGTAGGTCATGTCGGGTCAAAAACTAGGTCACTAGGTCAAATCTTAGCAAAAACCTTGTTTAAGCTCTAGAAGGCACAGTTGTGATCCAAAGTTCATGAAACTTTGTCAGAATGTTTATCCTCATAATATCTAGGAGAAGTTCGAAACTGGGTCACGTCGGGTCAAAAACATGGTCACTAGGTCAAATCTTAGAAAAACCTTGTGTACGCTCTAGAAGGCACAGTTTTCATCCAAAGTTCATGAAACTTTGTCAGAATGTTTATCCTCATAATATCTAGAATAAGTTTGAAACTGGGTCACGTCGGGTCAAAAACTAGGTCACTAGGTCAAATCATAGAAAAACCATGTGTACGCTCTAGGGGACACAGTTTTGATCCTATCTTGATGAAAAATTGTCAGAATGTTTATCTCCATAAACTCTAGGACAAGTTGGAAACTGGGTCATGTCGGGTCAAAAACTAGGTCACTAGGTCAAATCTTAGAAAAACCTTTTGTGCGCTCTAGAAGGCACAGTTTTAATTCAAAGTTCATGAAACTTTGTCAGAATGTTTATCCTCATTATATGTAGGACAAGTTTGAAACTGGGTCATGTCGGGTCGAAATCTAGGTCACTAGGTCAAATCATAGAAAAACCTTGTGTACGCTCTAGAGGACACAGTTTTGATCTAATCTTTATGAAACTTTGTCAGAATGTTTATCTTCATAAACTCTCGGCCAAGTTTGAAAGTAGGTCATGTTGGGTAAAAAACTACGTCACTAGGTCAAATCTCTAGGTCAAAACGTTGTGTAAGCACTAGAAGGCATAGTTTTGATCCAATCTTCATGAAACTATGTCAAAATGTTTATTGTCCATATATCTAAGCCCCCTATGAAACTGAGTCACGTCGGCTCAAGGTCAAATCTTAGAAAAACTTTGTGTACACCCTAGAGGGCACAGTTTTGATCCAATCTTCATGAAACTCTGTCAGAATGTTTATCTTAATGAAATCTAGGTAAAGTTTGAAACTGGGTCATGTCGGGTCAAAATCTTGGTCACTAGGTCAAATATAAGAACGACCTTGTATACACTCCAGAGGGCACAGTTTTGATCCAATCTCAATGAAACTGTGTCAGAATGTTTATTCTTACAATATCCAGGCCAAGTTTGAAACTGGGTCATGTCGGGTCAAAAACTAGGTCAAATGTTAGTATGGTAAAAACTCTTATAAATCTTCACCAGAGCCAGTGAACTGATTAATGCTCAGGTGAGCGATTCAGGGCCATCATGGCCCTCTTGTTTATGAAAATTGGCCTTTTAGTTTGGTTGCTATGGCAACTTAGAGTTCCCATTGACTTATAATGGGGAAAATTGAAAAATGGCATTTTCTGCCAAGCCATTGCAGATAATGTTGATAAAACTTTTATAGAAATGTTCCTTGAGAAGCCTTCTATCAGCTATATGTTTTTTGGCCCACTGCTCTTTTTATTGGTTGCCATGGAAACAGAAATGTAAAAAAAATGGAAAAAATGCTTCAAAACTTATCTTCACTTAAGCCACTGGGCCAGTAAGGCCCAGATTTCATTTGTGGCATCCTTGGACTAGGGGATTATAAGTTTTAGTTTTTAGCTCACCTGAGCACGGTGAGCTTTTGGGATACCGTGATGTCCGTCGTCCGTCGTACGTGTGGACGGACGTCCGGACGTCCGTCAACTTTTGCTTGTGTACACTCTAGCTGGCACAGTTTTGATCCAATCTTTATGAAACTTTGTGAGAATGTTTATCTCCATAAAATCTAGAACAAGTTCGAAACTGGGTCTTTTTGGGTCAAAAACTAGGTCAAATCTTAGAAAAACCTTGTGTTCGCTCTAGAGGGCACAGTTTTCATCCAATGTTCATGAAACTTTGTCAGAATGTTTATCCTTAAAGTATATAGGACAAGTTCGAACCTGGGTCACGTCGAATCTAAAACTAGGTCACTAGGTCAAATCATAGAAAAACCTTGTGTACGCTCTAGAGGACACAGTTTTGATCCAATCTTTTTGAAACTTTTGTCAGAATGTTTACCTCCATAAAATCTAGGCCAAGTTCGAAACTGGGTCATGTCGGGTCAAAAACTAGGTCACTAGGTCAAATCTTAGAAAAACCTTGTGTACGCTCTAGAGGGCACAGTTTTCATCCAGAGTTCATGAAACTTTGTCAGAATGTTTATCCTCATAGTATCTAGGACAAGTTTGAAACTGGGTCACATCAGATCTAAAACTAGGTCACTAGGTCAAATCATAGAAAAACCTTGTGTACGCTCTAGAGGACAGTTTTGATCCAATCTTTATGAACTTTATCAGAATGTTTATCTCCATAAACTCTAGGCCAAGTTCGAAACTGGGTCATGTCGGGTCAAAAACTAGGTCACCAGGTCAAATCTTAGATAAACTTTGTGTACGCTTTAGAAGGCACAGTTTTGATCCAAAGTTCATGAAAGTTAATCAGAAAGTTTATCCTTATAATATTGAGGATAAGTTTGAAACTGGGTCACGTTGGGTCAAAAACTAGGTCACTAGGTCAAATCAGAGAAAAAAAAACCTTGTGTATGCTCTAGAGGACACAGTTTTGATCCAATCTTTATGAAACTTTGTCAGAATGTTTACCTCTATAAACTCTAGGCCAAGTTCGAAACTGGGTCTTTTTGGGTCAAAAACTAGGTCACTTGGTCAAATCTTAGAAAAGCTTTGTGTATGCTCTAGAAGGCACAGTTTTGATCCAAAGTTCATGAAACTTTGTCAGAATGTGTATCCTTATAATATGTAGGACAAGTTCGAAACTGGGTAATGTCGGGTCAAAAACTAGGTCACTAGGTCAAATCATAGAAAAACCTTGTGTACGCTCTAGAGGACACAGTTCTGATTCAATCTTTATGAAACTTTGTCAGAATGTTAACTTCCATAAACTCTCGGCCAAGTTTGAAAGTAGGTCATGTCAGGTCAAAAACAAGGTCACTAGGTCAAATCATAGAAAAACATTGTGTACGCTCTAGAGGACACAGTTTTGATCCAAAGTTCATGAAACTTTGTCAGAATGTTTATCTTCATAGTTTGAAACTGGGTCATGTCGGGTCAAAAACTTGGTCACTAGGTCAAATCTTAGAAAAAACCTTGTGTTTGCTCTAGAAGGCACAGTTTTCATCCAAAGTTCATGAAACTTTGTCAGAATGTTTATCCTCATAATATCTAGAAAAAGTTCGAAACTGGGTCACGTCGGTTTAAAAACTAGGTCACTAGGTCAAATCATAGAAAAACGTTGTGTACGCTCTAGAGGACACAGTTGATCCAATCTTTATGAAACATTGTCAGAATGTTTATCTCCATAAACTCTACGCGAAGTTGGAAACTGGGTCATGTCGAGTCATAAACTAGGTCACTAGGTCAAATCTTAGAAAAACCTTGTGTGCGCTCTAGAAGGCACAGTTTTGATTCAAAGTTCATGAAACTTTGTCAGAATGTTTATCCTCATAATATGTAGGACAAATTTGAAACTGGGTCGAAAACTAGGTCACTAGGTCAAATCATAGAAAAACCTTGTGTACACTCTAGAGGACACAGTTTTGATCTAATCTTTATGAAACTTTGTCAGAATGTTTATCTTCATAAACTCTCAGCCAAGTTTGAAAGTAGGTCATGTCAGGTAAAAAACTACGTCACTAGGTCAAATCTTAGAAAAACGTTGTGTAAGCACTAGAAGGCATAGTTTTGATCCAATCTTCATGAAACTATGTCAAAATGTTTATTGTCCATATATCTAAGCCCCCTATGAAACTGAGTCACGTCGGCTCAAGGTCAAATCTTAGAAAAACTTTGTGAACACCCTAGAGGGCACAGTTTTGATCCAATCTTCATGAAACTCTTTTTTAGAATGTTTATCTTCATGAAATCTAGGTAAAGTTTGAAACTGGGTCGTGTCGGGTCAAAAACTTGGTCACTGGGTCAAATATAAGAACGACCTTGTATACGCTCCAGAGGGCACAGTTTTGATCCAATCTCAATGAAACTGTGTCAGAATGTTTATTCTTACAATATCCAGGCCAAGTTTGAAACTGGGTCATGTCGGGTCAAAAACTAGGTCAAATGTTAGTATGGTAAAAACTCTTATAAATCTTCACCAGAGCCAGTGAACTGATTAATGCTCAGGTGAGCGATTCAGGGCCACCATGGCCCTCTTGTTTATGAAAATCGGCCCTTTAGTTTGGTTGCTATAGCAACTTCGAGTTGCATTGACTTATAATGGGGAAAATTTAAAAATGGCATTTACTGCCTAGCCATTGCATATATTTTGACAAAACTTTTATAGATTGTTCCTTGAGAAGTCTCTTATTAGCTATGTGTTTTTTTTGCCCACTACTCCTTTTATTGGTTGCCATGGAAACCAAAATGCAAAAAAATGGAAAAAAAACCTTTAGAAAATGATCTCCTCAGAAGCCACTGGGCCGATAAGGCCCAGATTTCCTCTGTAGTATCCTTAGGCAGAATGATTGAAAACTTATGTTTTTTTTTTTTTTTTTTATAAAATTGGCTCTTTAGTTTGGTTGCTATGGCAACTTAGGGTTGCATTGACCTCAACAGACTGTCAGACTGAGACTTTGTAGTTGTATATTTTGTATTAGCCTGTACGAATTGACAGCAATTTTTACCCTATACAAATTTGATAGCAATTTTGAGCTAGAGATCTAGTGAGCTTTGTGGTCCGTGGGCCTCTTGTTTCTTTTAACTTGAAAGTTCTTTTAGAAGCATTCAATGACTGAGTGACCAGATGGACATGGCACCTGCATATCTGGTCCCAGAAGCAAACAGTGACTGAGTGACCAGATGAGCATTGTACCTGAATATCTGGTCCTAGAAGCATACAGTAACTGAGTGACCAGATGGACATGGCACCTGAAAGTCTGGTCCACTGGAATTAGAGAAAAAAGCATACATCATCTTCTATGAACTGATTGTTCTTTTGGCAACACATGGACGTGCTCCATGTTCTCAGCCCTTCTCTGTGGCTCATATATTTGTATCAAGACGTTGGAATTACTTTTCTGGCATCTTGTCAGTGACATGAAATTTCAAGTTTTCTAGTTTAGCTCAGTTCTGTGACATTGCACTGACTGGCCAGACATGGCCTTTCATAGAATCCTTGTGTCTGTACATGTACCTACCACTTTTTAGCTCACCTGAGCACGAAGGTGAGCTTTTGGGATACCCTGATGTCCGTCGTCCGTCGTACGTGTGTCAGGACGTCCGGACGTCCGTCAACTTTTGCTTGTGTACACTCTAGCGGGCACAGTTTTGATCCAATCTTTGTGACACTTTGTCGCAATGTTAGTCTTTATAAAATCTAGGCCAAGTTCGAAACTGGGTCATGTCGGGTCAAAAACTAGGTCACTAGGTCAAATCTTAGAAAAACCTTGTGTACGCTCTAGAGGGCACAGTTTTCATCCAAAGTTCATGAAACTTTGTCAGAACGTTCATTCTTATTATATTTAGGATAAATTCGAAACTGGGTCAAGTCGGATAAAAAACTAGGTCACTAGGTCAAATCATAGAAAAACCTTGTGTATTCTCTAGAGGATACAGTTTAGATCCAGTCTTTATGAAACATTGTCAAAATGTTTATCTCCATAAACTCTAGGCCAAGTTTGAAACTGGGTCATGTCGGGTCAAAAACTAGGTCACTAGGTCAAATCTTAGAAAAACATTGTGTACACTCTAGAAGGCACAGTTTTGATCCAAAGTTCATGAAACTTTGTCAGAATGTTTATCCTTATACTATCTAGGACCAGTTTGAAACTGGGTCATGTCGGGTCAAAACTAGGTCACTAGGTCAAATCATAGAAAAACCTTGTGTACACTCTAGAGGACACAATTTTGATCCAATCTTTATGAAACTCTGTCAGAATGTTTATCTCTATAAACTCTAGGCCAAGTTCGAAATGGGTATGTTGGGTCAAAAACTAGGTCACTAGGTCAAATCTTTGAAAAACCTTGTGTACACTCAAGAAGGCACAGTTTTGATCCAAAGTTCATGAAACTTTGTCAGAATGTTTATCATTATGCTATCTAGGAAAAGTTCGAAACTGGGTCATGTCGGGTAACAAACTAGGTCACTAGGTCAAATCATAGAAAAACCTTGTGTATGCTCTAGAGGACACAGTTTTGATCCAATCTTTATGAAACATTGTCAGAATCTTTATCTCCATAAACTCTAGGCCAAGTTCGATACTGGGTCACGTTGGATCAAAAACTAGGTCACTAGGTCAAATCTTAGAAAAACCTTGTGTACACTGTAGAAGGTACAGTTTTGATTCAAAGTTCATGAAACTTTGTCAGAATGTTTATCCTTATACTATCTAGGACAAGTTTGAATCTGGGTCATGTCGGGTTAAAAACTATGTCACTAGGTCAAATCAAAGAAAAACCTTGTGTACACTCTAGAGGACACAGTTTTTGATCCAATATTTATGAAACTTTGTCAGAATGTTTATCTCTATAAACTCTAGGCCAAGTTGGAAACTGGGTCATGTTGGGTCAAAAACTAGGTCACTAGGTCAAATCTTAGAAAAACCTTTTGTTCACTCTAGAAGGCACAGTTTTGATCCAAAGCTCATGAAACTTTGTAAGAAGGTTTATCCTTATACTATCTAGGATAAGTTTGAAACTGGGTCATGTAGGGTCAAAAACTAGGTCTCTAGGTCAAATCATAGAAAAACCTTTTGTACGCTCTAGAGGACACAGTTTTGATCTAATCTTTATGAAACTTTGTCAGAATGTTTATCTTCATAAACTCTCGGCCAAGTTTGAAAGTAGGTCATGTTGGGTAAAAAACTACGTCACTAGGTCAAATCTCTAGGTCAAAACGTTGTGTAAGCACTAGAAGGCATAGTTTTGATCCAATCTTCATGAAACTATGTCAAAATGTTTATTGTCCATATATCTAAGCCCCCTATGAAACTGAGTCACGTCGGCTCAAGGTCAAATCTTAGAAAAACTTTGTGTACACCCTAGAGGGCACAGTTTTGATCCAATCTTCATGAAACTCTGTCAGAATGTTTATCTTAATGAAATCTAGGTAAAGTTTGAAAATGGGTCATGTCGGGTCAAAAACTTGGTCACTAGGTCAAATATAAGAACGACCCTGTATACACTCCAGAGGGCACAGTTTTGATTCAATCTCAATGAAACTGTGTCAGAATGTTTATTCTTACAATATCCAGGCCAAGTTTGAAACTGGGTCATGTCGGGTCAAAAACTAGGTCAAATGTTAGTATGTTAAAAACTCTTATAAATCTTCAGCAGAGCCAGTGAACTGATAAATGCTCAGGTGAGCGATTTAGGGCCACCATGGCCCTCTTGTTTATGAAAATTGGCCTTTTAGTTTGGTTGCTATGGCAACTTAGAGTTCCCATTGACTTATAATGGGGAAAATTGAAAAATGGCATTTTCTGCCAAGCCATTGCAGATAATGTTGATAAAACTTTTATAGAAATGTTCCTTGAGAAGCCTTCTGTCAGCTATATGTTTTTTGGCCCACTGCTCTTTTTATTGGTTGCCATGGAAACAGAAATGTAAAAAAAATGGAAAAAAATGCTTCAAAACTTATCTTCACTTAAGCCACTGGGCCAGTAAGGCCCAGATTTCATTTGTGGCATCCTTGTGCTAGGGGATTATAAGTTTTAGTTTTTAGCTCACCTGAGCACGGTGAGCTTTTGGGATACCGTGATGTCCGTCGTCCGTCGTACGTGTGGACGGACGTCCGGACGTCCGTCAACTTTTGCTTGTGTACACTCTAGCAGGCACAGTTTTGATCCAATCTTTATGAAACTTTGTAAGAATGTTTATCTCCATAAAATCTAGAACAAGTTCGAAACTGGGTCTTTTTGGGTCAAAAACTAGGTCACGAGGTCAAATCTTAGAAAAACCTTGTGTACGCTCTAGAGGGCACAGTTTTCATCCAAAGTTCATGAAACTTTGTCAGAATGTTTATCCTTATAGTATATAGGAAAAGTTTGAACCTGGGTCACGTCGGATCTAAAACTAGGTCACTAGGTCAAAACATAGAAAAACCTTGTGTACGCTCTAGAGGACACAGTTTTGATCCAATCTTTTTGAAACTTTTGTCAGAATGTTTACCTCCATTTAATCTAGGCCAAGTTCGAAACAGGGTCATGTCGGGTCAAAAACTAGGTCACTAGGTCAAATCTTAGAAAAACCTTGTGTACGCTCTAGAGGGCAAAGTTTTCATCCAAAGTTCATGAAACTTTTTCAGAATGTTTATCCTCATAGTATCTAGGAAAAGTTTGAAACTGGGTCACATCAGGTCTAAAACTAGGTCACTAGGTCAAATCATAGAAAAACCTTGTGTACGCTCTAGAGGACAGTTTTGATCCAATCTTTATGAACTTTGTCAGAATGTTTATCTCCATAAACTCTAGGCCAAGTTCGAAACTGGGTCATGTCGGGTCAAAAACTAGGTCACCAGGTCAAATCTTAGATAAACTTTGTGTACGCTCTAGAAGGCACAGTTTTGATCCAAAGTTCATGAAAGTTAATCAGAAAGTTTATCCTTATAATATTGAGGATAAGTTTGAAACTGGGTCACGTTGGGTCAAAAACTAGGTCACTAGGTCAAATCAGAGAAAAAAACCTTGTGTATGCTCTAGAGGACACAGTTTTGATCCAATCTTTATGACACTTTGTCAGAATGTTTATCTCTATAAACTCTAGGCCAAGTTGGAAACTGGGTCATGTTGGGTCAAAAACTAGGTCACTAGGTCAAATCTTAGAAAAACCTTTTGTACATTCTAGAAGGCACAGTTTTGATCCAAAGCTCATGAAACTTTGTCAGAATGTTTATCCTTATACTATCTAGGATATGTTTGATACTGGGTTATGTAGGGTCAACAACTAGGTCACTAGGTCAAATCATAGAAAAACCTTGGGTACGCTCTATAGGACACAGTTTTGATCCAATCTCGATGAATTTTTGTCAGAATGTTTATCTCTATAAATTCTAGGCCAGGTGTGAAACTGGGTCATGTCAGGTCAAAAACTAGGTCACTAGGTCAAATCTTAGAAAAACCTTGTGTACGCTCTAGAAGGCACAGTTTTCAACCAAAGTTCATACAACTTTGTCAGAATGTTTATCCTTATTATATGTAGGCCTAGTTTGAAACTGGGTCATGTCGGGTCAAAATCTAGGTCACTAGGTCAAATCATAGAAAAACCTTGTGTACGCTCTAGAGGACACAGTTTTGATCCAATCTTTCTGAAACTTTGTCAGAATTTTTATCTCCATAAACTCTAGGCCAAGTTTGAAAGTAGGTCATGTCGAGTCAAAAACTAGGTCACTAGGTCAAATCTTAGAAAAATTTTGTGCATGCACTAGAAGGCATTGTTTTGATCCAATCTTCATGAAACTATGTAAAAATGTTTATTGAATGTATATATATATACCCCCTATGAAACTGAGTCACGTCAGGTCAAAAACTAGGTCACTAGATCAGATCTTAGAAAACTTTGTGTACACTCTAGAGGGCACAGTTTTGATCCATCTTCATGAAACTCTGTCAGAATGTTTATCTCCATAAAATCTAGGCCAAGTTTGAAACTGGGTCATGTCGGGTCAAAATATAGGTCACCAGGTCAAATATCAGGTAACCTTGTATACGCTCCAGAGGGCACAGTTTTGATCCAATCCCGATGAATCTTTGTCAGAATGTTTATTCTTACAATATCCAGGCCAAGTTTGAAACTGGGTCATGTTGGGTCAAAAACTAGGTTAGATATTAAGAATACCTTGTGTACGCTCTAGAGGTCACAGAATGATCCAAACCTAATGAAATTTTGTTAGAATGTTTATCCTTACAATATCTAGGCCAAGTTTGAAACTGGGTCATGTCGGGTCAAAAACTAGGTCAGATCTTAGAAAAACCTTAATAACGCTCCAGGCCAAGAGTGAAACTGGGTCATGTCAGGTCAAAAACTAGGTCACTAGGTCAAATCTTAGAAAAACTTTGTTCACACCCTAGAGGGCACAGTTTTGATCCAATCTTCATGAAACTTTGTCAGAATGTTTATCTCCATAAAATCTAGGTCAAGTTTGAAACTGGGTCATGTCGGGTCAAAAGCTAGGTCAATCTAAATTATGCTGCAAGAATCAGAACTAACATTGCAATGATGCCAGCCACAAACTCCTTGAAATAAATTAGTTTCACCACACTGAGATAATGATGCTACCATTCTATCATCTGTCTTTGCTTAGTTCAGTCTAGTTCAAATCCATCAAAGGAACTCAACATGAACGGGAACTTTTCGGAGAAGGAACTCAACATGAACGGGAACTTTCCGGAGAAGCAACTCTGCCATTTTCAGCTCACTGAGCCTTACAGTATTGGTGTTAGCTGCCTCTGTCATCCATCCATAAACATTTTCAAACATCTCTGAAACCACTGGGCAGACTAAACTCAAATTTCATGTGGAGCCTGCATATGGGTCAAAGGATTGAAAGTTCTTCAAATGATCTTGGTCACATGACCAAGGTGGCCGACATTTCCATGTATGGTAAAAACTCTTATAAATCTTCACCAGAGCCAGTGAACTGATTTATGCTCAGGTGAGCGATTCAGGGCCACCATGGCCCTCTTGTTATTTTTTTATTTTGCAGCCCATCATGTCTCTTGCGTTCAGTGTGGACAAAAATTTTCTCTGAGAAAGAAGCCAAGCCCATTGGAGACTAAACAGAAACAGTACGGAAAGGGAAAAAAATCAAATTATAGAATTTATCAATTGAGAAAAAAATTGTTCTGATTATAAAATGGTTGAAAAAAACATTGATATGCATTCACCATGTAATTCAAGTTATCTACATGTAAACTACATGTACTCGTTTGAGGTAGCCTATTTCCAGTGACTGTTCTTAGGTCAGCTGGTGGACATCCAAAAAGTCAGCTAGATGTTTGGACTGAAGACTAAAGACGAAGAGATACACATTGAGGGGAAGCAAATCTGCTAATTTAACATTTTCACCATTCTCAAAGGGGATCAAATCTTAAGTTAAAAAAATTTGCTCCCTTGGACCACAACCTTTGGTTCAAGATTAGACCCTTTTTGGAAGGTCTTCGTAGTCCTGGGAAGCAAAAACAACTGAGAAACATTTAGATGCATCAATTTACCATAAATCGTTGTAATAACTTAAACTTCTGGTTTAAGGAGGCAGGGTTTCCAGTCCTTATGCACAACTCGTGTACATTAAAATTCAGCTAGATTTTGGACAGAAGACCCAAGGGGTTTTGATACATTTTCAGGGGAAGCATCTCTGCCAATTATGCTTTCTCCATTGACAAATGGGGATCAACTCTTTTAACAAAAGTATGTGCTGCCCTTGGAGCAAAATCTTTCATTCAAGAGTAGACCCAATTTTGAAAGGGCTTCTTAGCAGGGAAGCAGACAAGAAGTCACATAAATTGTTACCCCTTTGTAAAAATGACCGAAAAACATCATAGAAATATCAAGACATTGTTTGAGGTGGAGATTTTTAGGTGTAGTCCATAGATCAACTGCTGGGTATCCAAAATTCAGCTAGATTGTTGGACTTAAGACTAGAGGTGAAGAAATATAATTTCAGGAGAAGCAAGACCGCCATTTTCAATTTTCTTCCATTTTCAATGGGGATCAACTCTTACACAATAGAATGTTAGCTTTGTTGAAAAATCTTGCCTTCAAAAGTAGAACCCATTATTTGGGCTTCATAGTCCAGGAAAGCAAACAGGGAGTCGCAAAAAACTCCCGTCGAAAAAAAGTTGTCTGAAAAGCATTGAAATGCATGCCTTCATCCTAGAACCTTTTAAGTTCATCAAAACTTTATGTCTGAGGTGGCAAATTTACAGTGGTGTCCATAGGTTAACTCCTGGACATCAACAGTTCAGCCAGACTTTTGTACTGAACACTCAAGGATAAAGAGGTACACTTTCAGGGGAAGCTACTCAGCTATTTTCAATTTCTGCTCCGTTCTCAATGGGGATCAAGGACAGAATTTGGCCCTCGGAGCAATACTTTACCTTTGAGATGAGACCCCATTTTGGCAGGGCTTAGTAGTTTAGGGAAGCATATATATGAAGTCACAAATAAAATCCCCCTTGTAAAAATGGCATTTCCATTTGTTGCTCCATTCTCAACAGTGATCATATCTTTTAAAAAAACGAATTTGCTCCTGTTGGAGCAAAATCTTTCCTTCAAGAGCAGACCCATATTTTGGAAAGACTTCATAGATCAGGGATGCAAGCAGGAAAGCACAAAAAATTCACTCTTGCAAAAATGGCTGAAAAACACGGAAGGCCAATACAGTCACAATGAAACTTGGTGACAGAAAATTTCTTGTCAAAATTCAGCTTCACTATTGAATTGAAAATCCAAGAGGAAGGTATACACTTCAGGAGGAGCAACTCTGCCATTTTCAATTTTACCTGCATTTGCAGTTGAGTTTAATCTTAAAGAAAAGAATTTGCCTTCTTTTGAGTATAATCTTTCCTTCAAGAGTAGACCCTACTCTTTCCTTCAAGAGTAGACCCTATTTTGGTAGAGCTATATAGACAAGGGCAGCAAGCAGGAAGACATAAAAAATCCCTTTGTAAAAATGGCTGAAATAATATGGAGTGCAACCATTCAGCTGTTTGAGGTTGCAGATTTCGAGTGGATATGGATAGGTCAACTGTGGACATCCAAGGGTCAAGCTAAATATTTGGACTGAAGACTCCTGGTGGACAGATACACTTTCATGGGAAGCAACTCTGCCATTTCCAGTCCTGCCCTTGGAACAAAATATTCCCTTCAAAAGTAAACCCCATTCTGGAAGGGCATCGTAGTCATGGGAAGCAGGAAAGCACAAGAAATGTCTTCTATGTAAAAATGGCTTCAAAACATGGAGGCACATCTATTCATCCTGAAACGTTATTGAATCTTTTTTTTTCTTTTTTTTGTTGTAAAATGTCAGCTTTAGGTTTGAACTGTAAACTCAGTTTGAAGGTGTACGCTTTCATTGGAAGCAACTCTGTGCCATTTTCAATATTTCCTCCATTTGCATTAGGGATAAAGTCTTAAAAGAATTTGCTCCCTTCGGAGCAAAATCTCTCCTTCAAGGGTATACCACATTTTGGAAGGGCTTCATAGTCTAGGGAAGCAAGCAGGAAGGCACAAAAAAAATCCTCTTTATAAAAGTGCCTGAAAAGCATGAAAGAGATATTTGTAAGTTTTGTCAAATTTTCTTGTTTGAAGTGACAAATTTCAAGCGGTATGCTTAATTCCTGACATACAACAGTCAGCTCGATTTTCAAACTGAAGACTAAAGGTGAAGGGATACAATCTAGGGGAAGCAACTCTGCCATTTTAATTTTTGCTCCATTCTCAATGGAGATCATCCCTCAAAGGTAAGAATTTCCTCCCCTTGGAGCAAAATCTTCCCTTCAAATGTAGACGGGCTATGATCATAGTCCAGGGAAGGAAGCAGAAAGGCACAAAATATTTTCCCTTTTGTAACTATAGCTTAAAAAACATGGATTTGCATCCATTCATTATGAGTTTGTGTGTCATAACTTCTTGTTTGAGGTTGCAAATTTTAAGTGGGTATCCGCACCTTAATTTCAGACTTACAAAAACCAACTTGACTTTTGAACTGAAGATTTAGGGTGAACAGATATATTTTCAAGGGAAGCAGCTCTGCCATTTTCAATTTTTGCTGCCTTCTAAATGGGGATCAACTCTGGAAGATAAGAATTGGCTCCCCTTGGAGCAAAATCTTCCCTTCAAGAGTAGACCCCAGTTTTGAAAGTCTATAGAGTCCAGGGCAACAAGCAGGAAGATGCTAAACTATTTCCTTTTGCAAAAGTGGCAGAAAAACATGGAGGTCATCCATTCACCGTGATATTTTTAAGCCCCTAACTTTGAAAAAGGTTGGTGGGGCATATTGCCTCTGGCTTGTCTGTGCCTGAGTGTGTGTGTAAGACACTTTTTTATACCTGCTGTAACTTCAGAACCCTGTCAGCTAGGGTCTTGAAATTGCATATATGGATTCCTTATTGAAAAAAAGCTGACACATACTTTTATTTTTTCCCATTTGTGCCTCTTTTTAGCTCGCCTGAACGAAGTTCAGGAAGAGCTATTGTACTACCCCCGGCGTTGGCGTTTGCGTCGGCGTTAGCAAATTGTTAAAGTTTTTACGTTAAAGTTTTTTTAGGTGATTGGCAAGGCGCTGTCAGGCGAGCTATCCTGTCCTCGTGACAGGTCTTGTTGGAGTTACGCCCCTTTTAAAAATATTAAATGAACGTCTTGTTAGCAAGATATGTTTAACAAGGATTTAAGCTATGGCTTTGATGTTTGATATGCTGATTGGGCATGAGGAGTAGATTACCTGATGTTTGAGCTATGGCTTTGATATTTAGTGTACTGATTAGGTATGAAGGGTAGATTACCTGATCTACTTTTGAGAGTTTGAGGTGGCAGATTTCTAGTAGCTGTAAATAGGTCAACTTCTGGACATCAAAGTTCAGTTAGACCTCAGGGAAGCAACTCTGCCATTTTCAAATTTTCCTACATTCAAAACGGGGATCAAATGTTGAAGAAAAGTATTTTGCTGCCCTTGGCGCATAAACTTCCTTCAAGTGTAGACCCAGTTTTTGAAGGGTTTCCTTGACCAGGAAAGCAAACAATAAGTCACAACAATTGTATTTCTTTGTAACAATGGCTGAAAAACACAGAAGTGCAACCATACACCATGAAACTTTGTTAGTTTGGCAAAAGCTGTTCGAATGGCAAATTTAGAGAGGAATATGCACACATTTACTCAAGATACACTGAATACTCAAGGTAAAGATATACACTTTCAGGGAAAGCCACTCTGACATTTTCAATTTTTGCTTCATTCTTAATGGGGATGAACTCTGTAAAAAAAGAATTTGCTCCACTTGGAGCTAAATCTTTTTTCAAAAGACACCATTTTGGAAAGGCTTCATAGGCCAGGGAAACAAACAGGAAGGCACAAAAATATATTCTCCATCGTAAAAATGGCTGATAAACATTCAGGTGTATTCATTCAGCATGGATTTGTATATTGTCAAAACTTCTTATTTGATGGTCAGATTTCAAGTTGCTAACTTCACAAGCTTTTAGCTCGCCTGAATAAAAGTTCAGGAAGAGCTATTGTTGTCACCTTGGCATCGGCGTCCCATCCGCATTGGATGTTTTGGTTAACGTTTTTCAAAGACCTATATCTCCTCAACCCATGGATGGATTCTTTTGATACTTGTACTGTAGTTAGATATTGGTCTAAAGTTCAACATGGTACCTCCCCCACCCCACTTAGTGACCTTGGTGTCAAGGTCATGGACTTAGAAAATGGGAGTTATTTTTTAGACGATGTTTTTGTTAGTTTTTTAAAGACCCATATCTCCTTAACTCGTGGATGGATTCTTTTGATACTTGCACTGTAGTTAGATATTGGTCCAAAATTTTCCAAGCCCCCCAATCTCAGTCAAGGTCATCGACTTAGAAAATTGTCTTTTTATCTGTTGGATGTTTGGTTAAAGTTTTTTAAAAACCCATATCTCCTGAACCAATGGATGGATTCTTTTGATATTTGCACTGTAGTTAGATATTAGTCCGATGTTTTACAGAGTACTACCCCAATCCTGGTCAGAGATCTTGATGTCAAGGTCAATTGGTTTTATTAAAGTTTTCTAATTGCACACTGATTCAGAATGCTTGGCATAGATTTAGTTTACACTTGAACTGATGTTAGACATTTTTTGAGTTTTTACAAAACACTACATGTATATACTTACCCCACTGGATGACCTTGACTTTGACCTTGAAGTCAAGGTCATTGACTTAGAAGTTTGTCTTAAAGATTTTGGTTAAAGTTTTATATTTATGATGACATAATTTCACAGTGCCACAGTGGAGTCAGTTAATACTAATACTTGGACTGATGTTAGATAATGGTTCAGGGTTTTGATACATCCTGCACCCCCTACCCCTCAGTTCTTTGACCTGAAGCTCATGGACTTTGAAATTCCATTTGGATGTTTCAGCACAGGTCAAGGTGGAAGTTGCTGTTTTTACAATAACTTTGTCATCACTCTAGCCCCTTCATGTACGGACCGATTTTGACATGATTACTTCTCACAAATGTTCAGTACGACAATATCTTGGACACATTCTAGGATTATGTTAAGGTAACAGTTGCAATTTTAGAAAGAAACAAAAACAAACAACTTTGTCATCTCTGTAGCAGTTTCATTTATGGATTGTTTTCGATATAACTTCACACAGTTGGACAGTATGACAAAATCGGGTTGCAGCCTTCTTGAACCAAGGTCAAGGTAACAGTTGCTTTTTTAAAAAAGACTTGGATCGCTCTAGGGTCTTCATTTATAAACGGATTTTGTTACACCCTGTTAATCCTAATGAACATACCTGCTATAATAAACACCCCCTTCCTCTTTTCCGAAACCAATGTTATATAAACTTGCATAGATTTAGGTAGCTCTTTGAAATGGGGTCTTCTTTTAAAGAACAGATTTTGCTCCCAGAGGAGCAAATTCTTTTTTTTTTTAAGAGTTGACCCCTTCTGCAAAGGGAAGCAAATGAAATGAAAGAGCTTCCTCTAACAGTATACCCATTCACCTTAAAACTGTAACGTGTTCCTAGAGTTATTTTGACGGTGGCTTCTGTTCTACACTTCAAGCTCTAAATAACGCCCCCTTTGGTAAACTGCAACACCCGGGAGTTTAATAGGATTTATATGGTAATATGGTAAATTTACCAGATAAGAAGAGGGAATACCTTTAAAAAATGTTTTCATTTCTTAACGAAAACATACATTGTGATCCCTCATTAGAACCATTTCAGCAAGACGGTTCTGATGAAGGGTCACAATTAACCTTAAACAAAGGCTGTCAAGAAAAGAATATTATAAGACATAATGAATTAAACAAGACGGCCTTTGATTTAATGTCAGAAGGCAATTGTTTGGGCCATGGCCACATTTTTGTTGCAATTTTTATGGCCATGGGCAAAAAATATTGGGCCATGGGATTTCTTTGTGGGCCATGGCCGGAAAAGTGGCCGCGGCCGAAAAAATGTTGCCCATGGGAAAAATTGTAACATTATTACTAATGTTTATTTTCAATAGAAATGTGTATGGCCTTGATGGGCATTGAGCATTAGTTAGTTAAGTTAGTGAAAATACATTTATTAATTTTGTTATATTTATTTTCCCATGGCCAAGAAGTTGGGCCATGGCCAGTGTGGCCATGGCCACGCACTTTGCCCATGGGAAACTTGATTTTCCCCGCGGGAAATTCAATTTTTCCCATGGGCAATCACTTTTCAAATGATCTTTTGGAGGGTTTATCTTTCCTTTAGAAAATCAAAAGCAACTTTTTTATAAAGCACTAAACAAGTACTACAAAAGTATATATAGTTTTAGTTCCTAGCTCTCTTAGAAAGATGTCCTGAGTTTGACAAATACCAGTGTGACAGAAAAATACCGGTGTGTGTTTAATCCCTACATTTTTTTGAAATCAATACGGTTAGGAAATCTATATTTTGGTCCCTTCGAAATAATGTTACGAATTCTTGAATTTGAAATAATATTAAGATTCCCTGTAATGACATGGCCAGCTGCAGGATAGATAAATTTGGAGTCTATATAATCTCATGTATCGGGTGTATTTGTGTGAACATCAAGATCTGAGACCAGTTTATTAAAGTTAAATATAGTGTTTCTAATTGGTTTGTTATATTTATAACATACTATAGGTGGCTCCTTATTCACGAAATAATCCGGGATCGATGCAGTTACAGACCGATCCTTAAAATACTTTGAAGGTTAATAAAATCAATTCCTTTATTTATAAAAGGAAGTTTGAGAAAATGTCTTTTATGGTTGATCTCAGATTCGATTAGTGGACGAAGAGCATGTTGAGTATAACATCTTGTCAGGAGTGCGGCCTCATACAGTTGATGACCCTTATCGTAGAACTTATTAGCCTCATTATCTAAAATGCATTTAACAGAAACCGGAAGAGAACATAAAAATGAGAGCATAGAATGTCGACCTTGTTTTTTTTTAGTATTTCCGACAAAATTTTAAGGGAAGTATTGGTTTTCTTAACAGCAGTATTTTTTCGTTTTATGTTACCATTTTTTCTTAAACCATGACTTCTATGCTTGCGTTTTGGAATATCAAACAGAGAAAATACATCAAAATTAGGCATTTTCGAAATGTTACCTTCTTGATAAATGTTGTCATTAAACCCTAATGGAAATGCAGTTTGTAACAATTTTATCCATTTTAATTCAACCTCGTGTCTCTTTATGTTTATTGGAACGCGAGGATGATTTAGTGTCATAAATTATTTTCTCTACTGGCTGTATAGATACGTCAGCAGGAGAATGGCCTGTACGTTTAAAATGTTGATAAAGAAAAGTATCAATGTTTTTAGGATTTTTAATTCTACGATAATGTTCACCAAATCGTTTCTTAAGGGCACGACTAGATTGTCCAACATATTGCATGTTGCAATTTTGTGTTTTTCAGGTTAAAACGTATATAAGATCAGTCGATTTACAGTCCAGTTCAGAATTATTGACGACTGAAAATGTTCTACCATTGACATATGATGTAATGGTAGATTTGGTACATAAATTTATACAAAGTAAAGTACGTTAGACATATGTTGACGTCATTGTTGAGATACATTGTAAATTATCCTCAAACTGATCGTTGAAATAATGATTTATTGTATACGTTTCAACCATTTTTGACTGACATTACTTACATAAAAAACAACACTGGATAGTTGGATAGTTTTGACTATATGTATGTGACCTTGACCTCATTTCAAGGTCATGGTACACTATACAATTCGTAAAGATCACAGTGCTACTGTTGACCATTCTTCTTCTTTGGCTTACTGAGTATCGTCCCCCTTCCGTGACCGTGGTTCACACTCATATATATTGCGTATTTGCATCGCATAAGTCTGCTGCATGAAGGAAATGCTGGGTCACCGGGGGAGGGGGTGGGGGGTACTTGTATTTTAGTCATAGTAAAGTGTTCTCTTTTGGCCGTTTTGACCGGAAGTAGAACTACGGTTTTGCATGTGGCAATGCCAATCAGGCGTAACAAGAAGAAAATCATTGCTTTGTATTGTGATATGCGTGTATTTAGCATGCATTTATGAGAAACATTTATGGAATGAATGACTGATTTCAATATTTTCATTGACTCAAAAACTGGGGTATGCAAAAACCTTGAATTTAGAGTAGGTAGGTCAGACTGGATTATCTCCCCATGTCTTTGGGTCTGAATCACAAATGATCTGATTTCATATGGTTTAAATATTTGTAAAAGCTCTGCTAAGAAAAAATACACTTTATAATTTTGAAACTTCAGACGTGTCACGCCGGCCTAATGGGGGAAAATCCTCGCCTTAAGCATAAAATCCTCCCCCCCCCCCCACAAAACATGAAGTCGCATAGGTCTTTTTTGAGGATCTGGGGAAGTTTACTTTGTTCTACAAGTTCAACATCCCGGTTCAAATCGGTGAGGATTCGTTCGTAAGACATTTATTTTTGGTTTTGTTTTTATTTCTGGTATAGGTGTACTGGACTCCTATAAAATGTGATAAAAAATAAAAATTAAATTTGTGGAATATCTCATTAAAATTACTCATTAATCTATATGCATTTTTATTACTCTCATTCCTAACTATTGACATTCTTTATAGATTCGCATTGACAACCTAATAACGCATCAACAATACTTGTCAATGAATTCTTATTCTTAATACTGTTTGCTTTCGGCACTGACTTTCGCAGCTGATAATTCTTTTATCTTAATTTACAGACATGATCAATATCCATAGTGGAAAGGTCAGCTTCCTCAGAGCTGACTGCTGCATCATTCGAGCTATAGCCGCTTGGGCTTATGATAACGGTTGACTCAGCAGCTGACTCATTTTCAGAGCCTGAACCTTGTTCTGCCTTAACTTCTGATTCTGAATTTATGATTACACTTCATTCTCTAAATCACAGGCTTCATTTTCTTGTGTTTATCTAGCTTCTGTTTCCCTTAGCCGTCGGGCGACCTCGGCTAGAGGAATGTTCTCTTCATCCTCTGAGTCAGATCTTTCCTTGCAATATTTTTAATTAACCTGTCTTGAGGAGGCTCTGATTCAGAGTCGGTAGTAGCCGTACTGCCATCAATTTCCGGCAGAACTACTAGGTAAGCTTTGCGAGTTTTTCTGTGACTCTGTTCCATCGGGAATTTCCCATTTATCCATATTTGCTAATCTAATATTACCTGTACTACTCTTGATAATTTTTCCAGTTAATTGGTCTTTTAGTTTTGTCACTTGTACGCTTCATAATTCTGTAATACGGCTGCCGTTTTGAATCTAGTTTATTTTCCTTTTTACGTTTCTTAATGTACACTGGTTGTCCTACTTCAAATTCTATGTGTTTTCTCTTCCGGTCTGCATATTTAGCTTGTCTCTTGTGAGCTTTCTTTCGCCGACGGTGCATAAATAAAAAGGCCTTATGAGTTTGTTCTCGATCCCTTTCAATTATATCGTCGCCGTAATAACGCCTGCGGGGTTGAACTAGATTGTTAGTTGGGAGTATCGGTTCTCTTCGAAATAAGTAAAAATAAGGAGACTGCCAAGTGGATTCATTCTCCCTGAACCTTATAGCTGCCAAAGCCTGTTTTAAATGTCGGTCGTAAGAGTGCATGTTATCTTGAGCCGCCTTTGACAAGACATCTATCAAGCTACGATGGACTCTCTCTACTCTATTTCTTCCACGGGCTATATGCATTTGTTCGCCTTTGTGAAATGTTCAGCTTCTTAAATAAATTTTCAAGGGTGATGCTTCAGAATTCTTTCACTTGGTCGCTGACAACAGAAATGGGACATTCATAGCGACTGAATATTTCATCCAAGAAAATGTGCGCAATTGCGTCTGCCCTTTATCAGGTAATGGCCAAGCTTCTACATAACCCTGAGTACCAGTCATTGGCTGTCAAAATGTAGACATTTGACGATTATGTTTTTGGCAAAGGACTAACCAGATCTAAGGCAATCTTCGAAAAGGGAAAAGGGTGTGTGTCTATCTCTTTTAAATGGCGATTTTATCTTCCGCATATTGCGCAATTGACAAGTCACACATTTTAATACATATTCATTAACTTTTTTTATATTTTGGCCAATATTAATTCTTCCTTATTGCGTCAAATGTGTTGTCAAAACCCAGATGTATGATATTGTGTGTTTCGGCCATTAATTTCTTAGTAAAATGACTGGGAACATACAGACGTACTACAGGATCTTCGTCTACTTTGGAGATATAGTACAGAACATTGTCTAAAATGATATATTTTTAGCAAGTTATTGTTTGATGAATCTGATTCTAATTTAGATTTAATGATGTAAATTTCAGGATCTTTAGCTTGGTCAACGACCATGTTGAGTCCTAACGTGTCCGGTTTATCTAACGTATTATTCTCCTTGAAAATACAAGAAGCAAACTGGTTAAGGTCTACTGCGTTTGAGTTAATTACCCCAATTTCATATGACTTGTCAGACACATCCGGTTCAATTTCCTGATCAGACTGCAATTCTAAGCATTGTTCCCCATAATTCAGTTATTATGTATCGAAAGTCTGTCTGCTATGGTATTACACGCGCCCCGGACATAGTTTATCGTTGCATTATACCCTTGAATGGTGAGAGCCCACATTCGCACCCGCCTATTCATCATAGGACTTTCAAGTAGATATCGTAGCGGTTGATGATCATAAAGGACCTGGTATGATAAGGGCCATTTTTGGCCCCCATTCAAATTCCCTTAAAATTGCATGGTTTCTATTGCTTATCATTTGTGCGTATGTGAACAAACAGAAATACATGTAATATGCTTCACTTTTGTTAATTCCCAGAGTAACACGATTTCTGACATGCCTATGTTGGTTCAATAATATGAAGAAAATTTGCAAGAAAAACTGAGTTTAATAATTTTTCTTTATGCCCCCAATTTCGGAGAAATTGTGGGGGCATATTGGTTTGGGCCTGTCCGTCTGTCCGTCTGTCCTCTATTTCAAAAACCGTAAGAGCTAGGAGCTTGAAACTTTATACACATGATCAGTATGAAAAATAAGCGAACATGTGTTTTTTCTTTTTTCCGCGGGTCACATATTTCAAGAGTTATGCCCCTTTTTCAACTAAGCCTGTGGAACCTTGTGAACAAAATATCTCAAGAACCCCTGATGCTAGGATCATGAGTTTTTGCAGGATGAGAATGCCCAAAGTGTAGATAACCTGATTGACTTTTGAAACATATTCGTGAATTTTTGACCGAGTTATGCCCCTTTTTCGACTTAGTGCATTGTAAGTCTATGGAACCTTGTGAACAAAATATCTGGAGAACCCCTGAAGCTAGGAGCATGATTTTTTGCAGGAAGATACTGCCTATGGTGTAGATGACCTGATTAACTTTTGAAAAAAATTCGTGAATTTTTGATCGAGTTATTCCCCTTTTTCGACTTAGTGCATTGAGGCCTATGGTACAAAAGTACCCTTACATATTGTCAAGAACAATAAGAGCTAGGAACTTGAAACTTAATACACATGATCAGTATGGAAAATAAGCAATCCCGTATTTTTTTTATTTTTCCGCCGGCAATGTATTTCCAGAGTTATGCCCCTTTTCCGACTTAGCTTGTGGAATCTTGTGAACAAAATATCTCAAGAACCCCTGATGCTAGGATCATGAGGCTTTGCAAGATGAGAATGCCCAAGGTGTAGATGACCTGATTAACTTTTGAAACAAATTCGTGAATTTTTGACCGAGTTATGCCCCTTTTTCGACTTAGTGCATTGTAAGCCTATGGAACCTTGTTAACAAAATATCTCAAGAACCCCTGAAGCTAGGAGCATGATTATATGCAGGAAGATACTGCCTGTGGTGTAGATGACCTGATTAACTTTTGAAAAAAAATTGTGAATTTTTGATCGAGTTATTCCCCTTTTTCGACTTAGTGCATTGAGGCCTATGGTACAAAGGTACCCTTACATATAGCCAAGAACAATAAGAGCTAGGAACTTGATACTTTATACACATGATCAGTATGGAAAATAAGCAGACCCTTATTTTTTTATTTTTCCGCCGGCAATGTATTTCCAGAGTTATGCCCCTTTTTCGACTTAGCCTGTGGAACCTTGTGAACAAAATATCTCAAGAACCCCTGTTGCTAGGATCATGAGGCTTTGCAAGATGAGAATGCCCAAGGTGTAGATGACCTGATTAACTTTTGAAACAAATTCGTGAATTTTTGATGAAGTTATGCCCCTTTTTCGACTTAGTGCATTGTAAGCCTATGGAACCTTGTGAACAAAATATCTGGAGAACCCCTGAAGCTAGGAACATGATTTTTTGCAGGAAGATACTGCCTATGGTGTAGATGACCTGATTAACTTTTGAAAAAAATTTGTGAATTTTTGATCGAGTTATTCCCTTTTTTCGACTTAGTGCATTGAGGCCTATGGTACCCTTACTTATAGTCAAGAACAATAAGAGCTAGGAACTTGAAACTTTATACACATGATCAGTATGGAAAATAAGCTGACCCTTATTTTTTTATTTTTCCGCCGGCAACGTATTTCCAGAGTTATGCCCCTTTTTTGACTTAGCCTGTGGAACCTTGTGAACAAAATATCTCAAGAACCCCTAATGCTAGGATCATGAGGTTTTGCAGGATGAGAATGCCCAAGGTGTAGATGACCTGATTAACTTTTGAAACAAATTCGTGAATTTTTGATGAAGTTATGCCCCTTTTTCGACTTAGTGCATTGTAAGCCTATGGAACCTTGTGAACAAAATATCTCAAGAACCCCTGATGTTAGGATCATGAGGTTTTGCAGGATGAGAATGCCCAAGGTGTAGATGACCTGATTAACTTTTGAAAAGAAATCATGAATTTTTGATTGAGTTATGCCCCTTTTTCAATTTAATGCATTGTAAGCCTATGGAACCTTGTGAACAAAATATCTCAAGAACCCCTGAAGCTAGGAGCATGATTATATGCAGGAAGATACTGCCTGTGGTGTAGATGACCTGATTAACTTTTGAAAAAAAATTGTGAATTTTTGATCGAGTTATTCCCCTTTTTCGACTTAGTGCATTGAGGCCTATGGTACAAAGGTACCCTTACATATAGCCAAGAACAATAAGAGCTAGGAACTTGAAACTTTATACACATGATCAGTATGGAAAATAAGCAGACCCGTATTTTTTTATTTTTCCGCCGGCAATGTATTTCCAGAGTTATGCCCCTTTTTCGACTTAGCCTGTGGAACCTTGTGAACAAAATATCTCAAGAACCCTTATTGCTAGGATCATGAGGCTTTGCAAGATGAGAATGCCCAAAGTGTAGATGACCTGATTAACTTTTGAAACAAATTCGTGAATTTTTGACCGGGTTATGCCCCTTTTTCGACTTAGTGCATTGTAAGCCTATGGAACCTTGTGAACAAAATATCTGGAGAACCCCTGAAGCTAGGAACATGATTTTTTGCAGGAAGATACTGCCTATGGTGTAGATGACCTGATTAACTTTTGAAAAAAAATTCGTGAATTTTTGATCGAGTTATTCCCTTTTTTCGACTTAGTGCATTGAGGCCTATGGTACAAAGGTATCCTTACTTATAGTCAAGAACAGTAAGAGCTAGGAACTTGAAACTTTATACACATGATCAGTATGGAAAATAAGCTGACCCTTATTTTTTTATTTTTCCGCCGGCAACGTATTTCCAGAGTTATGCCCCTTTTTTGACTTAGCCTGTGGAACCTTGTGAACAAAATATCTCAAGAACCCCTGATGCTAGGATCATGAGGTTTTGCAGGATGAGAATGCCCAAAGTGTAGATAACCTGATTGACTTTTGAAACATATTCGTGACTTTTTGACCGAGTTATGCCCCTTTTTCGACTTAGTGCATTGTAAGTCTATGGAACCTTGTGAACAAAATATCTGGAGAACCCCTGAAGCTAGGAGCATGATTTTTTGCAGGAAGATACTGCCTATGGTGTAGATGACCTGATTAACTTTTGAAAAAAATTCGTGAATTTTTGATCGAGTTATTCCCCTTTTTCGACTTAGTGCATTGAGGCCTATGGTACAAAGGTACCCTTACATATTGTCAAGAACAATAAGAGCTAGGAACTTGAAACTTTATACACATGATCAGTATGGAAAATAAGCAATCCCGTATTTTTTTTATTTTTCCGCCGGCAATGTATTTCCAGAGTTATGCCCCTTTTCCGACTTAGCTTGTGGAATCTTGTGAACAAAATATCTCAAGAACCCCTGATGCTAGGATCATGAGGCTTTGCAAGATGAGAATGCCCAAGGTGTAGATGACCTGATTAACTATGAAACAAATTCGTGAATTTTTGACCGAGTTATGCCCCTTTTTCGACTTAGTGCATTGTAAGCCTATGGAACCTTGTTAACAAAATATCTCAAGAACCCCTGAAGCTAGGAGCATGATTATATGCAGGAAGATACTGCCTGTGGTGTAGATGACCTGATTAACTTTTGAAAAAAAATTGTGAATTTTTGATCGAGTTATTCCCCTTTTTCGACTTAGTGCATTGAGGCCTATGGTACAAAGGTACCCTTACATATAGCCAAGAACAATAAGAGCTAGGAACTTGATACTTTATACACATGATCAGTATGGAAAATAAGCAGACCCTTATTTTTTTATTTTTCCGCCGGCAATGTATTTCCAGAGTTATGCCCCTTTTTCGACTTAGCCTGTGGAACCTTGTGAACAAAATATCTCAAGAACCCCTGTTGCTAGGATCATGAGGCTTTGCAAGATGAGAATGCCCAAGGTGTAGATGACCTGATTAACTTTTGAAACAAATTCGTGAATTTTTGACCGAGTTATGCCCCTTTTTCGACTTAGTGCATTGTAAGCCTATGGAACCTTGTGAACAAAATATCTGGAGAACCCCTGAAGCTAGGAACATGATTTTTTGCAGGAAGATACTGCCTATGGTGTAGATGACCTGATTAACTTTTGAAAAAAATTCGTGAATTTTTGATCGAGTTATTCCCTTTTTTCGACTTAGTGCATTGAGGCCTATGGTACCCTTACTTATAGTCAAGAACAATAAGAGCTAGGAACTTGAAACTTTATACACATGATCAGTATGGAAAATAAGCTGACCCTTATTTTTTTATTTTTCCGCCGGCAACGTATTTCCAGAGTTATGCCCCTTTTTTGACTTAGCCTGTGGAACCTTGTGAACAAAATATCTCAAGAACCCCTAATGCTAGGATCATGAGGTTTTGCAGGATGAGAATGCCCAAGGTGTAGATGACCTGATTAACTTTTGAAACAAATTCGTGAATTTTTGATGAAGTTATGCCCCTTTTTCGACTTAGTGCATTGTAAGCCTATGGAACCTTGTGAACAAAATATCTCAAGAACCCCTGATGTTAGGATCATGAGGTTTTGCAGGATGAGAATGCCCAAGGTGTAGATGACCTGATTAACTTTTGAAAAGAAATAATGAATTTTTGATTGAGTTATGCCCCTTTTTCAATTTAATGCATTGTAAGCCTATGGAACCTTGTGAACAAAATATCTCAAGAACCCCTGAAGCTAGGAGCATGATTATATGCAGGAAGATACTGCCTGTGGTGTAGATGACCTGATTAACTTTTGAAAAAAAATTGTGAATTTTTGATCGAGTTATTCCCCTTTTTCGACTTAGTGCATTGAGGCCTATGGTACAAAGGTACCCTTACATATAGCCAAGAACAATAAGAGCTAGGAACTTGAAACTTTATACACATGATCAGTATGGAAAATAAGCAGACCCGTATTTTTTTATTTTTCCGCCGGCAATGTATTTCCAGAGTTATGCCCCTTTTTCGACTTAGCCTGTGGAACCTTGTGAACAAAATATCTCAAGAACCCTTATTGCTAGGATCATGAGGCTTTGCAAGATGAGAATGCCCAAAGTGTAGATGACCTGATTAACTTTTGAAACAAATTCGTGAATTTTTGACCGGGTTATGCCCCTTTTTCGACTTAGTGCATTGTAAGCCTATGGAACCTTGTGAACAAAATATCTGGAGAACCCCTGAAGCTAGGAACATGATTTTTTGCAGGAAGATACTGCCTATGGTGTAGATGACCTGATTAACTTTTGAAAAAAAATTCGTGAATTTTTGATCGAGTTATTCCCTTTTTTCGACTTAGTGCATTGAGGCCTATGGTACAAAGGTATCCTTACTTATAGTCAAGAACAGTAAGAGCTAGGAACTTGAAACTTTATACACATGATCAGTATGGAAAATAAGCTGACCCTTATTTTTTTATTTTTCCGCCGGCAACGTATTTCCAGAGTTATGCCCCTTTTTTGACTTAGCCTGTGGAACCTTGTGAACAAAATATCTCAAGAACCCCTGATGCTAGGATCATGAGGTTTTGCAGGATGAGAATGCCCAAAGTGTAGATAACCTGATTGACTTTTGAAACATATTCGTGACTTTTTGACCGAGTTATGCCCCTTTTTCGACTTAGTGCATTGTAAGTCTATGGAACCTTGTGAACAAAATATCTGGAGAACCCCTGAAGCTAGGAGCATGATTTTTTGCAGGAAGATACTGCCTATGGTGTAGATGACCTGATTAACTTTTGAAAAAAATTCGTGAATTTTTGATCGAGTTATTCCCCTTTTTCGACTTAGTGCATTGAGGCCTATGGTACAAAGGTACCCTTACATATTGTCAAGAACAATAAGAGCTAGGAACTTGAAACTTTATACACATGATCAGTATGGAAAATAAGCAATCCCGTATTTTTTTTATTTTTCCGCCGGCAATGTATTTCCAGAGTTATGCCCCTTTTCCGACTTAGCTTGTGGAATCTTGTGAACAAAATATCTCAAGAACCCCTGATGCTAGGATCATGAGGCTTTGCAAGATGAGAATGCCCAAGGTGTAGATGACCTGATTAACTTTTGAAACAAATTCGTGAATTTTTGACCGAGTTATGCCCCTTTTTCGACTTAGTGCATTGTAAGCCTATGGAACCTTGTTAACAAAATATCTCAAGAACCCCTGAAGCTAGGAGCATGATTATATGCAGGAAGATACTGCCTGTGGTGTAGATGACCTGATTAACTTTTGAAAAAAAATTGTGAATTTTTGATCGAGTTATTCCCCTTTTTCGACTTAGTGCATTGAGGCCTATGGTACAAAGGTACCCTTACATATAGCCAAGAACAATAAGAGCTAGGAACTTGATACTTTATACACATGATCAGTATGGAAAATAAGCAGACCCTTATTTTTTTATTTTTCCGCCGGCAATGTATTTCCAGAGTTATGCCCCTTTTTCGACTTAGCCTGTGGAACCTTGTGAACAAAATATCTCAAGAACCCCTGTTGCTAGGATCATGAGGCTTTGCAAGATGAGAATGCCCAAGGTGTAGATGACCTGATTAACTTTTGAAACAAATTCGTGAATTTTTGACCGAGTTATGCCCCTTTTTCGACTTAGTGCATTGTAAGCCTATGGAACCTTGTGAACAAAATATCTGGAGAACCCCTGAAGCTAGGAACATGATTTTTTGCAGGAAGATACTGCCTATGGTGTAGATGACCTGATTAACTTTTGAAAAAAAATTCGTGAATTTTTGATCGAGTTATTCCCTTTTTTCGACTTAGTGCATTGAGGCCTATGGTACCCTTACTTATAGTCAAGAACAATAAGAGCTAGGAACTTGAAACTTTATACACATGATCAGTATGGAAAATAAGCTGACCCTTATTTTTTTATTTTTCCGCCGGCAACGTATTTCCAGAGTTATGCCCCTTTTTTGACTTAGCCTGTGGAACCTTGTGAACAAAATATCTCAAGAACCCCTAATGCTAGGATCATGAGGTTTTGCAGGATGAGAATGCCCAAGGTGTAGATGACCTGATTAACTTTTGAAACATATTCGTGACTTTTTGACCGAGTTATGCCCCTTTTTCGACTTAGTGCATTGTAAGCCTATGGAACCTTGTGAACAAAATATCTCAAGAACCCCTGATGTTAGGATCATGAGGTTTTGCAGGATGAGAATGCCCAAGGTGTAGATGACCTGATTAACTTTTGAAAAGAAATCATGAATTTTTGATTGAGTTATGCCCCTTTTTCAATTTAATGCATTGTAAGCCTATGGAACCTTGTGAACAAAATATCTCAAGAACCCCTGAAGCTAGGAGCATGATTATATGCAGGAAGATACTGCCTGTGGTGTAGATGACCTGATTAACTTTTGAAAAAAAATTGTGAATTTTTGATCGAGTTATTCCCCTTTTTCGACTTAGTGCATTGAGGCCTATGGTACAAAGGTACCCTTACATATAGCCAAGAACAATAAGAGCTAGGAACTTGAAACTTTATACACATGATCAGTATGGAAAATAAGCAGACCCGTATTTTTTTATTTTTCCGCCGGCAATGTATTTCCAGAGTTATGCCCCTTTTTCGACTTAGCCTGTGGAACCTTGTGAACAAAATATCTCAAGAACCCTTATTGCTAGGATCATGAGGCTTTGCAAGATGAGAATGCCCAAAGTGTAGATGACCTGATTAACTTTTGAAACAAATTCCTGAATTTTTGACCGGGTTATGCCCCTTTTTCGACTTAGTGCATTGTAAGCCTATGGAACCTTGTGAACAAAATATCTGGAGAACCCCTGAAGCTAGGAACATGATTTTTTGCAGGAAGATACTGCCTATGGTGTAGATGACCTGATTAACTTTTGAAAAAAATTCGTGAATTTTTGATCGAGTTATTCCCTTTTTTCGACTTAGTGCATTGAGGCCTATGGTACAAAGGTATCCTTACTTATAGTCAAGAACAGTAAGAGCTAGGAACTTGAAACTTTATACACATGATCAGTATGGAAAATAAGCTGACCCTTATTTTTTTATTTTTCCGCCGGCAACGTATTTCCAGAGTTATGCCCCTTTTTTGACTTAGCCTGTGGAACCTTGTGAACAAAATATCTCAAGAACCCCTGATGCTAGGATCATGAGGTTTTGCAGGATGAGAATGCCCAAGGTGTAGATGACCTGATTAACTTTTGAAACAAATTCGTGAATTTTTGATGAAGTTATGCCCCTTTTTCGACTTAGTGCATTGTAAGCCTATGGAACCTTGTGAACAAAATATCTCAAGAACCCCTGATGTTAGGATCATGAGGTTTTGCAGGATGAGAATGCCCAAGGTGTAGATGACCTGATTAACTTTTGAAAAGAAATCATGAATTTTTGATTGAGTTATGCCCCTTTTTCAATTTAATGCATTGTAAGCCTATGGAACCTTGTGAACAAAATATCTCAAGAACACCTGATGCTAGGAGCATGATTTTATGCAGGAAGATACTGCCTGTGGTGTAGATGACCTGATTAACTTTTGAAAATAATTTGTAAATTTTGGATTGAGTTATGCCCCTTTTTCAACTTAGTGCATTATTTGCCTATGGAAGCTTGTGAACAAAATATCTGGAGAACCCCTGATGCTAGAATCATGATTTTTGCAGGTTGATATTGCCCAAGGTGTAGATGACCTGATTAACTTTAGAAAACAATTCGTAAATTTTTGACTGAGTTAAGCCCCTTTTTCGACTTAGTGCATTGTAAGCCGATGGTACATAGGTACAAGCATTATTGGATGAACCTTCTCTAGAGACAAGCATATGGTTGGGGGCATAGTGTTTCATAAACACATTTTCTAGTTTAAAGAAATGTGTCGGTTACAATGGTTTTTGAAAGCTCTTGATAATAGGCTTTTGATGACATGCTTATACGTTGTGTACCACGGCTAATAACCTGTGCACTGCACAAGGCCTGTCCAGGTACCCCACCCACTTAAGTTTGCAAATCCAGAGACGCTTATCACAAAATTCCAACAGATCAAAATGAAATGTGTACCAAATTATTCCTTGTGTTCTAACTAAGAAAATGAATACCCACAACATATGTTTATTTTGTCTATGAGCGAAGATATGGGCGTTTTTGTGTTGAGAAAACAGGGAAAATGTTCCAAACGCTGCCAGTTTGGTTACAAAAAGTTAAAAATAAACATAGAGCCCGGTCTCCAGCACATTTTATATTCTCATGGCATGTAAATATATCAAAATTATGTCTCATATAAAATATAAAATGTGCTGGAGGCCGTGCCCATATATTTTGAAAGTCGCAAAGGTTACCAAATTCGTCATTTTCGTCAGAATCCGCTGGGGGGTATGGGTATGTTCAAGATTTAAAACACAAATATTTTATGCAAGAACTGGTTGATTTTGTATTTGTTGTTACATTCACGGTTTGAACTTTCCTATGAATGCATTTTAGTTATTGAAATAGAACTTTTGAAAAATGAGTTTTCTGTGGGCCAAATATGGGCCTGATCATACCAGGTCCTTTGCGTTGTGTAAATTTTGCATTGTGTAAATATGTGTGTAATTTCTGGAGGGCATAGTAAATGGCATAACACTCTCTTTCTATTGTTGAAAATCGGCATTGTGTTGGGCTTAGCTTATGGGATAAGAAATAAATGGGCTTCTCTACTGTTCTACCCGTGCGTTTTCCTCCTCATCAAACTCCTCTGGCTCCTGTGACAGTAGTGCTCCAATAGCGTCGGCACTTGAGTCTGTATGGAGCCGATAAGGCAATGAGCTATCAAGAAAGGCCAGCAAGGGAATAACCGTGAGACTTTCTTTTAAATATTCAAATGCAGCCTGACATTCCTGAGCCCACTTAAACATAGCATGTTTCCTCGTTAAACCTATTAAGGGCTCCGCAATTTGTGAAAAAAATGGGATATACCGCCTATACCAAGAAACTGAACCAATTAAACCCCTTACTTCCTTACATTAGTGGGTGGAGGCAGACCACGTATGGCCTTAACCTTATTTTCATCTGGTCTGACACCCTGTTTACTTATGACGAATCCCAAAGTGCTGTTTCTTTCTGAAGAAAAAATACATTTCTTTAATTCTAGTTTCAAATTTTGTTGTCTAAACCTGTCAAAACGTGCGTAAATGATCTAAATGTTCACTTAGACTACTTGACCAAATTAACACATCATCTAAATAGCTTGTTGCAAAATCATCTAAGCCGTGTAAGACTTCATTCATTAGCTCAGTAAAGAGTGTCGGTGCATTACAAAGCCCCAAGGGCATTGCCTTAAAAGAAAACAGTCCCTTATGACAGGTGAACGCAGTCCGATGCTGACTAGCCTAATCCACTTTTACTTGTCAATACCCTGATCGTAGGCCAAGTGACGTGAAATATTTTGCCCCCGACAGCCTATTTATAATGTCATCAATCAAAGGTAGATTTATTGCTATTGGCCTTGTTATTTTATTTAATTTCCTATAATCTAAGCAGAAATGGCTACTTCCATCTTTTTTCTCTAGTATAATAACCGGAAATACCCAGCTTGATCTAGATCGATGACTTATGTTAGCTTCAAGCATTTCATCTACTGCCTTGTCAATTGGCAATAAAATATGTTTAAACTAATTATCTTCCTAGTATACAAGGGAGTACGGTAGGGTCTTAATCTATTTGGGGTATGGTCCCCTGTTTCTATTTTCATGGTAACTGTATCTGTCTGCGTTAGGTCAGAATCTTTTTTAGCCAAAATATCTGAATTTTCCTCTAAAAGATTTTGGATCAATTTCTTATGTTCTTCAGGGCAATTTATTTCTTTTATTAATTCTTCTTGTGTAAACGGTGACCTCCCGTTTTTTGTTTCGGACGCTATTTTTTTAATTGTTTCTTCATTTACTGATTCCACCCTTCCTATGACACACCATTTTCTTAACTTATAAGTGCTACCCGTATTATTTGTTATATGTACCGGAAAACATCTTGACCCATTTAGTTTAATTACAGAATTTGAAACTTCTAACCCTTGTTCATTATTAATAAAACTTTGATCAATGGCTGACACTTGATAAGTGTTTGACTCTAGTAGATGCGGATTATTTTTAACCATGCCTTTACAAATGTAAGCTGTATGAGGTTTAAATATCACTTTTGATTTTATTCTCACAATTGAAGCTATATGAACATCTTCTACTAGTGGAACATATGCATCTTGTACCCTTAGGCAGCCTAAGTCATAATATACTCTTACTCCATATTTAATCAACCAGTCCTGTCCTAGGATTAAATTTCGGTTCATGTTTGAAACTACATAACACTTATGTTCCAGATTGACTCCGTTAATAATAATTCTAAACTCACTTGCCCATGCACAATTAATTGTTCGCCATAAACTGACTGCAAATTGACTAAAATGTTCCTTAAATGCGGATAAGATTTACTTCAGCTCCTGAGTCCACCAAAGCTCGTAATTTCCTCTAGACTATTTTACATTACAAGAATATGAATTTCCAGCTAAAGAAATTTTGTATGTTGATGCGTTATACCTCTCTCTATCTGCTGCCTGATGATAGAGAAAGTCCCTTAGTTTAAAGTGCTTTGCGGTTCCTGACTATTGCTTTGTTTAATTTTATCATTTTCTTATTTTGATTCTTTTTAGGACATGATCTTTGTAAATGAAATGGCGAACTACACAGAAAACAGCGCTTATGGCCCGCTTTGCTCCTTTGACTTAGCTCATTTTTCTGAAAGTATTTTGCGAATATCTATTTGGATCTGCACCCCGATTATACTGATTATTTTGTTGAGAAACAGCATTGGCCTACCTATTCCGGTCAGCAGGGACATTCCTATTAAGGTGAGACCTTTGCCACCGCTTCGGTTGTATATGACCCATATCCATAGGTTAATGACCGGGCCGTTCAAAATGCTCGCGACCCGTCGTGCGCAGGCTGAATCGCTTCCTTAAATTGACCTCATAAATTGCACTATTTACTGCCTCATCTAGTGTTGGTGGATTAGAAGTTTCATTTTAATCTGATCAGACAATAAACCGTCAATAAAATATCCCACTAATTGAGTGGTCATAGCTTGTTGAGCAGCATTATCTAATCCTGTTGAAGCTTGTTCAGCTTAATCAATAAATCTTTCTGCATAATACTGTACCGACTCAGATTCTTTTTGATGGATGCGCCTTAATAAACAAGAAGCATGTTAAGGATCTATAATGGTTGAGAACCTACGTGACAATTCAATCTTGATCATATCCCAAGTTGCGTTTGGAAATTGAGCCATGTACCTAGCCAAAAAGTTACTGACAGCGTCCCGATTGCCATTGTAAGCTACAAGTTTCACGTTATTAGCGCCCACATCTACTTGTTTTACCCAAGGATGAACGTCCTTGCTATTTTTTACCATCAAATGGAGTAATAAATTGACCAATACTAGCATTGCCAAAAGAATTTGACAAAGCCCCAATTTGAGCCGTAAGCTGACTAAAAGCAGCGGCTATTTCCTGTTGCAAATGAGCATTCTGGTGGTCCTGAGTGGCCTGCCTGTTTTCCTCTGCCGTGTTAGAAACAGTAATAATCAAACGACACTTACCTAAGTCTGTTCTTTTCTCCACTTATATTGGTCACGGGCACCAGTTGAGCCAATAAAACACAGCAAGCAACAAAGTCAATTAACAAATATAAATTTATTGATACAACAGACAGACTGTAGCGTGTACTGTCTCTTTTGTAGCTGAGAGCGTAACTGTCACTTAGACGTTCCTTCTGGTTATAAATGATCTTCCTGGACGCTAAAATCATGTTTAATTAATTGATCTCGTGTTCCGTCTGTCAAGGGTGGTCATCTTATTTATCACGCTTCTTGACCAACACGGAACTAACTGATGACGTATATCTATTTTAGTATTTGGTGTCGGGTTCAGGTCATAAAGATACACTTAAGTAAGTCAAATGTTATGACCCTTTAATTGTTCTAATGTTCCATCTATAAACAGTGGTCATCTTAATGGTCTCACCTTTTGACCAATACGGAACTAACCGATGACGTATATCTATTTTAGTATGTGGTCATAAAGATACAATTTAGTAAGTCAAGTTTTATGGCCCAACTGTCAATTAAAGTCTCCATTGTCCTATCAGTGGTAAATATAGTCAAAATACAAATCATTATGAAACCTGTACAACCTTTAGAATTGATAAAATATTTCGGTTAATATGCCATTTTTGTATCATATAACTGACAAAAAGAAGGAATAAGATATTTGGAAAATAATAAGTCTGTCCATAAAAATACGGTTTTCGTCTCTGGTTCCCCGTTAAGCAATAATATAATAAAACCGCAGCACAATCAATGGGATCCTTACTTAACAATTTTGTACATTTAATTTTTATCAACTGTTAAACGCCTGTACCTTGTATTTTTATCTCTTGTACATTTACCATGAAATAAAGCTTGTGAAATCGAAATAGGTCATTTTAGTTGGCAACTAAAATGACCTAGTTATTTTTCAAATTTATTTTATAGTAAACTCAGGGACGTTCTGATTTTTCAAAGCCGGCCAATCAAGATAACAATCTATGGAGAAACTGTAGTGAGAAGTTTGCAGCGATACCTCATGATAACATATTTCATGCTGATACAGCTATGGGGCCTTTAAGACAGCTGTGTCAATAGCCCTGACAAATGTCCACTCTTAGTAGTTATGACCAGAAGTGTGTTTCGCCTGACTTTAATTAAATTCATGTTCAATTTCTCTATTTCAATTTCAAACAAAATATTACTTTAATACTCATTGCATAACAAACATGCATAAAGCATTACTGCGTCACATAGAACTCACGTACCCGATGCTACATACAAAGTTTCTAGGCCATCGGCCTATTGGTTCAGGAGAAGAAGATTTTTTAATGTTTTGACCATATATGGGCGTGGCGGCCACCTTGGTCATGTGACCAGGACGGTTTGAACAACTTTCCGTTCCTAAGACCCCAGGAGGCTACATATGAAGTTTGGTTACAATCGGCCCGGTGGTTTCAGAGGTGAAGTCTTTGAAATTGTTGACGGACGACGGACGGACGACGACGGACGACGGAACATGCTTATACTAAGGGCTCCCCCGGAACTGCTGGCTCAAGAGCGTTAAAAGACTGCGACCGGAAATGCAGTGACAATTAAAATTGGAAGCCTTAGCGGTATTGGACAGAATAGAATAGAACCAAAGTACGCTTTATATCGTATAGCAACCAACACTCGTTGTTTGCATCGTAAACTGGTTCCTATCAAACCGGAACTGGTTTCTTAGTATTAAATATCTATCAACCTACAGCTGTTTGTAGTTAGATTCATGAACTTCTGATATGGGCATCATATAAATATATCGCTCATTCCTTTTCAGTGTATATACGCTAATAATAGCCAAGGTAAATTTTGAAGAACAGATTATTTCATTTGGTTTTGAATAGGCATTGTTCGGTGACAGAGAAAGAAAAAAAAATCCCATAGCCTAGTGTCCGTATGAGCATGGGGGTGAGAGGCCCACTATATCTTGGGCACAACATATAAGAGGCTGAGTCCATTCCTATTTTTACTGTCCCATCATTCCGTGATTCGAACAAGGTACTTATTTATTGCTGGGTTGGCAAAGAGAGTTTTCAGTCGCCGGATGGCCAAATGGCGCTGTGATCGCGCGACAATCTGCACCATAACTTGACATCTATCAAGACTGTATCACGCGCTTCATATGAATTCAAATTCTCGGCATGACTCCTCTGAATGGAAAACTCATTTATACTGTTTTGAAATGTCCCTCGTACAATAAATGTAATCTCTATTAATTTACTTTCTTTTTGGGAGTCGGCTCGATATAGACTGAAATACTGTCTCAAAGGGCCGTTAAATCTAAAACAACCAATAAAATCCATAGCTGAAATATTCAAAGTTTGTGCCAACTGGTTTTACGTAAAGAAATAAAACAATAGACGCAGGTAGTGGGATTCGAACTTACAACCCTTAAATTTAAGGATCAATGCCTTATCCATCGTGTCACTGGCTGCATTGATATACCCGTATTTTGTGTTAATAGTAATGTACTATTTGAATTCGTAATCATACACGGGGAATGTATTTACGGAGGCAAAAGGAATAGTCATGACTGTCAGGTCAAATACTAATCAACAATAAAACTTGTGATGTGACAGTGCTGTTAAACAAAGGATTAAATGATAATAATGTTTCGTCAAAGGTAAGTACATTTGCATTTTAAAACTTGATACAAGTAATTATTGTAGTAAAATGGGTTTGCTACACAGCCATCGTTCTTAAATAATACAATATGCAATATTTACAAAGACAATTAAAGCGTAAATGGCAGATCATGATAATTCATAGATTTACGGCCATTTCAACAATACCTCGCTCGTATCGGACCGATGTAAAGGTGATACCCTAACAAGCACATGTCGTCTCATCAATGTGCAGTCAACGCTAGTTCAACGTCATCACGTTGAATCAACATTAACTCAATGTTGAGTCAACACTTTGTGCCCAGAAGAATTGTAGTTGTACGCAATAGTGCTCCTATGCAGGGTTGTGGTTCGGACCCGAAAGGCTAACACAGACATGAACTTATGAATAATTTATATCTGTACAATGTATGCGTAAGCAAGTTAACCATAAATGCAGGTTCAAATTTTAAGAATAACTACACTTCAGGAACTGACTGAATCAGATCCCAAACCCTATCCCCAACGTCAAAGGGAAAGATTGACAAAGACATCCCAACAAACAAAAAATTACAAGTGATAAGCTGAGTCAGTAGCTCTTTTCTCAAATAGGTGGCAACTCAGCTATCTTTATTGAACTAAATAATTTAGACCAACAGAAGGGTTACAACAGACTAAGCAAATTATACGAAAAACATCTAACAATTATTTTTACCTACGTATTTTCTATTTTTATTATAGAAGGGTTAAAATGAGAACACAATAAATTAAACAGCACCGAACATAAAACAAATGCAAAGCTTGAATATAGGAAAACAACGATTAAACGCCTCTGAGCCGTCTCTTCGAAATTTGCCTAGAATACCCAGAACTGTTTCGTCGGCGCATATGCTGTTCCGGATAAATGGAACATTTCAGCAGGCACACAGTGCTGAAATGGCACTGAATTAACATTGATTCAACGTCATTACGTTGAATCGACGCAGATTCAGCGCATCATTACATTGAATCAACGCAGATTCAGTGCCGGTCCACACGCAGCGCCCAGTGGGATGTCGTCCTTTCTATCGAAACGACTCATTGAACTAGATCGTTAGAACGGTAAACCTGTAAAATCGGTTCAGTCATTTGTAGGTCAAACCGTGCAGTTCGAGGATGACTGGAAGCATTTTATGAATGAAATTTTAGGATAATAGGAGAAGAGAGGTAATAACTGCAATCTCGATAGCTTGACGCTTGACTACGCCGTGGTCTCACCATCACTGTTTCACCATCAGTGTAGACCCCAATCAGACTGTTTCTTCAACCACAAAGAAACAGACTGGTATGGGTCTACACAGCCAAATCATAAGTAATCGTCTCAACTCGGGTATTGCTTGTCTACATAGTAACTACATGTACTGATAACGGTATATACATAAATTGCCGTAATTGCACAAGATAATTGGACACCATAAGCGAAACAGCCAAAGTGCAGGCCCTGACCAGAATGCTCCCCTAAAACCCGTTAGGAGCAGCCTGCTATGGGTCTGCACATATCACTGAAGTATAATGGTCCCGATCAAGCTAAAAAGAATAAGTATACATATCTTTGCCTGACCCTTCCAAGACGAAGACATTCCGAAATCACATATGAGCTTTCCAGCCCTGTTCATTTTCTCCACTGCCTTTCTCGGAAGATCTGCAGCCCATTGCACTCAAGTGAAATGGGCAGCAGATAAAAAAAAGCAGCGGGTGGTCGAATGGAATGGAGTAGACTAGCTCTGGCATGATTCTGAAATGCCTTTATCTTATCAAACTGACCCCGGGGCGCGATAGTAATCCTTAGTGTGCGGGTTTTACAGAACTTAAAACATACTCGGAAGTTATCTACAGTGTGTCAACACCTGTAGGAAATAATTTAAAGGCAGAGATGAATCATAATATGATCATGTGGAATCCAACGTGTTGACCTACCAGTCAACAGAAGATCTCATGAGAACCTCTGCAAAGCTTAGAAAATCCTTTATCTCAGACTCACGGTCGATACAAAAATACATCTGATAATAAACAAGCCCAAATTCTACAAGATTTCTACAAAAGCCTACAAACTCCGAACCATCCTTTGACATTGTATGTAGTCCTTGTTCTATATCCGGGATCTTACGAACGCAATTTGGTCCATCTGATACAAATTCTGAAAGCATATTAAGCAGTTGGACTTTGTTTTCTGGTGTGATTCTCCCTTGCAACAGGTTCCGCTCGGGAATGAAATAGTTTGGCAAATTCTCTTTTTGAAGTTGCTTGATGATAAATTTCAGCGCCTGTTGAAATTGATATAGTAGGAAACCGTCTGTAAACTTCTCCAGCGGTGTTTGTTCTGATATCCAGAAAATGACGTTTTTTAACATATACGATGTAACAATGTCGGGAAATTTCTTGTTTATCACGTTTTTAAAAAGTAGTTTTAGCAACAGATAAACCTTGATTTGAGTGTCATTCAGGTTTTTCATGAGTTCAATTTCGGCATAAGTGTAACATATTCTGAACTCTTGTTTGCAATTGTCACTCCCTTTCTGGCCTTTTGGGACAACGTGCACTGGCAACTGTAAGATCTTTTCTATAACCGGTTGTAGCGGCCAACTGTGCAAACGTTCTCGGCAAACCCAGTTTCTATATTTGTCTGGGGACGTGTATAAAAATGCAGGAACGATATCTGCTGTATGCCAGGGCCGGCCAGGTACAGTTCTAAATGTAAAGACTACCTTAGGATTATCAGAATCATCCTTTACAAGTCTATAATTGTCATACTCTATTGCATATGCTTCGGTGTCTTTGAAATAAGATTCGATGCGCCCTAACGTATCATAAAACGCCTTATTCATGAGTTGGCTTGACAGAAAACCACCGGGCGTAATAGATGGTATTACAAAGCAGTTCACAGCTGATTGTTGCTCAAATATGTTGTTTTGCGTTGCGAGTTGCAATTGAGTATAACCTGGTGTTATATCTGCAGCTTTAAAATCAAACAAATTGTTTTGTTTTTCTTCATCTACTTCCACCATCCAGTCTTCATCTCCTTCATCCCATATTGATGTACCATCTTCTTTGCTCCCTGTAAGGTACAGACGGAAGGGAAGAGAACATTCTTTCAAACATTTATTGAGAAATGCCACTCTGTCTTCATAGTTTTTTCTTCTCCAGATTATAGTTTCAGGATGGTACCCTAAGTAATTTAGAACCGCACTGACCCTCCACGATAGAGTTTCTTCTGAAGATTAAACGAAAACAAAGCATCAGTCTGTGGGATACCTGATCGACATGCAGTCATCAAAATTTGACAGTGGGAATGAAACAGGGCCCATTTGTTAATGACAAAACAAGCCCTACCGACGTCGTTTGTTAACGCGGCGCTAATTCTTTAAACGTACTGTTTGCAACATTACTGCCATTATTTTATGAAGAAAATATGTAAAAGGCTTTATATTTGCATCCTTGACCAACGACGTCGTTTTGATAACGATGCTTTGAATAACTGGACATAAATTGATAAGCCTTCTGCATTTTAGAATATGTTTCCGGCGAAATTAGGTCAATCCGAACTGAGAATTCTTCAATAAATAAATACATGTAAATAATAAAAAAAGAAACCAACATGAATATAGAACAAATGTAGCTTTCCTGGAGTGAGTATAGATATGAGTTTGGATGTTCGGACAGGTGTCTAAGTTATATAACTAATTATTGAAGTAAGCAACAAGACCATCAGTCTGGTATCCTGTATGGCTATTTATATAGGCTGACTCATGCTGACCCTATAGGAGTGGGATCAGCGTTGGCTGAGACCATTTATTGATGTCAACAATTACCAAATAGTAGATGAAACAAAATAACATGACCAATTTTCAATTATTTGAACAAATTTATTATATAGCAACATAATTTACACCTAATTTAAATTATTCGTTATCCAGACATGACAGGAAACAAGTTTTACATCTGAAGTGAAACGTTCATTAACAAATACATTTCAGTTATATCTCTGGTGCATAATTTCACAGATTGCGATCTTTTCTTCATCCGCCATCTTGAGTCCTCCATTACCAAAGGAACTCAAGTCCAGGGTTGGATAGAACTAAGGTAGGTTAATGACGTCATGTTGGTACCTACCATAGTTGTTCGGCTGTTAGTTAAGTTCCTCGGGTCCCTACTATAGTTCCAGCCGAAGTAGGCCTGTATCGTATAAACGTTAAACTGCACTGAGAAACAAAACTGTTCAATGTTAGGACAATTACGGTAATTACCTTAGATGTCCAAATTTTCAAAATCTTCCAGAGCACTAGATAAGAAGAATATTTGATGATAATTGAGGGATATTTTTCTTTATTTCCCATCAAAACCATATGTTGTGACCCCTCATCTAAACCGTCTCGAGAGGACGGTTCAGATGAGGGGTCACAACATATGTTTTTATGCAGAATTAACAAAAAATATCCCTAATTATCACCAAATACTCTCTCATATCTAGCGCTCTGTTCTTACGATACCTGCTCTTTTATTATACTGATCTGGCTCTTGGTTTGCCATAGGAACTTTCACAACTACTGCTGCCGGCCCGACAACCTGTACGGAATAGAAATCATAGACTGTTAGCAAGGCGCCGTGGTCGGGTAGTTAGAGACGCTCGGTTTTGGTGCAGAAGGTCGCCGAAAGGTCGTGAGAGCGCGCCCGAATTTTAAGACTGGAAAACTCTCTCTGCTAATCCAGCAGTAAATGGGCAGGACAAATAAGGCATCGAAAGGAGAGGGTTTGTCCGGCCCCGCCATTTATATGTTGTGTTCAAGATACAGTGGGTATCTAACCCTCACGGCCCCTACGGCTACTAGACTATGGTATACCTTTATCTTTACCGTTTACTGTAAGCATCTTTAAAATTTTCATGAACTTACATGTTATGTTCGACTGTAGCACTCCTGTCAACATGGAGCTCGTTGTAAATTGCTTAAGCAAGGCTCTTAACACTCCAAAATTGTCCCAACTAATAAACCAATATGTATTGTCGAGTTCATTTGTATTGTGCATTAAACGTCGTACAAAATGTTCTAAAACATTGCTATTCTACTACTAAGGTTGTACAACATATTGAAATCCACCGTGCCCCGCAGGTTTTTATTATTTATTAATTATTTGTTCCGAGAGTTTATGTTTGGATGTTACCTTTCCTTTGTTTTCATTTAAAAATGTCATCCGAGAATATATCCCTGAAAAGAATATCTATTAAACTGTTTTATTAAGAGATATGTTGTTTGTGTCTGTGTCTTCAAAACATTTCCAAAAAGAAAAGACGCTTCATGTCCAGAAAAAAATATGTAAGATGTTAACTTTCATTGATGTGCTTGCTAGTAGAAATCAGTAAATTCAATGTCTGCCTTTGTGACATCAGTTCTGCAGGTGCTGTCATCAGCAAAATTGCTTTGGCTTCTTGGGGCACAGCCTAGAGACCGCCTTTTATATTATTAAAAGCTTTATAGAACATTCAGCAATAGATTTCTGGGTGAGCATTTGCAGACAAAAATGCAGAAAACATTCAATAGACCATTAACCTGTATAAATAAAAAAGGCTTAATTAAGGTCACTCTTAAACAAAAAAAGGTAATATGGTCATGCTTATGTTAATGTAGAGCTGTTATGGGGTGGGTCGCATAAATTTTTGTCACCTATCTTGGGAGTGCGGGGATAGGGGTGGGATGGGGGAGGTTCGAAAAACAATTTTTGGCGAGACTGGGAGGGTCGTAAATTATCTGGCTCAAATGAAAATATACCAACAACTTCCCCCCCTGCAAAAAAAAAGAAGATATTTGAGAAGCGTGTATTCAATAGCGATAAACGTATGTGGAAGGATCTTTACGAAAGGGATACATATTTTCAGTAGTCCTTGCAAACGCTAGTCAGGATTATAACTCTGTTCTTTGGAAAGTCAAAGGTAATGCTAAACCAACGAGAACGAGCGGTGAGTTAATATATATTATTTATGAAAAATAATGATTTTCATTCTTGAGGCCCTCCAAGAGAGTTTAGGGGAGCTGAGGAGAAAGGCCATTTATTTTCAGGGAGCTTTGGAAGCACTAGCAATAATTTTAAGGGAGCTGGGGAGAAGTCTGTAAATTTAGGAGAGCTGGGGAGCACTGCCAGAATGTGGTTTTCTAAATGATTTGACTTCCGAACGGCGGTGGGGGAGGGGGCCGGGCTCCCCGATACCCCTTTTATTTTACATTCTGTAACACTCGGTTAATATTTAGGGCCCCGCCAGACGAAGTCTGCGGAGGCCCTATAGTAATCACCTTGTCCGTCCGTCTGTCTGTCTGTCCGTCCATCCGTCCGTCTGTCCGTCCGTCCGTCATCATTTCGTGTCCGCTCAATAACTCTGAAACCGTTAGAGATATTTAACGAGACTTTGTACAAATGTAAAGCATCATCAGACGATGTGCAGAGAACAAGAACTATAACTCTGCCTACATTTTTTACTGAATTATGCCCCTTTGTAATTTTGAGTACAGAAATCGTGTCCGCTTCATAACTCTAAAACCGTTATAGATATTTTCACGAGACTTGGTACAAATGTAAAGCATCATCAGACGATGTGCAGAGAACAAGAACCATAACTCTGCCTACATTTTTTACTGAATTATGCCCCTTTGTAAGTTTGAGTACAGAAATCATGTCCGCTTCATAACTCTGAAACCGTTAGAGATATTTCCAGGAGACTTGGTACAAATGTAAAGCATCACCAGACGATGTGCAGAGAACAAGTACCATAACTCTGTCTACAATATTTACTGAATTATGCCCCTTTGTAATTTTTAGTACAGAAATTGTGTCTGCTTCATAACTCTGAACCCGTTAAAGATATTTTCACGACACTTGGTACAAATGTAAAGCATCATCAGACAATATGCAGAGAACAAGAACCATAACTCTGCCTATGTTTTTACTGAATTATGTCCCTTTGAAATTTTGAGGGCAGAAATCGTGTCGGCTTTTTAACTCTGAAACCGTTTGAGATATTTTCACATGACTTGGTACAACTGAAAATCATCATCAGACGCTGTGCAGAGAACAAGAATCCTAACTCTGCCTACACTTGTTACTGAATTATGCCCCTTTGTAATTTTTTTGAATATAGAAATCGTGTCCGCTGTATAGCTTTTAAAGCATCAAAGATATTTTCATAGAACTTGTACATAATATAAAACATCATCAGACAATGAGCAGAGAATAAGAACTGAAACTTCATCTACATTTTTTACGGAATTATTCCCCTTTCTAGTTGACAGTCTGGAAAACATGTTCAACCTCTAACTTTAAAGTTGTTGAAGATATTTTCACAAAACTTTGTACAAATATAAACATCATCGGACAATGTGTAGAGAAAAAGAACCATAACTACAACTTCATTTTTAACAGAGTTATAACCCTTTGTTATTTTAAGTACTTCATAGAGTTGTTGCCCATGTTTTAATCAATCGTGATTTGGTATTTTGTCCATATCTTGATGACACTACCAGAGGCTTAATTTCAAACAACATATTGAATATGAAGGAACAACATGATAACAGAAAGCTGGTATTGTTATTTCTGGTTGGGCACATATGACTTAAATGTTGTCAACAGTTTCATAAAGGCGGGGCCCTATTAGTTACCATGTTTCTAGTTTGTCCCTGTTTTTCTGCAAGCGCATCACATATTATGCCGACTAATTAAGATTTGGACTTACTCAATATTGTCTGCTTGCAGGATAGCTGGATATGGATGCAGATTTTATACGGCAAACAAGAGACATTTTTCCTGCTTCCACATACTTTGCCAATAAGGAGGTAAAATGTGATATGGCCTACCAGTGGTCTGAACATACACAAGCAATTTAGTCTTAAGGTGGAATAGGACGAAGCCCAAATTTTCAGTTTACTAGTCAAACAATATATCATCAAAAAGTTCAATCATTTGTGACTCACTAAATGACTTTCTTTTGAACGTGAAATAAACAATAATTATTCCTATTTCAATGACGTCGTGAAAATGTGACGGTTTGACTTTTTTACGCAAAATTTTCAGCTATCAGATATCCACATTAATAGACATTGCTCTGCAGTCCGTTGGTATTGAAATATATTCCATACCCAAGTACGTGCCTTCAAGAGATCCATAATACTGTGCTATACTTTCTGCTCAATGTCTACGCATTACGAGTAAATTGACACAAACATTAATTTTCACAAGCTGTTGAAATTTGCCCTTTTTTACTTAAAAATTGAAATAGAGAAAAAACGTCTCCGAAAAATATATATCAAATTTTGATATGTTTTAATGAAATGTGAAGTTTGAATATTGATGAAATAATATTAATATTTTACCATGTAAATATTCCTCAAAGTCGATTTCTTAAACCATACCCCCTGTTCAGATAACGTCGATTTTTTTAGCGTCAAACTAAATTCTGCGCTTAGAGCGGTTTCCGACAGATCTTGTTATTCCGATAAAACAAATACGTGTAATTCTAGAAAATCTATGAAAATGAAAACGAAAAAGCGAAGAAATATCTCATTCCGTTTTCTAGACAGGAGTGTTCGAACAGGCCAGGGGTTATGCTTTTTCGGAAGTAATTGACGTCGCGAAATACGCGGTTAGTAACAGTTCAATAAACGAGACGTCATGTTACGCAAAAAATAAATATCATGGGAAAAATAAACCCCTGATGCGTTGAAATCTTCCTCCTCGGAAGACGGAATAAGATATTCATTCAGTGTTTTCGTTTGTCGTGCAGTTAAATTCTCTAGAAGTGTTCATAAATGTTTAACTAGAAACATAAAAGTTCATCAAAAAGCATTCTTAGGCAAAATCTCACTTTGACGTTGAAAGAAACGATAACATCAGAACGAGAGGTATAGTTAAACAAATTTACTTTGTGAAATATTTACATGGTCAAAACTTGAAATTATTTAAAAGAAAATTCATGTTAATGTATTCCATTGAAACAGATAAAAATTTTAGATATATTTTTCGGAGACGTTTTATCTCTATCTAAGCTTTTATGTAAAATTTAGTTATATTCGGAAGCTGTTGAAAGCTCATATTTGCCTTAATCAACACGAAATGCGGAAATAATTGGAAGAAGTAATATTATATCTTTAAAGGCCTCATGTCGGCTTGCACTTTGGTATGAAATTTATTACAATATCTTTACGGACATCAAAACAAATGCGAATATCGTATACAAACGAGCGTTATCTTTTTCATGACGTCAGCGAAAAAGAATTGTTTGATTCACATTTAAAAGAACATCCTTTCGTAATTTAGAAAGTCCTGAACTTCTTGATCATTGTTCTTTATACACGAAAACTGAAAATTTGGGGTTTGTCCTATTCCACCTTAAGTTAGCTCCAAAGTAAAGTAATATTCTGTTTAAAAAAGTATAGGTTTATATTGACGTTTTTATGTGACAATTATGTATACATTTTCTCATATTCCATCCGCGTAATGGCCTGAAAAATGATTCCAGAATTAAGTAATGTTCTCCTCTGTTCAAAACTGTTACAAAATTTCAAAATACATAGTTTATTACTTTTGAAAAGAACATCTCAGAGTCTTTTCTTACGTTTAGATCAGCACTGAGTACATTTCTCCATCTCTGTTATAACATTTCTGCGTCTAAAAATAATAACTCCCATGCTCTTGTGGTTTGTTGCTGTCTAACATGAACTGAGGGAGCAAACAGAAATAAATCGCGTCAGGTTGATTTCTTCGAAAACGTTAATAGATCTAATATAACCTCTTTCTTAGAAAACCACCTGACTATAAGGTCAGCAGCACCCGACGGCAATATTATCTTTCAGATACAGAGATGTTGCATGCTTATCATATGACTGAAGCATATTTTTTTCCAGATAGAATTTCAAACTAAATATGACTGTACACGAACTATTGTAACCTTACCCTAAGAACACATATTTTCCTCTGACAGATAACGTGAGATTTAAATATATTCGCTCCATAAAATAAACAACAACAACAAAAACATAACAGATTTCTGTATCCCGCCCCACTATGTGAACCAAGCTCAAAAAGATGATTTAGATACGTACATTGTAAACCAGAACAGAATGATCGACGTACGTGTTTAAAACATACAGCCTTACATACCAACTAAGAAAAGAAGGTAACAAAGACGGCGTACAAAAGAAAACAAGGCAAGCACAAAACCGTGAGGTCAGCTTATTCCCAGCATGTGGCCGCGAGACCACCCTAAATAATGTACAAACAACCAAAGCTAATAGCAAGGCGACAAACAATGACAAGAAAACGTAAAGCACAACAGAGGTACTCCTATTCAAACGGCCAGCAGAACGCCATTACTAGGGGGTTAAACCCGGTTTGCATGTGCATAACTCTCGCCACTGGTTCTGATGTTGTACGTAAAACATATTAGTTAAACACTCGAAAACAACAATAACTGTAACATAAAAAATAATAATACAAAAAACAAAATATCTTTTTATGCCCCCGCATCATATGATGCCGGGGGCATATAGTGTTTCGGTTGTGCGTACGCGCGTACATTATTACGTACGTATGTCCGTACGTCCGTCCGTACGTCCGTACGTACGTGATCATGTTAGACTCAGGTTAACATTTTTGTAAGAGGTAGATTTCAGGGTTCCTATTGATGATACAACCTGGAATTTTGTATGAGGATATATATCAATAAGTATAACAGGAACACACAAGAATCAGGGTATGATGATCCATATGTCACGGTCCACTGACTTCGGACTTACGCTAATTTTGCAAGGTTAGGATTTTTGTAAGAGGTAGATTTCAGGGTTGCTATTATTGTAGCGCCTTAAAATTTTGTATGAGGATTTATGTCTATAAGTACAACAGAAATACACAAGAATTCGGGCAGAATGATCCATATGTCACGGTCCACTGACTTCGGACTTAGGCTAGTTTTGGAAGGTTAAGATTTTTGTAAGAGGTGGATTTAAGGGTTCCTTTTATAGTAGCAACCTAAAATATCGTATGAGGATAAATATCTGTAAGTACAACAGGAATATACAAGAATCAGGTCATGATGACCCATATGTCACGGTTCACTGACTTCGGACTTTAGCCAAATTTGCAAGGTTAAGATTTTTGTAAGAGGTAGATTTTTTAGAGTTCCTATTATCATAACAACTTGAAATTTTGTATAAGGATTAATAGCTATAAGTACAACAGGAATTTACAAGAATCAGGTCATTATGATACATATGTCACGGTCCACTGACTTGGTTTCTAACCATGGTCAGTAATACACAATATTTTCTCTTTTGGCCATACAGTGACTCTGAAACTGTATAAAGGGTTGCAGTTTGTGTCACATTTCAAACGTTGGGCGATACTTTGCCTATGACCTTTTATATTATACAAGTCTGCCTCTATAAACCTACTTATCCTACAAGTGTCAGTACCTTAATCGAAGGCACCTCAATTAAGGCTACGATTTACTCAAGGCACTAGGCGGGGGCATCTGTGTACCATGGACACATTTCTAGTTTGTGGTCTGAGGGCTGGATTTGGATTTTGATTGTTTCAGTTCCTGGTCCTTGCATACTTTTTACTTTTACCTATTTTCTTTAATTTTAGAGCCATAAAGAAACAGAAAGCACACCGGGCAGCTAAACAGCTAACCACAATGCTAGATTTACAACAAGCAGTAATACATGGAAACCACAAAAAGGAGCACCGGTATTATGCCAACTGCTTAATATTTGGCTTGTTTGCCATAGCTACGGAACAATGGAAATTGTCAGTTTTTAAAGTAAGCATGAAGCTGGAAAAAATAGAAACTTTGCAAAATGTTAATAAAGTATTAGGCTCAGCAAATATACTTTACTTATAGAAGTTGGTCCAGAACTTTGGTTGCTTTAGAAACTTGAAGTTTCAACTGATACCCGGTGAAGATGCAAGTAACATTCCATATGTAAATTGAAAATTGACTTTCACGCCGGCAGTGCAGGCATTTTGTCAACAAGTGGTCTACCACACATACAAAATTATTGTGTGAATGTATGTCAAACAAGGATGAAAACACCAATAAATTGTTGCTGACCGTTCTCAGGCGTTTCTCCTTTTGTGGTATATGACTGCACAGTTGGTAATTTGCCGTGTGGCGGCAGTATAAAAACCTTAAGAGTCATTGAGATCATTCGGAGTACGTTTAAACATATACTTTCCGCTGAAGCCGTTGCTTTGTTGGGGGGGGGGGACGAGAGAGAGTTTTGAAATGCTAGAACATTATAATTCTGCAGAATACTGCTGTGTTCGTCTCTCTGATGTAGTCCTTACTTCCAGAGAACCTTCCCAGAGATTTTCATCAAACTACTTACTTGTATCAGAAAGACAACAAAGGAAACAAAATCATTAATGGTCTTATCAATAATGATTTAGCTCCTGACGCCTAGGTGTGTATATAGAAAATTTTATTTTACGAATGATGCCCGTTTTGGCAACTGTATACAGAGCCTGTTTCAAATATCAATACTTTGGTGAAAGAGGCAAGCTCCTCACCCGTAAACTGGGGACTCGAGTCATCAGAAAGTATCTTGCGTCGACAGTTGAAACGTTTTATGGGAGACACCATGACCTTGTTGATCCCTACAATGTGGCCGGTTCTAAACTACCTTTCGAGTTGATGGCCTCAGCCAAGGCTTAGTTAGGCTTTCAAATACCGGACTTTTATTTTCACTGACTTTTTCCATTGATACATAGAAATAGAGAGTGTATTACAATAGGCAGGTGATGCCTACAAATCTCGAGCACCTAATCACACTTCTGTCTTGGGGTCTATGTCTGTGTATCTAGAATATTCCGGAATTATCAATGTTGAAATGATATATGAGTTCGGACTTATAATTTGGGTACTTGGACCACTTTTATTCTAATAAACTACACAATTTAGTATAGAGGTCTTAAATAAAGCAGCGCGTCGTTTGCTGCCTTGTGATTACAATGTACTTTGTAAACTGTGTATATAAAACTGATTTCAGTTTTGATTCTTTATCAGGTTCAGCCATGTTTCGCTTATATTTGATTACCATTTCAGCGAAACGAAGAATGCATTCGTTTGCTATTAATGTAACTTATACTTAAGCGCCAAAAACTGTTTTCCCAGATCAGCGTTTTTCCCCCACTTAGGCCCATATTCACAAACTAAACTCAAACTCCACCTCGACTCGAACTTACCGGATAAATAGCTATAATTACCTAACGGTCCAGGATTATCTCGAGGTGAGGTCGAGTCGTATTCACAGACATGAGTGCGGCTGGAGTCACCTCCAATAAGTAAGGTTTGGTCGAGGAACGGTGAAGCTCCCTCCACGGCGACTCGAGTAAAGTTTTGTTGATATTTCAGCGTTTTCATAGCTATGTTATGACAATTCGAAGCAGCACGACTACCAAAAATGCTGTTATAGACCAGCGGGCTTCTATGTGATACATTATCAACATGTTTTTTTTCCTTTTTTTCTTGTTTGTTTGTTTGTGACAAATTCATTCATACTGAGCAGTAAGGGTACTGAGTTTCACAGACAGACAGGGTTTTGTTTTATGTCATAATATGTAAATATGTAAATTGTATCTCCTTACAGCCATAATGCTAAGAAAATCTTAAGTCTATATCGAGACGTCTCCAAGACAGAGAGAGAGGAAGAGAGAGACACAGAGAGAGAGAGAGAGAGAGAGAGAGAGGACCCCCTCCAACACACACTCACGCGGGGTCGGGTCAGGTGACGATGCTTGGTAACTTTCGGTGTCGGCGCGTCCTACTTATGTTAGCAAGAGCATGGTTCGTCCGCCTGCACAGAGAGATAATTCGCGAAATTTAGCGAGTGTTTTATCGACAATGTACAGTCGGACGAACCGCGTTCTATCTCATTTATAGCACGACACCCAGTGTAGACATTGCACGTTACGGAGTATCTCATGCTAAAGATTTTGGTTTCTGAGGACCGTACTATAAATTTGGATAATAATAGGACATGGGCCGGCTGTGTTTGCAGCAGGTGTGGGATTGGGTTCGGATATTATTTTACTTGCGTCTGTCCAATCTTCCTTTCCCTCTCACTCTCTCTGGGATATAGACTGATATACTGACTCAAATATCCGTTAACCTCTCCCCCGCTCCCGAAAAAATCTTAAACAACCAACCCCAAACCTGTCAAAAATAAGTCGAAATCATAACTTGATTGATATCCTTCAATATAATTTTTGATAAGGAAACTCTGACATTATTTACACATTTTAGCAGAAAGCTGTCTATAAAAATCGAGAACTACAAATAAGCGTAACTCCTTCAAAAAGCCTTATGGGGCCCCTGTTTTTTAGGTTGAATTTTCTCAAGTCAACCTACATGTATGTTCCAAATGTCACTGAGATCCGCCTAAGGCTGTAAAAGTTGAAACCTAAAACGCGGACTGCAGACTGGCGGATAGATCGAAAACCAAATTACCCTACCACCAAACTCCTTTTGCGATGATGTTGGTGTTGTGACTGGGGGAAGGGGTGGGATGGATGTATTCAAACGATAAAAATCTTTGAAAGTACTAGGCTTTAACATGCACATTTTTATATCCATTTTTGTTTTCAATAATAAAAGAGGGTGCTCATCATAAACGTTCTACATAACATCGACCTTAGCTACATAACCCTAGCTGATTTTGAATCAAGTACTGCCTCATATCATTAGTAACCAAAGACTTATGTACAGACGGAATGACAGACGGACAAACAAACGGACAGACAGAGCAACCGAAAACTATATACCCCCAGCAGACGTCATATATTGGGGGTATAATAATATAGAAAGTACGATTAATGAAAACGCCCATAACAATTATTTATTGTATTATCGAAGTCTGTCCATTACAAGCGACAACATCGTCCCCGTGTCATATATATGCCAAGCTTGGATAACATCCGTAATAGAAAAAAGCTTAAGAAAGCGTACACAGCGTGTGTATGCGAGGGGAGGGGTGGGGGAGGGGAGGGGCGTGGGAGAGGGGGGGGGGTCTGCGCAGAATATCAAAATAATAAACAACGAAGTACTGGCAGGAGGTAGGGTCAAAAGAATAAATACGTATCAATACGTAAATAGGAACTCGATTAAAGTTTCAGCAAAATACTGGAAAAGGACGGGATCGAACCCATGGCCGATGATTAACAGGCAGGTAGCTTAATCACTACACCACAGACGCTTCTGCAAACCGAGGAACGTAAACCGGATGGACGCTCAGACGTCAAGCGTAAATTCATAGCTCCTGCGGTATATTTAATTATAATTTTACAAATTATACAGTTAGTATGATCTAGTTCTACACAGTTATAAGTCAAACATGTCTCAAATTTGATATCATTACAGTTTATAAGTTTTAGGAGGTCTGGTCTGGGTCAACGATGTATTTTACATGATGTGAATCTAACTGGAGTGTAGCTGGAGTCTCCTCCACGAAGTCGAGGTTGAGTGGAGAACGTGAATACCAAATCTATACTTGAACTTCACTCACTCGAGTGTCATTTCAACCGACCTTATTGGAGTTCGAGTCGAGGTGGAGTTTGAGTTTAGTTTGTGAATATGGGCCTTAAACGGGATTTATCCCGTTTATGAGTATATCCAATTTATGCGCTTTGAATACATAGTGTACAGAATGGGATTTAGTTTCTGATCTTTGCCTATCGTTTGGTTTAAAGTTAACACTATAAAAACTAAACCTATGGTATAGAGGGCTGTTACGATGGCAATGTCGCAATATATTAATTCTTGCCCGGGTAAAAGTTGGTCATATTTTGGTGACCCTTTCGAAATATTTTAGATTTTAATTATTCGGGTACGGTGTTTGTTTAAACGGGTCTTTTGTGCTAAACCAAGAGCTCCTTGTTGGAAAATAGCATGAGGCTATAAAAGATTTGATGCTATGAGATCTTGTAGGAATTACATTGTAAAAAACATAAATATCTAATTCGTTAAAATGTTATGCCATTTTATTAACGCAGTTGCTCGTTTTTATACATGAGTGATTTGTCTTACTTTATAAAACCTTTTTAACCACAATGGACTATTTTGTGATGTCACTGATGATATTATTTTTGGTAACTTTTAACCAAGAAGCAAATTGATATGTTTTTAATTACAAAAATGTGTTATCGTATACTACTCATTACTTTTTTATGTGTTTCGCTTGCTGCAACATAGACTTTGCGCATGCACGAGAGCATACACACTCAAGTTGCTGCTAGCTAGTCCTCACCTAGCGCTTGCACAACAACAGTGTAATAACAGACCGTGCGCAGTAAAAACATGCAAAATACAGTGTGTGCAGAATCAGCGTACACAGCAAGCAGATGGAGTCAGCCTATGTGCATTTCCCTGAGCAAGCCCAGTTGCCAGTGCATAGCAAACAACCTTCAAATTAATCCTGAATCCTGGCTTGGAATCTGCAGTATCCTGCAGGTGTTCAGTTTGATGACAGTAATTCAAATTGTAGTCGCACAATAGGTTACAAAACGTCAAATAGGCTAACTGAGAAAATACAGTAATATCATTATCGTTACTGTTGTGGTTGTCAAGTAGTAGCATGTTCGATGGAGCATAGATACCTTTTTCAGGATCTTTTGGACCATAACTGTACCAGCCAAATGTCAATCACTTATGTTTGAAAGCTTAATTGATAGCATTTCAAACTACTTGCTTGCCTTGTTTGCGCTGTTTATTCGGGGTTCCACTGATGGCTCTCGTTTGCTCCGGAATTTCAATGGTGTTGTTTGATATACCAGGGATCTCCAGGTGTCACAAAACATTGTTTCTGTCGAGTCCTCACCTCATCATAGATAGGACTTATCCGTTTTTATTTGTTTCTTGTGATAAGTCCTTGATGAGTTGGGAAACCGTCATGCAATCCAAACAACTATCTAAATCTTTCGAACCGCCACAGAGGCAGAGGTCACGGTTAGGATCCAGTAAATCTAATTAAAGCCCCCCTCCCCTCCCCTCCCCCCCTAGAAATCGTTTGCTGACCGTTCCAAGGCGGTACGTCTGTTGTGGTTCCTCTGTGTCACATGTTGTTATGCCCTCTTGTTTATGGTCCCTATTCTGTTCTATCCAAAAACCTTACTAGGTTTTTGGGGTACCACAGGTGACTTCGAAACAATCCCTTTCCACCTTGTCCTGTCTTCAGCTGCCCTAGTTGAGCTGCAAAATGCATCCCTGTACACTCTTTAATATTGTCTGCCCACCTCTTCTTCTGTCTCCCTCCTCTTATTTTCCTTTCACTGTGCCCTGTAGAATCGTCTTTGCTAAACCAGAAGACTTTGAGACGTGTTTCCATCCTAGTTTCCGTTTCTTGACCAGCGTCAGTTCATCATATTCTCCAATGGCTGTTTGGATCTTCCTGCGAACTCCTCATTGGTTATATGGTCCTTGTACGAAATGTTCAGTAACCTTCGGTAGCATCTCATCTCAAATGCCTGCGTTATTTTCAGTAACTCTGCTGTCAAGGCCCACGATTCAAAGGCATACAGAAAGATGGAAAGGACAAGGGAGCGCATAAGTTTCACCTTTGATCCAAAGGATATGTTGCTATCTCTCAAAATTGGTTTCAGCTCGGTAAGAGGTGAAGTGGCTTGTGCAATACTTGAGAGAACCTCCTGTTTTGAGTCATCATCTGAGACAACTGCTCCAAAGTATTTGAAGCTTGTTATGGTACCCAGCTTCTGCCCTTTTACCATGATCTCCCTCTGGATGCCATCTGTGCTGTTCGTCATTAGTTTGGTCTTCTCAGCTCTGATCTCCATCTTATACCTTGTGCAATTTTGAGCGAGACTTTCAACTAGAGCTTCTAGTTCCTGCTCTTCCTCAGCTAGATCGTCTATGTCATCGGCAAACCGCAGATTAGTAATGTTTCTGCCACCTATGCTAACTTTTGGTAACCTTGGTTATATGGTCTCTAGCAGTCTGGTAACCTGAATAGCTGCCACTTTACTTTCTGCTTTGTTTGGTTTTAAAATATAAAACAGGTAAAAATAGATGTTGGTGCTGTTTTTATTTAGAGTAGCTTGTTTGGGAAAGACCTGCTCATTCGGTTTACCGTGTCTTCCTTTCGTAAACTTTTGAAATGTCATGTTTTGTGTGTGTGCTTTTTGAGAGTTAGATGTGGGTTTTAATTTTATTTATTCCTGATCATGGTCTATCTTTTTACTTTGCAGGCTGACTTCGAAATTAGTTAGTTTCTGCTTAAAGGCATCTGTCATTAATATATCATGGATATTTATCAGCAGAATCTGGTTTTTCTATTCTATACAGAATCAAACAAAAAATATAATTCAAACAGAAAGTTCTAGAATTATACTAGTGCAATGACCAGCTAAAGCAGGTCTAAATAAGGGTTTCAGTGGATACCTCTGAAATCATTAACCAATAAAATTTCAGCCCAGAAATCGGTCATCAGTAAAATTTAAGTGCAAAAAACAACAACACAGTAATCAGTAAGTCTTTGGCCAAATCAGTAAAATTACACACAGCAACCGTGCTCTCTGCCTTATGCCAATGATGCAGACTTTGAAAACTACTGACATGTATCATAATACTCTTTTTAGCCCATATGTTGATGCTTAACACATAGAAAGACAGTTTTTATAATGTATTTATGATACAGATGCATTTTTATAAAGTAATGCATGCAATATAACTTGACAAAATCCCCTTATTCGCATACGAAAGAGATTGTGCATCAATTTGACAAAACAAAAGAAGAAAAAGAAATGGTAATGGCAATGGCAATGTCACAATATATTAATTCTTGCAAGTTAAGCAGGACACAATATTGGTGAAGTTTGTCTCATTGTGCCATTTTAACAGCTGTCATTGAAAGGCAATCTAAAAGGAGTCCCCAATTTATATTAACCACATTATTAAAGAATTGACTAAAATGAAATTTTAGACTTGTGATCAATCATTATGAATTTATTACACTGTGTATCATAACTACATTAAAGGTGTAATCTGACCTAATTGCAATGCATTTAACATATACCCCTAGAATCATATCAAATTACATGCCTATGTAATTTAGACCCGCTCGAACCCGACTTTTATACCGATAAAGCTGGGGTTTCAGGAGGATACATTATTTCTAATGGAATCTTGTGTTGAATGTGAGTTCGTGTAGTTTTTTTGACATCACCAAATCTATTTTAATGAAAAATATACAATTAAATCCCCGGCAGAAGATACCATACAACCTCATATCTACTGCTAGCTGTGTTCTGTCTGCTACACAAGAGCATGCGCAAAAGCCAACAGAATACTGTCTTTGGTTTACGGAGATATGTTTACTGCATCCTGTCTATTGCTTTCTGTGTAGTGTCTACTGCATCCTATTTATTTTTTACTGGGTTTCGCTTGCTGCAACATAGGTTTTTCGCATGCACAAGAGCATGCACACTCAAGTTGCTGCTAGCTTGTCCTCACCTAGCGCTTGCACAACAACAGTGTAATTGCAGACCGTACACAGTAAAAGCATGCAAAATACAGTGTGTGCAAAATCAGCGTACACAGCAAGCAGTATGGAGTCAGCCTATGTGCATTTCCTCGCCAGTGCACGGCAAACAACACAATGATCTCCAAATTAATCCTGAATCCTGGCTTGGAATCTGAAGTATCCAGCAGGTGTTCAGTTTGATGACAGTAGTTCAAATTGTAGACGCACAATAGGCTACAAAATGTCAAATAGGCTGAGAACTAGAAAATTGTGTCTGTAAGACATAACTGATGCCCCCGTGCAATTCCTGTCACAGGACATCCCTGAAGCACCTTTTAAGCACAAATCTATTCACAAAGAATCCACTGAAAAGATTACACAAACTTTGTACCCTATAGTGCAAAACGCAGCAAAATGACAAAGTTTGAAAGGCCATAACTCCTTCAGAATTATTTTTTTCTAATCACAAATCAACATGCATATCTTCATTTTGTCCACAACAAGTCTTCAATGTCTAAAAAACAGCCAATGAAAATTGTGGGAGGAGTTGATTACACAAAGTACTTACCCTACAATGCAAACATAGCCCTAAAATGACTAAAAGGCCACAATTCTGTCAAAATTATTTCAGATCCAACAAAACCCACATGCACATCTAACATAGGTCCACAACATATATGCAAAGTTTGAAAAACATCGACTGAAAACTGAGGAAGGAGTTGATTACCTAAACTCCATACCCTACAATACAAAAGTTTGCCTAAATGACTAATATGTTCTATAAAAGGGTTATCCTTTGGAAGCAAGGATCACACCAAAGAACTGAAAATGGCGAGTGTACAAGTTTTCTGGGCCAGACTAGCTAGTTTCGGCCAATTAGGTCTCATCAGTGACCCTCAAATATTTTTAAAGTTCTACAATGGAATCAATGATTCCAAAGGACTAGAAAATAAAATCTACACTATGATGAAGGGCAGGGAGACTTTTTACGGTGACCACACAGTCCCAATCACCAGCTGTAGTAAAGTTCAATATGTTATATAAAAGGGTTATCCTTTGGAAGCAAGGATCACACCAAAGAACTGAAAATGTCGAGTGTACAAGTTTTCTGGGCCAGACTAGCTAGTTTCGGCCAATTAGGCCTCATCAGTGACCCTCAAATATTTTTAAAGTTCTACAATGGAATCAATGATCCCAAAGGACTAGAAAATAAAATCTACACTATGATATAAGTTCAAATGGCCGTAATTCTGTCAAAATTTTTTTAGCTCCCACAAAAGACCACATGCACAGTTTCAATATGTCCGCAACATGAATGCAATGTTTAAAAAAGGTTCCTCTGAAAAATTTGGGAGGAATTGATTACAAAAACTACATACCCTACAATGCAAAATAATTGCCTAAAATGACTTGGTTAAAAATGCCATAATTCTGCCAAAATAAATTTAGCTCCACCATAAACCCAAAAGCATATTTTCAATATGTTTACAACAGGTATGCAAGGTTTAAAAATGATCGACTGAAAACTGAGGAAGGAGTTGATTACACAAACTTCATACCCTACAATGCAAAAACTTGCCCAAAATCACTAAGTTCAAAAGGCGTTATTCTGTAAAACTTAAATAGCCCGAACAAAAACCCACATGCACATTTTCAATATGTCCACAACATATATGCAAAGTTTGAAAAGGATCCATTTAAATTGTGGGAGGAATTGATCACACATTTTCTATACCATAAAGTGTGACGAACGGACGGACGGACGGACGAACGGACGGACAGACAGGAGCCAATCTTAATGCCCCCTGACTATCGTCACGGGGGCATAAAAATACAATAATATCATTATCGTTACTGTTAAGGTTGTCAAGAAGTAGCATGTTCGATGGAGCATAGATACTTTTGTCAGTATCTTTTGGACCATAACTGTACCTGCCAAACGTCACTGACGTATGTTTGAAAGCTTACATGATAGCATTTCAAACTACTTGCTTGCCTTGTTTGTTGCTTGGTTATTCGGGGTTCAACTGATGGCTGTCTTTTGTTCCGGAATTTAAGTGGTGCTGTTTGATATCCCAGGGATCTCCAGATGTCACAATACATTGTTTCTGTCGAGTCCTCATCTCATCATAGGTCTTATCCGCCTTTATTTGTTTCCTGTGATAAGTCCTTGATGGGTTGGGAAACCGTCATGCAAGCCAAACAACTAACTAAGTCAACTGATGGTAATGTTCACAATCCGTGGTGAATGTAGAATAATCAGTTTCTGGTGCCAGAAGGAATGTATGGAAATGAAATTGGTCATTTCTTGTAGAATGATGCATATTTTTATCAAACTACACCATGTGGTTTAGAGTTATGAGCAATTTCACTCACTGACTACAGCGGAAGGACAAACAGACTGATGGACTTGCACAGCGATTAAAGTGCATACCTATGGGTCGTGCAATACTGTTTAGACTTTCGTCACCGTTTTGCATGCTGGTGGCTGGACAATGTTAAAATACATAAGTATACAAAATTTGAACCATATATACAGTACCGACGGGTAGGAAGTTGCCAGTACAGCAGTATACTGCTACTACTGCTGGCAGTACAGCAGTATACTGCTACTACTGTTGCATCACATTTGGCAGTACAGTAGTATACTGCTACAACTGTTGTATCACTGTTGGCAGTACAGCAGTATATTGCTACAACTGTTGTGACAGTTCACCAGTATAACTGCTGTAACTTTTGTAGTACAGATGACAGTACAGTACTGTTGCAGTATTGCTGACTGTAAAGCAGTATTACTGCCTGCTGTGCAGCTAACATAAAAATACAATATTCTCTGCTGAGTACTGTAGAAAAATCCTGCCACTACAACTGAAACTGATTTATTTATTTATTCAACCTTTGGTTGGTTTAGACTCCTGCTCTACATCAAAGTTTTCGTTTTCTTTTTGGACCCTTTTTGATAAAGATCAGTCTAAAGTTATTTACTGCTCTCTTAAAATTAGGAAATTACAGTATGCTTTCTCTGGCTTCCGTCGCCATATCATGACAGGGTCACTTAGGAGGCATGCGTATCGGGAACTGCGAAGTAGGCCTATGACATGGATGTTCCTTCTTCTGAATGTGTTCTCTACTGTTGAAAGAAGTCCTATAGACTTTGGTGTATATCTAGTATCAGTTGTCATTAAAACGTATTAACTAGATTGATAGAATCAGTGAATATAAAATGTTATAATCAAGAGTATGGAAATAATGAGGATAAGTGGATTTTAATCGATGAAAATCAGAACCACTTACGGAGCAATTTGCATACTCTAATGTAGGCCTACTTGTAATATAAATGGCTTAGTCTCATGTGTACAAAAGAAAACGTGACATGGTAATCATTTTTTGACAATCGTCAAAGGCGCAGAAAACCCACCCACCCGTAAATAGTCGAACTAATCTATTGTAATTTTTGCCTTTCACATGTCCTTACGGTAATAACCTTGACTCATTTTAATAACCATTTGGACTCTTTGGACATTATGAAATTAGGAAACGAATTACAGAAAGAATTATTAAATGGAAGGTAAGAGGAAACAGAATAAAGGTGGGGGAGGGGCATATTGTAGGTGAATGGTACATCTCCATATGATTTTTTAATTTAAGGAAAGAGTTTGCTCCCCCCAGGAGATAATTCTAGAAGCAAATTCTTTTATTTAAGAGAAGTACGCAATTCAGAAGGGCTTCATTGTCAAGGAAAGCAAACGATACATCCCAAAAGTTGTCCCACTTTGTAAGAAAAGGCGGAAAACCCTTACCGTGCTTCAAAATCTGAAGTCATTCGAAATGGTTCATCATGAAAAATGTCTATATTTTAAATACAATTAGATAAGTGAAAAAATAACAGAAGCAAAATGCGATAAAAATAAGACAAAAAAAAAGAAAATATATATATATATATATATTACATTCTTAGCAAAGAAATACAAGGATTTCTTGCCAATATAAATGTGCTATTTCACAGGTTTCCGAGAGGACCCCTGGAGATTGGTTACCTTCTCTATAATATTCAGAGATTGGCTATTGATGTACGGCCGGATACCGGATTTTAGAACTACTTTTCAAAGTGTATCTTCCGACTGCAGTTGAAGCTATACAAACACGTCAGAATTGTCTTTTACGATATTGAGAAAGCAACAGACGCTAAATAACGAAATGTCAAATCTATAACAAACTTTCGTGTGTTTTACTGGCGTGTTCAACTGAATAATTCTGCGAATCGTCAGTTTTATGTAGGACTGCATTGCCGTTTATCACACACGCTCCGCATTATGCTATAAGAAACATACCATCCAGTTCATAGCCGTGAGACTTTCTTCGAGCCTTCGATCGTCGGGACCAGTAGCCGTACTGACAATGATTGTAAAGGTTTGATGTACGTTCCATAGGCATGTAAATTATTCTTATTTTGATAAACCTTAACCCTTTCAGAAAACAAAATGGCGGTAATATAATTTCAATTTTCGTGTATTCTTTCGTAGAATTGTGCACAGGCTCTCAGAAGGACTCTTGAAAACATAAAAACAGATGGAAAGATGCTTTAGTTGTAGGACATATGAATGTAATATACAGTTTATTGAATCGTCCCATTTAAAATATGAGTTTTATAAACCTCGAAAGGTTTAAAGATCCGATAAAGAAACTCGTCCTTCGGACTCGTTTCTTTATCGGATTTTTAAACCTCCCTCGGTTTATAAATCCCATATTTTAAATGGGCTGATTAATAAACTCTTTATATTTTACAAATGAGCCGCGACATAACAAAACCAACAAAGTGGTTGTGCGCCCAGCACAGACTCAGATCAGCCTGGGCATTCACCCAGTCTGATCAGAGTCTCCGCTGTCCGCATGGAGGTAGCTGATATCCTGAGGTACCCTTTAAGCCTGATCAGACTTGGTGGATGCCCAGGCTTATCTGAGTCTGCGCAGGGCGGACAACGACTTCGTTGGTTTTCTCGTATTGCAGCTCAAATAATATCTCATATCAAAGAACAACTGCCTAGCTTAACTTAGATAAGCTACCATTCATTAGTTTCTGCAAGACTAAATTTTATACAGTCAGCCGGTTACCAATTTCAAAAGTGCTTTCCTTTTGAAAATACAGTGCTTGTGTAAGACAAAAATCACACATGACGTCATAATCATATTTTCGAACGATTTGCCCTCCTTTAATTTTTATATAATTTAAACTACCTTCAACTAAACATTTGAATGCTTACTAAAAAGATAATTAAAGATTTAACTGGTGGCAAATACAACTTTTCTTAACAAATGGAAAAGAAATCCGACCCATTTCATCACTTCAGTTCAAAGCCGGAACCCAGATTTTCCAGTACCGTTGTCAGGGTAAAAGCCGGGACCAGGGCCCGGCAAAGTTTTGCATAGGGTCAGTATGGCTAACCCAGGTGACTTTGACCCCGTGGTTCTCGGATACAGGAGTTTTCCCGGTATGGCCACTATATGCTAGCAGTAGCAGCAGTATACTGCTCTACTGCTAACTTCACATACATTATATACCACGGGGTCCAAGAGTTATGGTCATTTTCAATAAAAGAGCTCGACCGGCCAAATTGATGCTCGGTGAAGCCTCGCCACTGTTTTGCATGCCGGTGGCAGGACTGTGTTAAAATACGTAAGCATACAAAATTTGAACCATATATACCACGGGGTTCAAGAGTTATGAGCATTTTCAGTAGTTGTCCGTATATTTTCAACTGGTGCTCAGCAAAGCCTCGTCCATCAAATAAGGTTGTTATGCATGCTATTCTGTAGACAATGTTGACATGTATAAGTACGCAAAATTTTGTCAAAATATCTCATGCGGTTCAAGAGTTATAAGCGTTTTCGCTAACTGATAACGGACAGTCGGACAAAATAGCTCAACCGGCCAAAATGATGCTCAGTGAAGCCTCGTCACCGTTTTGCATGCCGGTGGCTGGACAATGTAAAAATACATAAGTATACAAAATTTGAACCATATATACCACGGGGTTCAAGAGTTATGATCATTTTCAGTAGTTGTCCGTAAATTTTCAACTGGTGCTCGGCAAAGCCTCGTCCATCAAATAAGGTTGTTGTGCATGCTATGCTATAGAAAATGTTGACATGTATAAGTATGGAAAATTTTGTTAAAATATCCCATGCGGTTCAAGAGTTATACACGTTTTTGCTAACGGACGGACTCACACAGTGATTATAGTGCAAACCTGTTGGTTGTGCAATAAGAAGTTTTGGATACCAGTGGCTGGGCAATGTTAAATTACATAACTATACAAAATTTGAAGCAAATATACCATGGGGTCCAAGAGTTATGATTTTTTTCAATAAAAGAGCTCGACCGGCCAAATTGATGCTCGGTGGTGCCTCGTCACTGTTTTGCATGCCGGCGGCTGGACTATGGTAAACTACGTAAGCATACAAAATTTGAACCATATATACCACGGGGTTCAAGAGTTATGAGCATTTTCAGTAGTTGTCCGTAAATTTTCAACTGGTGCTCAGCAAAGCCTTGTCCATCAAATAAGGCTGTTATGCATGCTATTCTGTAGACAATGTTGACAGGTATAAGTATGCAAAATTTTGACAAAATATCCCATGCAGTTCAAGAGTTATAAGGGTTTTCGCTAACTGATAACGGACGGTCGGACAAAAAAGCTCAACCGGCCAAAATGATGCTCAGTGAAGCCTCTTCACCGTTTTGCATGCCGGTGGCAGGACAATGTTACGATAATAAGTATACAAAATTTGAACCATATATACCACGGGGTTCAAGCGTAATGATCATTTTCAGTAGTTGCCCGTAAATTTTCAACTGGTGCTCGGCAAAGCCTCGTCCATCAAATAAGGTTGTTGTGCATGCTATGCTATTAACAATGTTGACATGTATAAGTATGCAAACTTTTGTCAAAATATCCCATGCGGTTCAAGAGTTATATGCGTTTTCGCTAACTGATTACGGACGGACGGACGGACGGACTCACACAGTGATTATAGTGCAAACCTGCATGTTGTGGAATCTTTCGAAGCACCACACAGTGATTATAGTGCAAACCTGTGGGTTGTGCAATAAGAAGTTTTGGATACCAGTGGCTGGGCAATGTTAAATTACATAACTATACAAAATTTGAAGCAAATATACCACGGGGTCCAAGAGTTATGATTATTTTCAATAAAAGAGCTCGACCGGCCAAATTGATGTTCGGTGAAGCCTCGTCACTGTTTTGCATGCCGGTGGTTGGACAATGTTAAAATACATAAGTATACAAATTTTGAACCATATATACCACGGGGTTCAAGAGTTATGATCATTTTCAGTAGTTGTCCGTCAATTTTCTACTGGTGCTCGGCAAAGCCTCGTCCATCAAATAAGGTTGTTGTGCATGCTATACTATAGACAATGTTGACATGTATAAGTATGCAAAATTTTGTCAAAATATCCCATGCGGTTCAAGAGTTATACGCGTTTTCGCTAACTGATTACGGACGGACGGACGGACTCACACAGTGATTATAGTGCAAACCTGCGGGTTGTGGAATCTTTCGAACCACCACAGAAGCAGAGGTCACGGTTTGGGTCCAGTAAATCTTATTAAAGCCCCCCACCCCCAGTAATCGTTTGCTGACCGTTTCAAGGCGGTACTTCTGTTGTGGTTCCTCTGTGTCACATATTGTTATGCCCTCTTGTTTATGGTCTCTATTCTATTCTATCCAATAACCTTTCTAGGTCGTTGGGTCCCCACATATCATTTCGGAACAATCCCTTTCCACCTTGTCCTGTCTTCAGCTGCCTTAGATGAGCTGGAAAAATCCATCCCTGTCAACTACTTAATATTGTCTTCACACTTCTTGTACTGTCTGTTTCTTCTTATTTTCCTTTCACTGTGCCCTGTAGAATCGTCTTTGCTGAACCAGAAGACCTTGAGACGTGGCCAAAACACCCTAGTTTCCGTTTCTTGACCATACGATAAAAGTTGTGCATCAGTTTGACAAATCAAAAGAAAAAAAAAAAGAAATGGTAATGGCAATGGCAATATCGCAATCTATTAATTCGTGCAAGTTAAGCAGGACACAATCTTGGTGAAGTTTGTCGCACTGTGTCATATTATTTGCTGTAAATAGAAGTCAATCTAAAATGAGCCCACAATTAATTTTACCCACCTTATTAAAGCATTGACTAAAATGACATTTTAGACTTGTGATCAATCACTATGATTTTATTACACTGAGTACCATAACTACATTTAAGGTGCATTCTGGTTTACCATGTACCCCTAGAATCATATCACATTACATGCCTATGTAATATAGACCCCCTCGAACCCAACTTTTATACCGGTAAAGCTGGGGTTTTCAGAAGGATACATTATTTCTAATGAAATCTTGTGTCGAATGTGAGTTTGTGTAGTTTTTATGACAACACCAAATCTATTTTAATGAAAAATATTCAATTAAATTATCGTTTATACCATTAAATATTGTGGAAATACCTTGGAACAAAAGTACATAATTTTGCATAGGTTGTTAACCCAATCTGACTAAGTTACTGACAAGGAACGCAACTTTTGAGGCAATACTGTGAAGGTAAATCGATACAATTGTCCCGGAGAAGACTAAAAACATCCTCGTCAACTTGTCATGTACAATATTTAGGTATAGAACATTACAGAACTTAAAAGAAAACGGGAGGTACATAGATTCGTTTCAGAGCCATAGGGCCATGACTATAAGCACTTCTGCATGTCTTATATTTTTCTTGGTTATTTTTTTGGTAATGGATCATTTAGGCTTAGCAATAGACCTTTTTCACATTGTTTCTGCGCATGCGCATACCGCTCACGGGGCGCGTTACTTCCCGATAATCGGCGAGACTTTACACTGGAGGGGCAATCGGATTTTTAGTCATTGATACTGTCTATATAATGAGTGACAAACAATTGCTTTTATCATCTATATTCACTTTTGTTTTCGTTCTAATGATGCCTTATTTATTACTTTCATTTTTCATAATGATTTAAAGCAACGATTGTAAATACTTGTATTAAAAGTACAAATTTTTGCAAAGAAATCACGACCAAATATGTGCAGGAAAATGTGTACTACAAAAGTCAAATTGTGAAACGAATTAATTCAAAATTAAGAGATCAAATACAGAATATTATTTATTTATTTATTTAATTATTTATTGACACATTATGCTTTCCGTTTTTTTCTACAGATGTCTGGACTAAAAGAAAGTCATTCATATGAGTGATTAAAATTCCACTGTCAATTCCAAACAAATAAGTGAAACTAAATATGTGGAACTAAATATTCAAAAGATGTAATAATCTCCAAATAAGGATGTACATCGTCTTGTGTCACAGTTTTGGCTAATTAGCTTGTTATATACCATCACTTACCTATTGACAACATACGCAATCAACGGAGCATATAATACGTTGATATCTCCAACAGTTTATCACACTTTAGGGGGTGATATTGATATCGCATAATTAGCAGGTACTTGCCACCGGTTAATGCTGACTGTCATCAAAATTGAACAAACAAATTATTTTCAGAGATTATTTCAACGCCAGAAATTTTTAATAACGACAAAATATACGCTCAATCAGCTCAAATTAATGAGCAAAACAAATGTAGGCCCTGTGTCCTTGTGTGACGCTAATGTTCAGCTGTCAATTGTTTACTTTTATTTATTCTTCCGTAATTTAAACCAAACTTATTGATCTACATGCGATTCTAAGATTACAGAATTTTGGTTTTATGATATAGATCAAACAAATTTCAGATACATACACGCACACCGCATGTAAGGTTAATGAAGATTTGGCCAGATCCGGTAACTGTTTTGTGACCAAATTGAACCGTGTACGGCTGTTTAATTTTATTCCATTTCGTTTAGTTTATTAGTCAGTATATGTTATCAAAAAGATAAAACAAACACTATTTAATCAAATCGACGATTTAATTAATCCAATCATGAGCGAGGCCGATGCCATCTCGAAAGAAACTGCCGTATAGCTAGCATTTTTTTTTCTGTTCCTGGTACAGTATGCCATCATTATTCTTGAAATAATTAGTTCTGTTAAAATATTGTCCTGAAAAATAATTTTGATATGCCTTTTAGCGAAAGGATGGTGTTTTGATAAGTAATTTACCAAAGTTAAATTAATTTAAAGTAATTTATACAAAAGTTTTGTGTTTGTGCAACACCGCGCAGCCGAGTTATGCCTCTGCTATTTGTACTTTATTTTTAGCAAAAGCTACTTTTATCCATAAACGAATAATTTACAATTAAAAAATCTATCAAATCCTCAAGTTATCACAATAAAATTTTCATTTAAATGTTTATTTCGCACGAAAATATTTAAAAACTCCGACACCAACACATTTCCTCATGCAAGGCCAACACGACATTGCCCCTTACATCTTTACAGGTAACTATTTATACCTCGAATGAAGAGTAGTCGGCACGGAGATAACAATGCGAACAAGCAAATTCGGTGAATTTATATCCCCCGCCGAAATGGCCCTGATTTGTTTATGGTTTATTCTAAGCTACATAAAATTTTGTTCAGTGGTTACTTAGTTACGGCTGAACTTGTGGACTGTAAATAAAATTAAGGGCAATAACTCTGGGATAAGTGAGGCATACGCTGAAGCTGTTGTTAAACACTTGTCTCAGCATCACTGCACTATGATGATATATTTTTAATTCAGTTTCAAGAAATTTGTTCACTGATACAGTACAGACATCGTTTTTCTTTGCCGTTTTCGCGTTTGGAGTGTGTTTATGCGACGTTTCTGAGCCGTTTGATAAACGGTGTTTTGGCGTTTTCGTTTGCGCCGTTTTGTTTCGTTTTCGTTTAGAAAAAGCGTTTGTGTCACTAACTAATCAAAAGCCGTAACTTAACCTGCCGAAAACATCGTTTGCGCTTGCGCAAATTTTCAAAACGAAAACGGCGTTTGCAGAAACGCCGTTTCGTCACAGCCAATCGGATTGGATATTGTTATACGAGCTAATCAAGCACAGCCTGCTTTTCGCGTTTTCAGCAAGCTATATATTATTTTTTCATAACAGGCTGTAATTTTTTTTTCTTTAAACCTTTACCTCACGGAAATAAAAATCAATACACAGTTCCGAGAATAGCCGCTAAGCTCCTCCTGCTTAGTTACTGTTACTACGTCTCACAAGCTTACACAAAGATGGCGGAAAAACAAATGGCAAATGCAAGTGTCTGCTAAATGTTGGCGATCTATGGCGAAGAATCAGCCTCCTCATGACCTACACATGGCAGTTTGGCATCATGCATTTCCGATGCGTTCTGTTCTTGCAGAGCAGGGTAAGGTTACCAATAGCGGTGTTAGTTTGTTTTCTTTAAACAGGTATACATCCCTTCATTACCTGTAAGGTAAAATCACGGACTCGTGTTCGATATTGACCACGTGCGATTTGTTTGTGAGACTATGTCACGTGCTAAGTTGTCGCTGCATTGGCCAGGTATACGCTATCATGTGATTTTGAGTGACTGTCTGGGTGTGGCTCGGAACTGTGTATTACGTGCTACCTGCAACACCTTGCTTATATGACTGCATTTTTATTATTGTTTTTCTTTTTTTTTCTTTTTTTTCTTTTTTATTTTATGTAGCGCATCAAACTCGCACTGCCAAGGTTTCGACCACGCCATTGATGCAACTGCATTTTTGTCATCTGCAGCCGATGTTTTTCTTCATATTTCAACAAATACACATGCGCAGATTAATTGGCAACACGCTGATTCCGTTTACATACTCGATACATGCCTATATCCATGAAATAGGATTATTTTTTTCGTTCACAAGTCTTGGAGAAGAAAACAGATGAGTCCAGTAGAGCTTTTACCGAAGTACGCTCTGTGCCAGATTCGTCATTTTTTCTGTCCTGTCCAATACATATGCGCAGATTAATTGTGTCAGATATATGCACCCCTAAATTAGCAACACGCTGTTTCCGTTTACCCACCTGATACATACACCTATTTCCATGAAGTAAGAATTTTTTTCGAACACAAGTCTTGGAGAAGAAAAAGCAGATGAGTACAGAAGACCCAGCAGACACAGGACGTTGAAATGCTGACATTGATGCGACGTTGTGACGTTGCATCGACGTCAGTATGACGTCATTCCGACGACGTGTGTCCCTGGGGAGCTTTCCCCAAAGTACTCTCTGTGCCAGATTTGTCATGATTTTCTTTTTCATTTTATTATTTTTTTGTTTTTATTCCTGAACCTGATTCTTACCACACTCTTCCGTCTTTGAGAGCACATCCCAAGGCCATTCTCATCACTTCTGTGGTAGTTTACAATCGGTTTACCAGTACCCAGTGCACATTTTTCCACCACTAATTGACAACTTCCCTTAAATCAGCAGAAGAAACAGAAGTATGTGCCCTGCCAGGGTATCAAACCCCGGACCTCTGGCTCATGAGTCAGACGCACTAATACGGACTGTGCTATGCAGCGGTGCTTTTTGGTTTAAACAGTAGTTGATTCAAGGAATTGAAACAATATGAGCTGCGACACCACAAAAGCAACAAAAAAGCAAGTGCGCTTGGCGAAGACTCTGGTCAGTCTGGACATCCGCCCAGTCTGATCATAGGTTTCGCTGTGTGCTTAAAGGGTAGCTAAGGGTCAAAGCTAGCTTTATGCAGACAGCAAAGACTCTGATCAGATTGGTCGGATGCAAGGCTGATCTGAGTTCTCGTGGCACACATTCCACTTTGTTTTGTCGTGTTGTGGCTCATATATACATATATACAATTAATATAGGATCAGATGACAAGCTATGCTTTTTATCAGTTCATATTCTTCATTTCAATTAGGACAGTCAGTGGGAAAAGTCATTCAATGTTTGCTTTATTTTTCAACAATCAGTTCTGCATTCATTTAGGTGCCTAATAGCTCAGTAGGATATGTACTTGCCTGCTGAGCGATCAATCTGGGTTCGATTCCTTCTGGAGATGGATATCTTTTAAACCATAAAGAGGGTTCTGTACTGTACAAGGCATTCAGTATCACCCTCCCATTGTCCTGAAATACTTTTGAAAAGGATGTAAAATGGCAAGTCATCCACCCCTTTTTCTACACTGATTTTCTCCCAACATTTAATGAGAGGGGGTAGTGTAATGGTTTATGAGCAAGTCGCTAATCACCGGCTGCCGTAGTCAAATGGTTTGGGAATCTCGGTTATGGTGCAGAATGTCCAGGGTTTGAATCCCGATTGGGCCATCCATTGATTGGAAATTTCTTTCAACCAAGCAATACCAGGTACCTTTTATTATTCAGGGAAGGATAACATAGGGAAAGACGAGGGATGCCTAAGATACACTGTGGGCCACTGCCAGTACAGCCACTTGGCTATGGCTTGATCTCCTGCTACTCCTATCTTTCAAATGAGACTACAGTACAGACATCGTTTTTCTTTGCCGTTTTCGCGTTTGGGGTGTGTTTATGCGACGTTTCTGAGCCGTTTGATAAACGGTGTTTTTGGCGTTTTCGTTTTCGCCGTTTTATTTCGTTTCGTTTAGAAACAGCGTTTGTGTCACTAACCAATCAAAAGCCGTAACTTAACCTGCAGAAAACATCGTTTGCGCATGCGCAAATTTTCAAAACGAAAACGGCGTTTGCCGTTTCGTCAACAGCCAATCGGATTAGATATTGTTATATGAGCTAATCGAGCACAGCCTGCTTTCGAAATCCTTTTTTTTTCGCGCTACCCTGTCATAGCAGGTCATATATTATATTTTCTTTAAACCTTTACCTCACGGAAATAAAAATCACTTATGTGCTACCTGCTACAACTTGCTTATATGACTGCATTATTATTATTTTTTTGTTTTGTTTTATGTTGTGCAATCAACTCGCACTGTCAAGGTTTCGACCACGCCAATGATGCAACTGCATTTTTTGTCCTCTCCAGCCGATGTTTTTCTTCATATTTCAACAAATACACATGCGCAGATTAATTGTATCACGCATGTGCATCCCATAAATTAGCAACACGCTGATTCCGTTTACTTACCCGATACATGTACCTATATCCATGAAATAGGATTATTTTTTTTTTCGTTCACAACAGTCTCGGAGAAGAAAACAGATGAGTCCAATCCAGTGTCAGATAAATGCACCCCTAATTAGCAACACGCTGTTTCCGTTTACCCACCTGATACATATACCTATTTCCATGAAATCAGATGTATTTGGGGGAGGGGGGTACGATTACAAGTCTTAGAGAAGAAAAATCAGATGAGTAAAATAAACGTATTCATACCTAATTTAGTGAGTAAAGGAGACCCAGCAAACACAGACGTTGAAATGGCGTCGTACTGACGTTAATGCGACGTTGTGACGTTGCAACGACGTCAGTACAACGTCATTCCGACGACATGTGCCCCTGTGGAGCTTTCCCCGAAGTACTCTCTGTGCCAGATTTGTCAGGATTTTTTTTTCATTTTATTCTTTTTTGTTTTTATTCCTGAACCTGATTCTTACCACACTCTTCCGTATTTGAGAGCACATCCCAAGGTCATTCTCATCACTACTGTGGTACTTTACAATCAGTTTACCAGTACTAAGTGCACATACTTCCACCAGTAATTGACAATTTCCCTTAAATCAGCAGCAGAAGAAACGAAAGTATGTGGCCTGCCAGGGTATCAAACCCGGGACCTCTGGCTCATGAGTCAGATGCACTAATACCGACTGTGCTATGCAGCGATGCTTTTTGGTTTAAACGGTAGTTGATTCAAGGAATTGAAACATAATATGAGCTGCGACACCACAGAACAACAAAAAGCAGGTGCGCTTGGCGAAGACTCTGGTCAGTCTGGACATCCGCCCAGTCTGATCATAGGTTTCGCTGTGTGCTTAAAGGGTAGCTAAGGGCCAAAGCTAGCTTTATGCAGACAGCAAAGACTCTGATCAGATTGGTCGGATGCAAGGCTGATCTGAGTTCTCGTGGCACACATTCCACTTTGTCGTGTCGTGGCTCATATATACATAAATACATATAATACAGGATCAGATGACAAGCTATGCTTTTTTATAAGTTCATATTTTTCATTTTAAGTAGGACAGTCGGTGGGAAAAGTCATTCAATGTTTGTTTTATTTTTCAACAATCAGTTCTGCATTCATTTAGGAGCCTAATAGCTCAGTGGGATATGTACTTGCCTGCTAAGCGATCAATCCGTGTTCGATTCCTTCTGGAGATGGATATCTTTTCAACCATAAAGAGGGTTCTGCATTGCACAAGGCATTCATTATCACCATCCCATTGTCCTGAAATACTTTTGAAAAGGATGTAAAATGGCAAGTCATCCAATCTTCTTCTATACTGATTTTCTCCCAACATTTAATGAGAGGGGGTAGTGTGATGGTTTATGAGCAAGTCTGCTTATCACCGGCTGCCCTAGTCAAATGGTTTGGGAATCTCGGTTATGGTGCAGAATGTCCAGGGTTTGAATCCCGGTTGGGCCATCCATTGATTGGAAATTTCTTTTAACCCAGCAATAACAGGTACCCTTTTTTATTCAGGGAAGGATAACATAGGGAAAGGCGAGGGATGCCTTAGATACACTGTGGGCCACTGCCAGTGCTGTCACTTGGCTTTGGCTTGATCTCCTGCTGGCACGAGACCACAATTAGTTTTACTATATAGTTTAATTATCCATCCTTCCATGAAACTTCTTTCACAACACTTCAGGCACTTTTAACTCTCTTTTCCTCAAGTCTCTGAGGCATGACAAACACTTTTCAAACAGTTTAAACAGGAATAAACCAGCTTGTCTTTCTGCTGTTTTTACCGTAAACATTGACCCGTCAACTTATGAGACAAACTGCCGCTGTAGGGGCACCTATGAAGGGTGTGATTCGGTTCCTCTAGTTACCTCCAGTGCTGGGGATTCTGAACTAATTATACATTTTCAAGAAGCATATCCAAGGCTCTTTTCAGTTTGCTATAGCAAGCAGGATATTCAGTCAAACTGGCCTTCTTAGAAACCAATGAACCAGGGAACTATTTGTGCGAAAGTATATCCTGAAAGTGTTCAACCAATCAAGGGAAATAATTGTGGACTGATTCCTACCAGACCCTCATTTGGCATTAAAATTCAAAACTTTGCCTTTTAATCTATTTCTACACCTTTCTAGAACTTGTTCTGGTAGTATGAGGTCAGTTACTTAAACTGTAGAAATCTGACAGACATTTAAACAGATATACTAGAAGTCTGATTTTCGCACCTTGTGGAACCCCACATTTTGACAAAAAATTTGGTAGTTTTTTGGCTATAACTTCCTTATTTGTTGATATTTTTTCATGAAGTAAACTTTTCCTAAGTCGTTAGGAACGTTTCTATCTATCTGCACCAAAATAAATGAGAAAAAAATAATTCTTGCATGTCTATAGTAAAATTTAATCAAATTTTAAAGAATTTAAAAAACAATTAAATTCTATAATTAATATTTGAAAATGAAAATGAATACTAAAACTACTGAATTTTAGCCCTCATAGCTTTCATACCAATGCTAATGAAGATGAGAGGCACTTCAAGTCCTGTGTTTATCAGCCTTGAGATTAAGAAGCAAACAACTGTCACTAGTGCCAGTAAAGTGTCACTGAAGAGTCAACAGAATACACGAACGCGCCTGCATATAGGTATACACAAGAATGTCATCTGTGGCAGGATAAAAAGCCATGACTACTTATATATTGTCAGATGTAGAATTACATATCTCTAAGAAGTTGACAGCACTCAAGAAAGGTATAAATAATTCAGAAGTCCAATTTTTCCCCTTTCGAAAGTGTTATCAGGCCAATTTTAGTGACAGAATGTTTCCCTGATGAACATGCGAACAGAGAAAAGAGGCTCAGAAAGTTCTGAGTCAGGATGTAAAAGCAAGATGCAGCTTAATTCTTAAGGAACTCATGAAAGATCATGCCGGTAACATGGCTGCCTTTAAGCGGATCTTACCTAAAGTTCTGGAATCGACGCTGTCACGTTATGATGGGGACTGTTCCAAATGTGCGAACAATTCTGTTGTGTGCCATGGTGATGTTACGAATAACTGGTGGAATCGCCCCATGTTTCTGTCATCTAACAGGATCCATAACCTAAACATGAATGAAAATGACAAGGTTTTACTATTAGAAATACTGGAAATGAAGTTAAGTGTTGCTTCTGTAGAACAAATGAAACTATACACTGATACTCAGAAATGTGAAGCAGTTAACCGTGCTCTAAGTGTTTTACTCCCAAAGAATGTCAATTTCTCTGCCACAATGGACGGACGGGGTTCTTCAGCAATTCTCAGGGTCAATAATGATCCAGGAACTTCTGCTATTAAGAAATGTGAATATTCTGGAATTGAACTTTCATCTCGTACAATGCGTGCCCTGAGCGCAGCAGACAGGGATTCGGACTACCACAGAAACTATTCGAAGAGATCGGAAGTTGTTAAACATAAGGTTGTGGTGAACAGTAAGAGAATTCAGGCTCATTCTGAGTATAAGCAAAGTACCAAAGTTAAATCAGACTACAGAAAAAGACAGCTTGATCATATTCCATCTAACCATTGCTCATGGAACTGATCAGAAGTGACTTTAGCAACAGCTTATAGTGTTATTTGCTTTCCTATTATTCTGTTCTGTTATGTTTGATGAGAGTTTGGAGATACTGATGAATTTAGTAAAAGAATTTGGTACTCAATTTGGCACCAAATTCTTTTTCTAAATTCTTTCTGAACAATCACCAAATTCTTTTACCAAATTCTTTTCTGAAATTTTTTGTGAATGAATGGATATAAGTCGGTTTACGTGCTTGCCTGTTTCTCCTTTTGTCTTCGGCTGGACGTTAGATTTAAAATGTTCGCATTAGATAAGTAATAAAAATTAATCGAAACCTTTGGTATTGTTGTTACTTAGAATCCAGATTTAATTATGTTTCCAAAATGTATCCAACCATGTACAGTAATTAGACCCAAAATTCTGAGCTGGAAGTACCACAACCAAAAGTGCAGACCCAGATCAGCCTGCTTCTTTACGAGCAATCTGATCAGGATCTGCCATTTTACTAAGCCATTTTATAGCTTTAAGAAAGACCAGCTTCCAACCACTTTTAGGACAATTACTGTAACTGGTCAAGATACAGATCCCAGGTTATGGGTCCTAGGTTCAGATATGGATTCCACACCATAAGGTGGCTTCCTCTTCCCAGACAAGACAGTGGCACTATATGCCACACAAATTCCAAGACGACGACTTGTGTACCCTAAAGGCTGATCTGGATCTACACTGTTTGCAAAGGTTTACACACGAGTGTACAGATAACTGTATACCTTTTTATAACTTAAGGTGCAATAAACACAGCGGATATTCCCCATGACTCTGACATTTGCCACGGTTGACACACTTGATTCGCTCACAGTTGAGTTCATGGGGCTCGGCCGACAAATGGTCTGACCGTATACAAAAGACATTGTGACAGAGGTGGCTTATATCTCTGTCACCAATATCCAAATGCCTTGTGAAAACCATGAAATACAATCTGTGAACTGTGGTACATCTCCACTGTCCAGTTACTGGGCACTTGTATTTCACAGCGCCATAAAAAATTTTCTGCACTTTCCGCGCCAGTAGCAAGCATTCTCCATTCTCCGCCCGAGCGCTATGTTCCACAAACAGATTCTGGTATTTTTCATAAAAACCCTCCATACTGACTTCTCAGAATGAGGCTACCAACACAGACAAGTGAAGGAATACCTTATGGCCTCTAAATCCAGACTGCATTCAAGTTCCATTAGGGAACCCATGTCAATATTGGCCAATTTTAACGGTTCTCACTTAAAAGTCCAATTTATTCAAAAAATTAAAATAAAAAACTCACTGCCTGTAGAACGCCTTTAAATGTAGGAGAAATTCTGTCTCTGTGCCGAATCCTAGGGCTGTATCAGCGAAAATGACCTCGCAAACTGAAAGTATAAACAATTACCCCACCCTATATCAGGCACGAGACCACAATTAGTTTTACTATATAGTTTAATTATCCATCCTTCCATGAAACTTCTTTCACAACACTTCAGGCACTTTTAACTCTCTTTTCCTCAAGTCTCTGAGGCATGACAAACACTTTTCAAACAGTTTAAACAGGAATAAACCAGCTTGTCTTTCTGCTGTTTTTACCGTAAACATTGACCCGTCAACTTATGAGACAAACTGCCACTGTAGGGGCACCTATGAAGGGTGTGATTCGGTTCCTCTAGTTACCTCCAGTGCTGGGGATTCTGAACTAATTATACATTTTCAAGAAGCATATCCAAGGCTCTTTTCAGTTTGCTATAGCAAGCAGGATATTCAGTCAAACTGGCCTTCTTAGAAACCAATGAACCAGGGAACTATTTGTGCGAAAGTATATCCTGAAAGTGTTCAACCAATCAAGGGAAATAATTGTGGACTGATTCCTGCTACTCCTGTCTTTCAAATGAGACTACATTTAACTGTGGTCCCCTTTAAGCTGTGTTGCTAAGATAAGCCTGTAAATCTGAAAGTGCTCACTCAACATTTAAACTCATTCATTTGTAACTCCAAACAAGTGCAGCTGTTTAGATTTATTATTTTGTTGACCACTATTAAGAACAAGAATTCCGCAAACTGCTCTATATCGCCTTTCTGCTCAGTGTCACAAAACAGAGCTAAACCCGAAAACGCAACAACTTTTACATCACCATTGCTGGAGAAGCAACAGCTATGTCTCACTTTCTGCTAGTCGCATGCATTTACGCAATAATCTTGATTGTGTTCTTGTGGGATTTTTTTGCAATTACACCCAGTGGTTCTGGAGCAGAAGTTGATTTTGTTGTTTTTTGCTTTTTTTAGAAATGGTGGCCATCTTGGATTTTCAACCTGACCCAATTTTACAATTCTGAAACCCTGGAGTCAGGTCATGCTCCATGTGAAATTTTAGAACCATGGGACCAGTAGTTTTACATAATAAGAAGTTTGAAATTTTGTTTTTTGGTGTTGACGGACGACGCACGACGGACACATTGGTATGACAATAGCTAACTATGGCCCTTCGGGCCAGGTGAGCTAAAAACATGTTAATTTATTTTTCATACTGATCATGTGTATAAAGTTTTCTGTTCTATCTCTTACGATTCTTGACTTACAGATGGGAAGCAGACAGACAGATGGACAGACAGATGGACAGGCCCAAACCAATATGCCCCCACAGTTGTGGGGCATAATAATGAAGCTATGATACAATGCATATATACAAGAGGGAATCAATGTACACAGTTGCTAGTATATCAATGGATAAAACATACACATGTAGTTAAGTCATAAAATATTTAAGGTGAATGGGTTTACTCTCAGGGGCAGCAACTCTGCCATTTTTATTTATGCCTTCTTTCTAAATATTGGTCAACTCTAAGTGAGCAAATTAAATTCTTTCCAAGAAGGCTCCATTTTTAAGAAAAAAATTTCATCTCAGGGAGCAAACAGGAAGTCACTCAAGTTGTTCCCCTTTGTAAAAACAAGGGCTTCGCAAGCGGCGCATAATACGCCCGTTTAAATGTCATAAAGGAGTTACAGAATGAACAAGACTGTTTACAAAAGGATAGACAGACAGACAAACAGAGGCAACCACTCTATAATAAATGAATTCAACATTATATGTAAATATTCAACATTAGTATATCAAGTCAAGGGAGATAACCTAAATATACTAGATATACCATACTTGGTTGTATTACATTCCCTTGGTATAACTACAATATTTTAAACAGTTGAAGTGTTACAGAGTAAACAGGATATTTATGCAAGGGCAGGTAATTCAGTAAGTAAGCCAAAGTTGTGGTTCTTGCTCATGATACCTTACCTCATTATTATACACATTCCTACAAAGTTTCATTCTAATATTTCAAAAGTTTAAGGAGATATGGAGTGAATAAGAAACGCCTAAAATATACTAATCAAAGGGAGGTTACTCCAAAATTAAGAAAGGGGGAGCAACCATTCTTATATGTGACACACTGTATTGTGATCATGCACATTGTTATAAAGTTTCATCATGATATTCCAAACGGTTACCAATTTAAGGTATGCACAAGGTTAGTAAACACAAAAATAGTCAACAGGAACTAATGAAAGGGATGTAACTCTAAAATGAAGAAAGGGAGAGCAGCCATTTTTTGTACGCAAAACATCGTTGGGTCTTCATACACATTGCTATGAAGTTTCATTAAGATATCCAAAACGGTTATCTAGTTATGGCGTGCACAAGATTTGTAGGTAAACAATTAATCAAAGGGGCATAACTTGGAAACTAAGGAAGGGGGAGCAACCACGTCTGTACGCGACACGTTCCCCCAACCTAATACATATTCCTACCAAATATCATGAATACATCCCAAACGGTTAATGAGTTATGGCGCGCACAAGAATGTTTACGGACGGACGGACGGAGGGACAGCGCCATGACATAACATGTCCGTTTTTTCAAAACGGGCGTATAATAAACAAAAACATGAGCGAAGCAAACAGAAAGTCACTAATGTTGTTTCCCTTTAGTGGAAAATCATGAGGGAAGCAAACAGGAAGTCACTTAAATTGTTCCCTTTGTAAAAATAAATGAAAAAATAAAAATGTACCCATAGAAGTTGTAAAACAACTCTAACAGCACTATAAGCGGAGCAACATACGCCCATTTCTGAGTGAGTTTCAGTCCCTGTCAGTACCTTGGACAAATCTCTAGCCCAGACAATCAGCCACAGGCAGGTACATATATGTGCACAATAACAGTCTGTAAATTTTTATCACGGGGATGTTACTTCAAAATTAAGAAAGGTGAAGCAACCATTCCCATACTCGACACACAGTATTAAGCTCTTGCACATTGCTATACATCAAGATATCCAAACCACTTACCTAGAAATGAAAATGAATTAAATAGTCTAAGAGATAATGATAGGGACTTAGCGCTGTAAGTAATAGGGAGCAAGTCCGAGCAACCATTCTCATATGACATACACCATTTAACCTCAGCTACACTGCTATATAGAGTTTCATCAAGATATTCCAAACAATAGGGTTCTCACAAAAAAGCCTTAGAAATACTTATCAAAGGGATGTAACCCCAAACATAAGGGAAGCAATTATTTTTGTGGAAGACATACTGTCTCAACCTAATACACATTGCTATAAAAGTTTGTCAAGATATTCCATACAGTTACCTAGTTATGGCTTGCAGTAGAACAGCCTTAGTTAATCCATAACTCCAAAACTAGGGAAGGGGGAGATATTGCTTTTATAAAAGGCACATTGCCTCAACATAATACACATTGCTGTAAATTTTCATCAAGATATTCCACACAGTTGCCTATTTATGGCTTGCCCAAGAACAGCCTTAGAAATATTAATCAAAGTAAGGTAACTCCAAAATTGAATAAGGGGATGCAATCATTCTTATATGTGACGTACTATGTTAATGTAATATAAATTGCTATTAAGTTTCATCATGATACTCCAAAGGTACCTAGTTATGGTAATATGGGTACCTAGTCATGAGGTGTACAAATATACATGTGTAAGCTAAATAAATAATCAAAGAGACAACTCCAAAACTAAGTAAAGGGGAGCAACCATTCTTGTATGAGACACTGTCTAAACCTCAATATACGCCCGTTTCTGGTTGTTTGCGCCGTTTCATCCTTGTCTACATTGCTATTAAGTTTATCAAGATATTCCAAACATTAGGGTTCTCAAAAGAAAAGCCTTAAACAGTAATCAAAGGGATGTAACTCTACAAAGAATATAAGGAAGGTGAAGCAATTTTTCTTAATGAGACATACTGCCTCGACCTAATACACATCGCTATAAAGTTTCGTCAAGATATTCCATACCGTTACCTAGTAATGACTTGCCGAAGAATAGTCATTGAAATTATCAATTAATCAAACGGATGTAACTCCATAAATAAGGAAGGGGGAGCAATAATTCTTATATAAGATACACAGCCTCGACCTAATACACATTGCTATAGATTTTAATCAAGATATTATATTGTATATGGTTGCCTCCTTTCAGCTTGCACATGAATCAAAGTCAAAGTCAAAGTCAAAATTTATTCATTTGATACAGGCCACCGGCTCTTCACAAAACAGTACATTAAACAATTTTACTACGAGTGACAATCATTACAACGACAATCTAAGATGGTATCCACCATCTTACACATAGTCAAAGTGCGTTAAAATCGGTACACGCAATAGTTCAGAAATTATCAAAATGAATTCCAGTAAAGTATACACAACATCAAATTAATTGATATACATCTGTTGCAATACATATTCAGTTTATATTATAGCTTATTCATAACTTTATTCATTTATTTTTGTTTTACGCATACTAAAAGCATTAAACAGAAATTTAGACAAATTTCTTATTCTGTTTTCATCTTCTGTTTTCATAAATTTATAAAATGAATTCAAAGATACATTTGAGAATGTCTCATAAGGAAACAATTTGTATCTCAAAGGCTCGTACTCAGGACAAATCATCACAAAATGATACTCGTCTTCAATAACATACACATTTCTTTTTAAACACATTGGACAATTTCTAAAGTTTTTATCTATACCCAGATGTCTACCCTTTTCGATCATCAGTTCATGGGCAGAACATCTAAAATTTGCCAGTACTCGCCTGTATTTATAGCTCATATCAATAGATAAATATTTTTCAACATTGAGTAGTGTTTTAAAATTATTGTAATGTTCTGCTTTTGACATTTCAGCAACCTTACTATGCCAGTTTTGCAACAGACAATCTTTTACTCTTTGTGTAAATAAATGCATGAAAATTTCAGGGCTTCCAACAGTTTCAGAGATCCAGACATAACCAAATCCATATGTGAAAAGCATGGATTTAATATGCGTCGCCCAAGTAACCCTTCCAATTGAATCTAAAGATTTCAACATTTCATAACACTGTTTAGGGTATCTGTGTCGTTCCATGTGCAACAAGCGAATCCAGTACTTTAGACAACGAGTCATATAAGTAATAGCAATGGGTACTCTACCACATTCCCCTAAAGCCAAAGCATCTGCTACATTGGAAGAAAGACCACAAAACTGCTTACAAAACTTACTATGAACTTTTTCTATTTTATTACAGTAATTATACCCCCATAATTCTGATCCATAACAAAGTATGGGCTTAACTATAGTGTCAAATAACTTGAAAATATCTTGTGGGCTAAAACGCCCGAAATTATTTTGATATTTAAAAATTCTTGCTACGGCTTTAACAGCCTGCATTGCCTGCATTTCTTGTGTTTTAGTCCATATAAGTTTAGGAGTGAAATATACTCCTAGATATTTATAGAACGAGACTACGTCAACTTGAACTCCATTGAAGAACCATTTTTCTACAGCTCGCAGTGGACCACCGTTCCTAAACACAATAATTTTAGTTTTCTCGAGGTTTATTTCCATCCCTACCATTTTACAAAATTGTGCTATCAAATCTATCAATTTCTGTAAATGTGCTACTGTATCTGAAAAGCTTGCAACATCATCTGCAAACATTAGAGAAAGAACATCGGGTATTTCATTAGTTACAAAAATTCCATGATTACACCTAGACTCTAAAAATGAAACTGAATCGTTGATAAACAATGAAAATATCTTAGGACTGCCAATACAACCTTGTCTCGTTCCAACACAACAGTCAAAGTACTCAGTTAACCCGCCTTTTGTCTTAACACAAGATTTTAATTTACTGTACAAAAACTTCCAAAAGTTTAAAAAATTACCACTAATGCCTTTTCTTTCAAGCGCATCCCATAAAAAATCATGATTGACACTATCAAAAGCTTTTTTATAATCTATAAATATACAATAGAACCGTCCCCCTTTTTTACTAATATGCTTTTGAACTAGGGACTGTAATGTAAAAATATTATCTATTGTTGAATATTTGCTCCTAAAACCAGCTTGACTTTCATGTATAACATTAAATTTTTCTGTCCATTCATTTAATCTATTTATAAGTATATTTGTAAAAATTTTACACATAGAATTGATCAGAGACACACCTCTAAAATTGTTCGGATCTGTTGTTGAACCTTTCTTGAGTATCGGGCAAACTATACTTAGCCCCCATGATTCCGGAATAATACCACTTGTAAAAATAGTATTAAAGAGCGTTGTCAGAAAGGGAAAAACATATTCTATGGTGCATTTAAATAGCTCAATACACAGCCCATCTGGACCAGGAGTTTTGTTTGAGTTTACATTCAATATGCTTCTTCTGACTTCAGAATCAGTAATGATTTTATTTAAGTCGGAATCATCCACGTCTTGTCGTATTTGCTGTAATGAATCATTGTCCCCTACAGCATGATCAGGAGTAGGAGGATTTAATAACTGGAGAAAGTGATTTTGCCAATCACACGGTTTTATTTTACTGGTAGTGTCATTGACTTTTGAGTTTCCTTTTAACGTTTTCCAAAATTCCTTTGGTGACTTTCTAGAATCAACTAATTTCTGTCTTTTTTGCCGCTGCATATTTACCTTTTTAAATTTACAGACATACGTATAATGTTTCTTCTTGTGTAAGTAATTATCTAAAGCATGTGATGAATTGGTTTGCCTAAAATGTCGTAAAGAATTATTTTTTAAATATTTAGCTTTTGAGCATTCTTTATCCCACCATGATGCGTTTTGCTTACTTTTAACTTTAAACCTCATTACGCGTTTCATAGAAGAAGCTGCGGTTTGATACAGACCAATAAATTCTGGCAATAACGCAGATGCAGAAACTTCAGTGTCACGAAACTTATCTTGAAAACTATAATATAAATCCCTAAATTTATGTAAAAAAGACTCTTTTAAACTGGGATTCCATTTATATTGGATCCATTCATTTAAACTATTATTCTCCTCAGGTGCATCACGGTGTTCTGTTTCTATTTCAATGTTAAATGTACAACACACTGGCAAATGATCTGATAAATCTAATTCAGCAACTTTAAAATGACACACTTTGCTAAAAAGAGGTGTAGAAGCTATTATGTAATCTACAACCGACGTGCCGTTATTAGAAAAGCATGTAAAGTTACCCTCTGTATCATCAAACAACCTTCCATTCATGATATGGATGTCAAATGTGCAACAAAGCTCTACTAAGGAGGAACCAAATGCATTATAAGTATGAATATCTTTGGACTGTCTAGGTAAACAAAATGAATCTGTGGGATACATATTGTTCTCCCCAAAAATATATTCAACACCGTCTTCTGGAATATAGTCAAAAAAGTCTTTAGTTCTTGCATTGAAATCACCAGCAAGAACCAAATCTGCGTTTTCATACTCTGCAGTAACACTAAGTATTTTTTCAGCTAACATATCAATACCATTTCCATCAGAATTAATATAATAAGATGAATATCGAGGAGCGACATATATAAAGAAAAATATAATATCACTCTGATTCACAAACATTGAGCCATCAAGTAAAAATACCACACACTGGTAGCCTTAGCCTTAGAAAATATTCCAAGGGAGGTTACTCCACAAATAAGTAAGGGGATGCCATTGTTCTTATATGGGGCATATCATGTAAACCTAATATTCATTACTATTAAGTTTCATCACAATAGTCCTAAGGGTTAGTTAGATATGAGGTATACAAATATAGTCTAACAAAATAATCAAAGGGAGGTAATTCAAATAGTAAGTAAAGGGGAGTAACCATTCTTGTATGAGACATTTTGTCATAACCTCATATACATTGTTATAAAGTTTCATCATGATATTCCAAAGAGTAACCAAGTTATGGAATGCTACAGAATTGCCATACAAACTCCACAGACGAGTTTTTTCAAAGGGCTGTAACACCGCTCAAAATCATGGAGCAAAATGTCCATATAATATACGCTACTCCACATCGTAGTCTTACTATTTACAAAGTTTCAGCTTAATTGGATGCAAACTATAGGAGAAGTTATCCGGAAAGGATCACCCCGAAAATTCTAAATATCTAAATAAAGGGCTGTAACTCCATTAAAAATCATTGGAGCGTAACCTCGAAACAATTTGCGCTGGTCCACCTCATAGTCTTACTATATACCAAGTTTCAGCTTGATCGGATGTAAACTGTAGGAGGATTTATCCGGAAATGAAAAAGTTTACGACGGACAGACGCCAGCGCCATAACATAATACGTCCCGTTTTTCAAACGGGCGTATAACAAAAAGTTAACCCGGACAGAGGAACGGACCCCAGTGATATAATGTAATATGTCCCGTTTTTTTCCAACGAGCATGCATAAAATCAACATGAAATATACAGGTAATGTTTAACACAAGTATAAGAACTAGTGTAATTCTGGTAATCAAAAGCCAGATGTTATAAAGACTAACATGTGCACATGTAATTGTTCTCAAATCAATTGATTTAGTGTGAGATTGCCTTTTTGTGCTGATGTGCCATGAAACTCATAATCATATCACTCACTCACATAAATGAATTAAGGTGAATGGGTACACTCTCAGGGGAAGCGACTCTGCCATTTTCATTTCGTCTCCTTTCAAATAACTTTCCTGCTTTCCTGAATATACTTTCGCACAAATAGTTCCCTGGTTCATTGGTTTCTAAGAAGGCCAGTTTGACTGAATATCCTGCTTGCTATAGCAAACTGAAAAGATAGTAGGGTGACTTTGGCCAGAAAAGATGCATATTTCATAGGGTAGGTGGTCATAAAAATACTACAAGCAATGTTATATACCAAAATGATTGTCATATCCCAAAGTTTGTAAAACAGCCGGGATCCATTGCGTGACGTTGGTGCGAACTGAGAAATCCAAGATGGCGTCACAAGATGGCCGCCGTTCCTTGAAAAGGGGGTCGATGTAGAATATTGGTGCTCATCATCTGTTAAATGTTGTTATGAATTTAAAACAGCTGCAGTTTATCTTTAATTGTGCATACCATTTTAAACATGTAAGAAAACAAAAGATAAACCTCAAATGTCAAGGTCAAATTCAAGGTCAAAGGTCAGATTCGTTAAAAAAATCACTGTTTGACCAGATATTTGTTTAATAACTTCCAAAATATTTATAGCAATGCTATTTCACCTTCAGAATAACATTTTACGGGCAACTGACATCTGTTTAATGCATTTGGTTTAGATACTATACCATTTTAAGTAAGTGAATATGGGAGATATCAACAAGGGGTACTTCACGAAAAAATCGGCTATTTTAATAGGGGAAATGCAGTACAGAAACATACAGTTTAATAGAAAGTAAGTTGTGTATATCAAAAACAGGCTTATTGTTGTAGCACAATATATTATTTAAACAAGTTTCTTTTCTGAGCAGGTATTTTCTATCATTTGTGTAGAAGGAGCAAATTCCCAGGGGGGCGTGTTTATGGTGACACCGATCAAGTTTCTGTTGAGGAAAATTTGTAAGGCAAAATGTAAACGATGGCTGATTTACATGACAAACATTCACATTCTCAATTATGAAATGGTAAACAGTAGCCTATTACTGTTTCCAGCTAAGGCAATGTTAAACTGTTTGTTGCCCACTGTGTCAAAATAAATATGTCGATAATGGTGCCCGGCATAGGCACTCGACAGAAAATTTGATTTTTTTTTCATGTATTATCAAATGTCAAGCTATTTTCTACCTCTGTAAAATTTCAATTCGATCGGTTGCAAAATAAGAAAGTTACAATTTACCCCACTGCATATTCTGACATGGTAGACATCTAGCCTCACGGGTTGTTGCCCATGCACATTTCAAGAATGACTTACGCAAATGTGATAAATATCATTTTCTCATTGGCTGGCCCATTTATTTGTAAATTCATTTTCAGTTTATCAACTACTCCTTGCCTGATATCAAATCTAAATGTCTAACAGCCTTAAACACTGCACTATCAAAGGCCTATATATAGGCCTTTGATAGTGCAGTGTTTAAGGCTGTTAGTAATTACACTAGTCGGGCATAATGTTATTCTTTCCAATCTGATAGGACGTTGGTGATGTATTAACAATATTTTCACCAAATAACGACATAAAAAGAATTATAATATAAGCAATGAACTCAATTTTTCAGATGTATATCGAGGTATTACAATATTTAGACCATTTAATTTCGATAAACATCAGAAAAATATAACTCATTACTTATTCCTGCCTATGTTTATAAATGACTAAATGACATATAGGAGGGAGTGGTGTGTGTGTGTTGGGGGGGGGGGAACCATTTCTTATTCCTGCCTATGTTTATAAATGACTAAATGACATATAGGAGGGAGTGGTGTGTGTGTGTTGGGGGGGGGGGGGGGAGGGGGAATAACCATATTTTTTTGAAAAGGAGATCTCTCATAGCTACCATTAGGAGTAGAATAATAAACAAAAAAATAATATAGTGAATTAATTGAAATTGATAACACTGCAACATTAACACTAAAACAAGTATTAAACACGAATGACCACAACCACAGCGTTTCAAAGGAGCATTTTGATAGTAAAATACCGCGGCATTTTGGGATTAAATAGTGTCTGTTCGTTAAAAGTATCATGTAAGAACAACATATAATAACAACATATAATACAATTACAATGGCAGGTTTTTGAAAACAAAGTAAAATGCTTAAAATACCAGTCACCTCCTGAAAATAAAGAGCAACATTTGAATGCAGAGAGACCCCATGACCAGCCATAAAACTACACATGCCAGTAGTCCCTCATGCTTCCAGAGCTTGTCTGAACATCAGACCGGCACTAAAACAAGAACAGATAATTCCTAAGGATGATCCCTTGGGCTGCACCATGGCCTATGAGAGCTGAATCTGCTTAGACTAAAATCAATAGGGTCATAATTTCAGCTTATGCTCGGCCATTTGGTGTAATTAGACATATGCCCACCACCGTGATGATGCCACCCTGTTGTCTTTACTATAATTATACTGAAGGCGATTGAATTGCTGCCCTCTTTATGATGCAGATTGCTTAGGAAGACTTAATTGGGCTGCCAGTTAAACAATGTAACAACCATTGTTATGAGGCAGCTTAATGATCGTCAGGGTTCAGACCTGCGACAGCAGATTCTTCGTCTCTGACGCCTAAAGAAGACAAGACTACGTCTGTTTTAGTTCTTTCTGTTTACCAAGCAAGTTTGCCATGGTTCTTTCTCCAGGCACTTAGGTTCTTCTTCAACATTTAAATACAGAGTCTGACCTATAGGCTATACATGCCTGGCATAAGGATTGCAAAACAGACATAAAACCCCAAAAGATTTTGAGAGTTTGTTGACTGTATGCTGGTTTCAGGGCGTCTGTGTCTAATCTGCAATGCCCCCTCCTGTCCTTTATATAGCATGTAAGATATAGCTTGTATGGAAAGTAAATACCACAACAATGGCCTTTTCAATAAGGCCCCATAATGCCTTGACAGCGAAAGTGGATTAGGATAGCTGAGGAAACCCCCGTCTTTGTTTGTTTCTCTGTTTGTTTTCCTTAGTACTGTACATAACTCCAGTGCATGTCTCCATTGCAGAAGCCCTTTCTTGCACAACGAGTCTTCTGGGTATAGGCCGCTTAGCATCTTCCTCAAATCAGATCAATTCAGTTTGGTCTAAAATCCAGTTACAGGATTAAAATCAAGTATATTAAAATACAATGCAACACAAAACATCCAGATATATGCAAGTGATGTATTTTCTGACCATGATAGTGTATGGCGTACTTTTTTTATGTTAATGTATATGTGAAGGTGAAACACCTTCAGAGGAACCAACACAGCCAACCCATCCCTGCTCCCTCTCCAACCCAGGGCCAGCTCCCAAAGGAATTTCCCCATTCATTGGAGCAAAGGCTATCCTTCCAAAGCAGACCCAAAAGGAAGGGACATGCCTCCTGGGGAAGCATGCAAGAAGGAAGTCATAAGAGCTGCCCGCCTGTGTAAAAGTGGCAAAAATATGACTCCGACATCCCAACTGTGCAACAGCTTGACAACCATCCCTTATCACCCTCTCGTTGTCCCGATATGGCTGAAATACTGTTCAAAGGACATGTAACTGCATCAGTCATTCATCCATCCTTCGCTCCAGAGCATACCCTCCCATCAAATGCTCACACTGCAAAAGCAAACAAACAGGCTTAGTCACAAGAGCAGCCTCCCATTCAGGAAAAGCAACTCCTCCATCCCCATCTTTGCGTTCTTTGTAACCAAGGGCAAACTCCCAAAGAAAAGAACCTCTTCCTATTTGAGCAAAGCTCTCCCACCGAAGCAGATCCCCCAGGAAGAGCATGCCACCTGAGGAAAAAAAAAATCATAAAAGTTGCCTCTCATTTGAGAACAGGTAAAAGAACTTACACACACAGGTTGTCTTATTTGAGTTGAGCTGACTTGTGAACCAATCAGTGCATGAGCGGCATGGATGTTGCACGAGCTGCACGGGTCTCTCACTGAGGATTTAGCCATTATCATCAGAGCAAGTGGTGAAATGGAAAAGACAATTAAGTAAGCTGAAATGGTCTGCTGACCCAGATATGTGCATCTTGGCTCAGGCTGAACTAGCCTACAACAAGGTGGTGCCAATGGTTTCACCTCACCCCAGTCAAAGGTCTTCATGGACCGTTAGAGTGTGTTCGCATAAAGTGGCGAAAAAATATGAAAGTACACTCAGACATCCCAACTGTGCAGCAGCTTGACAACCTTTATCACCCTTTCAAATACATTTGACCTTGAAAATGGCCTTGACATTGTTCAATAGCATCATAACTGTGGACAGGGTTTGCTTGTACAGCACATCTCTTGAACTTTTTCAATAAATGCACACCACTTTCTTCAAAGTATATGACAATTTTAAAGTAGGGGACATGTAGGAGGTTGTCTCTTGACCTTTGATATGACCTTGATTTAATGACAAATGATGTACATAATATAACAGCTGTGCTCACAGTGCTGTATACCTTATCATAAGATTCATGCCATATTTTAAACTCTATTAAAATACGTTACATTAATATGGATCATGAGACTAGTTTCATATCTTTATCTTCAAAACGTGTATAGTGTCATATGTGAACAATAAAGGCGTAGCCCAGCTTATTTATAGGCTTAAGCTGATCAATGCCTATTTTATCTGCTGCATGTGGGTAAATTATTCTTGTTGTTATCCAAAGTACCAGTAACACAAATAGCCTTAGAAAGCTGTTTAGAGACTTTCCAAGTCTTAGATCTCAGAAGGCACATTTTCCCGTATTTTGGCTTATATGTTTATATTATGTCATGACCTTTAATATCACCTTGACCTTGTTGCATATAATACCTTGATAGTATGTTTGCTTTGTGAAAAAGGATGGTCAAATGATTTACCTGCATATACATTGAATAGGTGATATCAAAATAAGAAATATCTGTAGGATTTTGTTTCAATTTTAATCAATATTTGACATGCTTGATGAATGTCAAGGTCAATATCCCCACAGTTATGGCGCAAAATGCATTCATAAGTCAATAAACTTTAACTATTAATACTGAAGTTAATCAACATATATATAAATTTGCTCTCTTCAGCAAGACTTTTACAATAATTGTGAAAATAGGCGGTAAAATGAAGATTTTTCCCCAAACAAATACATTTGACCTTGAAAATGACCTTGACCTTGTTCAACAGCAATCCACAATATACTTTCTTCAAATGTTGGTTTATGTTACATACATATTAAGTCATTTCCTTATCTGTGTTTTCCATCTGTTAAATTTTACAGCAAGATACAAATATCTAGTGCCCTATTCTAAACAGGGCGGCCATCTTGGACGCCATCTTGGATTTCTCAGCCCGCACCAACATCTGCCACCGGATCCCGGCGATTTCATAAACTACAAGGTGTGACAAACATTTTGGTATATAGCATTGCTTGTAGTATTTTTATGACTACCCCACCTTCATTTCACCTCTGAAAGTCACCCTACTAAGAGCCTTGGATATGCTTCTTGAAAATGTATAATTAGTTCAGAATCCCCAGCACTGGAGGTAACTAGAGGAACCGAATCACACCCTTTATAGGTGCCCCTACAGCGGCAGTTTGTCTCATAAGTTGACGGGTCAATGTTTACCGTAAAAACAGCAGAAAGACAAGCTGGTTTATTCCTGTTTAAACTGTTTGAAAAGTGTTTGTCATGTCTCAGAGACTTGAGGAAAAGAGAGTTAAAAGTGCCTGAAGTGTTGTGAAAAAAGTTTCATGGAAGGATGGATAATTAAACTATATAGTAAAACTAATTGTGGTCTCGTGCCAAACGTGGTAATTTACAATGACAAAACTATGACAGGAAGCTTGCGGCAATACCGCATGGCGACAGTTTTCGGGCTAATAGAGCAATGGGGCCTTTAATGGTCTTCGACCGAGATAATACTGATGTCGACTGTCTCGGTCGATAGCCTTTTACATGTGTAGTAACTGACTGGCTTAGGTACCCCGGAAGCTGACAATGGATTCAGAGCTGACCTGCTGATCTAGCGGTCCTAGGTTTGATTCCCACAGGCGGCGGAAATCATTTCAGTCGTAAACAGGGTTTCATTGCACACATACTTTCATTGTCACATATCACCGTCCTGATATGACTGAAATACCGTTGAAAAGGACATAAAATCGCAAGTCATCAATCCATCCATATTGATTGGCTCGGCCGACAGCACAGGCCGAGACAATGTTTTTATTCCCGTGTACTCTGACTTACAGGCGAATCGTTTATTCATAGTGCATAGTGACAGAAAAAGACTGACTACCCAGTAGGCACACAACGTTGTTTCAACACTGAATCAACTTCGATTCAACGCCATGACGTTGAAATAAATGTTGAGTGAGCGTTGCGTGTCTAGTGGTTTGTGAAATAAACCTGATGGGAACGTAATAGCAAATTTAGTTCTTCACTAGGCAAACACTTTTTTCAAACAATTACACTTCCATAAACCTTGTTTGACATCAGAAAAAGGACGTGACGCAATAGCAATAAATTGGCGTTCCTTTCACAAAACGTTTGGAAGTGACGGTGTGTGTGTGTGTGTGGGGGGGGGGGGGTGCGGAGTGAGCTCGGACAGACAGTGAGAGAGAGACCGAAGTAGGTTGTTGAGGAAATGAAGATCATGGTAAAGGGGCGTCAGTGGGCCGAGTGATTTACAGCAGGTGTTTTTAGATCACAGATCACAGACCTGTCACTGGTGTGGGTTCGAACCCAGCTAGAGTCATGTACATGTTTGTATGTGAAAAATCAAAGTTCTGCTTGCGAAGGCCAGATGGTGTTACTCCGGGTACGACAATTTTTCCCTGTCGTAAAAGTAAGGTGAAGTTACTGTGAACTCGGCCTTTCGTACATCGTAAAAATGAATATTCAGTTTTTATTTCAAATAACCAGGGTTGGTCGGGTAATGCGATGGTTCTGTGGATAACTTCCAGTGTCGGGGCGTCCTACTGATTTGTAACATTGTAGGGCAAGGACCTAATGTACTTGCAGTGAGTGCGGGTGGGCATTTATTCTCACGTCTGTCTTTTCTCTTCTTTCTCTCTCTCTCTCTCAGGGAGACGGTCCAATATAGACTGAAATAATCGCTCAAAGGATAGTTCAACCCAAACAAATCAATCAATTTTAATTATCAAACGTTTATATTGTCCATTTGAAATAATTACAGTATCGTACATAAGAAAAAAACACAGACCACCGCCAAAAACAAGAATGTGCTTAAGAATCATAGACAACCGCCAAACACCGGAATGTGCGTTAGACTTCACGCCGGAGAAAAAGCGTCTACCGGCCTGCAACATAAATACACGTATGCTAGATTAATTTCAATTTTATACTCATTCTAATATTGTTTACAATTTTTATGCATGGATTTACCATTGTTTATTGAAAAAGTTATCTCTTTCTTCATTAACAAAAACAGGTGCATGGACAGCAACTCGTGACGTCTAAAAAATAACACCGCGAAAATCAGTTCTAGCCAAAGGTAGTTCCAGCCATCCAGGGCTAGTTTCTATTAAAATTCACCTCTAGGGACCCAAGAACAGGTTCTAGCCAAACAGGGTAAAGAGCCGTCAGGGTTCGAGCCATTGAACTTCTACTGTAAATTGATTTTTCTCATATCGAGCCCATGCTCGTAGCATTTTATTGTATGATAGCACTGAAGGTCGAAAAATCATGATGTTACAAGGTTGGGCTCGATATAATGTTTTTGGTCAAACATACCAAAAAAGCACAAAATCGCAAAATTGTGTTATCCAACGGTACCTTATGCCCCTCGGATAATTTTGAGAAACGCCATAGCGTCAAAATTCGTGTGGTTATAAAAGGTTTTTATTTGATCTTACATAAAGTAACAACAAATCACTGATTTGACGTGTTTGAAATTTAACGATTTTACAGGGCCGATTTTCAGCCTTCGTGAACCTACACCTTTGGGCCTGTCAGTCTGTCCGTCCATCTGTCCGTCTTTATTCCGCGCTAAACACATTTCCAGGATTACGCCCCTATTCCGGCTAAGTTCATTGTACGTCTGTGTAACCTTTTGAATATAATCTCTCACCAGCCCTTGGTGCTATAATCATGTTTTTTTTGCAGGGTGACATTGTCCAGGGTGTAGACGACCTGAGTAACTTTTGAAAACAAAATATGAGTTTTTGACCGAGTTGGTTGATCCAGAAGTAATGTCACAGTGTCCATTGCGCGCTTATTCATCGTTGCATTATTATGAAAATTATACTAAGCTACGCCGCTATTTAGTTCTGATTAACAGAATAAACAGGAGGTTTGAATCTCTGTTCATTCCAATTACGAGGGGCGTTCGAAAGATTTGCAAATGACCTCATGACTCTGTTTTGGTGCTTGCTGAGTACAACTGCTATGCATGTACTGAAAGCACTGCATTTTGTCTTAACAGTGATACCAAACACTATACAAAGACACTTTTTCTTCTTGAGTTACAAAGCATTTTAATAGGTCCCAGTCATACCACTGGGCTAATTTTATATGTATAATCTTTTCAGTATTAGGCAATCAAGTCAGATATCTTTGTAAAGAAAAAAAAATAATCTTTGTCATTTTCTTGTCCATCGTTGCCTACAATATCCATACAAAAGTTAGAAGGGCGGCAACTATTATCGGTTTATTCCTTGCATAGCCATGCGCATTTCTTATGACGTTATTGAAATTTACGTTAACGTCATTTTTGAAAGCTTGTAGACGCTTCATTTTTGATATTTATTTGAATTTATTGACAGATTTTTGTTGACCCATGTAAATGCTCTTGTTGCCAAGCTTTGAATGCTAATACACTTGTTTTCTTTACAAAAACATTAAATTTTTGTAGAAATGGAGAACTTGCTAGTTTATTAAGTACGGATAATCCATATTCCCGGCCCCGTATGGAACCTAGATTAAGAGTAACTTCCGCGATATTTACAGGACAACATTGTTTTAGCATTGTCTTTAACTAACAAAGATTCTAAAAATTCAAAGACTGCTGATATAAAATTACGGCCTACTAAAGTTAAATTTTGCAGTGCCTTTAGGGTGTACCTCTTTCAAAGAAGTTAAAAAATACGCCCTTTTTAAAAAATGCACCGTGTTTGCAGATTTCGCTATGCATATAATGGCTTTGTGTTTTTTTTGCAATCAGAACTTCCGTCAGTATGGTGATTACCGAGAAATTACGTCATTTGCAAATCTTTTCGAACACCCCTCGTATATAGATATTCAAAGTATAACTATGCCACCGACGACATCGAGCCGCATGTTTAATTAACGTTAATTACATGAACATGATTGTGAAAGTCAATCTCAAATCAAAAACAAACTAACGCGCCAGATCAAATGAAAATTTGATAGGATGACGATAAACACTTCAACCGCCCACTGTCGAAACTTTAATAACGTCATCGCACTGTGAAGTTCGCTAGTTAGTGTTTAAGTTTGTTTCTGCCGAGTGAAAAAATGTTGATTTGTGACAACACGTCAGAGCATATTATTTATGCGGTTTAGCCACAAATTAGGAATAACACCAGTAGAGACTCTAGAGCTGTTTAATTAGACATGCTATGACATAACAGTGACTATGAGGCTCATGTAAAGATGCAGTAGGCATTACAGTGATACAGATGGGTCGCCTGAGGATCGTATGAAAACCGGAATGCCTTAATGTGGAATGTCAGAAAATAAAGTTACTCTAATATGAAGATCATTGCTCTGCAATCTGAATATTGTGTAGATTCTTACACATGAGCTGCGGGGTGGCTCAAATAAGATTAAAAGATGATGTAAACATGGGCAAATAGACATTATTGCTGTTCTGAAACAACGAAGATGATTCTTTGGACATGACACAATATCAAAACTTCGTCAGCAACGTCAACAACGTCATTGGCGTGCGGCGAGTGTCTTTAACATGCCTTCTGTCTATTTCGATACCTTGATTACTGTGCACCTTATTTTTATGACATTTCCAGACCATATTTTTTTTCTTCTCATTTTACACAATTCTATGCTGGAGTGACATTACTTCTGGATCAACCGTCGTATATACCTTGCCAAAAGTTTAGTATATTTCAGTTCATAGTTCGTTTGTTACAAATACTGCTGAAGATTTGAAAATCATCAAACGAGGATTATAATTTATAGATTATGAAAGATGGAATACCTAGGGATATGTATGTTGATTTTTCCAAAATTTATCAGATTGAAGAATTTTTTCGGGTTGTCTTTTTTGTGTAAAATAATGTTTATTTTATTAAGTCGGCATATAAAGTGTCGTGCTGGGAAAATATTTGTCTCACATCAGACAGGAATCCACGGAACAAGTAAATTACACATAAAAATTTTAAGTGTCAGTATTAAAGACCAACCTTTTACGGTAGGGACAAAATAATAATAATTCATAGTTAAAGTGCTTTGTTAATGGTTATAAGGGCCAAGTACTGACAAGAGTTTCTCTTTATGTCTGGTTTAGATATGACTGGACGACCAGGAAAATAGCAAATTATTACTTAACATGTCATCTACAAATGAGTTTATATTACACGTGAAAAAATGATGTTTTGGAAAACGTTTAAGGTACTGAAACTGTATTTTAAATCGAGTGGTCTTACCTTTTATTGTTGTGTATCCAGACACCTGCAGATTTTCAAATATCCAGTGTCTATGTGTTTTTATTGTACATAACTCCTTCGCATAGGATCAATAACTTGACATCTGCTAATCATCAGAAGTCCCATTTATCAGTTATTTCTGCTGCTTTTTCCACAAATAATTATGCTAAAGTTTTGACGAAGAGTAAATTTACTTCAGATTTGTGGCCTCTTGTTTATATTGCCAAGAGAAATTATAGCCCATAAATTCGATAGCAGCTACATTTTCAACAAAAAGTCTTGAAACTTGTGTTCATGCACTATGCTGGTATGTTATTGCTCACATAAAGCACAGAATTGACGATTCTTGTGCAGTTACCGGGAACCGATACCATCAAATTCCACATTCCCGCACATGCTATTAAATGGGAAGTAGTAACAACACTTGTTTAAGTCAGTAAGGAGCCGATAGCAATATTAACAGTTGTTTTCATAGTAAGTTATCACAAGCTAGCCCTAAAACAAACAGAAGCTTACCCGTTCAAAGCCTTAGTAGCCTTTCGGAACTTGAATATTATGGCGACTTTGTGTATAAATTCAAAACAGTTTGGTAACCGGAGGACCATTGGTTCTGTAGCTCACCAGAGTCCATTCATCCGCAGTACTCAAGAGTAAGTAGCTCTGATGTAAATTGTACAATATGGCCTAATTTCAAATTCGTCTGAGTTGTTATGCTTGTCCTAGTTAATATCGGCAAGTTTGTTTATATTACAATAAAAAAATAAAGTCGCTATGCCTGGGATAAGGTCAAATATGAACTATCTAAACACTCATGGGCAAGTAACTCCAAGGCGGAATATACAATATAGCCACATTGTAAGTCTATCGGAAAATATTTTGGTCTTTAAGGGCAAGGGACTCCATATAAATATTCCTATCTAACCCAAATTCAAACTCATCAGAGATTTCATGCTAGTCTGGATAATCTTTTCCCATTATAAGTCTGTGGAAACTTTAAATTGCCTTGGCAACCAAGCACATGGGCAACAAAAATAAAAAAAATAAAAAATTATCTGGAGACTAATTGTCACTAATATGTATGCAGAGATTCATTTTCATTTCTCTCATGGCTGCCGAGAAAAAGATTTTTAAAAATTTTTTTTTCAGAAGATTTAGCCTTATGGTTACAATGGCAACCAATTAAATTCACTGATTTGACAAAATTCACATGGATGATAGAAGATTTTTTTTCATTTTTTTTTGAAAATCTCTCCATTATGTTGCCATGGCAACCAATCAAATTCAGTGATTTGGAAAAAAAATCATTCGAATCATAGAGGACTACTCAAGAAACATTTCTGCAGTAAAAATATCCCAATAACTGCAATGACATAGCAAACACTGCCAGTTTCCATTTTTCCCATTATAAGTCAACTAAAACTATAAATTGCCATAGCAACAAAACTGCAAGAGCAATTGCCGTGAAACATATTTATTCTATGAAAGCTAAAGCTGAGATCCTTTCTGAAAAGTTTAAGCTTAATCGGCAACATAGTTTCTGCGAATTTTTTTTAAAATGTTTTTCTATTTTTAACCATTCGGTTGCAACAAAAACCAGCCGAATAACACAATTTGCACAAACTTAATAAGGCTGGTTTAGGACCAATCAAGAAACAGTTCTATAAAAGTTTTGCCAAAATATCTGCAGTGACATAGCAATAAATGCAAATTTTTCATTTTCCCATTATAAGTCAATGGCAACTCTAGGCTGCCACAGCAACCAAACTGCTAGAGCAATCTTTTTTTATAGAGGCTAGTTCTTAAATCCTTTCTGTAAAGATTGAGCTTTGCTGGTTGCATAGTTTCTGAAGAGATGATTTTTGAGTATTTTTCTCTATTCGGTTGCCACGGCAACCAGCCAGATTATGCAATTTATATAGATTCCATGTGGTGCGTAGAGTACGACTCAAGAAATATTTCTGTAAAAGATTTGTCAAAATATCTGCAGTGACATAGCAATAAATGCCAATTTTCAATATTTCCCATGCAAGTCAATGGCAACTTTAAGTTGTCAAAGCAACCAAAGATCTACAGCAATTGCCAAGAAAAACAGTATTTTTAATAGAAGCTAGTATTAGGATCCTTTTTGTGAAAGGACCTGGTATGATAAGGGCCATTTTTGGCCCCCATTCAAATTCTCTAAAAAATTGCATGGTTTCTATTGCTTATCATTTGTGCGTATGGGAACAAACATAAATAATAAGTTTCACTTTTGTTAATTCTAGAATAACATGATTTCTGACATGCCTATGTTGGTTCAATAATATGAAGGAAAATTGCAAGAAAAACTGAGTTTAATAAGTTTTCCTTTAAAGAAATAAGTCATTTACAATAGCTTTTGAAAGCTCTTAATAATAGGCTTTTGATGAAATGCTTATACGTTGGGTACCACCGCTAATTACTTGTGCACTGCACAAGGCCTGTCAAGGTACCCCACCCACTCAAGTTTCAAGTCCAGAGACGCTAACCAAAAAATTCCAACAGATCAAAATGAAATGTGTACCAAATTATTCCTTGTGTTCTAAGTAAGAAAATGAATACCCACAACATATGTTTAATTTGTCTATGAGCGGAGATATGGGCGTTTCGGAGTTGAGAAAATGGGGAAAATGTTCCAAACGCTGCCAGTTTGGTAACAAAAAGTTAAAAATAAACATAGAGTCCGGTCTCCAGCACATTTAATATTTTCATGGCATGAAAATATATCAAAATTATGTCTTCATATAAAATATGAAATGTGATGGAGGCCGGGCTTATATATTTTGAAAGCCGCAAAGGCTACCAAATTCACAAATTTTGCCAGAATCCGCTGGGGGTACGGGTATGTTCAAGATTAAAAACACAAATATTTTATGCAAGAACTGGTTGATTTTGTATTTGCTGTTACATGTTAGGTTAGAACTTTCTTATGAATGCATTTTAGTTATCGACATAGAACTTTTGAAAATGAGTTTTCTGGGGGCCAAATATGGGCCTTATCATACCAGGTCCTTTGAGCTTTCTGGTTGCATAGTTTCTGAGGAGATGATTTTTTAGTATTTTGCCAATTGAAGGGGTCAGTGCAACAAGGTACCTATCTGCATTTTTAATAATTTCGAGAAAACTCAAAAAACATCATTTTTTCTTGAAACTTAAAATAGTTGATTTTTCATTGCACAGTTAGTCAATGTATGTTGGGAAACATTGATTTCAAGTGGTGTTGTGAGTATTTCATTAGTTTTAAAGAAATAAATTGAGAAAAACTGGATTTTTGTGATTTGTTCGAGCAAGAAAGGGCCTAACTCCATATTTCATAAATCTGAAAATCGAATGTTAAAAGTCAATATGGCCATATCAATAACCAAAACGTACATAACGTGGTGAGGATAACTTATTTCTAGCTTTAGCATATGTCAAAATATGAATAAGTCCCATATTAAGCAAGATAATCGCCAAAGAGTTAAGATTGTTATGCAACAACGGTCCTAACTCCATCATGTAATTTTGAGACCAATTTTTAATAAATTGATAAAGATGAAATTTAGTTGAAAATGACTTTTGTCACGAAAAAGTCTAAATTAAAAATACTTAGATGCTTACACTCTAAACCGATATTTTGATGAAATATAGTGAAGAAACAAATTCGATTGATTTAGGTCTTTTGTTGCATAATAAGTCAAAAATGGAGATAGGACCTTTGTCAAAATTTTGCCAGCTCAATAAAACCCATTTTTTGGCTTATTCTATGGTCAGAGGGGAAATATATAGGTGCGGATACATGTTTTTTACATGATAGAGTTGTTAACTCATTTTTGGCCAAATGTGGAGATAGGTCCCTTGTTGCATTGACCCCTTCAATTTTATCCATTCGGTTGCCACGGTAACCAGCCAAATTGTGCAATTTATATAGAGTTCATGTGGTGCATAGAGGACTTCTCAAGGAACATTTCTGTAAAAGATTTGTCAAAATATCTGCCGGGACATAGCAATAAATGCAAATTTTCGATTTTTAGCTCACCTGAGCCGAAGGCTCACAGGTGAGCTTAAAGTATAGGCAGGCATCCGTTGTCCGTCGTCCGTCCTTCCGTCCGTCCGTCAACATTTTCAAACGACATCTTCTCTGAAACCACAAGGCCCATTGTTACCAAATTTCATATGTAACATTTATAGGCAAAGGAAACCAATAAAACAGATTTTTATCCAAATCGCTTTGGAACTTTGGTTGCTATGGCAACTTAAATTTGCCATATACTTGTATGGGAAAAATTGAAAATTTGCATTTATTGCTATGTCACTGCAGATATTTTGACAAAACTTTTATAGAAATGTTTCTTGAGTAGTCTTCTATCAACCACATGAATTTGTGTAAAATGCACAATTTGGCTGGTTGCCATGGCAACAGAATGGGTAAAAATAGAAAAAAATATTAAAAAATCATCAGCTCAGAAACTATGCAACCAGTAAAGCTCAAACTTCACAGAAAGGATTTGGGTACTAGCCTCTATAAAATTACTGTTTTTATTGGCAATTGCTTTACCAGTTTGGTTGTTATGGGAACTTAAAGGTGCCACTGACTTATAATGGGAAAATGAAAAATTTGCATTTATTGCTATGTCATTGCAGATATTTTGACAAAACTTTCATAGAAATGTCCCTTGAGTAGTCCCTGACCAGCGGTATTTAATTATGGCCAATTGCAAAATTTGGCTGGTTGCCATTGCAACCGAATAGTTAAAAAATAGAAAAATATTTAAAAATCATCTCCCTAGAAACTGTGTAGCCAATAAAGCTCAAACTTTACTGAAATGATTTTAGTACTAGCTTTTGTAAATGTACTGTTTTTCATGGCAATTGCTCCAGCACTTCGGTTGCTATGGCAACTTATAATTTCTATCGACTTATAATGGGAAAATGGAAATTGGCAATTTTTAGCTATCTCACTGCAGTTATTTGGATTTTTTTCTACAGCAATGTTTCTTGAGTAGTCTTCAATGATTTATTTGAATTTTGACCAAAATGCTGAATTTGATTGGTTGCAATGGCAAAATACAGGGCAAATGTTAGAAAAAATATTAAAAAGTCTTAACCTCAGAAGGCATCAGGGATATGAAGCTGATACTTTGCACACATGTAAAATGACATTACCTTCTACATAAATTATGTTTTTACTTCCAATCCCATAAGAACTCTTGTTGCTATGGCAACTTATAGTTTCCATTAAGTTATGATAGGGAAAGTGAAAATTGGCAAGTTTTGCTGTCACACTCCAATTATTTAGATTTTTTCTACAAAAATGTTCCTTGAGTAGTTCTCTATAATTACATGAATTTTGTCCAAATCGCTGAATTTGATTGGTCGCCATGGCAAAATAAAGGGTATTTTTTTTTATTTTTTTACAAAATCTTCTCCTCAAAAGCCATAATAGGGATGAAGCTGATACTTTGCATACATATTAATGACATTAGCCTCTATCTAAATTGTGTTTTACTTTCCCGTTGCTCATGTGAATTTGTTGCTATGGCAACTTAGAGTTTCCATAGACTCACAATGGGGAAATTGGAAATATTGCATTTGTTTCTGTGTTACTGCAGATATTTTGACAAAATCTTTACAACAATGTTCCTGGAGTAGTCCTCTACCAGCCATATGAATTTTGCCTATATCCCTGATTTTGATTGGTCGCCATTGCAACCGAAAGGCCAGATTTTTATCTATTTTTAGCTCACCTGAGCCGAAGGCTCACAAGGTGAGCTTATAGTATAGGCTTGGTCCGTCGTCCGTCGTCCGTCGTCCGTCCACACTTTTAAGTATTAATATCTGCTTAAGTAGTTGGCCAATCTTAATCAAATTTTATGTGTAGCATGGTTGGGGTGGATGATTGATTGCATATAGTTTTGGGACAAATTGGTTTAAAACTATGGTTACCATGGCAACAAAAAGGTCCCATAGACTTATAATGGGGAAAATGTTGTCCGGGCCCTAACTTCTTCATTTTTGATGACAACTTCTTCAAACTTGCAGATAAGCAGGACAGTCAAAACATCTCGGACCAGTTCGAATTTGGGTCATGTTGATCATTCTTTTTAGAGTTACTTGCCCTTGAGTGATAAAATATTTTCCCATAGACTTATTATTAGGGAAAATGTTGTCCAGGCCCTAGCTTCTTCATTTTTGATCGCAACTTGTTCAAACTTGCAGGTATCTAGAACAGCCAAAACATCTCGAACCAGTTTGAATTTGGGCCAGGTTGGATCATTCTGTTTAGAGTTCCTTGCCCTTTAGCGATAAAATATTTTCCGCTAGACCTATATTGGGGAAATTGTTGTCCGGGCCCTAGCTTCATCATTTTTGATCGCAACTTCTTGTAACTTGCAGGTATCCAGGACATCTAAAACATCTCGGACCAGTTCGAATTAGGGCCAGGTTGGATAATTTGTTTCCGAGTTACTTGCCCTTGAGCGATAAATATTTTCCCATAGACTTATAATGGGGAAAATGTTGTCCGGAACCTAGCTTCATTTTTGATCGCAACTTCTTCAAACTTGCAGGTATCCAGGACAGTCAAAACATCTCGGACCAGTTCGAATTTGGGCCAGGTTAGATCCTTTTTTTTAGAGTTACTTGCCCTTGAGCGATTAAATATTTTCCCATAGACTTATGATGGTATTTTCCCATAGACTTATAATGGAGAAAATGTTTTCCGTCATCATCTAGTGCCTTCATTTATGGAATGATTTAACTTGTACTTCACACAAGTGATGAGTATGCCAATATCTTGGACAAGAACACGTTTCAGCGTTTGTGGGTCAAGGTGAAGGACACAGTGGCTATTTTTAGAAAAACTTTGTCATCCCTGTAGTGCATCAGTTTGTGGACTGAATTCAATTGGATATCACACAAGTGATTAGTATGACAATATCTTGGGTTAAGGTCAATGTCACAGTGACTATTTTTAGAAAAACTTTGTCATCGTTTATGGACCCATTTTGATTAAAACTTCACACTAATGTTTAGTATGACAATATCTTGAACAAGCTCGCGTTTCAGCGTCCTACGGTCAAAGTCAAGATCACAGTGGCTGTTTATAGAAAAACTTTGTCAGCGCTCTAGCGCTTTCATTTATGGACCAATTTCAATTTAACTTCAGACAAGTGATAAGTATGGCAATATCTTGGACAAGTTTGCGTTTCAGCATTCTTGCATCAAGGTCAAGGACACAGTGGCTATTTTTAGAAAAACTTTGTCTCGAGCCTTCATTTATGGACCGATTTTGATTTAACGTCACCCAAATGTTTAGTATCACAATATCTTGTACAAGTTTGCGTTTCAGCATTCTAAGGTCAAGGTCACAGTTGCTGTTTTTAGCTCACCTGAGCCAAGGCTCACAAGGTGAGCTTATAGTATAGGCTTGGTCCGTCCTACGTCCACACTTTTAAGCATTAATATTTGCTCAAGTAGCTTGCCAATATTCATCAAATTTTCTATGTAGCATTGTTGGGATGGGATCTTGATTTAAAACTGTGGCTACCATGGCAACAAAAAGGTCCCATAGACTTATAATGGGGAAAATGTTGTCCGGGCCATAGCACAGTCTTAAGTTTTGACTGCAACTTCTTCAAACTTGCAGGTATCTCGGACAGCCTTAAAATATCGGACCGGTTCAAATTTGGGCCAGGTTGGATGAATATTGTCTTTTTCATTTTCCACCCTGAGGGTCACAAGTATGCTACCACCTATGTGTTCAATTTGCCTTACAGTAACTTTCCCTAGAGTACTGAGGCTGAATGGACTCAGGTGAGCTACAGGACCAATGGCCCTCTTGTTTTATTTATTTTTTTTTGCCAAAAATCTTCTTCTCAGAAGCCAGAAAGGGGAATAAAGCTGAATCTTTTTTGCCTAAATATTTATGACATTATCCTGTACATAAATGGTGTGTTTTATTGCTGTTGGGCATGTGGTTTTGTTGCTGTGGCAACTTAAAGTTTTTTCAACATAACTTCAGTGCTCAGGTGAGCGATATAGGACTATGGGTCCTCTGGTTTTCCATACAAGTCAATGGAAACTTTAAGTTGCCATAGCAACCAAATTTCTAAAGCGATTCGGATAAAAAAAACAGTATTATTGGTTCCGTTGCCTATAGATGCTATAAATGAAATTTGGTTAAAACAGGCCTTGTAGTTTCAGAGGAGATGTTGTTTGAAAATATTGACGGACGGACGGAGACGACGGACGACGGATGCCTGCCTATATTATAAGCTCACCTGTGAGCCTTCGGCAAGATGAGCTAAAAATTACTTCCCTTATCATTTTAAAAATGAAGATAATAATTCGATATATTTAGGCTGGTTATAATATCCTAGTCTTTATATATCCGTGAACGCACATAATTTTGAGGGTTTGTTTCCTTTTCGCTGAACGAGAATTTAGATAATGAAGAGCTACACCCAATATGCACAAAACTGATATAATTCACTAGTATGGCTAACCGTTTTTTTTTGTTTTTGTTTTTTTTTGTAAAAGGATTTCAAATTTAATAACGATGCTTTCAAAATACACCACGTAGCATCTCGTCGAAAAGGATATAAATAACCAAAGTAACATCAGATAACAAGTTTTGTTTCAACATCACTTCCGTTAATAATAAGCACCACTATTTAAGAATTGGCCTGCTCAGAACTATAGAGAATCCAGTTTTGGCAAAAACGTTGTAATAAATGACTTCTATCGTGGGTTATTATTATTATTTGACGCAATTCTAGCATTGTGGTCACCTCGTTAGCTGCCCGCATTGTTGTCTGTTTGTTTTAGGATTATAAACTAAAATTAATTTAAATTAGATTAAATGATGTTTTATGTTTCGTATTGGCTTAACTTACGTCTTCATGCCCATGACAAAGTAAGATGATAGACAATTACCAGGAATTAATACAATCAAATCCCACATACCGCCCTCAAAATCAATAGGGAAAGAAGCACACATACACGGAAAAATTGACACGAGTTCACGAACGACACGCTTGGTAAACCGAATGAGCAGCTCTTTCCCTAACAGAAGGTCATTCAGTACCCTAATCAAAAACAGCATCAACATCTATTTTAGTTTTAAATTACGAAACAAAACAAAAGGCAGACTGGGTAGCAAAACAGGTGACCTAACCGCCAAATAACATATACAAGCGGACATAGCACAATGTAACATCAAAAAGCCACAACAGAAGCACCGCCTTGGAACGGTCGGCAAAAGATTACTGAAAACCTAGGCTTAGGATTATGCGCATGTAAAATCGGATTAAAACAACAAACTACCGTATTTATTATTCGCCGTTCCAAAGCGGCTTTTCTGGTGAAATGTTCTACTATAGTCATCGTTTATCAGCTTTTATTTAGTAATATGAAAACAGGCACTGCCTATAGGGCAGCGTGAACCAAATGTTGTGATAGTGACCCCTACTGCCTTTGACAGTGTGCCACCCTTATTACAATGTTGCTTCACTGTCCAAATTTGTCTTATTTTCAAGCTCAAATGCTGATAAAAAGATAAAAATAGGGAAAACACCACCTTAGCCTGCACTTTCTAGCTCTTACAGGATGTTGATATACAGAGACCCGATCCCGAAGAAACTGTGTTGCAGATTTGCTAAAAATCACCCGTCATCAATTTTGGCTTCACAGACCAAATCAGAAACATTTATTTCTTTACAATAATCATAATATCAAACAAAATGGATTTCTACATTTCACAAAAACATTACTTTCAACCTCATCAGCATTCCTATCCAATCAAAGAGCACCAATTGACTATCATAGTCCCGAGCCATGTTTACTCTAAAGTTTCGGAAACAAAAAATGCGTGATCGAAGTGTAGACCCTGATTTGACTACTCATTTAAATATTCTGGATTCAATTTCACAATGTTTTTTTTGTCATATGAAATTTGTAATAAATGCATTGCAACTCTACAGCTGCGAATTCTGTCTACACGGGAGTAATACGAATTTGCCTTCAACCGAGTCCGTACTACACAAAATGGCTTTTGACTAAGATTCCGATCATAAGCATTACCAATAACGATAAATGGTACTATTGTCAATGGCTGTCGAACGAACTGATACTGCTGTCGATTGTCTTGATCGACAGCCACTCTGCTTGTATGGTTATTGACAGATTCGGTCGAAAGCACAGGTAAAACAAATGGTATTACCAAGCTGATGAGAAACTGTCAGAAAACAAATTTCCCCCTTAGTAATTTATCCCCTCGGAAAACGGCCTCGGAAAACGGGCTATACTTTTTCAGTTCCTTTTATGGCGCATTATTTCCTTTAAATTTCACCAGACGCTCAGCCTCCTAGAATTCTGCGTGATCACTGAGGCGGTTGACGCTGAAACCATCTTGTTTGTTCTCAAACGGAACGTCTGACGTCATTACGTAACGTAGCGACAGAAAGACTGTACGCCCTGTATTTCTTATTTTTTCTTTCGTTGATTTCAATTCGATCCAGTCTAGTAATTATAATTCCCATTTGGTGTCGTTACGAAAGAAATTCCATTGAAAGTAATGTATCTTACAGATAAAAAAATGCAACCAATCCTCTGGCGGCCATGTACAGAGAAAGAGTAGACCTCTTGGGTTTTCACTGCTCTGTGTGTCATCTTTAGTTTTTATTTGCTTCCTTTCCTTTTCTCTTTTGATGTGTAGGACAGTGTCGGTTCCTGATCATTGCCGTCTCATCTACTTTTATTTTTCCTTCTTTAAATTATACTTTCCTTTCTCATTTCGTAGAAAGGGCAGATAAAATTCTTGGGATTCTTAGCTGAGCATTCTGCAGTATGGTCACTAACAGGCAATTTCGCCAAACTGCAAGTCCTATGTGTAAATGGTGCAGTGTGATTCTGATTTGCACATTTGAAATAAAATGTTATATGAAAACGTCCTAACTGCAAAATAGAATGTTAAAGTTCCACATTTAAATTACTAATGTTGCATAAAAAAGTTCAAACTGCAAAATGAAATGATAAATTTGCACATTTGAATTAAAATGTTGTATAACAAGAGTTGTCAGAAGACAACAAACCGCGCTTTACAGGAGACTTACTCTCAGAGCGCTGGTGGTATTGAAAGGTTTTTGTCCAAAGTGAGTGTAAAGTATAATGATTGTGGCAGAGCTAACTTTATGTTTATTTGGACTGTAGATTTTTTTCTCTCTGTCACACCGACAATAATAATTCCTTTTATAATTTATAATATTGCACAGAAAGAAAACAATTCCAACTTTGAAACTTTTTAATTCCCAATAACTTTTTATAACATATACTCCAAATCGAAAAACTTTTATAAATGCAACTAAATGTTCCAGATATTTATACCTGATAATTCACCGTTGACAAGAACATACAAAGAACGGTGTCATAATATTCAAAATATTCATGAAAACCGTGTTTTACAAGTTTCATGAAAATATAGTGTATAAAACCGCTGACCTGACGGTAAGGACGGAACCGTCAGATAAACGGTGTTATTTAGGTAACCGTTAATAGAATCGCGATCTTCGCGACATTCCCCACACAGACAATTTAAACTATTCTATAACATTATACCATCGTTCACATGTTATTAAAATCATGATAATATTTTGCATATTCAGTGAACTCATTCTGCACATAATCAAAGATATTTTTCACATTTTCTTTAATGTCCATCTCAGACAGGTTTTCTGAATATCCGATCGAAGCTGTTCGAGACACGGATTGAACTCTACCATCTTTAAATTTCTCAGTTTTTGATAGTGTCAGGTTAATGGAAGTTATCTGCATACCATCAAATTCTTCCTCACTACTGTTAACAATTACATCGTCTACGTTGTTAACGTCACTATCTGAACTAACGTCATTTTCAACGTCATTGTCAACGTTAATTTCATTACCATCACTGTTGTCAACGTTAAGGTTATCTTCATAATCCTCATTTACGTCCTCACCAGCGTCGGTATCGCCGTTCACGTCGCCACCAACGTCAATATCGCCGTTAACGTCGCCACCAACGTCAATATCGCCGTAACTATTGTTTTCAGCATCAACATCACGTTCAGGACTAACGTTAACGTCACAATGAACACTATTTCCATCAACATTGTAGTCAGCATTAACATCCACGTCGTCAGAAACAACAGCGTCAAGAACAACGTACTCATCGACGTCATCAATGTCATCAACGTCATTACCTTGTCCTTCATAGCCGGTGAAAATATCAGTGCCAACGTTTATGTTATCACCAACGTCACCTTCAGAACACACGTTAACGTCACCTTCAGAACACACGTTAACGTCACCATGAACGTCATATTCATCAACTAATTTCTGTAAAGGATTATTGTTAATATCCACAGGAGTAGGAAAGTCAAATTCATCCAAGAAATCAAACAAATCACCCTCGTTATCGCTAATATCTTCCAAAGGTGGTTTGTATGGTGATCTGTTTGCCTGCAGCTGGTCGAAAAAATCTTCATTTTCACTTATACCTTCCAAGTCTTTATTCAGAGCGGGTGCGGATGCACTTGAAGACACAGCCTTGACGTCGTATGCCATTAATTTAGAAGTGTTTCTGTCCAGTTTATGAATTTTCCCCAGGTGAACCAATAAATAATTTCTCCTGATAAACTTTGCCTTACAGGTAGTAATGGCACACGGATAAAACTTTTGTTCAATGTGTTTTTCTTTGACATGTCTAGTCAGGCTCTTTTTCACGGAATACTCCCGACGACAATAATCACAGACATACATTTTTTTCAATCACAATAAATCTACGAATGAACGTGACTGATACCTATATATACTATATATACTATACATAGATCCGTTGCACGGACTTTCTGTGTATCTGCATTTAACATTTCTCGCTTGAGAACAGGTTTAAGGGAACCGTTGCACGAAGAACCGTCGTGTTGTTCATTAAAAATATACTGTACGAAATAAGTAACACTATCTGCTCGTTTTATGCATAATGTTTTGCTTTGTAACATTTAACTTACTGTGTTTGATTCTCAATTCTCATTATTTCTTTAATACTTTTTCTAGCGACTTCAGAAGCATATCTCTTGGGTCTAAAGATTTGCGTATCACTTTCTTCTTTTGGTTTTTGTATTGGTTTTTCATTTTCATTACAACTCTGGTCAGTTACCTCCAATGGATAGAGTAGGTTGAGTGGTCTCCCAATTTCCTTTCCAGATGGTATCAGAACTTTCACTGACCGCGTGTTACCGTCTCTACTTTTCTGTAATTTAGTGATTTTGCCAAATTTCCAGTTTCCTCTTGTTGTATCGTCCTTTACAATCACTACATCATTTATTCTTGGCATGAACTCTGAATGCACCCTTCCAGTCTTTAAACATGTTTGAGTTCGCTCCCTTAAACTAGTCAGATACTCATGTTTCCAGATTTTCCAAAACATATCGAGTAGTCGTTGACCTTTTTTCCACATCTGAAGAAGTTTTTCGGTAGTGCTTTCAACTGGCTGAAAATCTTTATCTTCACTGGTTTCTGTTTCTGGAATTCCCATTTTGGGGTTCAGCGACAGGAAGTGAGCCGGAGTAATAGGGATATTAGAATTAATATCATCTCCTACATACACCAGCGGTCTAGAATTTAGTACCGCCTCAATTTCTTTCAGGAGAGTTTGAAGCTGAACAGTTGTTAATAATTATCTCCCGATCGTTTTTCTCAAGGATCTCTTTACTAAACCGACAAGTCTTTCGTAGAACCCTCCCATCCAAGAAGCGAGTTCTATATTGAATCTCCATTTGATACCAGCATTTGACACATAGCTCATGATTTCATCACTCTGATGTATTTTATTCCAAATACGATCTAACACGGTACTGGTTGCTCGAAATTGCATTGCATTATCACTGATAATTTCACATGGTGTGCCTCTTTGAGCTATAAAACGTCTAAAACAGAGAAGAAATTCTTCGGACGACATATCATACACAACCTCAAGGTGAATGGCACGTGTTACAATACATGTGAATAAACAAATCCACACTTTCTGTTTGCTCTCGTTTGTCTTCACGTACAGTGGTCCCATGTAATCTAAGCCAACAAAGGAGAATGGGGTAGATTCAGTAACGCGAGATTTCGGATATGAACACAGAGGAGGAGTCTTATACGAACCACCCTCATAACGGCGACATACTGTGCATGATTTCAGTACCGTTTTCACTACTGCACGTCCATGTGGGATCCAGAATCGAAGACGAATCCTTGACAAAGTCTGTGAAACGCCGCTGTGCAGTATCTCTTTATGGGTCCTTTCAATGATGAGCTTAGTTAACCAATCCTTTTTCGGCAGCAAAATCGGGCACCTTGCGCTTTCAGTAAGACAAGCATTTTCCAAACGACCTTTGCAGCGTAACAAACCAAATTGGTCTATGTATAGATTTAACTGTCTCTGGAGGTTGGTTTCTTTGTTTGCACTTATAGCCTCGAACACATTCTTAAAATGTTTTTTTTTTGTATGTGTCTTATCCAGAGTCGTTCGGATTCTTGATTTTCGTCACTTGTTATGTGACCCTTTATGTTACTTCGCCTTTGTAATTTTCTTACAAATCTGACGGCTAGAACAGTAATTCTCAGAAGTTTAGTTACCGACGAAAATTTTCCGCTGTCAATACCCAATGGGTTATCGTATGTAACTTGCTGAACTTCAGTTTCGCTTATAGCGTGAGATGGTTGCACCAAGCTTGTCTCTTTACTCTTCTTTTTGCATAATTCTAATTCGTATTCTCTTTGCGCTTTGGCATCTAAATTACATTCAAATGTGGGCCATTCTTGATGATCCTGTTGCAGCCATTTTGGTCCGTTCCACCATAATTCGCTGTTCAACAGTTTAACTGTAGTTGTTCCGCGGGAAGCGATATCAGCTGGATTCTCTTTCGATGGAATATACGAGACTGATATACCCGTGGAATCATTAATTTCCTGTACCCTGTTTTTCACAAACACTGATAGAGGTTTTCTCGAGTTGATCCAATGGAGCACGCACTGGGAGTCTGTCCACAGATATGATTGACAAACCGGCAGTTTAATTTGTTCTCTCACAAACTTTAAGCATCTCAGACCAATAACTACGGCAAGCAGTTCCAATCTGGGAATAGACATTCTATTTATAGGAGCCAAACGTGACTTTGCAAATACTAGATTTGTAGTTGAGTTTTGTTCTGACGTTTCATTCAAGTATATGACTGCAGCGTAAGCCTTCTCAGATGCATCAGAAAAACACAAAAGTCTATATTCCACTTCTGTATGGTTTTGTTCTGTAACACATCTTGACACACAACACTGTGATAGATTTTCCAGGTCCGTTGTAACCGTGGACCACATTTCTTGATCTTTGTCACACAGACGCTCGTCCCAATCTAGGTTTTTACTCCACAAACTTTGGAGAAATACTTTGACTGGCAGCAAAACAGGACACATCAAGCCCATTGGGTCAAATATGGACGCTATCCGTTTCAAAATTAAGCGTTTGGTCATGTGTTGATTATCACTGATTGTAGTTGTTGTTTTTAAAGATATCGTGTCATTAACAATATCCCATGTATGACCCAACACTTTCAAAGATTTGACTTCTGCTTTATCGGCTGATTTAAATGTTGCATTGACTTCATCGTTGTTAGATATCCACTCTCGAAGATTCATCGAACCTTCGTTGAACATAATTTTTGCTTCAGTGTATAATGCTTTAGCTTCTGGTACACTGTTAACTCCTGTAATCAAATTGTCAACATAGATGTCGTTCTTGATTTTGTTTGCAACACCACTGTTATATGAATCCAGATGATGTTCTATTGTTGCGCCTAGCAAGAAAGGACTAGATATGACTCCAAATGGTACTCTGCAAAATCTGTACTCTTGTATGTTATCTTTGGACGTTGTGGGATTTCTGATATCTTTTAACCAAAAGAATCTTGTTACATTACGTTGGCTCTTTTGTAGACTAATTTGAAGGAAGGCTTTTTCAATATCCGCGACCATAGCAATAGGATGTATACGGAACCTAATAAGCATACCGCACAAATCATGTAGCATTATAGGCCCTCGATATAAGCATTCGTTTAAACTTTTCTTTTCTTTGTTCGTTTTTGCCGATGCATCATATACTACTCGCAACTTAGTCGTCGTTTTTTCTGGTGTACATGTACATTTAACTGTGGTCTCCTTTAAGCTTTGTTGCTGAGATTAACCTGTAAATCTGAAAGTGCTCACTCAACATTTAAAGCATAACTCATTCTCCAAACAAGTGCAGCTGTTTAGATTTATTATTTTGTTGAGCACTATTAAGAACAAGAATTCCGCAAACTGCTCTGTCTCGCCTTTCTGCTCAGTGTCACAAAACAGAGCTAAACCAGAAAACGTGACAAACTTTTACACCACCATTGCTGGAAAAGCAACAGCTATGTCTCACTTTCTGCTAGTCGCATGCATTTATGCAATAATCATGATTGTGTTTTTTGTGGGTTTTTTTGCAATTACACCCAGTGGTTCTGGAGAAGAAGTTGAAAAATGGCGGCCATCTTGGATTTCCAACCTGACCAAATTTTACAATTCTGAAACCCTGGAGTCAGGTCATGCTCCATGTGTAATTTTAGAACCATAGGACCAGTAGTTTTACAGAAGAAGATGTTTGAAACTTTGTTTTTAGGTGTTGACGGACAACGCACGACGGACGCATTGGTATGACAATAGCTCACTATGGCCCTTCGGGCCAGGTGAGCTAAAACATGTGAATTTATTTTAGTTTAAACATATTTTATTCATAATTTCACTCACATGCAACATAAGATATACACAAAAAATAGTTACTGGGATTGGAATGAAAGCAAAATGCTTATAGGATTCCTCTCCCTCAATACAATAGATAAGGGGATGCAATCATTCTTATATGTGACATACTATGTCAACGTAATATAAATTGCTATTAAGTTTCATCATGATACTCCAAAGGCTTACCTAGTTATGGTAATATCACAGTATCTGAACGCACTGTACCATCTCTTCCGGTTTTCATAGCGTTGAATCGAGAGTACAAAATTCGCTTATAACCAGTAGCCGGAAATCATTATGTTTTGAGTTTTTATCCGGAATCTACTGCGTCATTTATAGTTATTCAGCTTCGAAAATGTACAGAGGTAAGTTTGATATAATTTTCTCTTCGGTCTTTTACTTTATTGCCCTGTACAATGAAAAACTCCTTGCCGTCGCAGAATTTTTTTCCCGAACAGCTTAATTTAACACGAGATTGTGTCGTGTAAAACTTAGCTATCATTCTTTTATCAAAACTAACAAACTGTAGATTGGTAACGCCTTCCATTTATTCTAAAGATTTTTATAAAACATGTAAGAAAATGCTCAAAATGGTTTAAGAATCATGCCAAGGGCGTTTTGAATACTGTACCAATTACTACCCACCCATACACGACATTGTACAGGGTAATAAAGTAAAAGACCGAAGAGAAAATTATATCAAACTTACCTCTTTACATTTTCGAAGCTGAATAGCTATAAATGACGCAGCAGATTCCGGATAAAATCTCAAAACATAATGATTTCCGACTACTGGTTATAAGCGAACGTTTGTACTCTCGATTCAACGCTATGAAAACCGGAAGAGATTGTACATGTAGTTCGGATACTGTGAATATGGGTACCTAGTCACGAGGTGTACAAATATACATGTGTAGTCTAAATAAATAATCAAAGGGACAACTCCAAAACTAAGTAAAGGGGAGCAACAATTCTTGTATGAGACACTGTCTGAACCTCATATACACTGCTAACAAGTTTTATCAAGATATTCCAAAGAGTACCCTAGTTATGGAATGCACACAAATTGCCATACAAACTACCATAGTCAATTTTTTCCAAGGAGCTGTAACTGTGAAAAGTCACTGTAGCATATCCTCCAAACAATATGCCCTACTCCACATGGTAGTTTTACCGTTTACAAAGTTTCAGTTTAATTGGATGAAAATTATGAGAGGAATTATCTGGAAACAAACACACTAAAAACCTAAGTAAAGGACTGTAACTCTGCTAAAATCATTCGAACATAGCCTCAAAACGATATGCTCTGGCCCACCTCATAATATTACTATCAGGGGTTTCATTAAGAGGCAGGAGGCAGGGATTTTCCCCTTCTACTTTTTCAAAATTAGGCAGTTTCCCCCTGCTATTTTTGATAAATTTGTATGCGGGTAATAGGTAAGACCTAGAAAATCTCCCTTCTAAATCCCCTTGACTCCCGGATGTCAAAAATGCTAGTGAAACCCCTAACTATATACCCAGTTTCAGCTTGAATGGATGTAAACTGTAGTAGTTAACTAAACAAAAAGTTAACCCGGACAGAGAGAAGGACCCCAGTGCCATAATGTAATATGTCCCGTTTTTTCGAACGAGCATATAAGAATCAACATGAAATATACAGGACTAACATATGCACATGTAATTGTTTCTCAAATCATTTGATTTAGTGTGAGATGGCCTTTTTGTGCTGATGTGCCATGAAACTCATAATCATATCACACACTCACATAAATGAATTAAGGTGAATGGGTACACTCTCAGGGGAAGCGACTCTGCCATTTTCATTTCATTTCCTTTCTGAATGGGAGTCATCTCTCTGTAGGCAAGAATTAGCTTCCCTAGGAGCAAATTCTTTTCTAAACAACTAGACTACAATTTGAACGGCCATCATCCCAGGAAGCAAACAAGTAGTCAAGTTTTAAAAACTAGAAAATTGTGTCTGTAAGACACTAATGATGCCCCCGTGCAGCCCCTGTCACATGACGTATATATCCATAAAGCACCATCATCCCAGGAAGCAAACAAGTAGTCAAGTTTTAAAAACTAAAAAATTGTGTCTGTAAGACACTAAAGATGCCCCCGTGCAGCCCCTGTCACATGACGTGTATATACATAAAGCACCTACAAAGAATCCATTGAAAACATACCCTACCATGTAAAACATTGCCCAAAATGACTAAGTTAAAAAGGCTGTGATTCTGTCAAAATTAATTCTAGATCTATCAAAATGCCTCATGCATATCTTCAAATATGTCCACAATATGTAGACAAGGTTTGAAAAAGATCCATTGAAAACTGTTGAGCAAGTTGATAACACAAGCTCCATACTCTACAATGCAAAAATGTCCCTAGAATGACTAAGTTTAAAAAGGCCGTAATTCTGTCAAAACTAGAAATGTTTTTCAGAGAAAAACTGATGTCCCCCACCAGCCCATTTCCCACCCCTCTAATGAATAAAAAGCCTGTACAAATAAAATATCTATGCAAGTTTGGACAAAATCCATCCACTGGTTCTAAAGATATCCTACATAGAAGACTATATCCTTCAAAAATGGGTCAAGGTCACCAACTACTAAACATGTCTTAAACCTGTAACAACGATACATTCATGCAAGTCTGAAGAATATCCATCCACTGGTTCAAGATATCTCATTTTTAAGAGAGAAAAATACGCATTTGTAAGATAGCTTTTGACCTTGAAAATGGGGTCAATGTCATCAAAACACAGTACACTCTTGAGACTGTCCCATAGGTATATCTATGAAAGTAAAGTGGAAATCAAGCTAAAGGCTAAAGAGATACATCAATTTTAGTGAAATTTTCACATATCTAAATCTTCCTGTGACCTTGAAAATGAGGTCAAGGTCACCAAAATTTTAATCAGCTCTTAAACTTGTCCAAATCATGTATCCACGAAAGTTTGGCGAAATTCCATCCATTGGTTTAGGAGATCGTGTAGGTACAAGAAATTGCCATGTTAGTCCTCCAGTGACCTTTAAAAAAAGGTCAAGGTCACCAAAATTTTAACAGCTCATAAACTAGTCCCAATCATGTATCCAGGAAAGTTTGGTGAAATTCCATCCATTGGTTCAGGAGATATAGTGGGTACAAGAAATTGTCATCCAAGTCCTCTAGTGACCTTAAAAATGAAGTCAAGGTCACCAAAATCTAATCAGCTCAAACACTTGTCCCAATAATGTATCTATCCATTGGTTCAGGAGATGTAGTGAGTACAAGAAATTGTCATCTAAGTCTTCTAGTGACCTTGAAAATGAGGTCAAGGTCATCAAAATCTAATCAGCTCTTACACTTGTCCCAATGATATATCCATGCAAGTTTAGTGAAATTTCAACTATTGGTTCAAGAGATATCGCGCATACAATAACTTGGGTACAAGAAATTGTCATCTAACTCATCCAGTGACCTTGAAAATGAGGTCAAGGTCGCCAAAATCTAATCAGCTCTTATGCTTGTCCCAATAATGTATCAATGCAAGTTTGGTGAAATTCCATCCATTGGTTCAAGAGATAATGCACATTAAAGAAATTGTCATCTAAGTCCTCCTGTGACCTTGAAAACGAGGTCAAGGTCACCAAAATCTAATCAGCTCATAAGCTTGTGCCAATGATATATCCATGCAAGTTTGGTGAAATTCCATTCCTTGGTTCAAGAGATATCGCGCATACAAGACTCTGTCATGCCGACGCCGACGCGATCCGCACTGAAAACAATATGTCCCCCCTCACCTTTGGTGGGGGGACATAATTAATTCTAGGTCCGACAAAAACCCACCTGCACATCTTCAATACATTCACAGAATGTATGCAAGGTTTGAAAAAGATCCATTGAAAACTGTGAGAGGAGTTGATAACACAAACTCTATACCCTACAATGCAAAAAATTGCCTAAATGACTAAGTTTAAAAGGCCGTAATTCTGTCAAAATTTATTCTAGGTCCATCAGAAACCCACATGCACATCTTCAATATAGTCACAGCACGTATGCAAGGTTGGAAAAAGATCCATTGAAAACTGTGAGAGGAGTTGATTACACAAACTCTATACCCTACAATACAAAAATTTGCCTAAAATGACTAAGTTCAAAATGCCGTAATTCTGTCAAAATTAATTTAAGCTTCATCAAAAATCCATATGCACATCTTCAATATGTCCACGACATGTATGCAAAGTTTGAAAAAGATCCATTGAAAACTGTGGGAGGAGTTGATTACACAATCTCTATACTATAAAGCGTGACGAATAGACAGACGGACAGACAGATGGACAGACAGACATGGGCAAATCTTAATGCCCCCCGACTATCGTCACGGGGGGGCATAAAAATGGTGGAGAAATGAGGGAAGCCAACAGGAAGTCACTTTGGTTGTTTCCCATTGTAAATATGGTGGAAAAACATGAGGGAAGCAAATAGGAAGTCACACAAGTTGTTCATCTTTGTAAAAAAGAAGAGAAAACAAAAGGTTGTACCCATACATTCTTAATTTGAAACTAGAAAATTGTGTCTGTAAGATACGAAGGATGCCCACGTGCAATGCCTGTCACAAGGGAGTGTACATCTTTAATTGTCTATTATCAACAAATATTATCACAAAGAACTTTCCTGCTTTCCTGAAGTTCAAAACTCTGATGAAAAGATTGGAAACAAAAAGTTAAGGAACCTACTCTTTGAATTAGTAGAATTTTGAAATACTGATGACCTTCCACTCCTGAAGTTTACATCCAGTTACACTTGTCTTCAAGTATGATGTGAAATACTGTAAAACCTCTATATATTTGGGCAGTTCGGTCTGAGCAAACAGTGCAAACCCAGATCAGACTGCTTCTTGAGGAGCAGTCTGATCAGGATTTACACTATTTGCCATCCCATTTGCATTTTTGGACACATTACTGCACTGTAAAACCAATCTGTTCCAATTTTAGATCAATTATGGTAATTATTTTTGGTGTCCCAATATTTAGAATTCTTACGGTAGTACATGAGTACTAAACAGTGCAAACAATAAACTTTTCAACAAACAAAAAAAATCTTTATTTTCAGCACTTTTCCACATGTTCTTTTTTATTCTTGTACTTTTTCTAGCTTTAGGTTTATGCTTGAGAAATTCCATGCTTGTAGGTCTGAACTCCTATACTAGCTGCCGTCAGAGTCATGTTCTGTTGAGAGACCAGCTCATGTGTACTAGCTTTCCTTTTCTTCATAAAGGCACAAACCTGCAAAGAATAATAATACTAGATCTAACATTCAAGCTAACTGCGCATTCTGTTTTCTATACTGGTGAATCCTCTTTTAAGCTACCGTAATGACCCTAAGCAGGGCCTGATAAATCAAAATTTGATCTACTTGTCCGGTACTACTACAAAATGCTGAATTTTTTCAGTTTTCCCTATATAGCGTAAGTATTTTTCTGTGCAAGTAAGGAAAAATTTAACTTGTCCCGGGCAGCTGGACAATGGATTTGTCAGGCCCTGCCCTAAATATTCGGACAGACAGATCTGTGCAAACAATGTACACCCAAATCAAAATGATCCTGAAGGAGCAGTTTAATCGGGGTCTACAATGTTTGCCATTCATTGAGCATGATTTGGATGCATTACTTTTTAAGAATTTTGAAACAATAATTGTCTGACTTTCGGGTGTCCAAAATTTTTGGGGTCATTACAGTATTCAAGAATTAGCATGAATGAATAACCATTTTTTCCTAAAATGACTTTTATTTATCAAGTAAAATAAAATCCAAAACTGCACTTTTGGATGGACACACAGCGCCAAGTGCGTGCAACTATGGTTACGTACTGCTGGTACGCTGAGCCACTTGGGGAACATTGTTAGGAGAATCAAACAGAACAAAACTGACCTGTGACATAATTATAGTTTGATTGGTAAAAAATGTTTATCAACCTTATTGCCCTTTTGAGTTATGGTGATGGATGGAGCCATTTATACTCAATAACTTCAGGACTGTGTATTCAATTTGTTTGCATGCCGTCAAAATGGCAAACAAGTAGCACAAAGGGCAACAGTTGCTCACCTGAGAGACATTGTAAACCTATAGGGATATTTAAGATGCTCAAGGGCAGCTAACTCCACAGTCAGTGGTCCAATCAGGCTGAAAATTAAACTCATCCAAAACATTATGTATGCCCTCATTTAATATACCGTATGCAAGTTTAAAAGGTATCCGATCAAGAGCACAATAGACAGAGCTGTCAGTTTGTACTATAACCTTTCACCAGCAGCCAAATTTCATCTCACTGGACTTTCTGCAGAGGGATAACAGCATGATTCCTAATCTCTCAGGGATGTTTACTTCTAAAGGGAGTTTTATACCCCTAACAAGTTTTTATCAAAACATTCCACTGCAGAGAACCTAGATAATCATCATTTAATATGTGCGTTTATGAGCTCTAGCCAAAATTTGAACTTATTTAAGATATTATGCATTTCCTCATTACCTGCAACTTTGAAAAGGATCGGATCAGTAGAAACCAAGAAAAAGTGGTGACATTGATTTTTTGGACGCTTAAAGGCAGGTAACTCCATAGTCAGTGGTGGGATCTAGCGGTATTTCAAACTAATCCAAGCTTTTATGCATATCATCATTACCTGCAAGTATGCAAACGATCCGATGAAAAATAGCGGAGAAAATGTGATGACGTTGTTTTCTCCATTATAACACTATGGGATTTTTTTCAAACGCTCAAGGGCAGCTAACTCCGTAGTCTGTGCTCGAATCCGGCCAAATTTCGAACTCATCCAAGCTCTTATGTATGTCATCATTACCTGCAAGTATGACAAGCATCTAATCAAAAACAGTCGAGAAAACGAAATGACACCATTTTCCCCATTATAACCCTATGGGGGCTATCTGTTGCCATGGAAACCAGAGTTCTGAGCTGATCTGCACCAAAACCTAATGCAGCCTTTCCCCCTCCCCAATAATGCCTCAGATAAAAATTGATTGCGATCGGCCCACTGGTCTTTGAGATATTTATGTTTGAAAGTGTTGACGCACCCACCTAAGCAGGCACAGACGACGGCTTGACTCCCATCCTATAAGCTCACCTCTGAGCCTTCAGCTCAGGTGAGCTAAAAATTTACTACCCTTGCTCTAGGACAAAGCAGATTTCTGCGGTGAAAATGAACAGAGGGTAGCACGATATTCCCAGATTTATTAGATTTGTTGTAGGAAAAGAATAAAGCAAGTTTCAAGGTCTGAGGCCTTTTTATAAGGGACGAGTTATTTATTATCATGTGGGGGGGGGTACATAAAGAGGGGGGGGGTCAGATTATTTTTGGTGATGTACTAAGGGGGAGGGGGGTTTAAAGATTGTCTCAGCTTCTGGGGAGAGGGGGCTTTGCCCCCCAGACCCCCTCCCCCATTACTTCTTTTCTTGCAAACTCAAACTTAAAGACATTTACATGTATGGAAATGACACAAAAAACTTGGCAATATCATATGCAAAAAAGATATGCAAGTAGAACAGTATACAATTGTCTATGATTTTGCTCTTGATTAAATAAATGTCTGGGTTTGTGATATCAGCTCTCCAGTTGCCTTGTCATCAGCAAACCTACTGTGACTTCTGGGGGCTGTCCCCCAGACCCCCCTCTTCATTACTAGTTTGAACACCTTTATTGAACATTCAACAACAGATTTCTAGATGGCCATAAGCAAAAGCAAGTGCAAAAATATGCTGACAAAATTTAAAGACCATTAATCTGCATTATTATCAACCTGTCAGAGTAATTCAATGTTCTTTGTGTTTCATACAGGTTTGACTGAAGACAGTCTGACATAAAATATGAAATATGGTGTGTGTTTGTGTGTGAAGGGTAGCTGGGGACCTGGGATGGTGGTGGGTGGGGGAGTGGGGTTCATAAACTTCTTTGTCACCTATCGGGGGGGGGGGGGGTCGGAAAACCAGAGGACCAATGGTCCTGTAGCTCACCTGACACTTGGTCCTGGTATGTATTTTAATGCTTTTATACATGTATTTAGCACCAGGGCAGGGGCAGATAATCCCCCTCCCTTGGAGATTAATGTCGAGTCCCAATTCTATATACCAAGCCACAAGGTCACTGGGCCTTTGTTTTTGGACAAAGATTTCTGAAGGGTTTTTATCATAAATGGGTGTGGCGGCCACCATGTTCATACGACAATGACCATCTGAACAAACTTTGACTCCTTTGACACAGTATTAAAGCTCCATATGAAATACAGTATTCATTTGTATAAACTATGATGGGCCTGAGTGCCCAATGCTACATACCGGTACCAAGTTTCAAGGTTATAGGCCTTTCGGTTCTCGAGAAAAAGACGTTTGAAGAGTTTTTACCATATATGGGCATGGTGGCCATCTTGGTCAAGTGACCAAGACCATCTGAACAAACTATGGTTCCTTTAAGCCGGTGAAGCTCCATATGAAATATGGCTTCAATTGACCCTAGTGGCCTCTGAAAAGATGTTTGAAAATGTTGCCGGGTGACAAAATATCAATGATCTTGTACTAAAGTCAAAAAATGACCTTGACCTTTAACGACAAAATATCTTCATCTGGTCATTTAGTCAACCATATATACCAAATATTGCACCTTAGACTTAAATAGTTTCTAAAAAATCCACTGTTTAAGCATTTTCCCATATAAAAGCCTACAAATGTACCAAAGTTGACAGTGTCATAAATTAGGTCAAGGTCAACGCACGATCATTTGTATAAACTATGATGGGCTTGAGTGCCCATAGCTACAAACCAAGTTTCAAGGTCATACACCTTTTGGTTCTGGAGAAGAAGATTTTGAAGGGTTTTTACCATATACGGGCATGGCGGCCATCTTGATCAAGACCCTGAAAACAACTTTTTATTCCCCGATCACACTTAGACTCCATATGAAATTTTGCTTCAATCAGAACGGTGGTTTCAGAGGAGTAGATGTTTTGAAAATCTTGATGACGGACAGACCGACAAAATGGCTTTGACCTTCAGTGACATAATATCTTCATCTGGTCATTTAGTTGACCATATATACACCATGTATTGTACCTTAGACTTAAATAGTTTCTGAGAAATCCACTGTATGAGCGTTTTCCCATATAAAAGCCTAACGTTCCAAAGTTGACCATGTCTTAAATTAATTCAAGGTCAACGCATGGTCATCATTTGTATAAACTATGATGGGCCAGCATGCCCGATGCTACATACCAAGTTTCAAGGTCATAGGCCTTTTGGTTCTAGAGAAGAAAATTTTCGAAGGGTTTTTACCATATATAGGCATGGTGGCCATCTTGGTCATGTAGTCCAGCCCCCCGGTATAAACTTTAGTTCCCCTATCCCACTGAGACACAATATGAAATATGGCTCAATCTCCCCAGTGGTTTCAGAGGAGAAGATGTTTGAAAATCTTGATGACGGACAGACCTACAAAATGACCTTGACCCTCAGTGACATAATATCTTCATCTGGTCATTTAGTTGACCATATATACCACATATTGTACCTAAGACTTAAATAGTTTCTGAGAAATCCACTATATAAGCTTTTTCCCATATGAAAGCGTAACATACCAAAGTTGACCATGTCGTAAATTAGGTCAATGTCAACACAAGGTCATCATTTGTATAAACTATGATGGGCCCGCATGCCCAAAGTTACATACCAAGTTTCAAGGTCATAGGCCTTTTGGTTCTGGAGAAAAAGATTTTTGAAAGTTTTTTACCATATATAGTCATGGCGGCCATTTTGGTCATGTGACAGAGACCCCGGGTACAAATATTTGTTCCCCCAACCCACTGAGACCAATATGAAATTTGGCTTCAATCAGGCCAGTGGTTTCAGAGGAGAAGATATTTGAAAATCTTGACGGATGGTCCGACGGAATGACCTTGACCTTTAGTGACATAATATCGTCATCTGGTCATTTAGTCGACCATGTATACCAAGTATTGTTCCTTAAACTTAAATAGTTTCTGAGGAATCCACTGTTTAAGCGTTTTCCCATATAAAAGCCTAATGTACCAAAGTTGACCATGCCGTAAATTAGGTCAAGGTCAACACAAGGTCATCATTTATATAAACTATATTGAGCCCGCATGCCCGATGCTACATACCAAGTTTCAAGGTCATAGGTCTTTTGGTTCTGGAGAAGAAGCTTTTTAAAGGGTTTTACCTTATATGGGCATGGCGGCCATCATGGTAATATGACCCAGACCCCGGGTATAAACTTTCTTTTCCCCATCCCACTGAGACTCCATATGAAATTTTGCTTCAATCAGACGAGTGGTTTCAGAGGAGAAGATGTTTGAAAAACTTGACGACAGAATGACCTTGACCTTCAGTGACATAATATCTTCATCTGGTCATTTAGTTGACCATATATACACCATGTATTGTACCTTAGACTTAAATAGTTTCTGAGAAATCCACTGTTTAAGCGTTTTCCCATATAAAAGCCTAACGCACCAAATCAGACCATGCCGTAAATTAGGTCAAGGTCAAAGCAAGGTATTGATTTGTATAAACTATGATGGGCCAGCATGCCCGATGCTACATACCAAGATTCAAGGTCATAGGCCTTTTGGTTCTGGAGAAGAAGGTTTTTGAAGGGTTTTTTACATATATGGGCATGGCGGGCATCTTGGTCATGTGACCCAGACCTTGGTTATAAAATTTCGTTCCTCTATCCCACTTAGACTCCATATGAAATTTGGTTTCAATCGGCCTAGTGGTTTCAGAGGAGAAGATGTTTGAAAATCTTGATGATGGATGGTCCGACGGAATGACCTTGACCTTTAGTGACAAAATATCTTCATCTGGTCATTTAGTCGACCATGTATACCAAGTATTGTTCCTTAAAATTAAATAGTTTCTGAGAAATCCACTGTTTAAGCGTTTTCCCATATAAAAGCCTAACGTACCAAAGTTGGCCATGCCGTAAATTAGGTCAAGGTCAACGCAAGGTCATGATTTGTATAAACTATGATGGGCCCGCATGCCCGATGCTACATACCAGGTTTCAAGGTCATAGGCCTTTTGGTTCTGGAGAAGAAGATTTTTGAAGAGTTTTTACCATATATGGGCGTGGCGGCCATTTTGATCAGGTGACCCAGATACTCCGAACAAACTTTCGTTCTCCCAACCCATGGAAGCTCCATATTAAATTTGGCTTTGATCGGCCCAGCGGTTTTGGAGAAGAAGACCTTTGAAAATGGTGGACGGATGACGGACGGACTACGGAGCATTGCCGTACTAAATGCTCACCTTTGAGCCTTCGGCTCAGGTGAGCTAAAAATTCCGGGGAGACTGGGGGTGGGGGTGCTGAAAAATTTTGATGACTCATATCAGTCATATGGAAATGTACCCAGCGACCCCCCCCGCCCCCCCCCCCCCCCCCCCACCACACACACACACACACTGATAATAAATGACTTGTCCCTAAAAAGCGAGATATTGGGCTGACCTTGAAAACTTTATTGTGGTACTGTAGGTCACAGTATGTGACCTGACACAACGTCAGGGGTAACTGGAGTGGTAAAGTGCATTCACCGATAGAATTTTAAAGGTCTGGAGCCTAAGAAAAGCGAGATATGGGGCTGACCTCCAAAACTAAAAAAGCGGTACAAGGTTCTTTTTCAAAGAACATAGTCACAGTGACCTAGTTGCGTCGGTATGTGACCTGGAGTAGTAAGGTGCATTTTGGGCCTATGAAAGGCGAGATATAGGGCTGACTTCGAAGACTAAAAATGTGGTACTTATTATGTCACAGAGACCTAGTTGTGTTGGGGAGTGACCTGTGAGATAAGGTGCAAGCACTGAAGAATTTCAAAGGTCTGGGGCTTATGGAAAGTGAGATTTTGGAGCTGACCTAAAAACTACTAAAACTGTGGTACTATTAAGCGAAAGTAGGTCACAGTGACCTAGTTTTGTGAAAGCCAATCAGAATTTGTTTGTTGTAAGGTAGCGATTAAGTTTTAAGGTGCTAAGGTCTTTAAAATCAAGGTAGTGTTGTAAAGAGAGACGGACCCACAAACAGGTGAATGCGCCAACCTCATATCTAAAGGAAACTGTCGTTCTCACTGGCTGCAAGCAGCTTGACTAAAAACATGCAGATCATTAATTTCTATACTTGCTGAAAATATCAAACAAGAATTCCGCGGAATGCTATGTCGCACCTGCTGTGTGCCTTCACATGAAGAACTCAGTGATTATACCAAGTGCTTCTGGAGAAAAACTTGATTTTATTGGTTTTGCTATTTTTAGTAACGGTGACCATCTGGGACTCTCGACCCGCCTGAACTTTATCATTCTGAAGCCCTGCAGTCTGATCATGCTGCATATGAAATTTGAGAACCATGGATGCAATGGTTTCAGAAAATAAGTCATTTGAATGGACTTAAATGCTAGGATCAACGTAAATTATTCTAGGGTTGACGTAAGGTCACTGTGACCTAATTCCGATACAGATGTTTTTCATTTTGATAATTCTGAATAGCAAGGCCCAACTTAAGCTTCATATAAAATTTCAGCCAAATATACAGAGTGCTTCTGGAGAAAAAACTTGATTTTATTGGTTTTGCTATTTTTAGTAACGGCGACCATCTTGGATTCTCGACCGCCTGAATTTAACTATGTATGATCAGACTACTGTCTGATCATGTTGCAAGTGACATTTGAGAACCATGGATGCAGTGATTTTAGATACCATGGAAAAGTGGTTGTTAGACGTGGAACGAAACATGCCTATCAACAGTCTGTCCGGTTTACTGGTCATACCACTGTCCATGTTGCTGCTTCTGCTGATGGAAAAGTCATCCCTCCTCTCATAATATTTGAAAAATGTCTCCCTAGAAATATCATAGAAGATATACCTGCGTCATGGAGCATTTCTGCTACTCAGAATGGGTATATTACTACGGATTTATTTCATGCATGGTTTAGAGACATTTTTCTTGCAGAGTGTGGAGCAGAGAGGCCTCTTTTACTGATAATGGATAACCATATATCCCATTTAAGCCCTGATGTTATTAGTCTGGCCCAGGCAAATAATGTTGAATTATTGTGTTAACCCCCTCATAGTACGCATCTTCTTCAACCTTTGGATAAAGGGTATTCCAATTTATTAAAATCTCAGATGGCAGAGACTTCCGTTACCTTGGGTTATGCAGGTGCACGTTTGGTTCCCAGAGAAAAATTTCCTAAAAATCTGCAATTCGCCATGTCTAAAATATCAGGATCAAAAGTGTCAGCTTCTTTTCAAGGAACTGGCGTTTATCCGTACAATCCTAGAGCTGTTAACAATCCTATCCAATCACCACCTGTTCAGTCCACTAGTTCAGAAAAAACCTATTGAAGACAACTTGTGTAGTCACTGTGGTGCGGACAAGGAAAATATCCTGGTAAAATTAGGATTTATTCCTGCCTCACTACAGGACATACTCGTTGATCTTCCCAAACCAAAACAAAATTCCAGAAAAAAAAAGAAAATTGAAGGCGCGAGAGTTATTACTAATACTAAAATCATTGTCGAGGGTAGTTGCATTCCTAAGAAGAAAGTTATGAAAGAAGGTTCAGAGAAATCAGAGAAAACTGAAAATATCTGTAGAAAGAGCAAGAAAATGGCGGGAGGGAAGAAACAGGAAAAAGGGGATCAGAAGAAGAGTGACTTTACTATAATTGCTAGAAAGGAGAAACAGGAGAAATGATAGACGAGAGAAGAAATGTCCATACAACCTCAACACGCACGTACTGCAAGCACAGTAGGCCCTTGCCCTACGTCGTTCCAAATCAGTAGGACGCAACGGCACTGGAAGTTACACACAGCACCGTCGCACCACCCGACCACCCCCTAAAATCAAAAGCAGTATATCTTCAAGAAAATATTGTTTGATCCTATTAAAGGCCCTGTTGCTCTATAAACATGACCTATTTCATCACGAGGTATCGCTGCAAGCCTCTTACCAAAGTGTCTTAATTGTAAATGACTGCGAGCAGTCAACTTAAAACAATAAAACATCGAAGAGTTTCATATAAAAGTGCTTGGAAAAAATATTTGGGTCTTTTTATTCGGCAACTAAAATGAATAAAATGATAAAAATACAATGTACATGGGTAGAGCCCCATTCACTGTCGCGCTTTTTTCATATTGCATCAATCAACTGGAAACCAGAAAAGGAAAATCATATTTTGTTGAGCGATTTGAAGTTTTTTTAAAATCCTGTTTTCTATACTTTTTGCCAGCTATTTGGCTCAATTTATGCGCACCAACCTGCATTTAATTATCAAACGTGAAGACTGAAAGGCTTTTCGTAATGATTTGTGTTTAGACGTTTTTACATTGATAGGACTATGGAAATTTTAATGTACAAACTGTACAAACCCGGTACAATAACACTGGAGTGTCATACTCGGATGCATGTTGTTACGGTAAACAATGTGGGTAAAATTTTAAATCATGTCAAATTTTAAATCCAAGTTGAATATTTTCTTGAGACTCTTATCATAGAAAATTCATATGATAAGAAGATTGCTCGGGAATGTCATATGCTGGATACTTTTAGTCTAGCCTAGTCTATCCAAGTTAAATATTTTCCTGAGACTCTTATCATAGAAAATTCATATGATACGAAAATTGGTAATGTCAAATGCCGGACACTTTTAGTCTAGCCTAGTCTATCCAATTTTCTAGTTGTGTAAGCAAAGTCCATCCCTATCCACTCTCTCATCTTGTCTTCCCACCTCTTCTGCTGTCAACCTTCTCCTTTTTCCTTTCACTGTGTCCTGTAGAATCGTCATTGCTAAGCCAGAATCCGAAGTCATTGAGATATGCCCGAACCACCTCAGTTACCGTTTCTTGACCATGGAAATTATATCCTGAGTAGCTGTAGATCATTATTTGTTCGAAATAATTTCTATACACGCATTTATGATGGTTTCGCTCCCTTTTCTGGCATTTTTCGAAGCCCTAAGATTTTGTAGGACCGTTAAAATATCCTACTACTTACGAAATACATCTACCAGCATTTTGTTTTTCCAAAGTTTATTATGTTGTATAGTCCAATACAAATTATCTAAACAGTAGCCAATAATAAACCAAAGATTATTTCTTATTATGTTGTTTCCCTTTCTTTATGGTCATATTTAATAGTTTTTAGACTTAAAGTTGACTTTATTATGGATGTACCGTGTCGGTTGGCTAGTTGAGATGGGTTTAACGGCCCTTGAGACAGTATTTCAGTCTATATCGGGCCATCTCCCAGAGAAGGGGAGAAAAAGAAATGATAGACGAGAAGAAAAAATATCAAAACAGTCCCTACCCGCACATACTGCAAGAACAGTAGGCCATTGCCTTACTTTTATCTGAATAAGTAGGGCGTCCCGGCACTGGAAGTTATAACCAGCACCATCGCCCGATCACCACCGCGTATTACTAGTAGGACACCTCGGAACACATGCCCCTAAATGTCCAACAAATTCTGTGTTCTTCGTGACAGTTTTAGCTCTTTTTTGATGAATTATTATTTATATTTAATGATTACAAGCGCTTGTGATTACTTAAGTGCATAGATAATGTCTTTGCTCATTTACATGACAATATTTAAGAAACACTAAAATTTTGTCTACCTTTTAAAAAGTTTGATTTGATCCGTAGTCAGTAATGTACTTGATATATTTCCCAGTATTTTGTGTTTATTATAAATACTACTGTTCCACTTCTTGATCATATTTAGTGACGTTAATTAGTCGGTCCTTGTACGACATATTCAAAAACCTTTGGTAGCATCTCACCTCAAAGGCCTACCTTGTTTTCTCTAACTCCTTTTTCAAGATCCAAGACTCACTGGCATACAGAAATGTAGATATGATAAGGGGGGCACGTCAGTTTCACCTCTTATTTAAGAGATATGCTTTTCTCCCAAATGCGCTATCCTTGAAAAAGCCTCCAATTTTGAGCTACCATCTAAGACAACTCCTTGCTACCGTTCCAACCTGTCTTTTAAACTTGATATGCCCCAGGATGTCCTTGACGCTGTTTGTTATCAGTTTGGTCTTTTCAGCACTTGTCTCCATTTTATACCTTGTGTAGGTTATGTCGCGACATTTTTCTAGGGCTTCCTTACGTACAAATACACAGCATAGTAATGCATGCATGATGACATCCATAATACGTAATTCGTGTTTTTAGTTTCAAATACTGCCTGTCCTCGTTTGAAAGCATAATATACATACATTCATATTGGGACGCCGACGGAATCCGTACCAAATATAATATGTCCCTACTCCCATGTTAGGGGAAGGGGACAGCCCCATTGTTCTGCCAGTGGTGTATTATTTCATCTAGATAAGACATAGCTGCAAGCTTTTCATTTTAATTTTATCATTATAAGTTACCGTAACTGACCATCTAATAGCAAACAAAGCAGCCTTAATTTTATCAAAATGGATACTGAAAATTATTTCGGTCCTTTCAGTTGGCGACTTGCGATATCATAAACAGTCATAGATTGGTAAAAATACAATGTACAGAGTTTCGCTCTTTTTTTATATTTCCTTCCTCAACGGGAAACCAGGAAGAAAATATATATACCTTTTGATGGTTATATGGCGCAATATATGTTTATCACTGTTTATGACTAAGATTTTAGCATAAGATTTAGCAGAACCCCGCCAACACACGCAGAAACATGATTCAACAGAGTCGACTCGGTATATCCAACCCAACACACCAGGAAGGGTTCAATCCTTCACTCACCCTGACAAGAAACTAGTTGTAGAAATGACAATATTTTTAATTCGAACCAGGAATGTATGAAATAAAATGACATTAGTACTTAGGTATCAAGTATATACTCTCTCTCTCTCTCTCTCTCTGTATACGTTCAGAAAGAATAAAAGGGTATTTAGTTTGATTGTATTTTCTACTTTTTATATTAAAATACTTTTATTTTTACGCATGTGACAGCAATAAATGCTTTACTCATTACAGTACAGATTATACGTGAGCAGGTACGCTTTCTCTCTCTCTCTCTCTCTCTCTCTCTCTCTCTCTCTCTCTCTCTCAACCTGAATAGAATGAAAAAGTTAACTGGCATATTGTTTATTGGGATTTGTTATGTGGCAGCAATAACAATCCTATTAAAATGTCATGAAATAATTTTGATAATTTTGTCTATTGACTGCAATAATCAAAATGACTACCATCTGGCAAATATAATGATATAACAATGCCGCTACAATGTGTCACCAATACATGATTAGCACCACTTGACAAACGTGGCCTATAAAAGGCAGAATTAGATATAGCTAACCTCAGCCGCTCCTGAGGAACATGATTATAAGAACGGAACATAACTGTTGAAATCTCTAGACACTATAGGGATCAAACATGGTTTTTCATGCATTAACGTTTGCCAGGTCCCGAGGATGATGTTGGAAACCGAGGCCGAAGGCCGAGGTTTTCAACATCTCCCGAGGGACCTGGCAAATGTTAATGCATTGAAAACAAATGTTTGATCGCTATTATTGCATAATTCAACGAATTATTCGTTAAAATTTGAGAAAAAACTTGGCACTCTATTTTGTCACCGTTTAACAGCCAACGCGCTGGTGCATCTGTTTACTAATATTCGTCTTCCGGGCCCGAGAGCATTCATTCTATTCAAAATGGCTGCCATCATCCTATTCAACCGCATTTCGGAAAAGTATCCAAGATGGTCGTTGTAGTTGATGCAAAATAGATGGCCTAAATTAATCAACAAAAAGCAGATACCTTGAGCAATAATTTTCATGCTGGACAAGCCTGATCCATTCATATACCATCCTGCAGTTCTTGATTACTGAAAGCTTAGGATGCATGTTTTCTTTTAACACTTATTCACCCTCCATTTGGCATCGTAAGAATGAAGACAACATGGCTTTGAAGTCCGTGTCGGTACTTTATGACGTAATAAGAGTACAAAGCATGATGACGTCATAAGAAAACATAGGTAGCACGCGACCAATTATTGTAAATTAACCGAAAAGGGAGAGGCAAGAGTGCATGGCGGTTTTTAGTGGCCCGGAACAAGCATAACGATAGTTCTGTCATCGTGTTTCAACAGCGCGAGAAAACCATTGTTGAAACACGGCTTTTCACCTGTTGATGCACGGCTGTTAATACCTCTCGGCACTGCTTTTTATGCAATAACTAAGGTTAAACATCTCCATCATGTCATAAAAGTCCGATAACTGATTTAATTGGCTGTTTCGAGATTGTACCTTGGAACTGATTGACAGTTTATTGGAATTGAAGGCAGGACTGGATTATAAAAGGCAAACTAAGCTACTATTTTCAGGTTTGGACGGACACACGGCGCCAAGTGCGTGCGACCATACATAGACATTTTTAGCTGTTTGATCAAGGGAATTAGCGTGTCATTACCCCGTTGACCGCTGACAGATCGTCGATATGTAATAACTTCAGCGGGCGGATTTACCTGTATTTTCCTGTATGGCATTAAGCGTTAAGCCGATCGAATTACCTATATGAATTCAGTTGTAGAATCTACCTGATTACATAGGACTGGGTAATAAGAAATTGAATCAATTTAAAAAGTCAAATGTTAACTTTAAAATTTACAAATATTATTTAATTTATATAGCCGTGCGTATTTTTCGTTAGTATATCCGTTTTTATTTTGCACTTACAATTTGTGTAGAAATACATGTGCAAGTAAAGCTAATATATAAAACGGGAACTATTCTTTTATGCATTGTCTAAGGCTAGACTTAGAATGATTTTTTTGTTTTCATCTCGGACATATGTTCGTGTTTAAATCTTTTGCGAAAATGCCGCGCGCACGTTATTGTTTTCCAATGGTGCCCCTATTGTTATTTGATCCAGCGCATGACATTTCCTACAATTTCACATGTGCGCTCAGTGAAGGTTCAGATCGGCCTGCAAGTCCACACAGTACGATAAGAGTCTTAAATGTCCGCCTGAAGAAGCTTTGTGTCTGTAGCTATCCATATTTCGCACAGCGAAGACTCCGCTCATACTGCGCGGATTCGCAGGATGATCTGAGTCTTGGCTCGGCGCCCATGTTTAATAGTAGGAAATGCCATGCGGTGGTTCATTTCCTGTCGTCCTTTATGTAATTACTGTAGATATTTAACTATCTAAGCAGCGAACAAAATTGTGCTATAAGATGCGCAGTCTGTTATGCGCCTTTAGTGTTTGCATATGGCATAAAACCATTTTCCCATGACGTTGCTCAACTGGTTAACATTTCTCGACTGGCCTATTTGACAAGAGTTGAAAATCCTCAATATTTTATTCTATCAGTAAAAATTGTATATGTGGCTGATCTGAGTGTACGCCGGGCTGACCTGCCAGAGTGTTGGTTTCTCGTATGATCGTTTAACCCACTTCCGTTGAATTAAGAATGACTGTTGTCAGTTACTGATGAATGTATGTGCACTTAGTACTGGTTAACAACTTAGGAGGTCTAAGCCTGCCCAGGAATAGCTGACCGTCCCGACATGAACATAGCTGTTCATTAACCATAACCAACTCATGAGCTGGATATTTTGTACCTGCATGTTTTAATTCGAATCATTATATTATTTTATCAGTATATGCAATAGAAGCAAGTACTCTTTGGACTGAAATTCACTTTCCCCATAATTGTACACAGTCAAGTTCTATTAGATTGACACGTAAGATTCTTTGATTTTATTTCAATCATTTACATGACAAATTACTTCTTTTGTTCTGTTAAATTGTTTGCAGCGCGCTCTATAATGTTCGATCCTTTAGTTTCTTTTTGTGTCATTGTTCTTTTTTTCAAATTATTTCGAATGAGAACGGTTTAATTTTACTGGACTGAAAACTGTGAAAATAATTAGCCAAAAGGCGTGCCGACCTCTAACTTACTGCTCAAAATTAGCTCATAACGTCTCACTTACTGCTCAAAATTAGCTCATAAAGCCTCACTTACTGCTCAAAATTAGCTCATGTCGCCTCTTTTTTCCCATCTTGGACCGCGTAAAGCAACGGACTAAAGAAATTTAAATTTAAAAGTATCTTACCATTTAAGTATTGTAAATATAAGAGTCAATCGGCGCATCAGTCGAGACTAATAAAAACAGTTACTGTTCATGGGATTCATATTGTATTGGTGAAAAAGGAATAGTCTGATCAGGTTGCACGGATGCACACGCTGATCCGGAATACTCCTGCTCGCACATGCCGTTAGTTAATTTTTAACATTATGTTATTTGCATTTCGACTTGACATCACACTTTCTTTAGCCATAATTTAGATTATCTTATAAGCGACAGTATGATGATAATAAAGGTGTGAAAGTGTGTCATCGGTAATCCTTTACCCCTGCAGCAATTAACTTATAATCCAACATGACACCTGTTGTGACCCTGCAAAACTGCGAGTTGTGAAAGTGTCCGGGTTATTTTCCTCATTTCTATCGATTGTACGCTAGGAAGCATTATAGATAAAAACGGTCAGTTTTTTATACTTTGGCAGTGTCTGCCTGCAGCAGTCAGCTCAACGTCCACAATGCGTTTGGAGACGACAGATCAGCCGATGCCGAAGTGCAGGCTGATCTGAATCTATAAACGGAAAATCTTTGTGTATTTATAAACTGGAGACTCAGACCAGGCTACGCCGAAGTGCATGCTGATCTGAAACTGCCACTAAGACATTGTATAGTTATTTGTAATCAGCAAATTAACACTTCGCAGACTGGTGCTTATCAGGCTTCGGCATACTTAACACAATGCGCCCATGAAACTCAGATCAGGATGCACCGAAGCGAAGGCTGATCTGAATCTTCTATAGGGAGATTTTTAGTAATTTGTAAACAGCTGCCAAGATTGGTGTTTATCAAGCTTCTGCATGCTAAACACAAAGCGGTCACGAGACGCTGATCAGGCTGCACCGAAGTCCAGGCTAATCTGAACCTTGCGTACGGAGATTCATTAGATTTTTTTACCAGCGAAATGACTTTACTGTGCGGATGGGCAGATAAGTGCTTATCAAGCTGGATGCTCATCCTTTTTTTAGGCACTGATGAATGATGAGCATATTCAATCATGAACTTAACTGAAAAAAAAAGACAAAAATATTGGCTTTCATTAATCTGAAGTCAATTGTCCTCCTTATATAAAACAATATTTCGTTGAGTAGAGGAAGTCATTTCTGGTTTCTATATTAAGAAATGTTGAAGAGGGCGGATGAAAGAAGACATCCTTGCCTTACTCCAACTGTTGTTCTGAACCATTCTCCTTTGCTGCCATTCATCAGGACTGCACTTGTCGTATAGCTGGTCAATGGTGCGAACTAGATTTGCACTGATATTGTACTTCTGCATGGTGGGCCATAAGGCTGCATGCCATTATACCCTATCAAAGGCTTTTTTGAAATCAATGAAGACATGGTACGGATTCTGCTGACGTTGGAGATACTTTTCACACAGGATTCTAAGGTTGACGATATGCTCTGTGGTGCTTCTACCGTCTCTGAACCAATCTTACTCATCTCATCTTGGTAATATTACGTTGACAAGATCGTGCTAAGGTTGACACTTAAAGCCGCGTTTAGATTGACAAAATACGCCCGGGTTTAGATTTGCACCTGGGGTGCAAATTTTCAACCGGGGTATATTTTGTCCATGTAAACGGTGTTTTTAGTTAGAATCAGTCATCTTGAAGGTGTACTTGTCCATCTAAAAAGGTTTTATGTAAAATCGGGGATGCCAATTTGCACCTGGGTGTATTCTGTCCGCCTAAACACGGTTGTAATATATTTGTTTTTTGTTCACACAGATGCACATATGCTGAAACTGTGTGAGAGCTGGCTCTGTACTAAGTGTAGGCTTGTTTGACCTATGTGCGATCGATGACGGCCATTCTTGACTGCTTCCTGCCGTAAACGCGGTTCCATTGCACACAGCCTTTTATTATCACCCTTTCATCGTCCTGATATGACTGAAATACTGTTGAAAAAGACATAAAATCGCAAATTATCCATCCATCTATCTTGGCTGCTGGACTTTGCACGTGCACCTAAGTCATCGAACTTCATATATGCGATTATATTTCTGCCGCGACATAGCAAATCGTGCTTTATGCCATATGCGAATGACGAAGACACAAATTAGCCTGCGCACCCGCACAGTCTTAGCGTCTTTATTGTTCACTGCATGGATAGTCTCCAGAAGGGTCATGCCAAATAGCTAGCCTCAAACCAGCATGAGTAACTATATTCTGGCTTGTGTCTACGCTGGTCGGAACTCCTGAGGACACCATTTCTCATGAACCGGCACATTTGTTTTCACTATGAGCCGTTGGTTTGTGTCACTGTTTGGATAGGATGGGGTCGGTTTTGTTGGTTCGATAGGGTTTCTCAGAAATTCAAGTGAACGCTCTGGGAATAAGGCTTAGTTTATGCATAGACATTCAAACGTTCATGCACAGTAAAGCGTTCGCAAGTGTCACCCCCGGTTAACTATACAAAGGCTGGTACTAAACTAAAAAAGAGCTGTTACGAAACGAAAAAAAGTCAGAGTTACCAAACGACCTGAGGACCAGGTCGTTTTATAACTATAACTCTTTTTCGTTTCGTTACAGCTCCTTTTCGTTTGGTAACATTCATGAAAACATAGTTAACCAGGTGTGAGTGTACATGTATGTAAGTTTGGGGTTCAAACCCACTTATACATTGTAATCATGCTTTTGAGATGGGACGTCGTTCCCAAAATATCGATCATGTGACCCTTATATTGCTATTTTGCTAGGTGACTGCATGGTGTATGAGCTCACGGCTTCTTCAGCTTGGAGAGCGTTGGTGAGTGTAACGTTTCAATGCCTTTAAACAATATTTATGCTGTATCATAACGTCTTTCACCTGAATGTGGCAGAGAACTTAATGCTTTTTCTTAGGCTGATGTTAGTGCTGCATTGATTTCTCATTTATATAAAATAACAAGTGCAGGAATAGTAGACGAGCGGTTTCGGTGAGATAATTCATCACTTAAAAGATACACGTATGTAGAGACCAGTTCAGATACAGCAAGATGTGTGCATCAAATGAGGCAATACGTAATAACGCACGGATCGAGTAGTGCCCATCTGCAAGCAATAGGCATAATATGTTATTTATAACAATAAATAAAAGCATCGCAAACGACTGCGTGATACCCCGCCACTGCATACCTCTTTCACGGATCCATTTTTTTTCCGGATCTTTTTGTGTTTCTCTGTATAACCTGAGGACAGAGCAGTTGTAAATTTCAGAAATATCTATTCAGCTAATGATTTTATATAGATGTTATCAACATTAGATGCATTTGTACAGCCCAAGGGCAAGGGCAGATAATCCCCATGGGGTCGATTTCAAGCAACACAGGAAACTTTTATTATTTTATCATTTGCCGTAAGTTTCAGAAACACTGCTTTAAACTATGATTTTATATTACTTTTTTTCCATGATTTTATAGAGGCGGAGGCAGGGGCAGATAACCCCTAATGGGGTAAATGATGAGCATAATAGGAGGCTTTTATTATGCTGATCATTTTCTGTAAGTTTCAGAAGAACTGCTTCGAACTCAGAATTTATACAGATTTTTTAATGATTTTATACATGAATATGGCCCTGGGGCAAGGGCAGATTACCCATGAGAACAAAAGTTTTATAGTACTGTTAGGATTTTGTAACTTCGATCATTTCAGTGATGTTTCGTCATGATACTCGAAATAGTAAAGGAACTAGAGGCCAAAAACCTTTTTTTATACATTGACAAGTGCTGTAGCTCTGTCAGAATTTATCGAAATTTGCCCATTAACAATCCCAAGCGAGACATTCTTGGTACAAATGCATGTGCAAAATTTGAATGAAATCCGTAAATAAATACATGTTATCGCACGGAAACTAAGTGCGCACGGACGGACGGACGGGCGGACGTACTACGGACGGACGGACACACGGACAGCCAACGTGAAAACATAATACCCCGCCACTAACGTGTGGCGAGGAATAAAATAGGAATGGAATGGGTAAGAGACAGTAGGGTATAGATTTTCTTTGGTTTAAAACTGGGTTGGTTGTTTCTGGCGAACCGTGTTCATTATACCTGGCCTAAAATGTGAATCGTGGTAAGTTGTTGCCAGAAAAAAAGACAGTACCTTACTTCAAATGCTTATAATTTCATTCTACAAAGTAATTTATGATTCATTTTATGTTTTCTGTAATCCCTGGTAGCATTGAAACTGTCGGAATCCCCAAATTTGTACTTTTGGTAAACCGTTCACAGCCCTCTTTAGTAAAATATTTATTTTTATTTTGCTTCGTCGCTGACATTTCAAAGTTTCTTGTCGCTTTGTTGATGGTGCTAGAACCCTGGATTTCTCCATGACATGTAAAAAAAACTCCCCCCTTTCTTAATATAGAAACCAGAAATTTCGATTCAGTCTAATTAAGGAGAAAATAAGGATAAATGGCTACTCTCACATGTTTTACGCCTTACATGTTGAGCTGCGTTAGTTGTCTTCTGTCGCGGTCGTTGTCTCGGGATAACCCGTGTGACCACCACCCTGCCCAAATTTCATTATCCTACAGACTACAGTAAGAAACTAGTTTATGATATGAAAGGCATAAACATATACTGAGGTAACTTCAAAGAAAGTAACAACCAAGCGACAAACCAACCGAGTGTATTGCCATACCTTAAGCTCTATACTGAACCATTTAAATTTGATATTTACATTATTTCTACCATGGGTACCAAATTACTGCAGTGTACTCATCAAAGGGGCGAACATATGTTTTATAAGCTAGATAAACTAGTTTCTTAATGTAGTCTGTAGGATAGTGAAATTTGGGCAGCGAAGAGGGGTGGGGGAGCAACGTCACGAAATCTTCACCAAAAGAAAATAAAAATCCTGACATTTGGTATTCGAATATCAACAGGTGCAAAGACAGTAGGTAAGGACGTGGAACCACTTGTACAGAAAAGACCAGCGGATTGTCCTTTTAAGACCTGTTGCTTTCTGACGAAATTCTAGACTGGACGAAACTATGTTACAACATACCGGCATTGCTGATTCTATCTCTAAAGCGAATTCTGTCGCCTATTGATGTCAGCGCCAGTGATCCCAGGTCTTGATCTGACAACTGCTTTGTGATTTCGAGAGAGTCTGTTTTGGCATCAGAAAACGCTGGAATCAAAGCACTGTGGCAAGGGACCTCAGCGCAGTTTCAACAGAGTCCGTCAATTGCAAGGAGCGGCTGTAGTGTAGTACAAGTTTAGCTTTTGAAAAAGCTTGAGAGGTTATCCCTTAGCAAATGAATCTATAGGATGCAAGTGGGAAAGCAGAAAAATGGCAGCAATACAAGTTAATTTTATTGTATTCTTGGATTTGTTGAAGCTGTGGGTAAGTGGCGAGTTTGACAGTTTTTTTTTTCTTTTTTGTCTAGTAATTGCTTGTAACAGGTGAGCTTCAGTGCTATTAACTTTTCTTAGATGACCTGTACTGTTTAGTAATGGCTCTTCGTTAAGTGGACTGTACTCTCTGGTAAGTGCTTGTATTAGGTGAGATTCCTGTATTAGGCGAGATGAAGTCTTCAGGATTAGTTTTACAGCTCATGTCTTAGAATGGAAGGGACCCTGCAGCTGGGTGCGCCAAACTATGGGAGCAAGTACCGGTAAATAGTGGAACCTGCATTTAGCGTTAATCAAGTAGAAATCTAAAGAGTAACTACTCTTCAGGAACTGACTGAATCAGATCCCAAACCCTATCCCCAACATCAAAGGGAAAGATTGACAAAGACATCCCAACAAACAATAAATTACAAGTGATAAGCCGAGTCAGCAGCTCTTTCCCAAATAGATGGCAACTCAGCTATCTTTATTGAACTAAATCATTTAGACCAACAGACGGGTTACAACGGACTAAGCAAATTATTTGAAAAACATTTAACAATTATTTTTACCTATTTTCTATTTTTATGATAGAAGGATTAAGCTGAGAACACAATAAATTAAACAGCACCGAACATAAAACAAATGCAACCGCAACAAAAGTACCGCCTTGGGACGGTCAGTAATAACTACTGGGGGATTTAGAACTTGTTATTGATCTGCACTGTAAAGTACTAACTGAACTTTCAGGAAACTGTTTGTATAAGGTGCCATAAAGGGTTTTAAGATATAAGCTATAAAGATCATGCATTAGCGATGCTCGCGAGAACCCTGTAGCTGGGTGTGCCAAATGTAGAAGTACCGGGAGATAGTGGGTCCTGTAGGAAACGGCAAAAGCAAAGCAAACGGAATCGGCGTACAATCGAGTACGAATTCCTATCTTAAAATGGTTGTCCCGTACCAACTACCAATCCAGGGGTCGCAGGATCGATCCCCCGCTTTTTAGTCCAAAAATGAATTGTTCTGGGAAAACGGCTACCGTATTGACCATAAATATTCGGACAGACAGGTCTAAGCAACATTGTAGACCCAAATCAAACTGCCACTCAAGGAGCAGTTTGATCAGGGTCTACAATGTTTGCCATTCATTAAGCATCATTTGGATACATTAACGTATGTAACCTCCACTTTCTAAGAATTATGGAATAATAAGTGTCCAACTTCCGTGTTTGCAAAATTTTAGGGCCATTACGGTTTATTCAAAGCTGTCGTGGATTTTGAGCAAGAACATCCCAGCCGTTCAATCCAGCGGGCACATGGCGTCTCGGTGGCCTCGCACTGGCGTCAATGTGACGTCACTGCAACGTCATGTGTCTGCTGGGAAGGTTAATGTGGTTAGACTATTTTCTTCTTTCTATGATGTGTTGTAGATGCGCTAAAATGTGAGGCCCTTCCAGGGGTTTTGGGGAGCTGGGGAGAATGGTCATTTATTTTCAGTGAGCTGGGGAGCACTAGCAATTATTTTCAGGGAGATAGGGAGCAAGCTCTTAATTTTGTGGAGGTGGGGAGCTCTGACAGAATGTGATTTTCTAAATTGTTTTTGGCTTCTGGATTGGGGAGGGGGCGGGGGGTGGGGGGCGCAGCCATTCAGGTCATTCAGTCTTGCAAATGCTAGCATTTCGGATTCATTTCTGGCTACAGGCGGAAATGACTTTCAAACAATTTTAGGGAGCAGATTAGAATATTTTCAGGGAGCTGGGGAGCAGATGAATTACTTTAAGGGATTTGGGGAGCAGTAGCAAAATAATTTTAGGGAGCACAAGAAAATATTTTAAGAGAGCTAGAGAGATTAGGGCATTATTTTCAGGGAGAAAGGGATCATTGACGCCCCCTGGGAGGGCCTCAAATGTATTTGGCAATCTGAATAAAGAATTGAATTGAATTGAAGTCCATGCCTCTGTCTTTCATCTTGTAAATTATGGACTGCTTTTGCATGCCTCTGCTTTATCTTGTAAATAGTTTAATGGCTAAGTCATCTGACTTTTTTGGCTAAAATTAGAATGTAGCCCCATACACTCCACTGGGACACCCCACTAGGATCAGATTGATTACCGGTGATACACCCAAAGGCAATCGTTGATCAGGGTCATATAAGGGGAGTAATCCTCTTGCGGGTCCTCTTGATGCTTAATGATAGATAGATAGATAGATAGATAGATAGATAGATAGATAGAGAGATAGATCGATAGATAGATAGATAGATAGATAGATGGATAGATAGATAGATAGATAGATAGATAGATAGATAGATAGATAGATAGATAGATAGATAGATTTGTATGTAACTTGTCAGAAGCAGCCCGCCTACGTGGGCCGAAGCGGCCCAGAGCCGAACTCACTAGAATACCGCAAATTATCAAGCATATTTATTTCCGGAAACCCTCGTTAAAGTCCGCGAATTACGGACGATCTCATCATATAATAAAGTTACGACATAATATAAAGTTGTTCCACTTACCGTTATATCAAGTAATCACAAGGTAATAAAGTATGTACATAAATCGACGAAAAACTGTCATAATGAAAACAAAACTATACATAATGTAACAAGGAGTCACCACGACGTAACACACTCTGTACATAATGAAATGACAAAAGGACGTAACATAGAGACAAAGTCTCTTAACACAACGAGAAATTGTCATAACGTAAAAGAGTGTCTACATAACGTAACAAGAAGTCATCATAATGTAATCAAGTTTTTACATAATGGAACGACAGAATGGCAAAACACATGGTAAAGTCACTCAACGTAACGGGTATTTATCATAACGAAATAAAGTGTGTACATAATACAATGACCAAATGGCATAATACAAAGGTAAAGTCACATGATATAGAAAGAATTGGACATGTCATAACAAAGTAGGCACATCACGTAAAGATAAAATGGCATAATACAATGGTGCATTCACTTAACGTAGATAGAATTTATCATAAAGTAATAACTCTTCACTACCTGAATCGAAAATAGTAAATATAAGACAGCTATCGCGTTCCATAATTTTACTAATTTTTATTTAGCAAAGTATTTAATTTCTTAAGTTCTTGAATGGTGGCATTATCTACAGGTGTGAGGTAAAAACAAGCGTAGAATTTATTTGAAAAACAGATTGAGGAAACATTTAAACACACACACACGGGCTGCGTAGCGCAATCGGTAGGGAACCTGACTCATAAGTTAGAGGTCCTGGGTTCGAAAGCCGGTCTGGCCACATACTTTCGTTTCTCCTTCCGCTGATTCAAGAAGGGCAGTTGTCAGTTACTGGCGAAAATATGTGTACTTAGTACTGGTTAACCGCCGACAGTCACCAGAAAATTTTTGCCAAACCAGTTTTTGGCAAACTGACCTTGTAATTTTACTTGACTAAGAGACCTCATATGACTTGTGTTATATGAAATAGAAGTTTCTAAGTAAATCCTGTACCTTCTGCTCCAAAAATAATAAGAGGTCTAAAAATTATTTAGCAAAAAAGGTCAAAATCCCCATGGGGTTTTTGAAAACCCCGCGGGGAAAAAAATCCCCATAGGGAATTATGACTCTCCCCACGGGGAATATTCCCCATATTTTTTCAAGGGGAAAAAATCCCCATGGGTAAATGTAATGAAGAAATATTTATTTAATATTCACACTTAGAGTATCAACAAAGACAAATATTAAACCTGCTACCCAATATTAGCCACCCAACCAAACCTTGATATTTTCCCCATGGGGTTTTGTCCCCGCGGGAAAATTTTGGACAAAATTCCCCATGGGGTTTTTCAAGAAATTTAAATCCACAAATTTGTCAAATTTTAAATTTGACATGGATTTTTTATCTTAAATAATTCGTTATGGATTGATTTCTGATTATTTTGTTAAAATCAAAATTATCCCGCAGGGAAATTTCCCCATGGGGAAAAAAGTATGTTGAATATTTATCCCATGGGGAAAAATTCAATAGTACTCTGAAAAAATATAAGTTTTACAGTTAATTAATAAATGAATGAAACAGTTCACTTTGAATATATCTGTATTAAGTTTAAAATTTAAAGAATTATAATCAAAACAAATTGATATTATCCCCATGGGGATTTTTGGGCATGGGTTATTTTCTCATGGGGAATTTTTTCCCATGAGTAAAATTTCCCATGGGTTCATAAAGAGTTTGGTGAATATTCCTGTCTTTGCTCAAAAATGTTTGTCCTGAAAATTATGTGTGATGTTATTCTTATGTTGCAAGTACACCTTGGAACTGACTCAATGAGCAATTCCAGTAAGTTCTCAGAATATGCATATTTAGAATTTCCCCAAGGATGCCAACGTGGTATCATTTAGATTATGGTTAAGGATATCCTAAATACTGTGGATCTTCATCAAACATTTGTGCGGACTATTTTTTCGGGTTCTCGTCCAGGCACCCGGATTAAATGCGTCACTCGAATTTACTCGATGTATAGTATATCTGCAGCTGCAATTTTGCTGTTTCTATGATGTAAATGCGTTTATCGCGCAATACTTGGTGTGGAGACAATGACATCTCATCATTTCCTTTAGCTTGGAAGCGGCTGATAAGGCAAAAATAACCAGCAAAGACATTTGATTATTTCTTCATTCATATTTCTTCCTAGAAAGACGGATACGTACCGACAGAAACACGAAAAGATGCATGGGTCTTAGAAAATAAACCCTTTTTTTGAGATTCGCTATTTATACTTTCACCAACATATATACGCATGCAAGCTTGCAAGAAGATGCGTAAAGATACAGATAATCGCACACATGGAAAAACAAACATACATATACATAAATTGGTCTTCTTTTTAGCCAAGCCAGGCTTTTCCGACATGATTTTGCAGCTGCAGATATAATTCGAAAATGTTTTCTCAAGAGTCACACATCTTAGAGACGCCCGTCCATAACCCCTATCCAAAAAAGTATTAGCTTTTCAAAAAAGCTGGCGACCATTAGCTTTTACACAAACATACAAAATAAACCGAATGTGCACAGCCTTGTGACTACAACTAATTGATTTATGTGTTGCTTCACGTCCACGGTAAACAGCTATGGTCGCTATGGTCATGTCGGGACGGTCAGGTAACCTAACCACACTATTCCTGGGCAGGCTTAGACTTTCTAAGCGGTTAGCCAGTACCAAGTGCACATACTATCGCCAGGAACTGACAACTGCCCTTTTTGAATCAGCAGAAGGAGAAACGAAAGTATGTGACCGGACCGGGTATCGAACCCAGGACCTCTACCGACTGCGGTACGCGGCCACGCCTTGTGGCTACAAATAAGCGGACAAAAAAAAACATCGACAAACGAAAACGAAAGCACTGCCTTTAACTCTCAGAAATAAGAAACGATGAGGACAAATGTTTCAAGCTCCATTGATTTGCTACAGAGGCTCACAATGTCGCAGCCAGTTTGCAGCTGTAGCTATAGCTTTGTCAGAGTATCTAGGGTGGAGTGTAGCTACAGCTTTGCCGGAGTTATCTACGGTGGAGTGTAGCTATAGCTTTGCCGGAGTTATTTACGGCGAATCTATGATTTATCAAAATTGTTTCTGCTAAAGTTCTAAGCCCGTTCTAATTGAAAGCAAAATTTCAAGCTGTATATGTTCGAGAGCAGAAAAGTCGAAATGCTTTTTTCAGAGTGATATTCAATGTAAATGAACACATTGTTTTTGAAAGGGCGACTAGTTCATGAAAAATACGGTGTTTTATTGAATTTGAATCCTTTCCCAATTACAACAGAGGGCAAGGGTTTGGATCCAGAAAAGAACAGTAGGTCCCCGACCCCTCACCCCCAGTAATCTTTTACTAACCCTTCCATGGCGGTACTTCTGTTGTGGTTCTTCAATTTTATATGCCGTTATGTCCGCTTGTCTACGGTCATCTAGCAACATGGTCACCTGAATAGCTGCACATTTTGCTTTCTGTTTTGTTTTGTAATTCAAAATGATAGATGTTGCTGCTGTTTAAAGTTAGGGTAGCTGAGTGACCACCTGTTTCGGAAAGAGGTGTTCAATCCTGCAACTGTAGTTATCATTGTAAGAGTTATCCATCTTATATAGTTGGACTATTTGACTGTCGCTTGTTGCTATCCTTTCGCGAAATAAATTTTTAGGGTTGCTTAATTGATTTAAGACTTGGCAAATATTGTAGTAATGGGTCTGCTGCAGACCCAGAAATTCAACATTATGGCCAGGCATCTTGTTTCCGTAGCTGGCCCGTGGAGAAATGTTCTCAAAAGTGAACCTTTAGTGGCATTACCCGGCGCTGCGTATTTGCATATTTAAACCTCTTACCTTGGCATACAGTACATAGCCCCAGAGGGGTAACCATGCCTTCCCTCGCCCCGACCTCTTAGATCCTCCGACTCGCCATTTTGACGGTTATTCAGTTTTCTCATTCGTAAATCAAACAAACCGAAATTCAAAAGTTAGGTCATTAATACAGGCCTATTATTAATAATAAAGACTTTATTTTCAGTGGGTGACACAATCAGCTACACACTACTCTTCCTTAAGGCCCACTTAACAAAACATATACAAGTCAGAAACATATATCAAATAGAAAAAAATACAACAGGCCTGATCACCATCACTCCCTCTCTCAAGAAAAGAAAAGACATTAGTAGCAATCAGTACTACCATAAGATTTCAAATATTGTGGCACCCAAAATAATCACCGTAGTTGTCTCAAACATGGAACAGTCTGGTTTTACAATGCGGTAACCAAAAGATGCAGATGGAATAACAAACAGTGTACATCCTGATCAGACTGTTCATATAGGAACAGTCTAATCCGAGTCTGTCCTGTCCGCCCATACCTATCTGCCCCAATACCTAGAATGTATTGGTATAACGGAATTTAAATATGGAAGCCCAGTCCTGTAGCCTGCCTTTACCGAAAACGAAATTCATGAACGCGCCTGGATTTCTGGGTGATCATGAAAAGAAAATCGGGTCCCTTTAAATGTACATAAAAATAACTATCAGAGGAGAATGCAAATCCCCCGACCGAAGACCCCCATGGGCCTTGGTAAAAAGGGTGCACTTCAAAACACATACAAGTAATATATTGTCATCCTTTAATGCTTCTGATTGGCATTATCTGTTTAACAGATGCATGATTATCTAAAACAGTATGCCAGATTGCTAAAAAGAGGAAAAGAGGTTATATCTCAAACAGCCACCATGTACACAAATGTTTATGATGCATATGATACACTCAACTTTCAAAATGTGCGAATAACTTCTAAAGGACAAACCCTACAAATCTAATTTTGAGCTCTCTAGTAAGTGAATTTGGACAAAGAATCCAAATCTGCAAAAAAAAAAAAATTTGTTTGGGTGGTGGGGGGGGGGGGGGGGGGGGTCAGAGGGAGTTAGGAGCACTGACTGTTAAGATATCACAGTGTGATCATCGATGTTCTAAAAGGTGTAATGTTATCAAAATTGTGGAGCAGGCCAGGGTTATACAGATATGGAGCAGAGACTAAAACAGCAGCTCAAACTACCAAAGGGAAATAACTCACAAAGTATAATTGCAAGAGTTGTCATTCATGTATGAGACAAATCGTCATGACCTGTTCTGCATATCTGTGAAGTATCATGAAAATATTTTAAAATGTATTCAAGTTATGGAGCGGACACCTAAAATCATCAAAGGGAAATAACTCAAAAAGAAAGCAAGAGTTGTCATTATTGTTCACGACACATCGTCATGACCTGTTCGACATATCTGTGAAGTATCATGAAAATATTTCAAAAGATATTCAACTTATAGAGCACACTTCATACCTAAAACCATCAAGGGGAAATAAACAGCAAGAGTTGTCATTCTTGTTCGCGGGACATCGTTATGACCTGTTTTACATATCTGTGAAGTATCATGAAAATATTCCAAAAGGTATTCAAGTTATAGAGCGGACATGAAATCACACCTAAAATGATCAAGGGGAAATAATTCAAAAAGTAAGAAAGCAAGAGTTGTGATTCTTGTTCGGGACACATCGTCATGACCTGTTCAACATATCTGTGAAGTATCATGAAAATATTCTAAAGGGTATTTAAGTTACAGAGCGGACACGAATCTGCCAAAAAATCACACCTAAAACCATCAAGGGGAAATAACTCAAAAAGTAAGAAAGCAAGAGTTGTCATTCTTGTACGCGACACATCGTCATGGCCTGTTCTCCATATCTGTGAAGTAACATGAGAATATTCCAAAGGGTTTTCAAGTTACAGAGCAGACACGAATCTGCCACAAATCACTAAAGGGGAGATAACTCAAAAAGTACAATAGCAAGAGTTACCACTATTATACGTGACGCATCGTCATGGCCTGTTCTACATAACTGTGAAGTATCATGAAAATATTCTAAAGGGTATTCAAGATATAGAGCAGACAAGAAAATTTTTACGGACGGACAGACGGACGGACGGACACCAGGCTCATCGCTATATTCCCCGAACCTTTCGGTCGGGGGATAAAAATAAGTCGAACATATGCCTGTCCGCTCAAAATACTCACACGAAATATGAATTTACATTTTTTCAATGAAAACAAATAAGAATGGACAAATATACTTCCGGTACGATGGTGGTGTAAGCATGTGTTTGGTGGTGGGTCTCAAATTTGAATAAAAATCATGTTAATGCTCGGATTTGAGGGTAGTAAACTTATGGAACAATAACTAGGAACATTTTTCGCTTGACTTTGCCAAAAAAATTGGACATTTGTGCATATTTATGGATATTATGGATGACATGTAAAGCAGGTACATGCTTCTTTATTCTCCAATGGTGGAAAGCGTGAATGTTGCAAGTCGGTCATTGACATTACTGTATTGATATTGATATAGTGCATAAAGTACATATACAATTCATACTGTCAGCGGATAGCCAGTTCATTCATAGAATTAATAAATCATAAGATATTGACTTTGCTAGGTTTTGAAGAAGAACTTGAACTTGAACTTGAATTGTTGAAGGGGGTTAAACCCTGCAAGAAAAACTGAAAGTTAAACAACACCCTTATAGTGGGGTCGACGAAATCATGGCTAGTGAGTCAAGAAAACAATTCGACAAACGTAAGGCTAGTGCATCCCCAGAGATTGAAACTCCGCAACTCAGGTTACGTCGCAGGGGGTCTTTACCGGATCTTCAGGATGCGTCTGATCCGAAAAGGACTTATTCTCTACCGGACTTGATGAAAAAAGGTTTTCAGGATCCTGAGGTGTTTCAAGATGTTATTCCCTCTATTCTGAAACAATTACAACCGACAATCGAAGCCAAAATTGAGTCTACGATAAAAGCGTCAATTGAAAAATCAATGACCAATTCCATTGTTAATGTGGTTGATTCTGCTCTACGTAAATTCAAAGATGAAGTTATGGATCCCATAGTGATTCAAAAGGATTCCGAAATTAGTATGTTGCAACATGAAATAAGTCAGCGAGATGAAAAGGTCAGAGTTCTTGAAGACAAGGTCGGTAAAATGTCAAAGGGTTTAAATGACTTAGAGCAGTATGGCCGACGACAGTCCATTCGTCTTAATAACGTACATCTTGACAATGTCTCTGAGTGCGAACCAGTAGTAATCAATATTTTGAATAGAGCCCTTCCAGAGGCTGAATCCATATCCTCTGTCGATATTGATCGTTGTCATCCGATCGGTAGATTGAACAGAAAGAATAACAGACAGATAATCGTCAAATTTAGTTCATATAAGATTAAAGCAAAAGTCTATGCTGCTAGGTTTAATTTGTCAAACGTGTATATGTCGGAGGATTTCACTCCTAGCAACCAGAAAGTAGTTGATAAACTGGTTCAGTATAAAAAGGCTAAAAAGATCAAAAAGTTTTGGTCGATTGATGGCAAGATTTTTGCTAAAGCCCATGACCTTCAGCCGAAGGTCAGAATCAACTGTACGGACGATATTGAAGTTATGATTGCTTCAGCGATCGATGAAGGATATATGTTAGCCAGAGAAAATGGTGGTTTGAACAGGTGAGATGATGCCGACCATGAGGACCAGATGGTTTTCGAGCACACCCCTGACAGTCAGTAGCAGCATATGTATTAACTTTATAGAATGACAGTGGATCTTAAATGCCTATATGTTCTATAGTGTTTGACAAGCATTAACAGTGCCGAAATTGCCCTGAGTTTCGGATGGGTTAAGTTACTGGGTGTGAGGACCCACTGCCGACATTGAAGTCGGTTTGGCCGTTCACAGCTTGTAAATCCTGGTTGGTTGTAAATCCTTCGATTATTATATTTTTAGAACGACCCTAGTGACTTCCTAGAGGCTAATTAAAATTTCCCTGTCACAGGGGCACATTCGGCATTTGCATTCTAACAAGACTTACAACTATTAGTAACGAACACAGCAGTAGTCATTCTAGTGTAGCAATACATTCAGATAATTGCCGACTGATTTAAAACTGATATATGAAATAGCAATAGCATATAAATATTTTGGCAACTTGCGATCCTAAGCGTTTCTTGTAGGGTGAACCAGGCACTATGTGAATTTCAATCAACCTTGCAGATGTCTTTGTTCCTCTGGGCCTCATGCAAGGAGTGGGACTTTGAAGTACTAACTCAGACAAATTATAACCTTATGTGATACCAAGTGAACTGTAAGACATTCTTGAATTGATATTGACGCCACCGAGCCTCCTGCGCATGCTGTAAGCAGGCATGCCATTAGATTACGAGTTCAAGTTTCATTTGACATTGGGACGTACAGTTGAAACAGACGGTGTAGACCAAATTCAGACTGTGCAGTCTGATTTTGGTTTTCATTGTCGATATCAGTTTGCCTTGATATAGGATACTAGATGTGGTAGACCAAATTCAGACTGTGCAGTCTGATTTTGGTTTTCATTGTCGATATCAGTTTGCCTTGATATAGGATACTAGTTGTGGTAGACCAAATTCAGACTGTGCAGTCTGATTTTGGTTTTCATTGTCGATATCAGTTTGCCTTGATATAGGATACTAGTTGTGGTTTTACTCATACTGATGTCCCAATGCGTGTGATGACTGCGGTAAATATATCGTATAAAGAATGTTTTGGCACACAGGTGTATCATGATTCAAAACAATATCACACTTCAGAAAAGTTCCCTGTCATAGAGTTTTGGGTATTGCCACAATGTATCCCAGAGAACATGATCACATCACTTTGTTCTAATTTGAGGATAGCTATGTTGAAATTTCAAATGTGTCACTTCGTACGTAATGGACAGGATTTGCTAAAATGATCATAAATTGAATGTATTATATCAAGTAAATACCCAGTTGGAGCTCAACTTTGATGACAACGACATATCGACGTCGATTCAGTGAAAAACGCTGAACCGACGTCTGAATGCCGTTGCCATTTTGTGCATACAGGAACCCGATTATTGTATTTGTTACCGAACTTGCTCTCTCTCTCTCTCTCTCTCTTATATTATAGATTGTAAAGTCATTGTCGTCAATTACTATACCAATATTAATTCAAATGTCTACGCATAGTGTGAAACGTACTGTGGGGATTCTGATCATTGTGACTTCAATAATTCCTGAAGTTGTCATTAAAATGAATTAATTTGATCATATAGTGAAGGGATGCGTTGAATGATGCAGGTGAAGTGGCAAATTGTGGGGACCCTGAGCAGACTGCTCCTGGGTCTTCACTGTTTGGTAAAACCCAGGTGTCCCAATGTTTAGATTTCTTACAGTATGTTTGAAGTGTATGTAGTGATATGGGTCAATTGTCCTCAGGTATTGTACCTCTTGCTTTGCATGTAGTTTTTATCAGTTCAGTGAACTTGATAAATTTTCATTGGTTTAAACCAGACATATGACATGATACGCATAATCGACCAAACGGCAAAATCTCGCAAAAAGACACGTGATGTACTTTCTTTTTTTATTTTATTTTTTTTACATCAGGCGCTTTTTCATTGGCTCAAAATATTGTCATCGTGGGAACAGAAAAGTCGAACCCGCAAAATATGCGCACTATTAGTTTCATTCATGTATTGCCGAACGGGCACACGGCGTTAGATTGACATCGAATCAACGTTGATTCAACGTCAATACGTTGAATCAACGTTGATTCGATGTTGATTAGACGTGTGTGCCCAGACGGACCTCATGCATTCGGCTATCTTTCTTTACGTTGTCAAACTTTGCTGTTTCCAGCATATTGTTATATAAAACGATTTCTGAGACTGCAAACAATATTGTCTGTCAATGTACTCAGTATTATTTAAAACTATTACGATTAGCCTATCGCATTAACATGTACAATTTTTGCGTACGTATTCGAGGCTTACTACCAAAGCTGTTGTAAATAATGGGACGTGAATGGTTGTTTTTCACAATATTTTTGTGTTTTCCTTTTTGTGTTTTTTGTGCATGTAACGCCTCCGTAACAACAATAATGATCTTTTCCATAGACTATCTACACATTTTGCATAAGAAACAACTTTTATATCGTGACAGTTCAGAATGTCCTATTGCTGCCCGTTTTTCTATTTTCTCTTTATTGTATCTGTATAACCCCAAATGGGAGTTGACTTAGTTGCATATAGGGCAGCAATAGGTATATTCTATTTAGTTACGCATAAAAGATTGTCTTTGAGGAAAGCAGGTCTTAATCTGTTATTATCACTATATTCTGTGTTTACCATATTTGTGTTGCTTTTTCTCCGAATTTTCGTAAAAAATGATGACTTCACCCTTTATAGGATAATAATATTGCTAGCTTGTATGGATGTAGAACTAAATCCTGGCCCGTTATCTGTTGGCGTCAATTCATTAGACATTTTCCATTTAAATACACGAAGTATACGAAACAAAATTGATTATTTAAGTGACATTGTAGATTCATATCAAGTTTTATGCTTGTCCGAAACTCATTTGGATCCAAACATTCACTCTGATACTTTACTATTCGAAGGATTTGATCCACCTATACGGAAGATAGAACACATAATGGTGGGGGTGTTATGATATACATGTCAAATACTTTGAAATATACTCGTCGTGACGACTTGGAAGATCTTCGATTTGAAACCATTTGGGTAGAGGTAACATTAAAAGCTCAAAACATTTTGATCTGCTGTTTGTACCGCAGCGACTTAAATGCTTCCCAGTCCTTATTTGTATCGGAATTACAAAATAGTATTGAAACTGCATTAGATTATACCCCATATGTTATACTCACAGGTGACATGAATATAGATTTTATTAATTTTACAAACATGCAATTGAGAGATTGCCTGTCACTTTTTAATTTAACAAATGTTATTAACGAGCCAACAAGAACAGTCGGGCATTCGTCTACATTGATTGATCCAGTTCTAGTAAGTGATGCATGTACAGTTTTAGATTCTGGTACGCTGACTGTCGATAATACAATAAGTGACCATAATGCAACATATGTTTCTGTAAAAATATTTGTAAGTACGTCAAGAAGCTACTACAGGGAAGTATGGAATTATAAAAAGGCAGACTTTAATCGACTAAATAATTTAATTGAATCGTATGATTGGAACTCTGAAATTAACGATCAAATGCATATTGACGAAGTGTGTGAAAATTTCACAAATACATTCATTAATTTCTGTAAAATATGCATTCCTTTTAATAAAGTTCTAATCCGACCAAATGATAAGCCATGGTTTACATCCGAACTAAGGTACAATATTCGTTTGCGAGACAGGCTAAGAAAGCATGCATTTAAAACGTCTAATGATATTGACAAAATTCGTTATAAAACCCAAAGAAACCGTGTTAATAACATGAAAAAATATGCCAAAGAAAACTATAACAGTAACTTAGAAATTATTATATCGAATAAGGATAATGGAAACAAAACGTTTTGGCAAGTTATGGGGCGGTTTATGGGTAAAAATAATAATTCGACCACCATTCCACCATTACGCATATCAGGCAACAACTATGCTTTTACAAATAAGGAGAAAGCCGTGTGTTTAAACGATTTCTTCTGTTCTATTTCCACTGTTGACGACAGTGCTAATGTTTTACCGAATTTTGGAAACAAAACTGATTCTGTTCTTTCTAATATATCTATTTCTCAAACAGATGTTAAAGATATCCTAAGTTCACTTATAGTAAACAAAGCGAGCGGTCCAGATGGAATAAGTCACAGAATGTTGAAAAATACTTGTAATACTATAGCTAAACCGTTAAGCATGATTTTTAATATTTCCATTCAGCAAAAAATATATCCTAATATCTGGAAGTCGGCAGTCGTCATGCCTATTTTCAAAAAAGGTGATAAATCTGAAGCAAGTAACTACAGACCAATTTCATTAATAAGCTGTGTAGGAAAAACTTTTGAACGAATAGTATTTAAAAATGTATACAATCATTTGATAGCGAATTCTCTCATTTATAAATATCAGTCAGGATTTTTACCAGGACATTCAACTGTCCACCATCTTATTGAAATTATACATCATACATGTTTAGCGCTGGAAAATTATGAAACAACATGTCAAATTTTTTGTGACATATCGAAAGCCTTCGATCGTGTATGGCATCGTGGTTTGATTTTAAAACTTGAAAAATACGGTATTCATGGAAATCTTTTGGCATGGTTTGTAAATTATCTGTTAAACAGACGTCAATGTGTATGCATTGATGGGACATATTCTCCAAAAGATATCACAGCAGGAGTTCCTCAAGGTTCAGTGCTGGGCCCTATGCTGTTTTTAATATACATAAACGACATATCCGATGACTTGACTGGTATGACTCGTTTATTTGCCGATGATACTTCCCTGAGTTTTTCGTCTATTAATCCTCTTGAAATCGAAAGGGTATTGAACGAAGACTTAACAAAACTTAGTGCTTGGGCAAAAAGATGGCTTATAACGTTCAATGCTCAAAAAACGGAAATAATGGTAATTTCAAATACATATAATGGTCATAATATCGAATTGATAATGGATAATACCGTTTTGCAAATAGTCAACGTACATAAACATCTCGGTGTTGTACTATCGTCAAATAACAAATGGACTAGTCATATTGATACAATAATTCAATCAGCGTCCAAACAGATCTCCTTTCTTAGAAAACTTAAATATAAATTTTCAAAAAACTCATTAAATAAAATTTATTGCACATATATAAGACCTCTTCTTGAATATGCAAGTGAGGTATGGGACGGATGTAACCAGACTGACGCAGACAGACTCGAAAAAATACAGCTAAACGCAGCGAGAATTGTAACCGGCTTACCAATATTTTCTTCATTAGCATCTCTCTATTTCGAAACTGGATGGGAAACGTTAGCAGATCGACAGAAAAGTAAAAACCTTAATCTTATGTATAAAATGGTTAATAATGACTCTCCATCCTACTTGTTAGATCTCCTACCTAATAGAATTCATGAAACATCTAATTACAACTTAAGGAGTGGAGAAAATTTTAAAGTACCTTTCTCGCGGTTATGTTCATATGAAACTTCTTTCATTCCGTCTACTTTAAAACTATGGAATGAATTAGATATTGATATTCGGAGCTGTGCGACTTTATCTGCATTTAAAACTAAACTTCGTAAACAAATTAACAAAGTAAACGATTTTTTATCAGTTGGCGATAGGAAATATAGTATCATACTAACTAGAATTCGACACAATTGCACTAGCCTAAAAGCAGATTTGCACAGAATAAACATTGTTCCAAATTCAGTATGTGCTTGTGGGACTGATGTTGAAAATGCTGAGCATTACTTCTTTTCCTGCACAGTATATGATAATCAACGCGATAGTTTATCGGCGACTCTAAATTTCATTCCGTTCGTTAACTTAGATTTATTATTGAATGGTGGATCAGAACTTAGTTACGACCTCAATAAAACAGTTATATTTGCTGCCTTAAAATATATCAAAGATACTCGCAGGTTCACATGAGCTGATATCCTAATTTCATCCGTATTAAATTCCATGTTACCTGTTAGTTCAAAGAAAGTAGCTTTTATGTGGAACAGAGCATTGTTGAATGTTACGGAGTAGTAATAATAAAAATGTATTTCCGTTCAAAAAAAAGTATCATAGTTACCATTGTACCATTTGTAGATTACTTGTCACATTTAGGGAGAGGACTATATAATGTTGTGTATAACTTGTGTCCAATCCCTTTGTCTTTTTGCAATAAAATATGCTTAATCTAACTGAACTCTCTCAATGGAGACACGCAGTAGTTAAGGACGAGTCTTTATTATCGTGTGAGGGGGTACGTTTATGGGGGGGGGGGGGGCGATTTTTTGGTGATGTACTTTGGGGGGCGCGGGGGGTCGGAAATCAATATTTCTTGGAGCAGAGGAAGCGGGGGGTCATATATTTTATTAGGCATATTGGGCGGAAAGTAGGGGGTGGGGGGGGGGGGGTAGAATCCTTCCATCAGTCCTCATTTTTTTTAAATGTCTCAGCTTCCCCCCCCCCCTCCCCCCCCCATTACTCCTAAAATTTCACACTCTGCTCTTTGAAACTCAAACTTACAAACATTTATAGAAATGACACAAAAGATTTGGGCCGCTTCATATTCAAAAACAGATATTTTCATCGATTTTCTGTATAGTAGGACAGTATACAATTTACTATAAAATCATGTCGTGCAGATGATTTTGTTCTCAGTCAAATTAAATGATTGCGTTTATAATACCACCCCCCCCAGGTGCCTTGTCATCAGCAAAACTACCGTGGCTTCTGGGGATACAGCCCCCATACCCCCTCCCCATTAATATTATTAACATTTTTATTGAGCATTCAACAATAGAATTCAGGATGACCATAAGCAGTTCTAAGAAAAGTGCAAGAAAAAGCAGACAAATTTTAAACAGACCATTAATTTGCATGATTAATTAACCTGTCAGAATAAGGAGAATAAGAAAATTTTCGTGCAGGTTTTGAATGAGGTCAGCCTGACATAAAATAGGTAATATGGAGTTTGTGTGCAGGGTAGCTGGGATGTGTGTGATTGTTAGTCGCGGTGGAGAGGTCGTAATTATTTTTCTCATCTATCGAGGGGGGTCGTGTGTGTGGGTGGGGGGGGGGGGGGGATCATAAACCGTTTTGTCACCTATCGGGGGGGGGGGGAGGAGAATAAACTTCTGGCGAGACTGGGTGGGGGTCGGCGGAAACATTCGATGAAAAGTGCGAAAATGTACCTTCCCCCCCCCCCCCTTCCCCATCTGATAATAAATGACTGGTCCCTTACATATATCATCCCGGAGCCTTAGATACTTCCTTCGGTGGGGGGATAAAACTGACTAACAACAAAAAGGGACATAACTCATCAATCACATTAACGGAAGTAAAATAAAGTACAATGCACTTATATCAATGCCCATTCCATATGAGCCGCAACACCAGAAAACTAACAAAGTGGTTGTGCGCCTAGCGAAGACTCAGATCAGCCTGGGCATCCACCCAGTCCGATCAGACTCTTTGCTAAGTGCTTAAAGGGTAGTTGAGGGTCTAAGCTACATCCATGCGGGCAGCATAGACTCTGATCAGACTGGGCGGATTCCCAGGCTGATCTGAGTCTTATTTGGGCGCACAACCACTTTGCTGGTTTTCTCGTGTCGTGGCGGCGCCGTGATCGACTGGCTAAAGCGACTCGTTTATGGTGCAGAAGGATGGTGCATGTCGCCGGTTTGGGTCAGCTGGCGCCTAAAAAGTCTCTGCCTAGTAAACACGTCGAAATGACATCATATCGACGACGCATCGACGTCGGTACGCTGTCATTTCGACTTAGTGTGCCCGATTGGTGTCAACCCCGCAGTAAATAGGTAACTTTTCCGAATCTAGGAATAAAAAGGATGCGACAGAAGAGGCATGGGCTCCTCCTTGCATGTGTTCTGCCCAAGACCCATTGGGGCTCTACCCCCTTTATCCCAACGGCCACAAGGTAATAGGAGTTATGAGAAACCTTTACCTTTATGTACATTAAACTTCAAGATTCTACCTAAAACCATTATTGAGTGCTACAGCCGCTAAATGCATAAAGGTTAGACAAACAAACAAGCAAACAGACGTACAGGCAAATGCGAACAGACGGTACCAAATCAATATGCCCCTCAACTTTGAACTCGGCTACTTTGCAGTTGAAGGTATAAGAAATACAAAAATAAATCTAACTCTGACTATTTTATAGCTGCAACTGTAACATTCCCAGTAGCGATCAAAATGTGCCCAGCAGTGATTAAAGTGGTCCCAGTAGCGATCAAAGTTTTTTTAAATTAAACCCCACTCGTTCAATCGGTTTAAAACTGTGCATGCCTTTCGTAAACTTTTGCCAGTTTGTGCGTGTGCTTCATTCCCTTTAGGTTTTGACGGCAGGGTGTGGGATCTGATTGTATTCATTCTTTATAAAATGGAAAAATATGGGATATCTTTTAATGTGATAAAAATATCAGCCATTTCACGAGTGCGTGGCACAAGTGAAATCGCTGATATTTTCAACATATGAGACGAAACATTTTGGTATTTACAGATATTTTGATATTTACCGAAAAAAAATGTAAATTTTCTGTTAAGGAGAATAGCGAAAAAAAGACCACTTCATAAGTAGCTTTTATCCTAATCATTTCTTGTTAATTCTGCTTGGTTCAGCGCGTTTAGTGGGTACAATATATGTTTGCACCTACATAATGGTTTGTGATGTCATTTTAATGAACGAATAAAAATAAATCGGCGATTTAGGAAAGCCACTTGCATCTGCCGTCAGATTGACGTCGCCTGCAAGTAAGCGATACTCCAGCTCGAAAAGTTGCAGCAACGTGTGACGTCAGCTGCTTTATTTGACGTGCTAACATAATGTCAGACAAGTACTCCACATTTCAGATCATTTCGGAAAGAAGTTAAGCCCAAAACTGTCAAAATCAGCCTTGGTTTGCTACATTGAAAAAAACTATAAATCGTATCAGTCACAGGTAAATTAATACATTTTTTTTTCACTGCAGGCGATATCACTTCTTTTTGTTCTAGATATGCGTTGAATTCAATATTAAGTATAAATTAAACATTATATTCTCCAAGAAAATTATTTCCCACTAGAATAGCAGAGCCAAATCATTTATACAACATTATACGTTGCGCTGAGGTGTAATTAAATCACTTATATGTCTTTCTGTAACAAGTCAAGTCAAGTCAAGTCAATTTTATTTAGTTAAATCCTTACAAAATTAGGATTGTTACCAAGACAAACACAAACATGTAAAATAACTAACTACACATTAGTGATTAAAATTTTTTTTGAGGGGTGAAGGGGTGACGGGGGCAGCTAAAACCAAATTGACACAGCCGCTCGTAGTACCGTAAATCCCTTCAAGTTGTGTGTCATGAACGGTTATTTTGTCAGTGCATATACATGAAGTCAGACGGTACATTTTCAGCGCCATTTCAAAAATTAAAAAGCAAGATACTCATGATAAATCTGGGCCGATTTTTTTTTTTATATTTGATACGAGTTGACTTTTGACAAGTTTATGAAATGGGACGAGTTGACTTGTGGTAACTTAAAAAAAAGTATGGGGTGGGTTGTCCTTGGCCGAGATTTTTGTTGGGCGAGTTGTCTTTTGTCCGAGTTGTCCTGATTCCGTCAGTGCAATATCTGTTGAAGTGATAATAACCTTAATAAGCACACAATTAGATTCTCTATGTCATTTCGACTGAGATGTACGACAACACTTGGAGAACTTTACATGGCGCCTTTTAAACCGTTTGTCGACAGTATTTCTTTGCCCTGAAAGGCATATTCAAGAAAGCTGCATGCGTTTTGTAGGCGTCTTTTTGGCTCTACATTGCTTATCGCAGAATTATTAAAAGATGGATACTGTTTAATAAATGAAATTGTCTATTTTTATAGATTATGCATATAACAAGATAATAGTTGTTTGCACTCTTCAGAAGTCATTGTCATTTAATAATAGCGGGCGATCAAGTAAAACAACTCGGCCGTGTTTTTTGCAGTTTAGGTACAGTCAAAATAACAGTCAAAATAACACAAATGACTGACTTACGTTATGATTTACCCAAGCAAGATGGCGACTCAATGATTTTTTTATTGCATTCAATAGGTAAAACTACTTGATACATAGTATTGAAAATTTACTGCCGTACCCGGAGCCAATCCTCATAGGACTGTCTCCAGGTACGGTTCCGTACCTGGAGACCCAGAGTCTCGAGGTAAGGTTCCGTACCTGGAGACCCAGGGTCTAGGGATACAGTACTGTACCCGGAGACACTTATTATCTAATATTGATCAGTGTATTCTTACATGTGCATACTTAAAGCCTTCCACTTTACACAGTGGTGCGAAGCTTCTAAACAAAGCTGTTTGTGAGAGAAAGAGAGAGAGAGAGCAATGAGATATACGAACGGCTACTTTGCAGAAGTTCCATCGAGTGGGAAGGTTAAATCCTTATCTAATCTGATCAAGTATGGTCAGGCATGTCAAAGGTCAACGCTGTAACAAAATCTGAAAGAGTTTCTTCAAGAGCAGAGAATACATTCAGAAGAAGGAAATGGGCCAAACTACGTAGTTTCGGCTAATAAGGCCTCATCAGTGACCCTGTGGTGACGAAACCAGAAATCTTTTCAGTGTTTTGTTTCATTGCTTTCGAATTACAGAGGTAGGTCCTCCTCATTTTTAGAATATGTTGATTATGCATTCCCAGACCAGCCTGTGTCGGGGTGGGCGTACCCAGCGATGGTGCTGGGTAACTTTCAGTGCCCGGCTGTCCAACTAATTTGGCTAGCAGCAGTGCAAGGATTTGCTGTACTTGTGGTGTTTGCAGGTGGGGCTTGTTTGGACATTTTTCTCTCTCGCCTTTGATTTTTTTTTGCTCCCGCTCTCTGGGAGACGGCTGGATACTCTCAAAGGGCCGTTGAGCTCAAAACAGGGGGTGGTAGGGTGGTGCGATGGTACTGCCAGTGCCGGGGCGCCCTACTTATTCGGATAATGGTAGGGCAAGGGCCTGCTGTGCTTGCAGTAGGTGCGAGTGGCGGTTTGGACATTTTTCTCTCGTCTATCTATTCTCTCTCCCTCTCTCTGGAAGACGGTCCGATATAGACTGAAATACCGTCTCAAAGGGCCGTTAAACCCAAATTAATCAATCAATCAATCAATAAACTCAAAACGACCAACCACACGCGGGTAATACCAATGTGCCTACCTGTACTTTCGACCGAGTCAGTCAATTACCATACATGCAAAAGTGGCTGTCGACCGAGACAATCAACAGCAGTATCAGCTCGGTCGACTGCCATTAACAATAGTACCATTTACCGTTATTGATAATGCTTACGATCGTAGTCTCGGTCGAAAGCCACTTGGTATAGTACAGACTCGGTCAAAAGCACAGGTAGCCAAATTGGTAAATACCCCCGTGAACCAGCCTGCGCACGTTGTTGGCTGGACAGAATATAAAAACAATGAACCAGTCACTCTTCTACGAAATGTCCATGCACGCATGCTGGTCTCAGCATGACGAGCTCACACCATATCGGGCACATAACACTGAATCAACGCTGAATCAATGTTGATTCAACGTAATGACACTGAAGCAACGTCGGTTCAATGTTGATTCAAAGTCGTTTGTCTGATGAGATAAACCAGATAAGACGAAAGATACAAAATGTTTATTTAAAGTCATTATCCTAAGTACTGGGACATTTCAACAATTACAGTTTCTGTCCAAAAATTAAACAAGAAAAATCTTTATAAAAAGATAATTGACGCAGATTAAATGGAAGTGTATTTTGTTATATGTCTCTGGTTGAAGATTTGACAATAACTTTCATGAATAAGTAAGCTATGTCGGTAGGCACCCACAACCGCAATTTTGACATTGGGTGGCAACAACGACCTATCTCAAAATTGAGCTGTTCAATTTGGAATTCAAAAATGGACTCGGTCAATCTTGAAATTGACCTGATTTCAAAATAGTTATCAACATGTTGCACTGTTTGTTGAAAGTAGATCGACGACGAAAAAAAAAAAAGTTTTAAAATTCTACGTCTGTTTTCGAAAACATTTCTATTGTAAAATTACAAACAAAAGAAACATTTTGAATTAATTAAAGACAGAGTGCTAGTCAGTATTCACAGTGCAGCCTCGTATAATCACAGTGCAGCCTCGTATAATCCACATTTCACAAGATTCCATTGGTCAAATAACGCGTATGTCAAAATTTAGCCAACAATATCAAAGGTCAATGAATATTTAATCTTAGTTTTTCCCCTCGTACTGCGCTGTGAATACTAGCACTCTGTCTTTTACTAATTCAAAATGTTTCTCTTGTTTGTAATTTTACAATAGAACTGTTATCGAAATACTCAGATATTCCAAACTTTCTTTTTTTTTGTCGTCGTAGATCTACTTTCGATTAATACACACAAACAAACAAACAGTGCAACATATGATAACTTTTGAAATCAGGTTAATTTCAAGATTGACTGCGGTCCATTTCGGAATTCCAAATTGGACAGCTCTATGTTGAGATAGGTCCTTGTGACATAGCTTACTTATTCATGAAAGTTATTTCAAATCTTCAACTATATAGAGACATATAACAAAACACACTTCCATTTAATCTGCGCCGATTATCTTTTTTAAAGATTTTTCTTGTTATTCTTATTCTCTAATGCATATGGTAGATTTGCTTTATCTATCTATTAATCTATCTATCTATCTATTTATCTAGCCGTCCGTCCGTCTGTCCGACCATCCATCCGTCTATCTGTCTGTATTTATGTGAATTAGACTGCATGAAATTAAACCCTCAAGGTGAGACTCCATTTTTATTCTTTAATAAGTCTGCTGATTAGCGTCAGCAACATCTACCTTCCACACTGCGCAGACAGTCTTGTTAAGCAAAACAAGCAGACCCAGATAAGTCTGTCCTAAAGAGACACTTTGATCGGGGTCTGTGCATTAGCGAATTCGTGCGCTGTAGCTATGGCTTTCGTTTTGTGCATGCAGATTCCCCCTCAGGGTCCATTAAAGGTGTGCGCGAACAGCGAAGATTCAAATCTGACAGTTCGGTTGCGCAGGTTGACCTGAGCCTTTGCTGCTCGCATATACGTGAAGGAAGCACCCTTTTTGCGTGTCGTGGATCAACCAATGAAGTGCCCGTTTTTTTCTCTTTGTGTGTGTGTGTGTGTGTGTGTGTGTAGATTTGCAAGTACTTAACCCACAGATGGTAAGTAATATCAGGTCCTTATAGAAAACCATATATCAGCCTGCTTTAACCCAGCAGATCAGTAAGAAAATTTCCTTTCCTTGGCTGCTTTCTAGACTGTCAAGGGAAGCAATTATGCTCTTTCCATTTTATCTCCTCTTCTATCTGGAAATCAACAAGCTCTGACCAGATCCTTTTGAAGCAAGGATTATATGAGCCGCGCCACGAGAAAACCAACAAAGTGATTGAGCACCCAGCGCAGACTCAGATTAGCCTGGGCATCCGCCCGGTCTGATTAGAGTCTTCGCTGTCCGCATGGAGGTAGCTCAGACCCTTAGCTACCCCTTAAGCGCTTGGTCAAGAGTCTGAACAGACCGGGTGGATTCCCAGGCTGACCTGAGTCTCTGCTGGGCGTACAACCACTTTGTTGGTTTTGTGTGTCGCGGCTCAATTATTGTAAAGAAGCAAAGAACTTAATTTGCACTCTAGGAGGAAATCCTCTAAGAGTAAATTTATTCTTTTAAGAGTTGATCCAAGCTCCAGAAATGAAAACCAGGAAGTCAAATAGTTGTTTCCACTTGTAAAAATGGTGGGACAATATGGCTGGCGATATATCCATTTGAATGTATGCACAAAGCATGTAGACGTTCGAGTTGTCATGAGAAAACATGCGTTAGAACTCATGTGAAGAGCAAACTTTGTAAAATATGCGCGATACAGATTTCTCAGGTGCCATGGGAGTGTTAATTTAAAATGAGCCGCGACACAAACAAAGTGGCATGTGCACCCAGCAAAGATTCAGGTCAGCCTGGGCGTCCGCCCAGTCTGATCAGAGTTTTCGCTATCCGCATGAAGCTAGCACACTCCTGGTTACCATTTAAGCGCACAGCAAGGACTCAGATCAGACTGGGCGAATGCCCAGGCTGATCTGATTCTTTGCTGATAACACGTGCCACGTTGTTCATTTTATCGTGTCGCGGCTCAAATGTCTAGTTCTATCCTCGCTGAGGAGCAGGATGATGTTTTGCGCTGTCTCAACAGGCTATGCATGAGGGTACCTGTTGCTTAAAATATTTCAGAAGCTAAGGACAGCCTGTGCGCATACGTCGCCTTGTAAGCGCATGCGCAACAACTCGACTATATAGAATTTATAGAGCAAGCAGCATTGTAATCGCATTTTGCGCAAGCTGGTTTGGTATGCAAATATTTCACAACTTAATACTGGTCTGGGAAACGCCGTTACGGAACTGAACATCATATATACCTACAACAGATTGCTCCACTGTACGCCATTTAATGACTATGATATGGTGACTGATTGGGTGTTTATAATAAAATTATTTTTATCAAATAATAATTATTAATTAGAGTTAATTTGGGTTTTTAGGCAAAGAGATTAGAATAGAATTTAAGACTGGTCGGATGTGCGTTCTTATCATGGTCTTTGCACTTAGCACGAAATAATGCCACTTTTCTTGCGACACGGCTCAATCCAGAGCGCAGTTTGATGACAAGGTATTCTGTCATTTTATGACCCTGTTATATGTATGAGACTGGGTAATTCTTTGAAAGGATAAGAGGATTAGGGTTTCCGCTGTCAATAAACAAGAACTATCGTGCCAACAGTGTCAAGCAAAACCGAACCTTACAGCATATGCTTTGCCTATGCATCTAAATGACTGAACACAAAACAAACAAAGTGGCATGTGAGTCGTGTCGCGGCTCAATTGTCGATTTGTTAGACAGTTTATGCGAACAGGGTAGATGAACGGAAATAAAGACTAAATCGAGATCTTGACCGAGACTTTTTCTTTGGAGGGAAAACCCGTCTTATAGACGAATAAGTTAGTTCATCTTTTGCGAACAGCGAAAGACTCTGTTCCGACCCTTCCACAAGAATGGGTCCACTTTTCACATTAATGAGGAAAACATCTAACTGCATTTACAAGTTAACAAAGGACCTGGTATGATAAGGGCCATTTTTGGCCCCCATTCAAATTCTCTTAAAAATGCATGGTTTCTATTGCTGATCATTTTTGTGTATGGGAACAAACAGAAATAATATGTTTCACTTTTGTTAATTCTCAGAATAACATGATTTCTGACATGCATATGTTGGTTCAATAATATGAAGGAAAATTGCAAGATAAACTGAGTTTAATAATTTTTCCCTTAAGGAAATAAGTCATTTACATTAGCTTTGGAAAGCTCTTGATAATAGGCTTTTGATGAAATGCTTATACGTTGGGTACCACGGCTAATTACCTGTGCACTGCACAAGGCCTGTCAAGGTACCCCACCCACTCAAGTTTGCAAGTCCAGAGACGCTAACCAAACAATTCCAACTGATCAAAATGAAATGCGTATCAAATTATTCCTTGTGTTCTAACTAAGAAAATGAATACCCACAATATATGTTTATTTTGTCTATGACCGGAGATATGGGCGTTTTTGTGTTGAGAAAACGGGGAAAATGTTCCAAACGCTGCCAGTTTGGTGACAAAAAGTTAAAAATAAACATAGAGCCCGGTCTCCAGCACATTTAATATTTTCATGGCATGTAAATATTTCAAAATTATGTCTTCATATAAAATATAAAATGTGCTGGAGGCCGGGCTCATATTTTGTGAAAGCCGCGAAGGCTACCAAATTCACCAATTTCCCCAGAATTCGCTGGGGGTATGGGTATGTTCAAGATTAAAAACACAAATATTTTATGCAAGAACTGGTTGATTTTGTATTTGCTGTTACATTTTAGGTTAGAACTTTCCTATGAATGCATTTTAGTTATCAAAATAGAACTTTTGAAAATGAGTTTTCTGGGGGCCAAATATGGGCCTTATCATACCAGGTCCTTTGAACAACTGTTTAGAATAGTCTAAATAATTTTCATCTCGAGGGCATGCACTATTCAAGTACAAATTTTAGCACTCATTGCCCCCTCCGCCGAGCCCCAACGTTCCGCGAGGAGGAATCCATAGTTGAGTAACAATGCGTATCATAATACTGATACTTTTTTTCCAACGTTTTGCGCGGTGGGAGACATTAAGAAGCTGCGCTTACTGGCCCACGTGCATCAGAAATGTGTTTCAGAACATAACCCGTACATCAGTATTCAAAGCTAAGAACTGGTGTTGAAGGGAGCGGTCTGGTCAGGACCTCCTCTGTATTGCAAACAGCTAACAGTTATTTAAGCAAATGAGACACGGGATTCACACACGCATGTATGAACTATGCAAGCTCAATTCATCCAGCATCAAAGCAAAACCTGACATTTCCAGACTGCATATACGCGCAGGCTGTTCTGTGACGTTCGGACTGTACATTCGATGCGCATGTTACTGCCATATACATTTTGACCCACGTCGCGGAATATTCGCGTCAAAAACTAGACTCAACATGTAATGCGCAGTCTGATCAGACATGGGCAGTTCTCTTTCAAACCAGTGCACAGCCTAGCCATTTTTTTGCGAATTTAAAGAGTAACTGCACTTCAGGAACTGACTGAATCAGATCCCAAACCCTATCCTGATAGTGTGCATGTTTGTAGCCTGACACAGTTTGTTAATGCAAAGGTACTTTTTCTACGGATGAGGTCAATATTAGGTTAAATAACAAAGTGACACTCGATTAACATGATTAAGGCCTTGTGTGTGTGTGTGTGTGTGTGTGTGTGTGTGTGTGTGTGTTAGTGAGAGAGAGAGAGAGAGAGAGAGAGAGAGAGTCTGACTTTAACGGTCCTTTCACCATACATTAGATGTTTTGGAAATGTGCAGTCAGACAAGACACAAACGTCTGCTTTCTGGAATATAATATCATGTTCTGTGAATTTTGTATGCCAGTGACCCATTTCTGGTTTGATGGATGGATGACGCCATTTTAAGTCCTTTTTCAACTGTTACAGTATTACAAGTTATATCAGGACGATGGAAGGGTACTCCGTTTACGGTAAGAAAAATTTCCGCCTCCATTAGGTATCGAACTCGAACCGCTAATTAGCAGCCTCAGTTTTTACCCATCTGAGTTTCCGAGGCCCCTACGTGTATCACCACCATGCTGTGTATTTGTGCAGTCTGGTCAAAAGGCATACGCAGTTTTCTCAAATGCAATGGGCGAAAAAATATCCTATGTTTTTATCAAGGTGTAAAAATCGTTCAAATTGTTTTTGAACTGTTGATAAAAAGCATTTGAAGATGTCTGCGAAAATGACGGTAAATTATCCAAAGAAATGAATACTGTGGAATCCGTTAGAGACGCCCCTGTTATATTTGGACATATGCAAACTATGCAGTCTTTCCATCAGCTTCAAAACGTACGCAATTTACAGTTCGGTGCATAAGCGCAGGCTGTTCTAGGCATGCGCTATTTTGTATATGTCCAAAAATATGTTCTTCACGCGGTAATGATGGCGCCTTATCTATAAAACAGACTGCACACTGACAATAAACATGTCATAGCTGCGGGCGGCGATTAGCCGTTGTGTTGCTATACTGTCGGCAACAGTACCAAGTGTGTCTTATATACAGCGTAGATCCAGGTCAGACACCACAGGATGCGGTATCTGATCAGGGCCGTCACTGTTTGTATCTAAACAGAAATTTCTGAGCAGATCAGATACTCTGACATTCATCGAATATAAAAATAAATGAAACATCCAATAATAAAAACATCGTACAATGTAAAAAAAATCCGTAGATTTTACGGTAGAATAACTGGCAACTAGCTGCCAATCTCTTTCCCGTTATATTTACGGGCGTTTGCCTGTAAGACATTGTTTGAAATCACGAAAGGGAAGTGTTATGTTAACTGGCCGCACTCGAAAATAACCTTATATTGTTGAAGGGCTATCAGACCAAAACGACGCCTGTTCTATTCTGTCCTACACGGCTTGATGATTCCTGCAACTTTTACGTTTACCCGTTACATAACGGGAAAAGGACTGGCAGTTGGTTGCCAGTTATTCTACCGTAAAATCTACGGAATTGTTCTACAGTGTAAATAAGTCAATAAACGTTAACATGCAGACTTTCTCTTAATTATTGTCAGGTCGAGGGCAGACAAGTAGATATACTGACGTCGGAAAACGTCCGCTCAATCTGGCGGTCCATTTGCCTGAAACCGATATGTTCACTAAGTGAATGCCTTGATGCCTTAAAACGTGTGATAGTCTGACGACGGCATATGGAAATTCTTTGCCCGTAAGCCGCCTTTTCATGGAAGAGAAAATCTTAGACCTTGATTCCGGAAATTTTTTTGCGAGGCCTGATCAGGAAATGCGCAGTTCGTTGTTCCATCTGGTGTCTGTATGATTGATTCCGGATAATGTCAACGCAGTCTGATCAGAAATTTTGTTTTGTGAATTATACATTATATCGGTGCTAAATGCGCAGGTCAGTTGGAGCGTTATGTACATTCTTAGAAGCGCATGCGTATTTGCACGTTGCTCATATCATCGCCGATCTTGTGCTAAATATACACAGAAGCCTTATCGTTGGATGGATGACTTGCGGGTTTACGTCCTTTTCAACAGTGTTTTAGTCATTTATGGATGATGGGAGGCTAATAACGAATGGCTTTGTGCAATTGAACCTCGTTTACGTTTAAAAAGATTCTCGCTTCAAGCGGAGATCCAACGCGGGACAGCTAGATCAGCTTTACTGAGCCACCGGGGCTCCAAAAATATTTTGGATTGGTGTCCTCAGGCCATGTACATAAAACAAATACTCGAATCAAGCTGCGCGGGCATATACACAAACACATAAAAATGGTTTCAGTTTAAACTTTTAAAATTTCAGCATGAAATTAACTCGGAATACAGAATACTTTGATTAGGCTGCGCGGACACGCGGGCTGACATGTCTCCTTCTGTCTGTAAAAATACTATTTTGCAGCGTGTTACATTTTTGTGTATTACTTATGGCAAGTGTCATAACCTTAAATATTAGGTGTTTGATCTTTATGACCACTGGCTATGAAGTATGGACCTGGGAATTATTGATTTCTTTAGGGCGCGTTTACACGAGCAAAGTTTCTATGTCACAGAAACTTTAATAAAGAAAGTATGACAAACGTTTTGCGTTTACACGGAGCAAATTATTTGTTAAAGAAAATGTGCCATAGAATCTTTGTCACATAAACTTTGGCAATGAAATATTTGCTGCAGTGTTCACACGACCAAATATTATTTGTCAAAATCTCCTGCAGCGATGAAACAAAATCTTTGTCACATTTTCCACGCTTGTAGCAATGTTCTTTGTTACATAATCTTTAGCAAAGTTCTCCGTTTACACGGACAAATTTAATTTATCAAAGTAACTTTAACATATTTATTTGTCAAAGAAACATTGTCATATTTTGGCATTTACACGAGCAATTTTTTCTGTGACAAAACTACTTTGTCATAGAAACTTTGGTCGTGTAAACGCGCCCTTAGTTACCGTTTTAACGCGAGGTAGTTTTAAACGGTAAATTTCGTTAGCGTCTTTTGTGTCCGAAAATGTTACTGGCAGCAGGCCTGTGCGCGAACATTTGGGCTCCAATGTGGTTGTCGAAATTTTCGCGATGTCTGAATATTTAGGATCAGTGCGACAATACACGGCCGTGTCTGTGATATGAACGGACACTGGACAGACGCACGGTGCTCGTACTGCGACCGAAGGTGTATGTTATGGGGACTGGGGAACAGCATTATGATAATTGGACTGAAAAACTAAATAAATCCATGATGATTTTTTAAGCCGAAAGTGCATCAGTTACTGAACAAGTATTTACTCTCAAAACTAATTTCTGAAACTGAAAAGCAGTAATCAAAATGTATGCTCGAATTTATTGTCAGAGGATACAGCGCATGCATGCAAGATGCAGGCCGGTGTGTTCACCCGCAGATAGTGTATGACTATAGACAAGATTTTTCTCCCGCCGCAGCCTTTCATAATATATATACGAAAACGTAGATGCTGCCTGAGGGTTCTTTTGTTTGAAATCTGCGAACAATGTAGTTTTTATATGAACTCTTTTATTTTGGTCCAATAATCTACAGCAATTGTCATAAAGTCTGCTTATCATTACTGGGAAATCCGTCCGTCTGTCACGCCTAAAACAACGTTTGTATAATCAACTCCTCCTACAGTTTTTTAGCAATCAATCTGAAATTTGGCACAAATGTTGCGGACATATTGAAGATGTGCACCTGCCTTTTGAAATACAGAAAAAGGAACCTAGTATGAGTAGGGCAACTTTTGAGGCCTTCATTCAATTTTACTTAAAATTACATGGTTCCTGTTGTGCTCACCATCTGAGTGAACCCAGCAGGCATATAACATAGAAAGGACGTCGTACTAACGTCGATGCGACGAAATGACGTCGCGCCGACGTTAGTGCGACGTCATTCTGACGTCATGTGCCCGCTGGGAACAGGTTCATACAGAAATAATATGTTTCTTCTTTGTGAATCCCCAGAATAACATGATTTCAGATATACCTGTGTTGTTTCAATAATTTTAGAAAGCTGTGTTTAAAAGGGTTTCTTTTAATGATATAAGATAGTTAATACAGCTTTACAGAACACTTGATAATAGGTTTTTGGTGGCACACTTCTAAGTGGCACAGCACTGCTAACAGATGAAGACAAACTCATGGCCTTTTCAAACGGTTGTGGCTATTGCAGAATGTTAAGGTTGTATAATAAACTCCGTCCACAGTTTTTACGCTATCAATTTGAAACTGTGCACAGATATTCTAGAGATATTGAAGATATGTATGTGCTTTTTGAAGAGAGGATAATCAATTTTTATAACATTTCGGCCTTTTCAAACGTAGATTTTGTTTCGGTTTTGGCTAATACAGTATGATAAGATTGTATAATCCCGCACTCCTTTCACAGTTTGCTAGCAATATGGTCGCGTTTACACGACCAAAGTTTCTATGACAAAGTAGGTTTGTCACAGAAAAAATTGCTCGTGTAAATGCCAAAATATGACAATGTTTCTTTGACAAATATATATGGTACAGTGCTTCGATAAATTAAATTTGTCCACTTTGTTAAAGATTATGTAACAAAGAACATTGCTACAAGCGTGGAAAATGTGACAAAGATTTTGTTTCATCGCTGCAGGAGATTTTGACAAATAATGTTTGGTCGTGTGAACACTGCAGCAAATATTTCATTGCCAAAGTTTATGTGACAAAGATTCTATGGCATATTTTCTTTAACAAATAATTTGCTCCGTGTAAACGCAAAATGTTTGTCATACTTTCTTTGTTAAACTTTCTGTGACACAGAAACTTCGCTCGTGTAAACGCGGCCTTAAGAATATAAAGAATGAATAGACACGGGGGCATTATCTGTGTCTTACAAACACAATTTTCTAGTTGCAAATATGAGCCGCGACACGAGAAAACCAACAATGTGGTTGTGCGCCCAGCGCAGACTCAGATCAGCCTGGGCATCCGCCCAGTCTGATCAGAGTCTTCGCTGACCGAATAGAGGTAGCCTATGAAGGTAGCCTAGACCCTTAGCTACCCCTTGAGCTCTTAACGAAGAGTCTGATCAAACTGGGCAGGTGCCCAGGCTGATCTGAGTCTGCGCTGGGCGTACAACCTCTTTGTTGGTTTTGTCGTGTCGTAGGCCTGCAACCCGACCGTAGGTATTCAGACAAGCAGAACCTACGGCCGGATAAGCTACATTGATTTTTTACTGAAATCGCGATAGTGCTCCTTAGCAACCGCCCATATCGCGTAACAGCAGCTTGTCTGAGAATTATCTTAATTAGTATTCACTAAAAATATGATTATTCTACAAGTCTGTCACAAAATCGGGCAACATATGGTTTTTCTAAAGCCCTTTTTCTCCGTGTTTGTGCCAAAAACTGTCAGCTGGTAAACAAATCCCACTGCGCATGACGAGATTTGACGTCGGTGTTATATTAATTTACTACCCGATGAATTGTCTGGCGTTCAGCATAAAATCCATAGCCATGACTCCGAACCCGCAAGTTGACCTTGTGCTTATGATTTTGTATGCAATAATAAACAGAGATAATAATATGAACAAAAATAAATGAATAAATAAATAAACAGTTGGAAATTAGAGGGTGGTGGTATGTTTTTTAGCCATGGGTCACTTGTTTTTTTTTTATATATATATATATTGGGAGGACCTTCCAATGGAAATTCATTTATGCTTGTGTCCAGTGCATAAACGAGAACACTGCATGAATAGCATGCTTAGAGCATCACCAGACCTATTTTTGGCGCACCTGCGTTAGCGGGGACAATATAGGCGTGCAAGTTTTCGTCCGTTTGTCCATACGTCAACAATTATTCACAATAGGTGTCTTGTGAGCGCAATTCCTCCAATCTTTGGTCAAACATTTTGAAGCTTCACAGATATTTTGGTCTCATGGTCTGTAGATGTGTATATTATTTGTAGATAATTCCCAGAGCTTTCCAAAAAAATTTCACGTTTAACTTAGCAACTTTTTACACAATACCTTCCATAGTAGTGTCTTGTGAGCACAACTCCTCCTACACTTTTTGGCCAATTATTTTGGAACTTCAAAAATGTTTTGGCCATGGACTGTAGATGTGCATATTGTTTGTATATAATTCCCAGATTTTTGGCACTTTTTTCCACATGTTTAAGTTAGTCATTTTTACACAATACCTTCCATGGTGGATGTCTTGTGAGAGTAACTCCTTCTACATTTGTTGGACAATCCCTTTGAAACCGTTCCCAGATGTTTTGGTCATGACCTGAGGGACGAGCCATTTATTATCAGGTTGTGCGGGGTAGGGGTTACATTTTAATATGATGCAGAAAATTTTTATGACCTCATCCCAGTCTCACCAGATTTTTTTTCGAACCCCACCCCCTCCAACAGATAGGTGGCATAAAAAGTAAATGCCCCCCACCCCACCCGACAACAACCCTACATTCACATGATAATGACCATATTACCTATTTTGTCAGACTGATCTCAGTCAAACCTATGAAAGACAATGAACGTTTTCTCATTTTTACAGGTTAATTAATGGTCAATTATATGTTTTTTTTTTCTACATTTTTTCTGCTTATGCTCACCCAGAAATCAGATGCTGAACGCTCAATAAAGCTGTAAATGAAATTAAGAGGGTCTGGTGGCGCAGCCCCAAGAAGCAAAAGCATTTTTGTTGATAACAGGCACCTGGAGATTTGGATTTGATGTTATCAACGCAGGTATTAAATTATTAAATTTTCTGATTGGCATGATTTTATAGATGAATTTCTACTGTCAATGAAAATATGAATTGGGAAAAGTATCTCTTTGATGTAATTTTTTTTTTATCATTTTTTTTTTTTTTTTTTTTTTTTTTGTAACAGAGGCACCGTAGTCGAGTGGTTAGAGTGGCTCGGTTATTGCGCGGAAAGTCAATGGAAGGTCGCGCGTTGGCGGCTCACCGTCGCCATCCGACGACTGGAAAACTCTCTCTGTCAACTCAGCAGTAAATGGGTACCTTTTTCGAATCAGGGAAGGTTTAGGCAGCAAAAGGAGAGATGGGCTCTGCCTTTCATCAGCTGTGCTCAAGATACAGTGGGTCTCTAACCCCACTGCCCCTATGGCTATTAGGCTATGGGAAACCTTCACCTTTACCTTTTTATATTTTGTATGCATGTTTGAAAGATTAGAACTAATCTTACTAGAGCAAATGAGCAGGGGCTCGCGTATACCCCCGGCCAGTGCCAACGCCTAATAGCATTAAACTTTAAAGACAAAAATTTAACACATATAAGATACAAATTTTAAAGTCTGTGACCTTGTCCTTTGGTCAGTAGCAGCATACAGAAGATGTCAACTAATCTGCTGCAAACTGACAGTACACTGAGTAATATATCAAGAGGTTGCATTGAAGGATGTCTAAAATAAAGCAGTACATTGATGCAACTGTTAAAGTATGTGACCTTAACCTTATGTCAACAGCAGCATCCAGATGATGAAGACTGTTGCAACCTAGCGGTGAACAAAGTCACATATCAAAAGTTCCTATAGAAAAAGATGGGAAAATAAGCTAATAAATTAAACTTAACTCAAAACTTCACAATGGAGAAGTAAGTCTTTCACCTTCACCTTGAGTCAAGGCATGTGTGGGGATGACATAGAGCAAATTTTTAGACCAATACCTATAATCACCAAAAATAAACCAAACGAAACAAAAGATTTGGCTGATATGAGATCTAAAAACCTTTAACACAAAACATATATAAAAATGTCTAAGTCTGTGACCTTGACCTCTGGGTCACAGGCATGTGTAATGTGGTACAAAATAAAACTTTGGACATATAAACCAAACTGAATGAAGAAGTTGAATGATATAATATCTTAAAATCTTTAACACAAACCGTGACCTTGACCTCTAGGTCACAGGCATCGGTGGGTATGGTACAGAATAAAACTTTGGACAAACATCTTTCATCATGCCAAATATTAGCCCACATCAACAAAGGGTAAGAATTATATAGAGATCTTAAAAAACTTAAACCCAAAACTTTAACACGAATAATCAAAGTCTGTGACCTTGACCTTTAAGCCATTGGCATGGGTGGGGGTGGTACACAATAAAACTTTGGACCATTATCTATCACCATTCCAAATATAGACCCAATCCATCAAAGGGTTTGAATTATATAGAGATCTTAAAACTTTAATGCATAACTTTAACATGAATAATCAAAGTCTGTGACCTTGACATTTAGATCACGGGCATCGTTGGGTGTGGTACATAATAGAACTTTGGACCATTATCCATCACTATGCCAAATATAAACCCAATCCATCAAAGGGTTTGAATTATATAGAGATCTTAAAAACTTTAACGCAAAACTTTAACATGAATAATCAAAGTCTGTGACCTTGACCTAATGGTCTTGGGCATGGGCGGGGATGATACATCATAAAACTTTGAACCATTATCTATCACCATGCCAAATATAAACTCAATCCATTAAAGGGTTTGGAAAATATAAGATCTCAAAAACTTTAACGCAAAACTTTAACGCAAATGTTAACTTACGGACGGACGGACAGAGGGAAGGACGGACGAATGGACATCGGACGAAGCTATATACCCCTCGTCATACTTCATATGCCGGGGGTATAAAAATGTAAGAGTAAGGGGTGGGGGTGGGGGCCGAGGGAGGGGGTGGGGGGCAGAAGCTTAGATATTTTTTTAAAGAATGAAGACTAATTGAACAGGCCGGGCCGGGTAGCGCAATCGGTAGGGCACCTGACTTGTAAGTCAGAGGTCCTGGGTTCGGATCCCGGTCTGGCCACATACTTTCGTTTCTCCTTCTGCTGATTCAAGAAGGGCAGTTGTCAGTTACTGGCGAAAGTATGTGCACTTAGTACTGGTTAACCGCTTAGGAGGTCTAAGCCTGCCCAGGAATAGTGTGGTTAGGTAAACTGACCGTCCCGACATGACCTTAGTTGTTTACCGTGGACATTAAGCATCAAATCAACCTTAAATCAACTAATTGAACATTCTGACCCCCCCCCCCACACCAAAAAAAACAAGAGGGCCATGAGGCCCTGAATCGCTCACCTTAACAATTGGCAAGGTGGCTTATACTTATCATGTCTGAAATTGTCAAAATATGAATTTTGGGTCAAAAGTCAAAGAATGACCATGACCACTTGTACTCATAAATCTTCATGTACTCATTAGACAACCATATATACCATTTTTAGGCCAAAATCTCCAAAACTTTCCATGAAATCTTATGTTCTAGCATTTTCCCATATTTGACCATGCCGCAAAAAAGGTCAAGGTAAACCCAAGGTCACCATTTGAACAGTCTTGGTGGTACTCTAGTACTCCATGCTATTTACCAAGTTTCAGGGCCATAGGTGTATTGGTTCTGGGGAAGAAAAATATTAAAGATTTATCCCGTAAGTGGTAATGGCGGCCAAGCTGGTCATGTGACCTGGACAGTTTGAACAAATTTTCATTCAATCAACCCCTGGAGGCTCTATATGAAATGTGTTCACAATTGGCCCTTTGGCTTTTGAGGAAATGGTTGAAAATGTAAAAATATGAGCAATCTGGATCAAAGGTAAAAAAATGACATTGACCTCTTGTACTCATAATTCTTCATGAACTCATTAAGACAAATGTATATACCATTTTTTTAGGTCAAAATCTTCAAAACTTTCCATGAAATCTTATGGTCTACCATTTTCCCATATTTGACCTTGCTGCAAAAGGTCAAGGTCAACACAAGGTCATAATTTGAACAATCTTGATAGTACTCAAGTACCCAATGCTACTTACAAAGTCTCAAGGCCATCGGTCAGTTGGTTCTGGAGAAGAAGATTTTTAAAGGTATTTACCATATATGGGCGTGGCGGCCATGTTGGTCATGTGTCCAGGACCGTTAGAAAATAATTTCATTCCATCAACCCCTTGAGGCTCTATATGAAATTTGGTTTCAATTGGCCCAGTGGTTTAGAGCAGATTGTTTGAAATTGTCAAAATTTGAGATTTCTGGGTCAAAGGTCAAAGAATGACCTTGACCTTTTGTACTCAAAAATCCTCATGTACTCATTAAGATGATTCTATGTACCAATTTTTAGGCCAAAATCTTCAAAACTTACCATGACATCTCATGTTCTAGCATTTTCCCACATTTGACCTTGCCGTAAAAAAGGTCAAGGTCAACCCAGGGTCATAATTTGAACAATCTTGGTAGTACTTGAGTACCCAATGCTACATACCGAGTTTCTAGGCCATCAGTCTACTGGTTCTGGAGAAGAAGATTTTTAAAGGTTTTTTACCATATATGGGCGTGGTGGCCATGTTGGTCATGTGACCTGGACCGTATGCACAAATTTTCATTCCCTCAACCCCTGGAGGATCTATATGAAATTTGGTTACAATTGGCCTAGTGGTTTTTGAGGAGATTGTTTGATATTGTCAAAATATGAGAGTTCTGGGTCAAAGGTCAAAGAATGACCTTGACCTTTTGTACTCATAAATCTTCATGTAGTCATTAAGATGACTGTATGTACCAATTTTTAGGCCAAAATCTTCAACAGTTTCCAAGATATCTTATGTTGCAGCATTTTGCCATATAAAAGCACGAGTAAGCAAATTTGACCTTACCGTAAAAAAGGTCAAGGTCAACCCAAGGTCATAATTTGAACAATCTTGGTAGTACTGGTGTACCCAATGCTACATACCAAGTTTCAAGACCATCGACCTATTGGTTCTGGAGAAGAAGATTTTTTCAGGTTTTTACCATATATGGGCATGGCGGCCATGTTGGTCATGTGACCAGGACCGTTTGAACAACTTTTCGTTCCTAAGGTCCCAGGAGCCTCTATATGAAATTTGGTTACAATCGGCCCAGCGGTTTCAGAGGAGAAGTCGTTTGAAATTGTGGACGGACGGACGGACGACGGACGACGGACGCCGGAGCCTTACCATCCTATAAGCTCCCCCTGAGCCTCTGGCTCAGGTGAGCTAAAAATGCCACAAATATAGGACCCCCCCACGTTTCATGGCTAAATGATTTTGACCCCCCCCCCCCCTCGGCGATCAACAAAAAACAAGAGGGCCAAGAGGCCCTGAATCGCTCACCTGAGCAAAACGGTTAAAGGTCAACCTAGGGTCACCATTTAAACAAACCTGATAGTTTGCAACCATTTCCAAATGGTTCTGAAGAAGAAGCTTTTGAATATTTTTCTATGTATTGCTATGGTTCAAACCCTGGATCCCTGGGGTCAGGCCATTTTGGACTCTGGGGCCATCATTTGAATAATCTTGGTAAAGGATCACTAGGCAATGCTACATACTAAATTTCAAGCATCTGAGCCAAGTGGTTCTGAAAAAGAAGATTTTGAATATTCTATGTATCTCTGTGGTCCAACCTAGGACCCCCTGGGGCGGGGCCACTTTTGACCCTGGCACCATCATTTGAACAAACTTGGTAAAGGACCACTAGGCAATGCATCATACCAAATTTCAAGCATCTGCACTAAGGGGTTCTAGAGAAGAAGATTTTAAGTATATTTTAATTTTAAACCCAAGACTCCCCGCCCCAGGGCCAATTTGGATCCCAGCCAACATTTACACAAACTTTATAGGAGTCCACCAGGCAGTGCATCATAACAAAGTTCAAGCATCTGAGCCAAGTGGTTCTGAAGAAGATTTTTGAATATTTTTCTATGTATTTCTATAGTTCAAACTCAGAACTCCCTGCCGCTGGGCCATTTTGGACCCTGAGGCCATCATTTGAACAAACTTGATTTCAAGCATCTGTGGCAAGTGGTTCTGATGAAGAATTTTTTTGAATATTTTTCTATGTATTTCAATGGTTCAAACCCAGGACCCCCTGGGGCGGGGCCATTTTAGACCCTAGGGTCATCATTTGAACAAACTTGGTAAAAGACCACTAGGCAGTGCTAAATACCAAATTTCAAGCATCTGAGGCAAGTGGTTCTGAAGATGAAGATTTTAGAATATTTTTCTATGTATTTCTATGGCTCAAACCTTGGACTCCCTGCCGTTCAACGATTTTGGACCCTGGGCAATGCATCATACCAGATTTCAAGCATCTAAGCCTTGCAGTTCTGAAGAAGATTTTTGAATATTTTTCTTTGCATTTCTATGGTTCAAACCTTGGACTCCATGCCAAGGGGCCATTTTGAACCATGGGGCCACCATCTGAACAAACTTGGTAAAGGACTATTAAGCAATGCTAAATACCAAATTTCAAGCATCTGAGCATTGCCATTCTGAAGAAGATTTTTGAATATTTTTCTATGTATTTCTATGGTTCAAACCCAGGACCCCCAGGGTTGGGGCCATTTTGGACCCTGGGGCTATCATTTGAACAAACTTGGTAAAAGATCACTAGGCAATGCTACATATCAAATTTCAAACATCCGAGCCAAGAAGTTCTGAAGAAGAGGATTTTTGAATATTTTTCTATGTATTTCTATGGTTCAAACCTGGGACTCCCTGCCCCAGGCCTATTTTAGACCCTAGGGCAACCATTTGAACAAATTTATTAGAGGACCACTAGGCAATGCTACATACCGAATTTCAAGCATCTGAGCCAAGCAGTTCTGGAGAAGGAGATTTTTAAGTATATTTTAGTTTCGAACCCAAGACCCCATGCCCCAGGGCCATTTTGGACCATGGGGCCACCATTTGAACAAGCTTGCTAGAGGTCTACTAGGCAATGCTATATACCAAATATCAAAGCCCTAGACCTAGCGGTTTCAGAGAAGATGTCATTTAAAGCAAATTGTTGACGACGCACGACGGACACTGGGTAATCACAATAGCTCACCCTGAGCCTATGGCTAAGGTGGGCCAGAAATCCGAGATCCCCTTGTCCCTAATTCCTATATTAACTTTGTCATTTTTGTCACACCTGCTTTTGTCACACCAGCGTTAGCATGGAGGATATAGTTTTCAATACCAAGTGGAGCTCGTGTGACTTAATCCCCGCAGGTGTTACATCGCTTTCTGCGGATTTCTTGTTTCTTTCTTTCTTTTTTTCGGACCATTGAAATATGTGAAAAATAAAAAAAACAAGATGACCATAAGGTCCTGATTGCTCCCTTGAGCCATGTGACTTTAATGTGATATGAACTTTTTGGACATTTGTTTTCGCTATGAATTTAACGATCTTTTGTAGACATAAGATAACAGTGCCAAAATGGTGGTAAGAAAAGCAACCAGGTCTAACAATTTCTGAGAGAAAGTACTTTAAATATTTAACCCAAGTGACCACTGGCCAAGGTCACAAAATGACCACTGGCCAAGGTCACGTAATGACCTTGACCTCTTGAATTCAAAGGGATTTAGGTCAACTGCATTTCCATATCATAGAGTCTTAAATAGCAACAGAAAAATGCACTTTTACAGCTTTTCCCATTCAAAAGTCTAAGGGGATAAGTTAGACCTTGCCATATAAATGGGCAATGTCAACTCAGGATCATCAGTTATATAAACTTTGTTGTACTTTAGTCCCAGATGCTACACACCAAGTTTCAAGGCAATCAACCCAGTGGATCTGGAGAAGAAAATTGTTACGATGATTTAAAACATATACGGGCATGGCGGCCATCTTGGTCATGTTACCTAAACCAAATACATGTATATATATAAAAAAATCCCCCTTTTGCCTGAAGATTGCATATGAAATTTATTTGAAATTGGCCCAGACATTTAAGAGGAGGTCCTTTGAAAATGACAACAAACGACAGATATATGTGACCTTTGGCCAAGGTCACTAGATGACCTTGACCTCTAGAATTCATCGGATTTGACCTGAATGCATTTCTACATCACAGAGCACAATAGAAACAGAAAACTTTTTTCATTTTTTCCCATTCAAAAGCCGTCACAGAAAACAGCATCCAGTCAGGGCATACACTGTTGGCCTTAAATTACAGGAAATTCTGAAGAAAAATAAAAATCAAATTAAACATCCCTTATAATTGAAATCGAAACTAGAAGAATCTATTTTGCTCTTATTCATTAATTGTAACTATTCTCACTAAATACCCGAAATTACAAAGTTGTACACCTTTACAGTTTCTGAATCAGAATGGCACCATTATCTGACCTTTGGCCGAGTAAGTTACTTAAATGGAATTTGACAGAGTCAAACATCGCATATTAGCAAACCCATATATATCATCCCAGGGGTTTTATTAACCATTTGTCTGTTGGTCCAGGACCAGTGATTTTGGGGCAGGACCAGCTGATTTCTGTATCAGCTGGTCCTCCAGACCAACTAATTTTTATGTTTACTGCAAAAAGGTTATAATGAAAACCAGCAGAAACACCGAAAGTACCAGTCAAATCACATCCATGCTGGTCCTGTGGACCAGTTGGGCTTTGGACTGTAGCATAAACCCTGTAATCCCACAATGCTATCTGCTTCCTTTCTTAACCGATAAGAGAGAAATCAACATTCTAAATTAACTGATGGGCTACCCAAAATCAAGGTTTTTAAATGCAGAGGATACAGGTATGGAGCAGAAACTGGTGAGGTATAGTCTTCATGATGCATAGTCTGCATATAAGAATACGGAAGACTCTGAGAAGACAGTCGTTCATGCTGGCCTATGAGGTACTTTTCTAGATTTCTGATAGAATCTGTCATTTTGGGGCTTCAGAGCCCTTTGATTCTAAGAGTTGACCTAGTTTTTGACCCAACATGACTCTACTGAAAGTTAAGAAGGCATGCTCACACACTGAATCAACATTGATCCATGTCATGACAGAGAATCAATGTAGTTTCAATGCTGTGTGCGAACTTAATTCTGGCATGGTGGTGAGTCTTCTCTATTCACAGTATTATTTCATTGAATCATTCGGATTATCATGACACCCATTCCCTATTGGCCTGATATGACTGAAATAGTGTTGAAAGGGCTGTAAAACTCCAATGACAGGGCTCAAGGTAAGACAAAATTTGGGGGATTGGAAGCTTGTTTGAATCACACTGTTCTAAATAAACTTTGTATTAAGTCCTACTTCTGAAAATTGTAGCTAAATACAAATAACTTCTATGGATCGCTGTGTCAGACCTGCCCCCTACTTCCACAGAAGCAGAGTCATGGTTAGAGACAACAAGGGCTTCACAAGCGACGCATAATACGCCCGTTTTAATGTCATAAAGGAGTGATAGAATGAACACGATTCTTAACAAAAGGATACAGAGACAGACAAACAGGGGAAACCACTCTATAATTAATGATGGCAACATTTATATTAAAATATTTAACATATCAAATACTATTATTATACCAAAAGTCAGCTTCCAAGTTGAAGCGGCTCAGAAGTTGAGTAATGCCAAAGTCAAACATGGGAGGTAATTCATAAACTAAATATACTAGAGTTACCATTCTTGGTTCTAACACATTTGCTTGACAACATCACCATTAAGTTGTGCTAAAATATTTTAAACGGTTAAGGAGTTATAGAGTAGACAGGAAATTTATGCAAGGGCAGATAATTCAGTAAGTAAGCTGGAGTTGTGGTTCTTGCTCAGGATACATTGCCCCATTATTATACACATTCCTACAAAGTTTCATTTATTATAATACTTCAAAAGGTTAAGGAGATATGGAAAGAATGGGAAAAGCCTAGAAATACTAATCAAAGGGAAGTTACTCCAAAATTAAGTAAGGATATGTGACACATTGTCTTGTGATCATGTACATTGCTATAAAGTTACATCATGATATTCCAAATGGTTACCAAGTTATTGTATGCATAATATAAGTATACACAAAAATAGCCTTAAAAACTAATCAAATGGGACATAACTTTAAAAGGAAGTAAGGGAGAGCAACCACTGTTGTATGCGACATGAAGTTTCATCGAGATATCCCGAACTGTTATCTAGTTATGGCGTGCACAAGACTTGCAGGGAAAAAATAATCAAAGGGGCATAACTTGGAAACTAAGGAAAGGGGAACAACCATTCTTGTATGCACCACATTGCCCAACCTAATACATTTTCCTACAAAATTTTATGAAGATATCCCAAACGGTAACTGAGTTATGGTGCGCACAAGAATGTTTACGGACGGATGGACAGACGGACAGCGCCATGACATAATATGTCTGTTTTTTTCAAAACGGGCGTATAAAAAGGCTCATGTGATTCTGGATGTAAAATTTCTGAGTCAACAGAGCATGAAATATTGGCTGATACCTTGATGGTACAAAGTAGTATAACAATCCAGCACATCTGCAGCAAAGCATCCCTGTCACTGCAGAAATGAGGAATTTCTGTGTTGCTGCTGCGAGCAAAAGTGAGCATGAAACACAAGACCTAGCTTTTCATTATCAGTTTTATGTAACCTTTAGGAAAGCACATGTACACATGTTAGATTTGCTAATTTATTCCTCATTTCTGACAGCTCTCTGCCCACAATATTACAAGCTTGAAACTTCACACAATGAATAATCACTACCAGTCCTAGACCTACAATAGCCAGTTTTTGGATTTCCCAGTATCTTTTTCCCTAATAGTCATCTCAAAACTGAATTTCAAAACTTTTAATATTGACAGGCCAGTTTACTCTAAAAGAAAGCGTTGTTCATTCCTTTGGCAACTCTTCTGAAGTCACATCACAAGTTCCTGTTCAGTCCCTCATCATAAAAAGAAAAAAAAAAGAAACAAGAATTCTGCAGAATGCTATGTCGCACCTGCCTTGCTCTTCCACAGTAGCAGAGATCATGGTTAAGATTAGGTTTGATGATTTCATGTATAAGAATTTGAGCAAACTGGCCTTGCAAGCTAAGAAGGATGCAATTCTGGACATAAAATTCAGTCAACAGAGTATGAAATAATCATTAAAAATATAAATAAGTTAAAGAATCCAAGAGACTAGCTTAAGAAACCATTTTATACCATATCTGATGATTGTACATGGGTTAGTTTGTGAGAAATGTACTTTATGCTAGAGTACATTCAGATGTGGATGCCAGGTTGACCTACAAATTTCCAAAGCCAACAGAGCACATGAAATATACATCAAGTATAGAGGTTTGATGCTTCTACCATTGTGTTAACAGAGAATGGACTTAACTGCTAGGGTCAATGCCATGTTGGATGTAAAATTCTACAAAGTCAGCATTCCTTGAAATAAAGGTAAGGGGCAGAAGGAAGTGCAACAACCCTTGAGACCTTTTTATGAAGAAACTTTTTGCCAGGTTTGATGATTCTAGGTATCATACTTTGAGAGAAATGGACATAAATACTAGGGTTGATGCAATTTTTGAAGTGAAATTTACGGTAGATGTAATTTTTGACGTGAAATTTACGAAGTCAGCAGAGGGTTTAATATAGGTCAAGGGTAGAAAAAAGTGCAATGTACCTTGAGAACATTCTAAGAAGAAACTTTATACCAGGTTTGATAATTCTTGGTATCATACTTTGAGAGAAATGGACTAATACACTAGGGTCGAGGTAATTTTGGACATTAAATTTTACGAAGTCAGCAGAGTGTGAAATATAGGTCAAGGGTAGGAAAAAGTGCAACATACCTTGAGAACATTCTAAGAAGAAACTTTATGCCAGGTTTGATGATTCTAGGTATCATAGTTTGTGAGAAATGGACTTAACCACTAGGGTCGAGGTAATTTTGGACGTTAAATTTTACGAAGTCAGCAGAGTGTGAAATATAGGTCAAGGGTAGAAAAAAAGTGCAACATACCTTGAGAACATTCTAAGAAGAAACTTTATACCAGATTTTATGATTGTAGGTATCATAGTTTGAGAGATATGGACTTAACCACTAGGGTTGAGGTAATTTTGAACATTAAATTTTACGAAGTCAGCAGAGGGTGAAATGTAGGTCAAGGGTAGAAAGAAGTGCAACGTACCTTGAGAACATTCTAAGAAGAAACTGTATACCAGATTTCATGATTGTAGGTATCATAGTTTGAGAGAAATGGACTTAACCACTAGGGTCGAGGTAATTTTGGACATTAAATTTTACGAAGTCAGCAGAGGGTGAAATGTAGGAGTAGGGTAGAAAGAAGTGCAACATACCTTGAAAACATTCTAAGAAGAAACTTTATACCAGATTTCATGATTGTAGGTAACATAGTTTGAGAGAAATGGACTTAACCACTAGGGTCGAGGTAATTTTGAACATTAAATTTTACGAAGTCAGCAGAGCGTGAAATGTAGGTCAAGGGTAGAAAAAAGTGCAACATACCTTGAGAACATTCTAAGAAGAAACTTTATACCAGATTTCATGATTGTAGGTATCATAGTTTGAGAGAAATGGACTTAACCACTAGGGTCAAGGTAATTTTGGACATTAAATGTTACGAAGTCAGCAGAGCGTAAAACGTAGGTCAAGGGTAGAAAAAAGTGCAACATACCTTGAGAACATTCTAAGAAGAAACTTTATACCAGATTTCATGATTGTACGTATCATAGTTTGAGAGAAATGGACTTAACCACCAGGGTCGAGGTAATTGTGGACGGACGGACGGACGGAATGACTGACGGACGGACGGACGGAAAAGTGAACTCCTATATCGCACTTTGCTAAAGCAGGTGCGACAAATATGATCTCATTTTAATAATTCAACCTCATTGTAGATTAAACACTGTTTTCAGTTTCAGTGATAAAATAACAGTCAATGACGACTTTATCCCTATATCTGTTTTTCTTTTCCCCTTTCCTCTGGAACTCCCAGTCTGATTTTCGATCCAGAAGGCAAACCCAAGTAACAAGTTGTTCATCTGTAGAACATGTCTGCCTCAATCACATGAAGGAACTCTGCTCCTGTAATACAGTTCAATTAAATTTGATAATACTGGAATTTGAAATTACATTTCCAAAATTATTTACTGATAACATTTAGACACCCAAACCATTTGAGCCGCGACACGAGAAAACCAACAATGTGGTTGTGCAACCAGTGCAGACTCAGATCAGCCTGGGCATCTGCCCAGTCTGATTAGACTCTTCGCTAAGTGCTTACAGGGTAGCCAAGTTCTAAGCTACCTCCATGCAGACAGCGCAGACTCTGATCAGACTAGGCAGATGCCCAGGCTGATCTGAGTCTGCGCTGAGCGCATAACCACATTGTTGGTTTTCTCGTGTGGCGGCTCATTTCTATATTAAACTTTGCCAGCTTCCAAACTATGGCAAGTCTATTTGTTCTATCAAATGATCTAGAAAATGGCACAAACAGTGCATGATATGACAGCTCTTTTGAAACACTCTGATGTTGGTTGCTAACTGTACAAAGGTTGTCCAAATATTTTGGGTTGGTATATAATTATTATTACAGAGCAGGGATAGAGACTAACAAGGTCGAGTCACCCAAGGCCCCTAGATTTTTTGGAGAAATTGCCTATACAGTACATAATATATACTGTATAGGCAATTTCTCCAAAAAATCTAGGCCAAAAAATCTAGGGGCCTTGTACCTAATATAAAATATGATTGAAAATGGTAAGTTTGTATCTCTGCAAAGCACTCTTTGACTCTCATTATCTCTGTATCTCAAATGATAATGCATTTTCTGAATAGGTTTTAGTAATAAATGTAAAATATATACATGTATATAGACATTAGTGAATATGCCTGCCCCATGTGCACTACTATAAACACAATGTTCCCCACTGGTCCTATAAATTAAATGCTGCAATTGAAATTTATTTCCAAGGGCCATACAGTTTCAGAGATTTCATTTGAAATTTATGTTTAGTAAAATTATGCCAGATAGCTGTACATGTGTATACTATTGCCTCCTCAAGAGCCTTTACCTTAGGGAAGCTAAAAACTAGTGGTATTCTGTTTACCTACCCAATCACACTGTCTGACTCTTGGCCACTTCAGTCTTTTTTAAATATCAAGGAGCATGGTAGTGAAAGAATATAAGTACCACTTCCAGTGCTTGCTTCATGACAACATGGCCTGCTTTATCACCTGGAAAAGCACACAAATATTTTTCAAAAATTATTAGTTTAAGAATTTTTAGAAGACAATGGATTGCACACCTGAAGCAGTGTCCTGATTATAATACACATGTATTTTTCTAGTGAACCCAGCCCCCCCTCCCACACACACACACACACACACTGAAGTGTAGCCATTTTGGACTCTGGGGCCACCACTGGAACAAACTTGGTTACCCGTTATGATTCTGGAGACTGACGATTTTGGGGAACTTTGTATTTCTTTGGAAGATAATCCAGCGCTAGTATCTATTACTTTATGACTGTGAAAGCATTAACTTTATTTAGACTTTTGAACCTCTGCTAAGTGTTTCCTATTATATGTGTTGATTTTATGACTTTCAATTAGGTAAAATATCTAAACTTTTAATTTTTTTAGGGAAAATAGTGACTTCCATTTCTTATTACCATTTATTTGGCTATTTATTTCTCAAGAATAACCCCAAATATCTAAATCAGTCTTATGGAATTCTGCTACAAGATGAAATTTCATGCAAAAACGATCCCAATAATCTAGATCCATCTTTTTCGACTGATATATATATATTTGGAATTGTTTGGGAAGGGAAAACTGAAGAAATGAGGTTGCACAGATAAAAATCCTTATTCACAAAAATAAAAAAAATATGGATGTATTTTTTTGCTTGGTTTTATTTGTCATTCTTTCAGAGTGTTTACCAAATAATTTGTATAAACATGATTCAAAGCCTGATGATATCCATAAAACTTCTAAAAGATTTTGATGAGCATGGGTACACCTCCTCCATGTTTTTCAAAAGGAAAAAAAAATATGTGACTTCCTGTTTGCTTCTCTAAGGAAAAGTCAATGTTAGTACTAAAGTCAGCATTGGCTCCAAGGAGACATACTCTAGTCAACCTGTGAATGGAGGCAAAAAGATAAGAAAAAGTTGCTTCCCCTGATACTGTGTCTCATTCACATTAACATAGATATAATCAGAAAGTTATTTGTTGATCAAGGGTCACTGATAAAGATTTCTATTTATCATTTATTAATTATTATTTTTTTCATTATTATCATTATTTTATAATTTCTTTCTTGTTGGTGAAATTTGCCACCAAATGAACATTTCCACGAGGAAGGTTTTCTTCTGTCATTAGTAAAAATAATAGGATGGCATTGCTTCCCCAGAAAGTATAAAATTTCATCTTAACAGGCAAAGAGTCAGAAAGTTAGCATGTATTGTACTGTAATGTGCCAAAATATTGGGACACCTATAATAATTTAAAAAATTTCCATTTGGGACAATAGAAATTGATAATGTTTAGGTGTCCCAATAAATAAGCACATTATGGTAATTAATGCTAGTAATATCTGTCTTTGTTTTTCCTCCTTTCAGTTTCTTTCTGGGGGCAGTTGCCACAGAAAGGATATTATTCCATGATTTGTATTTTTCTGCCGTTAGTGCTTTCGAAATGAACCTTATGTCATGTATGTCGGGATAATCTATTCATAATACAAGTACTTGATGAAAGTTTTCACACAAAAAAAATCCAACTGCTCTGCATTGCTCCTTACACCAAGTTTAGCTAGTACAGTCAAACCTGCTTATGTGGTCACCTCTATTAAGGATCACCTGCCTTTAGCAGCCACTTTTTCTGGGTCCCTTGAACCAAAATACAGTGCAAATGAACCTGTATTAAGGGGTCACTTGTCTTAAGCAGCCAGTTTTTGGGCTTCCCCAGGGTGACCCCTTAAGACAGGTTTGACTATATATAACTAAAGGTTTGCAGATGAAAGCTTAAAGGTACTAAAGTGGAAACGTGGGTCAGAGGGCAAGCCAAAGTATTTTTTTCTGATCTTAAGGGTGTAAAAAACTGAAATTTGGCCCTTACTGCATGTATTTTTAATTTATTTATTATTTTATTTTATTTTTTAATGTTAGGCAGACCTAAATAAAATTTGAATTTTAGTGATGTTGTAAAGCAGCAATGAATTATCAGATAGATCTGATACCAGTCAGAGTCCTTGATATGCATACTGAATAATAATTTTGGATATCTTTTCTTTTTACATACAAATATATGCTGTGAATTCTAATCAGAGCCTTTTTATGAAGACAGTTCTGATGACTAATCAAAGCATATGATGAATATCTAATATTATCTTAGAATGACTTTTTTAATACCCATCTTTATCTTGGGCTCTGATATTAAGACAGTTACTTTTTTTCATGGTTGTACATTTTCTTTTTCTGCTTAGGGTTTTATGCCCCTTAAAAGAATTCCATTTTTACTGAGGTTCATTAAAGCTGAACTAAAATTGAGTTCCAGGAACACCTGAACTCCCTAGGCTCCCTTAGCACAACCTGACTTTCTCACATTGGTATATGATAATGGCCTGACTGAGGCTGTATGAAACTCCTTGTGCTTTGACCCACTAAGGAAATAATATTGTCACACAGCATGTGTGAAAAACAAGAGAAAAATACAGAAGCTTTGTTGTACCTGTGAACATACAGGACCATTTACAACTGCAGAAATCTGGTCAAATAAAATTTTCAGTTAAATATTCCAGATTACAGAAATGCATAATCACCATCTGAGTGGTATCTGCTCTAAATGGATCTGGGTAAAACTAAAAAGTGAACTCCATCCCACTGCCAGGACAATGCTGAAGAAAAGTATGGCAAGCCTCACTTTATCCCCGGTCTAATAGGAGATGCGGGTACAAAGTAACAAACAACAAATTGTACAATTATTTCCAAATAAGAGCCCCAAAAACAGGTTGGGAGAAGAACAATTCAAATGGTATTCTTAGAATGAGGTATAGATATGAATCAATATAACATTCAAAAGTACAATATACAATATTCTAATAGATTTGTTCCTGTATGGTGGGGAATTGAACATATTTTTATAAATTTACTTTTTAAGGTTTTGTAATGATGGATTAATTTAATTGAGTGTGTGTGTGTGTGTGTGTGTGTGTGTTTTATGTATTTTCTTCATCTTATTTCTTTTTTTTACATGTGTTCTTGGTGTTTCAAATTAGCAATAATACGAAGTACTTTGCAATATTCTTTGGTCATCAGAAAATATCAATATTTCATGTTTCTGCATGCATGTCTACTTTGTACTTAGATGCCATAGATGGATGTGTATACCTTGTTCAAGGTATGTACTTAAGGGATGAGTCATTTATTACCAGGGGGGAGGGGAGGGTCTACTTACTCATTTTTTTATATGATTTACAAAAAGTTTTACAGCCCCTTCTATCTATTTCACTATTTTAAGTCAGACAAACCTTAGTATGAAACACAAAGAACATATGAAACCCAAAGAACATCCTCTCATATCTACCTGTTAATTATAATGCTTTTTTCTGCACATGCCCACCAAGAATCTGATGCTGAATGCTCTATTATAAAGCTATTAATTATATCAAGGAGGTTTGGGGGCTGTGCCCCCAGAAGTCACAGTAGTTTTGCTGCTGATAGGCACCTAAGGATCTGATGCCACTAATGCAGCACAGGCATTAAATTTGCTGATTTTAGACTATTTTATACTGCCCTACTAGCAAATCAATGAAAAGAAGTTTTTCTTGATATGAAGCAGACAATTTTTTAATAATATCATTATTTTTCTTTCTAAAATTTATGTTTTTGAAGACTCAAGTTTGAAAGAAAAGAACATAAATCGAAAAGTCTAAGAGAAATTTATGGGGTCTAACTGATTGATTGATTGTTTTGGATTTAACGGCCCTTTGAGACAGTATTTCAGTCTATATCTGGCTATCTCCCAGAGAGAGGGAGAAAGAAGAGAAATGATGAACGAGAGAAAAAAAATTGTCCAAACACCCGCACCCGCACCTACTTCAAGCGCAGTAAGCCCTTGCCCTACAATGATCCAAATAAGTAGGATGCCCTGGCACTGGAAGTTATAAAAAGCACCATTGGGCCATCCGACCACCCCCTTATGCGGGGTCTGGGTAGCCCCCTATTGTGGTCTTGGATTCAAACATCATATTTTTATTCTAATTCTGAATTAATTATGTTTCTATGATTAGATGTGTGTGTAAGGGGGGGGGGGGGGGGGCTGTGCACCCCAGAAGCTGAGACATTTTTTTAAATGAAGACTGATGAAAAAATTCAGACCCAACCTATGTCAGAATCGGAATTGTTTACTGGTGAATCGGAATTGTTTACTGGTGAGATTAAAGGCCAAGGAAAACCATTCACCAGGCCAAATTACATTTATGACACCCCTGCTCCACTGCCTAAATTACTGAGTTCGACCCTGCCTCCCACTCACCCCAGTCGATTACCAAAAATTTTCCTCCCCATCCCCTGAATGTACCAGGTTCCCACCTGATAATAAATGACTTGTCCCTAGAATTGATCTCTCAAGCCAATCTGATAAAGGGTAAAAGTGCACTCACTGACACAAAGGAGTCACACCTCAGGCTCCATACAGATTAATGACTATTGTGCATATTTGAACGACAGCGTGACTTGGCCACAATACTGCAGTGGGTGCTGAGCTCACTGTCGGTTGTAATCTAACTCGTGAAATGGCTGAAAATTGCTAAAATTAATGTGCACCATCACCCCACCCACTCATGCTTCAAACACAGACACGATAAATGAACATATTTACCTACCCAGTCAAGCATCTGTTGAAACGAGAAGCTACTAACTGGTCTGGTATTATTAGAATACACCTCATTAAAACCTTAAAAGAGCATGACATGTCTTTACAGCAGTTTCAAACGGTTTGCCGAAATCGAATCGACGAGTTTGTTGTCCAGACGGATAAAAGCGGTAGTGTTAAAATTTACTGGTTACACCGGCAAGAAGCGATATCGCTTTTGTCACGTGACTCGTGCGCAGCTCGGCAACGAACAGCAGCCAATGCAAAAGAAAAATATAGTAGGTGTCTTTGACAGCTGATATTTCTATTAAGATTGTCCCCGGTGTAGAATCCTTTACCTATACTTCAAGATAAAGGATGTCTCCAGTCAAAAATACCTCGTTTTCTGAGAAGTACCCCCTAATAAATGCCCCATATTAGGGAACAGAAATGATTCCCTAAAATTTCACGTTTTTATTATGTAGCTTTCCGTGAGGGTGGCTCGGAGAAAACCGGAAGTCAGCCTCACGGCACCGGGGTTAGTCGTGTCGCAGCTCATATGTTATTATCGAATTAAGGCTGGATGCGCATGCTGACCATTGCCTGTACAGTTAGCGTATGTGATGATGCTACTTTTTATAGTACTGCTCAAATACATCCTACCGCTTCAGCGTGATGACAAGTATTTTATGGCCCTGATATGTCTCGACATATTTCCTTTGAGGAGATTAGGATTAGCGGATAAACAAGATTCCTTGTGTTAGCGGTTTCAAGCAAAACTGTGCCTTACAGCCTATATTTTCTACGAATATAGACCTATGCAAGTGAATTGTCGCTGATACACTGTTTATGCGAACAAAGTAGACTCTGCTCATATTGCACGGACAAAAAGGCTTCTATGAGTCAATTTTCGCACAAGACATACGGTTTGCGTTTTTTTTTTTTTGCACACGGTGAGCCTATATAAAGGGATTTCCCCAGCTACATATAGACAATTATTTACAAGGTTAAGACTAGGCGTAAATGGCTTAAACGCCAACAACATTAGGCACAGCGAAGCGGACCCACTATGCTCCCACTGCGGGGGCATAGAGGTCACTGACCACTATTTTCTACATTGCCCGACTCATACTGCGACAAGAAACAACTTAATAACTGCTCTCCAGAACACCCCTTACACCGGGAGCTTGGCCACTAAAGCTTTGTTAACTGCCCAAGATCAGGAAATACTAAATGCCGTCTTCCAATATATTGAGGACACGGGCTACACAAAAATAATATAAAATAAAAACCTTTGGAAACAAAATCTAGGGATTAAAGGTTAACAGGAAACAAAGAAGTAAATAAGAGAAACAGAGATTCAGTTTACCAGCGAAATAGAGTGGGCATTCGGACAAAAACGATCCTTGCAGGCCAAGCCTCTATTTAACTTGTTCTTATCATTATTATTATCATTATCGTCAACGTTTTCATAATTTTTTATACTGTATACTATAACCACCCACCCCTATATGCGTTACCTCCCGCCACTTTCCGTCATCTCTGCCGAAACATACCGAAAATTTGACTCAAAAACATGCGAAATTCGCTCAAAACGGGGCGCGGCCTGAGAAAAACGGCCCATAGCCAGCTAAACATATATTCAACCACGGGAAAAATATCACAAAACCTCTTTTTGGCACCCAAACATACCAACTCACGAGAAAAATCTAGAAAAAAACGAAAAAAAAAAATCACCATTTTTTAATTACCCCGGCCAATACCCCGGGAGCTTATTTGGACCAAAATACATAACACAAAAACATCGATATTTGAAATAGGGCGGATAGGACGGAAGGAGGGTGTGAAGGGACGCTAAACTCAATAAGATAAACCTCTATACGATCTACCTACTGCCCGAAATACCCCACCCACCCATACTTAGTTTTTTTTTTGTTGTTTTTTTTTAACCCACGCGCTCCCCACCCAACTCAGCCCCGAGGGGCTGGGAACAGGAAACCGCCCACACTGGCCGACACTGTCTGGTTGCAATGCCATGGCATTAGCACTTCTGGGTGTCGACAGTAGCTGACGGCAACTGATAACCCGCCGCCCAAGCGGCTCCTTCTCGCCCCCATTTTTTTATCTTCTTTTCTCACTTTTCTTCTCTCTCTCATTTCCCTCCCCTCTCTCTCATTTATATATCCGTTATTATCATAATTACTTATTAATACTAAATATACGCAGGGAAATGGGCCTGCTAGCGGAGGACGGCACTGTCTGGTTGCAACGAAATGGTCGTTAGCACTTCTGTGGGTGCCGAGCCGAAACTACAGGCCCAAGAAACGATAACCAACACAGAGTATCCTTACCACCATTAGCTAACGCAGATTCATAAGACAATTATGTAGACAGGGACCTGCTGGTGGAGGGCGGCACTTTCTGGTTGCAACGAACTTGTCGTTAGCACTTCTGTGGGTGCCGCGCCGAAGCTACGGGTCCCACCAATCGAAGTAAAATAAATGGTTTAAACAGGAAGAATAAGACAATGACCCAGCGAGCGAAAGGGGGCAGTATCTGGTTGCAGCGCACTGGGCGTTAGCACTTCAATGGGTGTCCCCCGGAGCCGCTGGGTCTTTAAGCTACGATCAAAAAACTCTCTTAATGTACACATTTTCTGGTAAACACAAAAGATACTCAGGGGGATAGGCGCGTCAGGACTATGAGCCGGTCTGAAACAAGTAAGGATTCGTGCGGCAACATAAACAATACGTAACAACATCCAAAATCCTAAACTGCTTGGACATAACTTTTCGATTTTCGGTTTTGGCAAGACTTTAGGAAAAACAGCCGCACGAATAGTAGAAAAGTGATTATTAAGAAAGGAATTAGCACGTGAACAAAAACACAACCCTCCCTATAACAACGGGGAGGGATACTAAATACATTAATCAAGGGAAATCAGGGCGCCCGCAGGGCCAACCGCGTCCTCAAAGCAAAGCACAAACACAAACATGTAATACTAGGTAGAAGTAGGAATAAGATAATAAAAAATGACATACGCATATGCGTATGTGCACAAGTGCGGATACGCATATGCGTGTGAGAAAAAACTCCAAATACGGAGAAAAAAAAATAAATAAAAAAATAAAATAAAATATATACGGGTATGTCCATATGCGTGTGTGTGTGTGTGTGTATATATATATAGACACATACATGCATGTATATACCAAAAAAAATTAGGTAGACGCATAGGTAGGACAAGCATGGCATGAACACGGACAATCGAACAACGAAGATGACGAAACGACAAATCAACTACTACCGACAACCGACAAAGAAAAAACTCTCTTATACCAAGTTATTAATGGTCCTGATCTTTTTAATATCGACGATAAACAATGCTAAAGTATCACTTCTTTACTTCTACAACACAACCGCTGCAACCAATGACAACCTCACCACCACCGTCGCCGACAAACACAACAGATCGACATCGACAACTCAAACAACGCATCAACCGACGACACCAACAGATAACAACAACGACAAGACTCAACAACTACAACGACAACGCTTCCACAAAGACCCGACCGACGATGGAACCCACGTACTGAAGACCCGACGAACGGTCTCGGATACCCCAGGGTGGATATGATGCTCTCGTGGCTGTTAGCCCTGGTTGACCATCCGTGACGACTAATTGAAAAAACAACAACAACATATAGACGATTGATGTAAACATGCAGAACGAAACAAAAAGTAGCTTTAACAATGTGCTCGGGTGTTTGCAGAAGCGTTTTGGTTCGTTTCTCAAGCAAGGATTCGCTCAAATTAGATGGCAACGGCTACATTTAAAAAACGCTAAAGTGAACTAAAAAAGCTCGTCGCCGGGCCGCGTAGCGCAGTCGGTAGGACACCTGACTCATAAGTCAGAGGTCCTGGGTTCGAAACCCTGTCTGGCCAGATACTTTCGTTTCTTCTTCCGCTGATTCAAGAAGGGCAGTTGGCAGTTACTGGCGAAAGTATCTGCACTTAGTACTGGTTAACCGCTCAGAAGGTCTAAGCCTGCCCAGGAATAGTGTGGTTAGGTTAATTGACCATCCCGACATGACCTTGGCTGTTTACCGTGGACATTAAGCATCAAATCAACCAACCAACCAACCAAAAACTCATCAACTCACAATTCTGGCAAATTGATTACCGTAAATATTCAAGTTCTCCCCGTCTCCATATGACCTCGTTGTTGGTGGGACGTTAAACCTGAGTTCACTCACTCACTCAATTCAAGTTCTTGTAATGATAATTTATCACTAGCTTAGCGCGGCCTCAGACTTTATCGAAGGAAGCATTTTCAATCTGAATGCATGCACCTCCATGAGAGATCCCTCTTACATTGAATTTGCCCCTTCCGCCAATTTTACAAAGGGGAACAACTTCTGTGACTCCTTCAAGATTTCACTGGAATCCTTTATTAAAAGGGTCTGCTCTTAAACGATAGCATTTGCTCCTGGAGTAGATACCTAGAGGAGCAAATTCTTTTAACAGCTGCTCTTAAACGAAGTATTTGCTCCTGGAGGAGCGAATTCTTTCCTTTAAGAGTTTACCTTCATTGAGAATGGCGGCAGAGAGGTGATATCTCTTAAAAGTGTACCCAATTCACCTTACGCAAGATATAAGTATGTTGAAGCCTGTGACTCCAGGCCTCCTTCAAGCTGCGCCCCTGATCATAATTACTATTATTATTATTAATTATTTTTTCCATTACAAAAAATCTGTCTTATGAAAAAACTGTTATGTTTCCGTTGGATGCTTCAAGCAACTGATACGACTGAGGAAAAGGAATTATATAACCTTTCGGCGGTTTCAAGAAAATCGCTGCAAAGAGGGGGGGGGGGGTCAAATATTTGACTCTAAATTTTGACTTGCTTACAAGATCAGAAAAATAGAAAGTATAATCGATAGGAGACATATTTAGCTTCACAATATATGACAATTATTTTTCTCATGACGTACGAGGTCACGGCGCAGGGATGACCCTACCAAGAAAAGTGCGCATGGACTTGTTCCTTTTTATGCTCCGGGACGACAGTCAGGGGGAATTAGGAGTTGCTCCTGACCGTCTGTCCGTTCCGTCTGTCTGTCCGTCCGTTTGGCACACTCTACGATATACATAGAGTTTTTGTAATCAACTCCTCTCACAGTTTGTAAAGGATCTTTTTCAAACTTTGCATATATATATATATATATATATATATATATATATATATATATATATATATATATATATATATATATATATATATATATATATATATATATATATATATATATATTATGGACAAACTGAAGATGTATATGTGGGTTTTAACAGAGCTGGAATAAATTTTGACAGGAGTACGGCCTTTTAAATTAGTCATTTCAGGCAATTTTTGCATTGTGGGGTATGGAGTTTGTGTATTCAACCCCTTCCACAGCTTTCAGTGGATCTTTTACAAACTTTGCATACATATTGTGGACATGTTGAAGATGTGCATGTGGGGTTTTGATGGAGCTAGAAATAAAATTTGACACTTTTATGGCTTTTCGAACTTAGTCATTTTAGGCGATATTTTGCATTTTATGGTATAGAGTTTGTGTAATCAACTCCTTTCACAGTTTTCAATGGATCTTTTTTAAACTTTGCTTACATATAATGCTGATATATTGAAGATGTGCATGTGGGTTTTTGCTGGAGCTAGAAATAATTTTGACAGAAAATGGCCGTCTCAACTTAGTCATTTTATTCACTTTTTTGCATTGTAAGGTATGGCGTTTGTGCAGGTAAGAAGTTTTTCCAGAGGTAATATTTTGTTCAAAATTTAGCATTTTAACATTGCCCCCTTATGACAGTCAGGCTAGAGGTAAAGTGCGTTGAAACAATATTTGTTGATAATGGGCAATTCAGTGATGTGCACTGCCCTATGACAGGCGCTACGGGGACATCATTCGTGTCTTACAGACACATTTTTTTTTATTTTTTTTTTATTTTGCTACAGATCTTTCCCTTTTTCTCTCTTTTTCTCTTCTTATAAGATCAGTAAGATCAGTAGGGCGGTAAAAAAAAGTTATGGTTAAATTAAAATCTTAAAAAAATCCTTCAAGAACAGAGAATACATACAGAAAAAGGAACATGGGCCAGACTACATAGTTTCGGCTAATAAAGCCTCGCCAGTGACCCTGACAATATCTGGTACGAAACCAGAAGAAAAGCATACTGTAGTTTCTTAATTTTAATTGGGCAGTCGATTCTAAGACTGATTAGTGTTAAAAGGATCCAAATAATATAAAAGATGATGATCTAGAATAATGGTCTAAATCGATCTCAAATTTTAGATTTCTCTGAATTTATCCTCTGATCTCAAACGATGTAAATGAAATATAATCAGCACTATGGATGATGTACGGGGAGACGTTTAACGGCCTCCACACGGCACAACACCAGCTGCAGTGAGGTAAAATTAAAATCTTAAAAAATTCCTTCAAGAGCAGAGAATATATACAGAAAAAGGAACATGGGCCACACTACGTAGTTTCGGCTAATAAAGCCTCGTCAGTGACCCTGACAATATCTGGTACGAAACCAGAAGAAAAGCATACTGTAGTTTCTTAATTTTAATTGGGCAGTCGATTCAAAGACTGATTAGTGTTAAGCCGAATTTCAGTAGTGAATTTTTCAAGATTTTTTCGTATTTTGAAAGCGTCTAGTATCCTCACAGTATGTACTTAGAGCGTGCAAGGCCATGTCTCTAGCATATACAGAGAAATAAGCATCAATAAGGTGCATAGATAAATGAGGTGTGAGGGCCGCTCAAAATGTCATAGCAGCTGTCGAAAGGATAAGCAGTTGGCTTTCATTCTACTTCCATTATATATATTGCATGTGAAACATCCCGGCGGGCACATGACGTCTAAATGACGACGTACATGACGTCAATGCGACGCGATGACGTCACATTGACGTTTGCACGACGTCATTTTGACGTCATGCGCCTGCTGGGATAATGCTTAGCCAAAAATGTGTTTCTAATTGATAAATCTCAGTAACGATTCACGTTGACACAGTCGCCTGATGGATTTACCGCAGATGCCTTCGGCCCGATTTCATGAGAACGGAATTACTTAGTAATTCTTTTATGTAACCTAGCCGATTTCAAGTTAAAATTTAAAAGGTTGGATGATTTGAGCCGCGACACGAGAAAACCAACAAAGTGGCATGTGCGCCCAGTGACGACTCAGATCAGCCTTGGCATCCGCCCAGTCTAACAAGGGTCTTCGTTGTCCGCATGGAGCTAGCTTAGACCCGTAGCTACCCTGTAAGCGCACAGCGAAGACTCTGATCAGACTGGGCGGATGTCCAGGCTGATCTGAGTCTGTGCTGAGCACACATACCACTTTGTTGGTTTTCTCGTGTCGCAGCTCATTTGATCAGTTTTATTGCATTACCAATTCGTATATTCGAATGCAATTAGATCCGCTTCTCGCTAGTAACGACGCGATCCGAGCCAGATTATTTTTATGGGGAATCTTTGATAACCGAGAGGTCAGTTCGATGATCCGACCGCCCCCTAGCTATGCAGGATGGCTCCGAATATGAATGGATGCACTTTATAAAGTGAAAGAAACTATTTTGCATTTTTTGCACTTCCCTGTGGGGTCAACGCTTTAAGGAAAGAACTTGCTCCACTATGCTGTTGTTATTTTTGTTCTGTGTTCCCTAAACGACGTGCTCCAGTGGGGCTCAACGAAACGAATCTATATATAGTTGCACTTGCATGGAAGGCTGTCCTTTGTCTTATCGTCTGTCATCTTTCCAGTAAGTCAGTCTTGCCCAACCAACAATTTGCCGGGCCGCGTAGCGCAGCCGATAGCCCGTCTGATTCTAGAGCCAGAGGTCCCGGGTTCGATACCCAGTCAGGCCACTTACTTTCGTTTCTCCCTCCACTGGATCAAGAAGGACAGTTGTCAGTTACTGGCGAAAGTATGTGCACTTAGTACTGGTTAACCGCTAAGGAGCTCTAAACCGGCCTAAAAATGGTGTGGTTAGGTTGTGACAACATGCCGATCAGAGTCCAGGATGACGAAGCGCGTCCTAGAAAAGAGACCCCAGCAGAACGGGACCACAGGCCAAACCCGCCAAAACGAACTCTGGACCACCAACGAGGAAACACGCAGGCGCTAGTAAGGTTATATGGGTTCTTTACAGGGAACCCTTCAATGTGCAAGTCTTAAAGTGTGCCCCAACTCGTCTCCTATGATTTGGCTACCGGGTGGGGGTCCCTTATATTATCTCTGTTCCTAAGTGAGGCTGAGAGACAGTTAAGCATAGGTTTCCATTTTTCTCCTTTTAATAGTTACACTCATTTCAATATTTATATCAACATGGTGAATTTTGAATTTTGTACTTCCCCGTCAAAAAAGGCACTAGTTGTAGCACGGATGAGAAACTCCATAAACGGAGCCAATGGCTCTGATAAGGAAATGTTACGGCGGCCTCCGACTCCGACTATACCGGCTGAAAATTGGACGGTGAAAAGGTAAGTTCCACATTTCATGGTATAAATTTATTTTAACGTCGTGAAACCTCATAAAAGGAGACTAAAGTTCAATGCTCTGGTCTTTTAACTTTTTTCCAGGCTAAAGTACAAAAGGTTCCCGAACATCTCGTGCAAAGAATACGTAACAGTTGAGGATGATCGCAGAAAGTGCCAAGCCGCCATCGGAAAACATGGTGAGCTCCTGACCATGGTCAAAATACGGAATCCGGGGTGGGTTGGCCACATGTCTATGTCTTCTGGCTAAGCATAGACAATCCTGCATGGCAGAAGAAGAGGCAGACAAACGAAATCAACATTAAAGGATAGACAGAGCTCTAAGGAAGCTGAAAACAGGACCAGGTAGAGATAGATCGTCGCAACGTCATATCTGACGTCCCAACGGCCTGGCTTGGTTATTGGACATCATAGAATAGAATTATCAGGACACAGCGGAGACTTCTAGAAGCAGTCTGATCTAGGTTTACACTTTTTTGACAAGCACTCTTCCATCCCAATCTTTAAACTTAATAGGGTCTTGGTAGACTCTGAATCCAGAATTTTATGATGAGCAACTCTGCGCACATGTCGTCTGGGCAACGCAGTTTACTTATAGTCTCTTGTAATATTGAGTTATTGCCTGAGCCCTAACTAGGCTAAGCATTGCTCAAGCTTTCCGGAGCATGTACTCTCCACATATTCTTTCAACGACGTGGCACGAATAAACCTTAGCCAGTTTATGCATCTGTTTGGCTTGGACCGCCAAATTCTTGTCCTTTCCAGAAAGTATATAGCAGAAAACGAATATCTTCATGCACACGCTGGTCTACGTTTTCGTTGATGGCACGTCTTTGTCATGGTAGCTACTATCAAAGGCCGCATTGCTCTATCAGTAGAAAATAGTTTAGCATGAGGTATCGCTGCAAGCTTCTATAGTTTCTTCATTGTAAATGACCATGATTTGCCACTTTAAACAAATAAAACATCCTTGAGTTTCACATGTAAAAGGTCTGAAAACATACTTGGGTCATATTAGTTGGATCTCTGTCAATTTCATTATGCTGAATAAAATGGTAAAAATACAATGTACAGACATGGAGCCCGTATCACTATCCCGTCTATGTTTATGTAGCACTGCTAGACGGGAAACCAGAACAGGAAATTGTCTTTTGTTCAGGAATTTGTAATTTTTCAAAAAGTTGGTTTCTCTACTTTTTGCCAGTTATGTGACTCAATATACGCACATCAACCCTTATTTTGAGGCCGGGCCGCGTAGCGCAGTCGGTAGGGCACCTGACTCATAAGTCAGAGGTCCTGGGTTCAAAACCCGGTCTGGCCACATACTTTTGTTTCTCCTTCCGCTGATTCAAGAAGGGCAGTTGTCAGTTACTGGCGAAGGTATGTGCACTTAGTACTGGTTAACGGCTTAGGAGGTCTTAGTCTGCCCAGGAATAGTGTGGCTAGGTTAACTGACCGTCCTGACATGACCATAGCTGTTTACCGAGGACGTTAAACATCAAATCAAACAATCAACCCTTATTCATCACCAAACCGCTTTTTACTTCGATTTGAGTTTATGCGTTTTTACCACTGATAGGACAATGGAGACTTTAAAGTTCCCATAGTTCAATCAGTCGTAAAATCGTCCCAACGCAAATCATTACTAAAAGTGCTTCAACATCCAGGTTTGGTGATAAAATGTTTTCTTTTCAGTGCATCTTAATGCACAAAACGTTTCAGACAGACAGACAGACAGACAGACAGATAGATAGATAGATAGATAGATAGATAGATAGATAGATAGATAGATAGATAATGAACTTAGAGGCTAAAAATGTCTCACGTGGCCATGTCTCAAAATCAGATTTATCACACAGATACAAAAATTTAGACTACCTTAGAAGCAATCTGCATGTTTGAGAAACCTGAGCTTCCAGCGTCTTTATCCTGCCCAGTGGTCCTATAAAGTTTTTTTTCTGGCCTGATAACTTTATCAACCCGTTAGAAACACCCAGGATATCGCGGGAGATACTTCGACGTTAAAATGCTGAGTGCGATGTGGACGGACACACGGCGCCAAGTGTGTGCGACTATGGTTACGTACCGTTGAGCCACTTGGGTAACGTCGATAAGAGAATTGAACTGAACTGAACTGAACAAAACAGAAAAAAATCCCATCCTTTCAGAGATTATATCTCTATTTTAAATCCATCATAAACATAAAGTTTGACCACTGAATTTTGTCGCACCTGCTTTAGGAAGATGGGATATAGGTTTCCGGGTTTCCGCCCGTCCGTCATTCCGTCCGTCCGCCAGTCATTCCGTTCACATTTATGTTCCCTGGCGTTAAAATTTACGTTAACCCTAGCGTTAAAAGTAAAAAGTATGCAAAGACCAGGAACTGAAACAATCAAAATCCAAATCCAGCCCTCAAACCATAGTTGGAAACAACTAAGATTACAAATAATCAAGATACAGAGAACATATGGCCAACCGAGTGAGCAGCTTGTTCGCAAAAGGTGGCCACTCAGCAACCCAAACCGAACCAAAAATAATAATAACATACATAAGGTAAAGCATCACAGAAACTCTGACACCAAAAACAGGCAACAAAGAACCACAACAGAACTACCGCCTTTGAACGGTCAGTAATGAATTACTGGGGGGCTTAAATCGATTTTACAGGCCCAACCTCACCCTCAGTTTCAGAAGTGGTACAAAACATTTAGTTGGTTGAAATCTATCTAATTTCTCCAAAACCACTGCACCAATGGTTCTCAAATTTTATATAAAACATGACCAGACCGCAATACTTCAGGACGATAAAATTTAGCCAGGCCGAGAATCCAAGATGTCCGCCATTGCAACAAATTTCCGTTCACATTTACCCTGGCGTTAAAGTCTATTTAATTAATTTCTCCAAAACCATGACAGCCATGGTTCTCAAATTTCATATGAAGCATAATCACACTGCAGCACTTCAGAATGGTAAAATTCAGCCAGGGTGAGAATCTAAGATGACCATCATTGCAACTAAAACGTTCACATTTACTTTAACCCTGGCGTTAAAGTCTATTTAACTTATTTTTTCCAAAACCACTGCACCCATAGTTTTCCAATTTCATACCGAGTATGTCCAGACTGCAACACGTCACAATGGTAACTTCAGCCAGGTCGAGAATCCAAGATGACCACCATTACTAAATATGGCAAAAACAACAAAGTCAGCTTCTATTCCAGAACCTCTTGGTATATTCCGTTGAAATATTGCATGGAAGATCAGTGGGCCATGACCTCTGCTTCTGTGGAAGTGCAATGCAGGCGCGACATAGCATTCCGAGGAATTTTTGTCTTAACTAGATCACAAGGAACACGTTGGTGTCAAAATTAATATGAAATGGCTGAATGTTTTGTTTCACATCAAAACGGCAACCGCTACAAGATTGGGTGGCCGGAAAACATTTCAGCTGGCGCAATGATGCTGTATGATTTTGCTAACCAGCCCCGGATCCAGGGGTTGGGCTCTGGGGCTTCAGCCCCGCCACCTGGATCCGGTAAGATTAAAATATATGTTGTGAGATCTCATTAGAATTGCCTCGGTGTGGCGATTCTAAAGACACCAAAAACACGCAAAAAGACACCAAAAACTCTTATCAAATGGATCCCTTATTATGTCATATATTTTCAAGCCTCACCTCCGCCCAAACAACCTGTTCTATGAAAGGGTTATCCCTTGGAAGCAAGGATCACACAAAAGAACTGAAAACTGTCGAGTGTACAAGTTTTCTGGGCCAGACTAGCTAGTTTCGGCCAATTAGGCCTCATCAGTGACCCTCAAATATTTTCAAAGTTCTACAATGGAATCAGTGAACCCTTCCCCTCCCACTTCCCAAATATATCTCGGCTCTCGACACCTCTCAGCCCCGCCAGTTATCAGTCATCCAGAGCCCCACTAGTATCCGGGCCTGTCTAACACTTATCAGCCTGCCTCGTTTCGTTAGATAATTATCGTCAGATGTTGACTCTTTTCATGAGTCAATATTACAATCACACTCGGATGCCGCTGCTGTTGTATTTTCTAGATTCCCTATGAGGCCTAGGCTTTAATACCAATTCTCTGTAAGCACCAGACTTTTCAAGAAACGCAAGGTCGGAAGTTCTTCTTCAAACTTTCTCACATTGTTTGTAGTCAGACAAAAACAAATAATTGGCACCTCATTTTTTCGTTTGTCATCTCGTTGCCATGGTAACCACTTTTTTCTGTTTTTGCAGAAAAAATGCCAAAAATTCAGTAGAAATTTGCGTTTTTCGTTCTTGTATATCACCAAGATTAGTCAAGGCTTGATCAAAAACTCTTTAAATCTACAAAGTAGGGACTTATGTGATTAACATGAAGTATCAAAACAACTTTGTTCGAATATTTTTGGCATATCTACTGGTCCTCAAAGGTGGGTGGGGTAACTAGGTATCGCAAAACACAGTTTTAAGGCATTTTTAAGCATTACTTTTAAAAAACGCACACTTCTATGACACCTTTGCATATTTTAACCTAAAAGAAGAGACTTTTAATTTTTGGAACATGAAAAAAACAGAGTGGGGCAAAGCTGACTTCAGGCCGTAACCATGGCAACAAACCATACCCCATGCAAAAAGTGAAAACAGAAGCTCATACTGAAACAACACTATTATAATCAAATTAAATGCACTCCAGCTATAATTACTGGTCCAAATGCTGTAGAAATATTAATTCTATCTGATTTGGTGAGGGTTTGACACCTTCACTGTTGTCTAACCGACCCGTATGTGCTCTGATTAGTCATGTAGGCCCCGTATGCAATCGTGATTGGTTCGAGTTTCAAGATGGCGGCGAGCCGCAATACATTTGTGTACACATTTAGGAAAGGAAGCGATACACATTAGTTAGGTAAGCTAATTTATTTTATTTCACGAAGTAACTTATCCAAACAAATAACTAGTTGACCCTTATGCAAATTTCAGCAAAACGATACCCAAAAACGAGATATTGATCCATAAAGTTGTGCTCATGGAAAACAAAAATATTCGAATCGAACAACATCCATGAAAATGTGGCTGGTATTTACTCGCATTTAGCAGTTGTACTCTGTTTTTACGTGGAAGTCTTCAAAAAGTGATTGCTACTGTCGCTTATGCTTTTACTTTGTTTGTTTTTGTATTTTGATGTGAAAATAAATGATTTTTATAGTTTTCTACACACCTGTGTTTGCCCCGGATTAGAAACTGGTGTACTACGGATTAGTATCCTACAGAAATCGGATTGGAATGAGCTTTTCTAACAAAGAGTACGGATTAGTCATCATTAGCCTGATACAGTTTTTGAAGTTTTTTTTATTCATTTGAGCATTTAATACAATAATTACGCTGCAGACCTTATAGCAAGGTAACTTTCAGAACCAGAATTGCTCTTGAAGAGGTTTTTTTGTAGACTAGTTAATAATCATACACAATCATATCAGATTATTTTGATGCAATTAACTCATCATTAAGGGGACGTCGATCTCAAAGCTCTTACTTATATGAAAATTTACCTGTGCAAACAAAAATGGTCATTTTGTCAAGGAGACTGATATTTCTGGCTATATTGTTGTATGAGCAAATTATATATGTCACACAGATTACTTTACGTCCCAAAATACAGTTTTTGAGTACTCAGCAGCGTGGTTATCAGTCATTTTGGTTACTCCCTGGTTTGATTCCATTTGCGTCACTGTGAAACGCTGGGTGTATTTCAGAGAAAAACATTTACATAAACATAACTACAGTTATCCGACTGCAATGTATGAAAGTATTTTAGCCCAAATGTACATATTTCTGGAAGAATTTTTCTCTCCAATTTTTGCTTAAAATAGTTTGCATGGTAAAAAGCAAACATTGTAAATAAGTGGTTTTTACGGTAACGTAAAAATATTTATGCAAAAGCAATACTTGTTTGGCAGCATTTTCCTTAGGGCGCCTCACAATACAAGATACAAGCTCTTTATTACGAATTTTCGGCCCTCATAGGAGCACATATAGTGGTATAGAATGAGCAACCAAACAAATCAAGGAAAGAATTCCAAATGACAGAATATGAGCAAAATAAAAGATACAAATTAATAAAGCATATCTCCTAACAGATGATACAAGTACCATATACATGATACAATTAGGAGAAACACATACTAGCCCTAAAGTAGTCTCAGTGATATGATATATTAACTAGATTAACAATTTCCCAAAATGAAGATCATTCACTGCCTAGACAAGTCAGTGCAGTGGTACCATCATAGAGACCCATAGCAGGTAGACTGGTGCATGCCCCATCTATGTAGTGCCCACCAAACACAGAGAAATGAAGCAATCCAGGGCATACTGCAAGTACCCCCTAGAGTCACTTCATCCAATGTGTCAAGTGCACACCACCTCAAAATTCCACATGTACCCACCACAGCCCCATCCGAAGATGAGGCTGCCATGCATACCACTTCTATATTGGCACCCATCAGAACCACCATAGCTATGAAATCCAATAAGTATCGATTTTATCTGACCGCATTCCTAAGCAGGATCCAATCAGGTAATCATGTGTTCGGCGTTAGCCAATCAAATCCCTGGATTTTTCTGGTACAGCGTCATCCCGTCAGTCTACAAATATTCTCTGGCGAGGAACCACGGCATTTATTTTCATGATAATTTTTCCAATTTTTGTTTATCCCACCACCTACCCCATCATAACCACCAAAGTTCCGGGGAAATGCTGAATAACATGTTCATTTCGACATTGTTGTTATTGTATTGTACTATTACAATTTTCCGTGTTATGGAGGTGAAATAGTCACTACTCAAATATGGTAGATTCGGTCAGTAGCCATATTTGCCATGTTTTCTGTAGTGGGGCGCTTTTACTTGCCCAGATTTGGCAAAAATTTCCTTTTAAGTCACTTAAATCATCTTCTCCTGTTTTATAACAGCATGTAGATATAGTTTACATACATGCTAGTTAGATATAGTTTACATACATTCTAGTTTTTATTGGCATTTAAATAAATGCCCTTTTGCAAACATACTCAATCTTGTGTTTCATTTTGCCAAAACAAAGCTTCACAGCATCCATTTCAAGATGATATATTCAGGGTTTTCTATAATACCAGAAATACATACACTTGAACCAAAGTACTTTCATACATTGCAATTGGATAACTGTAGTTTTTGTTCATGTTAACATTTTTATCTAAAATTTACCCAGCATCTGTTGAATCTTCTGCTTCATGGAACGACTGATCAAGCGCTTCTATTATTCTGCAAATAAAGAAGTATTCGATAATTAAACCATGGACCACAACGTTCACCTGAATATAAAACTATGGCCTAATAGAAACATGAGCCATTCGGTTGACATGGCAACAAATTAAACCGGATATGAATGGTAGATAACCTTGACTAACAGTTTGAACCCATATCAGGCACGACGAATCGTCCGGCCTGATCAGGGTCCAAACTGTTTGACATTTTCGTGATATTCCTGAAAGAGTGATTTTTTAAACAAATCAGCATTAAAACACCCAGTATGCAATGAGTTAAAGCGTTTAATTCTTTTTCTCACCCAATACGTTTGCTCGTACATCCTCGTCTCAGTAACCATATCTCTTAAAGAGAAAAAAAAACAGAGGCTGATGGCCACAAGTCTCACCTGAATATCATCATGCTAACACGCCAGTGAAACTGACACCCCACATTTATATACTATTAGTAAAACCGGGGTTTACTCCGACAAGGGTATTCATTGTGTTCTTATTTTGCTCTAAAACATAGTAGATTATGGACCCTCGTTAGACATGTACCCACAATTTATCTTTTGAGCAAAATTAGGAAAAACATCATAATTTTTCATCTGAAAATTACCAATTTTACAGTCGTGAAAAAGGCAGTATATTGCACAGGCTTGTTATCGTAATGTACAGCAATTGCTAAAATAAAAATTTAACCTCTCCGGATCCAAAGCAACCAGACTTCTTATTAGACTGGCACAAAAACATAATCATTCATTTCCCCTAACTATAAATTCTCTATGTGATACATGTATATATGAAAAAAAGTTGAGATGACAGACGGACGACGGACGCTGGCTGGATTTTTTCCGATTCAGTTTTACGTCCCTTTCAAGATTATTTCACTCATATCGAGACGAGCCAATCAGTAGATTGGGCGAAAACGGGAGTACCCCAGGAAAAATCACCTGGCACACACGCAAGCAGAACTTGGCTTGTCTCACATGTGACCCGTGCGGAGCTCGAACCCACACCGGCCACAGCGGTGAGATGATGGAGCGATTATGAGCGGATGGCTTGATCTACTAAAAACTCGCCTAGATGAGTGTTCGGCTCAGGTAAGTTAAAACGTGTTTAGGACGTTCACATTATTTCTGCATAGAAAGGTTCAATCATATATGACACTTAAGATGAGCTTGTGAGAATCTGGTGTGACTTCATTACACTCTCAAGTCTTACCACACTATGAATGATAGTAAAAAAAACTATTTTATACTTGGATAATTGATCCTTAAATGTGAAACCAATCCGTTGTCTTTACTTACTAATCCGCACTCCTCGCTCAACTAATCCGTGGTCTGACCATAAACTACACAAGACTAATCCGTGTTATGACCATTTTGTGTATTCTTAAATATATTTGAAAGGCAAATGTGTTGGATCCCATGCTTTGTGGGATATTGAAAGAATTGACCAAACAACTGATTGAACACCATTCAAAGCACACTTTGATGGTCCAAAGATGCAAAAACTCATATTTTTTACAATCGTCACTCGATTCAACATATTTATGTCCAAATGAGCACACAAATGATGAAGGATTGCAATTCATATGGTGAACAGTCCTGCCTGGGGATTCCGAAATGCATGTAATAAACAATAAAGTTTAATGTTGCAAACTGCAATTACTTCTGATGATGAAAAGAAAGGGTAAAAAAAGCTAAAAATTACCTGTTGGCATCTCGTGGTGTGTTGTTCGCCGCCATTTTGAAACTCGAACCAATCACGATTGCATACGGGGCCTACATGACTAATCAGAGCATATACGGGTCGGTTAGACAACAGTGACCTTAAGGGTTGAAAGTCCCATTTATATTCATTTAAAGGGCCCAAAAAGGGGCAAAACATGGTCAAAATTAATGTTCCTCACTCATTGTCTCTAGGAATCAACAAAAAGACAACATGGGTTACTTTTAAATTTGTTATGAAATTTTTAGTTTGACATAAACTGATAGAAAATATGGCATTAGGGAGTCCTACATCTCTAGGTATGGAGACTATTGGGGCCCAAAAAAGGGGTTAATTTGAAAACGTTCATCCAAAATAATAATCATTTTTCACACTGGAACACACTACAGTATTAGCCAGGATAAAAATAGGTTGAAAAAACAACAACAAAAAATAGCCTTATATATGCCACCAGTAAACTTGCACTCAAGGGGCTGGGAGCCCTATTTATGAAAATTTAAGGGGCTCGAAAAGGGGAAAAATAGTCAAATTTACCACAAATCACTCATTCTCCTTATCAATATGCAAAAGACAGCACTGACTGCTTTTAAATTTGACATGACAAAATAAGTTTGACATATACTGATAGAAAATATGGCAAAAAGGAGTCCAACATCCCCAGGTATGGAGATTATAGGGGCCGAAAAGGGGTTAATTTGAAAATAAACACCCAAAATAATGGTCGTTCTTCACAATAAGGCGCACTACAGCATTTGTCAAGGTGAAATATGTTGAAATGTTGAAAAAAGCCCTATACATGTATATGCAACAAGTAAACTTGCAATCAAGCGGCTGGGATCCCTATTTATGATAATTTAAGGGGCTCAAAAAGGGGCAAAAATGGTCAAATTTGCTACATATCACTCATTCTCTCTACAAAACAACAAAAGACGACACTGTTCACTTTTAAATTTGTTATCAAATATTAGATTGACATATGTTGATAGAAAATATGGCAATATAGGTAGCCCTTAACCCCTGGGTATGGAGTATATAGGGACCTAGAAAGGGGAAAATTTGAAATTCGCTAAAACATAAACAACAAATATTGTAGATTTTTTAATTTCTTCACACTGAAACAAAGTACTACATTTTCGGCGGTGAAACTGGTTGTTAAAGTACAAGCCTAATATATTTTAATATAAAATATGCCATACTTTAATTCAGTAAAGGGGCCTAACAGAGGCTACTCATGTGAAAATGTAACAGAAAAAAAAAAAAAAAAAAAAAAAAAAAACGAAAAAAAAAAAAAAAACGGTATGCATTTTTTTTCATTTTTTCTTAAAGAAACAAATCGAGATGTTGGTATTAATAGTAAAGTATTTTATGCAGACAGTGGCACATTATTAGCTTTTCGAAAATGTGTAAAGCTGGTTTTCCGTGGATCTTATCCTTTAGCCATTTCTATGCCTATGTTTAACACGACTGTTACAAAAGCATGGTACAAATAGCGTGAATAACAAATTTCGATTCTTAATATGCTTCATTCCAGAGAAAGTATTTCAGTGAAAACCTTCTTAGCCACTATATTTTTTGCCATAGTCTTATAATGGACAAATACAAAGCCTGCACTGAAAAAAAAAAACAGTCATATAATACACTCCTTGCAAATCCTTCTATACAATGTAGCTTGATGTATAACACAAAACTATACAACAAATGGCTAAGTCCTACCTATGAGCCTAACCCTGAATCTTAGGTGGTCCTGATCAAAAGTAATGCTACAGGGATATCATGAACCAAATATTGAAGAATTATAGCCAGATCGTTTTTCGCAAATGATGTAATTATATTCAGGTTGGTTGATTTGATGCTTAACGTCCACGGTAAACAACTAAGGTCATGTCGGGACGGTCAGTTAACCTAACCACACTATTCCTGGGCAGGCTTAGACCTCCTAAGCGGTTAACTAGTACTAAGTGCGCATACTTTCGCCAGTAACTGACAACTGCCCTTCTTGAATCAGCGGAAGGAGAAACGAAAGTATGTGGCCAGACCGGGATTCGAACCCAGGTGCTCTGACTTACGAGTCAGGTGCCCTACCGATTGCGCTACCCGGCCCGGCTTAATTATATTCAGGTATAAGACGGTAAAGTGTAGAACAAGATCAGGTTTTCCCTCCAATAAAATATGGTAGGTCTAGATTTTTGGGATTGTAAGGGAAACCCCCGTCTTACAGCACAATGTTTTTTTTTAGCTCACCTGAGCCGAAGGCTCACAGGTGAGCTTATAGTATAGGCAGGCATCCGTCGTCCGTCCGTCGTCCGTCAATATTTTCAAAAGACATCTCCTCTGAAACAACATGACCCATTGTTACCAAATTTCATATATAGCATCTATAGGCAAAGGGGACCAATAATACTGTTTTTTATCCAAATCATTTCAGAACTTTGGTTGCTATGGCAACTTAAAGCTTCCATTGACTTGTATGGGAAAAATTGAAAATTTGCATTTATTGCTATGTCACTGCAGATATTTTGACAAAACTTTTACAGAAATGTTCCTTGAGTAGTTCTCTATCAACCACATGAAATTTATGTAAACTGCACAATAAGGCTGGTTGCCATGGCAACCGAAAGGTTAAAATAGAAAAGATATTCAAAAATCATCTCTTCAGAAACTATACCCCAATAAAACTCAAACTTCACAGAAAGGATTTAGGTACTACCGTCTATAGAAATACTGTTTTTCTTGGCAATTGCTTCAGCAGTTTGGTTGCTATGGCAACTTAAAGTTGCCATCGACTTATAATGGGAAAATTGAAAATTTGCATTTATTGCTATGTCACTGCAGATATTTTGACAAAACTTTTACAGAAATGTTCCTTGAGTAGTCCTCTATCAACCACATGAAATTTATGTAAATTGCACAATAAGGCTGGTTGCCATGGCAACCGAATGGTTAAAAATAGGAAAGATATTCAAAAATCGTCTTCACAGAAACTATAAAACCAAGAAGGCTCAAACTTCACAGAAAGGATCTAGATACTACCATCTATAAACGTATTGTTTTTCTTGGCAATTGCTCCTGCAGTTTGGCTGCTATGGCAACTTAAAGTTGCCATTGACTTATAATAGGAAAATTGAAAATTTGCATTTATTGCTATGTGACTGCAGATATTTTGACAAAACTTTTACAGAAATGTTCCTTGAGTAGTCCTCTATCAATCACATGAAATTTATGTAAATTGCACAATTTGGTTGATTGCTATTGCAACCGAATCGTTAAAAATAGAAAAAATATTAAAATATCATTTTTGCAGAAACTATGTGGCCGATAAAGCTCACTCTTTACAGAACGGATCTTTGTACAAGCCTCTATAGAATTACAGTTTTTATGGCAATTGCTTCAGTGGATAGGTTGGTATGACAACTTATAGATTCCATTGAAATATAATGGGAAAAATGGAAAGCTGCAGTTTTTGCTATCTCCCTGAAGTTATTTTTGGATTTTTATCTACAGAACTGTTGCTTGAGTAGTCCTCTATGATTCCTATTAATTTTGTCCAAATTGCCGAATTTGATTTGTTGCCATGGCAATATTAAGGAAATAATTTTGAAAAAAAGGGAAGCTGATTCTTTGCATACATGTTCATGACATTAGCCACTACGTAAATACTGTTTTTTATTTTTGTTGCCCACATGGTTTCATTACTATGGCATTTTAAAGTTTCCATAGACTTGTATTGGGAAAAGTGCAAATTGGCATTTATTTCTGTGTTACTGCAATATTTAGGCAAAAAGTTTTACAACATGGCATGTTTTGTTTTATTGTAACTTCATCAAACTTGTTAATATTTACTAGGACAAGCATAACAACTCAGTCAAAGTTGAAATTAGGCCGAATTGTGCAACTTACTTCAGTGTTTCTTACTCTTGAGTGCTAAGGATGAATGGACTCAGGTGAGCTACAGGACCAATGGTCCTCTGGTTCTGTTGTGTGGTGGTATGTTGTTTCGCGTGACCAATGAAGAACAGAGATTTGTCGCAGTGACTAATGAAAAACAGGGATTCAAAGACCTAAAGCCATGTTTATTATTATATTATTATTACTCCATGTTAACTAACGGCATATATAAGCCTCCTTTTTTGGCTACTTATTCTAACATGACAAATGCTTCAGTGTTCTCCTCTGTGAAGAATAGCCATTATTTTGGGCAACTATTTTCGAATTTTTCCCCTTTCGGCCCCTAAGACTCCAAACCTAGAGATGTAAGGCACCAAATTGCCATGTTTTTTTATCAACATGTGTCAAACTTATTTTCATAACAAATTTAAAAGTAACCACTATTGTCTGTTGTTAGTCAGTCTGTGGAAAAAAATATTGATTCTTGTTTTTGAATTTTGACCATCTTTGTCCCTTTTGAACCCCTTACAGTGATAAACCAGGGCTCCCAGTCCCATGATTGCAACTTTACCAATGGCATATATAAGACTTTGCTGAGGCTGTGCTTTTCTCAACCTATTTCATAATGACAAATGCTGTAGTGTGTACAATAAGAAGAATGATCATTATGTTGGGTGAATATCATTAAATGTACCCCTTTCGGGGCCCCTATAGACTCAGCCAGGAGAAATCGGGCTGCCCATTGCAATGTTTTCTGTTACTATATGTCAAACTAATATTTTCATAACAATTTAAAAGGAACCAGTGTTGCATTTTCTTTATTCGAAGAGAGATTAAGTGATACGAGGCAATTTTTGACCAGTTTTGCCCCTTTTTGGGACCCTAAAATGGGTATAAATTTGGTTTCTTATCCCTTATTGCAAATTCACTAGTAGTAAACATATACATATTTTTCCTCTGCTTACTTTAACATGAAAAATGCTGTAGGGTGTTTCTCTGTGAAGCATGATCATTATTTATGGCAAATATTTTCCATTTTTCTCTTTTCGGGTCCCCTTGGGACTCCTTTTGGGCCCTTTGGGACTCCAAACCTGGAGATATAAGGCGCCCATTGCCATATTTTATATCAGTCTGTGCCAAACTTAAATTTTCATTACAAATTTGAAAGTAAACTGTTTTGTTTTATGTTGGTCCGTGGAAAGGATTAGTGATTTGTGTTAATTTTGACCATTTTTGTCCCTTTTTAGAGCCCCTTAAATCAATAGGAAATGGACCCACCTACTCCTCCCCACTCCCGGTTGCAAATTTACCTGCAACATAAATAAGCCTGCTCTTTCTGTGCAACCAATTTCATCATTTTAAATGCTGTAATGTGTTACATTGTGAAAAATGGTGATTATGTTGGTAAAATATTCTCAAACATACCCCTTTTGGGCCCCTATATACTCAATCCCTGGAAATTTAGGGCTCTCCATTGTCATGTTTTCTTTCAGTATATGTCAAACTAGTATTTTCCTCACAAATATAAAAGTAATAAGTGTTGTCTTTTGTTGATTCATAGTGAAAAAGAGTGATATATATGGTATTTTTTACCATTTTTGCCCCTTTTTGGGCCCTGTTAATGGCTATAAATAGCCCTCGCAACCCTTATGATGTCAAAATTCCATCAAATCAAGTAGAATACACATTTCAATAGCAGAAGGATCACTAGTTATAGCTGCAATGCATTTAATTTTGTTGCAAATCTGTGGTAATAGTATAACATTCCGTTTTTACTTTCTTGCATGAGGTATGACTTGTTTCCATGGTTACGGTCTGACGTCAGCTTTGCCCCACTCAGTTTTTTTCATTTTCTGAAAATAGTAAGCCTCCTGTTTGACGTTAAAGTATGCAAATGTGTCACAGAAGTGTGCGTTTTTTAAACATGATGATTAAAAATGCCTAAAAATAGTGTTTTGCAATACCTGGTTACCCCACCCACATTTGCTGTACAGTAGATATACCAAAGACATTGGAAGAACGTTGTTTTCTGCTTCACATTAATTACATAAGTCCCTAGTTTTTAGATTTAAAGAGTTTCTAATGAAACCTAGCCTATTCTAGGAGATATACAAACACAGAAAGTGTGAATTTCTGTTGAATATTTTTGCATTTTTTCTGCAAAAACAGAAAAACGCGGTTACCATGGCAACGAGATGGTAAATGAACAAACGAAGTGTGAATTACTTGTTTTTGTGTGACAACAAAAAAAGGGAGAAAGTTTGAAAAAGAACTTCCGACCTTGCGTTTCCGGCCCTCTATACAAAAAGTCTGGTGCTTACAGAGAATTGGTATTAAGAAGTAGCATTGTTGATGTCGTTTGGTTGCTCTACGTCCGCGGTAAACTGCTATGGTCAAGTCGGGACGGTCAGTTACCCTAACCACACTATTCCTGGGCAGGCTTAGACCCCCTTAGCGGCTTGCCAGTACTACGTGCACATACTTTCGCTATAAACTGACAACTGCCTTTCTTGAATCAGCAGAAGGAGAAACGAAAGCATATGGCTGGACAGGGTATCGAACCTGGGACCTCTGGCTCTTGAGTCGGACGTGCTACCTACTGCGCTACGCGGCCCGGCTTCAGCAATAGCAAGTTTCCACAACTTCAAATTTCTGTACGTTATTTTTCTAGCTAGAATCTATATGATGATAAACAGATAATAGCATGTTTTTGTTATCATCCTATTTCCCAGCCCTCGGCCAATATCGGACCTCGGGAAAGCCCTTGGCCCGACACTGGAACTCGGGCTGAGAAACAGGTGATAACGAAAAAAAATATAAATAAATAACATGTAATAATCTCCATTTATCAGTGTTGCAAGTAGGACGTTTTTACGGTGTGCATAGTTTAAATTTTAGAATGAAATGGATTAGAATGGAATGGAATAGAATGCATGAGATAATGTACATTCTGTTGTCTACAACAATTTGCTCTTTGAGCTCTGAATTGTGCTCTTTCATAAAAGAATTTGCTTCCTCGGAGGGAGAAAATTGTTTCTTATAAGACTAACATCCCTATCAATGGAATAGAGTGGAGGAGAGTCTCCCTGCCTGTCCATTTCACTCCTCCATTCAGTGAAATGGACACGCATAGAGACTCTCCTCCATAGGAATGCTAGTCTTAAAAGAAACAATTTTCTCCCTCCGAGGAAGCAAATTCTTTTATGTAAGAGCACCATTCAAGGCTCATAGAGCAAATTGTAGATTCCACTCCAAATTACTCCATGTTTTAAACTATGCCCTGATTATTAAAGGGAATTCTCTGTAACCTCCAATTCCCGGTTGACCGATTTCGTCAATGTCATATAGATTACGAAAAAAACTTTCTTTCTTCCTACATATACTGCTACAGCATTATTAGCAGGTGTACTTTTGTACACTCCAGTGTTGCACGAAGAAAGCCTACATATAGCCATGTAGCTATATAGTAGGGATGTGCGGGGGTAACGTCGATATGAGAATTGAAATATGATGGTAGTAGGGATGTTTAACCTTCATAGGGGGCCTCCAGTTAACGTACCAATCCGAAGGACGGCATAGGTGCGGGGGTAACGTCGATATGAGAATTGAAATATGATGGTAGTAGGGATGTTTAACCTGACTAGGGGGGCCTCCAGTTAACGTACCGATCCGAAGGACGGCATACTTATGACTTGCGAGTTTACGTCCGTTTCAACAGTAATCCAGTTATATCAGGACAATGCGACGGTGATAATGAAAGGCTGTGTCAAAATGGAACCCCGTTTACGGTGGGAACGTTCTCGCCTCAAGCGATGCTCGAACCCGATCTGCTAGATCAGTAGACCTGCGCTTAACCAACTGAGCTATCGGGACTCCTCGGACATAGGAAGACTTTGTCCTGGGCGGGGATCGAAGCCACGACCCTATGGCTTCACAGGCAAGTTCACTAACCACTGAGCCACCGCGCTGCAAAACATTAAGACTGAGCCGCGACACGAGAAAATCAACGAAGTGGTTGTGCGCCCAGCGCAGACTCAGATCAGCCTGGGCATCCGCCTAGTCTTAGCAGAGTATTTCCTAAGCGCTTAAAGGGTAGATAACGGTCTAAGCTACCTTCATGCGAACAGCAAAGATGCCCAGGCTGATCGGAGTCAGCGCTGGGCTTACACACACGCACCCAATGCACTTGGCCGCTTGCTTTACCTGTGAATCGAAACGGGAAAGAGATTTGAAGTACAATAATTGTAACTCTTATCAAATAGAGTATAGCCGCAATTGTAATTTCAGCGTCATTGCGGGTTGTTACGGTGCGAAAGGAAACTTCTTTCTGCATTTTTTTCAACAAAGGAATGCTCCTTTTGCGAAAATAAGATTTAGATTTAGAAAGGAAGGTATTTATTTTGGCTATTTTAGCCTTTATTTATCCATACAGCGTCAATTAGTCTCATATTACCCTGACGGAAAGTTTCAAAAAAAAAAAAAAAAAGAAAAAAAAAAGATACAAGAAAAAAAAAATTAAAATACTCCAACCCAAATGATTTTATTAAATCATTTTATTTTCAGAATTTGTAAGGCTTTGGTAAGAAACGACAATTAGTTTAATTTTTCACATTTGGTTCCATTCACATTGACCACAAAAAACGCTGCAGATGGAAAAGTTGAATGGTATGCCTAAACGGTATTTAGTTCATTATCCCCCGCCGATGGCGGAGGGATATAGCTTTCCCCATGTCTGTTTGTCTGTCCGTCCGTCCTTCCCTCCATCCTCCCGTCCGTATGGTCGTCCGGAGCCATAACAAATTAACCACTAAACAGAATTTCGTGAAACTTAAAATAATTATATATTACTATAACCTGCTGATGCACGTGAAGTCTCATCGGACTGGCCTCAGTAGTGCATGAGTTATTGCTCTGAATTGACTTTAAATCAATAAAACAAGCCATAAGTAAGTAACCAATTACTAAACCTTCTACACAAGTCAGAACTCTGAAAGTAGGTTTCTTGTGGCGGGGCTCAAATATTACATACTTATGCAGTAGTCACATTTAGTAACTACACCACACCTACAGGGAAAGTCACAAGGAACAGCAGGGATGATGACTTCCACTCTTAGGTGGTAGGCTTGGACAGCCAGCTATAGAATGCTGAAGATCCCCAAAAGCCAATTTTATACAAAAGAAAAAAATGGGTTGCAGAGACATTGTTTATTTTTTCAACATAATTTCTACTTCAAAAATATATGCTGGGAACTCATGGAGTCAGTTCCAATGAGCGCTAGCAACACAATTTAGAAAATTATACATCTTCAGGACAAACTATTAGGACTTGGGGAACCAATGGGAAAATTTACCCGCGGGAAAAATGCCCCATGAGAAAAAAATCCCCACGGCCTAAAATCCCCATGGGGAAAATCTCAATTTTTGTTATGTTATTTTTTTACGTTTAAACTTAATACTTAAAACTAAATATACATAAGAATAACATCACACATAATTTTCAGGACAAACATTTTTGAGCAAAGACAGGAATATTCACCAAAATCTTTAGGAACCAATGGGAAATTTTACTCATGGGAAAAAATTCCCCATGAGAAAAAAAAACCATGCCCAAAAATCCCCATGGGGAAAATGTCAATTTGTTTTGATTATTATTTTTTTACTTTTAAGCTTAATACAGATATATTCAAACTGAACTGTTTCATTCATTTATTAATTAACTGTAAAACTTATATTTGTTCAGAATACCATTGAATTTTTCCCCATGGGAAAAATATTCAACATACTTTTTTTCCCCATGGGGAGATTTCCCCGGCGGGAAAATTTTGATTTTAACAAAATAATCAGAAATCAATCCATACCGAATTATTTAAGATAAAAAATCCATGTCAAATTTCAAATTTGACAAATTTGTGGATTTAAATTTCTTGAAAAACCCCACGGGGAATTTTGTCCAAAATTTTCTCGCGGGTCAAAACCCCATGGGGAAAATATCAAGGTTTGGTTGGGTGGCTAATATTGGGTAGCAGGTTTAATATTTATCTTTGTTGATATTCTAAGTGTGAATATTAAATAAATATTTCTTCATTACATATACCCATGGGGAATTTTTCCCCTTGAAAAAATATGGGGAATATTCCCCATGGGGAGGGTCATAATTCCCCATGGGGATATTTTTTCCCCACGGGGTTTTCAAAAACCCCATGGGGATTTTGACCTGTTTTGCTAAATAATTTTTAGACCTCTTATTATTTTTGGACCAGAAGGTACAGGATTTACTTAGAAACCTCTATTTCATATAACACAAGTCATATGAGGTCTCTTAGTCAAGTAAAATTACAAGGTGAGTTTGCCAAAAACTGGTTTGGCAAAAATTTTCTGGTGACTGGCGACTTAGGAGGTCTAAGCCTGCCCAGGAATAGTGTGGTCAGATTAACTGACCGTCCCGACATGCCCGGTGCTGTTTACCGTGGACGTTAAGCAACAAATCACACACACACACACACACACACACACACACACACACACACACACACACACACACACAGAGCGAGTTTTCCAACGTTTTGGCCGTTATGGACCTATTTCAAGTCTTTTCTATGTGGCTGCTAAGTCGCATTTAGTTTGTATCAAATTTTAGGAAAGACTGTTTCAAACCAAAGTCTATGGAATCTTGGCACATCTGAACTTGACATCAAAAGAAGACAACAAATTTAGATTCACTGAACTATATTTTTAGTAAGTGGCATCTGTGACAGTCTAGAAGAAAGTTTTGACGTCACTCTGAGACGAAAATGCATGCTCCTATTGTTTGAGATAATAACTTGCTTACAACATTTGGGAACAACAAAGCACGGAACCCATAGCGTTCATACTTCCATGAACTTCCGAAAAATGAAATTTATCTCTTATATTTATACTATGTTTTCACATCAATTTTGTTACTTCTTTGTGAAGTTCGAGCTAATTTTACGCCAAGGAAAGTACAAAGAATAGTTATTTACCAACGTGTTTGGTAATGACGTTCAACAGCCGTCACTATGACGACACGTATATCAAACGTTACGTCGGTCAATCAACTTATCGAATTATCCGTGACGTCGCTTAGGCGTAACGTTGCATGACTGCGTGTTGTTTATGAATGTATGTTCATCGTCAGCCCAGTAAAGGTTCGTCTAAGGAAATCGTCGCCACGTGTAAATTTTTCTCTGTACATTTGTGTAGGTGAAGTAAATAAGCAACATTCTAGAGTGTTACAAGCGCCGTGAAAGTCAGTCACATTTAGCTTCTGTGCCCAGTAGGCCCAACTGTGCACACATAGAGGAATCTCGACACTAGCAAAGGTAGCCTAATATAGAGTTTGCGGTGTTGTCAAGCTGATTATAGTTTATTGGCTTTCTTCTACAATTGGATATGCCATAAGCATGTAGGCAGGTTCTTGACAAACATGCATCATAATGATGGATCTCTGAGCTGCTCGAATTTATTTTCTATTCAAATAATATTTTAGGGTCGCCTGCTTCTAGCAGAAACTATGTACATCTATATGTGTATTACTTTACTGTTCCTGCGTCTGCGGCATTATCACCGTCGGTGGCGTATACTTAACGTTTTTCGGTTGAGTGTTTTTTGTGACAATGCGCAAACAGGCGAGGGATAGCATGTCCTAATGTATTATTGGAAATAGACTTAAACCCAAGGTTTCATCATATTTTTCTCCATGTAACAGATGTTAACATGGTTATTTTTGCCCATAAAATAATGTAGAATGTTGACACATTAATTCTGCATAGGAGGTAACGTGTATGTTAAACTCTCAGTTCAGTTCAGTTCAATTCTCCTAACGACGTTCCCAAAGTGGCTCAGCGGTACGTAACCATAGTTGCACGCACTTTCTATGTTGAACCAATCTAATTTTTAAATTGAATTTATTTTTTTTATTAGTGAAAGGTGAATATACAGTAATACGCCAAGCTTTTAAAAATATATATATTCTGCTGGCTATCATTCGGCTGTGTAATTATTTGGGTTCAAATTTGTATATTTATCATGTTGTTTAAAAACTTATCTTTACCTTTAAGAAATTAGTCTACTGAGTTATACAAAGTTAACGAAGTCTTGTTGAAATTATATAAGTAGTACGTCCCTTGAAACATGCCATTGACGATTCATAGGAGAATCCTGCTTTATGCCATATGCGACCAACAAAGTTACCTATCAGATTGCATTTAGCGCAGTCTGATCAGTACCATGTGGGCGATCTAATATATTTACCTGTTGTCGCATGTGGATAAAAAAAATTGCATCGAGGCAAAGTAGCAGGTGAAATTGTATGTATTTTATGACGTACGCGAAGGTACAAGAAACTTTAGAACGAATCTTCGGCATACACTAAAATGTAGAGTGGAGTCAACCTTTGTAGTGGAGCCTTGGAGTGGATTGTTTTTTTTTTTTTTTCTTTTTTGGTTGTCTTTTTTTTTTTTTTTTTTTTTTTTTTTTTTTTGGAGTCAGGTAATAAGTCGCAGGATGTTGGATGATGACATCTCCTTGACTCAGAGACCATAGGAATTATAACCAGATCTATTGCTCATTAGTCCAGTGTCAGTGTACAAATAAGCTGGCTGTGTAAACGGAAATACAAGTAAGTATATAAGTGGCCCACCACACAAGCCAGCTAGTAAGCCAGTAAGTAAGTGGATATACTTCTTTTCAAACAATCAGAAAGGACAATTTGATTTGGTAGTTATTTGACATGATTCATGTACATTTTAAGTTCAGCCGGCAAACCTATTTCAAACTGCCAAGACTTTTAAACGCTGCTGACTCGGATAAGTATACAGTATGGCCATAATGTTTAATTATTGTTCCTCAAAGTATACTTGGCCTGGCCTTGCTTGGTTCATAGTAGTATGCTTTCAAGCAAGCTAATATGTCATGTTACATAATCTGGCTAGTCCAGGAGAAAAATTAGAACGTGCCCCATTGCATTTTGCAACTGGTCATTTCCCGAAAATGGTGAAGCATGGTTTCTTGTCCAGATATTTAAAGTCAGATAAGTTCAAGCAAAATCTCCACTCCAAAAACCACGACACTCCATAGGTTGACTCCACTCCATATTTTAGTATATGGCAACTCTTCTGGTATTTTCCGAACGAGCGTGACGTATCTTTTCTTCAGAAAATAACTCGGTATCACTAAACGACATGAACACTAGCTTGCGGCCGAGACGACAAGCCAATAAAAGGCTTGATCTTAAAAAAAACTTCAAAATTATATTCCGCATACGAAAGTCCTGCACTTTCATGAAAGTACAGAGGATGACAACTGTTTGCCATATGCCCTTTATTTATTCACATCTGCCAATGCCGGTTGTCGTGTTATTTCGGCTGGATAAGCGATTTTGTATAATATTGCGTAAGACGATATAATCATCGCGCCTGTCCTTTAATTTTTTCTTCAGAAAATAACTCGGTATCACTAAATGACATGAACACTGGCTTGCGGCCGAGACCACAAGCAAATAAAAGGCTTGATCTTAAAAAAAACTTCAAAATTATATTCCGCATACGAAAGTCCTGCACTTTCATGAAAGTACAGAGGATGACAACTGTTTGCCATATGCCCTTTATTTATTCACATCTGCCAATGCCGGTTGTCGTGTTATTTCGGCTGGATAAGCGATTTTGTATAATATTGCGTAAGACGATATAATCATCGCGCCTGTCCTTTAATTTTTGTCTGGTGTGCAGTCGATACCGTTTTTGTCCTGAAATTTGAACACCTTAAAATTGGAACTCCATAAGTGGTTGTTAATATGATTTAGAAAAAAAAAAGTATGATTTTATGCATTTCACTGCGCTGCTCATCTGATGGTAATAAGGAAACGATGAACTTCAAGGAGCATTATGATCAGGGCCTGCACTGTTTGACATCAGATAGTATATTGAATGTATTCGTATATCAGGATTGATTGATGATTTAGGGTTTTAGATTCTTTTCAACAGCATTTCAGTCATAACTATCAGGAATATGAGAGGGAGATATGCAACGGAACTCCGTTTATGATTGGACAGATTTCCGCCTCCAGCGGGTCATCAGACCAGCGCCTAACGCACTGGACTACTTGGGTTCTTTGTATTTCGTGATATATACCGAATTGCGTCACGATATCGTACTTTTTATGAATATTATATGTACATATACAAGCAGCTAAACATAGTAGTAACCCAGTAAGCACAAGACGATGACTGTCCATCTGTAGTTTGTGGTAAGATAAATCCGTTCAAATTACCACCGTTAATAATAATGGATTTAAAATTCAAGTGGCTTTCCAGTAGCCACACGTTGTTTTAATGTCGTTTCGACGTCAGAAAAACCACAATGACGATGAATCAATGTCATAAAGTTATTGTTGGCTCTTATCGTCTGAGCAAGGTTTGTACTGTTGCCATTCACATTCAGCTGTTGAATGTGAATGGCAACCCTGATCACTGCTTGAATGGAAGGAAAACCTGGGCATGATTACATGACCGGGAGAGGTGTTATCGATTTCCTTACTGGTTTTCGATTTGGCTAATTTGCTAAAAAAACTTAAATTATCATTTCAATTCTTATTTATCTTACTTTCAAGGATTATTCGTGGAACTAAAATGAAGTAGTCTAAAGAAATTTGATAAAACGATTAAATTTGGAGATGATGAGGGGAGTATTCTTTAAATACAAATACAAACAAAAAGATTGCGTGAGATGCAACAATACTTCAAAACATGTACACAGAGAAAGTGCATCACAGTTAATATATATCTAACAGTAGCTAAACTGGTATCTTAACATATTTTTGTTTCTTCATGTATTGGCATCTAAAAGCTGTCGTCTTTATATATGTGTTATCAATTTTCACTAGGTTTGCTTTATTTCTACTACATAGAATTTTAACTAGGAAACCTGACAATAAACATCTGCCGTAGTGTATCGAATATATTCAGCAATATCCCGTGCAAATATGGAAACAAACGAACTTTTGGCCGATAAATTGCACGAGAAAAGCTATAATCTTGTCGCTGACCGTATTTTGATATAATTTGAAAGATGGGTGGATGGATGGCTTGCGATTTTTTACGTCCTTTTCAACAGAATTTCAGTCATATCAGGACAATTAAGGGGGGGGGCGTGAAAGTGAATAGCCGTTTGCGATTGAAAAGATTTCCGCCTCCGGGTATCCAACTCTGGATGCCAGATCAGCAGGCCAGCGCTTAACCCACTACGCTAAGACTACGGCTCCTAAGGCTCTGTTTGCTCCCAAAAATAAAAAGGGGAAACGTCAGCTACAAAAAGTTGATGTCAAGAAGTATAATTAACAGAGATCATGATGCCTGCATATTCTGAATATAAATTTTACTATCTTTTTTTAACTTTTTTTTATATTTTCTCTTAAAATGGCTTAAATTTACATATTTATAGCTTTTGAATCATTAAACTCAGTCTTTTTAAATAAATATTGAAGACAAATGCATATAGAATTACATGTATAATCAATATAGATCATAATGTTTCACTATTATTAAGAAACTATTTATCTTTATATTTTTTAGGAAAACAGTTAATTTTTTGACTTATTAATTAAGAATTGAAATCACTTTTTTTAACTTGTATTTCCTTTCTTATTGATTGACCTTTGGTTGAAAGAGATTAAATATTACTTGTTAAAAGGTCATTCGATTTCTTGATTGAAATGTTACCTTAGATATATATTAAAACCAGATTATGTAACCAATTTTTATGTACAAAGTGTAATATTTGAAAAGCACTACTCAAAAAATTTAAAGAAGCAGTTGATATTTTCCCATTGACATTAGTACAACATTTATCCAGTTCAACTGATGCCTTGCTCATTTCCAATTGGAACGATTTTTGCAATTTTCAAATTAACGGAATGGCATTTTTCTTTATGTCTATAAAAATCCTGTAAACTTGAGTTCAAATTCTTTCAAATAGGCAGTTCACCTTGTTAGACATTCGACTTTATAGCCAAAATGGTGGTTTTGAATTTGGTTGAATCTTTTTTTGCTTTTCACTGGTTCCGAACATTTTCATGTTTCTACCAAAATTCCATTTTTATGAAAAAAATAAATAAATAAAGATCAGTCCATGGACATGGGCAGGATTCATATTGGATCGAAACTTGTGGAGTCAGTAATCTTGACCCTCTTTAAAGATTTTGCCAAAGAATTGGTTAGTTTATGTTTCTGTTGGTCGAAAGTGAATGGCCCTTTTAGTGGGGGCGTTTTGCACTGTCGTCAATGAAAAACTATTAGGTGCTCCTTTAAATATTTTGCGTAATGTATTGCAATTAACATTGCTGTCAATCATGTTAATGTCAAAGGTGAACCAAGTGGCTCGGTAGCTCAGTTGGCAGAGTGCTCGCACTGTAAGCGAGAGGCCTTGGGTTCGAGTCCCGGTCGGGCCACGATTTTTTCCTACCCTGTGACATTTGGTGGCTCAGTGTGGGTCCACGGCTAGGGCTGCGAGCATCAAAAAGTGCATGTCTTTATAGCGAGAGGCCCTGGGTTCGAGTCCCGGTCGGGCCACGATTTTTTCCCACCCTGTGGCGTTTAGTGGCTCAGTGTGGGTCCACGGCTAGGGCTGCGAGCATCAAAAAGTGCATGTTTCGTTAGTTCCTCCGTGGTACCGGATAGATTCGGGACGAATCTAATTCAGCAGGGGGAAATGTCAAAGGTCGACCAAGTGGCTCGGTAGCTCAGTTGGCAGAGTGCTCGCACGGTAAGCGAGAGGCCCTGGGCTCAAGTCCCGGTCGGGCCAGGATAAAAAATAGCAAGATACACTGTACAAGGTAAGTTAGTGCAGTTAACTACATGGTAAGTTGGGTCTACACTGCACTTCTGTGATAGAATTAAATATATGCCAAGGGCCTAAGTAAAAGTGATTCACGTAAATCTCAGGATACCATACTATTGAAATAATTAATTTTCCTGTGTTGTAGTCACTGTTTTGAAGGTTACAGGTGGTTTTGTTGTTTTGTTTGTCGGTTGTTTTATGGACCGGGGCAGTTATACGTGAATCACGGAGGAACTAACTATAACATAAGATTATAGTTGAGTACTCTATGTTGTATTTACTGCGGAACAAAACGCGAATTTTTGCCGTATTTACTTCGTGAAGTCGGTCTGAAGAGCAATAGTAGAAACTCGTCAGGTAGTGAGCGTTCTGATCTGAAGTGTTGTTTTGAGTACGTTTCATTAACTGGTAGGGAAGTGGTACTTAGTTATATTTAAGCTAAGGTGTGTGAACAGGTAGGGAGATAGTACGAAATTAGAAATCGTTAACAGGTAGGAAGATAGTACCGAGACGGAATCTTTAACAGGTAGGAAGGTAGTACGGCGTAGGAATTTAAGTTCGAAATCACTGTTGGTATAGTGGTACGGCCATAAGTGAGTGATACGGTGCTGAATTAAGATAAAGTTTAAAATTGGACAAAGAGAACACTAATTAATAGAATATGTGGGTATGTGTCAGTTAAGGTTCATTCTTGTATGAAGGACAGTTAAATGCCGAAGGCAAATTACTGTCTGCACAAACCTTGGAATATTTCTTGAAGCTGAAATGCGTTTTTTCTGACTAGCACACTTCTGTGATAGGTTAGCAGACTTCTGTGTTAGGTTATCATAGCTGAAGAATACAAGATTTAAAGAGTATTTAGATACGAAATCCGTTATACAGTTCGGATCAAAGCAAACTGTTATTTAGTTTCAGCTTAATAACTATTAGAAGAGAATTAACAGAACAGAAGATACAATGGAAACCAATGCTAGGGAGAGACAGAGAAAAGATAGAGATAGGCGAGCACAAGAAGGAGATGAAAGACAAATGCAGAGAGAATTAGACGAACGAAGAATGGATCTTGAAAGACTACGTGAGAGTTTAGACAGGGAAATAAGGGATAGGACAGCGAGTCAAATACAACGTGATTTGACCCTGGATGTAGGACCAGACCGCTTTGAGACCTTAGATGGTACAGACATAGAAGCGTATATGCAACCAAGTGTTCCAGTAGAAAGATTACGTTTTTGGGAGACCCCTGTCACAAGTAAAGTGTCAATTCCGACACCATCGTTTCTAAGAATGCCGGAAGAAAGCTTGCCTACCGCTCCAAAGAGTATTCTCAAGAAGAGGTTTAGTACCCCGGCATACCAACAGATAGAAGACAGAGTAGATGAAGAATCTTTGCCTGGTAATACGCAGGCGAAAGTAAGATATGGAAACCGCCCTATCTTTCAGGAGCAGATAGTGAGGCATTCTACTCCAAGGGTATTTGGAGATAGAAGAGATACAATTTTTTTCAGGAACAGAAAGCATTTGGAGATAGAAGAGATACAATTTCTTTTCAGGAACAGAAAGAGTTTGGGGATAGAAGAGACAGAACTGCCTTTCAGGAACAAAAGCCATTTGTAGATAGTTTTTCCTTTCAGGAGCAGAAAGTTAGCATTCAAATTGCAAGGACAGTTATTCAAGATATAGATTCTTTACCGGGGCAAGATATAACACTTTTAGAAGCAAGTAGTTCACAAGAGGCCGAAGAGGATGAGTACGATGACTCGCAAATAATGAACAGAATTAAAGCTTGATTACAATCTAAGGCTGAACAAATAGCAAGGATTTGTCAAGAGAGAATATCACAAGAAAGCCAGCTAAAAGAAAAGATAAGAACGATGGATGCTAGGCGGTCACAATTTAATAACTAGATCGAAAGACAACATAATTTGTTATTGATAAAGCAAGAAGAAGAGAAGTTGGAAATGCAACTTGAACAGAGAAGAGTTGAAGAAGTAAAGCAAAAGCAGCGACTTGATATGCTTTATAAACAAGAAGCATTACTAAAAAGAATGATGTAAGAAGATGAAAGGCAGCTGAAGTTAAGATATGGAAAAGAAATCTACCCGGAACTGACTACAGTCCCGCAGCTTAAAACAGGAGAGAGATCATAAGATACATTAGGAAACGAATTCTTCTCAAAATGCCATATGGAGTCACAGCCTGATACAGACGCGAAGAAGCAATATGAATTGGAAACTGACTCTTATTCAGTTCAGAAAAGAGAATTAGACCCTGAACAAAAGGGGACAATAGAGTTTGACAAAGAGAATAAAACGGAACCCCATGCAAACCGTATAATAAAACCTGATACAGAGAGTAGAGGAAACACTGATTTAAAGGAGACAATACAGTGTAAAGATAAAACAGAATCCAATCCTAAACTGAATATGGACTCAAAGTTTAATACAGAGCAAGAAGAGGAATTACAGAAAAGGAAAGATATTTAAAGCAATTAGAGGAAGAATTAAACAGATAGGAGAACGAGATACGAGGAAAATTACACTTAGACCCTATATCAGACATAAAGAGTTAAGAACAGAATATAACCACAGTTGCAGAGCACATGTTGAAGACAGGGGATACTAAAAAGATGCGAAAAAATAGAAGCTCAAGCTGTAACAAAACAAGAAGTTACACACATAGTAAAACATTTCATTAGCAGTTTCTTTCTCGGGAGCTGATCCTGTACCCCATAAGGAAAGCAGCTTTGATGACTGTAAGCTTGAAACAAAATATCTAATTAATTCAAGTCCGTATCCTGACTTGATAATTAATCAAGCTCTAAGAAATTCATTGCGAGGGCATGCAAGAAAGGTAGTTAATACTTGCAGACCGAACGTTACTACAGCAGAGGTTATAGAAAAGCTCGAGAGTGTGTTTTGCAATGTTGCCAGTGGAGAAAGTATAGTCCAAGAATTTTATAATGCTAACCAAAAGCCTACTGAGAGTACAACACTGGTGGGAATACGTCTTGAAGAAATTTTTGAAAAAGCTAGAGAAAAGGGCACTTTGACAAAAGAACAGAAGGAAATCATGTTGAGAAATAAGTTCTGGAGTGGTCTGTATAGAATGAACCTTAAGAATGCCACTCACGATTATTTTGTGTCAGACAAAATAAATTTTGAAACATTAAGAAGAAAGATAAGGGCTGAAGAATATGAGATGTCCCAGGAAAAAAGATTTGGAGTAAAAGATAAAAGGTCAGAAGTAAAGAGCATGAAAGTAGAGACAGCAGAAGAGCAAGATGACACAGTAAAAGTTGAGTTCCAACAACATCAAGTTCAACAAGATTCCAACGCTCAACTGTTAATAGACTTAGCTAAAGATGTAAAAGGAATGAAAAAGACAATCCAATATTCCAATACAAATCCCAGAAGATCAAATTATAGAGGAAGATATGGAAGTAACAGAGGCGGAAATAATACTGGCAATAATCAGCCAAATCAAAATCAAAATACGGAAGTTAAGACCACAATAGAGAAAGGAGAAACTTTAAACGCATAAACGTCTCTATCGCGGGGCAGATGAGAGGCGAAACAGAAAACAGCAAAAGCCCCAATAGTAACTTACTAGAACGTATGATAGGTAAGGGAAATGAAGGCATAATTAACATCAATAATGTAGAAATAAGAGCACTGTTAGATTCTGGGTCACAGATTAGTACAATTACAGAGGAGTGTTTAGAAGAGCTACATCCAAAACCAGAAATAAGATCATTGGATGATTTCGAGCTGGATATCAGATCGGCTGGCGGACATTCCGTTCCTTACAAGGGATATGTTATAGTTGGAGTATCTGTCCCTTTTATTGAGAAGGTATCAGAGCTGATATCTATGCTTATTGTGTCTCAAACTGACTACAATAAGACAGTTCCTATTATTGCAGGGACTAACATACTAAGTCGCTTCTACAACATTGATGAGGAAGTAAGCGAGGTTCCAGCTAGCTGGAAAACAGCGTTTAGCGCCCTGACTAACACACAAGTTGGTGTTGTTAAAACAACCCACAGTGTCATACTGCAACCTATGGAAAGCAAGGTTATCACTGGTTTTGCAAGGAAAACCCGTGATGTCTGCCCTGACTGAAACAACAGACGAAGGCTCATCAAAAGTCCCAGGGTGATCACTTTAAATAAACCTGGCACTTCAGCCAGAGTTCCTGGGAAACCCTTTAATATGTCCGCCATGCCTGTGACAATCCCAGCGAAGTCATCAATTTCTCACTTGAAGGAGTGACCGTTTTGAGGTCAGCGGATGTAGCAGTTACGAATTCTGCTGGGTTACATCAACAGACTGCTAACACCAAGCCAGATATGACCTATGACCAAATAGACCGTGAAGAATCCTGCCTTACTAAGGAACAGAAGAAGGAAACCAAGGAATTCTTAAAGCGATGACAGCACATCTTCTCTAGTGGACCTTGGTCATACTAAAACAGTGTACCACGAGATACACCTTGACAATGATTTGCCATTCAAGGAACCATACAGGCATATTCCTCCTTCCCTAATTCAAGAAGTCCGTGAGCACCTGCGCGAAATGTTGCAGATAGGTGCTATTAGGGAATCGGCGTGCCCCTTCAGCTCCAACGTCGTGATCGTCAGGATGAAGGATGGCAGCATCAGGTTCTGTATTGACTACAGAAAGCTGAATCAGCGAACTATTAAAGACGCCTAAACCACCCCTCGGATTGACGAGAAACTCCACCTGCTAGCTGGCACCAAGTATGTTTCAACATTGGACCTAAACGTGGCTACTGGCTGGTGGAGCTAAAGGAGACGGACAAAGCCAAGACAGCATTCCAGGCTGGACCACTTGGCTTCTACGAGTGCAACTGCATGCCTTTCGGGCTTTGCAATGCACCTGCGGCCTTTCAAAGGCTTATGGAGAGGTGCATGGGCGATCTCAACCTTCGAGATTGCCTCATTTACCTTTACGACATTGTCATTTTCTCCAAAACCTTTGAGGAACATGTCAAAAAACTGCAAGCTGTTTTTCAGCGTCTGCAGGAGCATGGCCTAAAACTGAAGCCCTCAAAATGCGGTTTGTTCCGAAGCCAAGTGGTTTACCTTGGGCATGTTGTCTCAAGGGAGGGCATACATGCAGATCCTTTCAAGATAGAAGCGGTAAAGTCTTGGCCTATTCCTCAGTGCACCAAAGACGTCCGTATATTTCTCGGGTTTACGGGCTATTACCGTCGCTTTGTTAAGGGGTAAGCCGCCATCGCCAGACCGCTCAATGATCTGTTGATTGGGCATCCAACTGGATCAAAATCGAAGAAACAGAAGTGCAAGCCTGGAACGCCTTTCACTTGGGGTGAAGAGCAACAGCAGGCTTTCGACACCATCATCAGTAGGCTCACCAACCCGCCTGTACTTGCGTACGCCAACTACAGCCTTCCTTTTGAACTCCATACTGACGCCTCCTTAAGTGGACTTGGAGCTGTTCTTTACCAAGAACAAGAAGGCAAGAAGAGGGTGGTAACGTATGCAAGCAGAAGTCTAAAATTAGCGGAAAAGAACTACCCAGCACACAAACTTGAGTGTTTGGCACTCAAGTGGGCGGTTGTGGAAAAAAACACACGATTACCTCTATGGGAGTAAGTTTGAGGCCGTCACAGACAATAATCCCCTCACTTACATTTTCACAACCGCCAAGTTGGATGCCACATGGCAGAGATGGGTAGCTGCTCATTCCGCTTACAACTACTGTATAAAGTACAGGTCTGGGCGTAACAATGCTGACGCTGATGGCATGTCCAGAAGGGATGAAAAATCTGGAGAGGAAGTAATATTCCCAGAGGTGTTGAAAGCCATATGCCAGTCTGCAACAGTTTCTAGCCCTCTTGTGGAAAGTATATCATTGTCAAACAATGTGCCTGCAACGGACGATATTCCGGTTGATCTGTTATCACATGCTCTGTCTTCTAAAGACTGGCGCAAGGCACAAAGAAACGACCCGACCTTGAAATGTATAATAGACCATTGAGAGGCGGGTACTAGGGTTGTTGCTCCGCAAACCCTGTGTAGTTCAACAGTGGATCGCCGATACTTCAAGGATTCAGATCGTCTTTTCATGTCGCATGATGTACTTTACCACAAGATTCAGTTGAATGGGCAAGAATTCCAACAGCTTGAACTTTCTATGGCATTTAGAGAAGTTGTCTTCTGTGCTTTCCACGATGATCTCGGTCACCAAGGTAAAGACCGCACAACTTCTCTAATCAAGCAGAGGTTCTATTGGCCAGCAATGGACTCCTACATTCAGGAGAAAGTGAGACAATGTGATCGCTGTATTCCACGGAAAACACATCAACAGCGAAATGGCAACCTAGTGAACATTGTCTCAACGGCACCAATGGAAATCGTCTGTCTTGATTATCTTTCCCTCGAACGATCAAAGGGAGGCGTAGAGAATATACTGGTCATCACTGACCATTTCTCACGCTATGCACAAGCAATACCCACTAAAAACCAGACGGCTCGAACGACAGCTAGGGTGTTTGTTCGACAATTTCATAGTCCACTTTGGATTTTCAGCAAGGTTACATAGTGATCAAGGTCAGACCTCCGAGTCAAACCTCGTGAAAGAACTGTGTGATATTGCTGGAGTACAGAAATCTAGGACAACACCTTTCCATCCGATGGGGAATGGACAGTGTGAGCGTTTCATCCAGACGCTCCTGAAGAGGTTGGGCACTCTGGAAGAATATCAAAAGAGTGATTGGAAGGCGCATGTACCAAGTCTGGTGCATGCGTATAATGCCACCTTCCACGACACTACTGGATATTCTCCATTCTTTCTGATGTTCGGCAGACATCCAAGTTTGGCAATAGATGCCTTTCTTGGATTGCCTCCAGACACATTATCCGCTGCCAATCAGACGGAATACGTCAGAAAGCTCAGAGAGAGGCTCGCCTTTGCATATAAAACTGCTCAAGAAGCTGCAAGGCGTAGCACTTCCCAGCACAAAAGGTACTACGACCTGAAAGTCAGGAGCTCTAGCGCTCTTTCCCCCGGAGATCGTGTCCTCGTAAAAAACGTCGGCTTGCGAGGTAAACAGAAATTAGCCGATCGATGGGAAAGACAGCCATATATTATCCTATCGCAGCCCAGTCCAGACATTCCAGTGTACAACATGAAGTTGGAAAATTCCCGATCAATAAGGATCAGGACATTACAAAGGAATCTCCTGCTTCCGTTTATGGGATTGCCACAAAGAAACGTCCGTGTCACAGAGGAGGCTCCACGGTTGGGTACTGCTCTAAGTGCAGATGGGCAACCAGTATCTGAGGCACATACCAATGAGGTACCTGCCGATCAGTCGCATCAGATGGATCAAGAGCCTACACCAGGATCGACTGATCCAAATGAGGCAGAACAGGTTGAACGCTATGTTATACCACAGCGCCGTGCACGCGGAACTCCTGGTTTGAGTCCGAGATCTAGGACTGACTCTGCTACAGAGTCTGGTGAGCGCACAGCACGACCATCCCGAGGAAAACGGAAACCAGGTTGGATGAATTCCAACGAGTGGGTTCTGTCTCAGCCGAACTTTGTTTCGAATGTTGGCAGTACCATGACACATCTTTGATGGGAAGTAGGAGGCCAAAGTGTAAACAGAAGTCAATATCAGTTGTAAATAATTTTAAAAACCATCATTGTAGATCATCATATGTAGAGTCATTCCATATTGTAGTATGAAATTTGCAGACTTTCATTCATTATTTCACTCTTCATTAATTTCATCATTTCACTTCGATCATATCTGCGTTCTAGTGTGTTGCTATCAGAGGGCTGGCCCCTATGTACGTATAAACGTAACTATAGAGATTATTCATATGACCAAATACTCAGTACTCATAAGCACCAACCAAAGCTTTCGTGTCAGATATTTCGTTGAACTTATCTAATAAATAAAATGTTAGCCTGTGCTGTACATAGTATAAAAATAGTGATTAATCTGATCACTTTAAAATTCTTCGGATTTTGTAGATATTTAGGGGCGGATAAGAAGGTGAGTAACCTTTTCACTTGTTACCAATTTTAAGTCGCCATTTGTGGAGTTATCTTTACCATTAATCAACACCTTTGACATTTTGCAGGTGTGTAAAGAGATTTGTGGTTGTTCATCAAGAAGGATTTTGAGAAGTAACTGGAAGCACTCGCAGATATACTTTCATCGTTTATTTCATTATTTCCTCATTTCAGGTCAGCAAGATTTTAGCAATTGCTTTCTTAGCATCGTTTGGTCTCCGGCAAGTTGGTAGCCAGCGTGGGTTTTGTAATTTGTTGATTTCCAGGCCAATTACAAATCTTGCTGCATTTTCTGGGTTTATACCAGAATAACATTACATCATAACATCTTTACATTCATATTACATTTACATTACACACATTTACATACTTGCATACCGTGGCATGTGTTTGGAATGTCAAGGACGACCTTCTTCAAGGCGGGGAAATATGTCACAGGGTATAATAAAAGTGAAAGTTAATTTTTGTTTGTTTCATTTCATTTCCCTATATCCTATGTTTCCTATACACTTTATCCAATGCCGGGGTCCGTTAAACCGTGTCGCGTTCGTTAACACATTGCCTTTGTTTTAGTTCTAGCATACAAGTAGGTAGTTAGACGTACAGGTTAGTGTACAGTGATTAATCTATTAACACAGTGCTAACAAATATTCATGACTTTAACGGTTCATTGCATTTACATTAGAAACGCCATTGTGAACTGTTGTATTGCTTATCTACTTGTATTGTTTCATTTTCAATATATTTATATGGTATATTGCAGGTATATCAGTTTATCATGTTTGTTTCATGCTTTCATTATTCTACGTTCCTGTATGCTAAAACGATGCTTTTGCATATAAAGAACTTAGATTAATTTGCTATTTTCATCGTTCCATATTTAGTCATATGCATAGGCGTGTGTAGTCGACGTGTGACGCCAGCAAGGTGGAATATCTGGCAATACACTGTTACTCACAGGGTAAAAAAGTTCATCAGATCTGATGAGTTTACTACAGCAGCTTAATGGAGAGCTATAAATAGATTTTACCCTGTGTCTTAGACTGAATACCCAATTCTTTCATGATGTATGAAATTATTCATCCATCCATAAACTGCTTACATTTATCTTGTTTGTTCCTATATGACACATGTTTGTATTTCAGGCATTTACATTAGAAACGCCATTGTGAACTGTTGTATTGCTTATCTACTTGTATTGTATTTATATAATATATTGAAGGCTTGTTTTGATATTGTGAGAACCTGCTAGGGCTGGGGACGTCTATAAAAGCAGAGACGCCTAATTACAACACCCTTATTAAGCAGGGGGAAATATCAAAGGTCGACCAAGTGGCTCGGTAGCTCAGTTGGCAGAGTGCTCGCACGGTTAGCGAGAGGCCCTGGGTTCGAGTCCCGGTCGGGCCACGATTTTTTCCTCCCCTGTGACATTTGGTGGCCAGTGTGGGTCCACGGCTAGGGATGCGGGCATAAAAAAGTGCATGTCTAGTTGGTTCCTCCTAATTAAGCTGGGGGAATGTTAAAGGTCTACCAATAGCGCAGCAACCTAGGGGTCTCACGGATAGCGAGAGGCCCTGGGTTCGAGTCCCGGTTGGGCCACGATTTTTTCCTCCCCTGTGACATTTGGTGGCCAGTGTGGGTCCACGGCTAGGGCTGCGAGCATCATAAAGTGCATGTCTCGTTAGTTCCTCCGTGCTACCGGATAGATTCGGGGACGAATCTAATTAAGCAGGGGGAAATATCACTGGTCGACCAAGTGGCTCGGTAGCTCAGTTGGCAGAGTGCTAGCACGGTAAGCGAGACGCCCTGGGTTCGAGTCCCGGTCGGGCCACGATTTTTTCCTCCCCTGTGACATTTATCTGGTCCTTAGTCTACCTTTAAAATAGAAAAAGTAGGTATATATGCCTGTATGCTAGTAGACTATGTTAGTATACCTTTGTTGTTAATTAATGTCACCAAAACAAGCTGCTAAATCCCATAAAAATGATTTTTTTTTGTTTTTAATTACAGCTAATGTACAACTATTTTAGCTTTCTGAGTAGTATTTTTGTGAGCAGCACAAGTCATTAGCACCACACACCCAAAACATCATGAGAAAGATGAATATTTTGTTCAATCATATTATATGGCTAACCAATAAAAATTATATGTTTTACACATATATAATGTTTTCTTTTTATTACTTCACTTTGGGATATACTATCGAAAGTCTGTTACCCTACAATTGTTCTGCTTGGTTATAAGTGGACTACTCTAATACACAACCCTTTACTTGAATAATTTTATCTAATTGGTGTCTATCATAATTCTATGTGATGTAATATGTCTGGCCCCACTGACTATATTCCATTGCAATATACAAGCAGAGAGCAGTTAATTGGCCTGTTAAATATCCTGCAGATGCAACCCAAGTGATCATTCTGATTATGGTATAGACAACTACTTTCATGTTGAAACTGAAAATTAGTTGAAACACTTTTGTTTATCGAAGTTAAATGTGTTTTAAACCGTAAACATATTGTTCAGCAAAAGATAGGATATATTCAGCTATCAAAAATTGTAGCATTTAGAAAAAGTATGAAGTCTGTGAACATGCAGTAAGTCTTGATAAGATATATTTCTTTTACACATTTTGAACAAAAAACAACTGACAGTTGTTTTCATAACGATTTACACAAGTGGTCCATATTTCACACAAATCTGGTATTACAACTGGTGAAACATACACTAGCGAAAAATTGGTTTTACACACTGGTTAGGCAAAGGCACACAAGCCATAAATGCCAATGAATTTTTGGTGATTTGTCATACCTGAAGGAGTTTTGTCTCCAGCGTATCTTCTGAAAATGGCAGTTTTGAAGAAGAAGAAAATTCAGAGCACACAAAACCTGAAAATGTGTCAAAAAGATTTTGTATCAACAATGTGAAATTTTGGTTCTGACCCCATGTCTAACTGAAGTTATATGTAAATCACATGACATTACTTATGATCGAAACTTCTATGAAAAAGATCCTAACAAATATTTGCCATATTGACACTGACTGTTTCAGATGGATTTCATGCTTTTTCTAAATGCTGCAGTTTTTATGACCTTGATATCTACTACATTTTTAAAGTGTTTAGGTTAATGCATTATTAAAGGAGAGAGTTTTAGATAAGAGGAGTTTTCAATGATAACTATTGAGGTACTCTCAGCCAATTATGCACAAAAGAGTATGTCATGACAGTAATTAGAGCTGCCTTATCAAGACAATGAACTTACTTAAATTTAACTTACCATAGTCACTGTGATAAAGGCACAGTGCACTTAGAAACTTTATTTTCATTGCTAAAGCATGTGATGGCTGTCATTAGAACTGCTTCACAAAGAAAAAGCTAATATACTTTGGTCTAAAACATATATCCATGACCTATGTCATAGCTCGAAATAGAACCACCATATTGGTGAAAATCTAACATGCTTTTTCCAACAAAACATATATCCTAACGTGTGTAATCGTTAGCATTAGACCTGTCTTACCAAGGAAAATTCTAATGCACTTCATTACTCTACAATAAACATGTATCCATAAAGTGTATATGGCTCCCATTAGAACTGCATTACCAGGGAAAATCTAATGTATATTGTTCCACAACATAGATCCATAAAGAATATTAAAGTTCTGATTAGAACTCCCTTTCCAAGGAAAATCTAACACCATAATGATGTTCGGCTAATTAGAACTGCCTTGCCAAACAGTATTTAATATACTATGATCCGCAACCGATATCCATACATTAAGTCACGGCTCTAAATTAGAACTGCCTTACCAGGGAACATCTAATATACTTTGATCCACAACATATGTCCTTAAATTAAGTTATGACTCAAATTAGAACTGCCTTACCAAGAAAGATCTAATATGCATTGGGTTCTAGGGATCAAAGAACGAGTTCTAGCCAGGCAGGGTGAAAGAGCCTTCAGATTTCGATTCATTGAAGTTCTTCGACACTTTGATCAACCACATATATCCATGTTATGGCTCTTATTAGAACTGTCTTCCAAAATAAAGGCAGTAATTATAGTTTGGTCCACAGTATTTATTCATAAAATGTGTTATGGTTCTGAATAGGACTGCACCGAGTAAAATCTAATATTCTTTGATCCACAACATATATCCATAACTTATAGTATGGCTCTAACGTTTTGCCCGTAAAGCATGTCTCAAGGAAAATAACTATATGGACCTACTTCAAGTCTTTTCTTTACGGCTGCTGAGTCACATTTAGTTTCAATCACGGGGGGGGGGGGTCATTATTTTTTAAAGGGAGTCAGTGTTTTATAGAAAAGGGGTCACTTTCTCTGAAGAATAATGACCGGGGGGGTCGTTATTCTATATGGGTCACTTTACTTCGTACCACCGGCGCAGTTTTCGCGCTTGCAGTACAATAGAAATAGAAATGCGTCATGTGACACACGGTAGCTAACATTTATGTATTGTATAGAAAAGAACTGACCAATAAAAACCCTGATGAATTGAAATATAAATGTATGGTTCAATGGACCGCTTTTGCGCTAAAATAATTAAGCGTAATGTTAGCCATAACTTGTAAACCATTTGCATACGATCATTTGCTACATGTGTAAATAGAATAACTACGAAATAGTGTAACAATTCTTGACATGTTTGGCGGTGTTTTGCACATGCATATACAGGGTGTCTCTGAAAAATGTGGACCGTTTTTGAAATTGCTGTAACTCTTTTATTTATGAAAGAAAGTTTTAAAAAATGCATGGTTGTAGCAAAATGATACTAGTTTAGGTTCTTCATACAGTAGTACTCCATCAGGAGGCGACATCATGATGACATCGTAATGTACAACTAACACCATTTTTTTCATCTGCATTGTTGGAAAACATAAAATGGCATTAAGTGAAAAAGAAATGGTTCCAGAGTGCTCTCAGGTCTGCATTTTAAGGAAACAAAGGTTTAAAAATCTCAGGTAATGGAAGAAAGTCTGAGAAAAACAAAGCGCAGGTGAAATTGATTGTTATGATGTGATAAGAACTGGGTGGTGAAATAGATTGTTCATGACTAAGCCGGAGAGCAAGAATAGGGAAGAGCAGGCCAATATAAGCAGTGTCATCAAAGATCATTAAAGAACTAAAAATGGCAATGAACAAATCAGCATTTTATTTTCTTTTTATTTCTATTATTTTTTTGTATATAAGCTGAACGACTTCAATTGATCTACTTTGACCATTTTGGTTGTTTGCTTTCATAATGAATCTAAAGTTATTTGTGTTGACCTGCAACTAACTTCAAAGCTCTCCGTTTTCACTACAAACGACCATTGCTTTACCAGTTTCTTTGCATTATCCAGACTATTCATTATCTCAGATCATGTAAATTCCTCTTTCCATAGAATATAAGCTTTGGAACGCTCTAAATTTGTATTTATCTCGCTTGAGGCCAGTAAGCAGTTTCAACAGTGCAGCAAAATTGAAATGGCGTCATAAATGTAAACTTAAAACATTATGATGTCATTTCCTGTACACAGCGCCACCTAGTGCAGTAAAACATTATAAATGCAAAGGAGTATCAAACTGCTACAACCGTACAACAGTTTAATAAGTTTCTTCGATAATTAAAAGAGTTACAGCAATTTCGAAAAAGGTCCACGTTATTTTGAGACATCCTGTACTCATCATTTTAGATGATTTTATCTGTTTGCGTCAATACTACTCATTATTTTACAAACACACGAAAAAAATTAGGCCACCAAACCAAAGGTCGCCAAATGCGTTATTACACCACAGGTGAGACTGATATTGAACCGGTTTGAAATTCTATAACAGTTACTTCCTCTTGGTCGGTACGTCAACTATCCATTTAAAATTGTTAGAAATAAATATGGATATGAAAGTATGACTTGTAGATCTACCTGACAAATGAAATAAGTTGTAATTTCATTTTTGTACAAATATAAAAAACATCGAAACAATATGACATAAAGACTACTGTCTCGAATTAACCTTCAACGTTTCTTAAATTAAAGTAAATGATAACTATGACTTGAGGCATTACTCTATGTACCAATAGATTAAATGTGGTATTCCTCCAGAGTCATTTCAATGGCTGGCGAATGTGAGTAGCTAACGGACAATGTACCTTACAAGCCGAGGGACCTAGAACAACTCACATCAGCCTGTGCATCTATGCATCTATACAGTTAGACCAGAGTCTCTCCTGTTCACATAAAGAATACACGATCCAAAGAAACTTTAGGCGCGGAGTGATCTGCATACTCCCTGAACACGAATGACTTACAGTTACCCATCTAATAAAGCCCCTCAAAATGACTGTTTGGCCATGTTCTCATAAAAGGAATCAAGAAAATACCACAAATCAGTTCAATGGTTATCGTATCTTCTATCTGGCTAGTCAGTGAGATAAATCGACATGGCGGAGATATCATAACAGGCTGGAGGTGCTTACAAGTCGCGAGCACCTCCATTTGGGGCCAATATCTGTGTATCCAAATATTTCGGATATGTGAGTGTTTCAGCGGTTAAATTCATAATGAGTAGCGTCATGCCAATGGTACCTCACTAGCTGAAGGAACAAGAACAACTCAGATCAGCCTGCGCGTCGAAACAGTTTGATCAGAGCCCTTCTAAATTATATAAATGAAAGTGATAAAAAATCCAGATCTTAAGTGAGTCACTGAAACATTGACAATTCCGGAATATAAATGAAATTGATCAAAGTATCCAAATCATAAGGTTGAACTCGAAGGTCACTAAAACATTAACAATCTCTGGAATATAAATGAAAATGGTCAAAGTATCCAACTCATAAGCCCGAACTCGTAAGTATTTAAATATTGACAATTCCGGAATACGCCAAATACACAGATATAGACCCCAAAATAGAGGTGTGATCAGGTGCTTGCGAGTAGTAAGTATCACTTGCCTAATATAATACACCCGCCATATCTATGTTTCAGTGGAAAACAATTGAAAAACAGGAATTTGAAAGCCTACCTATGTTTCGGCCTAGACCATCAAATCGGAAATAAGTTTAGAAACGGCCACATTGTAGAGATCAACAAGGTCATGGTGTCTCCTATAAAACTTCTTATCTGTCGACACAGGCTTTACTTTATGTTAACCCTGGCTTAACAGACATGGACTCCAAAGCAGAGGTGTGATAATTGGTAAGAATCACCTGCCTATTATAATACACCCGCCATATATATGTATCTTTCGGAGACGTCCGTGAAAATGAAAATCCGGCACCAGACTACTGGCTCGCCAATCCATGTATTTCTCTGAAATTTGTAAACTGGATGCCCACTTAAGATCTGCATATTTATATTTGGTCGCAATTTAAGAACTCGTCCAAAAATTTTTTAAACAGAAAATCGCAAAGTGAAGACTTGCAAAACTTAAGAAAAATAGAGTATGGTAGTGGCGGACATGTAAGACATTTGACCAGGATTCTTCAGCAAATGTTTGTTTCTCGAACACTTGCGGCTCCGTATGAAATTTGGTTCCAATATACCCAGTGGCTTTGAAGGAGAGGCTGTTAAAAATGTTAAGAGCAAAGGTCGAAGAATGGCCTTGACCTCTTGCACTCAGAAATCTTCATATACTTATTTTGAATTAGTTGATTGTAACGTTGCCGTAAATTACAGGGTCAAAACCACCACGGCAAAAGAAACAGGGTTGTAGTTTTTCGACCCTGAATCCAAGAGACCGTCAGTCGTTTGAAAGAGGTCTGATTCGCTACCGCCGCTCACGAGCCAGTAAATATGGTAAAAACACATGTTGATTATGTTCGCAGATAGACTAGACATTCTGTTGTGTCACGCAGATCCAAAGGGGTCAGACTGTGAACTCCGAGTAGTATTCATAGGTGAGCAATCACTTAATTAAACATGAGGGCCAAGTGGGCCTGAATGGCTCACTTGAGCAAAAATGACAAACGTCAAACTAGGATCATCATTTAAACAAACCTGATGCATGCAGCTTGAAACTGTCAAAATATGAGAGACATTGGTTAAAAATCAAATAACGATCAAGATATTCATATAGTTGTCAGACTGCATTGATCAAATTGCACTAAAATCTTCTATAATTTACATTAACTCTTATGTTTAAGCATTTTCCCAGATAAAAAAAAAAACAAAACGAAAAGCAAATTTGACATTGCCGTAAAAAAAGACAGCATCAACTAATGGTCATTATTTAAACGAGCTTGGTTGAACCCCGGACTGAATGCTAAATACCTGGTTTGAAGCCAATCGGTCATTTGGTTCTGGAGAGAGGAATTTAAATTTAAAATCCTAAATAGTTCCTACAAGAGCAGAGAATGCATTCAGAAGAACAAACATGGACCAGACTACGTAGTTTATGTAGTAAAGGACAAGGTTCGTGAACCTGCTTTTTCGGCCCTATAAATTGGCAAAAAATCAAACTTGCTAAAGAACAGCGTCATTGTGCTAGTTTGTATGTCTGGCATCTCTACTGTTAGAATCAGCACTTGTTTTGCTATTCTAACCTCCTTCTTTTATGTAATAGGCCGATATAATGGGGTAGGGTAGGCGTATTTGGATGGTTTTTTTTTCAAGTTTTAGCGTCTTTGATAGCAAATTTGACTATGGGCACAGTCGCCTTACAAAAAGATTTTTTGACAGTGCTTAGATATTGTAATTATCTATCGATTTTTAATAGATATTTTTTGTAAGGCAGCTGTGTCCATAGTGAAAAAATAACTTTTCCATTTTTTCAATGACAAATAACTGAGAAAGACGCGCAAAGTTGTAACGTCACTGTTTCTTACGTCACAATGTAGCATCGGGTGACGTCATTGCCAGAGAGTACCTTGCCATGAGAGACAGCTGATTATTCAAGGTTAATTGGCCGGTAAATAGGTATATACCATATAAATCATATTCATCGTCCCGGGGGCGTTTCATTTTACGAAAGTGGGGGCGGAGGGCGGCGTTAATTAGAGCCGAAATTGTAATAAATCAGCCTCTGCCGAAATACCTCTAATAAACATTAGTTTGGTTAAAGTGTATTTTCTTGATTTTTGCCCCCCTTCTAAGAGGGGTTGGGTTCAATTCTCAAAGGAAAGAATTTGCTTTTCTAGGAGCAATTCTTTCCTTCAAGAGTAGACCCCATTTCAAAATTCTACCTAATCTAGTGAAGCAAACACGGTTTTTATGCAAGATAATATAACATTATTGAAGGGGGCGTTTATTAGAGCAGGGTATGTATTAGGATTATTACGGTAATCCAGCTTTGCTGCGCCCAAACCAAACTCGACGAGAAACAGTGATCTATGGGCAAAACGGCTTTGTCTTCCAAATCCACCGGACGAGCGGGAAGATGGGAGCACATACCAGACAGCTTGGCACCCATGTCTGAAATAATCCAGAAGGATTTGCGGTTCTGTTTTACTGACCAAAATATAGCATTTGTTCAGAAGTATGATTAGGGTGTTAGGGGGTCCACTGAATAGTAAAAGATGCAAAGTAGCTGGTGAGAAAGCAAATAAATTTGCAAAGCGAGAAAAGTGATAAAAAATCTCCAACCATTATTCCACTAACCATATGCATATTTACTGTGCATGTAAATGGATAGATGGATGGATGACTTGTGATTTTACGTCCTTTTCAACAGTTTTTCAGTTATATCAGGACGATGGGATTATGATAATGAAATGCTGTATGCAATGGAACCCCGTTTACGGTAGGAAAGATTCTCGCCTCAAGCGGGATTCGAACCCAGCCCGCTAGATCAGTAGGCCAGCGCTTAACCTACTGGACTACCAGGGCTCCTTTTCGCATGTAAAAGAAGTATGTGATGTGAGTTCCAGAAGTATAAATGCAAATCGGAAATCGGTAAAAGAAATGGCGGAAATAAAGCACATCCTTTTCGCATGTAAAAGAAGTATGTGATGTGAGTTCCAGAAGTATAAATGCAAATCGGAAATCGGTAAAAGAAATGGCGGAAATAAAGCACATGCTAGGTTGGTCTTCTGATGTCTGTTTGCAAAAGCATTACAAGCTGTAGGAGGCGTATTTAAGTACCGTCTGTCAAAGTTGTGGGGGAGTGGACTGGTGGTGTGTGTGTGTGTGGGGGGGTATGGAACTACGAAAAGGTGAATACTGTGTCCACTCGCTGTTCTTTGAAAAAGCAGTGGAGAAAAGAGGGAAAATGATCCATAAAAAACAGCAATTTATATAATTAAAGAGCTGAAAAGAAGGTTTGTTTTGGTATACACGCATAAACAGTAATAATTCGCCTATCCGCCCCTTACACAGTGACCTCTCGCCCCGAAAAACAGCTCCCAACCCCAACAAGTAGCCTAGTAGGTTAAGCGCCCTGGCCTGCTGATTAAGCATGACAGATTCGAGGTCCGCCGGATGCGGAAATCTTTCCAACCGTACACGGGGTTGTATTGCACACAGTCTTTCATTATCACCCTCCAATCGTCCCTATATGACTGAAATACGGTTATAAAGGATAAAAATCGCAATCATCTATCCATCTATACCCCCCCCCCCCCACACACACACACACACTCCGCTATCCAAACACACGTTTTTTCCGCTTCCATACACTAGTTAACCAAACACGTGCTAGGGGAGAATAAAATGTCCATACAATCCCCATCCGCACCTACTGCATGCACTGTAGGCCCTTGCTACACTGTTTCCTTATTCAGACTCCTTGACACTGAAAACTACCCGGCACCATCGCCCGACCACAAGCACTTCGACATGTGCCGAATTTTGACGGATAACGACATATGACAGAATATCATCTCTGTTTTTTTGATTATTATTATTATTATTTGTTCTCAGAACATCAGAACTCCAAAGCAAACACGACTAATTTGAAAAAAAAAAAAAACATAAATAAATTGGCATGAATTACAAACAGCAGTTTTGCTCGGAATTAAATTGCGCTTCGCATTTTGTCCGCAAAATAAAACGTATGTGCATGTAACAAAATTTTGTTTTGCGGACAAAATTCTAAAACTTACACCGGACTCAGAAATAATAGTGCCTTATCAAATATGATAGTATAGCCAAAATTGAAATCCACAGAATTTTCAAGCTACAACCGTTAGTATTACATGTAATACCATCACCGCAGGACAAATGCGGCAGTCGTGTGTGTGTGTGTGTGGGGGGGGGGGGGGGGGGGTGAGGTGAATTATAAAAATAGCAACATCTTACCGACCTCGTTAAAGAGTGGCAGCACAGAGCAAACGGAAAAGCGCTACACAGCAAACATGAAAGCTGAATAACGTCGTTAACGTCATATAATCATTATGAGCACGTCGCGTGGGGTAGGGTATTTTAATGACGTCACAACTGCGTAAATAACAAGCGAGACCTTAAAAAATCCATTTTCAATCGCAGGAAACATAAAAATATGATATGGTAAAATTTCATCAATTTCTGAGACAGGGGCGATTTTGACCCTTCGTGAACCTTGTCCTTTAAAGAGTAACTACACTTCAGGAACTGACTGAATCAGATCCCACCCCCTATCCCCAACATCACAGGGGAAAGACTGACAAAGACATCCCAACAAACAATAAATTACAAGTGATAAGCCGAGTCAGCAGCTCTTTCCCAAATAGGTGGCAACTCAGCTATCTTTTTTGAACTAAATAATTTAGACCAACAGAAGAGTTACAACAGACTAAGCAAATTATACGAAAAACAATTAACAATTATTTTTACCTATTATCTATTTTTATTATAAAAGGGTTAAAATGAGAACACACTAAATTAAACAGCACCCAACATAAAACAAATGCAACCGCAACGAAAGTACCGCCTTGGAACGGTTAGTAATAACTACTGGGGGTTTAAACCGGTTTTACTGGGCGCACACCTTCAACCTCACCCTCCACCGCGGTGCACACAATTAGTTGGTAGTTCGATTCGTATGGAGGTCCCCTAAGTCATCAATGAGTCATCACGGTCAACATTTAAAATCAAGAAAAGACCGTGATGAAGCAAGGATGAGGACTCGACAGCCAAAACGTGTTGAGACACCTGGAGATCCCTGGGGCGTCAGCAACACCACTGGAGCACAGGAGCAAAAGAAGACTACCAATTGAACCCCGGTGGGCCAAGAAACAGACAAACATCCGGCCCCAACCAACTAATATATAGCTTTATGTAGGGGCTATCATACAGTCTTAACCCCGACCCACCGGCGTGCAATTAAAGAGGACAGCAAAGTTGTCAACCGTGATTGGGTAAAAACCACTAAGCATGCAGACTGTTGCACTACATCTATGTTATAGCCAAGGCTTTTTACAATATATGAATGTGGCCGCCGTGTTGGTCATGTGATCTGAGCTGCTTGAACAAATTTTTCTTCACTGGGAAGAGGATTTTAAAGGCTTTTTACCATGTATGGATGTGACCACAATGTTGGTCATGTGACATGGACCGCTTTAACAAATTTTCTTTCTCTCCGCCCCTACCACATCAGAGGATTTTTAAAGGCTTTTTACTTTATATGGATGCGGCTGCCATGATGGTCATGTGACCTGGACCGCTTGAACAAATTTTCTTTCGCTCAACCCCTACCATACCAAATTTTAAAAATCTTCTTTAACATTTCTCTATGTATTTCTATGGTTAATACCCAGGATCCCCTGCGGCAGGGCCTTTTTGGACCCTGGGGCCACCATTTGAATAAACTTGGTAAATGGCCGTACATACCAAATTTCAAGCATCTGAGGCTAGCAGTTCTAGAGAAGAAGATTTTTAAGTGTATGTTATTTTTAAACCCAAAACCCCCTGCCTCAGGACCGTTTCAGAATGTGGAGCGATTATTTGAAAACACTTGTTAAAGGTCCACCAGGCAATGCTTCATACCAAAACCCAAGCATCTGAGCCTAGTGGCTCTGAAGAAGAAGACTTTAAATATTTTTCTATGTATTTCTATGGTTGAATACCTGGACTTCTTGCCGCAGAGCCATTTGGGACCCTAGGACCTGCATTTGAACAATCTGCATTTTAACAAACTTGGTAAGGATTACTAGGCAATGCTCCATACCAAATTTCAAGCATCTGAGACTTGTTGTTCTAAAGCAGAAGACTTTTTAGTATTTTTTTATGTCTTTCAATGGGGCAAACATGGGAATTCCTGCCAATGGGCCATTTTGGACCCTGGGGCCAACATTTAAACAATTATATCGTAGAGGTTAACTAGACAATGTTTCTTACCTAACGTCAAACATCTGAGCCTTGCAGTTCTGAAGACGATTTTTTAATATTTTTCTATGTATTTCTATGGTGTTAACACAGGACACCCTGCCACGGGACCATTTCGGACCCTGGGGCCACCATTTAAACAAATTTGGTAAAAGTCTACCAGGCAATGCTTCATACAAATTTCAAGCATCTGAGCCTAGTGATTCTGAAGAAGAAGATTTTTGAATATTTTTCTTTGTATTTCTATGGTTCAAACTCAGGACCGTCTTTGAGCAGGACCATTATGGTCCTTGTAGCCACCATTTGAAAAAAGTTTGAGGAGGTCCACCAGACAATGCTTCTTACCAAACTTCAAGCATATGAGCCGTGCAGTTCCGAAGAACAAGACTTTTTAATATATTTATATGTATCTATGGTTCAAAACCAGGACTCCCTGCTTCGGGGTCATTTTGGACCCTGGGCCAACATTTTAACAAACTTGGTAAAGGACTATTAGGCAATACTACAGACCGAATTTCAAGCATCTGAGCCTCGCTGTTCTGAAGAAGAAAATATTTTAATCTTTTTCTATTGTTCAAACCCAGGACCCCTCGCCGCGGGACCATTTTTGACCATGCGGCCACCATTTGGGGGCACAAACAAGGTAAAGGTCTGCTAGGCAATGCCACATGCCTACTTTTCAAGCATCTGAGCCTTGCGGTTCTAAAAAATGGTAACTGAATATTTTTCTATGTATTTCTATAGTTCAAGTCTAGGACTTCCTGCCGTAGGGCCAATTTGGACCCTTCGGCCATCATTTGAACAAATTTTGTAGAAGTCCACCAGACAATGCTTCTTAGAACACTTTAAGCATCTGTGCCTTGCAGTTCTGAAGAAGATACCAAATATGAAGCCCTCGGCCTAGCGGCGTCAGAGGAGATGTCATTTCAAGCAAATTGTTGACGCCGCACAACGCACGACGGACACTGACATCAAATGAGACCTATAAAATACAGAACTTGGTTCTTATTTTGTTATGTAAATATCCGCAAAATTCAAATGTATCATTTGAAACACTGGAAAGAAGATGTAGGTACAATTTTTTTTTTTTTTTTACAAATAACCCTATCTTGGTATTAACCACGTCAATTAAACATTCAAAGCAACATGCATGTACGTATAATTATCTCATAGCAAACAAAAGTAAGAAGGAAAATTCTCAGGAGCTGACACAATTGTTATGAATATGGTGTTTAATTTGGTGCAGGTGTTTTCTTTTACCATGATTTTGCAGTTTTTAGATGTTTACTAGGTTTGAAATAAACAGGTTGTTTACATTGTACTTTAGAACATTCTGGAAAATTGGGGAATCTTTAGAATGTTCCTGAAACAGAAAGAATTGTCTAGAAAGTTCTGGAATTTGCTCCCCATTGTCAAAAGAATGTTGTGGAAGCTTCAGGAAACTTTGAGAACTTTAGGGATGTTTCGAGAATTTTCTGGAATATGTAATTTTAGTAATGTAGAAATTAATGGAAATTTCTGTTGTAAACATTAAGAATCTTCTGGTATAAAATTATGTCAGAATTGAGAACTGTCTGGTAAAATCTATCACTGGTTAATTCCTGAATGTTCCTAGCTAATATATAAAGACCACACATTTTCCTTTAGTCATCTTTGTAAACACTTTCACCAGTCTATAGTTAAATAAGTTATACTGGAATTTAAATATATGGGATTACTTTTGTGACTTTCATTCTGGGATTATTGGAAATATTCTGCTGACTTTAATATTTGGGATCAGAAACTGTGAAAGGACTTGTGTTTTAAACAGGACATTTTGAGGGACAATCAGGATAATTTAAGGTATCGTAAATTACATATTTTCTTGATTAATTAATGACTGTTTTAATTTTGATGTACATGTAAATAAATTTGGTTAAGTTTTAAAATAGGCTTGTTGCTGGTTTACTTCCATTTTTTTTGTTACCTCCGCCAGGTCGTAACAAATTGGGGGCTCGAGTCCGGGATTGAAATTTCTTGTGCACCAAATAATTTTGAAAAAAAAAAACTTTTCACTGTTTGCTTCTCAAAAAAAGCAAATAAGTAAAGCCAGCAAAAAGCAATCATGTCTTTTGATCTTGATAAATTCATTGCTGCGCCTTCTCAGGAGCTGTTGAATTTGGCCAAAAAGACAGATTTATTGGATATTGCAGCACATTATGAATTAACATCAGTCAAAAGGTCCATGTTGAAACATGAAATTAAGAATATTTTGATTCAGTTCTTTGTTGATGAGGAAATTTTTTATTCCTCTGCAACCTCTCACATTCTCGTCACTCAAACTGATTTGCAGATGCGAGAATTAGAAATTCAAAGACAAGTTGAAATGGAAAAGTTAAGATTAGACCATGAAGAGAGAATTAGGCTTGAAACTTTAGAACGAGAAGAAAGGTTGCAGAAACAAACATTAGAACATGAAAAATTAAGGTTAGAAATGGAGGAACGAGAAAAAGAAAAAGAAAGAGAAATGCAAAAAGAAAAATTAGAAAAAGAAAGAGAAAAGCAAAAAGAAAAATTAGAAAAAGAAGAAAGAATTGAAATAGAAAAGGAAAAATTGAAATTTGAAAAAGAGGAAAAAGAAAGAGAAAGACAATTTCAAATTAGAATGAAAGAAATGGAAATGCAAAAAAAGACCACATCAAAATCTTTGCCTTTGGACTCTAAAAAAGTTTTTGATGTTACCAAACACATCAGACTCGTTCCACCATTTCAAGAAAAAGAGGTTGACAAATATTTTCTTCACTTTGAAAAAGTTGCCGAAAATTTAAAATGGCCAAAAGAGCATTGGACTTTGCTTCTGCAGAGCGTTGTGATCGGCAAGGCTCGCGAAATTTATACTCAACTTTCTCTTGAGCAGAGCTCAGATTATGACAAAGTAAAAGAGCTTATTCTTAAGGCTTATGAGTTGGTCCCTGAGGCAGAAATTTAGGAACTGCAGAAACGAAAATGACCAGACTTATGTTGAATTTGCTAGGACAAAAGAGCAGTTATTTGATAGGTGGAGCTCATCAAAGAAAGTAGGCTCTGATCATAGTAAACTGAGACAGCTCATGCTTGTTGAAGAATTGAAAAGGTGCATTAATTCTGATATCAAATCATTTTTAGATGAAAAGCAAGTTGAAAATTTTAGAGGCAGCAGCTCGTTTGGCTGATGATTATGCTTTAACTCATAAGACTTCTTTTGTGCACAAGCCTTTTCCTAAAAAGACCTTTTCCCCTCAGTCAGGTCCAAAATTTAGTCCCAGTAATCCATCTGGCCATTCCAGTCCCTCATATACTCCAAAACCAAACCCCCCTGGTGAAAACAAAGGTCAAAATCCCTTATCTCAGCCTATTTGTAATTATTGTAAGCAATCAGGACATATAATTTCAGAATGTTTACTTTTAAAGAGAAAGAGAGAAAAACAAGAGGGCCCAAAACCCACAGGTCTTACCTCTTTATGGTCAACACCACAGTCTTGTGTTGAGGATCAAATTCCTATTAAGACCAAAATTTCTGAGACTGATTCTGTTATGGAGATTTATGAACCATTCTTATCAGAAGGTTTTGTGTCACTAAATAGTGACTTTGCCCAGTCTACCTCTATTACTATCTTACGAGATACTGGAGCTTCTCAATCCCTTATTTTGGCAGATACCCTGCCATTTTCCGAGAAGACTTCTTCTGGGACAAGTGTCCTTATTCAGGGAGTAGAATGTGGATTTATTAATGTACCGCTTCATAACATTTATTTGTCCTCAGACTTAATTTCTGGTCCAGTGGCTGTTGGTATTAGACCTTCATTACCTTTTAAAGGTGTTCACTTATTATTAGGCAATGACCTAGCAGGAGATAAGGTTGTGGTTAATCCACTTTTGACCAACACTCCTTGTGTTGATCAACCGCCTGACCCCATTGAGCAGGAAATTCCTGGCCTTTACCCCTCGTGTGCTGTCACTAGGGCTATGGCAAAGAAAGCCATGTTGAATGATGGGAATCAGGACATTGATTTAACTGACACATTTATAGGTCAGTCTTTTAATGACGAGATTTCAAAATCTCTTTCACCCAGCCTGTCTGGCATGCAGACAGACTTTACACACAACTCATCTGTGTCCAACACGGACCACTCTCCTTCATTTTCAAATGACCAAGGTCATGACCTTCTGTCAAGGTCACAGCTTTGCAAAGAACAACACAGTGATCCTGAGATCTCACCTTTATTTGAAAGGGTTTTAGATGAAAATGACATGTCCCAGGTTCCTGTTTGCTATTATGTCAAATATGACATTTTGATGAGATAATGGCGTCCTCCTGATGTCTCAGCAGAAGACGAGTGGACTGTTACCCACCAAATTGTGGTTCCAAGGGTTTATCGCCCTGAAATTTTAAACTTGGCCCATGAAACTCCCATGTCCGGTCATTTAGGTGTAAACAAGACCTATCACAAGATTCTTAATCATTTCTACTGGCCAGGGTTAAAATCTGATGTTTCTAAACATTGCAAATCTTGCCATACATGTCAAATGGTAGGAAAACCTAATCAAACTATCCCTAAAGCCCATTTGCAGCCCATTCCTGCATTTGAGGAACCTTTTAGCAGAATAATTATTGATTGCGTAGCTCCTTTACCCAAAACAAAGTCAGGTTCTGAATATCTTTTGACCATAATGTGTGCCTCCACACGTTTCCCAGAAGCAATTCCACTTAGAAATATTAAGACAAAGACCATAGTTAAGGCTCTTGTGAAGTTTTTCACATTTGTAGGCCTCCCTAAATCTGTTCAGTCAGATCAAGGCTCTAATTTTATGTCAGGAATATTTCAGCAAGTAATGCATGAATTAGGCATTAAGCAATATCGGCCATCAGCATATCATCCTGAAAGTCAAGGTGCCTTAGAACGATTTCATCAAACACTGAAAAACATGATCAGATCCCACTGCTTTGACACTGAAAAGGATTGGGATGAAGGCATTCATTTCCTGTTATTTGCAGCTAGGGAATCCGTACAAGAATCACTTGGTTTCAGCCCATTTGAGCTTGTATTTGGTCACACAGTGCGTGGACCACTGAAACTTTTAAAAGAGAAATTTCTTTCTGATGATAACAATTCTTTAAATTTGCTTCAGTATGTCTCTGACTTCAGTAACAGATTGTCAAAGGCCTGTGAAGCTGCTCGGTCCAATCTCAAATCAGCTCAAAGCAAAATGAAATTACAGTATGATGAAAATGCCAGGGAAAGAAATTTTAAACCTGGAGAGAAGGTACTTGCTCTTTTGCCAATTCCTGGCAGACCTTTGCAGGCCAGATATTACGGCCCTTACACTGTTGACAAAAAGCTCAGTGATGTAAATTACATTATCAACACACCTGGGAGGTGCAAGCAAAAACAATTATGTCATATTAACATGTTGAAAGAATACACTGATAGGGATAATGTAGTTGTTTCACCAATAAGTGTAGTAAATTCTGTCCCTCAAGAGCAATCTGAAACGGACTCTGAGGAAGTGAACTTTATAAAATCTGATCCCTCATCATCAAAACTCCAGAATTCTGACATCTTAAAGGATCTCGACCAGAAACTGTCACACCTGGATCCAGTCAAGAGACTTGAACTAAAACAGTTAATTCTTGAATATGAGCACTTATTTCCGAACATTCTAACCAGGACTGACAAAATCTTTCATGATGTTGACACTGATGGTGCGAATTAAAATCTGAAAAAGTTCCTTCAAGAGCAGAGAATACATACAGAAGTAGGAAGTTAGGAACATGGGCCAGACTACGTAGTTTCGGCTAATAAAGCCACGTCAGTGACCCTGACAATATCTGGTGACGAAACCAGTAAAAAACATACTGTAATTTCTTAATTTTAATTGAGCAGCTGATTCAAAGACTGATTAGTTTCAAAAGGATCCAAATAATATAAAATACGATGATCTAGAATAATAGTCTAAATCGATCTCAAAGTTTAGAAATTCTCAGAATCTATCCTCTGATCTCAAAGGATGTAAATGAAATATAATCTGCACTATGGATGATGTACGGGGAGACTTTTTACGGCCGCCACACGGCACAACACCAGCTGCAGTGAGGTAAAATTAAAATCTGAAAAAGTTCCTTCAAGAGCAGAGAATACATACAGAAGTAGGAAGTTAGGAACATGGGCCAGACTACGTGCCTGTGAAGCAACATCCATATCGAATGAACCCTGTGAAACAACAGTATCTCAGGGAAGAGATTCAATATTTGCTGGACAATGACTTTATTGAACCAAGTCAAAGTGACTGGAGTTCTCCTTGTATTCTTGTGCCAAAGCCTGATGGAACTTTTCGCATGTGTACAGACTATCGAAAAGTAAATTCTGTGACTAAAACGGATACATTTCCAATCCCACGTATTGATGACTGTATTGATCAAATTGGACAAGCAAAATATGTTACTAAATTTGATCTGCTGAAAGGATTTTGGCAAATTCCTTTGACAGACAGAGCTAAGGAGATTTCAGCATTTGTTACACCAGATGGACTCTATCAGTATAAGGTTATGCCATTTGGTATGAAAAACTCTCCAGCAACATTTCAGAGACTTATAAATAGCTTGACATCTGATCTGGATGGCTGTAAAGCATACATCGACGATGCAATCATCTTCAACGATGAATGGAAACTACATCTACAGACTATCAGAGAGTTCTTTCAAAGACTTAGTGATGCAAAATTGACAATCAATTTAGCAAAAAGTGAATTCTGTCATGCAAATTTGACATTTCTAGGACATGTTGTGGGTCAAGGACAGATAAAACCTGTAGAAGCTAAAGTGGAGGCTATCTCGGATTTTCCTGTTCCTATATGCAAGAGACAACTGATGCGCTTTCTTGGTATGGCAGGATATTATAGGAAGTTCTGCAGTAACATCTCTGTAATTGCAGAGCCCTTGACAAATTTGCTAGGTAAAGGAAAGAAATATATTTGGAATGAAGACTGTCAAAAGTCCTTTGATAAGCTAAAGGCCATACTAAAGAGTGCTCCAGTTCTCTTAGCACCGAACTTTAATAAATAATTTAAGATGGCGGTAGACGCCAGTGATGTTGGCGCCGGCAGTGTTTTGATTCAAGAAGACGATAATGGTGTGGATCACCCTGTTTGTTACTTTTCTAAAAAGTTTAACAAACATCAGAGAAATTACTCCACTATTGAGAAAGAGTGTTTATCTCTCATCCTTGCACTTCAGCAATTTGAAGTGTACTTATCTTCTTCAGCCACACCGATTGTTGTCTTTAGTGATCACAATCCACTGACCTTCATTCATAAAATGAAGAACAAGAATCAGCGGTTACTCAGGTGGAGTCTCATGTTGCAGGAGTACAATCTTGACATCAGACATATCAGAGGAAAAGATAATATTATCCCAGATGCACTTTCAAGAGCTTAAATTTGGCTATTACTACATGATGTCTGGATTGATACTGATATATGTACAGTGTATAAGCATTAAACTTAATTTTGTTTCATAATAATTCGTTATATGGCAAAAGAAAGCTTTATTTCATAAAGCTTTCTTTTCCTTGAAGAGGGGAAGTGTTATGAATATGGTGTTTAATTTGGTACAGGTGTTTTCTTTTACCATGATTTTGCAGTTTTTAGATGTTTACTAGGTTTGAAATAAACAGGTTGTTTACATTGTACTTTAGAACATTCTGGAAAATTGGGGAATCTTTAGAATGTTCCTGAAACAGAAAGAATTGTCTAGAAAGTTCTGGAATTTGCTCCCCATTGTCAAAAGAATGTTGTGGAAGCTTCAGGAAACTTTGAGAACTTTCGGGATGTTTCTAGAATTTTCTGGAATATGTAATTTTAGTAATGTAGAAAATAATGGAAATTTCTGTTGTAAACATTAAGAATCTTCTGGTATAAAATTATGTCAGAATTGAGAACTGTCTGGTAAAATCTATCACTGGTTAATTCCTGAATGTTCCTAGCTAATATATAAAGACCACACATTTTCCTTTAGTCATCTTTGTAAACACTTTCACCAGTCTATAGTTAAATAAGTTATACTGGAATTTAAATATATGGGATTACTTTTGTGACTTTCATTCTGGGATTATTGGAAATATTCTGCTGACTTTAATAGTTGGGATCAGAAACTGTGAAAGGACTTGTGTTTTAAACAGGACATTTTGAGGGACATTCAGGATAATTTAAGGTATCGTAAATTACATATTTTCTTGATTGATTAATGACTGTTTTAATTTTGATGTACATGTAAATAAATTTTGTTAAGTTTTAAATTAGGCTTGTTGCTGGTTTACTTCCATCTTTTTTGTTACCTCTGCCAGGTCGTAACACAATTCAATTCAAGACCTAACCCAAGACACCATGTGGGAAATAGACAATACAAAATTGGTCACCACCAAGGAAATACCAGCGGCAGTCATGCGAACAGCCATTTTCCATGTAGGTGGTCAACGGGCTAGCCTGAACATCACATACAATATATCAAAACAGACATAGCAACTAACAACACATAAAACAACCAAGAACAACCAAAATAAAATTGCCGCCTTGGAACGGCCAGTTATGCAATAACTGAGTGTGTGTGTGTTGTGGGGGGGGGGGGGGGGGGAGGGGGGCTGAACCGGTTTTCGGTCGATCAACGCTCGGCCTTGGCTTTGCTTTGGTTCATCTGACTATTAGTTTTTCAACCAAACATGATAAACGAAAGCATGAAAGCTTACAATAACAAATAAACGAAAAAACTTTAAACATCGATTTTACCTATTTTCTGTTTTATTATGCTATAGTTAGCTTTAACATCACAAACAATATATCAATCTCATTACAAAGCAATAAACAACACATGAAGCAATCAAGAAGAACCAAAACAGAAGTGTCGCCTTGGAACGGCCAGCAATGAAAGTACTGGGGGGTGTTAAAGGGTTTGTTGTCGACAAACCCTCGCCCTTTGGTCTGCCGTGGATCCTCAGATACTTAGTTGTTCAATCCAACAAAAACAACTACCGCCCACATAACAGTCTTACAAAACGAACCACTCCTGACAATAAGAACAACTTACTCATTTCGCAGAAATTCCTGAGGAATGAGTACAAACCCAGATAAGGCTGCACATAAACAGGAACAGCTTGCTCAGAAGTTGAACAGTTGCTATTTTACAAACAGGTTTTACACATTCTGGATGATAAATTCAAGTTGTTCTTTCAGCCTAAGGGCAGTAACTGTTACTGGTTAAAAGGTCCGAATACTTTGGGTACTTTCGGGAAAGTTTACGTAAAAAATGTACATTTAAATCATAAGAAATACAAAATATCGATTTCTCATTTCTTTGCTTAAACAGATGAAATTGACACCGGCGAAGTGGAAATTTCATCAATATGTACTACAGGCAGATTATAAGTAAAACGCTGTCTTCAGAATTCAGTTTTTCAAAGAATTAAGTATGAGCATAACTTTAATATGATGCCATTTGCTCCAATGTACACCGTATACTAAAAGGATTGTTTGGTTAATGGGTTTGTTCTACTGTCATTTGTCAGTCAAAAACTAAAACAAAATCAAAAAGACTAATTTCATTTTATCTTGTCTCAGCATTAGGGCACTGTAAAAGCAAAACGTCGGAGAGGAAGACAGAAGAAACGGTGGAAACACATCATTTAATCGTGGACAGGAATGGACTTTGTAGCACAATTAGGGCAGCTGAAGACAGTACTAGGTTGTAAGGGATTACTGTAAAGTGCACGACCTTGCAAATTTATGGGCTAGGCTAGACTTGACTCGACAGCCATTATTTCATATCAAATGCAGAGCAAGATTCAAATTATTGACATTGCAATGAAATACAAGACGTACTAGCCTAATTAAACGGCGCAAAGTAATACTTTTGTCTCGGCTTTCATATTTTGATCTCCGGTAAGAGCCAAACCGGCCTTAACGCACGTATTCCTATAATGAATTTTCCCTTGGACTTTGAAATATCTAAGTCCTACGATATGTCTGTCAGCGACATATTAAACTATTTCGGACCCATTCGTCTGTTTACAACGTACAGGTTCAAATGCACGCTGCAACAAAATGTGATATGTGTCAATTACACTACTTACATGTAAGAGATGACACAGTGCCAAAACATCCAATTTTCATTTGCAAATTTGTGTCTACGTGTGAACCATCTATAGAAGCGCCAGAAAGTACATTTACACCAACATTCTTCACTTACTAACTTTCTTATGTTGTCATTCTTAGGAGAATAACTACACTTTTAGGGGACGAACCGCTGCTATGTTGAATGTTGCCTATCTTTCTGTTCATTAGGGGTCAAATCTTAATAAAAGAATTTACTTGAAGAATGAATCACTCTTTTGTAAGGGTCTCCTCGCCCAGGGAAATATATAGGAAGTTACAAAAGTTGAACATCTTTGTAAACATTGTGTAAAAATGGAATCGTAATCATACGCCTAGAACTTTCTCCGTTTAGAACTTTGCGACTTTGTTCTTCAGGAATCATATTTTTCACAATTCACCAAATGTAAGTAGGAAAATTCCCAGGAACTGACACAATTCAATCCCAGATCCCACCTGAGACACCATGCGGGAAAAAGATACCATAACATTAGTCACCACACAAGACATCACAAGCGGCAGCCATGTGGACAGCCAATTCCCATGTAGGTGGTCAACGGGCTATCCTTAACATCATAAACATTATATCAATAACAGACATAGCAATGAACAAGACGTAAAACAACCAAGAAGAATCAAAACAGAAGTGCCACCTTGGGACGGCTAGTAATGAAACTACTTGGAGGCGTAACCTGTTTGTAGTCGACCAACCCTCGCCCTTGGTTCAGCAGATACTTAGTTGTTCAACCTAACCAAAGCAATTACCACCCACACAACAGACCAACGAAAGCATCGATTTTGACAATAAGAACAATTTATACGAAAAAAACATTTCAAAGAGCTGGAAACTTAACTAGCAAGACGTGATGTTTATAGAAGAAAATCGCCAGAATATAAAATGACAGTTTTATTATACTACACAGATATATAGAATAGGTCATGACCAAATGCCATATACCAGAATAACAATTTTTGCTTTCTTACCTTCGGAGTTACTTCCCCTTGATGGATTTAGCTGTGTTTTCGTGTCTGCTCCATAACTTGAATACACTTTAAAATATTACGATACTTTACGGTATGTAGAACCGCTCATGACGATGAGAAATCATAGAAATTAAAATTAAAACTGAGATAAAACAAACATGGGGACTCACAGAAATATCCACACCGAAATTCCGGAGCTGAAGAAACCTACAAGTTAAAACACGGTTGGCCCGCCCAAGACGTCCCAGTACGGATGTCATGCACCAACCATCTGTATTACTATTATGTTATGTTGAGGTTGGTTCTTCACAAATTCTGGGCCCGACCCACCGAAAGTTGAATCTATTGCATTTAACTTTTTACTGCAGCGCTATTGTATGATTTTTATAGGCCCGTTTGATAAACGGGAATTATTATGTTTTGGCCGTATGTACGTCTGTGCGTTAACGAATTTTTTTCTGGATAACACCGCCTACAGTTTACATCCGATCATGCTGAAACTTGGTATATAGTAAGACTATGAGTTGTATCAGCGCATATCATTTCGGTGCTATGCCGAATGAATTTTAGTGGAATTATAGCCCTTTAGTCAGATGTTTTAGTATGTTTCTTTCCGAATATTTTCTTCGACAGTTTAGATCCAGTTGAGGTGACACTTTGTAAATAGTAAGACTAGGATGTTTAGTTGCGCATATTATTTCGAGGTTACGTTCCAATTATTTTTTGCAGAGTTCCAGCCCTTTGATAAAATCGAATATGACAGTTTGTAAGGCAATTTTTGCACACACTATAACTTGTTTACTCTTTGGAATATCATGATGAAACTTGATAGCAATGTATATGATGTCAAGATTACATTTGTCATCAAAGCATGGTTGCTTCCCCTTATTTACCATCGGAGTAACGTCCCTTTGATTATTACTTAGACTGTTTATACACCCCATAATTAGGTAACCCTTTGGGATACCATGATGAAAATTAATGGCAATGTGTAATAAGATGAGACAGTATGTAACATATAATAATGATTGCTATCCCGTACTTATTTTTGAAGGAACTTCCCTTTGATAAATTCCAAGGCTGTTTTTGTGCGCGCCTTAACAAGGTAACCGTATGAAATATCTTGATGAAACATTATAGCAATGTGTATTTGGTTATAACTGTTTGTAACATATAAGAATAAGTGTTTCTCTTCCTTTTTTGAGTTCCAACCCTTTGTTTTTAGGCAATTCTTGTGTGCGACATAACAAGGTGACCGTATAGAATATCTTGATGAAACTTTACAGCAATGCGTATTAGGTTGCGACGGTACGTGGCATATAAAACTTATAAGCCCTTTCTTCGCTCGGGGCTGAAACTCACTCAAAAACGGGCATATATTGCCCCGTTTCAATGCTCTTGTTCATATGAAAGATATATCCTTAACCTAGAATTGCTGTTTTTTCTGTATCAGTAACTCCATTGTATTATTTTTTCATCCAAAGGAATAAGAAATGGTGCAGCATGCCTGTTGTAATTGATTTTACATCATAAGTACTGTCTTGTTTTATTTCATTGTATGAATTTTGATACATTAAAACGTCTGAAATGTGAGTTTGTCTTATTTATTGTATGATTTTTAATACTTTTGAAGTTGAGAGTGGAGTTTAAAATCATTGCAAAAGGCTTTTATTAGAAGTGCGTGCCGTGTTTATTTTTATTTTTAAATGTTGGACTACAGTCTGCTATATATCAGACTGTCCATTGTATAATTTTTCATACACTGGAATTCAAAAGTTGAGTTAAAACCTATTGCATTAAATTTGAAACTGAAGTCCCATTGCATGATTTTCATATCTTAGACATGCTGTGTCTTATGCTTGAATTGCAGTTCCTCTTTATCAGAGCTTCCATTGTATGATACTTTATACATTGGAAATTGAAACCAGAGTAACAAATTTATACTAATTGCATCAGAAGTGTTGTCCTGGTTTAGTCTATAGTGTATTACGAGTTCGGACTTATGCTTTGGGTACTTTGACCACTTTCATCCATCTATTGTATATTTCATACATTTGACTTGAACTTTATAAATGATATCTTTATTTTATGTCTCTAATTGTATTAATTTTCTTACATTAAACAGCCTGAATTTCGATTTTGTGTTGTACCATTGATTGATGTTTCATACATTGTAAATTAAAAGTTGAGTTATAGATTTGTAATTTTCTTAATGAACCTTCTTTTAGAGATGCCATTGTATGATTTTTAGTACAGCAGAAAATAGAACTGTCGGAGAATCCGACTATACCCTCGCTTAACAGCCTTATGAAAATGATGTTATTTTTCATTACAAGGAGCCTAGAGAGAAATAACTCAAATATCAAAATGTGTACCCAATATCTAATATTCTACTTAAACCTCTATGAAACATAGAATGGAAAAAAATCACAACTCATATACTAAATATAAACCTTCTACCTTGAACAGTGAAATCTCTTACGTAAATTTAAAGTATTGAATGCATAGTAAAAAGATAAAAACAATAAAGAAGGAAGAACGAACTGGAGAAAGTTGGTTCTCTATCCCACGATATAGCTTGTCCTTGTTAATACGTTTACCAGATTTGAACTTTCTATTTTAAATGTTTGCGGAGATATCTGTAATGAAACAAGAGAGCCATGAGGCCCTGACTCGCTCACCTGAGCAATTGGCCAAGTGGCTTTTTCTTACGTTTGAAATTGTAAAAATATGAGTCTTGGGTCAAAGGTCAAAGCATGACCTTGACCTCTCGTACTCGTAAACCTCTATGTATTTATTAAGGTGTCTGGAAATACCAATTTTAGCCCAAAATCTTCAACAGTTTCCAAGATAACTTATGTTCTAGCATTTTGTCATATAAAAGCACAAGGAACCAAATTTGACCTAACCGTAAAAAGGGTCAAAGTCAACCCAAGGTTATTAAGAGGGCTGACTGTATTTTGCTTTTCACATTAATCCTATTAAACGCCCAAGGCATTGCATTTAACGAAAGGTGGGCGTTATTCGGAGCATAAATTGTAGTCAACCAGACACTGCCAAACACTTCTAACAATCAGTATCATGTTGAATGGGAATACTCACAACAGAGGTAGCAACTCTACTATTTCTTGCCCCCCTCCGCAGCAAGGTCTACTCCTAAAGAAAGAATTACCTCCTGTAGGAGCGAATTCATTCCTTTAAGAGTAGACCCAATTTCAAAGAGCTAACTTATCTACAGGGTCAAACAGAAATTCATACAAGTTGATATAACATTATTTTCGGAAAAGGAGAAAGGGGCATTTATTTTAGCCAGGGCGTTTATTAGAGCCGGGGCATTTATTAGCATTTAACCGGTATGTATCAAGAACAATCAATGCAGGCCGTTTCTTGATTGTGCAGTCCCCGTAATTTGATCCCGGATGATCCGAAACAGCTACCCGCCCCACTGTGAAATGCACCAGTCATTTACTTCCCCAGCAACCATAGTGCCGACAAACTACCTGGGAGGTAAGAATGGTACCAGTTTCCCTTTTAGTTTAAACATATTGTATTGCAAGAAATCTGACATTCATGAGAGTAATAATATTGTCCTATACATAAACACAACATGATTAGAACGAAAGCATTTATAGGCTTATTTAGTTCTTCTCCTAAGAGTTGACTGCAACTACTCTTAGAAATTGCTCTTAGGAAAATTAAAAAAAAAGTTCTAATAAGAACTGATCCGTATGGAGAAGAGAGGCAAAATTAAAAATGACACACTTGCTTTCCATGAAAATGTATCATGACAGAGCTATATCCTCTTGTTTTTAGTTTATACAATTGCACGGTGCATAACCATATCGGACGCTATCTGTGAATACTTGACTCTATCTGTGTATTTCGGAGTCTATTTACGTTAGTTTAGGATTCTATCAGTCCCAAAATGGAAAACGAGGTAAGGGTGGGTGTTAATAAACTCTAATATAATTGTAAACAACACATTTTCTTATGGGGCATAATGTGCACAGAACATCAGACATCCATGTCTTCCAGTATCTAGTGTCATGCCTAATTCGTATTTACTTTCTTGTCTACAAGCTGGAATGAAGGTCAATATTTGACAATTTTGAAGAGTGTGTCTACTTTGAACGCCGATCAATTGCGAACGCAATGGAAAGAAAACAGATCGGTTGGATAAGTTTGACCCTAATGAATGAACTAAAAATTTTGTAAGGCTCTGAGTTGAAAGAATATCTCCTTTTTGAAGAAAATCGGATTTTTGTACCTTTTACAATGGCACCGGATGCTATGTGCGCCTGGCACAAGACTCTATCAGCGGCCAATCGTGCTTCACACAGGACTCTATCTGCCAATATAATCGGAAACTATCTGTGCTTCAGAAGCATGAGCCTACATTTGTCTAGTGATCCGAAAATGGTATCAACACGAGGCAGATTTCTATTTAGATATCATTCATGATTGACTGATTCCTCTTCTTGCACACATTTTAAAACTTTTCAGAGGGTTTTGGTCACCTCAAAGCCGAAGAAATGAATCAAAGTTTCAATACGCGCGTATACATATTTTTTGCAGTCGCAGTTTTAAGTCATGCTGAAAGTCATCTTGAACAGGCTTAAACCACAAGCCGAAGAGATAATCGCTGAGGAACAAGCTGGGTTCCGAGCGGGAAGGAGCACCACAGGACAGATCTTCAGCCTTAGAGTCCTGTGTGAAAAGTATATCCAACATCAGCAGAATCTGTGCCGTGTCTTCATTGATTTCAAAAAAGCCTTTGACATGCTATGGCATGCAGCCTTATGATCCACCATGCGGAGGTACAGGTCTAGTTCGCACCATTGAGCAGCTGTACGACAAGGCTACAAGTGCAGTCCTGATCAATGGCAGCACAGGAGAATGTCTCAGAACAACAATTGGAGTAAGACAAGGATGTCTTCTGTCACCCACCCTCTTCAATATTTTTGTCGAACGGATCATGTCTGATACTCTGGAAGAATGTGGCCGCGGAAAGGGGGGGGGGGTGGCATGGGCGGCAGAGACATTGCCAATCTGGGTTTGCCGAAGACACAGACGCTCTAGCTGAGGAAGAGCAGGAACTAGAGGCTGTAGGTGAAAGTCTCGACCAAACCTGCACAAGGTGTACGATGGAGATCAGTGCTGAGAGGACCAAACTGATGACGAACAGCGCAGATGGCATACAGAGGGAGATCAAGGTAAAAGGGCAGAAGCTGGGTACTGTAAGCAGCTTCAAATGCAATGGGTCAGTTGTGTCAGATGATGGCTCAAAACAGGAGGTTCTCTCAAGGATTGCACAAGCCAGTTCAGCTCTTACCAAGCTGAACCCAATTTGGAGATAGCGGCATGTCTCTTGGATCAAGGGGGAGACTTATGCGCTCCCTTGTCATTTCCATATTTCTGTATGCCTGTGAATCGTGGGCCTTGACAGCAGAGTTAGAGAAAAGAACGCAGGCCTTTGAAATGAGATGCTACACAAGGTTACTGAACATTTTTTAGAAGGACCATATAGCCAATCAGGAGGTTCGCAGGAAGATCAAAGCAGCCATTGGAGAATATGATTGGGTCCTGAGGCTGGTCGGGAGGCGGGGGCTGGGGTGGTATGGCAACGTCTAAAGGTCTTCTGGTTTAGCAGAGATAATTCTTCAGGGCACAGTCAAAGGGGCGGAGGAGGGGGTGGACGGAGGAGGAGGGGGGAAGACAATATCAAGAAGTGGACAGGAATGGATTTTGCCAGCTCGGCTAGGGCAGCTGAAGACGGGACAAGGTGGAAAGAGATTGTTTCGAAGTCATCTGTGGTGCACCAACGACCTAGTAAGGTTATGGGATAGAATAGAATGATTAGAATAGTTATAAGTACAAACGGTGGTGGACACCTAGAGTTGCGGTTTATTATGAACAACATCTATAGGTTGATGTAACTTTATGCATGATATTAGGTCAAGGAAACCCATAAATGGAGAGAGCACTGTCAACTTCCTTTACATCTTTTGAGTGAACCGTTGTGGGTGACATGGTCTCATTTTGGCAATCTACTGTGGACACGGATTGAGCATGCGCCGCAGGACATTTTTCATATTCGGGACTAAGCCTTCGCAGGTTTGGCTGATGCAACCACAAGTTTGATCTATTACGACGTTTTTGGCTGAAAAAAAGAAAACTAACATCACAAGTATGGTCCGCTGCTCACAAGTATAGTCCGTTGCCTTGAGGACAACATCTGTCCGTTGGCATAAAATTACATTATTTCGGAGACACAAATAGAATCCGGAACATTGAAAATAATGGGTGGTGTCCTTTAAACATTGATATTAACGTAAAGATTTTATTTATACACTTAACGACATGTGTAAATTATCAAGAAAATAATTATCTTCGTAAATTAAGGACAAAATTCATTACCTACAAATAAAACTACTGAGTTTTTCCTTGTTTTCATGGGCCATGTACGCTCCTGCACTATCACGCTGCATTTGATTTCACTGATGACAAGCACTGAACATCGCTAGCTGAATAATATCGACGGAAATATTAGGAAAACTAAGGTATGTGTTCCGTGGAAACCATGAAACCCAGTACTTACACGTTTTGTCCCTTTTTCTTCGACTGAATCGCCGAAGCATTCATGGCAAGTAACAAATAGAGTCCGTAGCACTCACAGATAGAGTCAAGTAACGCAGATTTTCACAGATAGCGTCCGATATGGTTATGCACCGTGAATTGGCAGCACTGAATTGAGTGTTTAATGTTAAGTGCCTTTACAGTCAGGGTCCAGTTGTTCAAAGCAACGGTAGCTTAACAAAGTCATTAGTCAATGTTAGACTTCCAGTACTAATAAGATAAAGTGTGTTGATAATTTTTACAGGAAAAAGTATTTCAGTCATATCAAGGCAAAGGTAGCATGATTATGGCAGACTTGGTGAAGTAAAGACCTGATTATGGAGGGATGAGTTCAAACCCGGTACCACTAGCATGTAGTAAGGCTTCTAGTAAGTAATCATGCTAGGTGGTGGACACAGTTTTTCTAATACCGTATTAATTTGGCTATGGAGGACACAGTTTTCCTAATACCGTATTAATTTGGCTATGGTGGACAGAGTTTTTTCTAATACCGTTATTAATTTGGCTAAGGTGGACACAGTTGTTTCTAATACCGTATCAATTTGGCTATGATGGACACAGTTGTCCTAATACTGTATTAATTTGGCTATAGTGGACACAGTTTTCCTAATACCGTATTAATTTGGCTATGGTGGACACAGATTTTTCTAATACCATATTTATTCGGCTGTTAAACAGTGCCTCCCATATCTAGAATGAATCAAAAAATCTTAAATCAGTCTGGTAAAATTCTGCTATGAGATGGGTTTTCCCTTTTGAAATAATTCTAAATCCATCTTTATTTTTAACATCTTGTGGGACAAAGAAATGTTGCATGTGTGTAGGGGAAAAATCTTTAACTTAGAAGCTGCTGACCCAATTTCAAAATAATTCGACGGGAGTGTTCCATGGGTGATCCTCTAGCGCCCTTTTTCAAGCAGTATAAGTTTGTTGATAAATTTCAGGGGCGGGCCTATTGTTCCCTACATCTCTGTAGGACGTATGAGTCCCACTTTTGCTCAAATGATATCTCAAAACCCAGTTGAAAACTATTCAAAAAAGCCATCCAAGAGGGCCTGGGGTCAATACCTCGAAACTTTAGCAAAATCGTAAGTTAAGGTGATATTTACGATAATGTTGCGAGCTTGTTAAGAGCGGGCTACATTATTACCTCGAAGCAACCTTTACGTTCTCGTAGTGATCTCGCTACTTACGACATCGTAAGAGTGTAAGGTGGTCCTGTGTAGAAAAAAAGACTCTGTGTTTTGTATATGATGGCTGAGTTTACTATCAGCAAGCGTAGAAGGCGCCCAAATTTTTGTTATGAAGAGTTAGAAGTACTTGCTGAAGAGGTAAGGGTTCATAAGAAAACAGTCACCAGAAAATTTTTGCCAAACCAGTTTTTGGCAAAGTCACCTTGTAATTTTACTTGACAAAGAGACCTCATATGACCTGTGTTATATGAAATAGAGGTTTCTAAGTAAATCCTGTACCTTCTGGTCCAAAAATAATAAGAAGTCTAAAAATTATTTAGCAAAAAAGGTCAAAATCCCCATGGGGTTTTTGAAAACCCCGTGGGGAAAAAAAATCCCCATGGGGAATTATGACCCTCCCCATGGGGAATATTCCCCATATTTTTTCAAGGGAAAAATTCCCCATGGGTAAATGTAATGAAGAAATATTTATTTAATATTCACACTTAGAATATCAACAAAGACAAATATTAAACCTGCTACCCAATATTAGCCACCCAACCAAACCTTGATATTTTCCCCATGGGGTTTTGTCCCCGCGGGAAAATTTTGGACAAAATTCCCCATGGGGTTTTTCAAGAAATTTAAATCCACAAATTTTTCGAATTTTAAATTTGACATGGATTTTTATTCTTAAAAAATTCGTTATGGATTGATTTCTGATTATTTTGTTAAAATCTAAATTTTCCCGCAGGGAAATCTCCCCATGGGGAAAAAAAGTATGTTGAATATTTTTCCCATGGGGAAAAATTCAATGGTATTCTGAAAAAATATAAGTTTTATAGTTAATTAATAAATGAATGAAACAGTTCAGTTTGAATATATCTGTATTAAGTTTAAAAGTAAAAAAATAATAATCAAAACAAATTGACATTATCCCCATGGGGATTTTTGGGCATGGGTTTTTTTTTTCTCATGGGAATTTTTTCCCATGAGTAAAATTTCCCATGGGTTCCTAAAGATTTTGGTGAATATTCCTGTCTTTGCTCAAAAATGTTTGTCCTGAAAATTATGTGTGATGTTATTCTTATGTACATTTAGTTTTAAGTATTAAGTTTAAACGTAAAAAAATAACATAACAAAAATTGAGATTTTCCCCATGGGGATTTTAGGCCGTGAGGATTTTTTTCTCATGGGGCATTTTTCCCGCGGGTAAATTTTCCCATTGGTTCCCCAAGTCCTAATAGTTTGTCCTGAAGATGTTTAATTTTCTAAATTGTGTTGCTAGCGCTCATTGGAACTGACTCCATGAGTTCCCAGCATATATTTTTGAAGTAGAAATTATGTTGAAAAATAAACAATGTCTCTGCAACCCAATTTTTTCTTTTGTATAAAATTGGCTTTTGGGGATCTTCAGCATTCTATAGTTGGCTGTCCAAGCCTACCACCTAAGAGTGGAAGTCATCATCCCTGCTGTTCCTTGTGACTTTCCCTGTAGGTGTGGTGTAGTTACTAAATGTGACTACTGCATAATTATGTAATATTTGAGCCCCGCCACAAGAAACCTACTTTCAGAGTTCTGACTTGTGTAGAAGGTTTGGTAATTGGTTACTTACTTATGGCTTGTTTTATTGATTTAAAGTCAATTCAGAGCAATAACTCATGCACTACTGAGGCCAGTCTGATGAGACTTCTCGTGCATCAGCAGGTTATAGTGATATATAATTATTTTAAGTTTCACGAAATTCTGTTTAGTGGTTAATTTGTTATGGCTCCGGACGTCCATACGGACGGGAGGATGGAGGGAAGGACGGACGGACAGACAAACGGACATGGGGAAAGCTATATCCCTCCGCCTTCGGAGGGGGATAATGAACTAAATACCGTTTAGGTATACCATTCAACTTTTCCATCGGCAGCGTTTTTTGTGGTCAATGTGAATGGAACCAAATGTGAAAAATTAAACTAATTGTCGTTTCTTACCAAAGCCTTACAAATTCTGAAAATAAAATGATTTAATAAAAGCATTTGGGTTGGAGTATTTTATTTATTTTTTTCTTGTATCGTTTTTTTTTTTTTTTTTTTTTTTTTTTTTGGAAACTTCCCGTCAGGGTAATTTGAGACTAATGGACGCTGTATGGATAAATAAAGGCTAAAATAGCCAAAATAAATACCTTCCTTTCTAAATCTAAATCTTATTTTCGCAAAAGGAGCATTCCTTTGTTGAAAAAAAATGCAGAAAGAAGTTTCCTTTCGCACCGTAACAACCCGCAATGACGCTGAACTTACAGTTGTGGCTATACTCTGTTTGATAAGAGTTACAATTATTGTACTTCAAATCTCTTTCCCGTTTCGATTCACAGGTAAAGCAAGTGGCCAAGTGCATTGGGTGCGTGTGTGTAAGCCCAGCGCTGACTCCGATCAGCCTGGGCATCTTTGCTGTTCGGATGAAGGTAGCTTAGACCGTTATCTACCCTTTAAGCGCTTAGGAAATACTCTGCTAAGACTAGGCGGATGCCCAGGCTGATCTGAGTCTGCGCTGGGCGCACAACCACTTCGTTGATTTTCTCGTGTCGCGGCTTAGTCTTAATGTTTTGCAGCGCGGTGGCTCAGTGGTTAGTGAACTTGTCTGTGAAGCCATAGGGTCGTGGCTTCGATCCCCGCCCAGGACAAAGTCTTCCTATGTCCGAGGAGTCCCGATAGCTCAGTTGGTTAAGCGCAGGTCTACTGATCTAGCAGATCGGGTTCGAGCCTCGCTTGAGGCGAGAACGTTCCCATCGTAAACGGGGTTCCATTTTGACACAGCCTTTCATTATCACCGTCGCATTGTCCTGATATAACTGGATTACTGTTGAAACGGACGTAAACTCGCAAGTCATAAGTATGCCGTCCTTCGGATCGGTACGTTAACTGGAGGCCCCCTATGCAGGTTAAACATCCCTACTACCATCAAATTTCAATTCTCATATCGACGTTACCCCCGCACCTATGCCGTCATTCGGATTGGTACGTTAACTGGAGGCCCCCTATGAAGGTTAAACATCCCTACTAGCATCATATTTCAATTCACATATCGACGTTACCCCCGCACATCCCTACTATATAGCTATATGTAGGCTTTCTTCGTGCAACACTGGAGTGCACAAAAGTACACCTGCTCATAATGCTGTAGCAGTATATATAGGAAGGAAGAAAGTTTTTTCGTAATCTTATCTATCTTTATATATGACATTGACGAAATCGGTCAACCGGGAATTGGAGGTTACAGAGAATTCCCTTTAATAATCAGGGCATAGTTTAAAACATGGAGTAATTTGGAGTGGAATCTACAATTTGCTCTATGAGCCTTGAATGGTGCTCTTACATAAAAGAATTTGCTTCCTCTGGGGGAGAAAATTGTTTCTTTTAACACTAGCATTCCTATGGAGGAGAGTCTCTATGCTTGTCCATTTCACTGAATGGAGGAGTGAAATGGACAGGCAGGGAGACTCTCCTCCACTCTATTCCACTGACAGGGATGATAGTCATATCAGAAACAATTTTCTCCCTCCGAGGAAGCAAATTCTTTTATGAAAGAGCACAATTCAGAGCTCAAAGAGCAAATTGTTGTAGACAACAGAATGTACATTATCTCATGCATTCTATTCCATTCCATTCTAATCAATTTCATTCTAAGGTTTAAACTATGCACACCGTAAAAACATCCTACTTGCAACACTGATAAATGGAGATTATTACATGTTATTTATTTATAATTTTTTTTCGTTATCACCTGTTTCTCAGCCCGAGTTCCAGTATCGGGCCGAGGGCTTTCCCGAGGTCCGATATTGGCCGAGGGCTGGGAAATAGGATGATAACAAAAACATGCTATTATCTGTTTATCGTCATATAGTATCTAGCTAGAAAAATAACATGTACAGAAACAACTATAAGCATGTTTGAAGTTGTGGAAACTTGCTACTGCTGAAGCCGGGCCGCGTAGCGCAGTCGGTAGCACGTCCGACTCAAGAGCCAGAGGTCCCAGGTTCGATACCCTGTCCAGCCATATGCTTTCGTTTCTCCTTCTGCTGATTCAAGGCAGTTGTCAGTTTATAGCGAAAGTATGTGCACGTAGTACTGGCAAGCCGCTAAGGGGGTCTAGGCCTTCCCAGGAATAGTGTGGTTAGGGTAACTGACCGTCCCGACTTGACCATAGCAGTTTACCGTGGACGTAGAGCAACAAAACGACATCAACAATGCTACTTCTGAAAGCATAGGCCTCATAGGGAATCTAGAAAATACAACAGCAGCGGCATCCGAGTGTGATTGTAATATTGACTCATGAAAAGAGTCAACATCTGACGATAATTATCTAACGAAACGAGGCAGGCTGATAAGTGTTAGACAGGCCCGGATACAAGTGGGGCTCTGGATGACTGATAACTGGCGGGGCTGAGAGGTGCCGAGAGCCGAGATATATTTGGGAAGTGGGAGGGGAAGGGTTCACTGATTCCATTGTAGAACTTTGAAAATATTTGAGGGTCACTGATAAGGCCTAATTGGCCGAAACTGGCTAGTCTGGCCCAGAAAACTTGTACACTCGACAGTTTTCAGTTCTTTTGTGTGATCCTTGCTTCCAAGGGATAACCCTTTCATAGAACATATTGTTTGGGCGGAGGTGAGGCTTGAAAATATATGACATAATAAGGGATCCATTTGATGAGAGTTTTTGGTGTCTTTTTGCGTGTTTTTGATGTCTTTAGAATCGCCACACCGAGGCGATTCTATTGAGATCTCACAACATATATTTTAATCTTACCGGGTCCAGGTGGCGGGGCTGAAGCCCCAGAGCCTAACCCCTGGATCCGGGGCTGGTTAGCAAAATCATACAGCATCATTGCGCCAGCTGAAATGTTTTCCGGCCACCCAATCTTGTAGTGGTTGCCGTTTTGATGTGAAACAAAACATTCAGCCATTTCATATTAATTTTGACACCAACGTGTTCCTTGTGATCTAGTTAAGACAAGAATTCCTCGGAATGCTATGTCGCGCCAGCATTGCACTTCCACAGAAGCAGAGGTCATGGCCCACTGTTCTTCCATGCAATATTTCAACGGAATATACCAAGAGGTTCTGGAATAGAAGCTGACTTTGTTGTTTTTGCCATATTTAGTAATGGTGGTCATCTTGGATTCTCGACCTGGCTGAATTTACCATTCTGACGTGTTGCAGTCTGGACATAATCGGTATGAAATTGGAGAGCTATGGGTTGCAGTGGTTTTGGAAAAAATAAGTTAAATAGACTATAACGCCAGGGTTAAAGTAAATGTGAACGTTTTAGTTGCAATGATGGCCATCTTAGATTCTCACTCTGGCTGAATTTTACCATTCTGAAGTGCTGCAGTCTGATTATGCTTCATATGAAACTTGAGAACCATGGCTGTCATGGTTTTGGAGAAATTAATTAAATAGACTTTAACGCCAGGGTTAACGTAAATGTGAACGGAAATTTGTTGCAATGGCGGACATCTTGGATTCTCGACCTGGCTAAATTTTATCGTCCTGAAGTGTTGCGGTCTGGTCATGTTTTATATAAAATTTGAGAACCATTGGTCAGTGGTTTTGGAGGAATTAGATAGATTTTAACGCTAGGGTTAACGTAAATTTTAACGCCAGGGAACATAAATGTGAACGGAATGACTGGCGGACAGACGGAATGACGGACGGGCGGAAACACGGAAACCTATATCCCATCTTCCTAAAGCAGGTGCGACAAAATTCAGTGGTCAAACTTTATGTTTATGATGGATTTAAAATAGAGATATAATCTCTGAAAGCACGGGGGGGGGTCACTTCCATTATAAAGCAGGGTATATATGTGCCGCTGGAATAGCCCTACTTTTTTGATCTGCCAGATACATCAATAGGTATGCTTTTACAGACTAATGTACACGAATAGGTCTTATTTCTCCAAGCTCTGTGTATAAAAGCCAGCAGGTAGCTAATAAACAGGGGCTAGCGAGTTGCATTTTGTTTGGCCTATAGGGACATGCTTCTACCAGAAGAGGCTATTTTCTGCTATATCATTGGCAATTAGTATCTGTGAATTTCCAATGCTGAAACCATTATTTATGTCAATGCTGCTAAACTGACACCTTAATGGGTTTATACTGCCCCTAAACTAAACAATAAAGAACCTGTCCTGAGAAAAGGCAGTCTGGCATTTCATTTTATGGAAGATAAAACTCGATCAGTCTCGCTGTATATATAACTCTATATGCCAACCTTGAGTGATGCATTAGGGTTACAGGGTTGGGCTTATATACTGTGGAATAAGATCAGCAAACTTCAAATGCCATTCACACACTTCTTCAAGTTTACAACTTTCCCCTTTGTATGCATGCAAATTCTTTATCGGAAGGCCAATTTTCTGCAAGAGGCAATTTGACCGTTGGTTCCTTCCCAGGTCTGTTTATCTTAGTACAGGGGTATCGCAGTTATCTTAACAGAAAATCTTAACCAATCAGAACCCTTGCTCTGGTAGAAATTATCTCTTAGTTTGCTAGCCCCAGTTCAATAGCTACCTGAAGCCAGCTTATCTGATTTTTGTTATCAAAAAGACAACAAATGTTCTCAGCATACTAATTTCTTGAATTTTCTTCAAGGCTTAATGGCAAATTCATGAGCTAATCTAAGCACTTATTCTACAGTATACATGAATAGGGTCCAAATTTGATACAAAATACATGAATAGGTATATATTTTGGCATTTGTGCTATACATGAATAGGGTGGGTTATCAGAGTTCCAGCGGCACATCTGTACCCTTTAAAGACCAAGTGACCCCCCCCCGTGTCTGAAAGGATGGGATTTTTTCTGTTTTGTTCAGTTCAGTTCAGTTCAATTCTCTTATCGACGTTACCCAAGTGGCTCAGCGGTACGTAACCATAGTCGCACACACTTGGCGCCGTGTGTCCGTCCACATCGCACTCAGCATTTTAACGTCGAAGTATCTCACGCGATGTCCTGGGTGTTTCTAACGGGTTGATAAAGTTATCAGACCAGAAAAAACCTTTATAGGACCACTGGGCAGGATAAAGACGCTGGAAGCTCAGGTTTCTCAAACATGCAGATTGCTTCTAAGGTAGTCTAAATTTTTGTATATGTGTGATAAATCTGATTTTGAGACATGGCCACGTGAGACTTTTTAGCCTCTAAGTTCATTATCTATCTATCTATCTATCTATCTATCTATCTATCTATCTATCTATCTATCTATCTGTCTGTCTGTCTGTCTGTCTGAAACGTTTTGTGCATTAAGATGCACTGAAAAGAAAACATTTTATCACCAAACCTGGATGTTGAAGCACTTTTAGTAATGATTTGCGTTGGGACGATTTTACGACTGATTGAACTATGGGAACTTTAAAGTCTCCATTGTCCTATCAGTGGTAAAAACGCATAAACTCAAATCGAAGTAAAAAGCGGTTTGGTGATGAATAAGGGTTGATTGTTTGATTTGATGTTTAACGTCCTCGGTAAACAGCTATGGTAACGTCCCACCAACAACGAGGTCATATGGAGACGGGGAGAACTTGAATATTTACGATAATCAATTTGCCAGAATTGTAAGTTGATGAGTTTTTGGTTGGTTGGTTGGTTGATTTGATGCTTAATGTCCACGGTAAACAGCTAAGGTCATGTCGGGATGGTCAGTTAACCTAGCCACACTATAATTCCTGGGCAGACTTAGACCTCCTAAGCCGTTAACCAGTACTAAGTGCACATACCTTCGCCAGTAACTGACAACTGCCCTTCTTGAATCAGCGGAAGGAGAAACAAAAGTATGTGGCCAGACCGGGTTTCGAGCCCAGGACCTCTGACTTATGAGTCAGGTGCCCTACCGACTGCGCTACGCGGCCCGGCCTCAGAATAAGGGTTGATGTGCGTATATTGAGTCACATAACTGGCAAAAAGTAGAGAAACCAACTTTTTGAAAAATTACAAATTCCTGAACAAAAGACAATTTCCTGTTCTGGTTTCCCGTCTAGCAGTGCTACATAAACATAGACGGGATAGTGATACGGGCTCCATGCCTGTACATTGTATTTTTACCATTTTATTCAGCATAATGAAATTGACAGAGATCCAACTAAAATGACCCAAGTATGTTTTCAGACCTTTTACATGTGAAACTCAAGGATGTTTTATTTGTTTAAAGTGGCAAATCATGGTCATTTACAATGAAGAAACTATAGAAGCTTGCAGCGATACCTCATGCTAAACTATTTTCTACTGATAGAGCAATGCGGCCTTTAATAGTAGCTACCATGACAAAGACGTGCCATCAACAAAAACGTAGACCAGCGTGTGCATGAAGACATTCGTTTTCTGCTATATACTTTCTGGAAAGGACAAGATATTGGCGGTCCAAGCCAAACAGATGCATAAACTGGCTAAGGTTTATTCGTGCCACGTCGTTGAAAGAATATGTGGAGAGTACATGCTCCGGAAAGCTTGAGCAATGCTTAGCCTAGTTAGGGCTCAGGCAATAACTCAATATTACAAGAGACTATAAGTAAACTGCGTTGCCCAGACGACATGTGCGCAGATTTGCTCATCATAAAATTCTGGATTCAGAGTCTACCAAGACCCTATTAACTTTAAAGATTGGGATGGAAGAGTGCTTGTCCAAAAAAAGTGTAAACCTAGATCAGACTGCTTCTAGAAGTCTCCGCTGTGTCCTGATAATTCTATTCTATGATGTTCAATAACCAAGCCAGGTCGTTGGGACGTCAGATATGACGTTGCAACGATCTATCTCTACCTGGTCCTGTTTTCAGCTTCCTTAGAGCTCTGCCCATCCTTTAATGTTGATTTCGTTTGTCTGCCTCTTCTTCTGCCATGCAGGATTGTCTATGCTTAGCCAGAAGACATAGAAATGTGGCCAACCCACCCCGGATTCCGTATTTTGACCATGGTCAGGAGCTCACCATGTTTTCCGATGGCGGCTTGGCACTTTCTGCGAACATCCTCAACTGTTACGTATTCTTTGTACGAGATGTTCGCGAACCTTTTGTACTTTAGCCTAGAAAAGAAGTTAAAAGACCAGAGCATTGAACTTTAATCTCCTTTTATGAGGTTTCACGACGCTGAAATAAATTCATACCATGAAATGTGGAACTTACCTTTTCACCGTCCAATTTTCAGCCGGTATAGTCGGAGTCGGAGGCCGCCGTAACATTTCCTTATCAGAGCCATTGGCTCCGTTTATGGAGTTTCTCATCCGTGCTACAACTAGTGCCTTTTTTGACGGGGAAGTACAAAATTCAAACTTCACCATGGTGATATAAATATTGAAATGAGTGTAACTATTAAAAGGAGAAAAATGGAAACCTATGTTTAACTGTCTCTCAGCCTCATTTAGGAACAGAGATAATATAAGGGACCCCCACCCGGTAGCCAAATCATAGGAGACGAGTTGGGGCACACTTTAAGACTTGCACATTGAAGGGTTCCCTGTAAAGAACCCATATAACCTTACTAGCGCCTGCGTGTTTCCTCGTTGGTGGTCCAGAGTTCGTTTTGGCAGGTTTGGCCTGTGGTCCCGTTCTGCTGGGGTCTCTTTTCTAGGACGCGCTTCGTCTTCCTGGACTCTGATCGGCATGTTGTCACAACCTAACCACACCATTTTTAGGCAGGTTTAGAGCTCCTTAGCGGTTAACCAGTACTAAGTGCACATACTTTCGCCAGTAACTGACAACTGTCCTTCTTGATCCAGTGGAGGGAGAAACGAAAGTAAGTGGCCTGACTGGGTATGGAACCCGGGACCTCTGGCTCTAGAATCAGACGGGCTATCGGCTGCGCTACGCGGCCCGGCAAATTGTTGGTTGGGCAAGACTGACTAACTGGAAAGATGACAGACGATAAGACAAAGGACAGCCTTCGGTGCAAGTGCAACTTTATATAGATTCGTTTCGTTGAGCCCCACTGGAGCACGTCGTTAAGGGAACAGAGAACAAAAATAACCACAGCATAGTGGAGCAAGTTCTTTCCTTAAAGAGTTGACCCCACAGGGAAGTGCAAAAAATGCAAAATAGTTGCTTTCACTTTATAAAGTGCATCCATTCATATTCGGAGCCATCCTGCATAGCTAGGGGGCGGTCGGATCAAAGATTCCCCATAAAAACAATCTGGCTCGGATCGCGTCGTTACTAGCGAGAAGCGGATCTAATTGCATTCGAATATACGAAGTGGTAATGCAATAAAACTGATCAAATGAGCTGCGACACGAGAAAACCAACAAAGTGGTATGTGCGCTCAGCACAGACTCAGATCAGCCTGGGCATCCGCCCAGTCTGATCAGAGTCTTCGCTGTGCGCTTACAGGGTAGCTACGGGTCTAAGCTAGCTCCATGCGGACAGCGAAGACCCTTGTGAGACTGGGCGGATGCCAAGGCTGATCTGAGTCGTCACTGGGCGCACATGCCACTTTGTTGGTTTTCTCGTGTCGTGTCGCGGCTCAAATCATCCAACCTTTTAAATTTTAACTTGAAATCGGCTAGGTTACATAAAAGAATTCCGTTCTCATGTGTCGCGGCTCAAATCATCCAACCTTTTAAATTTTAACTTGAAATCGGCTAGGTTACATAAAAGAATTCCGTTCTCATGAAATCGGGCCGAAGACGTCTGCGGTAAATCCATCAGGCGACTGTGTCAACGTGAATCGTTACTGAGATTTATCAATTAGAAACACATTTTTGGCTAAGCATTATCCCAGCAGGCGCATGACGTCAAATGACGTCGTGCAAACGTCAATGTGACGTCATCGCGTCGCATTGACGTCATGTACGTCGTCATTTAGACGTCGTGTGCCCGCTGGGATGTTTCATATGCAATATATATAATGGAAGTAGAATGAAAGCCAACTGCTTATCCTTTCGACAGCTGCTATGACATTTTGAGCGACCCTCACACCTCATTTATCTATGCACCTTATTGATGCTTATTTCTCTGTATATGCTAGAGACATGGCCTTGCACGCTCTAAGTACATACTGTGAGGATACTAGACGCTTTCAAAATACGAAAAAATCTTGAAAAATTCACTACTGAAATTCGGCTTAACACTAATCAGTCTTTGAATCGACTGCCCAATTAAAATTAAGAAACTACAGTATGCTTTTCTTCTGGTTTCGTACCAGATATTGTCAGGGTCACTGGCGAGGCTTTATTAGCCGAAACTACGTAGTCTGGCCCATGTTCCTTTTTCTGTATGTATTCTCTGCCCTTGAAGGATTTTTTTAAGATATTAATTTTACCATAACTTTTTGTTACCGCCCTACTGATCTTACTGATCTTATAAGAAGAGAAAAAGAGAAAAAAAAAGAGGGAAAGATCTGTAGCAAAATCAAAACAAAAAGAGAAAAAATGTGTCTGTAAGACACGAATGATGTCCCCGTGTAGCGCCTGTCATAGGGCAGTGCCCATCACTGAATTGCCCATTATCAACAAATATTGTTTCAACGCACTTTACCTCTAGCCTGACTGTCATAAGGGGGCAATGTTAAAATGCTAAATTTTGAACAAAATATTACCTCTGGAAAAACTTCTTACCTGCACAAACGCCATACCTTACAATGCAAAAAAGTGAATAAAATGACTAAGTTGAGACGGCCATTTTCTGTCAAAATTATTTCTAGCTCCAGCAAAAACCCACATGCACATCTTCAATATATCAGCATTATATGTAAGCAAAGTTTAAAAAAGATCCATTGATAACTGTGAAAGGAGTTGATTACACAAACTCTATACCATAAAATGCAAAATATCGCCTAAAATGACTAAGTTCGAAAAGCCATAAAAGTGTCAAATTTTACTCTAGCTCCATCAAAACCCCACATGCATATCTTCAACATGTCCACAATATGTATGCAAAGTTTGTAAAAGATCCACTGAAATCTGTGGAAGGAGTTGAATACACAAACTCTATACCCCACAATGCAAAAATTGCCTGAAATGACTAATTTAAAAGGCCGTACTTCTGTCAAAATTTATTCCAGCTCTGTTAAAACCCACATATACATCTTCAGTTTGTCCATAATACATATATATACGCAAAGTTTGAAAAAGATCCTTTACAAACTGTGAGAGGAGTTGATTACACAAACTCTATGTATATCGTAGAGTGTGCCAAACGGACGGACAGATAGACGGAACGGACAGACGGTCAGGAGCAACTCCTAATTCCCGCTGACTGTCGTCCCGGGGCATAAAAAGGAACAAGTCCATGCGCACTTTTCTTGGTAGGGTCATCCCTGCGCCGTGACCTCGTACGTCATGAGAAAAATAAATGTCATATATTGTGAAGCTAAATATGTCTCCTATCGATTATAATTTCTATTTTTCTGATCTTGTAAGCAAGTCAAAATTTAGAGTCAAATATTTCACCCCGCCCCCCTCCCCCCCCCCCCCCCTTTGCAGAAACCGTCGAAAGGTTATAGAATTCCTTTTCCTCAGTCGTATCAGTTGCTTGAAGCATCCAACGGAAACATAACAGCTTTTTCATAAGACAGATTTTTTGTAATGGAAAAAAATAATTAATAATAATAATAGTAATTATAATCAGGGGCGCAGCTTGAAGGAGGCCTGGAGTCACAGGCTTCAACATACTTATATCTTGTGTAAGGTGAATTGGGTACACTTTTAAGAGATATCACCTCTCTGCCGCCATTCTCAATGAAGGTAAACTCTTAAAGGAAAGAAGTCGCTCCTCCAGGAGCAAATACTTCGTTTAAGAGCAGCTGTTAAAAGAATTTGCTCCTCTAGGTATCTACTCCAGGAGCAAATGCTATCGTTTAAGAGCAGGCCCTTTTAATAAAGGATTCCAGTGAAATCTTGAAGGAGTCACAGAAGTTGTTCCCCTTTGTAAAAATGGCGGAAGGGGCAAATTCAATGTAAGAGGGATCTCTCATGGAGGTGCATGCATTCAGATTGAATATGCTTCCTTCGATAAAGTCTGAGGCCGCGCTAAGCTAGTGATAAATTATCATTACAAGAATTTGAATTGAGTGAGTGAGTGAACTCAGGTTTAACGTCCCACCAACAACGAGGTCATATGGAGACGGGGAGAACTTGAATATTTACGATAATCAATTTGCCAGAATTGTAAGTTGATGAGTTTTTGGTTGGTTGGTTGGTTGATTTGATGTTTAATGTCCTCGGTAAACAGCTAAGGTCATGTCGGGATGGTCAATTAACCTAACCACACTATTCCTGGGCAGGCTTAGACCTTCTAAGCGGTTAACCAGTACTAAGTGCAGATACTTTCGCCAGTAACTGCCAACTGCCCTTCTTGAATCAGCGGAAGGAGAAACGAAAGTATGTGGCCAGACCGGGTTTCGAACCCAGGGCCTCTGACTTATGAGTCAGGTCTCCTACCGACTGCGCTACGCGGCCCGGCGACGAGTTTTTCTAGTTCACTTTAGCGTTTTTTTTAAATGTAGCCGTTGCCATCTAATTTGAGCGAATCCTTGCTTGAGAAACGAGCCAAAACGCTTCTGCAAACACCCGAGCACATTGTTAAAGCTACTTTTTGTTTCATTCTGCATGTTTACATCAATTGTCTATATGTTGTTGTTGTTTCTTTCAATTAGTCGTCACGGATGGTCCACCAGGGCTAACAGCCACGAGAGCATCATATCCACCCTGGGGTATCCGAGACCGTTCGTCGGGTCTTCAGTACGTGGGTTCCATCGTCGGTCGGGTCTTTGTGGAAGCGTTGTCGTTGTAGTTGTTGAGTCTTGTTGTTGTTGCTATCTGTTGGTGTCGTCGGTTGATGCGTTGTTTGAGTTGTCGATGTCGATCTGTTGTGTTTGTCGGCGTCGGTGGTGGTGAGGTTGTCATTGGTTGCAGCGGTTGTGTTGTAGAAGTAAAGAAGTGATACTTTAGCATTGTTTATCGTCGATATTAAAAAGATCAGGACCATTAATAACTTGGTATAAGAGAGTTTTTTCTTTGTCGGTTGTCGGTAGTAGTTGATTTGTCGTTTCGTCATCTTCGTTGTTCGATTGTCCGTGTACATGTCATGCTTGTCCTACCTATGCGTCTACCAAATTTTTTTTTTGGTATATACACATATATGCATGTATGTGTCTATATATACATACACACACACACGCACATGGACATACCCGTATATATATTTTTTTTTCTCCGTATTTGGAGTTTTTTCTCACACGCATATGCGTATCCGCACTTGTGCACATACGCATATGCGTATGTCATTTTTTTTTATTATCCTATTCCTACTTCTACCTACATGTTTGTGTTTGTGCTTTGCTTTGAGGACGCGGTTGGCCCTACGGGCGCCCTGATTTCCCTTGATTAATGTATTTAGTATCCCTCCCCGTTGTTATAGGGAGGGTTGTGTTTTTGTTCACGTGCTAATTCCTTTCTTAATAATCACTTTTCTACTATTCGTGCGGCTGTTTTTCCTAAAGTCTTGCCAAAACCGAAAATCGAAAAGTTATGTCCAAGCAGTTTAGGATTTTCGATGTTGTTACGTATTGTTTATGTTGCCGTACGAATCCTTACTTGTTTCAGACCGGCTCGTGCATGTTGAGTGTCAGGACGCGTACAGGGCTTGTAACCTCAGTGGCCCTCAGGGGGTCATGCGTGCGTAATAGTCCTGACGCGCGCCTATCCCCCTGAGTATCTTTGGTGTTTACCAGAATATGTGTACATTAAGAGAGTTTTTTGATCGTAGCTTAAAGACCCAGCGGCTCCGGGGGACACCCATTGAAGTGCTAACGCCCAGTGCGCTGCAACCAGATACTGCCCCCTTTCGCTCGCTGGGTCACTGTCTTATTCTTCCAGTTTAAACCATTTATTTTACTTCGATTGGTGGGACCCGTAGCCTCGGTGCGGCACCCACAGAAGTGCTAACGACCAGTTCGTTGCAACCAGACAGTGCCGCCCTCCACCAGCAGGTCCCTGTCTACATCATTGTCTTATGAATCTGCGTTAGCTAATGGTGGTAAGGATATAATAGTGATACAACTCTGTGTTGGTTATCGTTTCTTGGGCCTGTAGTTTCGGCTCGGCACCCACAGAAGTGCTAACGACCATTTCGTTGCAAATAGACAGTGCCGTCCTCCGTTAGCAGGCCCATTTCCCTGCGTATATTTAGTATTAATAAGTAATTATGATAATAACAGATATGTAAATGAGAGAGAGGGGAGGGAAATGAGAGAGAGAAGAAAAGTGAGAAAGGAAGATAAAAAAAAAATGGGGGCGAGAAGGAGCCGCTTGGGCGGCGGGTTATCAGTTGCCGTCAGCTACTGTCGACGCCCAGAAGTGCTAATGCCATGGCATTGCAACCAGACAGTGTCGGCCAGTGTGGGCGGTTTCCTGTTCCCCGCCCCTCGGGGCTGAGTTGGGTGGGGAGCGCGTGGGCTAAAAAAAAACAAAAAACTAAGTATGGGTGGGTGGGGTATTTCGGGCAAGTAGGTAGATCGTATAGAGGTTTATCTTATTTAGTTTAGCGTCCCTTCACACCCTCCTTCCGTCCTATCCGCCCTATTTGAAATATCGCTGTTTTTGTGTTATGTATTTTGGTCCAAATAAGCTCCCGGGGTATTGGCCGGGGTAATGAAAAATGGTGAAATTTTTTTTTTCGTTTTTTTTCTAGATTTTTCTCGTGAGTTGGTATGTTTGGGTGTCAAAAAGAGGTTTTGTGATATTTTTCCCGTGGTTGAATATATGTTTAGCTGGCTATGGGCCGTTTTTCTCAGGCCGCGCCCCGTTTTGAGCGAATTTCGCATGTTTTTGAGTCAAATTTTCGGTATGTTTCGGCAGAGATGACGGAAAGTGGCGGGAGGTAACGCATATAGGGGTGGGTGTTTATAGTATACAGTATAAAAAATTATGATAACGATGACGATAATGATAATAATAATGATAAGAACAAGTTAAATAGAGGCTTGGCCTGCAAGGATCGTTTTTGTCCGAATGCCCACACTATTTCGCTGGTAAACTGAATCTCTGTTTCTCGTATTTACTTCTTTGTTTCCTGTTAACCTTTAATCCCTAGATTTTGTTTCCAAAGGTCTTTATATATTGGAAGACGACATTTAGTATTCCCTGATCTTGGGCAGTTAACAAAGCTTTAGTGGCCAAGCTCCCGGTGTATGGGGTGTTCTGGAGAGCAGTTATTAAGTTGTTTCTTGTCGCAGTATGAGTCGGGCAATGTAGAAAATAGTGGTCAGTGACCTCTATGCCCCCGCAGTGGGAGCAGAGTGGGTCTGCTTCGCTGTGCCTAATGTTGTTGGCGTTTAAGCCATTTACGCATAGTCTTAACCTTGTAAATAATTGTCTATATGTACCTGGGGAAATCCTTTTATATAGGCTCACCGTGTGCAAAAAAACCCCGCAAACCGTATGTCTTGTGCGAAAATTGACTCATAGAAGCCTTTTTGTCCGTGCAATATGAGCAGAGTCTACTTTGTTCGCATAAACAGTGTATCAGAGACAATTCACTTGCATAGGTCTATATTCGTAGAAAATATAGGCTGTAAGGCACAGTTTTGCTTGAAACCGCTAACACAAGGAATCTTGTTTATTCGCTAATCCTAATCCCCTCAAAGGAAATATGTCGAGACATATCAGGGCCATAAAATACTTGTCATCACGCTGAAGCGGTAGGATATATTTGAGCCGTACCATAAAAAGTAGCATCATCACATACGCTGACTGTACAGGCAATGGTCAGCATGCGCATCCAGCCTTAATTCGATAATAACATAATGAGCTGCGACACGACAAAACCAACAATGTGGTTGTACGCCCAGCGCAGACTCAGGTCAGCCTGGGCACCTGCCCAGTTTGATCAGACTCTTCGTTAAGAGCTCAAAGGGTAGCTAAGGGTCTAGGCTACCTCCATGCGGTCAGCGAAGACTCTGATCAGACTGGGCGGATGCCCAGGCTGATCTGAGTCTGCGCTGGGCGCACAACCACATTGTTGGTTTTCTCGTGTCGCGGCTCATATTTGCAACTAGAAAATTGTGTTTGTAAGACACAGATTATGCCCCCCGTGTCTATTCATTCTTTATATTCTTAAGGCCGCGTTTACACGAGCGAAGTTTCTGTGTCACAGAAATTTTAACAAAGAAAGTATGACAAACATTTTGCGTTTACACGGAACAAATTATTTGTTAAAGAAAATATGCCATAGAATCTTTGTCACAGAAATGTTGGCAATGAAATATTTGCTGCAGTGTTCACACGACCAAACATTATTTGTCAAAATCTCCTGCAGCGATGAAACAAAATCTTTGTCACATTTTCCACGCTTGTAGCAATGTTCTTTGTTACATAATCTTCAGCAAAGTTTTCCATTTACACGGACAAATTTAATTTATCGAAGCACTGTACCATATATATTTGTCAAAGAAACATTGTCATATTTTGGCATTTACACGAGCAATTTTTTCTGTGACAAACCTACTTTGTCATAGAAACTTTGGTCGTGTAAACGCGACCTTATTGCTAGCAAACTGTGAAAGGAGTGCGGGATTATACAATCTTATCATACTGTATTAGCCAAAACCGAAACAAAATCTACGTTTGAAAAGGCCGAAAAGTTATAAACATTGATTATCCCCTCTTCAAAAAGCACATACATATCTTCAATATCTCTAGAATATCTGTGCACAGTTTCAAATTGATAGCGTAAAAACTGTGGACGGAGTTTATTATACAACCTTAACATTCTGCAATATCCACAACCGTTTGAAAAGGCCATGATTTTGTCTTCATCTGTTAGCAGTGATGTGCCACTTAGAAGTGTGCCCCCAAAATCCTATTATCAAGTGTTCTGTAAAGCTGTATTAACTATCTTATATCATTAAAAGAAACCCTTTTAAACACAGCTTGTCTAAAATTATTGAAACAACACAGGTATATCTGAAATCATGTTATTCTGGGGATTCACGAAGAAGAAACATATTATTTCTGTATGAACCTGTTCCCAGCGGGCACATGACGTCGGAATGACGTCGCACTAACGTCGGCGCGACGTCATTTCGTCGCATCAACGTTAGTACGACGTCCTTTCTATGTAATGTGCCTGCTGGGTTCACTCAGATGGTGAGCACAACAGGAACCATGTAATTTTAAGTACAATTGAATGGAGGCCTCAAAAGTCGCCCTACTCACACTAGGTTCCTTTTTCTGTTTTTCAAAAGGCAGGTGCACATCTTCAATATGTCGGCAACATTTGTGCCAAATTTCAGATTGATTGCTTAAAAACTGTATGAGGAGTTGATTATACAAACGTTGTTTTAGGCGTGACAGACGGACGGATTTCCCAGTAATGATAAGCAGACTTTATGACAATTGCTGTAGATTATTGGACCAAAATAAAAGAGTCCATATAAAAAATACATTGTTCGCAAATCTCAAACAAAAGAGCCCTCAGGCAGCATCTACGTTTTCGTATATATAATATGAAAGGCTGCGGCGAGAGAAAAATCTTGTCTATAGACATACACTATCTGCGGGTGAACACACCGGCCTGCATCTTGCATGCATGCGCTGTATCCTCTGTCGATAAATTCGAGCATACATTTTGATTACTGCTTTTCAGTTTCAGAAATTAGTTTTGAGAGTAAATACTTGTTCAGTAACTGATGCACTTTCGGCTTAAAATCATCATGGATTTATTTTTTTTTCAGTCCAATTATCATAATGCTGTTCCCCAGTCCCCATAACATACACCTTCGGTCGCAGTACGGGCACCGTGCGTCTGTCCAGTGTCCGTCCTCTCCTCGACCAAGAACCGTTCATATCACAGACACGGCCGTGTATTGTCGCACTGATCCTAAATATTCAGACATCGCAAAATTTGGACAACCACATTGGAGCCCAAATGTTCGCGCACAGGCCTCCTGCCAGTAACATTTTCGGACACAAAAGACGCTAACGAAATTTACCGTTTAAAACTACCTCGCGTTAAAACGGTAACTAAAGAAATCAACAATTCCCAGGTCCATACTTCATAGCCAGTGGTCATAAAGATCAAACACCTAATATTTAAGGTTATGACACTTGCCATAAGTAATACACAAAAATATAACACGCTGCAAAATAGTATTTTTACAGACAGAAGGAGACATGTCAGCCCGCGTGTCCAAGTATCCTAATCAAAGTATTCTGTATTCCGAGTAAATTTGATGCTGAAATTTTAAAAGTTTAAAATGAAACCATTTTTATGTGTTTGTGTATATGCCCGCGCAGGTTGATTCGAGTATTTGTTTTATGTACATGGCCTGAGAAACCTTTTCTAACGACACCAATCCAAAACATTTTTGGAGCCCCGGTGGCTCAGTAAAGCTGACCTAGCTGTCCCGCGTGGGATCTCCGCTTGAAGCGAGAACCTTTTTAAACGTAAACGGGGTTCAGTTGCACAAAGCCATTCGTTATTAGCCTCCCATCATCCATAAATGACTAAAATACTGTTGAAAAGGACGTAAACCCGCAAGTCATCCATCCAACGATCAGGCTTCTGTGTATATTTAGCGCAAGATCGGCGATGACATGAGCAACGTGCAAATACGCATGCGCTTCTAAGAATGTACATAACGCTCCAACTGACCTGCGCATTTAGCACCGATAGAATGTATAATTCACAAAACAAAATTTCTGATCAGACTGCGTTGACATTATCCGGAATCAAGTATACAGACATCAGATGGAACAACGAACTGCGCATTTCCTGATCAGGCCTCGCAAAAAAATTTCCGGAATCAAGGTCTAAGATTTTCTCTTCCATGAAAAGGCGGCTTACGGGCAAAGAATTTCCATATGCCGTCGTCAGACTATCACACGTTTTAAGGCGTCAAGGCATTCACTTAGTGAACAGATCGGTTTCAGGCAAATGGACCGCCAGATTGAGCGGACGTTTTCCGACGTCAGTATATCTACTTGTCTGCCCTCGACCTGACAATAATTAAGAGAAAGTCTGCATGTTAACGTTTATTGACTAATTTACACTGTAAAACAATTCCGTAGATTTTACGGTAGAATAACTGGCAACCAACTGCCAGTCCTTTTCCCGTTATGTAACGGGTACACGTAAAAGTTGCAGGAATCATCAAGCCGTGTAGGACAGAATAGAACAGGCGTCGTTTTGGTCTGATAGCTCTTCAATAATATAAGGTTATTTTCGAGTGCGGCCAGTTAACATAACACTTCCATTTCGTGATTTCCAACAATGTCTTACAGGCAAACGCCCGTAAATATAACGGGAAAGAGATTGGCAGCTAGTTGCCAGTTATTCTACCGTAAAATCTACGGATTTTTTTACAGAGTACGATGTTTTTATTATTGGATGTTTCATTTATTTTTATATTCGATGAATGTCAGAGTATCTGATCTGCTCAGAAATTTCTGTTTAGTTACAAACAGTGACGGCCCTGATCAGATACCGCATCCGGTGGTGTCTGACCTTGATTTACGCTGTATATAAAGATATCTTTTTAAGACACACTTGGTACTGTTGCCGACACAACGGCTAATCGCCGCCCGCAGCTATGACATGTTTATTGTCAGTGTGCAGTCTGTTTTATAGATAAGGCGCCATCATTACCGCATGAAAAACATATTTTTGGACATATACAAAATAGCGCATGCCTAGAACAGCCTGCGCTTATGCACCGAACTGTAAATTGCGTAGGTTTTGAAGCTGATGGAAAGACTGCATAGTTTGCATATGTCCAAATATAACAGGGGCGTCTCTAACGGATCCCACAGTATTCCTTTCTTTGGATAATTTACCGTCATTTTCGTAGACATCTTCAAATGCTTTTGTATCAACAGTTAAAAAACAATTTGAAAGATTTTTTACATTTTGATAAATACATAGGATATTTTTTCGCCCATTGCATTTGAGAAAATTGCGTATGCCTTTTGACCAGACTGTACAAATACACAGCTTGGTGGTGATACACGTAGGGGCCTCGGAAACTCAGATGGGTAAAAACTGAGGCTGCTAATTAGCGGTTCGAGTTCGATACCTTATGGAGGCGGAAATTTTTCTTACTGTAAACGGAGTACCCTTCCATCGTCCTGATATAACTTGTAATACTGCTGAAAATGGACTTAAAATGGCGTCATCCATCAATCAAACCAGAAATGGGTCACTGGCATACAAAATTCACAGAACATGGTATTATATTCCAGAAAGCAGACGTTTGTGTCTTGTCTGACTGCACATTTCCAAAACATCTAATGTATGGTGAAAGGAAGTCAGACTCTTTCTCTCTCTCACACACACACACACACACACACACACACACACACACGGCCTTAATCATGTTAATCGAGTGTCACTTTGTTATTTAACCTAATATTGACCTCATCCGTAGAAAAAAATACCTTTGCATAAACAAACTGTGTCAGGCTACAAACATGCACACTATCAGGGTTCGCAAAGAAAATGGCTAGGGTGTGCACTGGTTTGAAAGAGAACTGCCCATGTCTGTTCAGACTGCGCATTACATGTTGAGTCTAGTTTTTGACGCGAATATTCCGCGACGTGGGTCAAAATGTATATGACAGTTACATGCGCATCGAATGTACAGTCCGAACGTCACAGAACAGCCTGCGCGTATGTGCAGTCTGGAAATGTCAGGTTTTGCTTGGATGCTGGATGAATTGAGCTTGCATAGTTCATACATGCGTGTGTGAATCCCGCATCTCATTTGCTTAAATAACTGTTAGCTGTTTGCAATACAGAGGAGATCCTGACCAGACCGCTCCCTTCAACACCAGTTCTTAGCTTTGAATACTGATGTACGGGTTATGTTCTGAAACACATTTCTGATGCACGTGGGCCAGTAAGCGCAGCTTCTACAATGTCTTCCACCGCGCAAAACGTTGAAAAAACGTATCAGTATTATGATACGCATTGTTACTCAACTATGGATTCCTCCTCGCGGAACGTTGGGGCGCGGCGGAGGGGGCAATGAGTGCTAAAATTTGTACTTGAATAGTGCATGCCCCGAGATGAAAATTATTTAGACTCATCTAAACAGTTGTTCAAATTTGGTAACTTGTAAAAGCAGTTCTAAAGATGTTTTCCTCATTAATGTGAAAAGTGGACCCATTCTTGTGGAAGGGTCGGAACAGAGTCTTTTGTTGTTCGCAAAAGATGAACTAACTTATTCGGCTATAAGACGGGTTTTTCCTCCTAAGAAAAAGTCTCGGTCAAGATCTCGATTTAGTCTTTACCCTGTTCGCAAATCGACAATTGAGCCGCGACACGACAAAACAAGCAAAGTGGCATGTCGGCCACGCGAAGACACTTCTTCCTGGACACCCGCGTAGTCTGATCAGAGGCTTCGCTGTGCGCTTAAAGGGTAGCTAAGGGTCTAAACTACCTCCATGCGGGCAATGAAGATCTGGTCAGACTGGGCGGATGCCCATACTGATCTGAGTCTGCGCTGGACTCACATGCCACTTTGTTTGTTTTGTGTTCAGTTATTTAGATGCATAGGCCAAGCATATGCTGTAAGGTTCGGTTTTGCTTGACACTGTTGGCACGATAGTTCTTGTTTATTGACAGCCGAAACCCTAATCCTCTAATCCTTTCAAAGAATTACCCAGTCTCATACATATAACAGGGTCATAAAATGACAGAATACCTTGTCATCTAACTGCGCTCTGGATTGAGCCGTGTCACAAGAAAAGTGGCATTATTTCATGCTAAGTGCAAAGACCATGATAAGAATGCACATCCGACCAGTCTTAAATTCTATTCTAATCTCTTTGCCTAAAAACCCTAATTAACTCTAATTAATAATTATTATTTGATAAAAATAATTTTATTATAAACACCCAATCAGTCACCATATCATAGTCATTAAATGGCGTACAGTGGAGCAATCTGTTGTAGGTATATGATGTTCAGTTCCGTAACGGCGTTTCCCAGACCAGTATTAAGTTGTGAAATATTTGCATGCCAAACCAGCTTGCGCAAAATGCGTTTACAATGCTGCTTGCTCTATAAATTCTATACAGTCGAGTTGTTGCGCATGCGCTTACAAGGCGACGTATGCGCACAGGCTGTCCTGAGCTTCTGGAATATTTTAAGCGGACAACAGGTACCCTCATGCATAGCCTGTTGAGACAGCGCAAAACATCATCCTGCTCCTCCGCGAGGATAGAACTAGACATTTGAGCCACGACACGATAAAATGAACAACGTGGCACGTGTTATCAGCAAAGAATCAGATCAGCCTGGGCATTCGTCCAGTCTGATCTGAGTCCTTGCTGTGCGCTTATATGGTAACCAGGAGTGTGCTAGCTTCATGCGGATAGCGAAAACTCTGATCAGACTGGGCGGACGCCCAGGCTGACCTGAATCTTTGCTGGGTGCACATGCCACTTTGTTTGTGTCGCGGCTCATTTTAAATTAACACTCTCATGGCACCTGAGAAATCTGTATCGCGCAGATTTTACAAAGTTTGCTCTTCACATGAGTTCTAACGCATGTTTTCTCATGACAACTCGAACGTCTACATGCTTTGTGCATACATTCAAATGGATATATCGCCAGCCATATTGTCCCACCATTTTTACAAGTGGAAACAACTATTTGACTTCCTGGTTTTCATTTCTGGAGCTTGGATCAACTCTTAAAAGAATAAATTTACTCTTAGAGGATTTCCTCCTAGAGTACAAATTAAGTTCTTTGCATTGCACAACCCGCAGGTTTGCACTATAATCACTGTGTGAGTCCGTCCGTCCGTCCGTCCGTTATCAGTTAGCGAAAACCGTAATCAGTTAGCGAAAACGCTTATAACTCTTGAACCGCATGGGGTATTTTGATAAAATTTTGCATACTTATACATGTCAACATTGTCTAACGACTCGCCCGCATAACAACCTTATTCGATGGAAGAGGCTTTGCCGAGCACAAGTTGAAAATTTACGGCCAACTACTGAAAATGCTCATAACTCTTGAACACCGTGGTAAATATGGTTCAAATTTTGTATGCTTATATATTTTAACTTAGTCCAGCCACTGGCATGCAAAACAGTGACGAGGCTTCACCGAGCACTGCAAAAGCTTCTCACATTTTTTTCAACAAAAATATTAGGGTATTTGAGCTTTCAACATCAGAAATTTTAAGGAAACGTTAACTAACGATGACATTAGTTTTCTGATATTATATGTGCAAAAGCTTCTCACATTTTTTTAACAAAAATATTAGGGTATTACAGATATCAACATCAGAAATTTTAACGAAACGTTAACAAACGATGGCATTAGTTTTCTGGTATTTTTTGTTGAAAAATATGAGAAGCGCAAAAGCTTCTCACATTTCTTTTTCAACAAAAATATTAGGGTATTACAGATTTCAACATCAGAAATTTTAACGAAACGTTAACTAACGATTACATTAGTTTTCTGATATTTTTTGTTGAAAAATATGAGAAGCTTTTGCAGTGCAAAAGCTTCTCACATTTTTTTCAACAAAAATATTAGGGTATTTGAGATTGGACCGCTTGGTACATTTGCTTCAAATTTTGTATACTTATGTAATTTAACATTGCCCAGCCACTTGAGCTTTCAACATCAGAAATTTTAACGAAACGTTAACTAACGATGACATTAGTTTTCTGATATTTTTGTGCAAAAGCTTCTCACAGTTTTTTTTTCAACAAAAATATTAGGGTATTACAGATTTCAACATCAGAAATTTTAACGAAACGTTAACTAACGATGACATTAGTTTTCTGGTATTTTTTGTTGAAAAATATGAGAAGCGCAAAAGCTTCTCACATTTTTTTTTTCAACAAAAATATTAGGGTATTTGAGATTAAAACATCAGAAATTTTAACGAAACGTTAACTAACGATTACATTAGTTTTCTGATATTTTTTGTTGAAAAAATATGAAAAATGCAAAAGCTTCTCACATTTTTTTTCAACAAAAATATTAGGGTATTTGAGATTAAAACATCAGAAATTTTAACGAAACGTTAACTAACGATTACATTAGTTTTCTGATATTTTTTGTTGAAAAATATGAGAAGCCTTTGCAGTGCAAAAGCTTCTCACATTTTTTTCAACAAAAATATTAGGGTATTTGAGATTGGACCGCTTGGTACATTTGCTTCAAATTTTGTATACTTATGTAATTTAACATTGCCCAGCCACTGGTATGCAGAACTTCTTATTGCACAACCCGCAGGTTTGCACTATAATCACTGTGTGAGTCCGTCCGTCCGTTATCAGTCAGCGAAAACCTTAATCAGTTAGCGAAAACGCTTATAACTCTTGAACCGCATGGGATATTTTGATAAAATTTTGCATACTTATACATGTCAACATTGTCTAACGACTCGCCCGCATAACAACCTTATTCGATGGACGAGGCTTTGCCGAGCACAAGTTGAACATTTACAGCCAACTATTGAAAATGCTCATAACAATTGAACACCGTGGTAAATATGGTTCAAATTTTGTATGCTTATATATTTTACCTTAGTCCAGCCACTGGCATGCAAAACAGTGACGAGGCTTCACCGAGCACTGCAAAAGCTTCTCACATTTTTTCAACAAAAATATTTGGGTATTTGAGCTTTCAACATCAGAAATTTTAACAAAACGTTAACTAACGATGACATTAGTTTTCTGATATTTTTTGTGCAAAAGCTTCTCACATTTTTTTCAACAAAAATATTAGGGTATTACAAATTTCAACATCAGAAATTTAAACGAAACATTAACTAACGATGACATTAGTTTTCTGGTATTTTTTGTTGAAAAATATGAGAGGAGCAAAAGCTTCTCACTTTTTTTTTCAAGAAAAATATTAGGGTATTACAGATTTCAACATCAGAAATTTTAACGAAACATTAACTAACGATTACATTAGCTTTCTGATATTTTTTGTTTGAAAAAATATGAGAAATGCAAAAGCTTCTCACATTTTTTTTCAACAAAAATATTAGGGTATTTGAGATTTCAACATCAGAAAGTTTAACGAAACGTTAACTAACGACTTCACTAGTTTTCTGATATTTTTTGTTGAAAAATATGAGAAGCTTTTGCAGTGCAAAAGCTTCTCACATTTTTTTCAACAAAAATATTAGGGTATTTGAGATTGGACCGCTTGGTACATTTGCTTCAAATTTTGTATACTTATGTAATTTAACATTGCCCAGCCACTGGTATGCAGAACTTCTTATTGCACAACCCGCAGGTTTGCACTATAATCACTGTGTGAGTCCGTCCGTCCGTCCGTCCGTTATCAGTCAGTGAAATCCGTAAGCAGTTAGCGAAAACGCTTATAACTCTTAAACCGCATGGGACATTTTGATTAAATTTTGCATACTTATACATGTCAACATTGTCTAACGACTCGCCCACATAACAACCTTATTCGATGGACGAGGCTTTGCCGAGCACAAGTTGAAAATTTACAGCCAACTACTGAAAATGCTCATAACTCTTGAACACCGTGGTAAATATGGTTCAAATTTTGTATGCTTATATATTTTAACTTAGTCCAGCCACTGGCATGCAAAATAGTGACAAGGCTTCACCGAGCACTGCAAAAGCTTCTCACATTTTTTTCAACAAAAATATTAGGGTATTTGAGCTTTCAACATCAGAAATTTTAACGAAACGTTAACTAACGATGACATTAGTTTTCTGATATTTTTTGTGCAAAAGCTTTTCTCATTTTTTTCAACAAAAATATTAGGGTATTACAGATTTCAACATCAGAAATTTTAACGAAACGTTAACTAACGATGACATTAGTTTTCAGGTATTTTTTGTTGAAAAATATGAGAAGAGCAAAAGCTTCTCACATTTTTTTCAACAAAAATATTAGGGTATTACAGATTTCAACATCAGAAATTTTAACGAAACGTTAACTAACGATTACATTAGCTTTCTGATATTTTTTGTTGAAAAAATATGAGAAATGCAAAAGCTTCTCACATGTTTTTTTCAACAAAAATATTAGGGTATTTGATATTTCAACATCAGAAATTTTCACGAAACGATAACTAACGATTACATTAGTTTTCTGATATTTTTTGTTGAAAAATATGAGAAGCTTTTGCAGTGCAAAAGCTTCTCACATTTTTTTCAACAAAAATATTAGGGTATTTGAGATTGGACCGCTTGGTACATTTGCTTCAAATTTTGTATACTTATGTAATTTAACATTGCCCAGCCACTGGTATGCAGAACTTCTTATTGCACAACCCGCAGGTTTGCACTATAATCACTGTGTGAGTCCGTCCGTCCGTCCGTTATCAGTCAGCGAAATCCGTAATCAGTTAGCGAAAACGCTTATAACTCTTAAACCGCATGGGATATTTTGATTAAATTTTGCATACTTATACATGTCAACATTGTCTAACGACTCGCCCGCATAACAACCTTATTCGATGGACGAGGCTTTGCCGAGCACAAGTTGAAAATTTACAGCCAACTACTGAAAATGCTCATAACTCTTGAACACCGTGGTAAATATGGTTCAAATTTTGTATGCTTATATATTTTAACTTAGTCCAGCCACTGGCATTCAAAATAGTGACAAGGCTTCACCGAGCACTGCAAAAGCTTCTCACATTTTTTCAACAAAAATATTTGGGTATTTGAGCTTTCAACATCAGAAATTTTAACGAAACGTTAACTAACGATGACATTAGTTTTCTGATATTTTTTGTGCAAAAGCTTCTCACATTTTTTTCAACAAAAATATTAGGGTATTACAGATTTCAACATCAGAAATTTTAACGAAACGTTAACTAACGATGACATTAGTTTTCTGGTATTTTTTGTTGAAAAATATGAGAAGAGCAAAAGCTTCTCACATTTTTTTGCAACAAAAATATTAGGGTATTACAGATTTCAACATCAGATATTTTAACGAAACGTTAACTAACGATTACATTAGCTTTCTGATATTTTTTGTTGAAAAAATATGAGAAATGCAAAAGCTTCTCACATTTTGTTTCAACAAATATATTAGGGTATTTGAGATTTCAACATCAGAAATTTTCACGAAACGTTAACTAACGATTACATTAGTTTTCTGATATTTTTTGTTGAAAATATGAGAAGCTTTTGCAGTGCAAAAGCTTCTCACATTTTTTTCAACAAAAATATTAGGGTATTTGAGATTGGACCGCTTGGTACATTTGCTTCAAATTTTGTATACTTATGTAATTTAACATTGCCCAGCCACTGGTATGCAGAACTTCTTATTGCACAACCCGCAGGTTTGCACTATAATCACTGTGTGAGTCCGTCCGTCCGTCCGTTATCAGTTAGCGAAAACCGTAATCAGTTAGCGAAAACGCTTATAACTTTTGAACCGCATGGGATATTTTGATAAAATTTTGCATACTTATACATATCAATATTGTCTAACGACTCGCTCGCATAACAACCTTATTCGATGGACGAGGCTTTGCCGAGCACAAGTTGAAAATTTACGGCCAACTACTGAAAATGCTCATAACTCTTGAACACAGTGGTAAATATGGTTCAAATTTTGTATGCTTATATATTTTAACTTAGTCCAGCCACTGGCATGCAAAACAGTGACGAGGCTGCACCGAGCACTGCAAAAGCTATTCACATTTTTTTCAACAAAAATATTAGGGTATTTGAGCTTTCAACATCTGAAATTTTAACGAAACGTTAACTAACGATGACATTAATTTTCTGATATTTTTTGTGCAAAAGCTTCTCACCTTTTTTTCCATAAAAATATTAGGGTATTACAGATTTCAACATCAGAAATTCTAACGAAACGTTAACTAACGATGACATTAGTTTTCTGGTATTTTTTGTTGAAAAATATGAGAAGAGCAAAAGCTTCTCACATTTTTTTTCAACAAAAATATTAGGGTATTACAGATTTCAACATCAGAAATTTTAACGAAACGTTAACTAACGATTACATTAGCTTTCTGATATTTTTTCTTGAAAAAAATATGAGAAATGCAAAAGCTTCTCACATTTTTTTTCAACAAAAATATTAGGGTATTTGAGATTTCAACATCAGAAATTTTCACGAAACGTTAACTAACGATTACATAGTTTTCTGATATTTTTTGTTGAAAAATATGAGAAGCTTTTGCAGTGCAAAAGCTTCTCACATTTTTTTCAACAAAAATATTAGGGTATTTGAGATTGGACCGCTTGGTACATTTGCTTCAAATTTTGTATACTTATGTAATTTAACATTGCCCAGCCACTGGTATGCAGAACTTCTTATTGCACAACCCGCAGGTTTGCACTATAATCACTGTGTGAGTCCGTCCGTCCGTCCGTTATCAGTTAGCGAAAACCGTAATCAGTTAGCGAAAACGCTTATAACTCTTGAACCGCAAGGGATATTTTGATAAAATTTTGCATACTTATACATGTCAACATTGTCTAACGACTCGCCCTCATAACAACCTTATTCGATGGACGAGGCTTTGCCGAGCACAAGTTGAAAATTTACAGCCAACTACTGAAAATGCTCATAACTCTTGAACACCGTGGTAAATATGGTTCAAATTTTGTATGTTTATATATTTTAACTTAGTCCAGCCACTGGCATGCAAAATAGTGACGAGGCTTCACCGAGCACTGCAAAAGCTTCTCACATTTTTTCAACAAAAATATTAGGGTATTTGAGCTTTCAACATCAGAAATTTTAACGAAACGTTAACTAACGATGACATAAGTTTTCTGATATTTTTTGTGCAAAAGCTTCTCACATTTTTTTCAACAAAAATATTAGGGTATTTGAGATTTCAACATCAGAAATTTTCACGAAACGTTAACTAACGATTAACTAACTCTTGAACACCGTGGTAAATATGGTTCAAATTTTGTATGCTTATATATTTTAACTTAGTCCAGCCACTGGCATGCAAAACAGTGACGAGGCTGCACCGAGCACTGCAAAAGCTTCTCACATTTTTTTCAACAAAAATATTAGGGTATTTCAGCTTTCAACATCAGACATTTTAACGAAACGTTAACTAACGATGACATTAGTTTTTTGATATTTTTTGTGCAAACGCTTCTCACATTTTTTTCAACAAAAATATTAGGGTATTACAGATTTCAACATCAGAAATTTTAACGAAACGTTAACTAACGATGACATTAGTTTTCTGGTATTTTTTGTTGAAAAATATGAGAAGAGCAAAAGCTTCAAACATTTTTTTTCAACAAAAATATTAGGGTATTACAGATTTCAACATCAGAAATTTTAACGAAACGTTAACTAACGATTACATTAGCTTTCTGATCTTTTTTGTTGAAAAAATATGAGAAATGCAAAAGCTTCTCACATTTTTTTTTCAACAAAAATATTAGGGTATTTGAGATTTCAACATCAGAAATTTTCACGAAACGTTAACTAACGATTACATTAGTTTTCTGATATTTTTTGTTGAAAAATATGAGAAGCTTTTGCAGTGCAAAAGCTTCTCACATTTTTTTCAACAAAAATATTAGGGTATTTGAGATTGGACCGCTTGGTACATTTGCTTCAAATTTTGTATACTTATGTAATTTAACATTGCCCAGCCACTGGTATGCAGAACTTCTTATTGCACAACCCGCAGGTTTGCACTATAATCAATGTGTGAGTCCGTCCGTCCGTCCGTCCGTTATCAGTTAGCGAAAACCGTAATCAGTTAGCGAAAACGCTTATAACTCTTGAACCGCATGGGATATTTTGATAAAATTTTGCATACTTATACATGTCAACATTGTCTAACGACTCGCCCGCATAACAACCTTATTCGATGGACGAGGCTTTGCCGAGCACAAGTTGAAAATTTACAGCCAACTACTGAAAATGCTCATAACTCTTGAACACCGTGGTAAATATGGTTCAAATTTTGTATGCTTATATATTTTAACTTAGTCCAGCCACTGGCATGCAAAACAGTGACGAGGCTGCACCGAGCACTGCCAAAGCTTCTCAGATTTTTTTCAACAAAAATATTAGGGTATTTGAGCTTTCAACATCAGAAATTTTAACGAAACGTTAACTAACGATGACATTAGTTTTCTGATATTTTTTGTGCAATAGCTTCTCACCTTTTTTTCCATAAAAATATTAGGGTATTACAGATTTCAACATCAGAAATTTTAACGAAACGTTAACTAACGATGACATTAGTTTTCTGGTATTTTTTGTTGAAAAATATGAGAAGAGAAAAAGCTTCTCTCATTTTTTTTCAACAAAAATATTAGGGTATTACAGATTTCAACATCAGAAATTTTAACGAAACGTTAACTAACGATTACATTAGCTTTCTGATATTTTTTGTTGAAAAAATATGAGAAATGCAAAAGCTTCTCACATTTTTTTTCAACAAAAATATTAGGGTATTTGAGATTTCAACATCAGAAATTTTCACGAAACGTTAACTAACGATTACATTAGTTTTCTGATATTTTTTGTTGAAAAATATGAGAAGCTTTTGCAGTGCAAAAGCTTCTCACATTTTTTTTCAACAAAAATATTAGGTTTTTGAGATTGGACCGCTTGGTACATTTGCTTCAAATTTTGTATACTTATGTAATTTAATTTTGCCCAGCCACTGGTATGCAGAACTTCTTATTGCACAACCCGCTGGTTTGCACTATAATCACTGTGTGAGTCCGTCCGTCCGTCCGTCCGTTATCAGTTAGCGAAAACCGTAATCAGTTTGCGAAAACGCTTATAACTCTTGAACCGCATGGGATGTTTTGATAAAATTTTGCATACTTATACATGTCAACATTGTCTAACGACTCGCCCGCATAACAACCTTATTCGATGGACGAGGCTTTGCCGAGCACAAGTTGAAAATTTACGGCCAACTACTGAAAATGCTCATAACTCTTGAACACCGTGGTAAATATGGTTCAAATTTTGTATGCTTATATATTTTAACTTAGTCCAGCCACTGTCATGCAAAACAGTGACGAGGCTGCACCGAGCACTGCAAAATCTTCTCACATTTTTTTCAACAAAAATATTAGGGTATTTGAGCTTTCAACATCAGAAACTTTAACGAAACGTTAACTAACGATGACATTAGTTTTCTGATATTTTTTGTGCAAAAGCTTCTCACATTTTTTTCAACAAAAATATTAGGGTATAATTACAGATTTCAACATCAGAAATTTTAACGAAACGTTAACTAACGATGACATTAGTTTTCTGTTATTTTTTGTTGAAAAATATGAGAAGAGCAAACGCTTCTCACATTTTTTTTCAACAAAAATATTAGGGTATTACAGATTTCAACATCAGAAATTTTAACGAAACGTTAACTTACGATTACATTAGCTTTCTGATATTTTTTGTTGAAAAAATATGAGAAATGCAAAAGCTTCTCACATTTTTTTCAACAAAAATATTAGGGTATTTGAGATTTCAACATCAGAAATTTTGACGAAACGTTAACTAACGATTACATTAGTTTTCTGATATTTTTTGTTGAAAAATATGAGAAGCTTGCAAAAGCTTCTCACATTTTTTTTCAACAAAAATATTAGGGTATTTGAGATTGGACCGCTTGGTACATTTGCTTCAAATTTTGTATACTTATGTAATTTAACATTGCCCAGCCACTGGTATGCAGAACTTCTTATTGCACAACCCGCAGGTTTGCACTATAATCACTGTGTGAGTCCGTCCGTCCGTCCGTCCGTTATCAGTCAGCGAAATCCGTAATCAGTTAGCGAAAATGCTTATAACTCTTGAACCGCCTGGGATATTTTGATCAAAGTTTGCATACTTATACATGTCAACATTGTCTAACGACTCGCCCGCATAACAACCTTATTCGATGGACGAGGCTTTGCCGAGCACAAGTTGAAAATTTACAGCCAACTACTGAAAATGCTCATAACTCTTGAACACCGTGGTAAATATGGTTCAAATTTTGTATGCTTATATATTTTAACTTAGTCCAGCCACTGTCATGCAAAACAGTGACGAGGCTGCACCGAGCACTGCAAAAGCTTCTCACATTTTTTTCAACAAAAATATTAGGGTATTTGAGCTTTCAACATCAGAAACTTTAACGAAACGTTAACTAACGATGACATTAGTTTTCTGATATTTTTTGTGCAAAAGCTTCTCACATTTTTTCAACAAAAATATTCGGGTATTACAGATTTCAACATCAGAAATTTTAACGAAACGTTAACTAACGATGACATTAGTTTTCTGGTATTTTTTGTTGAAAAATATGAGAAGAGCAAACGCTTCTCACATTTTTTTTCAACAAAAATATTAGGGTATTACAGATTTCAACATCAGAAATTTTAACGAAACGTTAACTAACGATTACATTAGCTTTCTGATATTTTTTGTTGAAAAAATATGAGAAATGCAAAAGCTTCTCACATTTTTTTCAACAAAAATATTAGGGTATTTGAGATTTCAACATCAGAAATTTTGACGAAACGTTAACTAACGATTACATTAGTTTTCTGATATTTTTTGTTGAAAAATATGAGAAGCTTTTGCAGTGCAAAAGCTTCTCACATTTTTTTTTCAACAAAAATATTAGGGTATTTGAGATTGGACCGCTTGGTACATTTGCTTCAAATTTTGTATACTTATGTAATTTAACATTGCCCAGCCACTGGTATGCAGAACTTCTTATTGCACAACCCGCAGGTTTGCACTATAATCAATGTGTGAGTCCGTCCGTCCGTCCGTCCGTTATCAGTTAGCGAAAACCGTAATCAGTTAGCGAAAACGCTTATAACTCTTGAACCGCATGGGATATTTTGATAAAATTTTGCATACTTATACATGTCAACATTGTCTAACGACTCGCCCGCATAACAACCTTATTCGATGGACGAGGCTTTGCCGAGCACAAGTTGAAAATTTACAGCCAACTACTGAAAATGCTCATAACTCTTGAACACCGTGGTAAATATGGTTCAAATTTTGTATGCTTATATATTTTAACTTAGTCCAGCCACTGGCATGCAAAACAGTGACGAGGCTGCACCGAGCACTGCCAAAGCTTCTCAGATTTTTTTCAACAAAAATATTAGGGTATTTGAGCTTTCAACATCAGAAATTTTAACGAAACGTTAACTAACGATGACATTAGTTTTCTGATATTTTTTGTGCAATAGCTTCTCACCTTTTTTTCCATAAAAATATTAGGGTATTACAGATTTCAACATCAGAAATTTTAACGAAACGTTAACTAACGATGACATTAGTTTTCTGGTATTTTTTGTTGAAAAATATGAGAAGAGAAAAAGCTTCTCTCATTTTTTTTCAACAAAAATATTAGGGTATTACAGATTTCAACATCAGAAATTTTAACGAAACGTTAACTAACGATTACATTAGCTTTCTGATATTTTTTGTTGAAAAAATATGAGAAATGCAAAAGCTTCTCACATTTTTTTTCAACAAAAATATTAGGGTATTTGAGATTTCAACATCAGAAATTTTCACGAAACGTTAACTAACGATTACATTAGTTTTCTGATATTTTTTGTTGAAAAATATGAGAAGCTTTTGCAGTGCAAAAGCTTCTCACATTTTTTTCAACAAAAATATTAGGTTTTTGAGATTGGACCGCTTGGTACATTTGCTTCAAATTTTGTATACTTATGTAATTTAATTTTGCCCAGCCACTGGTATGCAGAACTTCTTATTGCACAACCCGCTGGTTTGCACTATAATCACTGTGTGAGTCCGTCCGTCCGTCCGTCCGTTATCAGTTAGCGAAAACCGTAATCAGTTTGCGAAAACGCTTATAACTCTTGAACCGCATGGGATGTTTTGATAAAATTTTGCATACTTATACATGTCAACATTGTCTAACGACTCGCCCGCATAACAACCTTATTCGATGGACGAGGCTTTGCCGAGCACAAGTTGAAAATTTACGGCCAACTACTGAAAATGCTCATAACTTTTGAACACCGTGGTAAATATGGTTCAAATTTTGTATGCTTATATATTTTAACTTAGTCCAGCCACTGTCATGCAAAACAGTGACGAGGCTGCACCGAGCACTGCAAAATCTTCTCACATTTTTTTCAACAAAAATATTAGGGTATTTGAGCTTTCAACATCAGAAACTTTAACGAAACGTTAACTAACGATGACATTAGTTTTCTGATATTTTTTGTGCAAAAGCTTCTCACATTTTTTTCAACAAAAATATTAGGGTATAATTACAGATTTCAACATCAGAAATTTTAACGAAACGTTAACTAACGATGACATTAGTTTTCTGTTATTTTTTGTTGAAAAATATGAGAAGAGCAAACGCTTCTCACATTTTTTTTCAACAAAAATATTAGGGTATTACAGATTTCAACATCAGAAATTTTAATGAAACGTTAACTTACGATTACATTAGCTTTCTGATATTTTTTGTTGAAAAAATATGAGAAATGCAAAAGCTTCTCACATTTTTTTCAACAAAAATATTAGGGTATTTGAGATTTCAACATCAGAAATTTTGACGAAACGTTAACTAACGATTACATTAGTTTTCTGATATTTTTTGTTGAAAAATATGAGAAGCTTGCAAAAGCTTCTCACATTTTTTTTCAACAAAAATATTAGGGTATTTGAGATTGGACCGCTTGGTACATTTGCTTCAAATTTTGTATACTTATGTAATTTAACATTGCCCAGCCACTGGTATGCAGAACTTCTTATTGCACAACCCGCAGGTTTGCACTATAATCACTGTGTGAGTCCGTCCGTCCGTCCGTCCGTTATCAGTCAGCGAAATCCGTAATCAGTTAGCGAAAATGCTTATAACTCTTGAACCGCCTGGGATATTTTGATCAAAGTTTGCATACTTATACATGTCAACATTGTCTAACGACTCGCCCGCATAACAACCTTATTCGATGGACGAGGCTTTGCCGAGCACAAGTTGAAAATTTACAGCCAACTACTGAAAATGCTCATAACTCTTGAACACCGTGGTAAATATGGTTCAAATTTTGTATGCTTATATATTTTAACTTAGTCCAGCCACTGTCATGCAAAACAGTGACGAGGCTGCACCGAGCACTGCAAAAGCTTCTCACATTTTTTCAACAAAAATATTAGGGTATTTGAGCTTTCAACATCAGAAACTTTAACGAAACGTTAACTAACGATGACATTAGTTTTCTGATATTTTTTGTGCAAAAGCTTCTCACATTTTTTTCAACAAAAATATTAGGGTATTACAGATTTCAACATCAGAAATTTTAACGAAACGTTAACTAACGATGACATTAGTTTTCTGGTATTTTTTGTTGAAAAATATGAGAAGAGCAAACGCTTCTCACATTTTTTTTCAACAAAAATATTAGGGTATTACAGATTTCAACATCAGAAATTTTAACGAAACGTTAACGTACGATTACATTAGCTTTCTGATATTTTTTGTTGAAAAAATATGAGAAATGCAAAAGCTTCTCACATTTTTTTCAACAAAAATATTAGGGTATTTGAGATTTCAACATCAGAAATTTTGACGAAACGTTAACTAACGATTACATTAGTTTTCTGATATTTTTTGTTGAAAAATATGAGAAGCTTTTGCAGTGCAAAAGCTTCTCACATTTTTTTTTCAACAAAAATATTAGGGTATTTGAGATTGGACCGCTTGGTACATTTGCTTCAAATTTTGTATACTTATGTAATTTAACATTGCCCAGCCACTGGTATGCAGAACTTCTTATTGCACAACCCGCAGGTTTGCACTATAATCACTGTGTGAGTCCGTCCGTCCGTCCGTCCGTCCGTTATCAGTCAGCGAAATCCGTAATCAGTTAGCGAAAACGCTTATAACTCTTGAACCGCCTGGGATATTTTGATAAAAGTTTGCATACTTATACATGTCAACATTGTCTAACGACTCGCCCGCATAACAACCTTATTCGATGGACGAGGCTTTGCCGAGCACAAGTTGAAAATTTACAGCCAACTACTGAAAATGCTCATAACTCTTGAACACCGTGGTAAATATGGTTCAAATTTTGTATGCTTATATATTTTAACTTAGTCCAGCCACTGGCATGCAAAACAGTGACGAGGCTTCACCGAGCACTGCAAAAGCTTCTCACATTTTTTCAACAAAAATATTACGGTATTTGAGGTTTCAACATCAGAAATTTTAACGAAACGTTAACTAACGATGACATTAGTTTTCTGATATTTTTTGTGCAAAAGCTTCTCACATTTTTTCAACAAAAATATTAGGGTATTACAGATTTCAACATCAGAAATTTTAACGAAACGTCAACTAACGATGACATTAGTTTTCTGGTATTTTTTTGTTGAAAAATATGAGAAGCGCAAAAGCTTCTCACATTTTTTTCAACAAAAATATTAGGGTATTACAGATTTCAACATCAGAAATTTTAACGAAACGCACTTAAGATAAGCGAACTGTGCATATCAGCTTTCGCAGTCTGCTCAGTAAGTGCACGGAGTCAGGGTATCAAAACACGCAACATCTTATTAATATCAGTACGTAATATAATTTTTCCGACTAGAATCCGCATTTTCGCAGACTAGTCTAAGCAGTGCCGGTTCTCTCCTAAAAGGTTCGGAACGAAAGATTTTCACACCTATAAAACAGCTCATAATTTTTAAAGATTTGCTTTATGTACACACAGATAATCAGCAAGGTTATGCTACATGATTTTACAACGCATCTATAATTAGAAACTGAAAGTACAAACGGTTTGAAGGATTAAGTGCGTATTTTAAAACATCATTTATAAAGAAAATAAAATCGGTTCTAAGCCTGAAAAAGCCTAAAGATTCACTTAGTTTGTTACTCCCCTTTCAATTTTATTTAGAACAAAAAAGGAAGGGACCCAATTTGGAGAAACGAAAATTCCACAGCTTTTTATTCGTTAATACCCATCACCTGCCTTGAAAGGCCATTTCCCGCCCTCCGCCCTCCTCCCACACACACCCACAAACGTCAATTATGCACTTGTTTCATGGTGTGCCACCATGGGCAACATTTTTCCTCAGCCCCGTATAATCTACCTGTAAACGACGATATCGCGCGAGCTTGAAATAGCATTAAAATACATAGGGCATTGACAGTTTTTCTCTTTTTTGTCTTCCTTGAATAAAAAATAAAAAATGTTGTGTTAGGTCAATATAGTGCACTTTTTTAGCTGCACATAGATTTTTTTTTCAAACTTTTAAGTTTACATTTAATGCGGTCATTTTGCTCTGATTAATACGGCCATCATTTCCTAATAGTAGATAAAGAAAAAAGAGAAAATGAGCAAAAGGTTACTCAGTTTTCTACGTTTTTCTTAAAGCACGGACCTAAAGTCAAAAATGTTGTGTTATCCTAGTATTCTACAATATCTTACAAATCTTTTGATATATTTTGTAGGAAAATCAAAGAAATATTAGTGCGGTCATTTTTTACAAACTTAATACTACCCTACATCCAAAAACTGAATTTACAGTACCGTGCGTGACTATATCGAGGTGAGAAGAATTGTTGGGGACGGCTGTGCAAGTTCATCAGTTGTTGGGGACGGCTGTGCAAGTTCATCAGTTTGTTTGTCCTTCCGCTGTAGTCAGTGAGTGAAATTGCTCATAACTCTTAACCACATGGTGTAGTTTGATAAAAATATGCATCATTCTACAAGAAATGACCAATTTCATTTCCATACATTCCTTCTGGCACCAGAAACTGATTATTCTACATTCACCACGGGTTGTGCACATTACCATCAGTTGATTCTTTACAATAATTGAGCCGCGACACACAAAACCAACAAAGTGGTTGTGCGCCCAGCGGAGACTCAGGTCAGTCTGGGAATCCATCCGGTCTGTTCAGACTCTTGACCAAGCGCTTAAGGGGTAGCTAAGGGTCTGAGCTACCTCCATGCGGACAGCGAAGACTCTAATCAGACCGGGCGGATGCCCAGGCTAATCTGAGTCTGCGCTGGGTGCTCAATCACTTTGTTTGTTTTCTCGTGTCCCGGCTCATATAATCCTTGCTTCAAAAGGATCTGTTCAGAGCTTGTTGATTTTCAGATAGAAGAGGAGATAAAATGGAAAGAGCATAATTGCTTCCCTTGACAGTCTAGAAAGCAGCAAAGGAAAGGAAATTTTCTTACTGATCTGCTGGGTTAAAGCAGGCTGATATATGGTTTTCTATAAGAACCTGATATTACTTACCATCTGTGGGTTAAGTACTTGCAAATCTACACACACACACACACACACAAAGAGAAAAAAAAACGGGCACTTCATTGGTTGATCCACGACACGCAAAAAGGGTGCTTCCTTCACGTATATGCGAGCAGCAAAGGCTCAGGTCAACCTGCGCAACCGAACTGTCAGATTTGAATCTTCGCTGTTCGCGCACACCTTTAATGGACCCTGAGGGGAATCTGCATGCACAAAACGAAAGCTACATCGCACGAATTCGCTAATGCACAGTCCCCGATCAAAGTGTCTCTTTAGGGCAGACTTATCTGGGTCTGCTTGTTTTGCTTAAAAAGACTGTCTGCGCAGTGTGGAAGGTAGATGTTGCTGACGCTTAACAGCCCCGGATCCAGGGGTGGGCTTTGGGGCTTCAGCCCCGCCACTTGGGTATGGGTAGATTAAAATTTTGGTTGTAACATCTCATTAGAATCGCCTCGGCGAGGCGATTCTTATGTGATATCACAACATATATTTCAAGGCAAAAAAAGACTTTATCAAAAAATCTCATCACATTTGTCCTTTATTATGTCATTTTCAACTCCTCTCCCCCCCCCCACCCCTCCCTTCCCAAATACATATCAACACCCCAGCCCCACCAGTATGTGGTGGTCTGGATCCGGGCCTGCCGCTAATCAGCAGACTTATTAAAGAATAAAAATGGAGTCTCACCTTTGAGGGTTTAATTTCATGCAGTCTAATTCACAAAAATACAGACAGATAGACGGATGGATGGTCGGACAGACGGACGGACGGGTAGATAAATAGATAGATAGATAGATAGATTAATAGATCGATAAAGCAAATCTACCATATGCATTAGAGAATAAGAATAACAAGAAAAATCTTTAAAAAAGATAATCGGCGCAGATTAAATGGAAGTGTGTTTTGTTATATGTCTCTATATAGTTGAAGATTTGAAATAACTTTCATGAATAAGTAAGCTATGTCGATAGGCACCCAAAACACTGGGTAGCGACAAGGACCTATCTCAACATAGGGCTGTCCAATTTGGAATTCCAAAATGGACCGCAGTCAATCTGGAATTTAACCTGATTTCAAAAGTTGTCAATATGTTGCACTGTTTGTTTGTTTGTGTGTATTAAACCGAAAGTAGAAATCGAAAGTAGATCTACGACGCCAAAAAAAAAAGAAAGTTTGGAATATCTGAGTATTTCGATAACATTTCTATTGTAAAATTACAAACAAGAGAAACATTTTGAATTAGTAAAAGACAGAGTGCTAGTATTCACAGTGCAGTGCGAGGGGAAAAACTAAGATTAAATATTCATTGACCTTTGATATTATTGGTTAAATTTTGACATACGCGTTATTTGACCAATGGAATCTTGTGAAATGTGGATTATACGAGGCTGCACTGTGAGTATACGAGGTTGCACTGTGAATACTGACAAGCACTCTGTCTTTAATTAATTCAAAATGTTTCTTTTGTTTGTAATTTTACAATAGAAATGTTTTCGAAAACAGACGTAGAATTTTAAAACTTTTTTTTTGTCGACGATCTACTTTCGGTTTCTACTTTCAACAAACAGTGCAACATGTTGATAACTATTTTGAAATCAGGTCAATTTCAAGATTGACCGTGTCCATTTTTGAATTCCAAATTGAACAGCTCAATTTTGAGATAGGTCGTTGTCGCCACCCAGTGTCAAAATTGCGGTTATGGGTGCCTACCGACATGGCTTACTTATTCATGAAAGTTATTGTCAAATCTTCAACCAGAGACATATAACAAAATGCACTTCCATTTAATCTGCGCCAATTATCTTTTTATAAAGATTTTTCTTGTTTAATTTTTGGACAGAAACTGTAATTGTTGAAATGTCCCAGTACTTAGGATAATGACTTTAAATAAACATTTTGTATCTTTCGTCTTATCTGGTATATCTCATCAGATAAACGACTTTTAATCAACATTGAACCGACGTTGCTTCAGTGTCATTACGTTAGATCAACGTTGATTCAGCGTTGATTCAGTGTTATGTGCCCGATATGGTGTGAGCTCATCATGCTGAGACCAGCATGCGTGCATGGACATGGTTCATTGTTTTTATATCCTGTCCAGCCAACAACGTGCGCAGGCTGGTTCACGGGGGTATTTACCAATTTGGCTACCCGTGCTTTCGACCGAGTCTGTACTATACCAAGTGGCTTTCGACCGAGACTACGATCGTAAGCATTATCAATAACGGTAAATGGTACTATTGTTAATGGCAGTCGACCGAGCTGATACTGCTGCTGATTGTCTCGGTCGACAGCCATTTTTGCATGTATGGTAATTGACTGACTCGGTCGAAAGTACAGGTAGGCACATTGGTATTACCTGCGTGTGGTTGGTTGTTTTGAGTTTATTGATTGATTGATTGATTGATTTGGGTTTAACGGCCCTTTGTGACGGTATATCAGTCTATATCGGACCGTCTTCCAGAGAGAGGGAGAGAGAAGAGAGAATAGATAGACCAGAGAAAAATGTCCAAACCGCCACTCGCACCTACTGCAAGCACAGCAGGCCCTTGCCCTACCATTATCCGAATCAGTAGGGCGCCCCGGCACTGGCAGTACCATCGCACCACCCAACCACCCCCTGTTTTGAGCTCAACGGCCCTTTGAGAAATTATTTTAGTCTGTATCCAGCCCTCTCCCAGAGAGCGGGAGCCAAAAAAAAAATCAAAGGCGAGAGAGAAAAATGTCCAAACAAGCCCCACCTGCAAACACCACAAGTACAGCAAACCCTTGCACTGCTGCTAGCCAAATTAGTATGATGTGTGCTCTATAAGTTGAATACCTTTTGAAATATTTTCATGATACTTCACAGATATGTAGAACAGGTCATGACGATGTGTCGTGAACAAGAATGACAACTCTTGCTTTCTTTTTGAGTTATTTCCCTTTGATGATTTTAGGTGTCCGCTCCATAACTTGAATACATTTTAAAATATTTTCATGATACTTCACAGATATGCAGAACAGGTCATGACGATTTGTCTCATACATGAATGACAACTCTTGCAATTATACTTTGTGAGTTATTTCCCTTTGGTAGTTTGAGCTGCTGTTTGAGTCTCTGCTCCATATCTGTATAACCCTGGCCTGCTCCACAATTTTAATAACCTCATACCTTTTAGAATATTGATGATCATACTGTGATATCTTATCAGTCAGTGCTCCTAACTCTCTCTGACCCCGCCCCTCTCCCCATCACACACACACAACAAATATTTTTTTTCAAGATTTGGATTCTTTGGCCAAATTCACTTACTAGAGAGCTCAAAATTAGATTTGTAGGGTTTGTCCTTTAGAAGTTATTCGCACATTTTGAAAGTTGAGTGTATCATATGCTAAACATTTGTGTACATGGTGGCTGTTTGAGATATTACCTCTTTTTAGCAATCTGGCATACTGTTTTAGATAATCATGCATCTGTTAAACAGATAATGCCAATCAGAAGCATTAAAGAATGACAATATATTACTTTTTTGAAGTGCACCCTTTTTACCAAGGCCCATGGGGGTCTTCTGTCGGGGGATTTGCATTCTCCTCTGATGGTTATTTTTATGTACATTTAAAGGGACCCGATTTTCTTTTTCATGATCACCCAGAAATCGAGGCGCGTTCATGAATTTCGTTTTCGGTAAAGGCAGGCTACAGGACTGGGCTTCCATATTTAAATTCCGTTATACCATAACATTCTAGGTATTGGGGCAGATAGGTATGGGCGGACAGTACAGACTCGGATTAGGCTGTTCCTAGATGAGAAGTCTGATCAGGGTGTACACTATTTGTTATTCCATCTGCATCTTTTGGTTACCGCATTGTAAAACCAGACTGTTCCATGTTTGAGACAACTACGGTGATTATTTTGGGTGCCGCAATATTTAAAATCTTATGGTAGTACTGATTCCTACTAATGTCTTTTCTTTACTTGAGAGAGGGAGTGATGGTGATCAGGCCTGTTGTATTTTTTCTATTTGATATATGTTTCTGACTTGTATATGTTTTGTTAAGTGGGCCTTAAGGAAGAGTAGTGTGTAGCTGATTGTGTCACCCACTGAAAAAAAAGTCTTTATTATTAATAATAGCCCTGTATTAATGACCTAACTTTTGAATTTCGGTTGTTTGATTTACGAATGAGAAAACTGAATAACCGTCAAAATGGCGAGTTGGAGGATCTAAGAGGTCGGGGCGAGGGAAGGCATGGTTACCCCTCTGGGGCTATGTACTGTATGCCAAGGTAAGAGGTTTTAATATGCAAATACGCAGCGCCGGGTAATGCCACTAAAGGTTCACATTTGAGAACATTTCTCCACGGGCCAGCTACGGAAACAAGATGCCTGGCCATAATGTTGAATTTCTGGATCTGCAGCAGACCCATTACTACAATATTTGCCAAGTCTTAAATCAATTAAACAACCCCAAAAAATTATTTCGCGAAAGGATAGCAACAAGCGACAGTCACATAGTCCAACTATATAAGATGGATAACTCTTACAATGATAACTATAGTTGCAGCTGTAACGTTCCCAGTAGTGACTAAACGTGCAAACCTGTGAATGTTCCAAGTAGCGATCTGTTGCGTGTTGCAATTATACATTTACGGATTGAACACCTCTTTCTGAAACAAGTGGTCACTCAGCTACCCTAACTTTAAACAGCAGCAACATCTATCATTTTGAATTAAAAAACAAAACAGAAAGCAAAATGTGCAGCTATTCAGGTGACCATGTTGCTAGATGACCATAGACAAGCGGACATAACGGCATATAAAACTGAGGAACCACAACAGAAGTACCGCCATGGAAGGGTTAGTAAAAGATTACTGGGGGTGAGGGGTCGGGGACCTACTGTTCTTTTCTGGATCCAAACCCTTGCCCTCTGTTGTAATTGGGAAAGGATTCAAATTCAATAAAAGCACCGTATTTTTCATGAACTAGTCGCCCTTTCAAAACCAATGTGTTCATTCACATTGAATATCACTCTGAAAAAAGCATTTCGACTTTTCTGCTCTCGAACATATACAGCTTGAACGTTTGCTTTCACTTAGCACGGGCTGAGAACTTTAGCAGAAACAATTTTGATAAATCATAGATTCGCCGTAAATAACTCCGGCAAAGCTATAGCTACACTCCACCGTAGATAACTCCGGCAAAGCTGTAGCTACTCTCCACCCTAGATACTCTGACAAAGCTATAGCTACAGCTGCAAACTGGCTGCGACATTGTGAGCCTCTGTAGCGAATCAGTGGAGCTTGAAACATTTGTCCTCATCGTTTCTTATTTCTGACAGTTAAAGGCAGTGATTTTGTTTTCGTTTGTAGATGTTTTTTTTTTGTCCGCTTATTTGTAGCCACAAGAAGTGGCCGCGTACCGCAGTCGGTAGAGATCCTGGGTTCGATACCCGGTCTGGCCACATACTTTTGTTTCTCCTTCTGCTGATTCAAAAAGGGCAGTTGTCAGTTCCTGGCGAAAGTATGTGCACTTGGTACTGGCTAACCGCTTAGGAAGTCTAAGCCTGCCCAGGAATAGTGTGGTTAGGTTACCTGACCGTCCCGACATGACCATAGCGACCATAGCTGTTTACCGTGGACGTGAAGCAACACATCAATCAATTAGTTGTAGTCACAAGGCTGTGCACATTCGGTTTATTTTGTATGTTTGTGTAAAAGCTAATGGTCGCCAGCTTTTTTAAAAAGCTAATACTTTTTTGGATAGGGGTTATGCACGGGCGTCTCTAAGATGTGTGACTCTTGAGAAAACATTTTCGAATTATATCTGCAGCTGCAAAATCATGTCGGAAAAGCCTGGCTTGGCTAAAAAGAAGACCAATTTATGTATATGTATGTTTGTTTTTCCATGAGTGCGATTATCTGTATGTTTACGCATCTTCTTGCAAGCTTGCATGCGTATATATGTTGGTGAAAGTATAAATAGCGAATCTCAAAAAAAGGGTTTATTTTCTAAGACCCATGCATATTTTCGTGTTTCTGTCGGTACGTATCCGTCTTTCTAGGAAGAAATATGAATGAAGAAATAATCAAATGTCTTTGCTGGTTATTTTTGCATTATCAGCCACTTCCAAGCTAAAGGAAATGATGAGATGTCATTGTCTCCACACCAAGTATTGCGCGATAAACGCATTTACATCATAGAAACAGCAAAATTGCAGTTGCAGATATACTATACATCGAGTAAATTCGAGTGACGCATTTAATCCGGGTGCCTGGACGAGAACCCGAAAAAAAAAAATCCGCACAAATGTTTGATGCAGATCCACACTATTTAGGATATCCTTAACCATAATCTAAATGATGCCACGTTGGCATCCTTGGGGAAATTCTAAATATGCATATTCTGAGAACTTACTGGAATTGCTCATTGAGTCAGTTCCAAGGTGTACTTGCAACATAAGAATAACATCACGCATAATTTTCAGGACAAACATTTTTGAGCAAAGACAGGAATAGTCACCAAAATCTTTAGGAACCCATGGGAAATTTTTCTCATGGGAAAAAATTCCCCATGAGAAAAAAAACCCATGCCCAAAAATCCCCATGGGGATAATGTCAATTTGTTTTGATTATTATTTTTTTACTTTTAAACTTAATACAGATATATTCAAACTGAACTGGTTCATTCATTTATTAATTAACTGTAAAACTTATATTTTTTCAGAATACTATTGAATTTTTCCCCATGGGAAAAATATTCAACATACTTTTTTTCCCCATGGGGAAATTTGCCTGCGGGAAAATTTTGATTTTAACAAAATAATCAGAAATCAATCCATAACGAATTATTTAAAATAAAAAATCCATGTCAAATTTAAAATTTGACAAATTTGTGGATTTAAATTTCTTGAAAAACCCCATGGGGAATTTTGTCCAAAATTTTCCCGCGGGGACAAAACCCCATGGGGAAAATATCAAGGTTTGGTTGGGTGGCTAATATTGGGTAGCAGGTTTAATATTTGTCTTTGTTGATACTCTAAGTGTGAATATTAAATAAATATTTCTTCATTACATTTACCCATGGGGAATTTTTCCCCTTGAAAAAATATGGGGAATATTCCCCGTGGGAAGAGTCATAATTCCCCATGGGGATTTTTTTTCCCCACGGGGTTTTCAAAAACCCCATGGGGATTTTGACCTTTTTTGCTAAATTTTATTTAGACCTCTTATTATTTTTTAACAAGAAGGTACAGGATTTACTTAGAAACCTCTATTTCATATAACACAAGTCATATGAGGTCTCTTAGTCAAGTAAAATTACAAGGTGAGTTTGCCAAAAACTGGTTTGGCAAAAATTTTCTGGTGACTGTTAGAACCTAAAAATGCGAGGAGCATGCTTTCGCCTTGCATATGGATGATAAAAGTACCGCGCCATCAGGAAAAGCCTGCCAAAACTGTGCAAAAGAATATGCTTAATTACTGAATGTGTCTCCCGTCCCTCCGCATGCTACCATTTGCACGTTGTCACTGGGAAAAGTTTACCTCAACTCTTTTGTGCTCTACCCAAAACTTCCCTGACTAACCCCTGCATACCCACCTAACCCTATCCAGATTTTCGCCAAACCTAGCCCTTACACAGTCTAAAATTTCCTACCCTACCATACCCTAACCTAATGCCCCTACCCAAGCCCGTACCCTACCCAATACCTACTTTACATTATCAATTCCTGTCCGAAAACTACCCAACGTATCCTGTCTCCATCTCACCTTACCCTATCGCACCTCAACCTACCCTATCCTGCCGTACCCAAACTTATTGTTCACTTGAGTTGCTTACTAATTCTATCCGACAGTACCAAGTTATATATAGAAAGTTAATTCGATTTTTGAGGTGGATGAGTACACTTTCAGGGGAAGCACTCCACACTATACTTATATGCATCCCTTCTTAGTAGGAGTCAACTCCTAAAGGACAGCATTTGCTCCCCTAGGAGCAATTCTTTCCTTTAAGGATAGATACCTTTTTATCAGAGGTAAGCAAACAGGAAGTCACTAAATATGAATCCCTTTGTACAAATAGTGGAAAAACGGATGTTTACCAAATCAGTCTAATTTAGCCAATCCTAAACTATTAAATATTTAAGAGATGTCTGAAATCAAATTATATCATGGCTAAAATAACTAAAAACATGGTAACGAATAGGGTCCCGCCTTTATGAAACTGTTGACGACTTTTTAGTTATATGTGCCCAACAATATAAAATAACAATAACAGCTTTCTATCATCATGTTGTTCCTTCATATTCAGTATGTTGTTTGAAATTAAGCCTCTGGTAGTGCCATTAAGATATGGGCAAAATACAATATCGTGATGGATTAAAACATGGGCAACAACTCTGTGAAGCAGGAAACTGATGTTACCATTCTTGCATTCTGCACACCTTCAGATCACCTAATGCTTTATATTTGTACCAAGCTTTATAAAAATATCTTCAAATGTTTAAAGTTATAGAGCGGACAAGATCCCCATACCTAAAATCACAAAGGGTTATAATTCTGTTAAAAATGAAAGGTTCTTTTTCTCTACACATTATCTGATGATGTTAATAGTTGTACCGAGTTTTGTGAAAATATCTTCAACAGTTTTAAAGTTAGAGAGTGAACAACTTTTCTAGACTGTAAACCACAAAGGGGACTAATTCTGTATCAAGTCTCATGAAAATCAGAGTAATGAAGCGGACACGATTTATGATCTCCAAATTACAAATGGGCATAATTCAATAAATAATGTAGGCAGAGTTATGGTTCTTGTTCTCTGCACATCGTCTGATGATGCTTTACATTTGTACTAAGCCTCGTAAAAATATCTCTAACGGTTTCAGAGTTTTGAGCGGACACGAAATGATGACAGACGGACAGACAGACGGACAAGGTGATTCTTACAGGGCCTCCGCAGACTTCGTCTGGTGGGGCCCTAATACCAACTCTCGTGAAAATATCTCTAACGGTTTCAAAGGTATGGAGTGGACACGATTTCTGTACTCAAAATTTCAAAGGGGCATAATTAAGTAAAAAATATAGGCAGAGTTATGGTTCTTGTTCTCTGCACATCGTCTGATGATGCTTTACATTTGTACCAAGTCTCGTGAAAATAACTAACGGTTTAAGAGTATGAGCGGACACGAAATGATAACGGACAGACGGACGGACGGACAGACGGACGGACAAGGTGATTACTAAAGGGCCTCCACAGACTTCGTCTGGCGGGGCCCTAATTAACGCATTCCTGAAATATTTTTATCAGGGTGTTATAAACGGTATGCGATAGGTTTGTGTCATTGTTTCTGACATAAAGTTAACAATAAAGTTTCCCGAACTGCAGGTAAAATAGGGTGTCCAAATATTTGTGATAGAGCTATGCATAAAAAAACGATTCGCTGTTGACGAATTATATATATTTTATTGCAGCTGTGCGGCCAGCGGTTTTCAGTCATTGCAAATAAAGACACAGTAAAAATCATCTAATGTACGCATCACCCAAAACTAGAGAAAATAATTATGCAAATATTAATTAATCCGTTTGTAAACTGACCATATATTTCTGCTGCTGTTTTCATTGTAAAATGCAACGTGGTGACTTACGATGCAGTTAAGAGGTCGATTTGATCCTCGTAAATTACGACAGACTTACGGGGACCTCTTAAATTGCGAGGCGGTCGAGGTATTGCCAAAAACCACTACGAGCGTCTTACGATGACTTTACGATCACCTTAAGGCTTACGATGCCTTCGAGGTATTAACCCCTGACCAGTATCTCTACAAATTCAAATTCAATTTTATTTTATTTTGAAAACCTCCATCAGCAAGGTACAATTTGAAACGACAGAAACGAGAAGAATTATGAAGAAATATCATCAAGTCATACCAATTCTAAGGGAGACAATCTAAGCACAAATCCACATTCCTTTAACTGTTTCAGTTATTGCCCATAAAGCCAGACAATATTAAGCACATTCGCCTTAACATTCGAGCAAACCTGAGCAACACCACCTACAGTGCTCCAGACAAGAAGGGGTAAAAGTGACAACTCAGGGATAATCCTCAACACCCCGAATCAAAACACACATTATGATCCCTCAGTAGAACCGTCTTGTCAAGACGGTTCCAATGAGGGGCTACAACATATGTTTTCATTGAGAAATATGAGAAAAAACATCCACGAATCATCCCCTACACCCCCTCTCATCTGGAGCTCTGACATAAAGACCTTGGGCCACCCGAAGACATTTATGTATACATATCCTCGACTAGCCCAAGGAGCACTCATGCCACCATAACGAAAGTGCCCAAAGTCATTTTATATGAGTGTTTATAAAATAAGACCATCTACCATATAATTCCCAACAAATACCCCTATTCACTTTTTGTGAAAAATATGTTATATTAACTTATAATTATGCATTACTCTTTGCTTGCCTGGATGAGGTACCTCTCTGAACTTGGGTCTACTTTTTAATTAAAGAATTTGCTCCTTAAAAGCAAACTCCTTCCTTTAAACTCCTAAAGGAAAGAATCTATTCCCAAAGGAGCAAATTCTTTCCCTCAAAGAGCCAACCCGAGGAAGGTGGAAACAAAAAGGCACATGATATGATCAACACGGTACTTCCTACAAACTAATTCCTAATCTCAGTGCCCTAAATAGGAAGACGTATTTGTGGACAACTATAAAAAATGAAATAAAAATAAAAAAAAATCTCCACCTCCCTAAAAAATCACCATGTCAGTGAGACTGTTCAAATTTGGGGTCGAAATATATCTTGTTAGTGAGAAAAAAAATCCCAAAATTGTCCCAGCTATATAAACTTAAGTTGACTTTGACCTTTTTTAGGGTAAGGTCAAATTTGCTTCCTAGTGCTTTTATATGGCAAAATGCTAGAAGAGAATATAAGATATCTTGGAAACTGTTGAAGATATTGAGTTAAAAATTGGTTTCTACAGTCATCTTAATAAGTACATGAAGATTTAGGAGTACAAGAGGTCAAGGTCATTCTTTGACCTTTAACCGTGCAAATTGCAACCAATTTTCATAAAGACCTCCAGGGGTAGACGGAACGAAAATTTATTCATACTGCCCAGGTGACATGACCAGCATGGTCGCCACGCGAGTCCTATCAAGATTGTTCAAAATTATGACCTTGGGATGAATGTTTTTTACCGCAACGTCAATTATGGGAAATGCTAAACATAAGATTTCATGGATTTTTTTGCAGATTAAGGCCTAAATATTGGTGTTTACTGTCATCTTCATGAGGACATGAAGATTTGTGAGTACAAGAGACCTCTGCCCCAGAGCTCCCATATTTTGACAATCTCAAGCAATCTCCTCGAAAACCACTGTGCCATTTGTAACCAAATGTCAAATAGAACCTCCAGGGGTTGAGGGAATGAAAATTTGTTCAAATGGTCCAGCTCACATGACCAACATGGCCGCCATGCCCATATGTTGTAAAAACGTTTTAAAAATCTTCTACTCTGGAACCAGTTGACCGATGGCCTTGAAACTTGGTATGTAGCATTGGGTTCTCCAGTACTATCAAGATTGTTCAGAAGGATGACCTTGCGTTGACACTGGCCATTTTGCGGCAAGGTCAAATATGGGAAAATGCTAGAACATAAGATTTCATGGAAAGTTTCGAAGATTTATGCCTAAAAATGGTGTATGCATTCATCTTGATTAGAACATGATGATTTATGAGTACAAGAGGTCAAAGTCATTCTTTGACCTTTGACCCTGAGCTCTCATATTGTGACTATTTCAAACAATCTCCCCATAAGCCACTGCGCAGATTGAAACCAAAGTTCAAAGACAGCCTCCAGGGGTTGAGGGAATGAAAATTTGTTCAAACATCCAGGTCACATGACCAACACGGCGTCCATGCCCATATATGGTAGAAAACTTTAAAAATCTTCTCCTCCAGAACAAATTAACCGATGACCTTGAAACTTGGTATGTAGCATTGGGTACTCGAGTACTATCAATATTGTTCAAATTATGATCTTGGGTACACCGTGACCTTTTTAGGACAAGGTTAAATATGGCAAAATGCAAGAACATAAGATTTCATGAAAAATTTTGAAGATTTTTGCCTAAAATTGGTATAGAAAGTCATCGTAGTGAGGTCATGAACAATAATGAGTTCAAGAGGTCAAGGTCATTCTTTGACCCAGAGTTCTCATATTTTGACATTTTCAAACGTTTCCTCAAAACCCAAAGGGCCAATTGTAAACACATTTATGATAGAGCCTCCAGGGGTTGATTGAACCAAAAATTTGTTCAAACGGTCCAGGTCACATGTTGGCTGCCATACCCATTTATGGTATGAACCTTTGATATTTATCTCCTCCAGAACCAATACACCTATGGTCTTTAAATTTGGTAGGTAGCATGAAGTACTAGAGTACTACCAAGACTGTTCAAATTATGACCTTTGGTTAACCTTGACCTTTTTTGCAGCATAGACAAATATTGGAAAATGCTAGAACATAAGATTTCAAGGAAGTTTTGAAGATTTTGGCCCTATAATGGTATATATATGGTTGTCTTAGTGAGTACATGAAGATTTTTGAATACAAGAGGTCATGTCATTCTTTTATTCTTGACCCAAAACTGTCATTCTTTTATTCTTGACCCAAAACTCATAGTTTGACAATTACAGACATAAGAAAAAGCCACTTTGCCAATTGCTCAGGAGAGCGATTCAGGGCCTCATGGCCCTCTTGTTATGCATAACATCGGAAACAGGATGAAAGGTTCATAAGGCGATTTTGCCCTCTCAAATGAGATACGAGGAAAAGTATCAAGTTTTCTTGCTATGTAATGATGTGTTTTGCGTCTTTTCATAACATGCATTGAATTCACATTGAGTTCCTATGACTTTTATTTGGACCTGACCTGGTCCATTTGATTTTTTCTTTCAATAAAGAAGTCTGTGAGGTTCTACTCAAGTGTACACAGCGCAAGAAGCCAAACAACAGTTTTCCGAAAACTTTTGATTAAAACTTCCAACACCAGGTAGGATAGAGAAACATTTAAATCCCTATAATTTTAATTCAAAGGGACATAATTGCAGACATGTAGCATTTCTTGCTATGGTTGAAGCCGTTTGGTAGCAGTTTCAGATTAAATGACGATGTGGTTTTATGGTTTTACCTACAGATATTTAGGCCAGACATTCGTGGTTTGCAGAATGTCATTTGCCATGTGCAAAGCGAGCTTTGATTGGAAGTACTGAATTTAAACTTAGGGCTTAACTCCATCACTAATGACTGCAAAATAAATTGTTTTTGCGTCTCGAAGAGCCAAAATGCCAAAATGACGTTATTTTAAAATATTTCCTCGCACCCATTTACACGAGACCCCGTATTCAAAATCAAAAACTGTATACTTTTTAGTGCCTCTGAGTACAGTTTAATAGTGTCATACAATATGGATAGACAATAAGCACACTAACTATGTAAACATAGGGCCAATTCATATATGTCACATGGAGCAGTCACAAAATAGTAAATATCTGAATGCACACAAGTAACCATAATTCGAGCCTGAGTAAGAGCGGCAAAGTCTCAGTGGACACACAAATTTAAAAGTAACTAGACTTCAGGAACTGACTGAATCAGATCCCAAACCCTATCCCAAACATCAAAGGGAAAGATTGACAAAGACATCCCAACAAACAATAAATTACAAGTGATAAGCCGAGTCAGCAGCTCTTTCCCAAATAGATGGCAACTCAGCTATCTTTATTGAACTAAATAATTTAGACCTACAGACGGGTTACAACAGACTAAGCAAATTATATGAAAAACATTTAAAAATTATTTTTACCTATTTTCTATTTTTATGATAGAAGGGTAAAACTGAGAACACAATAAATTAACCGAAAATAAAACAAATGCAACCGCAACAAAAGTACCGCCTTGAGACGGTCAGTAATAACTACTGGGGGGTTTAAACCGGTTTTACTGGGCCCAAACCTTCACCCTCACCCTCCGCTGCGGTGCACACAATTAGGTGGTAGGAAGGCTGGGAAAAACTTAATCAACGATGTCTCAACATCTCAACATTTAGTCGACACTAACCCACTATCACTCCAAGGCAGCGTGCCCACTGAGTTATTAACGGTCTCTAAGTGACAGGCATATGTAATGAATCTATCTATATCTTTTAACAGATGCTCATCCTCATTACTCATTAGCCATAATAAAATTTGATGAAACAGAGTAGTTATATATGTTTACATTATTGCTTAAATGTTTACAAATGAGAAGATTTCTAAGATCTGTGTATTTTGGACATACCATATGAAAATGTGTCTCATCCTCAACATTATTCATTGGACAATATTTGCACAGCCTATCTGTAACTGATGGCTTTTGACTAGTATACCTACCAACTTCATTTTCCAGTTTATGGGAACTAGTCCTAAATCGAGACAAATTTCGACGGTCAGAATCATTACTTACACATGATAAGTATTTCTGGAACATAAAACTGACTTAAACTGTCTGCACGTTCTTAACTTTCCACTCTTCTTAAGTTCTAAGATCCAGTTATTTACAACTTTCCTTGGAGTGATCGCTTTAAGATTGCTAGATGCTTACTAGTAAATTCTAGTTGATGACGAAAAAGATGAACCAAAGTGAATTCCTTAAGAACATCGCAGACACATGTAAGCCGACAATCCTTACCGCTGCTCATCATAATAATCTTATCTAGTATTGCATCATTTAAAAACTTATGGTTTAGAGACTCTTTATAAAGACGGATCTAATAATTTATCATGGCTATAATAATGTCTATATATATATATACACATGTGTAGGAAATCTACCTAGTTCTCCATAAACGGCAATATAATGAGTCTTTTTGTTAACGCCAAGTAAATATTTACACACATAAACGTTCAGCTTTTCAAGAGGTGAGTTAAAGGAATACACTCACTTAAATATGATCTGACTTCAAATTATAGATCTTGATTTGCAATTAAATCTGGTAAAAGTTCATGAAAATCGGACTCGAAATAAGAAAGATATGAAGATTTTAAAAAATTGAAATAGCCGTCATGGAGGCCGCCATTTTGGAAGTTGCTGTCACGTGATAAATAGTAAAATCTAGAATAAGAGCATAAATTACTTACTTTTATAGTATCATTTAGTTTTTATCGTTTCTTTAAGAAGTGAAATATAGATTTATGCATTTCATTTATCTACAGTTTGTTCAAATTAAAGCTATTTAGGATTTTCATTTTTGACTGTGAGGTTATAATGTCATTAACTCAGAAATTTGCTGGTTCCCAGCTCAACATTTTAATATCTTTAAACTGCCATATCTTTCTTAATTTAAGTCCGATTTTCATGAAATTTTCGGCAAATTTTGTGTTTATTAGAATCTTCAATTGCAGTTTGACATGCATTTTAGTGAGTGTTTTCCTTTAACATACATATCACTCAGAGACTTTCCTTTTGACTAACTAAGTATGCTACTGCTAAACATACCGACAACCTCCGCTCCATACGTCAAAACCGGCTTCACAGTATGATCAAAAAGATAAAGAAAGGAGCAGTGTCTATAAGGCTGTTTTACTGGCAACAACCGATTTTCTTTAAACTTTGTAAACTCAAAGTAATATGAGCCGCGACGCGAGATTTCTAACAATGTGGTCAAAAATGACATTTTCACGTTTTTGTAATTTCAAAAACTATGATCTTCCACGAGTTAAATGCTGTAAGTGTCCTGTCAATATGACATCTGTAACTGTTATTCCTAGCGCCAATAACTGTATACCCAAAAGGAGTTTGACGTCATGAAAACTTTGCAACGTCAGCGTAATTGTGACGTTATACAACGTTGGCAATATATTTCTAGAGTGGTTGGTTGTTTTGTGAGTTGAATTTAAAATTGTTGTTACAAAACCGATAAATACTCTTATGAACACGTCATAAAAGCTTAAGCAAAGAAGTCGACAAACTTCCGGTTTAAAGTCTCCATAGTCCTATTAGTGGTAAAAACGTCTAAACTCAAATCATTGTAAAAGGCGGTTCAACCTTCACGTTTGGTTATAAAATGTAGGTTGATATGCATATATTGAGTCATATTACTGGAAAAAGTAGAGAAAACAAGTTTTTTTTTTAAATAACAAATCGCTTCACAAATTAAAATTTCCTGTTCTGGTTGCCCGTCTAGCAATGCTATATAAACATAGGCGGGATAGTGATTGGGACTCTCCACACCTGATTGCATTTTTACCATTTTATTCAACTTGATGAAATCGAAAGTAAGTCATTTTAGTTGCCTACTAAAATGACCCAAATAAGCGTTCATTCCCTTTTTATGCGACACTCAAAGATATTTTATTTTTTTTAAGGATATCCGCTGGTGACAAATTTGAGACTTCTGCGCAACGCGAACTGCCAACAACGGTTTGGAATGTTACCTATCGGCTGTCGTAATTTTGCCGTCTTACAATTCAGAAATAATTTAAAAACGCAGTGTTTTAACAAACCTTTGGATGCTGTTGTATAATTTTCATTCGAGCGCTATCATTTTTTCATTCGCTCAAGGAATATTAGGTCCAGCATACCGTCTTGTCTTTATTTGACTGCACACTAGTGCCTTACTATGCCTTTACAGTATTTGCAAACTACATTTTTGGGTAGCTCTAACCACAAGGAATTTAGTTCCTATGCCACCTGACGTCCCATCTGTCTGATAGTCTCAGGTTTCACTTGTCAAAATATTCGACACTCTTCACGAGTGTCGGAGCAAGTTGACACCAACTCGATTACACCCCACACACATCTGGCCGCGATAGGCCAAAATCCCTTAGAAACCAAAGGAGCTCCGTTGAGATTGAGGGCTAGACAGAATAAATCTTACTTTAGCTAATAGATCTCTACTATACAGTCATGCATTGTCCAAGGCATACGGCTGAAATCCTTTCATCTCTGCAAATACACTATAGCTGTTTTGTTCAGGGTCGTTTGTACACGTAACGATGACGTGTGATAATGCGGTCAATTAGAATCTACAGCAGACTTCATTCAATAAACAGCTAGCTAGCACCTTCAAGCGCAAAAACTGACTAGAGTGGTAATAGTGGTAGGGTGAAGTTTCTGTCTGCGCTGAAAGCCTGTATAAGACTTCATCAGTGCACGTACTAGGCTTCTCCAAATCTCCTGTACCAAAGCAGGTACAGTGAGTTAGCCTATGTTGAGTCTGTCCTGAGACTCGACATCGTATCAAGATTTTCGGAGGTTAGTACCTCATCCCGTGGGCGGTATTTTACTAAACTGAAGTTTTGGTGTTACCCGCACACATTGACATGAATACTACGGACGAGTAATTTATTATCAGGTGTATGGCGGGGAACATTCTGGGGTGGGGGAGGGAAGCGGGGGCTGGGCGTTTTATTTTTGTTTGTTTTTTTGGTGGTCTTCTGGGAGGGGGTCTAAAGTTATTAAGCCATGGGGCAGGGGGGCATATATTCTGTTAATAATATTGGCGGGGGGGGGGGGCAGAATTGTTCCATCAGTCTTCATTTAAAAAAATGGCTCAGTGTTACGAAATGAATCGGATCGTCGAATATGTCAGGTTGCAATTCTATTTAATTCTTTCAATCAGTAGGGCTAGAGTTTTTAGGGTAACTGTGGTAGTAAAACATTTGCGGAAATTGTGGCTATTTGTCATGCATGAATTATCGGTGAATACCTACATGGTAAAAGCGAGTCGCATGATTTTAAGGTGAGATACATACTATTAATAATCGTAAATTATTATTGAAATTTAGACGTGTCTTGAAATTCAAAGTAAAAGGATATGATATTATATTAGAGTGCTTAGATTCAGTGTTAAGACCTGAGGGGTTAGATTTTATTATATTTATTCAGAATAGTTTTGGCTAAGAATGAAAAATATGACTTCTGATTGATATGGTATGATTACATGTATCGACTGATTTTGTTGATAATGATCATGCTGCGCTTGGTATAGGTATTTTAGGAAGTTTTGTAAATTACGGAAATAGTTTATAACACTGATGTAGGTTGCAATGGTGTGCGTCTATTTGACGTCGAGTGACGTCAGTTGCATTCATGTTATTCATTTGACGTCAGTTGCATTCATGTTATTGCGACGTCAGCACTTTTTATATTAGTTTCACGTATACGTGGCCAATAGAAGTAGGTTGATTTGTAATGGAACTAATTTACATACTCGACGTCAATTGACGTCATAGCATGCACCGCATTAAGGTTTTTTTCATATGTTATAATGTTAACATCGGTCGTCCTGCGTTTGATTTGCCTTCACTAGATAAAGTCATACGGTATGACATCATTGGCGACATGATGTCAGGTCAAACGTAATGATCCCAAATGTGTTAGAAACGCTTATTAAGCTATTCAAATAATATATTCTATGGCAAATGGTCATACGCTTAGTTTAAAGAAATGAATTAATACACATGCGAATTAGATATTTGGTATATCAATTTAAGGTAAAAAGGTCATTGTTTATATCATTCATGTTTTATGTGGGGTATGTTAGGTGATACCTGTTGACGTCAGTATACTTCTTGACAATGTTTGACGTCAGATCCGTCGACGCACATGTGTGGTAGGATCTACGTTTCTTCATTGGCGGAAGTGGTAAGCACAGTTTTGGCTTAACATCGTGAGTGCGAGTTTATGACGTCATTTCCGGTCTGTTATGAACGTTACTTTAAAAGCTACGTCTAGATCGCAAGTATACCAATTAATCAACGTTTTAGTCGGATTAGTTCGTTAGTATTATTGTTAACGTTTTAGTTAACATGTGTGACTATAAGTGAACGTCGGTCTCAGTTAAGTTAACGTGAGCTTTACGTTAATCGTCATAGATCAGTTAGTTAAGACAGGAAAGGAGTTGGATTATGAGGGGCAGGCTTTGCAGGAATTTGTGAAGCTAAAGCAAGAGACTGAGAGGGCAGAAAGGCACGCGGTAAGGGAACTTGATAAAGAGAAGATCGCGGAGGAGAAAGAAAAGATTGCGCAGGCCGATAAAGACAGGGAAATTGAGTTAGCTAGGTTTGCGGCGGAGAAAGAGAGGATTTTGCAGGCCGAAAACAATCGGGAAGTAGAACTAGCTAAGATTGCGGCGGATAGGGAAATCGAGATGGCGCGGATTGAAAGTATAGAGCGGCAAGCCGAGAAAGATAGTAGGGAAGCTAAGTTGTCTCAAGTCGAAAGCGACAAGGAAGCGAAGTTATCGAGCGAAGTTGAATTAGAAAAGTTGAAATATAGTTTTCATTTGCAGCAACTCGAGTTAAAAAATCAGATAGATTTGCAAAAGGTAACGTTAAGAGTTGAATTAGAAAAACAGAAGGCTGAAAAGTTAGCGCATGCGCGAGATCCGAATTACCGTATTTTGATGAAAGTAAGGACAAAATGGATAGTTACTTATCAAGGTTTGAGAAATACGCGACGGCGAATAAATGGGATAAAAACGTTTGGGCTGCATATTTAAGCGCATTACTTGAAGGTCGCGCGCTTGATGTATGTGATAGATTGTCCGTGGATGTGCAGCAGATTATGACAAGTTGAATTATGCATAAGGTTGTTAAAGAATTTCAATATGACTGAACGCGGATTTAGGAAGAAATTTCGGTATGATAGGCCTGAAAAGTCTGAAACGTTTATTCAGTTTAGTAGTAGACTTAGGTCGTATCTTAATAAATAGTTGAAAATGGCAAAGGTAGACCAGTGATTTTTTCGCTAGAGATCAGTTTTTAGAATCCTGAAGTAAAGAATTATATGTTCATTTGAAACCGAAAACATTCACGAATCTAGGTGAGACGGCTAGGGAAGCAGATTTATTTGCAGAAGCACGTGGCGGTGTCTACGCTTGTGTTAATAAGGGGCAGTGAAAGTAAGGGCATAACTCAGAGAAGATCTGATAATAAGCCGAGTGGGAAACCAGCGATATTTGTGTAAGGGACATTTAACATTTAAGTGTTATAAGAATCCGGATAGGAAGCAAGCATATAGTGCGGAGATAGGTGCAAGTGCAAGCGAATATAGCGGAAATAAGGGGAGTAATTATGCACAGAAAGATGAGACACAAAAATCACAGAGTAAGAGCGATACTGTGCAGACGAAGGGTAGTAATTCAGATCGTGGCCATGGTCGGGGTTATTACCGCGGACGTGGTCGGGGTGGCGGCCATCAAATGAGCTTTTGTAAAACTACAATGAATAGGTCTCATGAAATTATAGGTCTCTATAAGAGTAAGGAAGAAAGTCCATTAATCGATGATAACGTGGGTAAGGAAGGGGTCTGTTACTTTTTAAGCTCGCGATTACCAACAGCACAGAGTAGGGTTAATGGTTAGACAGTTGTAGTTTTAAGGGACACAGGTTGTACTGGGTGTGTCGTTCGTAGAAACTTGGTTTCTAATTATCAGTTACTTGGTAGAGAATCTGATGTAACTTTGATTGATGAATCTACCCAAAGGTATCCCTAAGCAATGGGTGACATAGATTGTCCATTGTTCACTGGAAAAACTGAGGTATTGTGTATGGATGATACATTGTATGGCCTGGTTATTGGAAAAAATGACGGGTCAAAACTTCCCGATATGTCCCATTTTGCAATGGCGGCAGTGAAGTGATTAGGTCACGAGCTAAGCAAGGTGAAGAGGTCTATAGGAAACTTAAGGTTCCTGATCAAATTATTGCTAGTGATAAGGATGCATTGAGGCAGGCCCAATTTGTTGACCCTAAATTGAATGGCATAAGGCACAGAGCGGAATCTGGTAATGGGACTATTAGTCGTGGATTGAACCGAGGTGAAACTAAGTTTGTCCGAAAGAAAGATTTATTGTATAGGCAGATTACAAAGGGAAATAAGGTCACTTTGCCACTTGTCATCTCTGAAGGTTTTCGTGAAAAGGTGTTAAGATTGGCGCACGAAACCTTGATGTCAGGACAATTGGGCATAAAGAAAACGATGAATAGAGTGTTAACTGAGTTCTTTGTGGCCTGGAGTTTGTGGTGATGTGGCAAGGTTTTGTAAATCTTGTGACATTTGTCAAAGGACTATTCAAAACGCTCGTGTCACTAAGGTACCTTTAGGGAAGTTGCCACAGATTGACACACCATTTAAACGAGTCGTTGTTGATATAGTCGGACCGATAGAACCTCGTTCTGACAGGAAATCCCGCTACATTTTAACAACGATAGACTATGCGATATCCCGAGGCGGTAGCGTTATCCGGCATTCAAACGGAACGCGTAGCCGAAACATTAGTTGAAATGTTCAGTAGATTAGGAATACCGAGTGAAATGCTAATCGAGCATGATAGTAAGATCACGATTGACGTCATGAGAGAGGTTAGTAGGTTGTTGTCCTTTCAAGATCTGACACTTATCCCTTATCAATCTACTGATAAAGGACCCGTGGAGAAATTCCATGATAAATTGAAACAGATAGTACGTGACATGTGCGTAGAACACCCGAATGACTGGGACAGGTATCTCCCAGCATTATTATTCGCAGTAAGGGAAGTTCCGCAAGAGTCGTTAGGTTTTTTCCAGTTTTAAATGTTGTATGTACGTAATGTTAGGGGTCCTATGCAAATATTCAAGGAGTTGTGGTCTGTAGAGGAAACTGACCAACGTGTGTTATTGACGTATCAGTACGTTATTGATGTAAAAGAACGTTTAGAGAGAACATATAAGTTAGCACAGGATATTGTCCGGAAAATGGACGTAATGCAGAATGTTTATTACAATAAACGCGCGAGGTCGCGTAAGTTTGACGTCGAAGACAAAGTACTTTTGCTACTCCCGAATGAGTGCAATAAATTGTTACTTCAATGGAACAGGCCATAGGAAGTTGTTGAAATAGTCAATGTAATGAACTACAAGATTAAAGTCAAGGGCGTCGTGAATACTTATCCTGCTAACATCACAGCAAAAACACGCATCTATAAACCATTTAAGCTCCTGCTTAAAAGTGCTTTGTGACATGGCTTATTTGGGCATTAAAGCAGCTGCTTAGTTGCTGTAGCCGAGGAATAGCAGAAACTAGAAACCCTAGTTGAAAGTGTCGACAAAACCTGCAAAAGTTTTAAGATGTTTATCAGTGCTGAGAAGACAAAACTGATGACAAACAGCGCAGATGGCATCCAGAGAGAGATCAAGGTAAGAGGGCAGAAGATGGGTAATGTAACAAGCTTAAATACCTTGGAGCACTTGTTTTAGATGATGGCTAATACCGGAGGTTCTCTCAAGGATTGCACAAGCCACTTCAGCTTTTACCAAGCTTAAACCAATCTGGAGAGATAACAACATATATACTGAACAAAAAAAGAAACGTTACATGTATTTTCAATGCTCGTTTCCTTTGAACTGAATTAAGATTTAGCCAATGCTATTTTATGTCTAACTGACAAATGTTTTCAAAGTCCAGAATATGAATGTCACAACAAAAACTGCAAAATTATTGTCTTCAGATTAGTTTGAATCAATGACGGGTCAGAATTTAAAAGTGCTATTTCGAGGTGATTTTTGGAGACCCGTCTTTCACTCAGGTTATCAGCCCACTTCTGAGATATTTACCAGGCACTATTTGCTACAAAAATGGTCCAATTGCCGCTTCCAAAGGAGTAGCAGAGTAGCACAATGCTTTGAATACCGCTTTTCAGGACACTTGACTCTGTCTTTCACGCTTTGCACTGAAAATCCCATAAACAGTTCAGTGTGGAATACCACGGATGATTAGCCAGTTTAATCAAACTTTTTCATCATGAACCATTGTCTTGAGAAGCTGGAATAAGATCCACGAATTAAACTTGAAAATTTTATTGAAACGTACTGGTTAATCGGAGTAAACAATTAGCTATACTTTTAACGGGAGACAATTTCAAAGACACAAAATCTTTAACACATTATTTCTTTGAAGTGCTGGTTAAATGTCATAAGGTTCATAGGGTTGGTTATTGGCGGTTACAAGGCGAATCCAAAATTGTAAAACATTAAGCCCTTGCGCATGCGCCTTCAGCGTTTCACATTGTTTGTGGTATTTTCAGTCAAATTGGAATAACTCTGCAACAATTTATGCAAATCGAAAGGCGATTAGTTCCCGAAGTTGTCTGACATCTTGCATGTGAGAGAATAACCTAGCAACATTTGAAAACATTGTTCTTTAGCTTAAAATTCATGACTAATATATGTAACGTTTCTTTTTTGTTGTTCAGTATATATTGGATAAAAGGTGAAACTTATGCGCTCCTTGTCATTTCCATATTTCTGTATGCCTGTGAATCGCGGACCTTGACAGCAGAGTTAGAGAAAAGAACGCATGCGTTTGAGATGAGATGCTACCGAAGTTTTCTGAACATTACGCGCAAGGACCATATAACCAATGAGGAGGTTCGCAGAGAGATCCAAGAAGCCATTGGAGAATATGATGAACTCCTTACGCTGGTCAAGAAAGGGAGACTAAGGTGGTTTGGCCACGTCTCAGTGTATTCTGGTTTAGCAAAGACAATTCTACAGGGCACAGTTGAAGGAAAAAGAAGAAACGGTAGACAGAAGAAGAGGTGGAACGACAATACTAAAAAGTGAAGAGGAATAGACTTTACCTATCACTTAGGGCAGCTGAAAACAGGACAAGGTGAAAAGAGATTGTTTCGAAGTCATTTGTGGTGCCCCAACGACCTAGTAAGGTTATGGTATAAATAGAATAGTATTGTATCAGGCGCGGGCAACCCAGTTTCCCAGTGCCAGAGGCGTGCTATTATCTTCTCCGTTATCATTAAATAGATAATATGGTGCCACTAAGTACGTCTTCCTTATACCTAGTGAGATTAAAATACCAATAGTCACCTCTGCCTGCCATTCTTAACAATGGGATGCCACCAGGCAAATCTACCTTCTCCAGTGTCACAAAGTACTTCTACCTTTCCACTGATCTGCGTCTTTGTTGTTGCGCATATGTAATATTTAAGCAAGTTATCTCGTGTCGTGACTAAAACAAATCTATCTATCTATCTAGACAGATAGAAAATACTATTTTTGCTTTTCGACTTAATATACATATTTTCCATAAGTGAATACTCTTTTGTCTTTCGACTGGATACACGTATTTTTTAATAACATAAGATTGCGATAAGTAATAAGACGAACAGAATGTGCAATAGATAGATAGATAGATAGATAGGAAGGCAGGCAGGCAGGTAGATCGATCGATCGATCGATCGATAGATAGATAGATAGATAGATAGGAAGGTAGGTAGGCAAAGGTTGGTAGATTAGATAGATAGATAGATAGATATATAGATAGATAGATAGACACACTTTTGGATTTCGACTTAGTACAAATGGTTTTCATTATGGCTTAAATACAAGATCGGTTAGATAGATAGATAGATAGATAGATAGATAGATAGATAGATAGATAAAGTTGAAAAAGTCCAGATAGATAGATAGATAGATAGATAGATAGATAGATAGATGGATGGAGGGATGGATGGATGGACGGACGGACGGACGGACGGATGGACGGACGGACGGACGGACAGACATACAGACAGACAGACAGACAGACAGACAGATAGATAGATAGATAGATAGATAGATAGATAGATAGATAGATAGATAGATAGATAGATGGATGGACGGACGGACGAATGGATGGACGGACGGACGGACAGACATACAGACAGACAGACAGACAGATAGATAGATAGATAGATAGATAGATAGATAGATAGATAGATTGTACTTTTCATGCTTTCCACTTAATATACATTAAGAAGTAGAAAGACAAACAGAATGTGCGATAGATATTTAGATAGATAGATAGATAGATAGATAGATAGATACAGTCAGTTTTGAATTTAGACTTGATACACATGTTTTTCATTATGAAATAAATACAACATAGGTTAGATAGATAGATAGATAGATAGATATAAAAAAGGTTTAAAAAATGCAGATAGATAGATAGATAGATAGTATTGTATTTGCTTTCGACTTAATATATATATTTTCTATAATGGAAAGTGTTAATTAAGTAGAAAGACAAACAAAATGTGCGATAGCTAGATAGATAGACAGATAGATACAGTCAGTTTTGAATTTAGACTTGATACACATGTTTTTCATTATGAAATAAATATAACATAGGGTAGATAGATAGATAGATAGATAGATAGATAGATAGATAGATAAATGTAAAAAAAAGTCCAGATAGATATGTAGGTAGATAGAGAAAGATACACATGATTTCCATTATGAAATATATACAAGATAGGTAGATGGTGCGATAGATAGATAAAAAATAGATAGATAGATCGATAGATAGATAGATAGATAGATAGATAGATAGATAGATAGATAGATCCACTTTTGGATTTCGACTTAATACAAATGTTTTTCATAACGACATAAATACAAGATAGATAGATAGATAGATAGATAGATAGATAGATAGATAGATAAGGTGAAAAAGTCCAGATAGAAAGATAGATAGATAGAGAGGTTGATAGATATAAAGATTGATAGATAGATAGATAGATAGATAGATAGATAGATAGATTCTGTTTTGTATAGATAGATAGATAGATAGATAGATAGATAGATAGATAGATAGATAGATAGATATTGTTTTTGCTTTCGACTTAATATACATATTTGCTAGGATGGAAAATATTAATTTAGTAGAAGGACAAACAGAATGTGCGATAGGTATTCAGATAGATAGATAGATAGATAGATAGATAGATTGAAAATACTGTTTTTAGTTCGACTTAATATTCATATTTTCCATGATGGAAAATATAAAATTAGCAGATAGACAAACAGAATGTGTGATAGATAGATCGATCGATCGATCGATCGATAGATAAATAGATAGATCAGGCTTGACTTCCGATTATATTTTCTTTTCTTTACGAAAGATATATAGGATTTGTTCTTGATAGGTAGGTGGATAGGTAGGTATGGAAAAGATCGATAGATAGATAGATAGATAGGTAGATAGATAGGTATATAGATAGATAGATCAGGCTTGCGGATTGAATGCATGTACTGTATTAAAATCATGAATAGTTCCTTCAAGAGCAGAGAATATATTCAGAAGAAGGAACATGGGCCAGACTACGTTGTTTCGGCTAATAAAGCCTCCTCAGTGACCCTGACAATAGCTGGTGACGAATCCAGAGAAAAAACATACGGTAATTTATTATTTTTAATTGGGCAGTCATTCAAAGACTGATTAGTATCAAAAAGGTTCCAAATAATATCAAAGACGATGATCTAGAATAATAGTCTATATCAATCTTAAATTTTAGATTTCTCAGAATATATCCTCTGACCTCAAAGGACAAAAATAAAATATAATCTGCACTATGGATGATGTACGGGGAGACGTTTTACGGCCGCCACACGGCATAACACCAGCTGCAGTGAGGTAAAATTAAAATCATGAATAGTTCCTTCAAGACCAGATGATACAGTCAGAAGAAGGAACATGGGCCAGACTACTTGTATATTTGCCCTAGTTTAATAGTGTATATGTTGATTTATCTAATGAACTACAACACATAATAGATAGATAGATAGATAGATAGATAGATAGATAGATAGATAGATAGATAGATAGATAGATCAAGCTTGACTTTCGACTTTTCCTGATGAAATATATATAGGATATGTTGATAGCCAACCCAATAATCGACCGATTTGCAGATAGATTGATAGTTAGGTAGTTACATAGATAGATAGATAGATAGATAGATAGATAGATAGATAGATAGATAGATAGATAGATGAGCTACATGACAGACGGACAGACATATAGATGGATAGACTTCCGACTTAATGTCCATCGTATCTTCTGAAAGCTGGACTGTCACCCTAAAATTACTTGAACGAAGTGAGAAAGATTTTCACTGCCAGTCCATTCGAATCTATATTTTAAACCTTAATTATCCACACAGCTGGAGTGGTGCTGGTGAATTTGAGTGTGCCAAGTAAGTTCGCAGGGAATGTTCATAATTTATCTGCTGGGGGAGGAGTGGAATAATTATTGGTGGTGATGGGGTGCGGGGATGGTGCGTTATTGAGGGTGTTTGTCTATCTTTTGACTGATGTTGACGGGGTTGGAATGTGGTTTGGAGTCATGAGACGACATGCTTTCCTTTACATTTGACTCGCACACAGAGCACAGAGCAAGAGAGAATCACAAACTGATAATAAAGGGTATTGCGCCCCCTCCTTGCTTATGCTAACATAAGATTTGATTCAGTGGGGACTACTACTGTGATACATATTTATATGGACTATCGACGTTGGAGAGGCGGTAGGGATGAAGGTATTTTCTGGAAGTCCACGTATATTGATCTGACCCACCCATGGACACAGGTTTATTTTCTTAAAACCGTTCTCCCAATCATTATGAAAAATAAACTTCTAATCCCTCCCCACGGGCATGAAAATTAATTAGAGTCAAAGGTAGTTCTAGCCAGCCAAGCTTAGTTTCCATATATGTTCACCCCGAGGAACTCTGGAACTAGTTCTAGCCAGGCAGGGTAAACAAACTATCGGAATTCTAGCCATTAAAGTACCACAGGAACGAATTCTAGCCAGGCAGGGTAAACAAGCCATCGGCATTCGAGCCATTATCGTACTTCTATACATTCAATATATTTAACACATGAGTTTATAAGTGTTGGCTATAGCAAAATATAAAACTGTCGGCAAGCAGTGCCGATCCTAATGTGATTGATCATTATAATCAGTCTGATCTAGGTTTGCACTGATCTGGGTCTGCACTCTTTGCTAATCAGCATAGTGTATTCCTCCGTCTTAATTCTGTCTGTACTTGCCGAACAATAGCATCAGACAATGTACTCAGTAAATACCTCTTAATTAACTCAGCATCAGTTATGGTGTATTTGTGTTCTTCAAGCGGTAGAATAAATAAATACACACTGTATGTAGTGTATATGGCTTCTTAACGCACAGGTTGCTGACGATAATTGGTAGAGGACAACCTATATATACTGTAGGTACAAAGCCGGGCCGGGTAGCGCAATCGGAAGGGCACCTGACTCGTAAGTCAGAGGTCCTGGGTTCGAATCCCGGTCTGGCCACATACTTTCGTTTCTTCTTCCGCTGATTCAAGAAGGGCAGTTGTCAGTTACTGGCGAAAGTATGTGCACTTAGTACTGGTTAACCGCTTAGGAGGTCTAAGCCTGCCCAGGAATAGTGTGGTTAGGAATACTGACCGTCCCGACATGACCGTAGTTGTTTACCGTGGACGTTAAACATCAAATCAACCAACCAACTGTAGGTACAATGTATGCCGGGAATTATTGAGCCATTAACCTTATTTCAAAGTCTATTAAACGTTTAATATCTGCATATAATCAATGTTGGTATTTAAAATATGTTGTGAAAAGTAAGATTCTTTGGAAGCAAAGAATAGAAAATAGCAGACTCGGTTGTACGGGGAGACGTTTTAAAGTCTGCTTAAACTATGAAGTTCTCATCATAATAGTCTTTTAACTGATATTAAACGTAGATTAAAGGATGAATACTAACGTTAAATAAACATAAGCAAATCAAATATATTCCACTTAAATGAATAGACCAACCTATTTTAAACCCAGAGTCAACGTTTGATATACGTTGTATGCCTTCTAGGTTATATTTAGACAAGCCAAACTGTTTATGTTTTAATGGGCTTTTCTATGCATTCCATATTATTTAACTTTCATTAAATAACTTTATAATTTATTCTTGGTTATCTGGTACAGACATGTTCTGGAATAAAAGTCGACTGTAACAAAACAAAAACAAAGGCGCTGACTATTACAAAGACACCAAGGGGCACTGATTTTCAGGGAGTGTCTTGTAGCATTAGTGGCGAAAATTCATGAGTGTTAAGGCAATGCAACCATGAAGTGAAGTACAGACATGTACTGGAAAAATAGCTGGCTGGTAAATATCAAGCATAAATCAACTGGGAAATATGCCTGGCAATTTAATATCGTACGTTCGTGTCCTGGACAATGTTCCAGGATTATTCGGGAATAAAGACAGAGATAGACTCAGGTCCAAAGATTGTGGGTGACGTAAGACCAACGCCGCGTCAGGTACCAGGACAACGGATGATTGTAGTTCAAAGCAGTGTCAGGTTATTGGACTGTGGATGACTGACGATTATTACAGAGTTAGGTCACAGGTCTAAGGATGACTGTAGACAAACGCACTGTCCGGTTTTAGAACTGTGGTTGACCAAAGACTCATGTTCAAGGTCGGTGTATGACTGAAAAGCAACTAAGAGCCAGGACCGTGGATGATTGTAGACCAACGCAGAAACAGGTCCCATGCATTTGGGCAATTGTAGACCCATACAAAGTCAAGGAACAAGACATGATGACTTTAGATCAATAAACAGGTTCCACGACAGTGGATGACTGTAGACCAAGGTCAAGTAAGGTCCTAGGATTGTGGATGATTGTAGACCAACGAAGAGTCAGGTTACAGGGATGACTTTAAGCCAACACAGACTTAGATTATGGACGACCATAGACCAACGGAGCATCATTTTCCAGGACTGTGGATGACTGAAGACTGACGAACAGTCAAGTTCCATGACTGTGGGTAACTGTAGACCTAGGCAGAGTAAGGTCCCAGGATTGTGGATGACTGTAGACCCACGAAGCGTCAGGTTCAAGGACTGTGTATGACTGTGAATGACTGTAAATGAATGTAAAATTAGATCCCAAACTTATTGATGACCGTAGATCAACGCCGCCGAACCAGGCCCCAGACTGTGGATGACTGGAGTCCAATGCAATGTCGTGTCTCAGGACTTTTGATGACCGCAGACCAATACAGAGTCATGACCTAGAACAGTGACTAAACTGTATGCTCACGAAAAGTCTGGTACAAGGACTTCGAATTACTATGGACCATGGCATGGTCCCACCAACACAGTAAGGCCCCAGGACTGTGGGTGGCTGTAGATTAAAGCAGAGTCAGATTGCAGGAGAGAATGACTTTAGGCCAACGCAAAGCAGTTTAAATTACTGAAAATTACTGTAGAAAAATGCAGAGTCAGATACAAGGTTTGGGAATGACGGATAACTGACGAACAACGCGGAGTCAGACCTCAGGACTTTGGAAGTCTGTAGATACGCACAAAATCAGGTCCAAGGACAATGCATGACTGGAGGCCAAGGCGAGTCAGGCCCCAGGACAGTAAATGAGTATAAACCAACGCAGAGACAGGTTCCAGGGTTTTGGATGACTGGACACTAACTCAGAATCATGCTCCAGTATTATGGATGACTGTAGAGCAACAAAGAATCAGATCTCAGGACCATTGATGGCAATTGACCAGCGCAGAGTCAGATCCCATCATTTTGGATGAGTAAGACCAACACAGAGTCAGGTCCCACGAGCCTACTGCCAAGAGTGGAAAGGTAGAGGTACTTTGTGACACTGGAGAAGGTAGATTTGCCTGGTGGCATCCCATTGTTAAGTATGGCAGGCAGAGGTGACTATTGGTATTTTAATCTCACTAGGTATAAGGAAGACGTACTTAGTGGCACCATATTATAAATTTTATAATAACGGAGTAGATAATAGCACGCCTCTGGCACTGGGAAACTGGGTTGCCCGCGCCTGATACAATACTATTCTATTCTATACCATAACCTTACTAGGTCGTTAGGGCACCACAGATGACTTCGAAACAATCTCTTTTCACCTTGTCCTGTTTTCAGCTGCCCTAGTTGATAGGTAAAGTCTATCCCTCTTCACTTTTTAGTATTGTCGTTCCACCTCTTCTTCTGTCTACCTCTTCTTCTTTTTCCTTCCACTGTGCCCTGTAGAATTGTCTTTGCTAAATCAGAATACACTGAGACGTGGCCAAACCACCTTAGTCTCCCTTTCTTGACCAGCGTAAGGAGTTCATCATATTCTCCAATGGCTGCTTGGATCTCTCTGCGAACCTCCTCATTGGTTATATGGTCCTTGTGCGTAATGTTCAGTAAACTTCGGTAGCATCTCATTTCAAACACATGCGTTCTTTTCTCTAACTCTGCTGTCAAGGTCCGCGATTCACAGGCATACAGAAATATGGAAATGACAAGGAGTGCATAAGTTTCACCGTTTATCCAATATATACTGAACAGAAAAAAAGAAACGTTACATATATTAGTCATGAATTTTAAGCTAAAGAACAATGTTTTCAAATGTTGCTACGTTATTCTCTCACATGCAAGATGTCAGACAACTTCGGGAACTAATCGCCTTTCGATTTGCATAAATTGTTGCAGAGTTATTCCAATTTGACTGAAAATACCACAGACAATAACTGTGTCCATTAGCGTTTGAGCAAATCCATTTGCTCAAACTGGCTCTATGATTTTGGATAAGGATTTTTTTTTGTATGCTAATCAAGTTTTATCCAAAATTTGAAGCTCAACGTTTGAAAAAACAAACTAGCCTTCAAAGTTATTTATCCAGAACTGACTGTTCCAGAAATGCAGTACAATAAAACATGCAGCTACTTGTTTTATCCAAAATTTGGATAAAGTACTCTACAGAACTTTCAATAAAAATATGCAATATTTATCAAAGAGGTTTTATCCAAAATTTGGATAAATTGTTATAGAAATCTTTTAACAAAAGTACGCAATAGTAATCAACTGGTGACCTTCTTTTGCTTCAGATTTCCAGTGGGGTTGTTTGGCAGGACAGGGATCTCCACCTGTCAGACGGCCCGTTGTATCTGTTGAGTCCTCGTCTTTGCTTCTTCATGGTGTTGAAATTTGATTTATGTGTTTACCGTGATGATTCATTGACGAGTTAGAGGGTTACCATGCGAACCGAACAACCAACTAAATGTTTTGTACCACTTCAGAAACTGAGGGTGAGGTTGGGCCTGTAAAATCGATTTAAGCCCCCCAGTAATTCATTACTGACCGTTCCAAGGCGGTAGTTCTGTTGTGGTTCTTTGTTGCCTGTTTTTGGTGTCAGAGTTTCTGTGATGTTTTACCTTATGTATGTTATTATTATTTTTGGTTCGGTTTGGGTTGCTGAGTGGCCACCTTTTGGAAACAAGCTGCTCACTCGGTTGGCCATATGTTCTCTGTACCTTGATTATTTGTAATCTTAGTTGTTTCCAACTATGGTTTGAGGGCTGGATTTGGATTTTGATTGTTTCAGTTCCTGGTCTTTGCATACTTTTTACTTTTTTTTTTATCCAAAATATGGATAAGCCTCAACGGTACGCAATAATTATCACAGAAATTTTATCCAAAATTTGGATAAGCCTTAACGGTACGCAATAATTATCACAGAAGTTTTATCCAAAATTTGGATAAGCCTCAATGCTTCTTGCCAACAACTATCCAAACACAGACTCCGATAAGAAAGCCAACGGTTGCTGCCGTTAAGCTTTATCCAAAATTTGGATAAAACCTTACTCTAGAGACGATAGGTATGCACTGATTCTACAACTGATTAAAGAAATATAGCCTACAGTTTTTGTAATGTTTTGCTAATTTAGCTCGCCTGGATGAAGTCAGCGTCGGTATTGGCGTCCACATCTACATAAAGCATTTGATTGATTTGGTTCGTATGATGATAGATAAAGGTTCAAAGTTTCTTTCAGCGATACCCCCACCTATCCTCCCAGCTTTAAGGTCAAATTCATAGACGTTCGATTTATTAACGTGCAACACAGTATGGAATAAAGTCTAAAGTACTGTTGAACTCCCAAAGTGTTTACTTAATATTGGATACTCGAGCAGGAGTGAAATGTATTTGTAATTATGCTAAGTATTTGTCAGACCGCGCACGCTGATTTTGTAGAGAATTATCCTTAGATTTGATTATACAAAACGTCATGAAAATGCGTAAATTACATGTTTATTTAGAAACTGTGCTACATGTAAGTCACCTTTGCTTCTTAAAGTTCAACAAATGGGTTACATAATAATAACGGTAAAAAAAACTATTTCTTGATTTTTCCAGCACAGTGCCTTTATAAAACATGTCGTTTGTCTTACCGCTCGTCATGACTCGGTGTCAAACCATTTGGAGGGGAGCTAAGTAGGTTAAGCGCTGGCCTGCTGAACTAGAGAGCGGTACCGGGTTCTAGTCCCACTGGAGGCGGAATTCTTGTTAACTATCAACGGGGTTCTATTGCATACAGCCTTTCAGTACCACCAGCTCATCGTCCTGATATGATTAAGATACTGTTGAAATGGACGTAAACGTGAAATTGCACGCCATCCATCAAACCATTTAGAAAGAATTGTTTGCTATAAAAATTCTAACTGATATTGCATCTTTGTAAATGATTTTGTTATTACTAGATGATACATTTAAAGAAAGAAAGAAAGAAAGAAAGAATGCACGTTAATTATACAAAAGACAGGCATCAGTATTCATGCAGTGTTTTAAATGAACGATGTTGGGATTTAAACAATTCTTCGAATAGTTCTCAGCGAGCACTAATTATGATGAAAGTTGGAGTTTTTGTGTTATTATTTTCCCATCCAAACTTTATTGGACTCTCTGCTTAGAAAGATCATAGATACATTTCGACGTTCATGCCATATTTTTGAAGTTGAAGCTTCAAATTCAGTATGCTGCATCTGTTTTCCCCTTTCCTTGTGTCGTGTCACCTGAAATGACAAAACATACACTACAGTTTATAAATGATAAAATGTGTTTCATAGTACTCGCATAGAGGCGTCGTAGTCGAGTGGTTAGAGACGCTCGGTTATGGTGTAGAAGGTCATAAGATCGAATCCCGGCTTGGGCCAACTTGCGACTAGAAAACTCTCTATGCCAACCAAGCAATAAATGGGTACTCTGAGTACCTTTTTTGAATCAGGGAAGAAAAGGCAGCGAAACGGATGGATGGTATCCGTCTTTCATATGCTGTTCCAAAGATACAGTGCCCTCACTGCGCCTACGGCCACTAGGCTAGAGGTTACCTTTACCTGTGGTACTTTTAGTATTACTGGCTGTGTCAGTTCTGCAGCATTTTAAAATCTTTATCATTATAAGATCAGCTCTATATAATTTTCAACAACCTATAGTACTATTTTTTTTTAAATCTGCCTACTTGTCTTTAAAAGGTCGATAATATATAAGACAATTTTTTATTCCTCACCAGAAGATAGTGGTGGGGTATTATGTTTTACAATTCGTCGTCCGTATCGGTGCCGATACTCGCCTTTTCTAACTTGGTACTCGCTTTTGTTAACTCGATACCAATTTTTGTTAACTCGAAACTCACCCTTGGTAACTCGTTTCTAATTGTTTTTTTTTTCTGAATAGATACTCGCTTTTTCTGTTCGATACCTTTTTTGGTCAGAAAAGTGAACAGCAGGTGTATGCGGGACTCTTCAAAGAAAAAAAAACAGAACGGTAGCTAAATCTTAAATTTGACTACCAGCGGAAACAGCTAATAAAGGTGTAATAATCCGTATCAAAATTTCAGGCAACTGGCGACACCTCTTTGGCGAACTTGCGAGGTTTCAAAACCTCCAGTAGACATCGAAGGCTTTGTTGTTATTGTTGTTGTCATTGGTTTGTTGCTTTGCATCTACGGTAAACAGCTATGGTCCTGTCGGGAAGATCAGTTATCCTAACCACATTATTGCCGGGCAGGCTTAGACCTCCTAAGCGGTTAACCAGTACTAAGTGCACATACTTACTGTCCTTCTTGAATCAGCGGAATGAGAAACGAAAGTATATGGCCTTATCGGGTATCGGATCCCGGACCTCTGACTCTTGGGTCAGACGCGCTACCGACTGCGCTATACGGCCCGGTGACATGGACGGCTGTCTGTTTTTTGGATTTTCTATTATACATTTTGTTTCTAAAATTCTTGTGATGGCTATCTGTTTTTTTGTTATTTTTCTTAAGATTTACCGTGATACCTTTCGTTTCTAACATTCAGTTGATGGCTGTCTTTATTCCGATTTACCATTAGCCCTTTTGTTTCTTATGGCCTTATCGGGTTCGAACCCGGGACCTCTGACTCTTCGGTCAGACGCGCTACCGACTGCGCTTCACGACCCGGCGACAGCGAAGGCAGTCTTCTTTTCAAATTTACAATTATACCTTTTGTTTCTAAAATTCTGTTGATGGCTGTCTTTTTTCCGATTTACCGTTAAACCTTTTGTTGAGAATTATTGGCACTACGATACTGGAATAAAAACGTGCGCAAGATTGCCAATATCTTTCGTCAAACAGTTCTTAGGCCTGCTCTTCTGTGTTTTGGCGTATAGTACCGTCAATCAAACACAAGTCGTCAAACAAAAAAAATACAATATCGGATGCTGGTAAAAATAGTCATCGGAGGAGATATCAAATTCCCCGACCAAAGGCCCTATTCGCCTTGGTAAACAGGGTGCACTTCAAAACACAGCAGTAATACATTGTCTTTCTTATATGCCTCTGATTGACATGATTATCTAACACTCAGAACAAAACAGTATGCCAGACTTGTAAAAAGAGGTAAAATCTCAAAAAGCCAGCATATACACAATGTATAGCATATGATACACTCAACATTAGAAAATGCGTGACTAACTTCTAAAGGACAAGGCCTACAAATCTAATTTTGAGTTCTCTAGAAAGTGAACTTGGACAAAGAATACAAATCCGAAAAAATGAAAGTTGGGGTAGGGTGTGGGTGTGGTGGAGAGTTCACAGAGAGTTAGAACACTGATAGGATATCATGTCATGAGCATCAGTATTCTAAAAGGTGTAAGGGTATTAAAATTGTGGAGCAGGCCAGGGTTATACAGACATTGACCAGAGACACAAAACTGCGACTCAAACTTCTAGAGGGTAATAGCTTGTTTAATATGAATGCGAGAGTTGTCACTCATGCAAGAGACAAAGTGTCGTGACCTGTTCTGCATATCTGTGAAGTATCATGAAAATATTTCAAAGGGTATTCAAGTTATAGAGCAGACACGAGATCACACCTAAAACCATCAAGGGTGAATACGTCTAAAAGTAGGAAAGCAAGAGTTGTCATTCTTGCTCATGACACATCATAATGACCTGTTCTACATATCTGTAAAGTATCATGAAAACATTTCTAAAGGTATTCAAGTCAGAGAGCAGACACGAAATCACACCTAAAACCATCAAGGGAAAATAACTCAAAAAGTAAGAATGCAAGGCCTGTCATTCTTGTTCGCGACACATCTTCATGACCTGTTCTGCACATCTGTTAAGTATCATGAAAATATTTCAAAGGGTAATCAAGTTATGGAGCGGACACGAAAACACACCTAAACCATCAAGGGAAATAACTCAGAAAGCAAAAAAAAAACAAGAGTTGTTTGCAACACATCGTCGTGACCTGCTCTACATGTCTATAAAGTATCTAAAAAGTATCATAAAAATATTTCAAAGAGTATTCAAGTTACAGAGCGGACACGAACCTGCCAAAAATCCCCAAAGGGGAGAAAACTCCAAAAAGTACAATAGCAAGTGGCACCATTCTTGTATGGGACACATCGTCATGACCTGTTCTACATAACTTTGAAGTATCATGAAAATATTCCAAAGGGTATTCAAGATATGGAGCGGACAAGAAATTACTTCCAGACGGGCGGACGTATGGACATACGGACGCCAGGCACATCGCTATAACCCCCGAACCTTTCTGCGGGGGATAAAACTCGTTTTTTTTTTTTTTTCTGACTATGATGCTGCGAATATGCAATACTAAACGGTCTTTACGTAGTTACTATATAACTGGAAAAAAGACTGCTGCTGACGGCTGTGTTCTCAATAAAAATAGGCGTTTGTGTGATAAAATGCAGGTTACGCTGCATGAATTGAGTCGTGTAACTGGAAAAAGGTAGAAGGCACAAGAAAATTGGTAAATCTGTTCATAAAATACTTTTGTTTTTCTCATTTGCTTGTCCCCTTCTGGCAATGTTACATAAACATAGGCGGAACGGGGTTTTCATGCGTGTACATTGTATTTTTACCACGTTTTCCAAGTTTAAAACACATCATTTTCCAAATTAAAACCTCTTTATGTGAAACTGAAGGATGTTTTGTTTGTTTAAAGTTGGATAATACCGGTCATTTACAATGACGAAACTTAGTGAGAAGCTAGCAACGATACCTCACGATAAAAATGTCATGAATTTATACCACTGATAGAGCAATAAATCATTGAATGTTTACAATTGTACGATTTTGATCGAAAAAACAAAAATACTATTCATTTCGCACACTGATATTTTAGAACAAATTTGACTGATCAAAAAGTTTAAAATATTTACATTGCCAACACTCTTTGAATCTACTCCTAGAGTCCATTCCATGAGTCCATTCCATATTTTTTACTTTGCCCGCACGAACAATATCATGCGGCACATAACAGCAGGTTACCCATTTATTCACCACTAACCCAATTATCAGCACATCTGCATGATATGTGGACCTGGAGATTATTACGGTCGCGCGCTGCAAGTGAAGAAAATCAAAACGCATCAGGGGAAGTTAAGTCACCAGAATGATAACAGGTGCCCCGGTAGCTCGGTGGGTTGTGTCACCAGAACAATAACAGGCGCCCCGGTAGCTCGTTGGGTTAAGTCCCGGCTTGCAGATCTAGCGGTCTCGGGTTCGATTCCCGCTGGAGGCGGAAATCGTTTCACTGCAAACGGGGCACAGCCTTTAATAGTCACCCTCCAATTGTCCTGATATGACTGAGATACTGTTGAAAAGGGCAAACATTGCAGTACATTTATCCATGCCATTGATTACGTTTCCTTTAGAAACATTTTCTTATCGCTTAGCGAAATCAAATACACTGATAAGTACATTCCCGCTAAATGATAGGAAAGTGTATTCGCTTTCATTACGCAAACAGAGGTTGTGCAGACAGACCTGGGTCTTTACCCATCGCACATCCTGGAAAACTTTTTTTCTCGTTGTGTTGACTATTTACTTGTTTTCGCATTCTGACATTCTTTCTGAAGTGACGATATTTACGTCAACGGTACTCTGCGTCCCTCATACTGTTAACGCAAAGTAACTTGTGCAGCTGTGCAGGCAGATCTGAGTCTTCTCCTCATACTGTTAACGCAAAGTGACTTGCGCAGCTGCGCAGGTTGACCTGAGTCTTCTCGTTTCGCATACATTCGCGTTGCACAATTGATAATTGTTTTGATTTCAATTAAAGGGGAGGAATTGATAGCATTTTTCTTGCTCTAAGATACTTCAAGAGTAAGGCTATAAAACCTGATATTAATGATTTGATTAATGGTGATTGCAGATTACATCTGCAGTTACATGACTATCAGAAGGTTACAGCATCCCTTTCAAAGTTAAAGACCTAATTGTCACAGGGTAAAATAAGGCTTTCATTGAAGCCCTTATTTAAACTACCTTTCTCTATATGGTCTTCCCTATAGCCTTGTTCCCGACCCGGTTCTCCGCCTCCTCATATACTAGATGTTGGGTGTGTCTGTAGTGGGTGTAGGGATGTCCAGTGTGAATTATGTATTCACCTGTGTTAAGCGCTGATGCGTTCAGTCATCTACCCGTCATCATACAAAACACACCTCGTATATGTCTCTCTATTAAATATATTTTGCAATATATTTGCAGGTATGTAGCTCATTTACTTCATTCATTTGGCATTAATTAGCATATTCTTAGGATCCATGAAGTGCGTTCAGTTTCATGGTATTTAAGTAAGTTTTTTCTATATTTCTATGGAAAAGCTCTCTTTTCCTTCTGTTTGGTGGTGACGTCAGCAAGGTGGAAACGCATGTCATTGTCTGAAACTAAGGTTCTACCATCCATCCATATTTATGCATTGTTCTAAAGTCTTTTACGTCCATGTATGCTTTGTGTGACTTGTTTGTATTCTATGTATTTGTATTTTTCAGGCGTTCAGTCATCTACCCGTCATCATACAAAACACACCTCGTATATGTCTCTCTATTAAATATATTTTGCAATATATTTGCAGGCTTGGTTTTGGTAATTAAAGAACCCTCGGGTCGGCTCAGAATATTCAAATTCAGCCCATACCCCGCGATAAATTGGTGGCCAGCGTGAAATTGCCAACGTTGCACGCACGTGACAACGAGATGCCATAGCCATTACTGGGACATTCCCTTCATCTTCTGCGCATGATCCGGATATTCACGTTTGGTGACGTCATACTCAGTTCCGGAACTCTGTTTGTTTACATCTGAACACGTGTTTCTTCATTCGAAGTGGGCCCACGCTTAATTCGTTGACATCGACTGTGATCACAATGGAGTGACCCTACCGATTCAGCAACGGACTTCGAAACTGTGTTCATCAGCCTCTTAGTGACTTGACAAGATCGTGTACCTCGGTCTTGAACTGTGTAAATAACTTTAACTTTTCTGATCATGTGACACATTGTGATTCGTTAAAGGATGGATGGAACATTCTTGTTACGGTAGGAACCTTTTACATTTCCACCTTGCTTAAACATAGGCATTACTTTTCAAAGGTATTACTTGACATAAGACTTTCACATTGCAAGACGGTACCTGAAGTAAACATGCGTCTCGATGATGTATAACGTGTGTGGTTTCTCTGCCTAGATCCATAAAATTAAGCGAACAAAAGCCGTCTGATCCGGGTCCGCATGCAGAGATAGACACAGGTGCACCATGACACATCCACTCGACTGTTTACTTTTCAGCGTTCCGCCGTATTGAATATAGTACGCATCTGTAAATACTGTTCATCGCCAATCATCTTTTTCTCATCATATCATCTATCAGATTTTAATCATACATCACCCCTCATCAGACTGTAAGAATGAAAGTATGATGGCATAGTGACAGTTAATTTCTCTTGGTCGATCACTGGGTTAGTCCACTTCTGTCAACCCTGTTCTCCTGTCCAGGTCTCCGCCAAAGTCGATAGCCTTTTTCCGTGACCAATATCCTATCATCCAATAAGCCAACCCCACCCTGACAGCAAAGTCTCTGTTCAACATCTTAAATTGACTTCCCTGTAAAACTGCTAATCCTCAAATACAAAAGAATTTGCTTCCCAAACGCCAAATTCTGAAACTGTTCTTGAAAAAGTACCATGTGCTCCATATGTCACCTCACGCCGTAAGGTAAATTTCCCGCGCTTTGATCGTTCCGCGTGCATACACACAATTACATTAGATTAGCGACAATGTAAAGCTTATATACCTGATAAATTCCTCTCTGTCAGCTAAAGGGGCCATAGCGTAATGGAACAGAGGCTAGCCTTGTAAACTGTAGGTTTGTGTCTCGCGGTGGTTCGAATACCGGCCAGTGCATTGATTTTTTTTTCTCTTTTCCTCAAATCTCTGAGCTACTACATCATATATAGGAAGACACAATCACTTTAATTAAACTGAATTAAAGTTTATTGTGAATTACTACTACAAATGTAATAGAATACATTGTATTCATTTATTACTTCAGCTTCAGCTTGAGAACAACTCTGTTTTCAAGATTTATCACAGTAGCTCATACATATTTTTTTCTCTCTCTTTTCAACAATACAGAATGCGTTTGAAAATTGATTATCCTGGAATACTGTAAAGTTTTCAGGAAATTATATTTTCAAGTGGAAGGCATCGCGACATTTTCATCGCTTTTGTTCTAGAAAGCTCAGCTGATCTGCAAAAAGCTCTTCCCCCAAAATGTACCATTCCCTTGGTACCACATGGTAAGTGCTCATTATAGTGGCACGAAATAAATTCAGTTTACAGCAGAATCTTCTATTCTGTTTCTGAATTTGCCACAGGTGACCCATTAAAACAGTGACTGACAAATAATTCAATTAGTCACAGAAAAATATTTTTGCGATAAGCGAATAGTTAAAATTCTGTGTATGAATTAGTCGTCACGACTCCCTAAAATAAGCTGACACATGTGAACCATGGAAATTAATTTCTGTGTATTGGTCAGTTAATGAAACCTAAATATACTTCGCGAAAAAAAAAGAAGGATACTGAGAAAATAAAAGAACTGACACATGTGAACCATGGAAATTTATTTCTGTGTATTGTTCAGTTAACCAAAAAAACTAAACATATTTTGCGAAAAAAAAATCCACAAAAAAAAGTTATCCGGGATATACTGCTAAAAATTACAAAGGGATCAGATACGAGATACATATCCGAAGTAAACTGCTTAAAATAACCGAGGTATAAAAATACTATATTTCTATCCGAAGTATACTGCTAGAAATTATAAAGGTAGAAAATGGTACAATCATATCTGATGTATACTGTTAAAAATTAATAAGGTACAACATACTAAACATACCTGAAGTACACTGTTAAAAATAAATAAGGTATAAAATACTGAATAAATACCTGAAGTATACAGCTTAAAATTACTAAGGTACACCTATATTTTATAAACACCGGAGGTATACTTCTAAAAATTAATAAGGATAAAACCACTGCTCACACGCACAATAAAATAAAATAAATAAATAAATAAAAACGCAGAGAAATAAATAAACATGGTTAGTGGAAATTAAAAAAAAAAAAACGTGAAAACAAGGATATTTGCAGTTAGAGCCTACATTGCCTAGCTGTAAAAAAAAAAAAAAAAAAGTGATTCATACTCCAGGATAAGTGAATCATACTCAGGGCTACGCGAAGTTTTGAAGCACATGGAAAGGTGAGTCAGTTGATAATTTTTGTCGCGGAATTTGATTTCTGAAGTCGGGGTTGACAACTGAATGAAAATACGTTCGGTTAATTAGAATATCACAGGAATAGAACTACAAATACATTGACAATTTCTGTGAAGTGATCAACTGTTGATGGTTTTTGCTTTATGGTTGGTGGTTGAGAGACTTGCCTGACATTTAGTCTATAAGAGAATCGTAATAAAAAAAAATAAGGACAAATAAGTTATATCAAAACTCCTAGGTGGTTGACATTCAGTTTGTATATGTGAAATTCAGATGGTTATCAAAAGTTGTTGGTCGATGGTTGAGTGCTTGCTAGTGGTTGATTATTTACCTAAAGCTCTTGTTAGTAGAAACTGATCATCAGAATTTCATAAGTTGATTACAGTTGGCCTGTATATTGAAGGTTGATAAGCTAGACCCGTGTCTTTTTGTAGTTGATGGTTGATGGTTGATTGTTGATTGAATTTCAACTTGAAGTTGATAGTGCTTGAATCAACAGGAGTTAGATATAGTGAACCGGTGCTACTTAGTTAAAGTGAGTTTATTTGTAGTTGATAGTTGAGGTTGACATTAATCTAGTGAGTGATAGTTAGCTTACTTGTAAATAGTAGTTAGTTGATAGTTGATTAATGATCTGACAGCTGATAAGTGTTAACTGAATAAGTAGTTAGCTGTTATTGATATACAAGTTTTGCAGTGCAGTGTTGATAATTGAAAGCCGATTTGTTGAGGCACGTGGTTGATACTTGAATATATTCTAAAGGGTGATAATCAGCTAGATTCCAGCTTAGGTAAATAGTTGATTCATGGTTAATTGTGGTCGAAAGAATCATTAGAAGAGGATGTTAAGTTTGAAACTCTAACATTGGCAGAGGTTAATAAGTTTAGAATTGGTCATTTGCAGATGTTGATAAGCTGGGTGGATATTATCAAAGGTTGATAACTGTGGTTGACTTTAGCAGAGGTTGATATGTTGTGCGAAATGCCACTTGAAAATTACATTCTGTGCCACTTTTGACTGGAAAGAGGTTACAATTTCTGTCATTAGTGAATATTAAGACAGACATTCATAGACACCAGTTAATTTTCTGGCATTAAAAAAATATCATTGATAGACTGAAGGACAACTAATGATCATCAACTCCTTTGGACTTAACACGGACAGTAGTTAGCAGCTCTACTAAAAAAAGCTGAGTGACAACACATACACAGAGAAGTAAAAGTCAGTTTTAAGTTCTGGAAACAGAAAAAAAAAAACTGATCGCATCCCAGTTAGTAGTTCTGGCTGCATAAAAAACTAGGTCATTGACCATTAATTTGAAACAAAGCAAAAGCTGAAGAAATTGATATCTTCAGATAAGATATTACCTAAAAGATTAATATAAAGCTATAAGGGAGAAGAAGAACATGGATAGATCTGCTCACGAAAGACAGAAGATGGAGAGAGAAATAAGAAAGCAGAAGCGTGATGAAAGACAAGTTCAGTTGGAACTAGAAAGGCGACAGAGACAGCTTCAGAGCTTAAAGGAAAGTTTGGACAGAGAAATCAAAGAGAAGACCAAAATAACAGAACAGATAGGCCTCGATATAGATGAAAGACCAGGTGAATTAGAAGAGAGAGAGGAAGATATACTTGAGCAATATATAGAGTCTATGAACGCTCTGGACGATGATGTTCGTGATGAAGGAGAAGTAGTAGAAGAAATGATAAAAGATAAAGGAAAGGGAAGACTTGAGTTAGCAGAAATACTGCAGAATGATGGTAGAAATGAGTTTGATGATAGGCTAGGCCGGTATGACGAAGATGAAGATGTGTATGATTATGAAGAACCTGAAAGTTATTTAGAACAGTTCTCTATAAAGAATAGAGATGAGGAGACGGATCAGCAAGTGAAAAGGGTCAAGGCAGAAGGGGTAAAAGGAGGTCTAGGCTTGACAGAAATCTCTAGGCATCCGACAGAGAAACCTTCAACGCCAACCTTTCTTAAGAGGGTCGAGGACTCAATTACAAATGCTCCAAAGAGTATTATTAAGAAGGATAGTAGCACGCCTGTCTCCAGTTTCGAGAAAACTGAAATGGAGAGATCAGAAGCAGAGGATTATGATGGCAGCCTTGGGAAGAATGTTCTAGAAAGAGTTAAAGCCTTACAGCTGCAGGCAGAGATGATGGCACACAAGAGCAAGCAAAGGCTATATGAAGAAAGTCAGCTGAAGGAAAGAGTTATGGCAATGGAAAGAAGAAAGAAGAAAGTGAATGATGAAATGGTAAGGAGAAAGCAATTAATATTGATCAAACAAGATGAAGAGAGACTCGCAAAATTACTGAAACAAAGGAAACAGGAAGAATTAAGAAAAAGGCATGAGATAGACTTATTACATAAACGAGAAACCGAATTGAAAAGGGAGTTAGAAGAAATTGAGAAAGAAGGCAAACTAGACTTCGAGGGGATAGTAAATGCAAGACAGTTTCAAGGGGAAAGGAGACAAGGTGGACATGAAATAGGAAAGACGGAGCTTCTTAAAGCTATTAATGCATGGGAAAAGGACAGAGGAGATAAACCAGTTGTGAGACCGAAGGAGAAATTACCTTTTTACAGGCAGAACAAATGCAAAGGACTCATATGAACTGACACATTTCGGAGAGTTGGAAGAGTATGAAAGAAGAAGGGCGACCGAGCAGATGGAGCAAAGAGAAGGCAACATTAAACCAGAACCAGAAGATCCCCAACTATCAAGCAGTGAAGAGATGGAAAAACTGATGACCTATATAACGGAGTTAGGGAATCAGCTTTCAGCACAGAGAGAAGCAGAAGAGAAAAGAATACAGGAAATGCAAGCAGCACAGTTAAAGGAACTTGAAAGAAAAGACACGTATATTAGAAAGTTGGAAGAACGATTTGTAACCCTTGCCGACTCTGCAGGAAAGCAAGTTGTAGAAGAAAAGAAAGAATCAGAGGAACAGCAAGAAAGTGAAGGGGGTTTAGCCCAAAGAGAAAAAGAGATTGGTCGAAAAGAGAATTACCTTAAACAACTGGAAAGGGAGCTTCAAGAGAAAGAGAATGAAATCAGGACAAAACTTAATTTAGACAAAGTTCCCGAGAAAGTTTCTAGTGCAGAACACAGGACAGAAAGTACTAAAGAAAGTCAGAGAGATGGCAAGAACGAAGATGTGACTAAACCGAAAGTAGGGTCAGATGAGATAAATAAACCAACATCAAAGAATGAAGTTACTCATCTTGTAAAACCATTTGTAAATAGTTTCTCTGGGATTGATCCAACCCCAAAGAATGAAAGCAGTTTTGAAGAGTGGCGACTTGAGACCCAGTACCTGATGGATTCTACTGTGTACCCAGAGTACATAGTGAATCAGGCCATTAGAAATTCTTTAAGGAGCCAGGCGAGAAAGGTTTTAGTCACATTAGGAGCGCAAGCTACATCAAAGCAAATAAAGGAAAAGTTAGAATGTATTTTTGGAAATGTCGCCACTGGAGAAAGCGTGCTGCAAGAATTTTACAATGCAACACAGAAGGAAAATGAGAGTGTAACTCTGTGGAGTATACGTTTAGAAGAGATTTACCAGAAGGCGAAAGAGAAAGGACATGTGAGCGACAGTCAGAAGGATAAAATGTTAAAGAATAAGTTTTGGCGTAGATTACGCAGCACTGAACTCAAAAATGCGACAAGAGTTCATTTCGAGAAGGACAAAGTTGGATTTGAAATGCTTAGGACGAAGGTCAGAGCGGCAGAATATGAACTGTCACAAGATAAAATTGTCATGTCACAGGAGAAAAGTACACTACAGAAAGACTTGAAAGTTGAAGTTAAATCTGTTAAAGAGGAACCCGTTAAGATTAAAGATAAAGAAACTAGCAGTAAAATAGAAATCCAACACCAGACTGTCCAACAAGACTCAAATACAAAACTGCTCATAGATATAGTTAAAAAGATGGAAGGTTTTGAGAAAAGGTTGGACAATTTAAGCAAAGGTACACCGAACAAGTCATATTACAGGGGACGTGGCCGAGGTGGCAGTTGGTCATCATCACGAACACCCCAAACTAATACAGCGAAAGAACCCGAAAAGAAAGCAAAAGAAAGTCAAGACCCGTTAAACCGATAACTGTCTCCCTCGCAGGGCAAATGGGAGACAGTGAAACATCTCAGGGCCCTAATAGTAACATACTGGAACAAATAGTAGGGAAAGGAAATGAGGATATAGTTTTCATTAATAAGGTTGAAACTAGAGCACTCATAGATTCGGGTTCCATGATAAGTACCGTTACAGAAGAGTTCTTAGAACATCTAGAGCCCAAACCAGAAATATTGCCACTTGAAAATTTTGATCTGGACATAAAGGTGGCTGGCGGATATTCCCTACCATACAAAGGATATGTTACTGTCAATGTTACTGTACCGTTTCTACGGCATGAACAGATCAGCGTGCCAATGTTGGTGGTTCCACTGACAGAATACACTGAAACTGTACCTGTCATTGTCGGTACCAACATTATTCGGCAGTTCAAGTCTGCTTCATCAGACGACAGTGATGTTCCAGAGGGTTGGAAGCTGGCTATGACCTCAATCTGCAACAAGCAAGCTGGTGTCGTTAAAACGACTAACAAAATAGTGTTGCAGCCTCTGGAGAGCAAACTTATAACAGGTTTTGCTCGTAAAACTAGAGATGTTGAGGCAGTGGTGACAGAACCAGCGGAAGATGGCACAACATCTAGACTTCTTGTTTGCCCGAGAGTAGTGGGTCTTAACAAGCCGGGAACATCCGCCAGAATACCTGTTAGGATCTGCAATATTTCTGCTAAGGCAGTGACTATACCAGCTAAGTCACTAATTTGTGAGCTCAATGAAGTTGATGTTCTGAGATCAGCTGACATAACATCAAAGTCAGGGAAAACATCAACTGTTAATGTCCAACAACAGCAGGCAACAGTATCAGAAAACACTGATACCATCAAGCTTGATCTGAGCGGTTCCTGTTTGACAGAAACAGAAAAGGAGAAAGCTCAAGAATTCCTGTCAAGGTGGCAGCATATCTTTTCTCGTGGGCCGTTAGATCTTGGCCACACTCATACTGTGAAACACGAGATAAATCTTGAGGATGAGGCACCCTTTAAGGAGCCATACCGGCACATTCCCCCAGCTCTTTTTCAAGAGGTTAGAGAACATCTGAGGGAAATGCTCCAAGACGGTGCAATACGGGAATCCTCCAGCCCCTTTAGTTCCAACGTAGTGCTTGTCAGGAAGAAGGATGGCACAATCAGGTTCTGTATAGACTACAGGAAACTGAACCAGCGCACTAAAAAGGACGCATATGCCATCCCTCGTATTGATGACAGCCTACACCTGCTTGCTGGCGCAAAGTACTTTTCGACTTTGGACTTGAAAGCAGGCTACTGGCAGGTGGAACTAAAGGAGGAAGACAAACCTAAGACAGCGTTCCAAGTTGGAACACTTGGATTCTTCGAGGCAAATCGCATGCCGTTTGGGTTGTGCAACGCCCCGGCAACCTTTCAGAGGTTGATGGAAAGGTGCATGGGTGACCTAAATCTGAGAGATTGTTTAATCTACTTAGACGACATCATCATCTTTTCCTCAACCTTTGAAGAGCACATTGATAGGCTTCAAGCCGTGTTCGAGCGATTGCAGGAGCACAACCTTAAGCTCAAACCGTCAAAATGCGAGCTGTTTCGTGACCAAGTGCTCTATCTTGGACATGTCGTCTCCAAGGAGGGTATCCACACCGATCCGTCAAAGATAGAGGCCGTCAAGAAGTGGCCTGTTCCTCAAAATACGAAGGACGTCCGTAAGTTCCTAGGATTTACGGGCTACTATCGTCGCTTCGTTAAAGGATATGCTGCCATAGCTAGACCTTTGACAGATTTGCTTATTGGCCATCCTACAAAGACCAAAGGAAAGAAGAAAAATGTGAATGCATCACCTTTCACATGGGGTCAAGACCAGCAGACCAGTTTTGAAACCATAATACACCATCTGACTAACCCTCCTGTACTGGCATATGCTGATTATAGCAAGCCCTTCACTCTCCATACTGATGCGAGTTCGAATGGCCTCGGGGCTGTATTATATCAGGCACAGAATGGTAGAAAGAGGGTGATCGCATATGCCAGCAGAAGTTTAAGGCCTGCAGAGAGGAACTACCCAGCGCACAAGCTAGAATTTCTGGCGTTGAAATGGGCTGTGGTGGAAAAATTCCACGACTACCTCTATGGTAGCAAGTTTGAGGCTGTTACTGACAATAACCCTCTTACTTACATTTTCACCACAGCAAAGCTTGATGCTACTGGACAACGTTGGGTAGCTTCCCTCTCCAACTATAACTTCAGCATCAAGTACAGGAGTGGCAAGAATAATTCTGATGCGGATGGCTTATCGCGATTAGAGACTCCAGAGTCGGAACATATCATTTTCCCGGAAGTTCTGAAAGCGATTTGCCAGTCTGTCACTGTCCGTGCAGATGAGTGTCCGTTCATTGAATGCATGGCTCTCACAGATCCCACAGATCCTACAGACGGCATCCCTGAACAGATGCTGGAAGCTAACGCTTTATCTTCTAAAGATTGGCGGAAAGCTCAGCGAGACGACCCTACACTTAGATGTATAATCGACCATCTACAGACAGGATCTCGGGTTCCAGCTTCGCTAACCCGATCCAGTCCTACAATAGACCGTCGTTATCTCAAGGATTGGGATCGTCTCTTTCTGTCTGAAGATGGCGTCCTGTACAGAAGAGCTGTCATCAATGAACAGGAGTTTCAACAACTGGTCATGCCCCTTGACTATAGAGACACCATTTTCCGTGCTCTACACGATGACCTTGGTCATCAAGGGAGAGACCGTACCATTTCACTGGTCAAACAACGTTTCTTTTGGCCAGGCATAGACTCTTATTTCAGAGAAAAGGTGGGACAGTGTCTTAGATGCACACTCCGTAAAACTCAGCAAGAGAGGAGTGCTAAGCTGGTGAACATTGTCTCATCCGCACCACTAGAAATACTATGCCTGGATTACCTCTCTTTGGAACGTTCTAAGGGAGGTTACGAGAACATTTTGGTCATCACGGATCATTTCTCTCGTTACGCCCAAGCATTCCCTACAAGGAATCAGACGGCTAGAACAACGGCCCGGGTGTTGTTTGAGAACTTCATTGTCCACTACGGATTTCCAGCGAGAATACACAGTGACCAAGGTCAGAACTTCGAGTCTAACCTCATAAAGGAGCTGTGTAGTATCGCTGGAGTCGAGAAGTCTCGGACAACGCCCTATCATCCTATGGGAAATGGGCAATGCGAGAGATTTAACCAGACGCTTCTGAAAATGCTTGGAACGTTGGAAGAGAGCCAGAAGAGTGATTGGAAGGCGCATGTGCCAACATTGGTGCATGCATACAATGCGACCTTCCATGACTCAACTGGTTACTCCCCTTATTTCTTGATGTTTGGGAGGCATCCGAGACTTGCGATTGATGCATTTCTCGGCCTGTCTCCTGATACTCAGTCTGCGTCCAGTAAGACTGAGTATATTAAGAAATTAAGGGAACGCCTGCACTTTGCATACAAGAAAGCGCAAGAAACTGCAAAGCAAAGTGCAGCCCAACATAAGAGGCACTATGACCTCAGAGTCAGGAGCTCTGGTTGTTTACATCCGGGTGACCTTGTCCTCGTAAGAAACGTTGGTCTGCGCGGCAAGCAGAAACTGGCGGACAAATGGGAGCAGCAGCCATATACTGTGGTGCGCCAGCCAAATCCTGATATTCCTGTGTTTGAGGTTAAGTCAACCCAATCAAAGAGCAGGAAAATCAGAAGGTTGCACAGGAATTTGCTGCTACCATTCATGGCTCTCCCTTGTAAACAAACTAGCCGGGAGAACAGTCAGCATGAAACCCTGTCCGATGAACCCATCCATCAGAACTCTTCTGCGTTGGATATTTCGATATCAGACAATGCTGGTGCTGAGTCAGAGAACCATATTCAGGAGGCAGCGCCAGCTCGATATACCATCCCACAAAGGAGAAGGCCTGGGTCACCAGGACTTCTACCTCGTACTCTTGAGGTAACGCAGGAGAGTCCAAAACCAGTGCGCACGAGGCGGAAACCAGCCTGGATGGATTCGCGGGACTGGGTGTTGTAATGTTACAAACGGTGCGGAATCAGTCTTTGTAGTTTGATAGATGGAAAGTAGTACAGCAGTGCCCTTACAGTCAATACTTTTGTATATAGAGTCTTGTCATTGCCCCAGACTGACGCGTGTATATAGCTCCTGTAAGGTCAGTCTCACAGGGGGTTTGCTTTTTTTAGCGACGAGGCAATTTTCATTACCGTAGGCCATTTCCCTCATGTAGCATAATTTATCTCATAGTTTTATCTCATAATTTAGTTCGTATTTCCGTAATGTTCCAGTGTGTTGCTATACGGGGGCAACTGATTTAAATTTGGTTTCTTTTCCCCAGTAAAAGTTAACAAAAAGGAACTCGAACTCCATAAGGACTGTAAGCTCAGTGAGCTGGTTTGCTTATCAGGTATACAGAATTGCTACCAAACAATTCGCAAATGTACCTGACAATGCCTTTCGTCTGTTTCAGTGACTCGTCACGTTCAGAAACAGATATGTTACCCCGAGGGGTAACACTTAAACATCAGTCCCTAGTAAGTTTGATCCCAGTTAACTTTTTCATCGATGACCCGTATCATACTGTGTTTAAACATTTTTTTTTCACTGACAGAATATTCATTATTTTTTTTTAATGTCAGTGAATTTCAACTCATTCTTTCATTAAACTCATTTTCACATAAATCTCATAGCAACATTATAATATGTTGCTGACGGTATTTTCTTTCCCGGTACATTATTGCAGACGTCATTATAACGTAGAAACAGATATAACTTGCTGCAATACTGAGTTAACAACTACGCATGCCAACAGAAAGGCATAACCTGGGCCTTCTTCGGGCGCCTAGAGCTATTACTAGAAATAATGAACGCCATAATTACTTTTTTTTGCAAGAGCAGAATAGTTAAATACAAACACTCAATCCTACGTACAACATTTAACTCAACGCATTTTTTTTCCTTAAATGTAACCGGCTGTTTCTATACGTATCAGGTTTATCAGAATCTTATTTTATTTCCAAATTTATCATTATTTTATTATTATTATTTAATGTCTTTATATTTTACTTCATTACACGTTCACATAACGCTACATTTCATATGCATATACATAACCTTACATACCGCATTATTCGGTGAATGTCAGGACGACATTCGGTAAAGTGGGGAAGAATGTCACAGGGTAAAATAAGGCTTTCATTGAAGCCCTTATTTAAACTACCTTTCTCTATATGGTCTTCCCTATAGCCTTGTTCCCGACCCGGTTCTCCGCCTCCTCATATACTAGATGTTGGGTGTGTCTGTAGTGGGTGTAGGGATGTCCAGTGTGAATTATGTATTCACCTGTGTTAAGCGCTGATGCGTTCAGTCATCTACCCGTCATCATACAAAACACACCTCGTATATGTCTCTCTATTAAATATATTTTGCAATATATTTGCAGGTATGTAGCTCATTTACTTCATTCATTTGGCATTAATTAGCATATTCTTAGGATCCATGAAGTGCGTTCAGTTTCATGGTATTTAAGTAAGTTTTTTCTATATTTCTATGGAAAAGCTCTCTTTTCCTTCTGTTTGGTGGTGACGTCAGCAAGGTGGAAACGCATGTCATTGTCTGAAACTAAGGTTCTACCATCCATCCATATTTATGCATTGTTCATAAAGTCTTTTACGTCCATGTATGCTTTGTGTGACTTGTTTGTATTCTATGTATTTGTATTTTTCAGGCGTTCAGTCATCTACCCGTCATCATACAAAACACACCTCGTATATGTCTCTCTATTAAATATATTTTGCAATATATTTGCAGGCTTGGTTTTGGTAATTAAAGAACCCCGTGGGTTGGCTGGGAACATAAGAATTCAGCCCATACCCCGCGATATAATTGACGGTAGAATTTTACACATGATTTGGGAGATTTATTGCTACAAATTCATGATATATCAGGTGTACTTCGGAATGATTTTATAATTGAATGCTTAATATGTAAATCTATAGTAGGTGATTATAGACAGGAAGTAAATTGATAGTAGATCATATCCACTGTCTACATATTCTTTTCGGTTTATACTTATGCATTTCAAAGACAGACGGATCCTTTTATTTTGGATTACACCGCAAAAAAAACTAAACGAAAATGCGTTATAATTATCCACCCTTTTTCCATAAGAGAGATACGTAAGCATTCAAGTTTGGCTAATATTACGATCGTACATAATACAAATGACAGGACAAATATGTTTTTTCTAACTGTAAAGCCGTTTTGTTGCTCTGCTGTAATAGGTCGCAAAGTATAATATTGTTAGTTTTACAGATCAAACTTTTTGAGCATGTTGGTTCTCAGGTGAGGGTCCTTGCCCTTCCCTAATGGCACTTGTGTTTGGAATGTGAAGAAAAAAATAATGCACCCACCCTACTTCTATTTTTCTGATATATTTTTCTATAAAACTATATATTTTACAGGCCGAATATGAATATATAAAAACATCGCAAACGACTGCGATATACCCCGCCACTGCAAACCAATTTCACGCGTCCACTTTTGCGCTTATTTATTTATTTTATACATGTTTATGGCCATGGGGCATGGGCAGATAGCCCTGTGGGCCATATTTTGATAATCTAAAGAGGCTTTCATTACTTCAAACATTAGGTGCAAGTTTTAGAAAAATCTATTTAAATCCTTATTTTATAAAGGCTGTTCACCATTTTGTGCATCTGCATTGCCCGGAGACAGGAACAGATAACCCACATTGCGTAAATTTTGAGCATCACAGATGGCTTTTATTACTCTGATCATTTACTGTTAATTTCGGAAAAAAAAGAATTGTTTCGAACCCTGATTTCATATAGATTTTATGACGATTTTATACATGTATATAGCCCAAGGGTAGGGGCAGGTAACCCCCTGAGGATAAAATTTCTATGGTAACACATAATTGTTGTTACTTTGATTATTTTTGTGAAGTTTCACCATGAAATTCCAAATAGTGGAGGACTACATACAATGACAAGTAAAATAACTCTGTCAGAACTTATCGAACTAAAATTAACTAAATTCATTTATAAAAAGACTTAAGTTATCGAACGGAATCAAAGTGTGGACAACAGCCGGACGGACGTACATACGACGGACGGACGCAAACAGGACACACAGACAGTCAGACGGACGGACACACGGACGGCCATCGTGAAAACTTAGTACCCGGCCACTAACGTGTTGTGGGGTAGAAAAATAGTAATCCATCTAAATTTTCCTAATTCTACCTATCAAATATGAAATTTTCATGAATTTATTTGATTGACATCATCTGATTTTTCGCAAGAAAGTGTGTGGCCAATGTACCTAAGCCATAAACTACACGTGTTGCTGAAACATTACATTTGACTTGATGAGCACCCCGGAACCAGAACACTAATAAGAGAGATTTCAGAATGGATTGTAGGTTTGAGAAAATCACACTTTTTCATCGAATGAATTTCAGGTAGCATCTCACTTATAATTCATGGGGAGCATGGCATACAGTGGCACACACTATATGCCATGCTCCGATACCAATGACGTCATATGTACGTTACCATTGCAATACCATATGGTATTCCTAACTGTTTTTGCTTGGTACTTTTGCAGAATGACGCCTCGATGACAGGAGTATAACATCAATATGAACTCCAGCACTTCAGATCGAAATTTTAATAAATCTCGTTATCGAAATTTAAGGGATTATCAGAAATTATTTTCGGCATGTGTGCGAAATTTGATAAGATTTACCGTACATTTAATTTCATCCGTTTACGGGACTAAATGCGCACAGCCCTTATTTATCACCTTTCCATCGGTTCGATATAACTGAAAGAGTGTTGACAGCGCTGTAAAATTGCATGTGGTCCATCCATCGTCTATTCTAAAGCACACAAAATTGTTTTAGTGAAAATCTTTAAGGATGGATAGCCTGTAGATACGATCAGGAAAGACTGAGATAAGACTGTATGATTTCAGTCGAAGATGTTACAAATTCTCTAAGTCATATTATTCATATTTAACATTTGTAACTTGTCTCAAAAATCAATAGTATGTGCTAGACTCCTGACTCCAACATCTTTCCCAAGATGTCGGAGGGAGGTGTAAATGTATCAGAGAGGAAAGTGAGATTTGATATGAATGTCAAACAACTTGGACGGACAAAAGTCTAGGTCATGCTAGCCGATGAATTAAGGTTTTAGATCTGTGACAGAATCATTTACTGGTTTCCCAGCCCTTAAGTACAATTCAAATAAATATATAGTAACTATGTGCAGGAGTGGTTACAATACAGATGCAACATGACTCCCGACACCGCTGTGTGAGTGAACCGCAGTTCTGTTATTTTGGACTTTAATTGCAGTCACGTTGACCGTAAAACGGTCTTTATTGATCTCTTGATACTTCTTGCATGGAGTTTTACTTTCTGGAATTATTTGTTATCAAACTATATTGATATATCACATCTGGTTTACTTAACAGATGTTTATGAAGCGCAGAATCGGTTGAAGGACAAACGTAATAACAGATAAGCACCTCACAAGAACGCATTAGAATGATAAATGGGCAGTCTTTTTTTTCCTGTGGGGTTGTTTGGCAGGTCAGGGATCTCCACCTGTCAGACGGCCCGTTGTATCTGTTGAGTCCTCGTCTTTGCTTCTCCATGGTGTTGAAATTTGATTTATGTGTTTACCGTGATGATTCATTGACGAGTTAGAGGGTTATCATGCGAACCGAACAACCAACTAAATGTTTTGTACCACTTCAGAAACTGAGGGTGAGGTTGGGCCTGTAAAATCGATTAAAGCCCCCCAGTAATTCATTACTGACCGTTCCAAGGCGGTAGTTCTGTTGTGGTTCTCTGTTGCCTGTTTTTGGTGTCAGAGTTTCTGTGATGTTTTACCTAATGTATGTTCTTATTATTTTTGGTTCGGTTTGGGTTGCTGAGTGGCCACCTTTTGGGAACAAGCTGCTCACTCGGTTGGCCATATCTGCTCTGTATCTTGATTATTTGTAATCTTAGTTGTTTCCAACTATGGTTTGAGGGCTGGATTTTGATTTTGATTGTTTCAGTTCCTGGTCTTTGCATACTTTTTACTTTTACTATAAACTCACTTGTGAGCCTTCGGCTCAGGTGAGCTTATTATGATCGGCCCGCATGCTGCCCGATGTTACATACCAAGTTTCAAGGTCATCGGCCTTTTGGTTCTGTAGAAGAAGATTTCTGAAGGGCGTTTACCATATATGGCCGTGGCGGCCATATTGGTCATGTGACCCAGATACCCCGAACAGACCTTTGTTCCCCCAACCTAGGTAGGCTCCATATGAAATATGGCTTCGGTCGGCCCAGTGGTTTCAGAGGAGAAGATGTTTGAAAATGTTGACAACGGACACTGGACGATTGAATAGAATTGAACGGTTTGCCTGGCTATACTATAAGCTCACCTATGAGCCTAAAGGCTCAGTTGAGCTAAAAAATCTTAGTCCAGATACTAATATAGATATTTTGTTATTTTTGTTTTGTTTTGTTTTAGCTGTCTAGTCCAACAGTCTAAACAAGGGGTTGAAGGGTGGGGGGATAACTTCCTCGCATTTAACAAAATATTTTACACATCAAGGACTACTTCATTTTAATTTGGTACAGGGGCGGTAACTCCAAAAGTACTAACTCGACAGAGGAATAAAAAAATCAGTCTGCTCATTTTTCATAAACTATTCGTTTATGAATTTAAAAACTCTAGACCCAGTGGTTCTTGCTCCAAGTAGCTGCACATGTAGCTGCAAAGTAAGGAATAACCGGGGGAATAACTCTGTAATTAATAAACATAGAGTAACCCGACCTTTACCGAAACAATTGTCACATCAAGGACTACTAATATACCAACAATCAGCTTCCTAGGTTAAGCGGTTCAGAAGTTCGAAAAATACCGAATTCAAACGAGAGACATAACACGATCAGTTTTCGATGGAGTTTGCCCAAAAGTTAATTAGTTCTTGTATATCTTACCGCAAAGCTGTATACTAACTTTCATCACCCTGGATCAAATAATTCTTGAGATATCATGGTAACAATATTTCATTTTAATTTTGATAAAAGGGAGGTAAGCCCAAAAGTACACGTCCGACGGACGATAAAAAAACCGATCCGCTCAATTTACATGATCTGTCCATATATGAAATTTCAAAACCCTAGGCCTAGTGGTTCTCAGGGAATATTGTTGTATCAGATGGCTCTGACGATTTGACGAACGGACAAGGCGAAAGCAATATGCCCTTCAACTTCTTCGAAGTTGGGGGCATAAATAATGAAATGTCTAGGTCAAACAGCTCAAGAGTTGGAAAACTGCCAGTCATTAAAATGGCTAAATTCAGTCAATTTTTACGAGATTATCCCATAATGAAACTTGCTGAAAGTAGCTTTGGACCTACATCTATCATCATACCAAATATGAACCTTATCCATCAAATGGTTTAGAAAAAAAATAAGCTCTTTAAAACAATTAAATGGAACTGTGGACTCCGACGCCGAATCTGACACCGACGCCAAAGCCGACGCCGGGGGTAGTGCAACAGCTCTTCCTGGACTTCGTCCAGGCGAGGTCTCTAGGTCAAAGGGTTCAAAAGTTGGGAAAATGCCAAAGTTAATAAAGGGACATAATTCAGTCCTTTTTTTAAAACTAGCTCAAAAGTTAATAAAAGTGATTTACAATTTTGGCCTCACCAATGTGCTTAATATGAACATCCTATCTTAAATTATGTCTCCCCAAGTCTTGCTAACAAACTTACATTTAATTTTTCGAAAAAGAGCATGGCTCTAAAAGTGCATGATCGACTTGAAAAGAAAAAAAATACTACGTGTCCATTAAAGGACCTCTGACAGTTGTAATGTTAATTTGCCTATAAAAGTGGTCAAAAATGAACTTTTGGTATACTTCGAAATTTCCACTGAATGTATTCCTGGGAACTCCCTTAAATTTGCATAAAAATAGTTTTTCGGTTATAAAGCACACAGACTGAGATTTTTGGTGTAAAAAGCATTTTTTTATAATTGAATAGATGATAAATACGTAAAGTTTTGTAAAGATACTTTCCCCCTGTGTCTCAGCTAGCCACTTTGCATGTATGTGTGTACTGTCAATATACACATTATATGTGAGTGGCAAGCTGAGGCACGGCGGAGGGGGATGATAGTCTACAGCTGAAGAAATGAAAAGTGGGTGGGGAAATTAGACCCTCTGCGTCTTAAAATAAGGCTTGCATACTTGTCATTTACACATAATTGCATGCTATATGCAGTTGTAGTGTTTACTTTATTTTCTGCATTTTTTGCAGAATGAAAATCAGTAAATAAAGAAAATGTGGACTCGAAAAATTGATGTATTTTGGATTGCCGAAAATTTCACATATCCCCTTCGAGATAGTCAGTGAGAGTTTGTCTGCATGAGTGATATTTTTTTCAAAACCAATATAAAAACTTCTTTATAATCCATAATACTACATGTTAACGATAAAATCATCAACACTGACTTCCCATGAAAGCTACAGTAATTTGTCGAAAATAGGCAAATTTGCATCGAAACTGTCAGAGATCCTTTTATGATCTATCCACCTGCGAAATATCAAGACCCTAGGCATTTACAGTTCCTAATTAGGCATATATCTACTTAAAAAATGATTACAGACGGACAGACTTACGAAATTCCGGACAGACGGACAAGCCCAAAGCAATATGCCCCCTCAACGTCTTCAAAGTTGGGGGCATAACAAACCAAAATGGAAATCATCATTATTATTATTATTGTTGTTGTTGTTATTATGCCAACATTACAGGTTATAGGGCTACCGCAGTTACTTTCGAAGTAACTACAAACTCCAATATTGTTCAAGAATATTCATTTACGTTGTGCAAGTAGCGTCTCAAAATAGGCATATGTTCCTGCCGTTTGCAGCTTATCTGACATTTCTCCCTAGAGAGCAAGTAAATGCTGCTGGCTGAAAGGGTATGTAACAACATGCTTGTGTCAAAAGTTATTCCAGAAACCACTGATCTGATAATTAATACTAGTGTAATTGATAGGAATGTAGCATTACTCGTCTTATGTATAACTTTCATAACACTTTTTTAGAACAAGAAGTATCTTTAAGAAAGATAATCGGCTTAGACTAAATTGAAGTGTGTATTGTAATATGTATGAGTCAGGTACATGTAAGATATCAAATGTGCTGGCAGGACTGCACGGATGCGCCTGTTGATATGCATATATGTTGTTGGTGTTGGGATTTCGATTTCGGAAATGTTGTTGAATTTTAATTGGGGTCTGTCTGTGTTGCCCATAACAGTGAGGATTGTTAGCTGACCGCCCCACATATAACCTAAAAGTGTCACAGTTCCAACACAACATCAACAACTAAGCCAGCAACAATTATTTAATTTCGTCTTCGATTCCTGTGTCAAGTTATTTTGTTGGTTTTATTTTTTACATCAGCGACATAACAGGCGAAATTGTCTTTGTCAAAAAGCGATTTGGACCGAAATATGTAGATTCATTACGACACGGTTTATAGGCCAACAGTCAAATGAAAATGAAAGAAGAACGAGAAAGCGAATGTAAGCTACTTACATCAAAATCCCGGGTGCATTTATATTGGCCAATGAAATACTTAAAATGTAGGTCAGTAGTAAGGTTATACGGCTAAAGCCGAAAAATATTAGAATTGATATGTCTGAGCGAACAGACCAGACCCAGATCTGACTGCTCCTGAAGGACTGTCTGATCACAGTCTACATTGTTTTCCATCGATCTGCATATTTTAGATGCATTACTGCATTGATATCAAGTTGTATTGTTCTATTTTTTACCTCTACGGCAACTATTTTGCGTGTCCCAGTTTTAGAATTTTTACGGATTTTTGAATTAAGATTCCACTCCAGGGCCTCAGTCCATGTTTCATATTGTTACAGATAAATAATATAAACCCATAATTAATGTTTTTTGGCACTTAGGCTGTTTTACCAATTTATGCATGCAATAAAGCACCAAAAACAAAGTAGTAATTTTGATCTGTTTAATTTTCTTATTCACAAAACATTTAATTTTGGTAGCAATTCAAAATGGCCTAATCTAAATAGTCCGCTAAGCTTTAACTCAAAGAACCAAATTCCAAAGACAAAAGACATAAAAAGACCAAAAGACCCTCCCACTCTGGCTCTCACGGCTTTTATACTCGCTAAATGTTCAAATAACAAGGATAAGCATTACTTATATCATCAGGAATGTTGGCTACCCTTTTCACTGAACACATTGCCTAATAAGGAGGATACAATGATCAGAAATCATGATCATTTATCCTTATCCAAACTCTCGGATAACGTAGCCAAAATTCATGATAACTAGCAATTTGAATTGATCAAGTAATACAAGTAGTTAGAATTGAGTACTAAACTCCTTTAAACTTTATTTTAACATTCTAGCAAATGCAGCAATTATTATTGCTATAAAATGATTTAAAAGTGTGTATGTTTTGTTTAATTAAACTATTCCCTTAACGTTACAAAATGACTAAACTAAGTCCGCAACAATATTATGCCTCATGAAGCACAGAACTGGTTTAAAGTCAAAAACACATTAGAATAATAAATGGGCAGTGACATTACGAATCGGACATACATGAACCGTAACCTGCGCCAGTATTTTCAAGTATGAAATAACTTGTTAATACCAAGATGTTTATAGTAGGCCGACATCAAGATATTGTTTGTTTGAGTCTATGCCCATGCATCGATACGCATTTTTATCATCCACAGTAAATTTTTAATTTCGACTTTTGTTTTTAGGACTCGGTTTTCTCGTGTGTTTTTTTTTCAGCTGTCACCGGCTTCGGACTTGATCAGACGGTGATGTCTGATCAGTGACAAGAGAAACGATATCGATAATTTTCTCCAACAAACTGAGGTTTTAATGTATACAGAGTAGACACTGAACAGACTTCGACTTTGCGGCATCAAATATGAGTATACTCTTGTTTCAAAGGTCTGTGCTATGGAACGCCGGGTTAACTGTGATTGAAGTTGACTTTCTCACGGAAACAACTCTTCATTTTTGTTTTTTCCCTCCCGTCTCAGTGGGGTTTAACTCTTGGGGGACATTCGCCCCTTTAACAGTAGGCCCTTTTTCGACAAGAGTTTTCGCCCAGGGAAGAAAACCGGTGGTCGCACAATTGTTTCTTTTGCAAAAATCGCGAAATATCATGGAAGCGTATCCGTACACCTTAATGATAAACTTGCTAGTAAATGGGTCACTGCATTAAAATCATGGTCTTACGCCATCCTGCACTCATGCGCATTCAAAAGAGCCGACGCAAATGCGCATCATGTCAGGGCATACTGTTAATGTCCAGTTCGCATAATGCGGTTGGCGACACGAGAAAATGTACCTAATAGGGATTTCCGACATAAGCTACGGTACGACAACCAACGAACCTTAACTACGTTAGCGAAACGATAGCAGACGTTAGAAGCTGTTTACTGGGGAGACTTTCGTATTTGGATCCGGTTATTTGGATGCAGTTTTCCGACACATTAAACAGTACACGACATGTAAGTGTGAGATATCAAACGTTATTTAAAGTTCCTTTGACTGACTGTGCATGTAGAACATATATACAGCTAATGACAGGCTGACATCTTCGGCCACGGAAGACTAAGATCAGCATGGTCACCCGCGTAGTGTATTTAGAGCCTTTAACTGTTTACACATACAGTCTGCATGTTTTGGAAATTCACTAAAGTGTACCGTGAGGATTCTGATCATACTGTGCAAATGCAATTAAGTGGTAGAACTTCTGCAATGTGTTAGTACTTGCTTTATTGTTAAATCCGAATTTTTAAAAGCCGGGATTCGAACTCGCGGCGCGAAGTTCAGCGCCATAGCCGAATCGCTCTAACCGCTTGACCAGAGCGCATCTTTTAATGGGTATTTTCTGTAGAAACTTCAAATAAAATAAAACAGAAAAGTGTTGAAAATGAAACTGTTGAAAAAAAAGAAGAATTTATTTTCAGACAGGAGACGACGACGGTAGATTGAAGAGGGTAAGGGAAAGAGCGGAGAGAAAAGGGTCCAGACGGACTACATTTATTTTACTAAAATACAACCGTCAGTAAGAAAATTGTTACTTTACTGGAAATTGTCAGAGAGTAGATTCCCCGCATCGCAATCATTCTTACTCAAAAATGGCTGTTTTTTTTTTCCATAGAACACCCCCGCCCCTCTCCGGATATATGGCTATACTGTAGAATTTCCCCCCCCCCCCCCCCCGGCTCCTTCCCGCTCCTTCCCCGGAAGTTTGACTTTTCAGCCAGTTGTCTCTGGGGAAAATTTCCTGTACGTTTTCTTTTTTCTTTTGTTTCTTTTTTTTTGTTTACAATGACCTTTTCTACTCATGTTGGAATTTTCCCCTGTAATATGTAGGGGAATTTGCTCCCTCTCTTGTCGATCATGATTTAGTGAGAACCGGTATTAAACAGAAATGAGAATTAACCGCCTGATACAGCAAACATGCGTTTGACTATGTGCCCATCTTGTTTGCAAGTAGAGAAAAACAGCTAAGAACAAAAGATCTGTGTGTGTGTTAAAATCTAAAAAAGTTCCTTCAAGAGCAGAGAATACATACAGAAGTAGGAACATAGGCCAGACTACATAGTTTCGGCTAATAAAGCCTCGTCAGTGACCCTGACAATATCTGGTGACGAAACCAGAAAAAAGCATACTGTAATTTCTTACTTTTAAATGGGCAGTCGATTCAAAGACTAATTAATTTCAAAAAGATCCAAATAGTAATAAAGACGATGATCTAGAATAATAGTCTAAATCCATCTCAAATTTTAGATTTCTCAGAATCTATCCTCTGATCTCAAAGGATGTAAATGAAATATAATCTGCACTATGGATGATGTACGGGGAGACTTTTTACGGCCGCCACACGGCACAACACCAGCTGCAGTGAGGTGTGTGTCTGTCTGTCTGTCTGTCCGACTGTCATTGAAAAGGTTTATGTATTCGTGGTTATGCGCATACGTGCCTGTTTCTGGGTGTTTTTGCAAACACGTCTCGCGCACACCGTGAGCGTTTTCTGCATGTATATTATGCATTTCTCATCTGTATAAAGTATGTAGGCTTGGGAAAAAGGAGAAATCTCACCGATAACTTCATTATCTCGTGTAAACTAATGTTAATTCTTAGTTGCGTGTGTAAATCTGTATGCTTGCCCAGTTGTCTGTCTGGGACGAAATATTATTAGTGTATGCCAGATTCTTTTTTCTGTAGGTATTGGCGAGCCTGACTGTAATTCCAAACTTGAATGTGTGTTTGCATGTGTCTCTATGCTTATGCCAGCGTGAATGTGTTCTTATGTACGTGCCAACACACGTGTATGAGAAATGTGGATTTCAGCTGTAATGAAAACGGGGAATCACACTATATATCAAAACACTCCTGTAGGGGAAAGGGGAAAAGACTACGGAGTAAGAGTGGCTTTTTGAGGTGGGGATATTTCACTATAAGTCGTTTCTCCTATAGCCATGTTTTGGACGGAGAGGGGCGGGCGAGGGGAATAGGGGGAAAGCTACTCTCTAACATTTATCATATCAAGCACTTTTCCCGTCTGATTGTTTTGCTTTTTGCTTGCGTTTACCATTGACCCTATGGCAGAATCCAAAGATAATAAATGAAATTCACTGAGATCTGATTTCAAAATACTAAAATCAAACATTCATTCAATACCGTACTCATGCCATAAGGCATTATTGCCGTTTTCTAACCGAAATGTGCTTCATAACCATTACCGACAATAAGAAATTGAAATGCTGGCTACATGTAAAAGGAGAGGATGGAACTGTGGGGCAAGCTTCCGATATTAGCTTTGGGGTAAGGCAAGGACCTGCTGTGCTTGCAGTAGTTGCCGGATGTGGACTGTTCTTGCCTATCCCATCTTTTTTATTATTATTATTTTCGCTCCTGGTTCCATTTACACTAAAATACTATCTCAAAGGGTCGATAATCCAACTCAATCATTAAGTCACTCAGTCGCAAACCACAAACTTTCCACTTTCCTGGCATGTTTTGCTATTTGGGTTCAAACCTTCTTTTTCAAAATTGACTCATTCCTTGTCTTCATTTTTTTTTCACTGAAATCCGATAACAACTTTAGAATGCAAACCAAATCTTGTCCATTTTCGCGTTTAAAACAAGCAGTGACTTGTGTCAGGTCCTTCTTAAACCTGACCTGTACTTATTCATTATGATTTTATTGAAATACATGTACTAGCACAATGATTTGAAACCACTACGAAAGACCGGTGGTGACTTCACAATTCGTAGTTCAAACTTCATACTTCACAGTTCATACTTCATAGTTCAAACTTCACAGTTCAAACTTCAAACTTCACAGTTCATACTTCATAGTTCAAATTTCACAGTTTATACTTCATAGTTCAAACTTCACAGTTCAAACTTCAAGCTTCACAGTTCATACTTCATAGTTCAAACTTCACACTTCATAGTTCAAACTTCATACTTCACAGTTCACACTTCATAGTTCAAACTTCATAGTTCAAACTTCAAACTTCACATTTCATACTTCATAGTTCAAACTTCACACTTCAGAGTTCATACTTCACAGTTCATACTTCAAACACGTGGCCTTGTTAAAGAGGGTCATTCAATAAGACTGATACCAAAGCTGAGATATTATTATTATTAAGATATTATTACCGTTCCAAAGAAACCCACCGTGTTTTTCGTGGAATCTGCAATATATTGTAAAATAAGACTTTAAAAAAGCTGTACTTATCACGATAGAAGTCTTTCTACAAATAACATGTGTTTGTTATAAAAAAAAGTACTTGCTAGATGCTGAAATGCAAAAAATAAAGACAATAAAAGGCTAGCCTCGTATACATCATTTGCAGCCTCCAAAACAGAGACATACGGCCAAAATTAGAAATTTACTAATATTCTGCAATAGTCCTTTTGTTGCCTAGCGACCACATTTGTTTGGTAATGTGAAATTGTAACAGTCTGTTAATTGAGTTCTTATATATAAGACAATTATTTTAAAACACAATTTTTTATAATTTGAAAGAATTATGAACAGAAATGCTGTGATTTTTTACCCTCCCCTCTTGTGGAATACATCGTGTTCATGCACTCTTACCAGCGGTATCGCCTGCACCTTTGCATTTAAATCCCTCCCACTTTTCAGAGAGGTGTGTCTCATGTATGATAGTTTCCACATATAATATGTTATGCATTGCCTGCTTATGGTGTAACCCTACCTCAGTCAATAAATAAAAGCGTCGCAAACGACTGCGTGATGCCCCCACTGCAAACCCTTCTCACTCATCTATTTACTGCTACTTTATTTTATTCATTTTTTGCACCTCGCGAGAGAAGCAATTTCTCATGGTACGTAACTTTTGTTACGACAGGACACTTTCATTACTCTTATAATTCACTGTATGCCTGAGGACAATCACTTTTCACTCTGATCATATACATTTTAGGAACTTTTATAGATGTTTGTGGCTACAGATCAGATACCCCCTTAGAGGAAATTTCTTATCACCACAAAAAAGGCTTTAACACCACGAAAAAGGCTTTAACTATTTTATCGTTACTTGTAAGGGTCAGAAAAAATTATTGGAATTATGATATATTTTCATAGATTCTATCATAATTTATGCATGTGGGGGCAGGGGGAAATAAACCCAGAAGGACAGTTTTGAACATAAAAGACAGCTTTTATTACTCTGATCATTTGCTGTAATTTTCTGTAAATCTGCTTCAATCTCCGATTTTATAGAATTTATTCATGATTTTTTATCCTTTTTTACCCTTTTTAGCTATGTTTATACATGTATAAGGCTAGGGGGCAGGGGCAAATAACCCTCATAGGAGCAGAGTTCAAACATTTTCTACACGAAGCTTTAAATCGATTTAAGCCCCCCAGTAATTCATTACTGACCGTTCCAAGGCGGTAGTTCTGTTGTGGTTCTTTGTTGCCTGTTTTTGGTGTCAGAGTTTCTGTGATGTTTTACCTTATGTATGTTATTATTATTTTTGGTTCGGTTTGGGTTGCTGATGGGAACAAGCTGCTCACTCGGTTGGCCATATGTTCTCTGTATCTTGATTATTTGTAATCTTAGTTGTTTCCAACTATGGTTTGAGGGCTGGATTTGGACTTTGATTGTTTCAGTTCCTGGTCTTTGCATACTTTTTACTTTTATTACTTTTATGAGCAAACTTCGACCAGTGTCAACAAGAAGCTTTTATTACCTTTATTTCTATCGGTAGATTTCAGAAAAATCTGTTTAAATTGTGATTTTATAAAGACTTTTCTTTATTTTTATTCATGTGTATAGGTGGGGGTAGGGGAAAATAACTTTCGTGAGAAAAAAGTTTTTGAAAATCACATGCAGCTTTCGCTACCCTTGCTATTGGCTGTAAGTTTCAGAAAACCTGCTTACAAGTCTGATTTTATTTTATTTTATTTTTTTGTTGTTGTTTTGGTATGAATTTTTTCATGATTTGATATACGTACATAGCCCAGGGCAGAGGCAGATAACCACTATGGACAAAATGTTTATTGTCGCGACAAGGTTATGTTACCATGATCATTTTTGAGAAGTTTCATCTCGCTATTCCAAATAGTAAGGAGCTAGAGGCAAACCATATTGTGGGCATTGACAAGTGCCATAACTTTTTCATAAATTGTCGAAATTTGCCTACTAACAATCCCAAGCGAGACATTCTTGGTACTAATGCATATGTAAATTTTGAAAAAAAATCCGTTGAAAAATACTCAAATTATCGACCGGAATCGAAGTGCGGAAACGAAGTGCGGACGGACGGACAGACACACTGACTGCCACCGTGAAAACATAATAACCTATCACTAACGTGTAACGCAGTATAAAAAGTTATGACGAAATTGTTACACTTCTTGAATGACCCTCATATGCTGATCTAATAATAGACTGTGAAGTTTGAATAATGAACTATGAAGTATGAACTGTGAAGTATGAATTATGAATTGTGAAGTATGAATTGTGAAGTATGAACTATGAAGTTTTAACTATGAACTGTGAAGTATGAACTGTGAAGTTTCAAGTATTAATTGTGAAGTCTGTATTATGAAGTTTAAACTGAGAAGTTTGAACTATGAAGTATGAAGTGTGAAGTTTGAATTGTGAAATAAACTGTGAAGTTTGAACTGTGAAGTATGAACTATGAAGTATGAACTGTGAAGTTATGAACTGTGAAGTTTAAAGTATGAACTGTGAAGTCTGTATAATGAAGTTTGAACTGTGAAGTATGAACTATGAAGTATGAAGTGTGAACTTCAAAGTATTAACCGTGAACAAAGAGCTATGAAGTTTGAACTGTGAAGTGTGAAGTATGAACTATGAATTGTGAAGTATGCAATGTCACTTTCCGTTGCCTAGTGCATTTAACATTACCTTTAAAACTATGAATAATGAACTGTGATGTATGAAGTATGAACACTGAACTATGAAGTTTGAATTATGAAGTTGGAAGTCACCAACGGTCTTTCGTACAATAAGGCCATTTTTTATATAAGAGGAAATAGCTCATGCCAGAAGCAACGCAAGGCCTATTTTTGGTTGCCCTTCACAAATTATAATGTGAAATCCGAATTCTAAGGTTCCACTTATCATGTTGAAACAAAGATTTTTCCTATGTTCAAACAAAAAATAGACAGAAAATAGACAAATACAAGGACGAATATTACCAAAAATATTCGCGACTGTCGGCATGTTTACCAGTATAAAACATGTCTGTTTCGGCTAATAATTGAGAAAACTGTGGCACAAAATTCAATACATACATAAAAAAACAAAAAGAGAAAGAAAAAACGAACACAAGGAAAGCTTGGGGCGATATGCTCTGTTATCAATAACACAATACAAGAAGTCACCGTCTGTCCGTACATGTATTCCAAGTTTGAACATTTTTAATGCTGATAAAATTTCAAAGTAGGGAAAAAATAACTGACAAAAACAGGTAACAGAGGACTAGCGGGCCAGTTCAAACCCCAAAGATGCTAAATTTTACACATTTTCTACCTGTAACTAACCATTGTAGTATGTACTAACCGAAAAACAAAACCGTCAAGCAAAATTCATTTCAAGTATTGTCGACAGAAACAGTTACAAAATCAGTTGTCTCTATAATCGCCAATGTTAACATTCTACATGAATCTTTATAAATGACTGAAAAGAACGCCAAACAAAATTTCAATCTTCAAAAGGAAAAAGAAAAGAAAAAAATAAACAAGAAATGATACAGTGTGTAACAAATGCCCCCGAAGGCCGCTTAAACTGATCTTTGAGCCTTGGTTGTGCCTTGACTTAGGCATGAAACCCGAGTCTTGCACATGACATACCTTCTCATTTTGCTTTACTTTTCTATGACATTTAAATGCACTTCGGAAGATTAAGAGGATTCACGGAGACCTAATTCAACCACTAACCAAACTGCGTTGTGTCCTTGACACTGGGTGTGGTAATCTAAATGTCGCTCTTGACATAACTTATCATTATACATTACTTTTCTTTAAGTTACCATTTTATGTTGCTTTACCTTTCAGTTAAATTTGATGAAATTTGCTTCAACAGTTTTGAGTCAGTTCAGAGACATTATTTGACCTCTGAGCTCTGACTGTGACCCTGACATTGGGCAACAGATCAGTAATTTGTGACATATGATCTCAATTGTTTTGCCTTTTTCACAAGGTTAAGTTTGCTTTAGTAGTTTTTAAGTCATTGAAGATAAATGAGTTGACCTTTGACCTCTTACTATGATCTTGACCTTGGGTGTTGAAAACCTGACTATGACCCTGACATTGTGCAACAGATCAGTAATTTGTAACATATGATCTCAATTGTTTTGCCTTTTTCACAAGGTTAAGTTTGCTTCAGTAGTTTTTAAGTCATTCAAGATAAATGAGTTGACCTTTGACCTCTTACTATGATCTTGACCTTGGGTGTTGAAACCTATGTCTTGGGCATGGGACATCTTCTCATTAGGCCTGTTCTGTGAAGTTTCATTAAATTTGCTTCATTGGTTTATTAGTTATCGCTGAAACACGATTTTGAAACACAAATTGACCTCTGACCCAATTGTGGCCTTGACCTTGGGTGTAGCGACCTAAGTCTTGTGCGCGATGCACCTTCTCGTTGTGCTTTATCTTTGTGTGAAGTTTCATCAGATTTGCTTCAGCAGTTTTAATGTTATCTCTAAGACGGACGGACGGTTGGATTTTAATATGCCACCCAAAGTTCCTTCAGGGGCATAAAAATAGACAAATGCAGGGATGAACATGAGATATGAGCCCGATTTTCATTCCTACCATGTAACACAACTCATCACCGTATATCCATTACCGAGTCCCAAGATTTCAGTTCATACTGTAACCGAGAATGGGTGGATGGACAGACGTAAAACATTTAATCCCAGTGGAAACATAATTTTCTGCGGGCATAATTACAATCTCGACCCTAGACTAATCAGCAGAGATGGTAGAATGGTGCCAAGATGCAGTGAAACCTTTCAGCATTTGGGGGTCTACGTTTGGACGTCGACTAGTGTTTTGTTCTGAAAGCAGCTTTAGTTGGAGATGTGCGTGTCCGCGATATCACCAAATGCAAAACAAAGTTTAATGAGTTGATTGTCATGCAGTGTTTTGCATCGAAGCTCAACCATTCTGAAGACGCCACTGCTCTGTTTTCCCTGTACCTTTATTACTTAGAAGGGTTTCCTTGAAACAATATACGCGAAGGTTTCTACGTGTTGACCATGTTTTTTTAAAAAGCTGATTCTTGTACTGGTGCACACACAGGGGATAAGTGCCTGCTGTGATCGCAGTGTGTGCGGAATTCAGATTTTTTTCAGGAGGGAAGCGGGTGGTGGGGGAAGAGGGGTAGGCAGAGAGAGAGAGCGAGAGAGAGAGAGAGAGAGAGGACAACTCAAGTAATCACAGCTAAAAACCAGGATGTTGGCTGCACAGTACTGCATATATAACATTTTGTATGTACATGTATGAGCCGCGTCGTGTGAACCCTTAAGCTAAGGCCGTTAAAACAAGGCATACTCATACGAGCATCTGCATTTGCACATTGTAGTCCTAACATGCGCAGTTTACCCCTTTTAACTAGGCATTGAAACTTTCAGAACGTTCTAACCAGATTGCACACGTGTGCAGGCTGATATGGGCGTACGAAGTTTTCCTGTGCCTTAAGACAAGCCTTTTCTCACGACAAGACCAACATTAATATACAATCTGAAATTTGTGAGAATTTTACAGAGGGACTTTATAAAGAATAATCGCTCCCCAGAAATGAGCTCCTAACGTATGCTATCGTAGCTAACGTTCGTCCGTTATTGTTTCGTAGCTTATGTCGGAAATCCCTACTGATACGTTTAAACAGCGACTACTGCGATCAGTCTGTAGTTTTTCTTTTGAGGAAGACTTAGGAATTTAGTCGCATTTTTTCATGTATGTGTGTTTGCATGCGTGCGAATGGTGCGAAGGGGTACGTCTTGTAGTGAGTCCATTCATCTGGAACAACTTACTAGTCGACGATTTACCTTCTGATAAGCATGCAAGGACCGAAGATGTTATCAGTAATCATAGCCTGTTCTAACACTTCATCAATGTCATGTTAATAGCCTTATTGTTGAAGTATCTTAGAGGGCTCATTCAGCATCCCATTCCCGTCACAGGTATGCACGTGGATATTGCATGAGAAATGGACGCATTTTTGCTGGCGAAATGTAATTTATTTTTCTCTGTTTTAACTAGAATAGTTTCATTTCGCCTACATATTTTAAGCTCTTGACTCTGCGTTTATTTAACCGCGTTTTACCTTTTTGCAGGAGTTGCTTGTTTTTAAAACGTGCGGCGCTTTTAGCACATGCTCAGCCGCATGGTCAAATCAGACACGTGTCCAACATTGAACTCGAAGTTACTTTTTATACGCCGCTCTTAGATGGTTCGTATCATGTCGTGCCCTCCGTACGTCAGTTTTTTCCGTCTGTTTGTTCATCTTGCCGAACATTATTTTTTCGTATCAGTGCCATATCTCTTTAATCCCTTAGTAAATTTTTGAAACTTGGGTCGAATGTTTACCTAATCCAGACGATGCGCAGAACTTATATTTCAACAATGTCCGACAGTAGGACTGACTTCTTCACGGTATGTAGGCAAATTTACGTACACGCAAGTATTACTTACGAGACATTGCGGGAAAACACGCATGACAGGTAAACAACTTTTTTGGACAGTTTTTCTTAAGCATATCTGTACTGACAAAATGTTTTACAGATCTGCTTTTACATTGATATTGGGCATATTTTCTTGTATCTAGAATGGTCTAGACACTCAAGATACACTCACCGTGTCAAGCCTGTTTTTAGAAAAACATGTAGATTTCCTCTTTTTAGCTCACCTGAGCCATAGGCTCAGGGTGAGCTATTGTGATCACCCAGTGTCCGTCGTCCAACGTGCGTCATGCGTCGTCAACAATTTGCTTTAAATGACACCTTCTCTGAAACCGCTAGGCCTACGGCTTTGATATTTGGTATGAAGCATTGTCTAGTGGTCCTTTACCAAGTTTGTTCAAAATGGCCCTGGGGCAGGGGGTCTTGGGTCGAAACTAAATAATACTTGACAATCTTCTTCTCCAGAACTTACATATTTTAAGCTCTTGACTCTGCGTTTATTGCTCAGATGCTTGAAATTTGGTTTGTAGCATTGCCTAGTGGTCCTCTACCAAGTTTGTTCAAATGGTGGCCCCAGGGTCCAAAATGGCCCTGGGGCATGGTGTCTTGGGTTCGAAACTAAAAAAATACTTAACAATCTTCTTCTCCAGAACTGCATGGCTCAGATGCTTAAAATTTGGTATGTAGCATTGCCTAGTGGTCCTCTACCAAGTGTGTTCAAATGGTGGCCCCAGGGTCCAAAATGGACCTGGGGTAGGGTGTCTTGGGTTCGAAACTAAAACCTACTTAAAAATCTTCTGCTCCAGAACTGCTTGTCTCAGATGCTTGAAATTTGGTATGTAGCATTGCCTAGTGGTCTTCTACCAAGTTTATTTAAAGTGTGGCCCCAGGGTCCAAAGTGCCCTGGGGCAGGGGGTCTTGGGTTCGAAACTAAAAAATACGAAAAAATCTTCTTCAGAACTGCTTGGCTCCGATGCTTGAAATATGGTATGTAGTATAGCCTAGTGGTGCTCTACCAAGTTTGTTCAAATGGTGGCCCCGGGTCCAAAATGGCTCTGGGGCAGGGGGTCTTCGGTTCGAAATCAAAAAATACTTAAAATCTTCTTCTCCAGAACTGCTTGGCTCAGATGCTTGAAATTTGGTTTGGATTATTGCCTAGTGGTCATCTACCAAGTTTGTTCAAATAGGGCCCCAGGGTCCAAAATGGCCTTGGGGCAGGGGGTCTTGGTTTAGAAACTTAAAAAATAGTTAAGAATCTTCTTCACCAGAACTGCTTGCCTCAGATGCTTGAAATTTGGTATATAACATTGCCTAGTGGTCCTCTACCAAGTTTGTTCAAATGGTGGCCCTAGGGTCCAAAATGGCTACGGGGCAGGGAGTCCCATGTTTGAACCATAGAAATACATAGAAAAATATTAAAATATCTTCTACTTCAGAACCGCAAGGTTCAGATGCTTGAAATTTGGTATGTAGCATTGCCTAGTAGTCCTTCACCAAGTTTAGTAGTCCTTCACCAAGTTTGTTCAATGGTGGCCCCCATGGTCCAAAATGGCCCCGAGACTGGGAGTCCTAGGTTTGAACTATAGGAATATATAGAAAAATATTTAAAAAATCATCTTTTTCAGAACCACTTGGCTCAGATGCTTGAAATTTAGTATGTAGCTTTGCCTAGTAGTCTTTTACCAAGTTTGTTCAAATGATGACCCCAGGGTCTAAAATGGCTCCGCCCCAGGGGGTCCTGGGTTTGAACCATAGAACTACATAGAAAAATATTTAAAATCTTCTTCTTCAGAACCACATGGCTCAGATGCTTGAAAATTGGTATGATGCATTGCCTTGTTGTCCTTTATTAAGTTTGTTCAAATGATGGCCACAGGGTTCAAAATGGCCCTGCGGCAGGGAGTCCTGCGTTTGAGCCATAGAAATACTTAGGAAATTATTAAACAAACTTTTGCTTCAGAACCTCTTGGCTCAGATACTTGAATTTGGTATGATGCATTGCCTGGTGGACTCCTACAAAGTTTGTGCAAATGATGGCCTTTTGACCCAAAATGGCCCTGGGGCAGGGAGCATGGGTTCCAAATTGAAATGTACTTAAAAACCTCCTTTTCAGAACCCCTTAGAGCAGATGCTTGAAATATTGTATGATGCATTGCCTGGTGGTCCCTTACCAAGTCTGTTCAAATGATGGTGCCAGGGTCAAAAATGGCCCCGCCCCAGGGGATCCTGTGTTTGAACCATAAAATACATAGAAAAATATTCAGAAATCTTCGTCTTCAGAACAACGTGGCTCAGAGGCTTGAAATTAAGCTTTTAGCATTGCCTAGTGGTCCTTTACGAAGATTATTCAAATGATGGCCCCAGGGTCCAAAATGGCCCTGCCCCAGGGTGTCCAGAGTTCGAACCATAGCAATACATAGAAAAACATTCAAACATCTTTTCTTCAAAACCATTTGGAAATAGTTGCAAACTATCAGGTTTGTTCAAATGATGACCCTAGTTTGACCTTTAACTTTTTTGCTCAGGTGAGCGATTCAGGGCCTCTTGGCCCTCTTATTTCTACTACTGCGACAGAAGGCAGCAGGTACAGTCTTTATTCCTTTATCGTTTGCAAAACTGAACCAATCAGCGTACTTAGTACTCTTTACAACCACCGTTAAATCAGATTTCAGCTTTATACGTTACAAGAAAAAACAGACATGTTTCACAGGAGGGGTCTACCTTTCCGCATTTACGACCATCTCAGCATTCCATTTAAACATTTACGACCATCTGCGAAACAAAACACAAAGCTTGACACACATACATACATGCACACAGGCATATACATACATACATACATACATACATACATACATACAGGATAAACTATATATGCCCTTCCTCCATTTCATGGCGTGGGGGGCATAAAAAACTGCTGCATTCTAATTTAATGTGCTTCAGCTTCAAAAATGTGTAATAGACTATAACCTTTTCTAAGGACTCAGTCCAGCAATTATTGAAGAGAAATCTATATCAGTTACAATGTACTCAGTATGATAAAGATGAAACATAAAATGTCGTGTTTTTTTTTTTTTTTTTTTTTTTTTTTTTTTTTTTTTTTGCGAGCACCTTTTCGCATAACATCAAAATCAAAGAGAAAAAAAATAATAATAGTAAAAGAAAATAAATAAGCTACCTGTTTGATTAAGGCATTTTGCCGAAACGTTTAGAAACAGTTGTTTTCTTACAATTATACTAATTAATTAACTGGTAAAATTAGAATAAGTTAAGTGTTAAAAGCCTTTAAAACTTTTTTTTCAAATAAGAGTATTATTATATATAATACATATGTATGTATTTCGACAAAGTTTAGTTCATTGTAGTTTAAAAACAATTGAGGTTTATCCGAATTATGGATAAAACTTCGATGGCATTCACTGCGTATTTTACTAAAAGTGTTGTTAAGTCATTTATCCAAATTTTGGATAAATGACTTACGACTGTGTAGGCAGGGTTTTGCTTTTCCTAGCTAGTTTTGTTTTATCCAAATTTTGGATAACATAAAATTATTTCTGTATATTCGTTGCACTACATTTCCTGCTTATCCAAATTTTGGATAAAAACTTTGGCTGTGTGTTTTCGTATGGTGTAGGGCAATGCAGGGTGTTTGTTGATCTCAGCTAGTTTGGTTTTATCCAAAATTTGGATAAAATAAATGCATTTCTACATATTCGCTGCATTGCATTGCCTGCATAGCGCATTTATCCAAATTTTGGATAAAATTTTCGGCCATGTATTTTCATACAATGTATGGCATAGGCAGATTTTCATACAATGTATGGCATAGGCAGGGTGTTTTCTTCTCCCAGGCCATTTTGTTTTATCCAAATTTTGGATAAAAATGGATTGAGTCTTAATTATTACTCATTTGTTAACTAAAGTGTAGTATGTTTTCTACAGAGCCATTTATCCAATTTTTTAAATAGCAAATGTCTTATCCAAAACCACAGAGCCAGTTTGAGCAAATGGATTTGCTCAAACGTAAATGGACACAGTTCAATGTGAAACGCTGAAGGCGCATGCGCAAGGGCTTAATGTTTTACAATTTTGGATTCGCCTTGTAACCGCCAATAACCAACCCTATGAACCTTATGACATTTAACCAGCACTTCAAAGAAATAATGTGTTAAAGATTTTGTGTCTTTGAAATTGTCTCCCGTTAAAAGTATAGCTAATTGTTTACTCCGATTCACCAGTACGTTTCAATAAATTTTTCAAGTTTAATTCATGGATCTTATTCCAGCTTCTCAAGACAATGGTTCATGACGAAAAAGTTTGATTAAACTGGCTAATCATCCGTGGTATACCACACTGAACAGTTTATGGGATTTTCAGTGCAAAGCGTGAAAGACAGAGTCAAGTGTCCTGAAAAGCGGTATTCAAAGCATTGTGCTACTCTGCTACTCCTTTGGAAGCGGCAATTGGACCATTTTCGTAGCAAATAGTGCCTGGTAAATATCTCAGAAGTGGGCTGATAACCTGAGTGAAAGACGGGTCTCCAAGAATCACCTCGAAATAGCACTTTCAAATTCTGACCCGTCATTGATTCAAACTAATCTGGAGACATAATTTTGCAGTTTTTGTTGTGACATTCATATTCTGGACTTTGAAAACATTTTGTCAGTTAGACATAAAATAGCATTGGCTAAATCTTAATTCAGTTCAAAGGAAACGAGCATTGAAAAGACATGTAACGTTTCTTTTTTTTGTTCAGTATATATGTTGTTATCTCTCCAGATTGGTTTAAGCTTGGTAAAAGCTGAAGTGGCTTGTGCAATCCTTGAGAGAACCTCCGGTATTAACCATCATCTGAAACAAGTGCTCCATGGTAGTTAAGCTTGTTACATTACCCATCTTCTGCCCTCTTACCTTGATCTCTCTCTCTGGATGCCATCTGCGCTGTTTGTCATCAGTTTTGTCTTCTCAGCACTGATAAAATCTTAAAACTTTTGCAGGTTTTGTCGACACTTTCAACTAGGGTTTCTAGTTTCTGCTCTTCCTCGGCTACAACATCTATGTCATCGGCAAACCGCAGATTGGTAATGTTTCTGCCGCCTATGCTAACCTTTCCGTCAAGTTCGTCCAGATCATCAGACATGATCCGTTCGAGAAAAAATTTAAAGAGGGTGGGTGACAGAAGGCATCCTTGCCTTACTCCAACTGTTGTTCTGAACCAGTCTCCTGCGCTACCATTCATCAGGATTGCACTCGTAACCTTGTAGTATAGCTGCTCAATAGTGCGAAATAGATTTGCACTGATATTGTACTTCCGCATGGTTGCCCATAAGCCTGCATGCCCTGCATGCCATACCCTTTCAAAGGCTTTCTTGAAATCAATGAAGACATGGTACAGATTCAGCTGATGTTGGAGATATTTTTCACACAAGATTCTAAGGTTGAATATCTGTTCTGTGGTGCTCCTTCCGGCTCGGAACCCAGTCTGTTCTTCAGCGATTATCTCTTCGGCTTGTGGTTTGAGCCTGTTCAAGATGACTTTCAGCATGCCCTTGCTTGAATGACTGATGAGGCTGATGGTTCTGTAGTTCTGGCAGAGCTGTTGGTTGCCCTTTTTAGGGAGTGTAATAATCAGCGACTGAGTCCATGGGTTAGGCCATTTCTCCCGTTCTCTAGATCCCGTTACAGACATCTGTTAAAAAAATCAACCATGGTCTCCACTCCAGCTTGAACAAGTTCTGCTGGTATATTATCAACTCCGGCAGACTTCCCCTTCTTTAGTGTTGCTACTGCAATCTCAACGTCCTCACGACGGATCGGTTGTCAATCTTCTTCTGGGGCTGACTGTAGTCCAGAACCGCATTGTCAACGTGAGTCTCATGGTTGTATAGTTCTGAGCAATATTCTGTCCCTCTGCTGAGAATCTCTTGTTCCTCTGTAAGGCATTTCCCAGACCTGTCCTGGATTGCTCTACCCTGATTCTCTGAAGTTAGATCTCTAACAAGCTGGTGTGCTTTCTTGCTGTTGTTTTTGTTCAGACAAGTTTCGATCTCCTCGCACTGACTAGCTATCTAGGCCTCCTTAGCTTTCTTAACAGCCTTCTGAATCTCTTGTTTGCTTCCCAATATTCTTTTGCTCCTCCTGCTTTATTACGCTTCTTCTTCAAACTTCTCCTCTCATCACAGAGGTCGAAAACATCTCCGTTGACCCAGGGCTTTTTCTTGCGACGCTCCTTCCCAAGTATCTCACTGGCTGCATCAGTCACTCTGTATTGTAGGTGGTAGTCATGGTAGCTATGTCAATATCTTCATCCCTTAGAGCAATGATTGGTGCAAATTTCTACCTACTGTTGCTTGAAAAGTGCATGCCACATCAGGGCCACTTAACTTCTCAAGATCAAACTTCAGTCTTGGTAGCCTTGGCTTTCAGGCCTTCCTCAGACGAACTCGGAAGGTCACCATCACCAGGTCATGGTCACTTCCTATGTCTGCTCCTGGAAAGCAATTGTCCTACGGATGTAAAACTCTGATCGGAAGCGTTTGCTCACCAAGATGTAATCAATCTGATTCTGGTGTTTCCCATCTTGGCTGTGCCATGTCAATCTTCTTGATGGTTTGTGAGTGCCAAGGATGTTTGTCAGTACTTGGCTGTTACATGTTGCAAACTCTAAAGATCTGAGACCTCTGTCATTTGTCTCGACATTGCAATAGGGTCCACAAACGTTTCGCTAGTCTGCCTGTGCTTCTTTCCAGCTTTATACAATACTCGAGGAGCCATACAATACAGAGACAGATAATGGGAAGCGCGTTTGCTGATGCATTGTACCTATTTATAATTCACTGCGCTGGGAAACACACTTGAGAATGCTGACATCTTGAGTAGTTGCTGCTCTAAATATTTATGTAATTTGCTTCAGCGTGTATTTGAATAATTATTTAAAGATACAAATGACTTATATTATTACTGGTACATTTTCCGTGAATAAAATAAGCACTGTTCATTTCCCATCGTTGCTATTAAAAATGCCCCTGACACAATACAGGGATAGTTAGCGGGTAGCACCATTATTGACGATTGTACCTATTTATAGTTCACAACGCTGGGACTCCTTGAGTAGTTGCTTCCCCAAATATTTGTGTGATATGCACCAGCGCGTATTTGAATAGTCATTTGAAGATACATGTGATTTATATTATTACTGATAAATTTTCTGTAAATAAAATCAGCACTCTTCATTTCTCATCGTTATTTGCAATTTAAAAGTAGACAGGGTTGCCCGCCCCTGACACAATACATGGACAGGTAACGGGTAGCACCATTAATGACCTATTGTACCTATTTATAGTTCACAGCGCTGGGGAATATACATGAGCTGGTTGACTCCATGAGTAGTTGCTGCCCTCCACCAGATATTTATGTACTTTACATCAACGTGTATTTAAATAATTAATCAAAGATACATGTGATTTATATTATTAGTGATAAAGGACCAGTTGCCATAAGGGGTTTTCCTGGTACAATTATAATTGAACAATACTTTTTGTGAGCAATTAGCCCTATGTAGGGGACGTTCATCCATAAAAAGTTTAAGTCAAACGGAGCTTTCGTTTTATGTTCACACAGTCTTAAAAGTAAGTGGGGTAACTCTATACGAGTCGACCCTAATGAAACTAATTGGTAATTTATAATCTTCCAATAATAGATTGACTAAACGTTGTGAGCAGTAGACACACTTTAATATGCTATAAGATGTCAGTGTCCACTACATATCTGTGCTAAAACATTTCACTTTATTTGCAATTTTTATTTTTTTTTGTGTATTTCGCACCCACCAAGTTTGCGGAAACCACAACATTTCTCCATCAAGCAATAGAATTGCCCCTCCCTTGGAGCAAGTATTTGTCAATGACTGGACATTGCAGAATTATGAGCATTTTTCTGTGAATGGTCTGAAAAATGAGTTATGTGCCTTTGTATGCAGAAAATTGTGTTAAAAATCTGAAAACGTCAATTTTGTATGTTACAGATTCGTCATTCATTCAAGTGTCCTTCATAGTCCTACCATTCATAAAACCGGCTAAATACAAATTATTATGAACAGCGATTCACTGGCATTTCCTGATAAAATGTGGGTTTATGTGCCGATATAGCGTCATACAAAGCGCAAAAAGTAGGGAAAGCAGTTTATTTCTTGGAACGTAAGAAAATTGCTCCACAAAATGTAAATTTCTTTTTCCGATTTCCCCGTAGCGTTATACAGTATACGCAAACGTGAGAAATTGGCGGGCCATGACTGCACAATGCATTTTTACTGTTTTATTTAAGTTAATTATATCGAAAGTAAATCAGTTTAGTTGCCAAATCTTTATTTTTTTCAAACCTATTAATGTGAAACTCAATGACGTTTAAAGTTAGCTTATAGCAGCCATTTACAATGACGAAACGAGTGAGAACCATGCAGCGATACCTGACGATAAAATATTTTATGAATTTATACCACCGATATGTAGTGTACAATGGTACATTGAATATTCTGACAGAAATGATTGAGATAGCAATGTTAATTAAGATCAGACCAGAGTCTGCACTGTTTGCCGACCATGATTGGAAGCATGCCCTTATGAGCCAAATGGACTTCTCTAAGCTCGAAAATGGAAAAGCCCATTACAAACATAGTTAAATTGTCCGATGTTTTACGCAAATTACATTCTTTTCAAAGGTGTTATCAAACCTACTTTTTATCTTCAAGCATGTGAGGGCAGAGTGTTCTCAGTTCGGCCTCTAAACTCGAAAATCATAAACATGACTAAATGGTAAAAATACAATGTACAGGCTGGCTTCGGATCAGAGTCATTATGCTGCTTCTGTTTAAATGCATCGCTTGACGAGTAACCAGAAACTAAAACTGTATTTTGTGGAGCAATTTGTCACTTTTTGAAAGCCTCTTCCGTGATTGTTTTCCAGTTATATGACTCAGTTTATATACATCACCCCACATTTTATTACCAAACGTGGAGCCCCTGTAGTTCAGTAGACTTAGCGCTGGCCTAATCTAGAGGTTCAAATTGCAAAGCCCGCTGAAGGTGGGAATCTTTTCAATTGCAAACGGAGTTTCATGGCATACAGCCATACAGTATCACCCACAAATCGTTCTGATATGACTAAAATACTGTTGAAAAGGACGTAAATCACCCATCCATCCATCACTGAACGTGACGGTGGAACAACTTTTCATAATGATTTGTGTTAAGAGATTCTACCACTGGTAGGACATTGTAGATTGTCAGCCTGTAACATACAAAACTGACATTTTTCAGACGTTTAATACAATTTTTTGCATTCAAGGGCACATAGCTCATTTTTCAGAGTGTTTACTGAAAAATGCTTATAATTCTCTAATGTCCAGTCATTGACAAATACTTGCACTAAAGGAAGGACAATTATATTGCTTGGTGGAGAAACGTTTTGGTTTTCTGCAAAGTTGGTAGGTGCAAAATACATAAAAATAAAAAATTGCAAATAAAGTGATATGTTTTAGCACAGATATGTAGTGGACAAAGACACCTTATAGTATCTTAAAGTGTGTCTACTGCCTTTTAGAATATGCCATAATCTTTAGTCAATCTGTTATGGGAAGATTATAAATTACCAATTAGTTTCATTAGGGTCGACTGGTATGGAATTACCTCACCCACTTTTAAGACTGTGTGTACATAAAACGAAAGCAGACTTACAGATCATAGTGTAGATTTTATTTTCTAGTCCTTTGGGATCACTGATTCCATTACAGAAATTGAAAATATTTGAGGGTCACTGATGAGGCCTAATTGGCCGAAACTAGCTAGTCTGGCCCAGACAACTTGTACACTCGACAGTTTTCAGTTCTTTGGTATGATCCTTGCTTCCAAAGGATAACACTTTCATAGAACTTCACTACAGCTGGTGATTGCGACTGTGTGGTCATCGTCAAAAGTCTCCCTGCCCTTCATCATAGTGTAGATTTTATTTTCTAGTCCTTTGGGATCACTGATTCCATTGTAGAACTTTGAAAATATTTGAGGGTCACTGATGAGGCCTAATTGGCCGAAACTAGCTAGTCTGGCACAGAAAACTTGTACACTCGGCAGTTTTCAGTTCTTTGGTGTGATCCTTGCTTCCAAAGGATAACACTTTCATCGAACATATTATACGATGCAAGTACATAATATATATGAGTGGGAAGCTGGGTCCGGGGGGGGGCGATACTCAGTTAGCCAAAGAAGAAGAATGGCCAGCAGTAGCACTGTGATCTTCAAGGACTATATTGTGTACCATGACCTTGAAATGAGGTCAAGGTCACATACATTGAGTCAAAACTATCCAGTGTTGTCTATTATGTAAGTAATGTAAGTCAAAAAAGGGTGAAATGTATACAATAAATCATTATTTCAACGATCAGTTTGAGGATAATTTACAATTTATCTCAACAATGACGTCAACGTCAACGTATGTTTAACGTACTTTACATTGACACAAACTGTTGAAAATTCATTTGTCATGAAAGTTACATGTCATAGTCACAAATGCAAAGCAGAAGTCAGTGATCCGTGTAACTTTTTAATCATGGGGAAAATTCACGCCTCAAGCATAGAATGCCTTTGTAGTGTACAGGGAAGGAACTAGTCTAGGTATAAAGCAGAGGCACCCGTTAGCATTCCATTGTCAAGAGGGTAAAAGCAGAGGTACCAAGTGGGACTCAACTGACCCTAGGTGTAATACAGAGCTAAATGATGGCGTCCCACTGTTAAGAAGTGTAAGATGTGTCACTGGTGGCACTCCACTTTCACAAGGTCTAAATTGGATGTGCCTTCTAGCACCGTTCTGTTACTATAAGCTAAAGGCTGCTGGTGGCACCTGACTGTTATTAGGGATAAGGTAGAGGTCTCACGTGGCACTCCACTGTCACTGGGTATAAGGTAAGGGGACATGATGGAGCCTTTCTGTCAAGACGCGTAAGGTAGAGGTACCTGGTGGCACTCCACTATCAACAGGTGTAGGTTGAGATACCAGGCTACGAACCAGGTTATGTCAAGAGGGATATGGAAGAGGTACCAAGTGGCACCCCACAGTCACTAGGCGTAAGGTAGAGGTACCTGCTGGCACCCTACTGACAAGACCTGTTAGGTACAGATACCTGCTGGCACTCCACTGCCTCTAGGTTTCAGGCAAAGGTACCTTGTAGAACCTTTCTTTTTCAAGTGATAAGTCAAAGAATGTTGTTGGCACAATACTGTCGAAGGGTATATGGTAGATACACCAGGTGGCACCATTCTGTAGCTGGGGATAAGGAACAGTTATCGGATTGCATTTTGCTGTAAAGTAAAGGTATCTAATGGTATCCCGCTGTCACTTTGGGTAAGGTAGAGGTATGGTGGTGGTTATCTTTCACTAGGGGCTAGGGGTCACTTTTGGCACCCAATGTCAACAGGGAGTAGAATCGTTTTTTTTTCTTCTGATTTTGGTACAATTTATGAAAACACTCATTATGTGAAAATTTGTATCTGATGATATCCAGGGTTGCTCTGTGTGTATGTGAGGGGTTTGGGTTGGGGTAGGTTTTGGGGGTCGGGCCTTTTGAAATTTTCTTCGTCAAGAAGTGGAGAAAAGTCCTCATTTTCCGCGCGACGTAGGTGTTGTTCTGTTGTACTTAAGATTGAATAATGTTTGTCCGACAGCAAAGAGATGCCAGACTGTGAAAACAAATAGGAGAGAGCGAAGTTTCTTTCTGTTCTTTTTAATTCCATAAATTGTTCATATGAAAGTAGTTTATCCCTTTAGTGCACCGTTTTTGATATAAAATCATTCGTTTCTATGCATAAGCAAATATCTAAACATCTCAACTATTGGCAGGTGATTACCCAAAAAGAAGGAAAGTAAGAGTTACCATACTTGTACGCGACACATTATCATGACTTGTTCTACATACATGTGAAGAATGATTGTGGACAAACAGACAGACGGGCGGATGTCAGGCTCATCTCTATATCCCTCGCTTTTCGGCCAGGGGATAAAAATACTACAGCGGAATCGTATTTTTTATTATTTTTCTAAGTGGGTGGGTTGGAGAAGGGGGAGAGGGTCAGACGAAACGTCAAATTCAGCTGTTGCCAAAGAAAGTAATTACTGCCATGTGTATTCCAGACATTATTTAATTTGTCAAGAGTTTTTGTCCTGCGTACACTGCTACAACAAAAAGGAAATCATTCCTCGTAGCAGACGAAACAGAACAACCATCGTCCGGTGGAGAGGAGCGTTTTTATTTTCTTCTCTTCGACGCTTGCGACTCGACTTAAATTGGACCAATGCTTCAACAATAAATGAGCCGCCTTTTGGTTGGTTGGTTGTTTGGGGTTTAACGGCCCTATGAGACAGTATTTCAGTCTATATCGTGCCGTCTCCCAAAGAGAGGGAGAGAGAACAAAGAAATTATAAACGAGAGAACAAGAGGGCCATGAGACCCTGACTCGCTCACCTGAGTATAAAGATCAATGGTCAAACTAAGCTCATCATTTGAGCGAACCTGATAATTTAAACTGTCAAAATATGAGAGACATTGGTCAAACCTGAAAAAAGTGACCTTGACCTCTATGCTAAACATGTTAAAGTGATCATTTATTTGACTGTAAATATTAACTTCTACACCAAAATTTTCTACAAGTCGCATGAACTTTTATACTTTACCATTTTCCTATATAAAAGCACCAGGAAGTAAATTTGACCATGCCATAAAATTATCTAAGTCAACCCATAGTCATCATTGGAATAATAAGATTTATGAGTACAAGAGATCAAGGCCATTATTTGACCTTTGACCCTGAACTCTCATATTTTGACAATTTCAAACAATCTCCTCATAAGCCACTGGGCCAATTCAAACCAAATTTCATATACAGCCTCCAGGGGTTGGGGAATGATGGAAATATGTTCAACCAGTCTCGGTCACATGAGCAATTTGACCGCCGCGCCAATATACGATAAAATCTTTGAAAATATTCTTCTCCAGAGCCAGTTGACCAATGGCCTTGAACTCGGCATGGATCATTGGGTACACGAGTACTTTTAAGGTTTTCAAATGATGACCTGTGGTTGACCTTGACCTTTTTCACGCCGGGTGCAAACGTGGGAAAATGCTAGAACATAAGGTTTGATAGAAAGTTTTGAAGATTTAGGGCCTAAAAATTTGGTATATACATTCATCTTAATGAGTACATAAAGATTTATGAGTACAAGAGGTCAACGTCATTCTTTGCCCACTGACCCAGAACTCTCGTACTTTGACAATTTCAAACTTCTTTTCGAAAGCCGCTAGGCCAATTGTAACCAAATATCATATTGTGCGTCCAGGGATTGAGGAAACGAAAATTTGTTCAAATGGTCTCGATAACATGACAGACATGGCCACCATGCTCATATATGGTAAAAGCCTTTAAAAATCTCCTCCAGAACCAATTGACCCATTGCCTTGAAACTTGGTATGTAGCATTGAGTACTCGAGTACAAAGATTGTACAAATGATGACTTTGGGTTGACCTTGACCTTTTTAACAGCAAGGTCAAATATGGAAAATATGGGAAAATGCTAGAACACAAGCTTGCATGGTAAATTTCGAAGATTTAGGCTTAAAAATGCAATATACAGTCATCTTAATAAGAACAGGAGGTTTATGAGTACAAGATGTCAATGTCGTTCTTTTAGCTTTGACCCATGACTCTAATATTTTTACAATTTCAATTTTTTCTTCAAAAGCCTCTAGGCAAATTGTAACCAAATTTCATGGAAAGCCTCAAGAGGCTGAGGGAAATAGAATTTGTTCAAAAGGTCCGGTTCACATGACCAACATAGCCGCCATGCTCTTTATATGGTATAAAAGCTTCAAAAGTTTTCTTCTCCCGAACAACTTGACAGAGGCCCTTGTAACTCGGTATGTAGGATCAAGTACTTAATTGCTTCCAAGATTGTTCAAATGATGACCTTGTTTTGACCTTGCCCCTTTTTACGGCAAGGTCAAATATGGGATAATGCTAGAACATAAGATTTCATAGATAAGTTTGAATATTTTGGCTCAAATATTGGTGTTTACAGATATCTGAATGAGTACATGAAGATTTGTGAGTAAAAGAGGTCAAAGTCATTCTTTGATCTTTGACCCTGAACTCTCACATTTTGACAATTTCAAACTTCTCCTCAAAAGCCACTGGGCAATTTTCAACCCAGTTTCATATAGAGCCTGCAGGGGCAGAGGGTATGAAACTTTTTTCAACTGGTACAGGTCATATGACCAACATGGCTGCATTATGGTACAAACATTTAAAAATCTTTTCTCCTGACTGAGTTGACTGATTGCCTTAAAATTTGGTATGTAGCATTTGGTACTCAAGTAATACCAAGTTTGTCAAATGATGACCTAAGGTTGCCCTTGACCTTTTTACGGCATCGTCAAATATGAGAAAATGCTAGAACACAAGATTTTATGGAAAATTTTTAAGATTTTGGCCCAAGATTGAAAAGAAGTTTGAAATTGTCAAAGTACGAGAGTTCTGTGTCAGTGGGCAAAGAATGACGTTGACCCAGCGGTTTCAGAAGAGAAGTCGTTTGAAATTGTTGACGGACGGATGGACGACGGACGGACGAGGGAGCCTTACCATCCTATAAGCTCCCCCGGAGCCGCTGGCTCAGATGAGCTAAAATGGTTAAACCTAAACTTGAGTGCATCAGCTACCGAATGCACGGTAATATTCGCGGGTTCAAATTTTCGCGTTTTTGGGCAAATAATAAACACTAATTTTCGCGATTTTTTATTTTCGCGGTAAGCAACATGTGCAAAAAGCAAATTTGGTTCATTTTCGTTTCCGCAGGGCCGCAGGTTAATGAAAGAACTGGCTCAAGTGAAAAGTACCAGAATTTGCCAAAGCAAACAGAAACAAAATATTATATAGACACCGTGTCTACTGAAGATACTTTGCTAGAAAAAGGAAATTATTTCGTTATTTTAATATTTGCGGTTTCTAAGTGACCGGGAAATACCACGGAAAAAGTAACACCTCGAAAATTATCGCATGTACTGTATTTTGAAATCCTCATCTTTTAACTCAGTCTTAGCAGGCTGAGAAGGTCTAGAGAACAGCAGCTACAGGTCTTCTACGAATTTTAACTGTTTACACTTTCTAGTTCAGTGGTGGTAAGGTTTATTCACTGAATAAGGGATGTCACACCTGTATGATTTAGTATACTATGCATGTGCAATCAGTGCACTGTTCAAAATCTCTTACCTGGCTAGTTGTGCGTAAATACATGCTTAGAAGCTATCCTTTGATGCCTTAAAACTAAAGCATGGAAAAGGCCAAATTCTGAACTTAATGGTTCGAATGCTAATACTCTGCTGTTGAAATATTTGAACCTGGTTCTTAACTAAAACTAGATATTTGTGGAAACTGGACCTAAAACAGCTATTCAGAAGACCTTGAATAAATTACATATAAGCAATACAAGGTCTTGAGAAACAGTTTGCAAACTATAAGAACTTGTTGACTGACTTTCACCATGGCAGTTTAGGCTTTCCAGAACTGATGCTTATTAATATAATTATCTCTTTGCATAGACATAATTGAATTCTGATATCTTTCCCTCTTCATCTTATTCATTTTACTGTTGACCATGTACATGCATATACTTGGATTTTCACTCAAAGTGATAAATAAACACAGGTACGAATTTGGTCTTATAAGTATTTAATTTTTCCAAAATAGATCAGTAAAACTTGCACCACTTCACTAAATATTCGGACAGGAATGTCTGCATAAACACTGTAGACCAAGACCAGGCTGTTCAGGACTGCAGTAGTAGTTCCCATTCTGCCAGCACCTTCGTGCCAAATTGATGACAGTCAAATCAGTGAAGGTAAAATCAATTTAATTTAGGTTTACAATGGCATCTGCTGCAGAGATGGCTTCTGTTAATATTAAAGCTGCCATGGTAAGGTGTTATATCAGTCAGCAGTCAGCTGTAGCAGAATAGGTTTAAATTGTGCTAAAATGGGCAATACACTTAGCAAAAAGTGGACGTGTCGGTTACACATCGGACCTGTTCTTAAAATCTGTATAAGACGTATAGGTGGATCTGTAGGCGATGGTGCAACACAACTAGTGGTTATATGCTCGATGAGGTGGAGTGGCCATCCCCGGAGGCTCATTTAGAACAGACTTATGATTTTCTTCTTCACGATACACTCCGGTGCCATTTATATCATACAGGACTGATATAGGTCAGGACTGTTACAAATTAGAGCGCCACGCAGCTCTCAATATCGTAGATGTCAGGTTTACCGTGCGTGCTCATTCGGTTTACCGTGTGTGTCTTTCCTGAACCTGTGTCAATTTTTCCGTCTGTGTGTGCTTCTTTCCCTGTTGGTTTTGGGAGCGAGATGTGGAATTTGATTGTATTAATTCCTGGTCTCTTTACTTTCTATAGCGATTCTGCACTGGAAAAGCTCTCCCCTTTTTGACGTTGAAGCAGCAGTATGACAAGAAACCAGTCTATCAATGGTCGCCAGGTTTTTGAAAAAGCTAATACTTGTATGACATTTGGTTACAATTGGCCCAATGGCTTTTAAGGAAAGTGTTTGAAATTGTCGAAATATGAGACCTGGTTCAAAGGCCAAATAATGACCTTTACCGCTTGTACTCACAAATCTCCATGTACTCATTAAGATGAATGTATATACAATTTTTAGGCCAAAATATTCAACAGTTTCCAAGAAATCTTATGTTCTAGCATTTTCCCATATAAAGCACCTGAGACCAAATTTGACCTTACCGTAAAAGAGGTCAAGAACAACCTAAGGTCATAATTTGAACAATCTTGGTAGTACTTGCGTATCCGATACTACATACCAAGTTTCAAGGCCATCCATCGGCCTATTAGTTTTGGAGAAGAATATTTTATAGTTTTTAACTATATATGGGCGTCGCGGCTATGTTGGCCTTGTGACCAGGACCGTTTGAACAACTTTTCGTTCTTAAGTCCCCTGGAGCTACATATGAAATTTGGTTACAATTGGCCCAGTGGTTTTAGAGGAGAAGCCGTTTAAAATTGTGGACGGACGGACGACGGAGCCTGCCTATCGGGGCCTTCGGCTCAGGTGAGCTAAAAATGTCCAAACAACCCCACTTGCACGTATTACAAGTACAGTAGGTCCTTGCCTAATATTATCCAAATCCGTAGGACGACACGGCACTGGAAGCTACACTCAGCACCATCGCACCACCTGACCACCCCATGAGCCGCATTATGAGAAAACAAACTAAATGGCCAGTGCATCCAGCGAAGGCGCAGAGCAGCCAGGAATTGTTGACAAATGTATTTATTGGCTGTGCGTAAGAAGAAAGCTGCTGTCGTTATAAGCTGTCCCTTTACGTCGCTATAGGCCTGCCAGTGGCAAAAACGCCTAAACATATATTATTATGAAAGGCAGTTCAATGATCTTCAATGATTGTTTTTGTGATAAAATGTGGCTTGATGTGTGTATATTGAGTCAGATAACTGGATAAATGTATAAGGAAGACGATTTTGAAAATGACAAGCGCTCAACAAAACAAAATGAACTTTCCTGGTTTCCCGTCTAACGATACTATATATAAATCTATGCGGGATAACGAATAGAAATCCACGCTTGTACATTGTATTTTTACCAATTTATGATATAGAAAGTAGATCATTTTAGTTGCCAACTACATGTGTGTGTAAAATGACCTAGTTCATTTACAAAACTCGTTTAAGTGAAAATCATGGCTGATTCATTTGTTTAAAGTTGACCAATCACGGTCATTTGCAATGGCAGAACTGTAGTGAGGACCTCACAATAAACATTTTCATACTTGATAGAGCAATGGGGTCTTAAATCCTAGAACGAAGCCTCTCATCAGGTTAAGTGAATGCCCAGGCTGAACCGAGACTTGGCTGAGCACATACGCTTTTTTTCTTTTTTTTTTTGTTTTGATATGTTGTGGGCTCAAATGAGTGCGGCTTTTACTGTAATTCTATAATTTAATTGACGAAAAAAGCGGGAGTAGGGGTTGGAGTTTGAGCGTGGGGAGTGTGTATGTGTGTTTGGGGGGGTCGGATTTGGGGGTGGGGGGGAGTGTCGCCGTTGTTATGGAATAAAAGGAAAGTTTATCAAGACATGCAGATAAGAAATAACATAATTAAAATATCATACCTTGTCGCCATTATCTCTCTCTTCAGCATAGAACACTTGAACTATAGAAAGGCAAAATGACAGAAGAAAAAGAATCGAAACCTTCGCCATCTTGTAACTTCGAAATGAGCAAAGAAACAAAAGCAGAAATTAAAAGGAAGAGAGTAGTGATATATGCGACATTATAACTGATAAGCGTTTCTGTTTCTGGTCTTAGTTTGCGGACAGGTTTTAGAAATTTGCTGTTTCGTGCATGTAACTGCAGCAATAGACGCCAGGCTAAGATACACGAGACCTTTATGAGAAATCGGCGGAAGTCGAGCTTTACCACTATGCACAGTCTTGCGTGGATTGATTTGATTATAAAAGTATGAGCAGCGAAAAACCGAGTTTCAGAATTAATGAACGGAGTTTAATAAGCTATTAACATGCTGCCAATACAGCCGAACGTTTTCCGTGTAAAGCGAAGCAGAGTCGTCTGGAGGCCGATTCTATATCCGATATAGAAATTCAGTGCTGTCCCAAATATTTTGAAAGAATCGAATGAATTGTCTCTACAACTATTGTTTTCGAACGTCTGCTAATGCCTTACAAGTAAGTATGAAATGTTGTAGGTCTTCAGAATCTTCAACGCAAAGAGCACATGTTGGATCAACCTGATGTTGATTGTTACCGCGTACGATTTGCCATCAGCATATAAGTACCAGTCATAAGCTTTACATTTAGGTCTGCCTTTTTATTGCTACTAAGTTGAAGCTCAAATTCTTTCTATTATAATTTTCCATTTATATTTATTATCACTTCAATTCAGTGCAGTTGTCTTGAATAATTTTCCTACAGTTGCCCATTTTATGAGCCTTTGCGACGGCTAATTATTGTAGTTACTATCCGTAAAACATGTTGCTCTTTCCAGTATTCATTTCAATAACTTAGTAATTAGAGCTACCAAAGAGGGGAAGAAGAACAAGGCAATTTTTGCTGAGAGGTTGTGAATTATATTGCACCTGTAAATCTCACTTGAAATAAGGAAACATGAGATTTGTCGGGGTACACATTGACTGTCTTATAACAGCCCAGGGGTACTCATATGCTTTTTCTTTTGTAATTTGGTGTAACTTGAAGGTAGAGCTCACCCTTACTAGCTTTTGTTTATAGTGGATCTGTCTTAACTCTTAAAAATGATTTCGAATTAAGGCCAACAATACCAGAGCTTCAGCGGAACCTGCAACAGTGCCCTAGAAGGACACAGGAGCTCTGCTTTAAGACCCAAGTTCGACCTATCGCAGAGTATGCTAGTGTCATATGGTATCCTTTTACAGAGGAAGACAACATGCGGAAGCTGGAGATGGTACAGCGCAGAGTCGCACGCATAGTCAATGCTGACTTTAGGCTAGCAGCTCCAGTGGTACACTCTTCAGGAATGTAGAGCCCAGGCAAATGCAAACATGATGTACCGGATTGTTTATAACCTCGTGGCCATACCTATCACTTATTTGACACCAACCATATCAGCGAGAGAACATAACATGAGGGTCCTGATTCCCTTTGCAAGAGCTCTCTGTTATCAAAGATCCTTCTTTCCAGTCACCATCAGGATACGGAATAGCCTTTTCCAGACAGTTGTGAGCTGCCCCTCTATTGACAGCTTCGGGAGGGAGGTGCAGACCGTCAGACTTCGCTAGATTCGTACTGGATGATTTGAACCACACTGTATAGTTGAGTGTGTGTGTAGGGGGGAGTCTGACTCCCTCTCCCTCCCCTTTTCTCCCATCCCCCTTCTCCCTTGTCCCACCCTATTTCTCCCTACTCCCTCCCAGTCTCTTCTTTCTCCCGCCCTCTTTCTGCTTCCCCACCCCTTAACTTTATAAAAGTTTTCAATTACTACCGTAGGATACATGGATTCACATTGTTTCCTAATACAACTTGATGCTGCAATTCATTCTGTACACTGCTATTTTGTTGACATCACTTGTACCCATTATTCTTGAATGCACCCTAAAACCTTTGCTGTTTTAAAACGTTTCGAAGGTTCTAAGAGCTGCTGACTCGGCTTATCACATGTAATTTATTGTTTGTTGGGATGTTTTTGTCAATCTTTCCCTTTAATGTTGGCGATAGGGTTTGGGATCTGATTCAGTCAGTTCCTGAAGTGTAGTTACTCTTTAAATTCTATAACCAGTAATAACAAACTTTACATCGCACCGTTTCTTTGCTTCTTAAAAGGATATGCCCATCCATACATCTCCCCCTCCCTGTCCTCGTCGTCTCCCTCTTCCTCCCCCTTTTCTCCCTCGACCTCTACCTTCTCCCGGCTCCCGCTCCCTTTTCTCCCCGCTCCTATCCCCTTTCTCCCCCTCTGCCGCCACCCCTGCACCCATCCCCCACCTCTTTTAGATCTTTCACTTTGTTGTTCCTGCGCCACCCGCGCGCCAGTACGATATTACGCCTCTCTGAGGTGTCTGTACTTCAATGATAGAAGAAGAAGAAGTGAGTGAGTGATATGGGTTTTACGGCACATCAGCACCAAACGGGCTATTTCGCGCCGAAAGAAGAAGAAGAAATGCTCATTTAAAGCGGAATGTACGTAATGGGCTCTCCCATGGATTTTTTTCTGTACAGGTGTATATTTTGCGTTACACCCGAATATAAAGAAAAGAAGCTACCAAACCGAGCTCATTTTCGAGTTATTTGCGTTCAAAGATTAGGACAAATGGACGCAAAATGCACTGACGTCAACGTAAATTAGACTTTTTCGCTAATATTTCGGCACTAAAAATCTTAAGGCACATTTATGGGCCCATAGATTTTTTTTTCTTTTTTAAACTTATATAACATAATTTATTATTTCAGCCATCGATTAAAGAGAAAAAAGTCCTTGGTTACCGAGTTCATTCTGTCAGTATAAACGTCCAAACGAACTTAGGTCTAGTCAGTTTGTGTGTTTTCGCGCCAAAAGCGCTAGCTCTAGACGTTACGTGATCGGAGACTTTTGAAATAAGTTTGGCTATTTAAAAGCTTTTTATGCTGAAAAGGAGCCAGGCTCCAGTCGTCTCTGTATGTTAGTTTGGTGGGCGGATTTGCCTGGTAACTTACATGCAGGCTCCGCAATATGATACTCTTCTCATAAATTCTTGAATTAATCAAAGCAACATTACAAGTGCCATAAAGTGTCATTTGACTAATATAGATAAGTTATCTCATCAATTTTTATTGGTTTCTCCAAATGCCATTACCTGTCTGTGAATCTGAGGGCAAAGTTTAAAACCATGAAAAGGAAAGGGGTGTAATGGATTTGAATTGATGACATTATCTACATCTATTTTGGTACAAATTGCTCCCAGAGTGGGAGATGATGGTTCTCTTACAGGAAAAAAATCGCTTCCGACGGGGTAGTAAATTCTTTTCTGTAAGAGTAGCATTCCAAATCAATGGAAAGAGGTGAATGAGATTGCTACATTGCACTCCATTCCATTCCAGAATTTAAACCATGCCAAAAGTGAAGTTCTGGTGGTATATTGTTTCACAGTCTGTGCATAAGATTTTAATTTTATACTGTCTTAAATAAGTATAAGGCATTAAACAATGAGCTGTATCACACTTTTCATTCCTTTTCAATTCTCCATCAGTCATGATCAGATTTTTGGCTGTGTATTTCTAGCAATCCTTTTTTAGAAGGTCTGATCAGTGCAAGTCCAGTTATTGCACTGGCTTTAAGTGTATTATTTTCTTAAAGAGAACTGGTGTGTATTGGATTTTTACTAGTGCTGATCAGATCAGACTGAAATGTATAGGGCGTTTGTTAAAAGGCCAGTGTGTCTGTTCTTCAAGACGGTTTGAATCCTTTTGAGATGATTTACTTATTATGAATTCTTTGACCATCAGTTGTGTAAGTGTAGGGCAACTTTCCTCCATACTCTAATTTTGACAAATGCATGTTGTTACGAAATGGATCCGATCGTGGACTATGTCGTTACGAAGTCTAAAATCATTTTAATCCTTTAAATCAGTAGAGCTACAGTTTTTAGGGCAACTGTGGTAATAAAACATTTACGGAAATTGTGGCTACGTTATGCATGGGTTGTTTGTGAATACCTCTCGTGGACAGCGTATTGCATGATTTTAATGTGAATACCTGCACGAGTCTTTTGATTGTTGACAGCGTGTTGCATGATTTTAATGTGAATACCTGCACGCTTATATTCGAGTCCCATGATTTAAATGTGAGACGCATACTATTTATACGCCTATCTTTTATTGAAAAGTTAGACGTGGCTGTTTAATTCTTATACTGAGGATGTTATATTGTTGTGTGCCCAGATTCTGAGTTTAGACCTGAATGGTACGATTTTATTATATTTATTTAGAATAGTTTGGCTAAGAATGAAAAATGTGACTTCTGATTGATATGGTATGATTATATGTGTCGACTGATTTGATTTTTGTTGACAGTGATCAGGCTGTGCATATGTCGACCAATTTTGTTTATACTGACCATGCTGCGCATGGTATTTGTATATTAGGAAGTTTTGTAAATTACGGAAATAGTTTATATCACTGATGTTGGTTGCAATGGTGTGCGTCTATTTGACGTTCAGTGACGTCAGTTGCATTCATGTTATTCATGTGACGTCAGTTGCATTCATGTTATTGCGACGTCAGCACTTTTTACATTAGTTTCACTGGTGTGCGTCTATTTGACGTCCAGTGACGTCAGTTGTATTCATGTTATTCATGTGACGTCAGTTGCATTCATGTTATTTATGTGACGTCAGTTGCATTCATGTTATTGCGACGTCAGCACTTTTTATATTAGTTTCACGTATACGTGGCCTATAGAAGTAGATTGATTTGTAATGGAACTAATTTATATACTCGTGACGTCAATTGACGCCATAGCATGCACCGCATTAAGGGTTTTTTCCATAAGTTATAATGGTAGCATTTGGTCATCATGCGTTTGATTTGCCTTCATTAGACGGCGTCATATGGTATAACATCATTGATGTCATGGTGTCAGATCAAACGTTATGATCCCAAATGTGTGTGAAACGCTTATTCAGCTATTATATTCTATGGCAAATGGTATTACGCTTAGTTTAAAGAAATGAATTAATACATATGCGAGTTAGATTTTGGTCAATCAATTTAATGTAAATAGGTCATTGTTTAGATTATTCATGTTTTATGTGGGGTATGTCATGGTAATGCCTGTTGACGTCAGTATACTTCTTGACAATGTTTGACGTCAGATCCTTCGACGCACATGCGTGGTAGGATCTACGTTTCTTCATTGGCGGAAGAGGTAAGCACAATTTTGGCTTTACATCGTGAGCGCGAGTCGTGTCTAGTGACACGGCTGGCGTGTGCACGTTATGCTCGGCATTCGCCGAGGGCGTTGTATGGTATTTCCAAGACAGGCTCAAGTCTTACGTATTGTTATTATGTAGTTACAATGTATTAAGTGTAAGTTCGTTATTTTTAGGCACATCAAGTCCGGCAGTCAGCTGTTAGGGCTTAGAGCCACGTCTCACCTGGAGATTCGATATACGTCTCCAGGTTAATACCAACCCGGGTAGAGCAGTTACAACGCCCTTGTGCTTGTATTCCTAGCAGAGGCGGGAAGCACAAAATATTGGCAAAATCGATGTAATTACTGCAGAGGTGAAAGTGGGACAGTGTTCGTCCACTAAAGAGTGTCATATTATATTTAGACTGGTCTCTGGTATGATCCAGGGAGCGACCAGTATATAATCGTGCACGTGTTAATATAAGATGGTGTTCCTCATGATATATGGACTGGCCCATGACATGATCCAGGGAACGACAAAGTGAAGTCTACCAAAATAAGGCCTTGTTTTTTTTTGTATGAGCTCAAACTGACGTCTTTTGTTCTTTGTGTTTTCCTTTAGTTCATGGCGCTGAGCCGAGTACGGTGTTGCCGTCAGACAGTAATCTATTTGCGCATTGCACGCAAATCGATTACAGATTTGAAACAAACACCTTACTTGGGCCAGCGACATGAACTAATATGTGTTGTATATTATTGTAATTGTGACAGTTGTAAATTGTATTGTTGTATATAGAATTTACATTATATATAAACTTCAAAACTTCTAACGTTGTTAGAGCTTCCTTGTTAGTGTAATACACTGGTAGATAACCCTTTAACCGGAAGTCACCCTCCGCCGTCCTGGCGACGCATAAGGCTCTACACCCGTGTCGACCGAGTGTAAAACCTTCTGCGTAACATGGTGTCATGAAGTAACGGGATTTGATTTCCGGTTAATATCTGCCAGTGTAACACATTGACAATATATACAGAATCTAGGCACAATTTTGTCAGTCATTTTTTTTTATTATTATTGACTTTCTGATTGTTCTTTTCTAAGGTGACGTAAGGCTGTGAATTTTAGGGGAGCAATTTTGCCACTAAATTCTTTGTAAATGTAACCTACACTCAATTAAGGTCAACTATCCTTATTCCCTGCGTGATGAAGTGCGATAGCCCATGCATTAATTTGTGATAGAATGTAACAGGTTGCATATCTGAGTGGGGAAACTGAGGTATATAGACCTGAATTGTCTTGGCACGGATGATACATATTTAGTTTTAAGGTCCGTTTGAGTACCTTGGCACTGCTGTTGCATGACAATCTGTTAGTTTATTAACTTAAACGTTTTGTACGTTGTGTCGTAACAGTTACTGAGGTCCATTTTATGTCCTGATTTAGTAACGTAGGTTACGCGTAACGTTATATAATATCGTTACAATGAATTAAACCTAATAGCAGAATCTTAAGTTTGAATTACCGATGGTATCTTATAAGGTTTTGTAATGTAGGACGTACAGTTGTCGTGTCAGTGTTAATATGTTGCGTTACATACGTTACGTTTGTATATCCGATACGCTAGATCAAGTTGGGCGTAATTGTAATGTGGGTTATTTACGTCATCCAATTACGTCATTTAATAGTGAAAAGTAATTCTCGGAAAAGTCAACGTCAGTTTATGACGTCATTTCCGGTCTGTTATGAACGTAACTTTAATGGCTACGTCCAGATCGCGAGTATTCTAATTAATCAACGTTTTAGTTGGATTAGTTCGTTATTATTATTGTTCACGTTTTAGTTAACGTGTGTGACTATAAGTGAACGTCGGTTTCAGTTGAATTAACGTGAGCATTACGTTAAGCGTCATGGATCAGTTAGTTAAGACGGGAAGGGAGTTAGGTTATGAAGGGCAGGCATTGCAGGATTTTGTAAAGCAACAGCAAGAGACTGAGAGGGCAGAAAGGCACGAGGTAAGGGAACTTGATAAAGAAAAGATTGCGCAGGCCGATAAAGACAGGGAAATTGAGTTAGCTAGGATCGCGCAGGCCGAAAAAGATCGGGAAATTGAATTGGCTAAGATTGCGGCGGATAGGGAAATCGAGATGGCGCGAATTGAAAGCATAGAGCGGCAAGCCGAGAAAGATAGGGAAGCTAAGTTGTCTCAAGTCGAAAGCGATAAGGAAGCGAAGTTGTCGAGCGAAGTTGAGTTAGAAAAGTTGAAGTATAGTTTTGAATTGCAGCAACGCGAGTTAAAGAATCAGATAGATTTGCAGAAGGTAACATTTAGAGCTGAATTAGAAAAACAAAAGACTGAAAAGCTAGCGCATGCGCGAGATCCCAAGTTACCGTATTTTGATGAAAGTAAGACAAAATGGATAGTTATTTATCAAGGTTTGAGAAATACGCGACGGCGAATAAATGGGATAAAAACGTTTGGGCTGCATATTTAAGCGCATTACTTAAAGGTCGCGCGCTTGATGTCTATGATAGATTGTCTGTAGATAATGCAGCGGATTATGACAAGTTGAAAGATGCGTTGTTAAAGAATTTTGATATGACTGAACGCGGATTTAGGAAGAAATTTCGCTATGATAGGCCTGAAAAGTCCGAAACGTTTATTCAGTTTAGTAGTAGACTTAGGTCGTATCTTAATAAATGGTTAAAAATGGCGAAAGTAGACCAGTCTTACGAAGCTGTTTGCGATTTTTTCGCTAGAGATCAGTTTTTAGAATCCTGTAGTAAAGAACTATATGTTCATTTGAAACCGAAAACATTCACGAATCTAGGTGAGATGGCTAGTGAAGCAGATTTATTTGCAGAAGCACGTTGCGGTGTCTACGCTTGTGTTAATAAGGGGCAGCGTGATAGTAAGGGCGTAACTCAGAGTAGATCTGATAATAAGCCGAGTGCGAAGCCAGAGATAAAATGTAGTATTTGTGGTAAGGGACATTTAACATATAAATGTTTTAAGAATCCCGATAGGAAGCAAGCATATAGTGCGGAGGTAGGTGCAAGTGCAAGTGGGTATAGCGGAAGTAAGGGGAGTAGTTATGCACCGAAAGATGAGACACAAAGATCACAGAGTAAGAGCGATACTGTACAGACGAAGGGTAGTAATTCAGATCGTGGCCGTGGTCGGGGTATTTCCCGCGGACGTGGTCGGGGTGGCGGGCATCAAATGAGCTTTTGTAAAACTACAATGAATAGGTCTCATGAAATTGAAGGTCTCTATAAGAGTAAGGAAGAAAGTCCACTAATCAATGATAACGTGGATAGGGAAGGTGTCTGTTTCTTTTTAAGGTCGCGATTACCAACAGCGCAGGGTACGGTTAATGGTAAGACTGTTGTAGTTTTAAGGGACACAGGTTGTACTTGGTGTGTCGTTCGCAGAAACTTGGTTTCTAATGATCACTTTCGTTTCTCCTTCCGCTGATTCAAGAAGGGCAGTTGTCAGTTACTGGCGAAAGTATGTGCACTTAGTACTGGTTAACCGCTTAGGAGGTCTAAGCCTGCCCAGGAATAGTGTGGTTAGGTTAACTGACCGTCCCGACATGACCTTAGTTGTTTACCGTGGACGTTAAGCATCAAACCAACCAACCAAATTCTAATGATCAGTTACTTGGTAGAGAATCTGATGTAACTTTGATTGATGAATCTACCCAAAGGTATCCCTTAGCAATGGTTGACATAGATTGTCCATTTTTCACAGGAAAATCTGAGGCATTGTGCATGGAAGATACATTGTATGACCTGGTTATTGGAAATATTGACGGGTCAAAACTTCCCGATATGTCCCATTTTGCAATGGCGGCAGTGACTAGGTCACAAGCTAAGCAAGGTGAAGAGGTCTATAAGAAACTTAAAGTTCCTGATCAAATTATTGCTAGTGATAAGGAGGCATTGAAGCAGGCCCAAGTTGTTGACCCTAAATTGAATGGCATAAGGCAAAGAGTGGAATCTGGGAATGTGACTATTAGTCGTGGATTGAACCGAGGTGAAACTAAGTTTATCCGAAAGAAAGATTTATTGTATAAGCAGTTTACTAAGGGACACAAGGTCACTTTGCAACTTATTATCCCTGAAGGTTTTCGTGAAAAGGTGTTAAGATTGGCGCACGAAACCTTGATGTCAGGTCATCTGGGCATAAAGAAAACTATGGATAGAGTGTTAACTGAGTTCTTTTGGCCTGGAGTTTGTGGTGATGTGGCAAGGTTTTGTAAATCTTGTGACATATGCCAAAGGACTATTCAAAAGGGTCGTGTCACTAAGGTTCCTTTAGGAAAGTTGCCACAGATTGACACACCATTTAAACGAGTCGCTGTTGATATAGTTGGACCGATAGAACCTCGTTCTGACAGGAAATCCCGCTATATTTTAACAATGATAGACTATGCGACGAGATATCCCGAGGCGGTAGCGTTACCCGGCATAGAAACGGAACGCGTAGCCGAAGCGTTAGTTGAGATGTTTAGTAGAGTTGGCATACCTGATGAAATGTTAACAGATTGCGGAAGTCAGTTTACTGCTGAAGTTATGAAAGAAGTAAGCAGGCTGTTATCACTCCAGCAGTTAACCACGACGCCGTATCATCCTATCTGTAACGGTCTTGTAGAGCGTTTTCACGCGACGTTGAAGCAAATGCTACGTAGGATGTGCGCAGAACGTCCAAAAGACTGGGATAAATATCTCCCAGCACTACTGTTTGCAATAAGGGAGGTTCCGCAAGAGTCATTAGGGTTTTCTCCGTTCGAATTGTTATACGGACGTAACGTTAAGGGCCCTATGGCAATATTACGTGAATTATGGTCTGAAGAGGTACAGGATGAGCAGGTTCTGTCTACGTACCAGTACGTAATTGAGTTGAGAGAACGGTTAGAGCAGACGTGTAAGTTAGCACATGATAATTTACGGAAAGTACAGGTAAAGCAAAAGGCTTATTATGACAAACGCGCTAGGTCGCGTAAATTTAACGTGGGAGATAAAGTACTGTTATTACTGCCAACTGACAGTAATAAACTGTTATTGCAGTGGAAGGGTCCATATGAAGTAGTAGAGGTGGTGAATAGAATGGACTATAAAATCGACGTCAATGGTGTCGTGAGTACATATCATGCTAATATGCTGAAACAGTATGTCGAACGTCGTACTGTGCCGTCACATTGTTTATTGTCGACTGAAACTACAGAGTCGGTTGATGACGATGGTAGTGATGAATTTTCTCTTGATGATTGTGCTTTTCCGACAGCTAAAGAGCCGGAAACTTATAATGACGTCAGTATTTCAGATACGTTAACGTCAGAACAACGTATGGAGGTTCAAGCGTTGATTAAACAGTACCCGGATGTACTATCAAGTTTACCCGGTCGAACTGATCAGATACAGCACGATATCAAACTACTCACGTTAGAACCCATACGAACGAAAGGTTATTCTATCCCGTATAAGACGCGCAACGTCATGGAAACGGAGATACAGGATATGTTAGATTTAGGGGTAATCGAGCCGTCGATTTCACCGTATTCATCTCCTGTTGTCCTAGTTCCGAAGAAAGACGGGTCAGTTAGATTCTGTATCGACTTCCGGAAGCTTAACAAAGTGACGGAATTCGATGCAGAACCTATGCCAAATATGGAGGAGGTTATCAATAAAATGTCGGGACATAAATTCTTTACAAAGATGGACCTGAGTAAGGGTTATTGGCAAGTCAGTCTTACTGAAAGGTCTAAACCTTTGACGGCATTTGAAACGCCTAAGGGTTTATTCCAGTTTAAACTATGCCCTTCGGTTTGGTCAATTCGGGAGCCTCATTTTGTAGGTTAATGAGAATCATATTGTCCAATCTCCCAAATGTTGACAGCTTTGTTGATGACATGTGGATATTTACTGAAACATGGAAGGATCATGTGACGTCATTACGTCAAGTGTTAGATCGGCTCAGGTCGGCCAAATTGACGGCAAAACCATCTAAATGCATGATCGGATATGGCAGTATCGAGTGCCTTGGTCACAATATCGTCGGACAGACGGTACGACCGCAAGAGGACAAGATACAGGCTATCAGAGATGCTCCTCGTCCATGTACGAAAAGGCAAATTAAATCTTTTCTGGGATTAGCTGGGTTTTACCGTCGTTTTATCCCAAATTTCTCATCCATAGCTTCTCCTCTGACTGATTTAACTAAACGGGATAGACCTAATTCTATCAAAGATTGGCAAGATCAGCATGAAAGGGCATTTCAAACCCTGAAGAGTAGACTCACGTCTAGTCCTATTCTTCGCTTACCTGTTTTTCAAGAAGGTAACCCGTTTGTACTTCGAACAGACGCTTCAGACGTTGGTCTTGGAGCTATTTTGCTTCAGGAATTCGAAGGTGAAGGTCGTTTGCCGATTGCTTATGCTAGCAAGAAATTGTTACCTCGGGAAAGGAACTACTCTGTAATTGAAAAGGAATGTTTGGGTATAATCTGGGGTGTTGAGAAATTTCGTAAGTACCTGTATGGGGCGGAGTTCCTACTTGAAACCGACCACAAACCTTTGTCCTATATGCAGACAGCTAAGGTGCTCAATCCCCGAATCATGCGTTGGGCCATGAAATTACAGCCGTACAGATTCAGGATCGTTGCTATCCGCGGCCAAGATAATTTGGGGGCGGACTATCTTAGTAGATAGTTTGGCCACGTTATGCATCGCACCGTTGTGTATGTAGCTAATTTTCCAGTTTTGACATAGCCTACGATTCGATCGCATTTCGTACTATTTCAGAAAAGAAACATTGTTATGTTTTTTTCTCCCTAAGGGGAAACCTATGTTACGAAATGGATCCGATCGTGGACTATGTCGTTACGAAGTCTAAAATCATTTTAATCCTTTAAATCAGTAGAGCTACAGTTTTTAGGGCAACTGTGGTAATAAAACATTTACGGAAATTGTGGCTACGTTATGCATGGGTTGTTTGTGAATACCTCTCGTGGACAGCGTATTGCATGATTTTAAGGTGAATACCTGCACGAGTCTTTTGATTGTGGACAGCGTGTTGCATGATTTTAATGTGAATACCTGCACGCTTATATTCGAGTCCCATGATTTAAATGTGAGACGCATACTATTTATACGCCTATCTTTTATTGAAAAGTTAGACGTGGCTGTTTAATTCTTATACTGAGGATGTTATATTGTTGTGTGCCCAGATTCTGAGTTTAGACCTGAATGGTACGATTTTATTATATTTATTTAGAATAGTTTGGCTAAGAATGAAAAATGTGACTTCTGATTGATATGGTATGATTATATGTGTCGACTGATTTGATTTTTGTTGACAGTGATCAGGCTGTGCATATGTCGACCAATTTTGTTTATACTGACCATGCTGCGCATGGTATTTGAATATTAGGAAGTTTTGTAAATTACGGAAATAGTTTATATCACTGATGTTGGTTGCAATGGTGTACGTCTATTTGACGTCCAGTGACGTCAATTGCATTCATGTTATTCATGTGACGCCAGTTGCATTCATGTTATTGCGACGTCAGCACTTTTTACATTAGTTTCACTGGTGTGCGTCTATTTGACGTCCAGTGACGTCAGTTGTATTCATGTTATTCATGTGACGTCAGTTGCATTCATGTTATTCATGTGACGTCAGTTGCATTCATGTTATTGCGACATCAGCACTTTTTATATTAGTTTCACGTATACGTGGCCTATAGAAGTAGATTGATTTGTAATGGAACTAATTTATATACTCGTGACGTCAATTGACGCCATAGCATGCACCGCATTAAGGGTTTTTCCATAAGTTATAATGGTAGCATTTGGTCATCATGCGTTTGATTTGCCTTCATTAGACGGCGTCATATGGTATAACATCATTGATGTCATGGTGTCAGATCAAACGTTATGATCCCAAATGTGTGTGAAACGCTTATTCAGCTATTACATTCTATGGCAAATGGTATTACGCTTAGTTTAAAGAAATGAATTAATACATATGCGAGTTAGATTTTGGTCAATCAATTTAATGTAAATAGGTCATTGTTTAGATTATTCATGTTTTATGTGGGGTATGTCATGGTAATGCCTGTTGACGTCAGTATACTTCTTGACAATGTTTGACGTCAGATCCTTCGACGCACATGCGTGGTAGGATCTACGTTTCTTCTTTGGCGGAAGTGGTTAGCACAATTTTGGCTTTACATCGTGAGCGCGAGTCGTGTCTAGTGACACGGCTGGCGTGTACACGTTATGCTCGGCATTCGCCGAGGGCGTTGTATGGTATTTCAAAGACAGGCCCAAATCTTACGTATTGTTATTATGTAGTTACAATGTATTAAGTGTAAGTTCGTTATTTTTAGGCACATCAAGTCCGGCAGTCAGCTGTTAGGGCTTAGAGCCACGTCTCACCTGGAGATTCGATACACGTCTCCAGGTTAATACCAACCCGGGTAGAGCAGCTACAACGCCCTTGTGCTTGTATTCCTAGCAGAGGCGGGAAGCACAAAATATTGGCAAAATCGATGTAATTACTGCAGAGGTGAAAGTGGGACAGTGTTCGTCCACTAAAGTGTGTCATATTATATTTAGACTGGTCTCTGGTACGATCCAGGGAGCGCCCAGTATATAATCGTGCACGTGTTAATATAAGTTGGTGTTCCTCATGATATATGGACTGGACCATGACATGATCCAGGGAACGACAAAGTGAAGTCTACCAACATAAGGCCTTGTTTTTTTTTCGTATGAGCTCAAACTGACTTATTTTGTTCTTTGTGTTTTCCTTTAGTTCATGGCGCTGAGCCGAGTACGGTGTTGACGTCAGACAGTAATCTATTTGCGCATTGCACGCAAATCGATTACAGATTTGAAACAAACACCTTACTTGGGCCAGCGACATGAACTAATATGTGTTGTATATTATTGTAATTGTGACAGTTGTAAATTGTATTGTTGTATATAGAATTTACATTATATATAAACTTCAAAACTTCTAACGTTGTTAGAGCTTCCTTGTTAGTGTAATACACTGGTAGATAACCCTTTAACCGGAAGTCACCCTCCGCCGTCCTGGCGACGCATAAGGCTCTACACCCGTGTCGACCGAGTGTAAAACCTTCTGCGTAACACATGTCATATTAGGTGACCACGTATGCATCTGAAATGTACCTCACTCTGGAATTTGACAAACATGTTGCAGCAAACACTGTAGACCTAGATAAGACTGCTCTAGAGAAGTTTGATCACTTTGGCATTTACTTATAGTTTTTAAAAAATATCCCCCTTGACTATAAAATGGATTAGTCGAAAACAAAAGGTAGAATAATCCATTACAGAAAATCTGTAGGTTCAGGGTCAGTTGTATTCATATAGTTTCATGATCTTTGAATCCAGAGTTGTAAAAACAATTTTCCACGGCACTTTAGTTTTATCAGGCTGACCATCTGTGTTTATATTTTTAAACTGCTGCTTTGACTGCAACAACATAAAGGGCTGGACATAAGGTCAGTAAAATTAAAATCTTTAAAAGTTCCTTCAAGAGCAGAGAATACATACAGAAGTAGGAACATGGGCCAGATTACGTAGTTTTGGCTCATAAAGCCTCGTCAGTGACCCTGACAATATCTGGTGACGAAACCAGAAAAAAAGCATACTGAAATTTCTTGTAAGTGCACTGCTGGGAAAGATTTAGGCTTTGCCTCACATGTAAGTAACCAGACCCTATGGTCCACCGGGGCTCAACTGGTGACCTTCTTTTGCTTCAGATTTCCAGTGGGGTTGTTTGGCAGGACAGGGATCTCCACCTATCAGACGGCCCGTTGTATCTGTTGAGTCCTCGTCTTTGCTTCTTCATGGTGTTGAAATTTGATTTATGTGTTTACCGTGATGATTCATTGACGAGTTAGAGGGTTATCATGCGAACCGAACAACCAACTAAATGTTTTGTACCACTTCAGAAACTGAGGGTGAGGTTGGGCCTGTAAAATCGATTTAAGCCCCCCAGTAATTCATTACTGACCGTTCCAAGGCGGTAGTTCTGTTGTGGTTCTTTGTTGCCTGTTTTTGGTGTCAGAGTTTCTGTGATGTTTTACCTTATGTATGTTATTATTATATTTGGTTCGGTTTGGGTTGCTGAGTGGCCACCTTTTGGGAACAAGCTGCTCACTCGGTTGGCCATATGTTCTCTGTATCTTGATTATTTGTAATCTTAGTTGTTTCCAACTATGGTTTGAGGGCTGGATTTGGATTTTGATTGTTTCTGTTCCTGGTCTTTGCATACTTTTTACTCCTATGTTCCTTTGCAGACGATATATTGACTATAGGGTCTGAAGCCAGACTAGCTGAAAAGGGGTGAACACTGAAATTAATAATGCACGCACATTCACTAAATTATCATTTTCACTAAGTAGATGGATGATGGTGTGGTTTTACGGTCTTTTCAACAGCATTTATATTATACCGAGCGGTCTGAAGATTAATAATGAAAGGCTATTTGCAGTGGCAACCTGTTCATGGTGAACAAAAATTCCGCTTCCTGTGGAATTCGAACCCAGGCCGATAGCTTAGCATATAAACAGAGTTCGGATCAATCTGCCTTCCGTAATTTCTTGCTAGTATGGGAATTTGTGAGATGAGCACGAATGCATGGGCTTGGTATATCAAAAAGGTAGTTACTGTTTTCACTGCCACAAAATCCATAATTCAGTCCTTGGCAGTGTAGGGGACTAAGAATTGATGAGATGGTGAATAGAACAAGAGTTGTCCGAAGACAACAAAGCGCGCCTTACAGGAGCTTGACTGGACGAAAATCGTCCACTTCATGGACGTTTATCGTCCACTGGTCTTGACCCCTTGGACGTTTTTCGTCCATCACAGTTTCGCTGTCTACATCGGTTTTTCGTACACGCCGCTCATATTAAACACTTTTTTGACCGTATTGTAATGTCATTAGAGTGTCATTAGTAAGAAACTGGACGAATTTTGTCCACTCCATGGACGTTTATATCCATCGGGCTTGACTCCCGTGGACGTTTTTCGTCCATCGTAATTTTGCAGTCTCGTCGGTATTTCAGCGGAAATTACCGATCTGTTGCCTACAGTTACCTGTCCAAATTTGAATAGGAGACGGTGGGACGCTGGAACAGTGCATTTTGGAAGTGATTTTTGCGGAAATGTGCACGTGCTCATTTCGTTGCGGTCCCATTGGTTTAAAATTCCCGAGGTACACATGGACTTAGCGCCATGTAATACGGAACCTGATGGTGCTGAGGGAATTTAATACTGCATTTGCACCTCCATGATGGCAGTCTGAGACAGGCGTACAAACATACAGCCACACTGTAACAAACGAATTCCCCATAGAACTTTTAACATTACGGACAGACGCACAGTAGCAGACACCATTGCTGGATGGGCGCTGGCATAATGGTCCGCAGTACGGTGAGTGAACCGAGGGTGCAAGGACGCACATTGATATACAATCCGAGCTTTCTCTGACCTTTCACTTTTTTACGTTGTGCTAAAAGCCGCCAATCAAAAAATATCAGAAGGCTTTCGTTAGACAGAGAAGGCTCAGATTAATTGACACAATGCCTCATCCTTGCGTTAAAGATGCTATGCGGCTCCTCAGCCACTGTGATGCAGTGCAATGTATGGAGCCGGTTGCATGATAGGTAGGGTCTACTCCTGATTACTTGTATGCCGGCTTCAAGAGCATCCATGGAATTTATTGATTGATTGATTGTTGCTAAATACGTCCACGGTAAACAGCTATGCTCATATCGGGACGGTCAGTTAACCTAGCCATACTATTCCTGGGCAGGTTTAGACCTCCTTAGCGGTTAACCAGAACAAAGTGCACATATTTTCGCCAGTAAATGACAACTGCCCTTCTTGAATCAGCGGAAGGAGAAACGAAAGTATGTGGCCAGACCGGGTATCGAACGCAGGACCTCTGCCTTATATGTCAGGTGCCCTACCGATTGCGCTAATACTTGTCTCCTACGCATGTGCCACTGACCGCCGGGCTTATAGAAGACTAAGCGCTAACGTACGTGACAGAAAACAGACATACAGGTGTAGCGGGGGACTTGTGGTGGAAGGTGGGGGTTGGGGGGGGGGGCAATTGCTGACATGCATAATCCGACGCTACAGAAAATCCCAATTCAATCCGAAGCCTGAAACAAAAAATACAGGGTCCGACATCTTTTGACCACAAAATTTAGTACGCGGTATTTTTTTTACTGCTAGGAATTAATATCGCGAGCCCTCGCAACTGAATAGCATTCCACGAGCATTTCAGGCATGAGAGCACGTGATAATACGACAAAAGCACACCTGGAAGCACCCCTGGATAATTATAGGGTCAGTGATCTCTACCACAGGACTTACCGTGTTTGCCTGAGGTGCTCATTCGGTTCTCATAACTTGTAGGTTAAGAGTGGACTCGTCCAGCCTCGTAATTTGACTAGTCTGGGGTTGCATGAACGGATGGACAGACAGACGGACAGATAGGTAACGCACCATGGGCCGGCTCATATGGGCGACTGATCGGTGGTGTCTACGCATGCTGATGATGAGAGTTGCCTGGGTGTCTTGGGCTGACGCGGCAACGAATTAAACCACTGAACCACTTCAAGTGAAAAAGCATTAAAATGCAGTCATATCAAAGAAAAATACAACAAAAACACACGCTTACGTTGAGGGAATTTTGGGAATATACTGAATTTGGGGAATTTAGAGACTTTAGACAGGTTCACAGAGCAACATTGCAACTCTGAAATTGATAAATCACAAGCACTCGAAGAAAGAAATAAATAAAGAAAGAAAGAAAGAAAAAAGTACAACGTAAATTGAATTTAGGAATTTAGAAATATTTAATAAGCCTTTAGAGTAATTTAGGAAATAAGTATATGACACTAAACGCTCAACCCTACCAAACAAGCAACAACATACAATTGACCAAAATAAGGGTAGTACAAGTAAAGCTTTCACAAAAAGTTTGGTCTACGCTTAGCCACGCTTGTCAAATAAACCCTTGCAACCGTAGATCTAAATTTAAAGCCAACACTAAATCTCCATTTGGGGTTTCACACCATCCCATGGTTGATGTACTGTTTAAAATGACATAAAATCACAAGTCATTCATTCAAATGTACCTTGCAGTACATTCTGCTGCCTTGCGATACCATATGTGATTATGACCGCTCTCGACATCTGTGCAAATAGCGCTCAGAACATACATGCGAATATGACCGCTCACGCCATCTATGCGAATAGCGCTCACTTGCATAAAGGTCAAGCTGTATTGTGTGTCACTAATGGCCGTACTTCCTTGTCCAAAACAATTACTAGATAGTCTACGTCCATGGGCGTAGAAAATAATATTATTCTTTCTATATGTTTTTTTTTATTTTCTACTCGAACAGAGGGCATCATTATTAAATTACTGTAAGAAAGTAAATGGAGGCAAAAATGCTTAAATGTGGGTTGGCCCCTCTCCCCCTGTCCGACGAAGATGGAATATACCAAGGTAAATGGAGGTAAAAATGCTTAATTGTGGATTGGCCCCTCTCCCCCTGTCCGACGAAGATGGAATATACCAAGGTAAATGGAGGTAAAAATGCTTAAATGTGGGTTGGCCCCTCTCCCCCTGTCCTAGGAAGATGGAATATACCAATTTCAAATATGGACAAGTCCACTTCGCGGGTATGTGTGGGGAGGGGGAGGGGGGGTTAATGACGCACTCCCGCTTGTTCGTCCCAAAGAATTGACAGATAATGGAATGCGGAGGGGAGACGGCGGATTTAAAATGCACTGGTTTGTGTCTCTGGATGTACTACCCACCTTACAACGTGTACGGTTCCATTATTTGGGGTAGGGGGAGGGAGTGGGGGTCGCGCGCCCGAGCCCTAGCGCGTAGTTACCGGGAAACACGAAAATCCATCCAAATACTTGGATAAACGTGTTTGCAGTGCGCGCGCGTAAAATGGGACGCGTGTCCCCCTCGACATTTTGAAACACTTCAGCTAAATTGCACCGGTTAAAAGCACAGTAGGCCCTTGCCCTACTTTTATCCAAATAAGTAGGACGCCCGGCAACGGAAGTTATAACCAGCACCATCGCCCGACCACCAGCCCCTCAAAACTAAAGAATCGAACATCACAGAGCGCGCTGCAAACATTTTAACAGAACAAAATGTCATTTGTTGTAAATGATTGAAATAAAATCAAAGAATCTACAGATTCATAGTTTACGTGTAAATTTAATGGAACTTGGTCGTATACAATTATGGGGAAAATAAGTAAAAAATAAAAGTTTCAGGCAAGTTTCGACCATATTGCTGTTGTCACCGCGATGACTGTTCGCCCAAAAAGACTAATTTATCTTCATTTTGAAATTATAAAATTTATATCAGCGTGTCCGAAATGCATTTGTCTTTCAGCTCTCGTTTTCACACAAAAAATATAACAATTTGTAAGGAAATTGCGATAGGGTTTGTTACCCTAACAGAGGTTCCAAAGAGCCCGTTTTCCTATATATTCTGTACATTTTAGGTAATTTCTCTTTATATGCCATAAAGACTAAAAAGTTGATGACAACACTAATTTAAATATATATGACAATATTCGTCTAATAATCAGGATCATATAACGCATGTACAGCCAAAATGTTGTAATTAGTTTTAATAATATAGAAGAGTGTGTCATGGTTGAGTTTGTATAGCTTTATATTTTACCTTACTACATTGACTTTGTCATAGTAATCTTTAGACAGTTTATGGTAAAGGGATTAGTGAAAAGTCACAATTGAAAATAATCTGACAACTATAGCTCTATAGCTCAAGGTGAGTATTGTTCTTAACTGTAAATACTCTGCTGTTTGGTAGTTGGGTGATTTTGTGTGATGATAAAGGATGTGTTTTAGTGTAAAGGAGTTGATGTAAATAGTTGGTTTAAAAGAAAGATATGAAACTGTGGCCTCTTTGAATGTGATGCTGGGTCAATAGCTATGGCAGTAAAGAGAGACTGACATGAACAATGAGAAGATCATTAGTTGACTAAAATCAGAAAATGTGCTGTTAGTGTCAGTAAAGGCTGTCACTATGAGAGCATTAATTTGAAGATACATAAACTGAGGTGTAAAGTTCATAATTAGGCTTCCAGGATCTTATCATGTGGAAGATACATAAATCATAGTATTGACAACCATATTCTGCATACATACTGAAGTTGTAAAGATACAGACTTTATTTTATTGAATTAAGTCATATTGTGACCCATTAACCAAGTGGAAGTTGATTTAGCCTAGATAAGACAGTGCGACGCACTTTGTATTGTACGTCAGATAAAGTGATTTGTGGGAGCTTTGCTTAAAAAGACTTACCAGTGGAGAGTTTACTTAAGTAGTACTTTATTTGTGACAAGTTTTCAGACCAATGTGGGATGGCACTATGGACACCGCCATAAATAATTATGATTAACTGTTATTAATTGACGTTGTGATCATTAACTGAGTTACTAGAAGCAAGAATTTATGCTTAATAGAGACATATTATAGTTCTTAACCTGAATTGTTATTCATATGTTAGGAATAATAGGTGGTTAAATGAGACTGTAATCTAGTTAGTTGGTTTATATAGAGATAACAATCTGATCATTTCACTTCTTAATTTGTGTTTGAAATTGAATATTGATAGACAGTTTGTTGGTTATAAATTACTGTTGCACTTGACTCAACTCTTAGTGGTTTACTTTTGAAAGAGGGTTGCTTTGTGATATGTCTGAGTGGTGTTTAGCTGTGTGATATAATTCAGTAACATTTAACAATTTGAAGTCTTAGTGAAATTTATAGTAGAGTCGTAACAGTTGTATATAATCAAAGATACATTTTAGAAGTGAACTGATATAACATGTAGGTTTAAGTGATAGTAGTTTGGGTAAATTTAACTATAGGTAGAATTAGACTGAATACTGTCCAAGGTGTCAAATAAAAGGATGGACTAAGAAAATTTGTTTTTACTCAATCCTCTAGTAGAAGATATATATATTATATATATATATATATTCTCAAAATACTAAGGCTAGAACTTGCACATGACAATGGGCAAAAGTTGCATACGTCCCTTCTTTAGCGCAAAAATGAATTAAACATTTTTTTCAATTACCTGGATTTCAACTGTGACCTCTTCTAGTTAAACCATTCTACTTAAGAAATCAGCACCAGCATTATCTTTACCTCTGATACCTGTTATGCTCATTTTGAAAGATTGTAATGCAAGTACCCATCTCATAAGTCTGGCGTTTGCACATTTTGCCTGATTTAAATATATTAAAGGCTCATGGTCTGTTTTTAATAGAAAATGCGTACCATATAGATAGCTTTGGAACTTTTGACTGCCCACACAACAGCAAGACATTCCTTTTCTATTACTGAATATGCTCGTTCCCTATCTAACAACTTTTTACTGGCATAACAAATTGGGAACTTATAACCTTGATGTTCCTGTAAAAGGACTGCTCCAATACCTATGTCTGATGCATCAGTTCGACCTATAAACTGACGTTCGAAATCAGGTAAGCAAAGAATAGGAGATTTACTCAGTAAGTTGATGAGAATTTGAAATGCGTTCTCTTGTTCTTGATTCCATCTTACTTTTGCTGGTTGACCTTTCTTTGTAAGGTCTGTTAATGGGGCTGATATGGCACTAAAGTTAGGAATAAATTTCCTGTAGTATCCAATCAAACCTATAAATGAACGCACCTGCTTTTTTGTACTTGGTCTATGACAGTCTTGTATACATTGAACCTTTTCCGGACTTGGTTGTACAACACCACCCCCAACAATATGACCTAAAAACCCAATCTGACTTGCAGCTATAATACACTTTGTTGGTCTAGCAGTTAACTTTGCATTTCTCAATCTTATGAATAATTCCCTTAGTACTTCTATGTGTTTATTCCATGCCTCTGTATGCACCATAATATCATCTACGAAATTGTCTGTGTCTGTCATACCTCTCAACAATAGTCTCATCATCCTACAGAATGTAGCACCTGCATTTACTAAGCCAAATGGCATTTTTTTGAATGCAAACAATCCTTCCGATGAAATAAAGGCTGTAAGATTTTGACATGACTTCTTAACCTTAATTTGCCAGTAGCCTTTTGAAAGGTCAATTTTAGTGAAATACCTACTCTTAGACATTTTGGAAAATAATTCTTCAGGATTTCCCATGGGCTCGGCATCAAAAACTGTGACTTTGTTAAGCTTTCTAAAATCACAACAGAATCTGTTTGAGCCATCCGGCTTTTTAACAATAACTATCGGTGATGCATAAGAAGATATACAAGGCTCTATAATATCAAGACGTAACATATTGTCAATTTCTTTCTTAATTTCTTCCTTTAAGGCATAGGGAACAGGATATGGTCGACTGCGAATAGGCTGATTTGACGTTAGAACTATGTCATGTTCAACTACGTCAGTGGTGCCTGGGAGGTCAGTGAACACGTCAGAAAACTCATGTAATAATGTCAGTACATCAGCTTTTTGTTTTCTATCCAATTCGCTATTTATAGTTACATCTGAAATGCTTTCCTGAGATTTTACAGCTGGAAAATGAACACCTACATCGCTTCTGCCTATATCTAGGGAACAATTCCCAGCCTCATCATCTAGCAATTCATCTTCAACTACTGAAACACATGAAGCTGAAACTACACTGTTGTCAGTATCTTTTGAACTTTCTTCTTTTCTACGGAAATAACGTTTCAACATATTGGCATGATATGTTTTGACTTTGCCATGCACATTTACTTTATAATCATAGGGATTGAGTTTTTCTTCAACTTTGAATGGACCTTTCCACTGCATTAAAAGTTTGTTTAAATTGTTTGGAAGCAGGAGGAGTACCTCGTCTCCTACTTTGAACTTACGGTCCCTACTTTTAGAATCCGCGTACTTCTTGTAGGTTTTACTACTCTCTTGTAATGCAGATCTTACAATCTCGCAGGTATCTTCCAATCGCTCTCTTAAGTCAACAACATATTGATAAGCTGTTTTGACCTCTTCATCATCTACCTCTTTTGTCCATATTTCTCTTAAAATAGATAGAGGACCTCTTACCTGTCTCCCATATAGCAATTGGAATGGAGAGAATCCAGTACTCTCCTGAACAGCTTCTCGATAAGCGAACAGCAAAGATGGAATGAACCGATCCCACTGTTTTGGCTGTTCTTCACTTACTCTTCTAAGCATTGCCTTTAATGTGCCGTTAAACCTCTCTACTAAGCCATTACAACATGGATGGTAGGGAGTAGTAGTGAGCTGTCTGATAGATAAAAGTCGTCCTACCTCTTTCATCAAATCTGATGTAAATTGTTTCCCTTGATCAGTAAGGACTTCTCTAGGTATACCAACTCGACTATAAATATTGACCAAAGCTTCAGCAACTGTTTCTGAGTCTATTTTCTTTAATGGCACAGCCTCAGGATAACGTGTCGCATAATCAACTACGGTTAAGACGAACCTATTTCCACTTTCTGAAGGAGGATGAATCGGTCCTATCAAGTCTATGGCGACACGAGAAAATGGAGTGTCAATAATGGGCATTTTACCTAGGGGTAAAGTACTCACTCTACCTTTAGAGACATTTTTCTGACAAACAGCACATGATTTACAATAATTTCTAACATCCTTATCAAGACCTGGCCACCAAAATTCATTCAAAATTCTCTTTGCAGTTTTTCTAACTCCCATATGACCTGCTAGAATTGAATCATGAGCTAGTTTGAGAACACCTTTTCGCTGCTTTGTTGGAACTAGTACTTGTTTATATATGTTTCCATCACCCTGTTTTGCTTGATACTTTCTGTATACTATACCCTTCTCTTTAACAAACCAACAAATGGACCCTTTCTTTGGCAGATCCTTATCACCCCTCTCTGCCTTTGTAATATATTTAACCAAACTGTCATCTTGAGATTGACTCTCAATCAGCTCAGTTTTGGAAAAGTCTTGAATGTATTCTGGAGAATGTAAAGATTTTTCATTACCTTCTCTTGATTTCTGAGCTCTTGTTTCAACAGCACATACCTTTTGTGAAGACATACCCTGATAGTTTGTAGTATGGCGCCAAGCAACATCTGGGTCATCTGCCGACCTCACTCTTGAAATATTACCCAACACTAATTCATAAACTGGATTTTCCATACATAAAGCATCTACAGTACCTCTATAAAATGGAGTATCTACTTTAATTGTAGCAACTGGAAAGACACGTTTAGTACCATCAGCAAGCACACATTCCTGGGACTCATTTTTCATTTGGTTACATTCAATAAGTGACTGTTTAACAATAACAGAATTACAACCACTATCACGCAATACCTTTACCTTTTTTCTCCAACAAAGCCATCCACTACAGGCATATTTCTTTGATAAACAGTTTTTTCTTGGTTACTCATTAAACTAACCAAGGGTGTATTGTCAAGTACAGGCTTTGATTCCACCTTCTGCATAGCCTGGGAGTTTACAGGTATATTGTAAGTTGGAGTTAAGACAACACATGTTGCTGCTGAATTAGATGGTTCTTCTTGTTCAGCTATTTCACTTTTACCTTTGACATCTTTCCCTAGTGTCAAAAAGCTACTATCATCTTCAGTACTTACTACAGCTGCCTTAACAATCGGTCCATACCTCTGTTTGCTTTGGTTTGGACACATTTTAATGAAATGATCTTTTCCCCCACAGTTATAGCAAACTCTTTCTTTAAATATCTTGGGTTGATCTATATTTTCAGAATTAATTTTGTGAGAGAAGTTTCCTCGGGATGTTTCAGACTTTGAATCAGTTCTTTGAGCCAGTGACACATGAAACATGTTATCAGTCACACCGTGAGCCTCTATATACTGATCGGCAAGAGTAGTCATTTCATCAACAGATTTTACCTTCCTTTCTTTAAGGAACATTACTAAATTCTTATTAGACACAGAGAGAAACTGCTCTCGGAGTATTAAGTCTTTAAGTTCTTCAAATGTCTCTTTTACATTTCCAAGCTCCATCCATCTAGATAGGTAATTGGCCAATCTTATTACAAACTGACTACATGTTTCTCCTACCTCTTGCTTGCTGTTTCTGAATTTCAGTCTAAACCCTTCTTCTGTTAACTGGTACCGCTTCAGTAGAGCATCTCTTAAAACCTCATACTTACCTGCCTCTGAAACTGCTAGTCTGGAGTATACATCCAGGGCCTTGCCCTGAAGAAGAGCTGAAAGATTTGTTGCCCAGTCCTCTTTTGGCCATTTAGCAGTTTCAGCAAACCTCTCAAACCTCTTAAGATAGGAGTCCATACTATCCTTACCTTCGCAAAAAGCAGGAAGTTTTGGTAATTTTGCTTTTACTTCATGGTGGCTTTGAGTGCCTGACACTACAACTGAACCAGAATCCTTTTTCAGCTCTGCAAGTTCAACTTCTCTTTCTGCTATTTGTATTTTTAGTTTTGATATTTGCTCTGAATGTACTAATTCTAACTCTTTCTGTTTAAGCTCTCTTTCTTTCATTCTCTCTTCGCGTGCTAACTTATCCATTTGATTTTTATACTCTTTCTCAGTCCTCTCAGCTTCACGTGCTAATCTTTCCGCCTCTTTCTTTTCTTCACGAGCTATCCGTTTCTCCTCTTTCTCCTTCTCTGCTGCCTCTCTCTTTTCAATAAATTCTATAAGGGCATCTCCACTCAACCCTAACTGCTTCCCGATCTCAACCATTCGCTCTACCCCTTCCATTTCTCACAATACAAAATTACACTATTTGTCTATACAAAAAAATACTTCTTCTGTTAATACTTCAATCCACTCATAGAAGATATCCTGCCGGGATCGCCATTGTCATGTGCAAGTTCTAGCCTTAGTATTTTGAGAATATATATATATATAATATATATATCTTCTACTAGAGGATTGAGTAAAAACAAATTTTCTTAGTCCATCCTTTTATTTGACACCTTGGACAGTATTCAGTCTAATTCTACCTATAGTTAAATTTACCCAAACTACTATCACTTAAACCTACATGTTATATCAGTTCACTTCTAAAATGTATCTTTGATTATATACAACTGTTACGACTCTACTATAAATTTCACTAAGACTTCAAATTGTTAAATGTTACTGAATTATATCACACAGCTAAACACCACTCAGACATATCACAAAGCAACCCTCTTTCAAAAGTAAACCACTAAGAGTTGAGTCAAGTGCAACAGTCATTTATAACCAACAAACTGTCTATCAATATTCAATTTCAAACACAAATTAAGAAGTGAAATGATCAGATTGTTATCTCTATATAAACAACTAACTAGATTACAGTCTCATTTAACCACCTATTATTCCTAACATATGAATAACAATTCAGGTTAAGAACTATAATCTGTCTCTATTAAGCATAAATTCTTGCTTCTAGTAACTCAGTTAATGATCACAACGTCAATTAATAACAGTTAATCATAATTATTTATGGCGGTGTCCATAGTGCCATCCCACATTGGTCTGCAAACTTGTCACAAATAAAGTACTATTTAAGTAAACTCTCCACTGGTAAGTCTTTTTAAGCAAAGCTCCCACAAATCACTTTATCTGACGTACAATACAAAGTGCGTCGCACTGTCTTATCTAGGCTAAATCAACTTCCACTTGGTTAATGGGTCACAATATGACTTAATTCAATAAAATAAAGTCTGTATCTTTACAACTTCAGTATGTATGCAGAATATGGTTGTCAATACTATGATTTATGTATCTTCCACATGATAAGATCCTGGAAGCCTAATTATGAACTTTACACCTCAGTTTATGTATCTTCAAATTAATGCTCTCATAGTGACAGCCTTTACTGACACTAACAGCACATTTTCTGATTTTAGTCAACTAATGATCTTCTCATCGTTCATGTCAGTCTCTCTTTACTGCCATAGCTATTGACCCAGCATCACATTCAAAGAGGCCACAGTTTCATATATTTCTTTTAAACCAACTATTTACATCAACTCCTTTACACTAAAAACACATCCTTTATCATCACACAAAATCACCCAACTACCAAACAGCAGAGTATTTACAGTTAAGAACAATACTTACCTTGAGCTATAGAGCTATAGTTGTCAGATTATTTTCAATTGTGACTTTTCACTAATCCCTTTACCATAAACTGTCTAAAGATTACTATGACAAAGTCAATGTAGTTAGGTAAAATATAAAGCTATACAAACTCAACCATGACAGAGTGTAACAAAGAATTGCCATTATATACCTACATGTATAATACATATATGCTCCAACGTCGGTTGTAGATACCTGGATATCCATTAAAGGTTGGTATGACCCTGCTTCTTATCTTATTATTATTTTTTTTTTTACTTTTTATTTTATTTTTTTATATAAATTAATTAGTCCTACAGTTTCGCTCATTGAAATGTGCCGTTTATCTTAATGAAATTATGTTTCATTCATAATCATCTGATTATGTTAGTAGAAAATATAAAATTTTGTTTATTTTAATTCCCAAAATTATTATTAATACTGTTTTTTTATTATTTATTTATTTACTTGTTTTTTTTTCTGTGTAACTTAATTTTAACCTTTATATTATGTTTAAGTTTCGTTCGTCGTCGTTTTCAACTAATCAGTGCTTTTCAAAGGAAACAGATTTGGACGTTTTAAGTCCACAGCTGACATACACTTCAGTTTAAGCTTGCAAGCTGAAAAAAATTCCAGTTGCTTCCCTTTGACTGTTCACACACTATCGATCATGACAGAAATTCTGTTAAAAAAGGACGTAAAATCGCAAGTCATGCATTCATCCCATTGAAGTATTGCGATAAATATTTTTGTTTTCATTTGTTCATTTGTTAAAACAAAACAGAGTTGTTGTTTATTATGAAGTCCGCCAACCGTACAGCTGTACGGGAATATTGTATACTGTAAAGATCCTAAGTTTTCGGCCAGATAGATCTGGACAAAGAAAACCGAGATCAGGCTGCTCCTTAGTAACTGGTCTGATCAGGGTGTACACAGTTGCCATTTCTGCACATTTTTGTTGACATTTCTCTATAGCCCAAAACGACTTTGGTCCAACTTTGAGCGGATGATTACAGTATTTTTGGGTGTCTGAAAATTTAAGAACATTGCGGTATGCTCTGTCTCAAAATTGCAAACAAATTATGATAAGATGAACCAAAGCATTTTGTTCCAAGTTTACAGGTTTACCAAGTTTACAAGTTTATTGGATACTCTTAGTACATGTAAATACATGTAATATGAGGCACAAATACAAAACATGAATACAAATATTTGGGAAACCGGGCTGTATAGTAAAACGTTATGATAAATTGATACAGGGATACAAGCATAAATATCCGAGCTCCAGATAAGAGGTGATACCAAATGGCAACAATACGCCTTCCCAAGAACACATGGGCAGTGGCCCCTCATTAGAACCGTCTCACTGAGGCGGCTCCAATGATGAGTCACAGCATATGTATTTCTCAGCGGATTTTAAAATAACTTCACACAAATGTAGGGCATGACAATATCTCGAGCAAGCTCGACTTTCAGGGTGCTGCGCCCAAGGCCAAGGTCACTGTGGCTATTTTTAGAAAAACTTTGTCAGCGCTCTAGCGCTTACATTTATCAATGGAATCTCATATAACTTCACAATATATCATTATATTAAAGGTGAACATCATAGAGATAGATTCAATAGGTGCAAAAGTGCTGGTACCTGTCAGCATTCTAGTGTTTGTCATGACTGAAATATTTTCTATCATGTGAGATCTAATCCCCCGAATGCTTACAAAACTGTACCTTAATGTCAGGGTCATATACAACCTTTACAATTAGGTCACAGGCTTTTTGTGGAGTGGGGTATAGTGCAGTGGTTAGCGTGCTGGCCTTGCAATCCAAGTGTCGAGGGTTCGCTCCTCCACTTTTCCAGTCTTTCGGATGAGACTCACCTTAGCTGTTAGTGGGACATTAAACTCAAATCAGTCACTAAGCAATCACAGGCTTTTTGTTTTTTCATTCCCATAACTATTATATGTCATGAAATTCCCCAATTCAGTGTTTGCCCACATCAAGTTGTCTTGTGCGAGGGGATTTATACGCCTGCGATGCCTTGTTTTCATTTAGATATTCTACATAATTTTGAGGAAAAATGTAAATATAACAATGATTAAATACTTATATCAGAAGCAAACTGGTAGATGGATATAACAAACAATAACATTCCGTTCGGTACACACCACAGAGTCGCCGCCAGAAATAAAATGCTTGCGCCCTAGATCAGCCCTACAGAGCTCCAACTCATGCCCAGCTTCCACCGAGAGTCACATGATAATACAACAAACAATGAAATCCATCGAAACCAAACAACATACTTTTACCTATAATATTCCAAAACAAGAATCAGATGGGCAGGTGGGCAGCTAAACAGCTGCTCAGGTGCATGAGAAACAATGTTTGAATACTATGTATAAGCGGGCATAGCATGTAATAACATTAGATAAACCACAAATGAAGTAAAGCCTTCGAACTAACGGTAATAAATTACTAAGACGCGAGGACGGGGTGGGGGTATTATTGTATAAACTATACAAAAAGGCTGTTGAAATGCACATGGTGTTTTACACCCATGGCGTATGACAGTCGTAGAATTCAATACACTAATTGACCCTGTGAACTGAATATTGCAACACCAACCATACACATGCACGAGAGTATGTTTTGATAAACACAGCATGACGGTCAGCATAACTCACTCAGCATCATCTGCCCCCACCCTTGCACACTTCTGCCTGCAACATCCATCTATCAAATTTCTAGCTTGGCGCAGTTACGATAATAAAACTATCTTAGTTTTGGTGTTAATCCCCACCATAACATTTCGTTTCTGATCCTTCAGATTCATTGGGGCTTACGAAGTCGATCCTACGGGGCATGGTGTCTGTTGCCAGACAACATTTTTATCTGTAATCAGTTGCAGACTAAAAGTATCCGGGCCTGGCAATCAGCAACAACATGTCATTCATCGATCACACTCAGAACAGAAGTACCTCTGCGAGTCGGTCTCCTGGCTTTCGGCAGAGAAATATAAGGTCACAAAACCGCGCATTGAGAGAAATGGCATTCAAAACTCTTGTTCGCTATCTGGTGGAATACCCCTAATCAGTATGAAGACGCTGCACCAAAGGCAATGTTGACAAACTTGGAATGATACAGCGTAGGGGGACCTGGTGGACGTTGAACAACTATATCCCACATGCAAGCGTGACAGAGATGCGTCAATATCTAAGCTGGAGGTCTCCTGAACAGAGATGGTCCTACTCCCGCTTTGTCCTAGTCTACAAAGTCATCTATGGCCTTGTAGCCATTTACATGCCTCCAATTTTTTTGCATCCGTCGAGAGTACTCGGGAGTGCACATCCCCGCTTCTGACTACTGTTGACTGCTACAAATACTCGTTCTACCCCCTCGCAATCGTGCAATGGAACCGGCTGCCGTCACACAAAACACTACTGCCCGTTTTTGTTAACCTTTCAGCAGGGGAGTGTGCACGGTCAGTTACTCAATACCATAATACCATAAATACCAGAGCACGTTTTGAAGTTTTAGCTATCGATGTCCGATATCTATGGCTTTTAGCATTTAAACCTTATCATTTTATGCCACTTTACTTGATAATCCTTATGAGAACTTTTTTACTTCTACCGCATTGACGTGCACCTGCATGCAATCTCTGCGAGGGGCTGATGCCGTATAAATGCATACATATAAACATACTCAAATAAAAGCAATTCGCTCTTTCCGTTTCACTTATGTATTTTTGCTTCCAGGGAATAATCTATCAGGATTTTTTGTTAAATTGTTATATGTAAGACCTCTGGTTCTAAAGTAGCCTTTGTATTCAAAAGCATTGTTTCAACCTCATCTGCGTCAGTTTCTGTCTATCATTATTTTCGACACATTTCTTAAAGTGATTCTGTGAGTTTAATATGCCGAATGTGAAATCCATTACAGCACAATATAATTTTTGCCCTAAAATTAAGAAGTTACAACGTTTTTCAGTAAAGAATGATATATATTCAGCTGTTGAATTTTCTTTCTGAAATATAATTAGTATTTGCTTTGTTGTAGACCAGGCTGGGTCAACCAATTAATGGATCCCGACCGGGTCCAAGGTTTTGATTTTGCTTCACGTTGTGTTTTAATTGAGATTAAAGAGATCTGACGGACACGTGAAACCAGTCTACCCAAGGTCAGTATCGCTGAATTCGAGGCCTAATGGGAAACTAGGGTAAACAGAGATTTATAAAAGAAAACATTTGGTTACAAATTAACATAGATTTATCTACAAGTAGAAAGTACATATTCTGGTGTTGCAATTAGTTTTACAACAATATCTGAATAAGTATTTGAACTTCTGAGTTTTGCTTTCCTTATCGGGCATAGTGTATCCAGAGGAACAGCAGAATGGCCGGTTGTTTCGATATAAACAAGAGCCTTTCTGCTGGGGCACACTCCATAATGCTTTACATTTAGGAGTCTTACAAATGGAGGTACCTGTGTTGGCCTCATTCACTATGAGAGTTTTTTTATAACACATACTAATACGAAACGGTGTACAATAGATTCATGTCATTCCATCATCTCAGTAATAAAGTTGCGTTACAAATTCGATACAGGTGCAATTACAATACATGTTTGGTAGAAACACGACAAGTTTTAATAAAATAAGCATTTTAAGGTCAAAGGAAATAGAATATGTACATTTTCATCTAAATAACTGCATTAAATTTTGTTTTCAAGGAAAATAATTTTAAAACACAACAGGATAACATTACAAATGAAAGCTTTCACAAAACATGTTTCTATTACAGTTTATTAATTTTCTTTGGCATCTTGTAGAACTATTCAGTGAAGTCTGATAAGACTTTGCTTATAGTGATGTCTTTATACATTTTCACTTAAATTATTGTCTCCAATCCTATTTTAGTTGAAAGATATCTGATTGCCAAACAATTTTGACAAATGGTTCGGACCATAAGTTCCAACAACATCAATTACGGCCTTCCAAAGGACAATGCTATACAGAATAGATATAGGCAATGACATACAAATAACGCACACAATTTTGAAATTCCTGTTACTCTAACCAAAAGAAAAAAAATACCAATAACAATGAAACCCAAATAATATCTTTAACATTATGAAGACATATTTTGAGTTTGTCGCCACTTCTAAAAGTAGGAGTGATATCAACGTGACCCTGAAGGCCTGGATTATCACTGAACTTAACAAAAATGATAAAGTTTGTTTAATTCAGATTGCGAAATAATATACATGTAACTGTCTAAGTGAAGCTGATATTGTTTATTTCATCATCGGTCATAAATGTTTTTTTTTTATTTTTACTATAATTTTTTAATATTTCATTATCATAATTATTAAATCATTTTTTGCTTCAAAATGTAATATATTTTCAGAATAAAAGAATAGTGTCATGTGGCTGTCGTAAAAAAGGAAAAAAAGAAGAAAAAAAAACACAGCCGCACCAACACCCCACCTTTCAATAGTTTGTAGTAAAAGACAACCCACTTTGTTCGTAGCTTGAATAAAACAAGAATAGTTATATCCCCTACACTATAACCTTCGCCTAACTAGACATGTGACGTTCCAGAAAGCACACACACACACACATACACATACGCACACACACACATACACATACACACACACACACACACACAAAAACAACAAACAAACATTATTTTCTCACTAAATATTTGACGTTCTTTGAAATGGTAGATAATAAATTACTAGGGGCGTAAATTGAATTAACGTGCGCACAGCCCTCGCCCTGAGTTCTGCAGTGGTTCAAAACTATGTTAACGTTGATGTTGCTTTTGTTATTTTGTTGGTTTACGTCCACGTTAAACAGCTTTGGTCATGTCGGGATGGTCAGGTTACCTGATCACACTATTCCTGAGCAGGCTTAGACGTCCAAAGCGGTTAACCAATACAAAGTGCACATACTTTCGCCAGTTACTGACAACTTCTCTTCTTAAATCAGCAGAAGGAGAAACTAAAGTTTGTGGACGGACAGGTAATCGAACCCGGAACCTCTGTCTCGTGAACCAGACGCGCTCTGACTGCGCTACGCGGCCCGGCCAGAAGTTGAAACAAAGTTTCAACAAGACATATAAAACATGTATTTTACCTTAAATAACAACAAATAGACAGGCAGCCAATCAGACATCCAATCAGGTGACAACTAATGAAATTGCAAAGAAAAAAATACAATAATCAGCTATGTATTTTACCTTAAATAACAACAAATAGACAGGCAGCCAATCAGACATCCAATCAGGTGACAACTAATGAAATTGCAAAGAAAAAATACAATAATCAGCTATACTGCCTTAAATCGGTCAGTATTAAATCTCTGGGGGGGGGGGGGGGAGGGGGGGGGCTTAAAAGCACAACCCTTGCCATGGATTTTAATTGTGGTTCATAAGACAACACACGACCTTCAAGAAGCAGAAGTTTCTTGCCGAGTCAAACCAACGTATAAGTATGGACACGAAAGGCAAATTGAAAGTCAACAAACTGTGAAATGTAGGTTGTGCTGACCAACAGACAAACAAGTATGTCTACTGTTTCGGACTTACATTTCTACTGTGATGCGAATTCATTAAACCGTGTTGGAGATATAGGGCAAAATCGCCAGATCATTTATAAAGATGGACGGCACGGGATTTCGCATAAATGAATTGTTGCAACTGCACTTATAAAAATATGCTATCTTATCAGTTATTTGGAAATTGCCTGAATGAAGACGAACTTGACGAACTTGGGCGATCACAAAAGCAGCCATAGACCTGCAAACGTACATATTGACCGTTGCGCCGTTCAATATGTACGTTTGCAGGTCAATAAAACTGCATATTCACCTCATGAGAAGTCATTAATTGTATATTATCTGCTGGCTGGGGCGGGGGAGGCGGGGGCGGGGGAGGGAGGGGAAGGGGTTGGGGGAAGTGTTGAGGGAGTAGCAGTCCTAATGGGTAAGAAGTGTAAGTGGAAGTGGGATGGAATACGGTCGAAAAGTTTTAACCGAAAAGCGAGTTATTTCTGCGGTTGTTTACTTTCTACGTTGTATTAGGGTTTTATAAAAAAATCTCCAGCAATAAAAATCGAAAGTTAATTCAACTGGCTATCATTTTGGTTGTAATTTATTTGTCCTCTTTTTATCAGATTCTAGAAAAAAAAATACCACTTTGTATCAACAAAATAATACATGTTAAGGTTTTCATAAATATCTTTTCAGTAGTCCAATCACTGAAAACTTAAGATCTACGAGAATTTTGACAGTGGTAAAAGCTAAATGCTGGGCTTTCCGTGAATTGTATCTTCCGGCATGTGGAAGCGGGGTGTGCCGGGTGCACAACCACTTTGTTGCCTTTGTAGTGTCACGGCCCATATATTGCAGGGCTTGCAGTTTTAGTCCATGGAGATACTGTTGCTCAATATGTACCAATGTTCTTGTCATCATTGTATGAAATAAAGCCAGTTACCAGGAAACTTCAAAACAGGGGAAAGATTGCTGAAACACCCCTGCTTAACTATGTATATAAGGGCGGTTACCAAATGAAAAAGAGTCATTGTTCCAAACGGCCTGGTCATCGTGGCTAAACAAAAAGCGGCTAAACAAATTTGTTTAGCCGCAATGACCAGGTAGTGTTGCAACTATGATCATTTTTTTATTTATCAACTACCTCTTTGTAACAGCCTTAAAAACAAAGTTAACCAGGTGTAGATAGTAGAATCCTAATAACTGGCTTCATACAACAAAATAATTATTTTTGCTGTAAGTAAAGGACACTAGTTTGACAGTAAAATAGACTCCAATCAAAAACTGATTTTCTAACCAAGTTCAAGATACATGTATGTTCCAAATATGAAACATGTCTTCTTTATAATTACGGGATCGCGACCAACATCGTTTGGCGGTAGACACACTCAAATTGCGCAGTTGTTGTTTTACTTCTCATGCAAATTATTCCTTTCAGGAAATCCCAAAAGAATTTAAGACATTGTCAACATTGTCACAGTTTCTTTGTTACATAAACTTTGTTGACCAATGCAGCAATGAAACAAAATCATTGTTACATTTTCCACGCTTTTAGAAAAGTTCTTTGTTACAAAGTCTTTAGAAAAGTTCTCCGTTTACATGGACAAGTTTAATTTATCGAAGTGAGTATACCATATTTATTTGTTAAAGAAGTATTGTCATATTTTGGCTTTCACACGAGCACATTTTTTTTCTGTGGAAAACCGTCTTTGTCACAGACAAAGGTCTTTGTTACAAAATCTTTAGCAAAGGAAATAAATGACTCTTGACGCATGCGTAATGAGAAATACTTGTATTTTAACGTAACGAGGATCTGAATGAGCCCCATGTAGAATTGTTTCAATACAAAAACAGTTGGTAGGTTATGCATAATGATTTGACTGTTGTGTCAGCATGGTACTGGAAAGCACTGCAAGAGGTGGTACTGCTATTTACCAAAAATCAATAAGTGCTGTTTTCAACTTTCAGCCAGAACGGCTTTGCGTTGAACAGAAAAATGCCGCATATAGAATCATCAGCTTTGACAAAAGCGACGCATAATAGTAACTGAGAGCGTAGCGTTAGTCGACTCTGGTGTGCCAGATATGAAGAGTATTTGTAGATGAAGGGCATGCTGGCATAAATAAATGAGGACAATTTTGTGGCCAAGATAAAACGTTTATCCGTTTACATTAATTAAGTCGTCTTCCAAATATAAGGTAAAATTTTGCGACAATTAGATACAACTGATCGACGTAAACCTTCATTCATTATAAAGTAAATCCTGATGCCAGTAAGCATGGAAAGGCAAAATCGTAGGTCACAAATGACTACATAATTTAGCTCAGTGAGTTAAGCGCTGGCCTGCTGATCTAGCGGTCCCGGGACTGAGCCCAATGTAGGCGGGGATCTTTTCAATCGTAAACGGGGTTCCACTGCACACAGTAATGATGAACAGGGATACGTTTTATGGCCTACACACAGCAAAACATCAGCTGTAGAGAATGTAAAAGTTCTAAACAGTTAGATACTCTGGAAGCAACGAATACACCGAAGGAATGAAAATAGCAGATTTGGTTTCACTTAGTCTGTTTACGACCAGTAATAGAATATGCAAAACTGAAAAATGATTCATAGATTTTTTTCTTTTACCTAAAACCGAGCCATGAGCACGGGAGTTCATGACAATGAAATCAATGAAGACCCTTCCAGGAACTTATGTTCCAAGACGGTCTTCCGATGAAACACAATTGGAAAGCAAGCTTCTAAAAATCTTTAGTATAAGACTTTAAGGTAGACACTGCAATGGCATGTACACAAAACCCCATTTGTTTTTATTTATTATTTTTTTTTATTTTTTTTTTTTTATAGGAAGTGCCTCATTAAGAAAAGGTGCTCTATCAAGATAGTGAGAAGTCAGTCGAGCGCGACGCTCATGATTATTTGCTTTCGAAATGTTTCTTCACTGAACGTACTACTGATGAAGGATATATAAACCTTGAACCCAACGAAACTATATACTTGCCTCATGCCCAATGAATAAGGTACCTATTGGGTATTGACCTATTGACCAGGTACCCATATATCACTGCATGTAAATTTTTCACCCGGGTGCTGTTTTCTATCGAGTATGAACTGACCAAGGCTGAGCGTACAAATTTGATTTTTCTTCCTGGTAGGCGCATATTGAAAAATGGTAATTTTCTCGCCAATGTTTCCAATTGCTCAGTCATTCAGACGTTTTTACCGATCAGATAAGTTTGTCATTGAAAGTCGGAATGTCAATTTGGATGTAGATCCTGTCGACTTTCTAATCTGACTCGGCAAATTTTCATCTCATGAGTCGATGAAACCAACCGTTGACAAACTTGGTCAAATCTGGCGTAAATTCCAAATATTCAAACATTTTAATGTTCTGAGAGTTTCGCACTGTATCTCTATTCCAAAGGGTGAAATGCGGTTTTCACCATGCGCTCGATTAATTTACTATCAAGGAGCGGATTTAGTTTTTGCCATTTTAATGCCCCCGCCACGAAGTGGGGAGCGGCATATAGTTTTGCCCTTGTCCGTCCGTACGTCCGTCCGTACGTACGTCCGTCCGTCACACTTTGTAGTACTGTTCTTGTCTCCGCAACTCCTCCTACAATATTTAATGCAGGGAGTTGAAACCTGTAACACAGTTCAGACATGCATTGAACATGTGCATAAGGGAAACAAAACTTTGATTCAAGTCTTTATTGCAGAAGTATGTCCCCTTGAATAATACGAGGGGCGTTCGAAACGTTTTGCAAATGGCCTCATGACTTTGTTTAGGGGCACGCTGGGTACAACTGCTATGCATGTACTGAAAGCACTGCATTTTGTCTTTATGATGATACCAAACGTTATACACAGACACTTTTCCTTATTGAGTTACAGCTAATTTTGATAGGTCCCAGTCATTATATATGTAAAATCTTTTCAGTGTTAGGTATTCAAGTCGAATATTCTTGTAAATACAAAATTAATCTTTGTCATTTGCTTGTACATCGTTTCCTACAATATTCACACACATGTTACAAAACGTTGCAACTGTTATCGATTTATTCTCTGCAAAGCAATGCGCAGTTCTTATGACGTTATTGAAATTTACGTTAACGTCATTTTTGAAAGCTTGTAGACGCTTCATTTTTGGCATTAATTTGAATCTATTACAGGTTTTCGTTTATCTGTGTAAATGCTCTTGCTGACAAGATTTTGATTGCTAATACACTTGTTTTCATTACAAAATCATTAAATTTTGGTATAAGTGGTGAAATTGCCACAACATAAAGTACGGATATTCCATATTTCCGGGCCACTATGGAACCTAGATTAAAAATAATTTCCGCGATATTTACATGTTAGCATTGTCTAGGCATTGTCTTTATTGCAGAATTATTTCCCCTTGGATGACATAGAGGATATTTGACTTTTTCAGTGTAAGATCGATTTTTATTTCACCGAATGAACACCAAAAGCAGTATTTTCACGAGTGGTGAAGCCACGAGTGAAAATACCACTTTTGGTGTTCATGAGTGAAATAAAAATTCATCTTACACTGAAAAAGTCAAATTTTCTATTTCTTTTATGCTTGAAAATCGCAATAATTCTGTTTATTCGAGAGTGTCAGCCATCACGACAGAAACTCAACTTTTTTTCTAGCCGTTTTGCGTCAAATTTGATGCTTCCTGCGTGTTTATTGGGTAGGATATTGGTTGCAAACAAGGTTTGCAACTAAAAATTAGCTTTAAATATCATTTTGATGAACAGATCTCATAAAAATTGCCAAGAAAGAATGCCTACAGGAGACTTAGGCGGCCTGACGCCGCGTGCAGTAACAATGTTACGTTGGTGCCTTAAGTGACGTCATTATTGTCATAATGACGTGCAAACATGCGTGACGTAATTTTTGTCAAGCCAGATAAGGTTTAGACAATTAATCAACCAAAAAAATGAGCGTATTTCACAAAAATCATATTTCTGAAACAGTGAAATCGAAAGTGATAATTTCACTGTTTGAAACAGTGAGATTATCAGTTTCGATTTCACCGAGAAATCTCTATAATTCATTGAAAAGTATAAAAGAAATACATATTTTGACCATATTTCAGTGGCTTATATGCAAGCTCACCTTTTGTTGTGGCTCTAGCGGCCTCATTTATGAACTGATTTTGATATAAGGTCACAACTATATTGAGTATGACAATACCTCAAATAATTTTGCGTTTCAGGTTGGAAGAATCAAGGTCAAGGTCACAGTTGTTATTTTCCGAAAAAACTTGGGCATCGCTCTAGCGTTTTTACTTATGGTTCGATTTTGATATAACTTCACACAAATGTTAAGTATGACAATATCTTGAATAAGTTACCATTTCAGCACTGCAGGTTCAAGGTCAATGTCACCGTCGCTTTTTTAGAAAAATCTTTATCATCCCTTTAGCCCCTTTATTCATTGACAGATTTTGATGTAACGTCACCCAAATGGTTAGTGTGACAATATTTTGGAAAATTTCGCGATCCAGAAGTTTAGGGTCAAGGTCAAGTCACGGTTGCAAGTTTTAGAAAATACGTTGTCATCCCTCTGGAATGATTTTGACATAACTTTACACAAATATTTAGCATGGCAATATCGGGGACAAATTTATGTTTTAGCATTGTCGGTCAAAGGTCAAGGTCACAGATGCTATTATTGGTACATGTAAATCTTTATCAAGGTTCTAGTACCTTTATTTGTTAACTGATTTTGACATAACTTCGCACAAATATTAAGTATAACAATATCCTAGACAAGTTCACCTTTCAAGGTTGTAGAGCCAAGGTCAGGGTCACAGATGCTTTTTTTTAGAAAAAAAGTTTGTCATCCCTCGAGAACCTTTATTATTGACCGATTTTGATATAATTTCACACAAATACCTCTTAATACATTACTCATCTAGTGAGGCATATGGCGGGGGCATTCATCACCTTTAGTGATTGATTAGTTTCGTATCAATATTCGATTATGAATTTTTACTCTAATTACACATTTTTTTCATTTGAGATAGTGTTCGCACGGACGTTGAGCACAGCATTGGGGAACAAAGCATAACGTCAAACTGTCAAGCGGCTACTTTTTTCGCCTTAAGAGAATGTTAACCGCGGGATTCGACTGTCTTATACCGAAAGTAGTGAAACAAATCAAACATGCCACGGAAACAAAAGAAAACCGGTCCGATCCTTTAAACATGTGTAAGCCTTAGGACGACTTCCATGAGAATTTATTTACAGTTTTGCTTATTCATTTGACTTTTCAGTATAGGACGTATCTATTTTATGAACACGGTATGAATCGAGTTTGTTGTACAAATTCTATCGGAAGCTGCAAATACAAACCACACTATATCCCTGCACGGTTTCACGATAATTTATTTCGTTATATTATGCTAGCCTCTGCTTTCGTGTAGAAAGTACTATTTCTCTTGCGTCGCCTTTCCCGTTTCTTTTTTCTACTAGTCATCTTGTCACGGGAAAGAATTTTTATGCTGATGAAATATTATATACATGTATTTATATATTTAATTGCTTCAAACTTTGAGAATTTTTTCTCCGATGGCAAGAGAAAGTATTGCTATATAGTCAAACCTGCCTTAAGCAAGCACCAAGGAGGAGCAAGCACCGCTTGCTTGAGACAGTTGTTTGCTTAGTACAGATCAATTTGTAAAGAAAATGGTATTTTTGGAAAAGAAATTTTTGCCTTTTAATAGTTATTTGCTTCACAGAGCTGACCTTTAAGATGTGTTTGACTAAAATAATGCAGACCTGCAATTGCTAAACAGCCACTTATAACTATAAGGTTTCATATGCATGTAACGTTTGAATTTCTTTATTTATCGCCGCGTTATAAAATTTAAGAACGATGTAAATACGCATACCCATTTTATTGTTCAAGAGCATTTAATTTAGCAGATAATACAAACAGACACTGTCCATTTGGGAAAGTTGCTTTCTGCACAGATTGCTGCAAGTATTTTCTCTAAATCAGCTTAATCACAGCTATAGGTGTAAGAGTTTGGTGTCAAATTTGAAATTTGTTACAAAAATTAAGACCGCGGATTTTTTTTATTTCTGCCCGTATCCGCAGAGAAAAAGTAATTATTCTTATATACCTCATAAGTGATTCATAAGTACATTTGAATTATATTACAAATATTTTCAAAATTTGTTTATTCCGATACAATTGTTACGAAATGGATCCGATCGTCGTTATGTCGTCGAAATTATTTTAATCCTTTCAATCAGTAGGGCTACAGTTTTTAGGGCAACTGTGGTAATAAAACATTTACGGAAATTGTGGCTACGTCATGCATGGGTTATTTGTGAATACCTCTCGTGGACAGCGTATTGCATGATGTTAAGGTGAATACCTGCACGAGTCGCATGACTTAAATGTGAGACGCGTAGTATTTATACTCCTATCTTTCATTGAAAAGTTCGACGTGGCTGTTTAATTCTAATACGAAGGATGTTTTATTGTCGTGTGTCTAGCTTCAGTGTTAAGACCTGAGGGGTAAGATTTTATTATATTTATTCAGAATAGTTTGGCTAAGAATGAAAAATGTGACTTCTGATTGATACGCTATGATTGCATGTGTCGACTGATTTTGTTGATAGTGATCATGCTGCGCATGTGTCGACTGATTTTGTTGATAATGACCATGCTGCGCATAGTATTTGTAAATTAGGAAGTTTTGTTAATTACGGAAATAGTTTATATCACTGATGTTGGTTGCAGTGGTGTGCGTCTATTTGACGTCTAGTGACGTCAGTTGCATTAATGTTATTCATGTGACGTCAGTTGCATTCATATTATTGCGACGTCAGCGATTTTTATATTAGTTTCACGTATTCGTGGCCTATAGAAGTAGATTGATTTGTAATGGAACTAATTTACATACTCGCGACGTCAAGTGACGTCATAGCATGCACCGCATTAAGGGTTTTTCCATGCGTTATAATTGTAACATTTGGTCATTATGCGTTTGTTTCGCCTTCACTGGCGTCATATGGTATGACATCATTGATGTCATGATGTCAAATCAAACGTTATGATCACAAATGTGTTAGAAACGCTTATTAAGTTATTATGTTCTACGGCAAATGGTAATACGCTTAGTTTAAAGAAATGAATTAATATATATGCGAGTTAGATTTTTGGTAAATCAATTTAATGTAAATATGTTATTGTTTAGATTCATTCATGTTTTATGTGGGATATGTCATGGTAATACCTGTTGACGTCAGTTTACTTCTTGACAATGTTTGGCGTCAGATGCTTCGACGCACATGCGTGGTGGGATCTACGTTTCTTCATTGGCGGAAATGGTAAGCACGGTTTTGGCTTTACATCGTGATCACGAGTTGTGTCTAGTGACACGGCTGGTGTGTGCACGTTATGCTCGGCATTCGACGAGGGCGTTGTATGGTATTTCCAAGACAGGCACAAGTCTTGCGTATTGTTACTATGTAGTTATAATGTATTAAGTGTAAGTTCGTTATTTTTAGGCACATCAAGTCCGGCAGTCAGCTGTTAGGACTTAGAGCCACGTCTCACCGGGAGATCCTATATACATCTCCAGGTTAATACCAACCCGGGTAGAGGCAGTTACAACGCCGCTTGTGCATTGTTACCTAGCAGAAGGCGGGAAGCACAAAATATAGGCGAATTCGATGTTATTACTGCGGAGCTGAAAGTGGGACAGTGTTTGTCCACTAAAGTGTGTTTTATTTATATAGACTGGCCCCTGGTACGATCCAGGGAGCGACCAGTATATAAGCGTGCGCTATATGATATAAGTTGGTGTTCCTCATAATATATGGACTGGCCCATGATATGATCCAGGGACCGACCAACTGAAGTCAACAGCATAAGGCCTTGTTTTTTGTATGAGCTCAAACTAACGTTTTTGTTCTTTGTATTTTCCTTTAGTTCATGGCGCTGAGCCGAGTACGGTGTTGACGTCAGATGGTAATCTATTTGCGTATCGTACGCAAATCGATTACAGATTTGAAACAAACACCTTACTTGGGCCAGCGACATGTTGTATATTATTGTAATTATGACAGTTGTAAATTGTATTGTTGTATATAGAATTTACATTATATAAAAACTTCAAAAAATTCTAACGTTGTTAGAGTTTCCTTGTTACTGTTGTTACTGATAACCCTTTAACCGGAAGTCACCCTCCGCCGTCCTGGCGACGCATAAGGCTCTACACCCGTGTCGACCGTGTGTAAAACCGTCTACGTAACATGGTGTCATAAGTAACGGGATTGGTTTCCGGTTGATATCTGCCAGTGTAAGACATTGACAATATATATAGAATCTAGGCACAATTTTGTCACTCATTTTTTTATTGACTTTCTGATTGTTCTTTTCTAAGGTGACGTAAGGCTGTTTGCATTGATGTGAATTTTAGGAGAGCAATTTTGCCATTCTTTGTAAATGTAACCTTCACTCAATTATGGTCAACTATCCGTATTCCCTGCGTGATGAAGTGCGATAGCTCATGCATTAATTTGTGATAAAATGTAACAGGTTGCATATCTGAGTGGGGAAACTGAGGTATATAGACCTGAATTGTCTTGGCACGGATGATACATATTTAGTTTTAAGGTCCGTTTGAGTACCTTGGCACTGCTGTTGAATAACAATCTGTTAGTTTATTAATTTAAATGTTTGTACGTTGTGTCGTAACCGTCACTGAGGTCCATTTTATGTCCTGATTTAGTAACGTAGGTCACCCGTAACGTTATATAATATCGTTACAATGAATTAAACCTAATAGCAGAATCTAAAGTTTGATTTACCGTTGCTATCTTATAAGGTTTTGTAATGTAGGACGTACAGTTGTCGTGTCAGTGCTAATACGTTGCGTTACATACGTTACGTTTGTATATCCGATACGCTAGATAAAGTTGGGCGTAATTGTAATGTGGGTTATTTACGTCATCTAACTGTGACATTTGATAGTGAAAAGTAGTTCTCGGCAAAGTCAACGTCAGTTTATGACGTCATTTCCGGTCTGTTATGAACGATACTTTAATAGCTACGTCTAGATCGCGAGTATACTTATTAATCAACGTTTTAGTTGGATAAGTTTGTTATTATTATTATTGTTAATGTTTTAGTTAACGTGTGTGACTATAAGTGAACGTCGGTTTCAGTTAAGTTAACGTGAGCATTGCGTTAAGCGTCATGGATCAGTTAGTTAAGACAGGAAAGGAGTTAGGTTATGAGGGGCAAGCTTTGCAGGAATTTGTTAAGCAACAGCAAGAGACTGAGAGGGCAGAAAGACACGCGGTAAGGGATCTTGATAAAGTGAAGATCGCGGCGGAGAAAGAAAAAATTGCGCATGCCGAAAAAGACAGGGAAATTGAGTTAGCTAGGATCGCGCAAGCCGAAAAAGATAGGAAAATTGAATTGGCTAAGATTGCGGCGGATAGGGAAATTGAGATGGCGCGAATTGAAAGTATAGAGCGGCAAGCCGAGAAAGATAGGGAAGCTAAGTTGTCTCAAGTCGAAAGCGATTAGGAAGCGAAGTTGTCGAGCGAAGTTGAGTTAGAAAAGTTGAAGTATAGTTTTGAATTGCAACAACGCGAGTTAAAGAATCAGATAGAGTTGCAGAAGGTAACGTTTAGAGTTGAATTAGAAAAACAAAAAGCTGAAAATGCGCGAGATCCCAAATTACCGTATTTTGATGAAAGTAAGGACAAAATGGATAGTTACTTATCAAGGTTTGAGAAATACGCGACGGCGAATAAATGGGATAAAAACGTTTGGGCTGCATATTTAAGCACATTACTTAAAGGTCGCGCGCTTGATGTTTATGATAGATTGTCTGTAGATGACAGTTGGAACGCAGACTCATCACATTTGAGTAAATCATTTTATGAGCGGCCGTCTACGCACAAAGAAATAATCCCTTTTTTTCGCCGGAAAAAAATGGCGGGAAATTTTGAACAGAAACAGTCCCAAAATAATGCTCGTTTGATAAGATATGCAGTCATAATTTTCCAACGGACCAGATCAGAATGATATTTGATGTTTTGTTATTGAAATCAGACGCATATCGGTACCTCAATGCAGTTTGCACACCCAAAACAACGATCACAGTTTGACAACCGTTTTTCAGAAAAGTAAAACCCTACGACAGTACCCCAAAGTTATTTTGCAAAGAAAATTGTCCCAAAAACCAAATTAGATGCCATTATAACTGAACCGTAGTTCATACATTCGACCGTCTTTTAGCGTGGTATATCTTCGGGAGAAAGTCTATTTAGTTTGAAAATCGATAATGAAGTTGGTCATTTTTACGTATACATGGCACGTGCGTTCGTCAACACACAGACATTTTTTCAGCTGGATCGACTTGAGGAGACCAACTGTTTCTTCATTTATGGTATAGTAAAGCTTGTAATCATTTAGCATACTGTGAATTTATTAAGATTTTGCGTTAGTCTGTCTGCCTGCGATTTTTTGGGCTTCTGAATTTAGGCTACACGCCGAGAACGAGAGAAAGCAAAACAAACACACTGGTCAACCACAAAGTTTGACAAACGAAAAAGCCACAAGACATGTCGCCCCATCTTCAGGTGACAACTCGCCCCAGATTCTAAGAAAACTCCCCCAGACAACTTCCCCCAAGATAACGCGCCCCACATTCTGAGACCACTCGCTCTTCTAAAGAATTCTGTCCCGGACGACGCCACCCCCCTCCCCTACCCCCTCAACACACACGTACCATTTCAGAAGTCATCCAACAAAAAGTACAAGAGACAGCTTGTCCTTCCTCATAAATCTGCCAAAACCCTGTCCCACTAGGCGCTAAGGGACCGACCATTTGATATTCTTGGGGGGGGGGGGGGGGGGGAGTGGGGGATTGGGGGGGGGGGGGCTGGTATATTTTTCGAAACAAAATCCCTGTCTTTGGAAGAAAACATATGCAAGTAAAAAAATAAATCAGCTCATAAGGGGATTTCAAAAAATAATCTGGCCTCAAAAATCAGTGATAAAAAAAAATAACCTGGCTCCACCTAAAATTTCCAAAAAAGAGTCTGGGCCCTGCACTTTTGGTGGGAAGATAGCAACTGCCTACCTACCCACCAAAATTCACCTTACCCCTGAGTCTAGACCCTGCACTTTTGGTGGGTAGATAGCAACTGCTTACCTACACACCAAAATTCACCTTACCCCTCCCTCTCCCCGCCCTCACCCCTCCCCCCCAAAAAAAAAAAAAAAGATGGCCACTTGGGACACCCTAGATCTATTTTTTTTTTATTTAACGGCATATTTACCGTGATCAACCTGCATAGTAAGACAAACAGGTCTGAGCAAGCAGTGTAGACCCAGGAGCAGTCTGATCTGGGTCAGCAATTTTTCCTTAATACCTGCAGATTTTGGGTACTCCATTTGTGGGTGATATAGATATGTTCAAAATGTAGGATGCTGTTGTCTTAGTATTATGGGTAATTACTGTAACTGTGTGTGACATTTTTTGTAGAACTGTTATTTGTTTTTGTTGTTTTCATAGTTTGCAGGGATTAAAAAGAAAGCCTACCTAAGTACTCTCCAAAAATCCTAGTTAATAGGCAACTGCAAACAAAATACTTTTTATGATTGGCCTGTGGCTGAGATGGGAGGAGGGGAAAGGGGCATGAAGAAACATATTCTATAGAATTAAATGCCAAAAGTTATGTTTTAGCTTAAATCTCATAAAGAAAATTAAAAGGCTCATATTGAAGTTATATTAATAGAAATGATACCATACACTGAAAAATAAAAAAAAAAATATATTTCCTGATTAATTTAATCCATCTTAAATGTTAGCAGCTTCTGACCAAAGCAAAGAAACTTGTAATTACTAATCAGTTATTAAGTTACTAGAGAGAAAAGCTTGATGACAGACATTAAATGAAGAGTCATGACTGTAAAGGGGTGCAGTTTAGTGCAGTTGAATGAGAGGTAGCCCCTTCCTGTCTATCCCCACCCCCCAAACACACCCACACACACACCAACCTATTAAAAAGCATTTTCACAGAGGATTTTATTGGCCAAATATTTAGGACTTTATTATGCTAGCAAGCTTTTTTATATCATTATAAGTGCACAAAATAATGAATAGGGCATGCCCTGCTAACTGATGGACCCTGCACTTTATGTGGAATGTTGCATAATGCTGTTTGTCCTTCTACAAGTCAAGACTATGTTAGAATGAAAACAATTACACAGTTCCACCATAATTGTTGCACCAGCATCAATGGGCTTCATATTAACACCTGTTGTGCCCTCTCATTAGAAGCACTTCAGCAAGAGCATAGATGGTTCTATTAATGGATCACAACAAATGTTTTTTATGGCTGAATAAGACAGAATTCCCAGAATTGCTATCATGCTCCAGCTGAGTCTTTGTATAATCATAACATAAAACCATCACTTGTGGAACTGTCTCCAGATTTTTTTTTCTTATTATGTACATATGTTATAATTTATTTTGGCTATTTATTTATTTAGACTTATAGGGAAAACACTGAAGGGCAATGTCAGACTGCATGTGAATATAATAATTTGATCAGAGCTTTATACATTTAGAATACCTATATAGTACTAATTTGCTCATTTGAAAATTGTGTTAAATTTTAATTTTTGATCAAAAGCAACTGTGATGAGACACCACAACATACTGTACATTTTACTTGAAGAGAAATGATAAAGAATAACTCCTCTTTGGCTCACTAGATATTGGCCTATTATTTTTCTTGTTTAATCATGTTTATATCTTACCATTATTCAACTTAGAGAATAGATTGCCAAGTCCTGAGCCTTTGCCACATATTTAATCAAGTTTTCTGGTTTGCTGGACAGCTGTGCTTTTTATTTGTTTTGTTTTTTGTGAGTGTGACTTAGAATCATATTAGAGAACACATCACATTGAACTAAAATTTTGAGAAATTCTCCATTCTCAATGAAAAGTTAAGGTACCATTCATTATAAATTATATAATTTTTGCATGAGATTTGCCCCTACTGATAGATTTCCATGAGATTTTTGGCAACAGTTAGAGCAAATCCCTCAAAAGATCACTGAGTATATAAACACACTGTGGCATTTTAATTTATGGACCAAGGGCATTGCAGAGCTGACAGCCCCCACCCCCACCTGATGAGCTAGTATTTGACACACCTGGCATTTCATAATAAATATGTATGGTTTCTTCTTAGGAAGAATCAATAAATTCTTGTTAGTTGTTTAAACTCTTAAAAAGGGGATAAACAACTAACAAGTAAATATATATGTTGTAACCCCTCATTAGAACTCCTCATTAAGGTAGTTCCACAGAGGGCCAAAACCTATGTTATAAAAATGCATACTGCAATTTTAACGCTCAAAAGCTCATTTAACAGTACATATGCTGCTTCTCAATGTTGGCTGAAATTATATGGAGTGTAAAGGAGTGTATAAGTATGTATGGCCAAGTTATTTTCTAAGCTTAAAGTTGAAACAAAATCTTCATTACTGCAACTGTCCTACCACTTTCACCATCTGACAGTGTGTCGAAATTGCTGGGAAAATCAAATAGTACTGACCCTGATTAGACTGCTGTTTTGATAGTACAGTCTAACCCAGGTCTACACTGCACTTTTTAATCAAGGATTTTAGTCAATGAAGTTTTGCAAGTATTTGTTATGGCTAAACATGGCTAAACATCTATTATATTTTGCTTAGTTTTTCATGTAAAAGAAAGGGTAAAAGTTGTGTGCGTGTGTGTGTGTAGGGATGGGGGTTGGGGATGGAGGAAGTCAAGGGTGGAGGAATAAGGGGGGAGGTAGAGGGGCCTTAAGTTGGGTAGGGTGATCGTGTGAGTTGCAGGAGAGGCTTTGAAATATTGGCACGTGCAGGATTAATTGGATGGCAAAATTATTTTTTTCTAGTAGTCCCTCTGATTGTGACCACAGTGTACCGGTCTTAATAACTTATAAGCAAGTAAATGCGAAGTTTGAAACAGTTGACGCAGTTCTGTAATTGCGTCACAACTGTCATAAATTGATCGATTTGTTTACAGTATGGTGTAGGCTACTGATCAGAATTCTTTTCCCTATCATTCTGAAGAAAGTACAGAAAAAAAAATATTGTTGTATGTTGAATTACTAGATGCGTTCCTCTTCGTGTGTCGGATTTCAGGATTCAAGAACATTTCGGTAATGTTAAATTTATTACAGATTATTTTGCTGTCTATCGATCAGGTAAAAAATCCGCCATTAATTTGAGAAAATGAAATAGGGTACCTAAACATTATTTTGCAAAGGAAATTGTCCCAAACACCGAATTACTTAATTTTTATAATGGAGAAAGGGCAGACACCATGGTTTTTCATGGCATATGTCCGCCGACGGGAGAAAGTCGATTTATTTTGAAAATTGCTGTTGAAGTTGGCGGATAAGAGTCGTCTTTACATGATTACGTAAAACGTTCGATTGCAGAATATCTTGGTGTTTAGCTCTGCTCTTAAAGGCATAGAGAATTAAATTAAGATGTAAGGAATAAAACCATATCTTATTTTCGGCTTTGTGTAGCTTGATTCGCCGACAAAGCATCACTGAAATTGCGACACGTTCGTCGATTGAATCTGAGTCTGAGAAATTTCGAACGTTATTTCGTTGCTATCTGTATAAAAATATCACTCCGCCATGGATACGCGTTCCCACTGTGATGCAGCAGATTATGACAAGTTGAAAGATGCGTTGTTGAAGAATTTTGATATGACTGAACGCGGATTTAGGAAGAAATTTTGCTATGATAGGCCTGAAAAGTCGGAAACGTTTACTCAATTTAGTAGTAGACTTAGGTGGTATCTTAATAAATGGTTGAAAATGGCGAAGTTGGACCAGTCTTATGAATCTATTTGCGATTTTTTCGCTAGAGATCAGTTTTTAGAATCCTGTAGCAAAGAACTGTACGTTCATTTGAAACCGAAAACATTCACGAATCTAGGTGAGATGGCTAGGGAAGCAGATTTATTTGCAGAAGCACCTGGCGATGTCTACGCCTGTGTTAATAAGGGGCAGCGTGATAGTAAGGGCGTAACTCAGAGTAGACCTGATAATAAGCCGAGTGCGAAACCAGAGATAAAATATAGTATTTGTGGTAAGGGACATTTAACATATAAAGGTTATAAGAATCTCGATAGGAAGCAAGCTTATAGTGCGGAGGTAGGTGCAAGTGCAAGCGGATATAGCGGAAATAAAGGGAGTAGTTATGCACCGAAAGATGAGACACAAAAATCACAGTAAGAGCGATACTGTGCAGACGAAGGGTACTAATTCAGATCGTGGCCGTGGTCGGGGTTTTTCCCGCGGACGTGGTCGGGGTGGCGGACATCATATGAGCTTTTGTAAAACTACAATGAATAGGTCTCATGAAATTGAAGGTCTCTATAAGAGTAAGGAAGAAAGTCCATTAATCGATGATAACATGGATAGGGAAGGTGTCTGTTATTTTTTAAGGTCGCGATTACCAACAGCGCAGGGTACGGTTAATGGTAAGACAGTTGTAGTTTTAAGGGACACAGGTTGTACTGGGTGTGTTGTTCGTAGAAACTTGGTTTCTAATGATCAGTTACTTGGTAGAGAATCTGATGTAACTTTGATTGATGAATCTACCCAAAGGTATCCCTTAGCAATGGTGGACATAGATTGTCCATTTTTCACAGGAAAAACTGAGGCATTGTGCATGGAAGATACATTGTATGACCTGGTTATTGGAAATATTGACGGGTCAAAACTTCCCGATATGTCCCATTTTGCAATAGCGGCAGTGACTAGGTCACAAGCTAAGCAAGGTGAAGAGGTCTATAGAAACTTAAAGTTCCTGATCAAATTATTGCTAGTGATAAGGAGGCGTTGAGGCAGGCCCAAGTTGTTGACCCTAAATTGAATGGCATAAGGCAAAGAGTGGAATCTGGGAATGTGACTATTTGTCGTGGATTGAACCGAAGTGAAACTAAGTTTATCCGAAAGAAAGATTTATTTTATAGGCAGTTTACTAAGGGAAATAAGGTCACTTTGCAACTTATTATCCCTGAAGGTTTTCGTGTAAAGGTGTTAAGATTGGCCCACGAAACCTTGATGTCAGGACATTTGGGCATAAAGAAAACTATGGATAGAGTGTTAACTGAGTTCTTTTGGCCTGGAGTTTGTGGTGATGTGGCAAGGTTTTGTAAATCGTGTGACATATGTCAAAGGACTATTAAAAAAAGGTCGTGTCACTAAGGTACCTTTAGAAAAGTTGCCACAGATTGACATACCATTTAAACGAGTCGCTGTTGATATAGTCGGACCGATAGAACCTCGTTCCTACAGGAAATCCCGCTATATTTTAACAATGATAGACTATGCGACGAGATATCCCGAGGCGGTAGCGTTACCCGGCATTGAGACGGAACTCGTAGCCGAAGCGTTAGTTGAGATGTTTAGTAGAGTTGGCATACCTGATGAAATGTTAACATATTGCGGAAGTCAGTTTACTGCTGAAGTTATGAAAGAAGTAAGCAGGCTGTTATCACTCCAGCAGTTAACCACGACGCCGTATCATCCTATCTGTAACGGTCTTGTAGAGCGTTTTCACGCGACGTTGAAGCAAATGCTACGTAGGATGTGCGCAAAACGTCCAAAAAACTGGGATAAATATCTCCCAGCACTACTGTTTGCAATAAGGGAGGTTCCGCAGGAGTCATTAGGGTTTTCTCCGTTCGAATTGTTATACGGACGTAACGTTAAGGGCCCTACGGCAATAATACGTGAATTATGGGCTGAAGAGGTACAGGATGAGCAGGTTCTGTCTACGTACCAGTACGTAATTGAGTTGAGAGAACGATTAGAGCAGACGTGTAAGTTGGCACATGATAATTTACGGAAAGTACAAGTAAAGCAAAAGGCTTATTATGACAAACGCGCTAGGTCGCGTAAATTTAATGTGGGAGATAAAGTACTGTTATTACTGCCAACTGACAGTAATCAACTGTTATTGCAATGGTAGGGTCCATATGAAGTTGTCGAGGTGGTAAATAGAATGGACTACAAAATCGACGTCAATGGTGTCGTGAGTAAATATCATGCTAATATGCTGAAACAGTATGTCGAACGTCGTAGTGTATCGTCACATTGTTTATTGTCGACTGAGACTACAAAGTCGGTTGATAACGATGGTAGTGATGAATTTTCTCTTGATGATTGTACTTTTCCGATAGCTAAAGAACCGGAAACTTATAATGACGTCAGTATTTCAGATACGTTAACGTCAGAACAACGTACGGAGGTTGAAGCGTTGATTAAACAGTACCCGGATGTACTGTCCAGTTTACCCGGTCAAACTGATCAAATACAGCACGATATCAAACTACTCACGTCAGAACCCATACGGACGAAACGTTATTCTATCCCGTATAAGACGCGTAACGTCATGGAGACGGAGATACAGGATATGTTAGATTTAGGGGTAATCGAGCCGTCGATTTCACCGTATTTATCTCCTGTTGTCCTAGTTCCGAAGAAAGACGGATCAGTTAGATTCTGTATCGACTTCCGGAAGCTTAACAAAGTGACGGAGTTCGATGCAGAACCTATGCCAAACATGGAGGAGGTTATCAATAAAATGTCTGGACATCGATTCTTTACAAAGATGGACCTGAGTAAGGGTTATTGGCAAGTCAGTCTTACTGAAAGGTCTAAACCTTTGACAGCATTTGAAACGCCTAAGGGTTTATTCCAGTTTAAAACTATGCCCTTCGGTTTGGTCAATTCGGGAGCCTCTTTTTGTAGGTTAATGAGAATCATATTGTCTAATCTCTCAAATGTTGACAGTTTTGTTGATGACATATGGATATTTACTGAAACATGGAAGGAACATGTGATGTCATTACGTCAAGTGTTAGATCGGCTCAGGTCGGCCAAATTGACGGCAAAACCATCTAAATGCATGATCGGATATTGCAGTATCGAGTGCCTTGGTCACAATATCGTCGGACAGACGGTACGACCGCAAGAGGACAAGATACAGGCTATCAGAGATGCTCCTCGTCCATGTACGAAATGTACTGCGGACAGACGCTTCAGACGTTGGTCTTGGAGCTATTTTGCTTCAGGAATTCGAATGTGAAGGTCGTTTGCCGATGCTTAAGCTAGTAAGAAATTATTACCTCGGGAAAGGAACTACTCCGTAATTGAAAAGGAATGTTTGGGTATAATCTGGGGTGTTGAGAAATTTCGTAAATACCTGTATGGGGCGGAGTTCCTCCTTGAAACTGACCACAAACCTTTGTCCTAAATGCAGACAGCTAAGGTGCTCAATCCCCGAATCATGCGTTGGGCCATGAAATTACAGCCATACAGATTCAGGATCGTTGCTATCCGCGGCCAAGATAATTTGGGGGCGGACTACCTTAGTAGATAGTTTGGCCACGTTATGCATCGCACCGTTGTTGTGTATATAGCTACTTTTCCAGTTTTGACATAGCCTACGATTCGATCGCATTTTGTACTATTTCAGAAAAGAAACATTGTTATGTTTTTTTCTCCCTAAGGGGAAACCTATGTTACGAAAAGGATCCGATCGTCGACTATGTCGTCGAAATTATTTTAATCCTTTCAATCAGTAGGGCTACAGTTTTTAGGGCAACTGTGGTAATAAAACATTTACGGAAATTGTGGCTACGTCATGCATGGGTTATTTGTGAATACCTCTCGTGGACAGCGTATTGCATGATTTTAAGGTGAATACCTGCACGAGTCGCATGATTTATATGTAAGACGCATAGTATTTATACTCCTATCTTTTATTGAAAAGTTCGACGTGGCTGTTTAATTCTAATAGAAAAGGATGTTTAATTGTCGTGTACCTAGCTTCAGTGTTAAGACCTGAGGGGTGAGATTTTATTATATTTATTCAGAATAGTTTGGCTAAGAATGAAAAATGTGACTTCTGATTGATATGCTATGATTGCATGTGTCGACTGATTTTGTTGATAGTGATCATGCTGCGCATGTGTCGACTGATTTTGTTGATAATGACCATGCTGCGCATAGTATTTGTATATTAGGAAGTTTTGTTAATTACGGAAATAGTTTATATCACTGATGTTGGTTGCAGTGGTGTGCGTCTATTTGACGTCCAGTGACGTCAGTTGCATTCATGTTATTCATGTGACGTCAGTTGCATTCATGTTATTGCGACGTCAGCACTTTTTATATATTTTCATGTATTCGTGGCCTACAGAAGTAGATTGATTTGTAATGGAACTAATTTACATACTCGCGACGTCAAGTGACGGTATAGCATGCACCGCATTAAGGGTTTTTTCCATACGTTATAATTGTAACATTTGGTCATCACGCGTTTGATTTGCCTTCACTAGATGGCGTCATATGGTATGACATCATTGTTGTCATGATGTCAAATCAAACGTTATGATCCCAAATGTGTTAGAAACGCTTATTAAGTTATTATGTTCTGCGGCAAATGGTAATACGCTTAGTTTAAAGAAATGAATTAATACATATGCGAGTTAGATTTTTGGTAAATCAATTTAATGTAAATATGTTATTGTTTAGATTCATTCATGTTTTATGTGGGATATATCATGGTGATACCTGTTGACGTCAGTTTACTTCTAGAAAATGTTTGGCGTCAGATCCTTCGACGCACATGCGTGGCGGGATCTACGTTTCTTCATTGGTGGAAGTGGTTAGCACAGTTTTGGCTTTACATCGTGATCACGAGTTGTGTCTAGTGACACGGCTGGCGTGTGTACGTTATGCTCGGCATTCGCCGAGGGCGTTGTATGGTATTTCCAAGACAGGCCCAAGTCTTGCGTATTGTTATATGTAGTTATAATGTATTAAGTGTAAGTTCGTTATTTTTAGGCACATCAAGTCCGGCAGTCAGCTGTTAGGACTTAGAGCCACGTCTCACCTGGAGATCCTATATACATCTCCAGGTTAATACCAACCCGGGTAGAGGCAGTTACAACGCCGCTTGTGCATTGTTACCTAGCAGAAGGCGGGAAGCACAAAATATAGGCGAATTCGATGTTATTACTGCGGGGGTGAAAGTGGGACAGTGTTCGTCCACTAAAGTGTGTTTTATTTATATAGACTGGCCCCTGGTACGATCCAGGGAGCGACCAGTATATAAGCGTGCGCTATATCATATGTTGGTGTTCCTCATAATATATGGACTGGCCCATGATATGATCCAGGGAGCGACCAATTGAAGTCAACAGCATAAGGCCTTGTTTTTTTTGTATGAGCTCAAACTAACGTTTTTGTTCTTTGTATTTTCCTTTAGTTCATGGCGCTGAGCCGAGTACGGTGTTGACGTCAGATGGAAATCTATTTGCGTATCGTACGCAAATCGATTACAGATTTGAAACAAACACCTTACTTGGGCCAGCGACATGAATTGATACGTGTTGTATATTATTGTAACTGTGACAGTTGTAAATTGTATTGTTGTATATAGAATTTACATTATATATAAACTTCAAAAAATTCTAACGTTGTTAGAGTTTCCTTGTTAATGTAATATACTGGTCGATAACCCTTTAACCGGAAGTCACCCTCCGCCGTCCTGGCTACGCATAAGGCTCTACACCCGTGTCGACCGTGTGTAAAACTTTCTGCCTAACAACAATAAATACTCTCCGAAGAAACCAGCCCTGCAATTTAACGTTAATTTTAGCGTTACACGTTTTTACTTTTAACAATAAATTCTTAAGATGGCGATCGTTCAAGAACAAACAATAAAATGAATATGGATTTAGTCTAGAAAATTTCCTCTTATTCGTAAGCAAATTTCCGTGAAAGTTCACATCGACATTTCTGAGTAGCATTCCTTCGAGAATGCTCACCATGCCGACTCTGTTACCGACTTACACGCATTTTAGCACAAAAACCAACCGTTTTGTGCCTGCATTAGGATTTGCATCGTCTCAGAACCAAATATTATTGACCCGAAAATATATTTAATACGAATTCACGATTTTAAAACTGTTGATGGCATAAAATTCGAAAAGGCATTGCTTTCGTTGGGCACATTTCATATCTGCCCGAGAATGTACCCCAATACCTTGCGCGACGTCACGAGTAACAAAAAAATAGAAAACAAAATCTGACGAACGCAAAAAAAGCAAACAACTAATGAGACTCACACAGTACAGTAGTTGGTGTGAATCCGCCACCCGTAGTCTTAGTAAAAGTTTTAGTTTAGTTGATAGTCGAGCGTTATTCAAACTAGTCTAGTAGTTACTGAATTATGTCTAGTGTTTCTTTATCTGCATATAGTTTTTTAATACCCAGTACTTGAAGTTAAACCCGGACAGGCCTTTCTCACACTTTGTAAGGTGAACATCGCAAACAAATACCGCCTTTGAATTAACCCGCCGCTATGGTATGCCAACTTTGAGAAAATGTATTATTGCTAAAAATTAGAAACATAAGTGCCGACTACAAAAGCTTAAAACATGCTAAGGAAATCACTATTATAGAGTGACATTGATCCTACCTCTCTGATGCATACGTAGCTTTATATAATCACTTGAATTTCAAAAATGCCAAAAATGTATTATATATCTTGACCTAACATAGCGATGCATACTTTATATTATGTTCTTTACCTATAATCTTCTGACATTTTGATATATACATTCCAGGTACTTTACTCACAATCTTTAATGCAATTAACTGTCGCGTTTTGATCATTGCCCTCTCATCTATTTGCATATTATTGCATAATAGTCCAACCTAAGAAACATACAGATGGCTTGGGAAGATCTGTGAAAAACCTTCTAAGATCGGCCTATGCCATTTGTATTACTGAAACGGATGATAGATTCGGAAATACATGCACCGAACCCGTTAAGAAAAGTAACTAAATCCAATTTTTACTAACACGTTTTATTGTTTTCCTTAGGCAGATGTATTGTGCTTCTCTGATCAAGAGAAGTGTGTGTGTGTGTTTGGAGGGGGGGGGGGGGGGGGGGGGGGATGGCGTTGGAGGGAGTCGTCATGACTGTGATATGTGATAACATTCTGTATCTTATCACAGAAATGGATGTCATGCAACTTTCCAAAAGAAATTGACCGGTAACAAGTAACTTTTCAAAAACTAACACACGGAAACAATTATTGCATGACATGAAGTTGAAATAGGGCCATAACACCAAAAGTAATTGGCAGATTTTACCCTAAATTGAACCTGACCTATATTTTATAATTATATACCTGCGTATAAAATATAAATCCAATACATTAATCTTTTTTTAAAAGATAATGAACAGAAACCATCTCTTTCCCGATGTTCTTGTCTGTCGCCTTTCTCGAGGCGCAAGGGTTGAGGTGGCTCGGTGGGGGACGCCTGCGCCCGCGGATTAATACGTAGGCGTCTCTTACCTGATGTCTGTAGCTAATGTGTCCCGCGGAATGCTACAGTAAGTGTGGCTCGGACAGGGATGCTCGTTGCCTGCCGAGACCTGCCATCATATCTTTTCTATCAAACTTTTGGGGTTTAGCGACACTGAAGAAGTTAAATACAGAAACGCGCGTCATTCGCACTAAATTGGGTATGAATACGCTTATTTTAGAACCACTGGGCCGATATCACTGCTGGTGGACAATTTGTCCCCGAGGATATCATCAACCCAGTTAGTCAGTGTTTCAGTATTGATTCTGGTTGTCAGGCATTGGGGTCACTACTTAAATACTGATTTAAATACTTAATTCATTTTGATATATATCTGGTAAATTTTTTAAATTATTCTAAAACTGACTTGTCATAGCGACATGAATCTTAGCGGAGTTTGGCTTCCATTCTTTTGAGTTATTGTGGCTTTTTGCGGGTTCTTGCTGCATCGGACATCTCTTTCCTGATGCCCTTGTCTGTCGCCTTTCTCGAGGCGCAAGGGTTGAGGTGGCTCGGTGGGGGACGCCTTCGCCCGCAGATTAATACGTAGGCTCTCTTACCTGATGTCTGCAGCTAATGTGTCCCGCGGAATGCGACAGTAAGTGTGGCTCGGAGAGGGATGCTCGTTGCCTAACGAGACCTGCCATCATATCTTTTCTATCAATTTTTTGGGGTTTAGCGACACTGAAGCAGTTAAATTAGGTATGAATACGCTTATTTCATAGAAAATGAAGTCGAAAAAGGGCCATAACTCCAACAATAATAGACGGATTTTACCCTAAATCAAACTTGACCTGTATTTTATTATTATATACATGTGTATAAAATATAAATTCAATACACCAATGTTTTCAAAAGATATTGAACGGAAACCATGTTTTTATACAAATTGAAGTCGAAAAAGGGCCATAACTCCAACAAAAATAGACGGATTTTACCCAACATAGAACTTGACCTGTATTTTATGATTATATACCTGTATATAAAATATGAATTCAATACACCAATGTTTTCAAAAGATAATGAACGGGAACCAGTTTTTCATACAAAATGAAGCCCAAAAAGAGCATTAACTCCCACAACAATAGACGGATTCTTTCCAACATCGAACTTGACCTGCACATTATGATTATATACCTGTGTATAAAATATGAATTCAATACGCCAATGTTTTCAAAAGATATCGAACGTAAACCATTTCGTAAGGGACATACGTACGTATGTTACTTACGTACGTACGGACAGGGGTAATACTATATGCCCCCCCCCCCCCCATTTTTAATGGCAGGGGCATAAACACATTGGCCACGTGATGACGGCAGAGTCTGGCGGCAGTAAATGTAGTTTACTGTCTGTCTGTCAAAGCAACAGTCTCACTGTCATGTATTTAGGGCTAGGTTTTACTACGTTTTAAAAACGTGGTTAAATGGAAGTATACGTTGTAAAAAATAGTAAAAACGTAATATAGGTATAGCGAAACACTGGCCTAGTTATGTTTGATATAGAATATTTAACTCAAACATGGCATTTTGATATACGTAGCGTTTACCTAGTAAAACATAGCAACGCGTAGTAAACGTGGTCAGATCTTACTAAAACATGGCATAAACGCATTAAGTACGTACAAAAACATAACACGAAAAACATTGAGGTCCTCTAAGCCTCAGTCTCACTGTCACGAGTTGAGGACAAGGTTTTTCTACGTATCTAAAAGGTACCAAAACGAGAATATGCGTATTAAAACGTAGTAAAAACGTAATATGAGCCGCGGCACGAGAAAACCACAACAATGTGGTTGTGCGCCCTGTGCAGACTCAGATCAGCATTGGCATCCCCCCAGTCTGGTCAGACTCTTTACTTAGTGCCTAAAGGGTAGCTAAGGGACTAATATTATATACGGATGTATACAGCTACATGCGTGGGTCTAGCAACGTTTGAATTCAAACCTCAACTTAAACGTAGCATGTCAAAATACTTACTGTATGCGTAGCAAAAACGTTTTGACACATAGCCTAAACATACTAGAACGTAAACAAAACGTTTTAAATACGTCGCCATACGGTCTACTACATACTACTACGCATTGTATACGCTTTTCTACGTCTTAGTACGTTTTGTGACGTTTTATTCTGAGTCTTATTACTATTTGGTATGTTTTGCGGTACCTACTCATACGATTCATTGACTAGGTAGTTATACTGGACACTATCTAGTAGTCCCTAGTAAACGTGCGGAGAAAATTGTTCTCGTCCCTCCTGAAAGCATGGCACTAAGCCGTTTGATAACCGGATAATACGAGGTAAATCGTAATTAAACGTATCTAAAACGTAAAAGAATCTTAAACACCCGAATACATAGAAAACGGGGTACATTCTTTTTCCAAGCGTAGTGCAGGAAACATAATACAACGTAGCTCTCAAAACGTGACAGTGAGACTGGGCCTTTAGTGATCGTCTTGCCTTTATAAAAAGTATTGACTGTGCAATAACAAAATGAATAATATCGTTCTACGGAAACAAATTTATTTTGAATTTTTGCTTATACTTGCATTATAGCCCATTCCACTGAATGGCGCTTAGACTGCACTCATGACGATCATGGCGCTTCCGCAAAATATTTAAAATCACCACTGAAGCCATATGACAAAACAAAATGCAATAAAGACTCTTAAGTCTCGAGCATCAAATTTGCCGGCTACGTTTCATAACTGGTTTTGGTGACGTCTTTGAAATTTAGTCACAAAGATATTATCTGCTATCAAACGTCGTCCTAGATGCTTGCGTGTCCATTTTCTTTATCTATTTTTTTTCATTTAAAATTGAAATATTTGTAATTAATAAAAAAGAATATTTGTTGCTTATATAAGAAAGAGGTTGCTTATGAAATAATAAGTTTCTAATTTGAGCTAAAGGCCTATATTATATATGTAAAGATGGGATGAAAATCTTCCTAAAACGAGTCTACATGTACAACGGAGATACTGCACCAAGAGGGATAAACCTTTTCCTATAACAGTTTACCCCAAGAAAATACAAAATATGGCAGAATTGTCTCCTCTCAAGGTACACCCGTTTACTTTAAGCCGAAACGTGTAACACCATATTTCTTCAATCACAGATACACGTCAATGTGAAGAAAGCACAGATCTACATGCTCCTGCACTGATGACAAGTTCATAAGAGTAAGGAAGCGAAATGAAGTCTAGCATATATTTCTGTACACTAGAATAACTAAGATTTCGGTGGTATAAAAATCTTAAAGAGTTCCTTCAAGAGCAGAGAATACATTCAGAACATGGGCCCGACTACGTAGTTTCTGCTAATAAAGCCTCATCAGTAACCCTGACAGTATCTGGTGACGATCCAGAGAAAAGCATACATATTTTTTTTTACTTTAATTGGGCAGTCGATTCAAATACTGCCTTGTATCAAGAAGGGTCCAAATAATATAAAAGAAGATGATCTCGAATAAGAGTTTAAACCAATCTAAAATTTCAGATTTCTCAGAATATATCCTCAGATCTCGAAGGACGAATATAAAATAAAATCTGCACTATGGATGATTTTACGGCCGCTACACGACACAACACCAGCTGCAGTGAAGTAAAATGAAAATCTTAAAGAGTTCCTTCGAGAGGAGAGAATACATTCAGAAGAAGGAACATGGACCAGACCACGTTTTTCTGTTTTTCCATACGTTTGAATGTTTTTTTCACAGACTGTCAAAATGTGTTCCAAGGATTGTATTCTGCCCGCAGTATCAGATGGCCAGAGCCAGATCAATCCTAGCATCACTGAGAACACAATTATTATATCATTCTAATCCTTTGTCGCGCTCAGCGACCCAGCAGCTAGCATCAACAGGGGTTTGTACATGTAATGCACCATGTTTCAACCAAGTTGTAAAAATCGGCAGGATCGTATGTCGACAGATCTTGTAGTCCCCCTTAACTCACGAGTGTTGAATCAGCGTTGTCAGATTTTTTTTTCTTTACCATCACGGTAAACACTTACGGCTGTTGAAATGGTCAGTTAACCTAAACAATATTCCTGGGCATCTTGAAGAATTGATGTTTGAACATGATTGCTTTGGTTAATAAATCAATATGGCCCGACGTTTGACTGCAAAATAAAAGTAGGTCACAGTAAACTAACTGTCATGGTCCGGTGGTTTTGCCTTATATCTTAAATACGCTTGGTACTTTTTGAAAAAGTATCTTGTGTCCGGGCTATCTTTTTTTAAAGTTGCAATGCATCCATTCTGTGGTAAGATACAGAATGTGATCACATATCACAGTCATGACCTTCCTGTCAAATATATTTTGCATGAAATTTCAAACCGCACTGCCAAACTCGATACAGTATCTTAGGGCTTGGTATATATTGCATTTTACCCTTGGAAACAAAAATCGATAGGCAATGATCGGGAGCTAATACAATCAGACACCATATCAGGCCCTAAAACTAAAATGGAAAGACATATTTGTCTAAACTGACAGCAGCCAGCAACAGGCTCTCACGGCAACAGCCCCTAGCATTCCTCCAGGCAGACAGCCTCGCAGCCATCGCAGCCCAAAAACCAGAGATTACACAAAAATTGAACGAGAGCATAGACGCGAACAGCAAAAACATCGTGGGCATACATCTCCCAATGAATCTATTCCAGACTAAACAGAAGTGAGCAGGTGAACGCTTATACATGTGCTAAGAATTCGCAATCATGATCACTTAGCGTTTATCCACATGAACCTTGACTCTGTTCGTAAGGATGGAGGGATGATTAACTTGCGAGTTATGTCCTTATCAACAGTATTTCAGTCATATCAGGACGATGAGACGGTGATGAGGGAGATGGTGAAACGGTGTTAGCAATGGAAACCCGTTTGCAGTTGGAAAAAAATTCCGCCTCAAGAGGATCTTAAAACCCGTGTTGCTAAATCAGAAGGTCGGCAATCAACCTAAGGGATTAACCATCTTTTAAGCAACGGCTGCTCAAACAAAAGCCAATTCAGTCCTTATCACCTTATAATAAATGGTGTTGTATTGAGTTATGTACACAACGAAAGGAAACTTCGTTTTGGTATAACTGCCGTACTGACATATACATCGTTTTCTTGTATAATACATATAAATTTTGTCCATCTGCTGAGTATGAGGACAGAATACTGCTCAAAACTATACAACCATGTGATTTACGGTGACAATGCCGTTCTAGACTGTAAAAAGCCCCCATAAAAGATCAACAACCGATCCTTCGTGAGGAAGTTGAGATTGCAGTAGCAGCACTAAAGAAAGGAAAGTCTGCAGGAGTTGATAATATACCGGCAGAACTTGTTCAAACTGGCGGGGAGACCATGGTTGATGTTTAAACAGATATCTGTAACAGGATCTGGAGAACAGGAGAACGGCCCACCCAATGGACTCAGTCGCTGATTATTACACTCCCTAAAAAGGGCAACCTACAGCTCTGCCAGAACTTCAGAACCATCAGCCTCATCAGTCATTCAAAGTCATGCTGAAAGTAATCTTGAACAGGCTTAAACCACAAGATGAAGAGATAATCGCTGAAGAACAGGCTGGGCTCCGAGCAGGAAGGAGCGCCACAGAACGGATATTCAACCTTAGAATCCTGTGTGAAAAGTATATCAATCATCAGCAAAACATGTACCATGTCTTCATCGATTTCAAAAAAGCCTTTGTGAGGGTATGGCATGCAGCCTTGTGGGCCACCATGCGAAAGTACAATATCAGTGCAAATCTAGTCCTTATTATTGAGCAGCTTTACGACAAGGCTACAAGTGCAGTCCAGATGAATGGCAGCACAGGAGAATGGTACGGAACAACAGTTGGAGTAAGATAAGGATGTCTTCTGTCACCCACCCTTTTCAACATTTATCTAGAACAGATTATGTCTGATGCTCTCGAAGAACATGACGGAAAGGTTACCATAGGCGGCTGACATATTTCATATCTGCGGTTTGCCGATGACATAGATGCTCTAGCTTAGGATAAGCAGGAACTAAAAGCCCTAGGTAAAAGTCTCGACCAAGCCTGCACGAGGTATAAGATGGAGATCAGTGCTGCGAAGACCATACTAATGACAAACAGTGCAGTTGGCATCCAGACGGAAATCAAAGTAAAAGGACATAAGCTGGGTACTGTAACAAACTTCAAACATCTTGGAGCAGTTGGCTCAGATAATAGCTCAAAACAGGAGGTTCCATTAAGGATTTCATAAAACACTTCAGCTCTTACCAAGCTGAAACCAATTTGGAGAGATAAGAACATATCTTTTGGATCAAAAGTGAAACTTACGCGCTCCCTTGTAATTTCCATATTTCCGTATGCCTGTGAATCATAGACTTTGACAGCAGAGTCAGAGACAAAAACGCAGTCCTTTGAAATGAGATGCTACCGAAGGTTACTGAACATTTCGTACAAGGACCATATAACCAATGAGGAGGTTCGCAGAAAGATCCAAGCCGTCATTGGAGATTATGATGAACTCCTGACGCTGGTCAAGAAACGGAAACTAAGATAGTTTGGCCACGTCTCAAGGTCTTCTGGTTTAGCAAAGACGATTCTGCAGGGCACAGTGAAAGGAAGAGAGGAGGTAGACAGAAGAAGAGGTGGGAGAACAGTATTAAAGTGGACAGGAATGGATTTTGCCAGCTCAACTAGGGCAGCTGAAAACAGAAGAATGTGGAAGGGGGGTTATTTCAAAGTCATCTTTGGTGCCTCAACGACCTAGTAAGGTTATGAGATAGAATAGAATATATGAACACATTTTATACACGTAATAATGTTTGAATCTTTTTATTAAATCCGAGATAGGCAATGATCAGGACCTAATACAATCGGATCCTACATCCCGCTCTTTAAACCTAAAGGGAAAGAAGTACACTTCACGAAAGACACGCACCTTTACGGTGGTGATAACTACTGATTTGCGGGTGAATTAAAATGATCTGCATAAAATGCTGAAAATACAACAGATCTTTTCAAAACATAACGTTGACTTCGTTCTGTTGTTTCTAACAATTTAGAATCCTAAATCGCAGGAAGTATTAATGTTAAAAAGGTTTTATATAAGAAAAGATGAAAGGTTATTTAAGCGCAAAACTGTAGAGTACCACAACAAGAAATAAGAAATCTGCTAACTTTCAGGGAGATAGGTTAATTCTTGATGGTTAATTCAGACGTTTGTATTTACCACAAATCAACACCTTAACCAAATGAATAACCAGACAGTTGGTAATTTAGGTTCCTAAACTGAAAACAACAAAAACACCCATTTTTTATATCCAGAAAGCAAAGTGACATGTTTACAGGTAACCACATTGATAGAAGACAACAGACAGACGGATATTAGAACACGTTCCATTGAAAAACCAAAACAAAAGTTCCCCTTTGGAACGGTCAGTAATAGCTTTTTGGGTTCGGATTAGGACGTGATTTGAAACATGTCTTTGGTGTTTAAAGAGGACCGTTAAGGATTTCATGGGATTACTTGATCCTTATCCTTGCCCTAAGCTTCAGCAGTAGTTCAACTCAACCATAAAAGAAAAAACACCCACTCAACAAACGTACGAAAGCACCATTATGACCACAAGAACGATTATTAAGAAAATAACAGGACCTGAGCAAGTTTACCAGATCGAAGCCTTCGCCCTCTGTTTCAACAGGGGTTCAAATCATTAAGCTATCTGTTTGGTCCGCATGAAGGTTTCTTAACACATAAATAACGCACAGAACCTATGATAAATCAAAGAGGAAGACTCGACAGAAACAACGTATTGCAACATCTTGATATAATATAAAACCGTAGAAAAACCCTAACAGAAGCATTTAAATAGTATGGAAATACTAATCCCGTACCCTATCCCATAAACGCAACAGCTGCAATTTGGTTCTGAATAGTCAAATGGTTTTCAAAGAAATTCGCGTTTGATAATGCTGATGGAAGATGGACGGACGTGGGATGGACAATATTTATTTAGCGAACGACGGATCACAGCCTTTATTAGAGAGTTCAGAACGACGATCATGGAACAGAGAGGACTGTCTAAAATGTAAATGAGGAATAAAGCGTTGATCAGGAATTAAGATTCATACAGATGAGAAACAACGATCTGCTGAAATTCAACTGTGTTACTTAATCCCGCAGATTGTGGCTCGTAAAGATATGTATATGCCTGGCGAGACCTACCTATCACCTTTTTTTCTCTCAAACTTTTAGAGGTGTAGCATAACTGAAGAAGTTCAAAAAAAAAAAAGAAATGTGTAATCTGTCGCATAAGCTAGGTAAAGTTACGTTAAAATCAGATATAGTTTATGCTCCTTTTATTAGCTCTAAATAATAGCAGAATATTAATGTGGGTCTGCTACTGGCAGAGATAGTAAAAGTGAATAGATAAACTGGTAAGTAGTTCCAATCATCAGTTGTGCTGAAATTCATTGTAGTCATAAATAGATCCGATTGCTTAGCTGATAAGTAAAACATTCCCGTATGCATCTTTCTTTTTAAATCAAATTCGATCCTGAATGTTGAATTCAAATTAAAAGAACGTCCACGACATTCAGACAATTATGGCATAGTGCACCTTTTCATCTTTCAGACTAGAAAACAGCACAGCACCTAAATCACGTTTGCACAAAACTTTATTCACTTACGTTTATTGTTACGGCAAGGAAGAAAACTTTTAGGCTGGTTTTAAGTAAAGACATCGAGGAAAATTACCAGCAAATGTCAGGATTAATGCAATGAGGAAAAGTTTTGTGTTAGCTTTAGCTCCAGTCGTGGAGGAACATTACTGAACAAGCAAGGTGGAATACTTTTAGTTAGTTTCTGGGTCACGCTCGTGAAAAAAAACGTGGAATTAATTAAAAATTACTCAAATATTTCCCACAATTCAATTTTGAGCTTTAAAGTCGTTTTTTTTTTTTTGGAGCGGGGGGGGGGGGGGGGGGGGGAGAGAGGGGGGCAGGTTATGGGGGCAGGGTATTAATTTTGTCCATTCATTACACCCCTTTTGATAATTTGGTATGCATACTAATTGACTTGCACTTTTGTTAAGGTTTCATAATTTCATTATGGTAAAGACAAATGCATAGGTTTTCCATAGCCTTGTGGTCGTAGGCGCAGTTGGAGATGGAGGCACACTATATCAAGGCCAAAACATATGATAGGCGGAGTCAATCCCTCTCTTTCGCTGCCTTATGCTTCCTTGATTCGAAAAAGGTACCCATCTACTGCATGGTTGACACAGAGAATTTTCCAGTCGCTTTTTTACCCAAGTGGGGATTCGAGCCCCTGACCCTCTGCACCATAATCGATTCGCTCTAAACGCTCGACCATGAGGCCACTCATTTATGAATTGCAATAAATTTGGTATAGGTACCATTGAGCCGTTATCTCTGCTGTCAAAATATATGTCCCTGAGGATACCATTAATCCTGTTCAATTCAGTGTTTGATTGTTGGTTCTGGTTCTTCAGCATTGGAGTCACTACTAAAGAGTCATCAAAAATACTTCCCATATGGGTCGGAACTAGCATCTCTCAGATTTTGATGACACACTTTGTACATAAAGACCTCCACACAGCACCATCTAATCAGTGTTAATGTATTCATTATCTTTTTTTAATTATTTATTTATTATTATTATTGTTTGTTTGAAGCAAGGCTTCCGATTGAAACAGGTGGTTTTAGGTGGCCAATGAAAATGTTTCGCGATGCTGGACGTTGCTAACGTTGGTTTTCTTCCATATTTAATTGGCAATATGACAGACCTGCAGTTCTCGCTAAAAATTAAATCATGAAGTATTCTACAATGTTGAAGATAACTATGCACTGCAATTACGTCATTAGCATAATAGCTAAACTGTCTGCCCTTGCTTTCGTCGAAAGTCATTTAAAGAAGCAAATATGATTTCTACTGCATTTCTTGCTGTATCTGTTTTTATATGTTTTGAATAAGATTTAATGAAGTCTTAAAAGGTAATTTAATGAGCATATTATTGCTTGAATCGACCTCTTGATTGGAGGTATCTGATTGCTTTCGCATGCATAGATTCGGATATCACATTTGTCCGTAATCGTCAGCAGACTTTTGGTTTTAACCTTTTGTCAGTACAGCCTCAGTGAACTATTATGAAGTCTCAATTTATACAATATATTAATAACTTTGTATGAGCTTAGGAAACTATCCTGGTTTCACTTTATAACGAGTACAAATCTGTTAGTCGCGACACTAAATAAGTGCTGAAGTAGGTGTTGAAGGCACCTTGGTGTCGCTCAGATGGACGGATCCTCGGCGCAAGGTGTGTGCAACTATGGTCACATAACGCTGAGCCACTTGGGGAACGTCGTTACGTGAACTGAAACAGAATGGTGTCACTCAAATGGTACCGCGTGACGTGAATAATGTAGGTTATGCAGAGCACAAGTATCATTGAGGCATTGAATTTCCTTCGCTTCGAGTTTGCTCAATTATTCTACCAATTAGTGACAATTTTTACTGGCCATCCAAGGATTACAAGAGACCATGATGTGTACATCTGAGAGGTGCATGACCCAGTTATGCTAAGTGACAAGATGGCAGACCAGTCCTGGAGTATGGAAGTACAGTTTGGAACCCCAAAGTAAACTTCTTCAAGATGAACTTGAGACGCAAGAAGAAAAGGGCAGCTAGATTTCTAACAGGAAACCAGCTATTGCAGCTATGCTTAGCCTGCACAGTCTGCCCAAGAGCCAAAGGAACATTAATATATTAAATGCGTTTCGGTAAATGAAGGTTCGATTCAGTGTTTCATGCGTTTTGGTTATTTTATGGGCCGCAGGTTTGGGTGTGGTGCATAGTGACCAAAGAAAAACAGAGATTTTTTCCGGTAAATTTACTACCTTGGTGTGTATCTTGGTTCTCGAAGTTTATCGAGGTTTCCGTAAAAGAACGACGGTAGTATTCCGTATAGGGTAACAGACTTGGGGGTGTGGTGCATTGTGACCAATGCAAACCAGAGATTTAGGACTTGACCAGTAACTAGATGTCTCCTCAAAACCGATACAAACTTGACTTACATATAGAGCACTACATCAAATTGGTCGATCGACCAAAACTGACGGGCTGTGAATTTACACATATGAAACTGGGAGTATGACTGGCATTCTGGAGAAACTTAAATGGGAAATTCTGAAAAAGGGAATATACTCATAATGCTTTACAAAGGTCTGAATGGTGCAGCCAGTATACTCATAAATGACCTTGTTCTCCCAAACAGGCGTATCACAAATCATCATTCCCTGGCATTTCAACAACATTGGCTGGGACTGACATTTACAAGTCCAGTTTGTTCACCCAGACTATTGGAAATTGGAATTGCCTGGAACATTCCCTTATTTCTGCTGCTGAGTGTGCAGAGGATTCAGTCATCAAGTTTTCTTCTCTTGTAAGTGCTAGGGACTAGCTTCACAGATCATAAGTCCTGGTGAATGATTGTGCTTGGTCGTATCACCAGTAAACAATTCTGAATCTGATCTGGCAAACTCTACGTGTATTTATCTTGTCCATGAAATTCAGAGATGCAAACACTCAGTTGGGTGGGTCAGTGACCTATAAATACAGTGACTCGCGTCTTCACCTTTCGGACCAAAGAGGCGTGTCGAGCATGCGACAGCAGCGCCTCCTACTGGAGGGCCATTGTTAAAAAAGCTTGAATTTCTGTCAAAAGTTAACGACGTACATCGCCCATTTTATAGGTGTTTTCATAGTGGAATTATTATTCAATGATACGGTAAGCTTTGAATTTTATATAGAGATTATTTAATTTTCCCATTTAAAATATGGGATTTATAAAACATGGAGGTTTTAGAAATTAAAGATCAATTAAAGAAACGAGTCGGAAGGATGAGTTTCTTTATCGGATCTTGAAACCTCCCGAGGTTTATAATTCGAACTCGTTTCTTTATCGGACCTTTAAACCTCCCTCGGTTTATAAATCCTATATTTTAAATGGGACGATTCAATAAACTGTATATTACATTCGTATGTCCTACAACTAAAGAATATTTCCATCCATTTTTTAATGTTTTCAAGAGTCCTTATGACAGCCTGCACACAATAGCGTGAAAGAATACACGAAAATTGAAATAATATGACCGCCATTTTGTTGTCTGAAAGGGCCAAGGCTTGTCAGAATGAAAATAACTTAATAGCCTATGAAACCTACATCATAATTTTACTATCATTGTCTGTACGGCTACTGGTCCCGACGATCAAAGGCTCGAAGAAAGTCTCAAGGCTATGGACTGAATGATATGTTTCTTATAGCACAATGCGGAGCGTGTGTGATAAACGACAATGCTGCCCTTTATAAAACTGACGATTCATAGAATTATTCAGTTGAATACGCCAGTAATACACACCAAAGTTTGTTATAGGTTAAAAATTTCGTAATTTAGCGTCTGTTGTTTTCTCAATATCATAAAAGGCAACCTGACGTGTTTTTATAGCTTCAGCTGCAGTCGAAAGATACACTTTGAAAAGTAGGTCTAAAAGCTGGTATCCGGTCGTACATCAATTACCAATCTCTGAATATTATGGAGAAGGTAACCAATCTACTGGGTGTTTCCCTAGACGAAATAAATCCTCTCGGAGACCTGAGATATAGCATTATTTATTTTGGCAAGAAATCCTTGTATTTCTTTGATAAGAATGTAATATAATGATGTATTAGAATATAAGTTTTGTGATGAATTTGCTTTGTTTTGGGGGTTCATGTTTAACGATGTTAATTGAGAAACGTTTGTCACTTGAAACAAAATGGCGGCGACGCCGTGAAAACCATCACTTTTACGATGTACTCCGTCGTTAATAAAGTTTGAGATACCATTTTAGCATCAGCAAACGAAAGAGGAAGGACCAAAAAATTGTTTGATATAATTTTCATGACAATTATTTACTATTGTGATGGTCTCATGACAGTATTGAAATAGGCTTATTTTGTGAAAGTAGCGAAACCCTGCAAATCAGGAAGTTCAAACCCTCACTCCTCCGTTTTTGAATAAGGCTCCCAAAATAACTATTTTGAGCCCCGGAATGACATTTTTCATAAAATTGAATGGTTTACAAATTATTTGATTGCTAGTTTATGCAATCTTGTGCAGATTTAATGGGTCAAAATAATCTTAAAATAAAACTTGTTTTTCACAGTTTTTTGCCATGAAAACAATGATTTCAGAGGGTTGTTTAGTAATGCATTGAAGAATTTGTCAGCGACCAACGTTTCGTATTTCACATCAATAAAAATTAACTCCAATACCAAGAAAAATCATCACAAAAGTTGTATTCTAATACATTATCATAAAATAAATTCAAAGCTTACCTAAACGCTGAATAATATTTGGTTACGTAAATATTAATGAAATGGGCGATTCACTTCGGTAACTTCTGATAGAAATTCCAATTTCCTCAGCTTGTTTAAATCTATGTCACTGACTTACCTCAATGTTAACTGCATGCATATTCTCCTGAGTAAGAGAGAGCCAAGATTAAAATCCTCATCCAAATGCAAAATAAAAAAAAAGTTTCGCGTATTGATATTGAAAAGCCCGCCAGCCCGTTTTTTCGTTTTTTTTTCTACGTAAAGTAAAACTTCCGTATAAAAACTTACACAAAATTACGGAAATTAAGTACACAATTTAACGCAAACGGTTGTAAGAACACATTATGTATTCAGGTAAAATAAAGCAATGGTAATATTAAAATAAGTCTAGATGCTAAATAAGCGGTCGATCGAATTTTCGATTTTGCAGCCACTCACTTGTCCAGCGGCTCGACAAGCGTGATTAATTGGAACATACCTATATTTAACTGGAGATGCAAGTCACTTTATATATAGGTCATTGGATGGGTGCAGGACGGTTAGCACCCTAACATTTCGTATCCAACCGTTAAAGTTTTGTACCCTAGCCCTGGTCGATTCGTACCCTGTCTGTTGGTCGAGTGGTACCTGATATATCTTATCAGATGGTAACCAATATAATTATAGCGTGCATTTGGATCACAGACTCTCAGGTTTGAGTCTCACTGGAATGTAGATTTTGTCTTATCTGAATGGCACTTCAGTGTTCACATGATACCCCTGAGTTGATCTTTGCCTTTTCTAGAAGGGCTATATCTGTTTGCTTCCATATGCTCGAGATTTGTGCAATTTAATGTATGAGATTTCTTGGAAATTGTTGAAACCTTTGGTTTAAAAGTTTACAGTCAACTTAATGAGTACGTAAAGTTTGTTGAGTACTAGATGTCAGTGCTAATTTTGATCAAGGTCACTAATATTTAAACAACTATATTTCCTTGTAACCAATATGGCTGTCATGCCCATATGTAAGAAAGCTTCCTGAGTCAGAACGTCTCATAACATGGAAACTTGGAACATGTATGTCTACAGCATTTGAGATTCATATATTATCAGATATGTTCAAATGATGACCCCAGGTGACATCTGACCTTCTTACTCAGGTGAGCAATTCAGGGCCTGTTGACTTTCTTTTTCTGGTATTTACGTTTACTAAAAAAGTGAATTATTGTAAAATAATTTTAGGAGAATATAATAACTATAATCCAGCACATCTGATTGTGAGACAAGTCACATCCTAAAATGGGATTATTGTACTGGCTGCTTGGTACATATTGGTGCTAGTCTGTGATTAACTCAGCAATCACCTATTCTGTATTTCATTTTGAACTTGCCTTACAAGATTTCAACCACTTCAACAAAGTCACCATGGAGAAAATAAATGAAAATGCTAAATACTGGTATGAGGTTTCTAGTGTTTAGGAAGCCTTAGATACAGAGTTTTTTTAGCGCGCCTTCCTGAAGCAAAGGAGAAGTTATGCTATATCCCCGGGGTCGTAGTCCGAGTATGCGTCAGCGTTTGCGTTCGCGTCTGCGCCCGTGTCTGTGAGCAGTTTAACCTTTGTGAACCATTTGTGTTTAGGTCTTTTCCTCGCAAAGTATGAGGGCTCGAGTTATGAAACTTGGTACTCACTTACATACAACACATGATCACCTGAATGTATGCACCATGACTGACCTTGACCTGTTGGTCATGGTCTACTGACCTTAAAAACAAATACAGGTAAATGTATGGTAACCATTTGTATTCAAGTCATTTTCATAGAAGCTATAAGGGTTTCTTGGTTAGAGTCCTTATATTCAATCAGCACTTGCATCTCGACGAGAGCATCTGGGTGTAACCAACCATGAAGGACAGTGACCTACAGTTTTACGCTTCACTCAAACTATGATATTTTCCAGTGCCTATAATGGATAGTTATGATATCTTGCACACACTTATACATGGACACGATCATTTCACAGCATCTCGGTGTATGGATTCGACCTATATTTTTTGCTTCATTGACCTTATGATAATCTTCACTGATTTTATTATATTTTTCAGTCTCTGTATAGGGGACGGGGCCATGATACTGGACACATGCTCACATATGGACAAGATAATTTCACCTCCGCCATCCATGTATAGATTCAACCTATATCTTAGCCTTATTGACCTTTTGATACGCCTCACTGACTTTGTGATATTTCTCAGTCCCTGTTATGAGTTAGAGCCATGATACTTGGCACACACCTACATATATACAGGCAAATCTTAACATCTTCATCCATGTATGGATTTGACCTATATTTTTGCTTCACTAACTTCACGATATGCTTCATTGTATAGGTCAGAGCCATGCAACGTGGCACACATTCATATATGGACAAGAACATTTTAACAGTGTCATTCATGTTTGTATTTGACTTATATTTTATGCTTTACTGTCTCAATCATATTATCCAGCCCCTGTATGGACAGCAATCATCATACTTGACACTCACATATATTTGGACAAGGGCCTCTCAACACCAACATCGCTGTGAGAGTGAAGCTGCAGTAAGGCGCGCTTTGTTGTCTTCTGACAACTCTTGTTAGCACTATAACTAATTAAGACATGGAGTTTGTGCTGGTAAATTTTTCAAAGGTAAATTTAAATATATTCAAAATTATAGCATTTTGAATACAGCCATTATGACAGTCAGGCTAGACGTAAAGTGCTTTGAAACAATGTTTGTTGATAATGGGCAATTCAGTGATGTACAGTGCCCTATGACAGGCACTGCACGGGGGGCGTCATTCGTGTCTTACAGACACAATTTTCTGTTGTTTTTAGCTCGCCTGAGCACGAAGTGCTCAAGGTGAGCTATTGTGATCGATATTTGTCCATTGTCCGTCCATCCGCCCGTCCATCGTCAACAATTTCTTCAAACGGCATCTCTTCCTAGACCAGTAAGCCAATTTCAAAATAATTTCACACATATGTTTCTGTTAAAGCCCTGAACCAAAATTGCTAAAATGGTTCCGCTCCGCTGAACAAAATGGCCACCAGAGCTAAAAATAGAAAAACCTTTAAATGACATCTCCTGTGAACCAGTAGCTCGATTTCAAAATAATTTCACAGAAATGTTATACTCATGGCCCTGAACCACAATTGCTAAAACGGTTTCACTCAGCTGAACAAAATGGCCGTCAGAGCTAAAATTAGAAATCTAAAACTCCAGTGTGTCTAGTTTATTGAACCATATGTGACTTTGCGCGGAAAACCCTAGTTACTGAGCTATGGGTCCAAAGAAGTGGGTGGGGTAATCTAACATGGTTTTAGCCTGTCTTGTAAAAACATTCTCATTTGGTAGAAGAGTGCAGCAGACAGACAGGATTTGATAAAATGATTAACATAACATCTAAACTATATTTCCATATAATTTTATTTGGTCTAATTTGAAAATATGTTGTCAAAAAAGACTTCCTTTGACATTTAGCATTTTTTGATATTTTTAACCTCAATTTTCAATATTTCTTGGCCTTATTGTTAAATGAACAGACATGTTATCATCAAACTCATGTCAAGGAAGTACCTTGAGAAGGACATTTAGATGATGTGACCAGAATATCACAATAGCCTAGTTTTCATGGTCGACTGAACACATAAACTTGCTTGGAAGATGATTTTCTTTCTATTTTGACCTAGAATTACGAACCTTTGGTCAAATTACTATTTTAACTGCTATATTATGCCCCACGCCCCCGCCACTAAAGGTGAGGGAATACATATTGGCTTCAGTGCGGATCTCGTTGGCATCTGCAATTGTGTATGTGTCACATATTAAGTCCGTCTGTGACCTTGGAAACAAGGTCAAGGTCATCAAAATCTGACCTTGACCTTGTTTCCAAGGTCAAAGTATGTGACCCAGACACAGATGCAGACGCCAAGGAGATCCGATCTGAAGCCAATATGTATTCTTTCACCTTTAGTGACGGGGGTGTAGGGCATAATATAGCAGTTAAAATAGTAATTTGGCCAAAGGTTCGTAATTCTAGGTCAAAATTAAATGAAAAAACATCTTCTGAGCAAGTTTATGTGTTCAGTCGACCATGAAAACTAGGTCATTGTGAAATTCTGGTCACATCATCCGAATGTCCTGGTCAGGGTGCTTCCTTGACATTAGTTTGATGACAACTGGTCTGTTTATTTATATACTTTCACAGGAAACAACTACTCAATTTTCTATTTTTCCTCTAATCACAATATTCTCAACTCTTTAAGAAAAGAAATTCTTACATTTTGAGCAAACTCTTTCGTTCAAGATTAAACCCCATTTTGAAAGGGTTTTCATTCCAGGGAAGCAAACAGGAAGAATGAAACTTAGAGAGTTTGCGTAAACTTCTTGTTCAAGGTGGCAAAATTCTAATAGCTGTCACAGGCATCCACAAGTCAGCTAGTTTTTTTGAACTGAACACTCAGGGTAAAGAGATAGACTTTTTGGGGGAAGCATCTCTGGCATTTTCACTATTTTATCCAGTCTCAATGGGAATCAACATTTCTAGAACAGAATTTGCTCCTCTTTGAGCAAAATTTTGGCCTCTAATGGTGGACCCCATTTTGACAGGGCTTCATAGTATAGGAAAGAAAACAGGGAGTCACAGAAATTTTCCGCTTTGTAAATTGGCTAGAAAATATGGTAGTGCATCCATTCAGCATGAAAATGGCATTTTGTCTGGCCTATAAAGGTTGATTAGTCGGTTGTTTTGGGGTTAACGGTTTTTAGTTCAGGAAAGCAAGGAAGGAGTCGCAAAAGATACTATCTTTGTAAAAAGGCTGAAAAACATCGAGATGCATCTATTCACCATCAAAATGGCATTTTGTATGAATGCATGTAAGTGCATCCATTCACTGTGGAACGTAACAAGTTTGTCAAAACATTTTATTTGAGGTGACAAGATTTGAGTGGGTATCCATACCTTAACTCCTGGACATCCAAAAGTCAGCTCGACTGTTGGACTGAAGAGTCAAGGTGAAAAGATACAATTTCAGGGAAGCAACTTTTCCATTTTCAATTTTAGCTCCATTCTCAATGGGGATCAACTATTAAAGAATAGAATTTGCTGCCTTTGGTGCAAAATCTTTCCTTCAAGAGTAGACCTCAGTTTTGAAGGGCTTTATAGTACAGGGAAGCAATCAGAAAGGCACAAAAAATGGCACTTTGGAAAAAAGCTGAAAAACAAGCCAGTGATCCATCCACCATGGATTTTTAAGTTCATCAACACACACCCTGTTTCAGGTGTGCAATTTGGAGCGTGTCCACACACCTTATCACATACTAGACATATAAAAGTCAGCTTGACTTTTGAATTGTAAACTCAAGGTGAATGGATACACATTCAGGGCAAACAACTCTGCGTTTTTTTATTTATTCTTCAATTCGCAGCAGCGATCAAGTTTTAAAGAAAAGAGTTTGCTCCCCTTGGAGCAAAATCTTTCCAACAAGTGTAGACCCCATTTAATAAGGGCTTCATAGTCCAAGGAAGCAAGCAGGAAGGTACAAAAAGTTCCTGTTTGTAAGATGGCAGAAACATGGTGGTGCATCCATTCACCATGAAGCTTAATAAAAAATTTCTTAATAAATTCAGCTTGACTTTATAGTCCAGTGGGGAAGCAGGAAGACAGAAATTATTTCCCTTTGTAAAACTGATATCCGAAGTTCAGAAAGACTCTAAGACTGATGACACATGGTGAAGAGAAACTCATTTAGTGGAAGCAACACATTCATTTTCAATTTTTGCTCCATTCTCAACATGGCTGCCATGCCCATGTATGGTAAAAACCTTCAAATATCTATTTTTCCAGAACCAATGGACAGATGGCCTTGAAACCTGGTATGTAGTATCCGGTACTCATGTATTACCAAGATTGTTCAAATTTTGGCCTGGGGTTGACCTTGACCTTTTTTACAGTTATGTCAAATATGGGAAAATGCAGGGATATATAAGATTTGATGGAAAGTTTTTAAGAATTTGGCCAGAAAATTTGTATATGAGTACATGAAAATATGTTAGTGCAAGAGGTCAAGGTCGTTCTTTGACCCTTTTGGCCCAGGATTGTCATATTTTAGTGCAAGAGGTCAAGGTCGTTCTTTGACCCTTTTGGCCCAGGATTATCATATTTTGACTATTTCAGACATCTCTAAAGGCACTGGGCCTAATGTAACCAAAGTTCATACAGAGCATTCAGGGGCTGAGGGAACAAAAAATTGATAAAGGGGTCCAGGTTACATGACCAACATGACCGCCATGCCCATTTATGGTATAAACTGATAAAAGTCTTCTTGTCCAGAACCAATTGACAGATGGTCTTGAAACTTGATATGTAGCATCGGGTACTAAAGTACTATTAAGATCGTTCAAATGATAACCTTGACCTTTTTACTGCAAGGTCAAATATGGGAAAACTCTAGAACATAAGATTTTTTAGAAAGTTTTGAAGCTTTTGGTCCAGGATTGTTCAAATGATAACTTTGGGTTGACTTTTTATACGCCCGTTTTGAAAAAACTGACGTATTATGTCGTGGCGCTGTCCGTCCGTCCGTCCGTCCGTCCGTCAACATTCTTGTACACGCCATAACTCAGTAACCATTCGGGATATCTTCATGAAATTTGGTAGGCATATGTATCAGGGTAAGGGAACGTGTCGCGTACAAGAATGGTTGCTCCCCCTTTCTTACTTTTGAAGTTATGCCCCTTTGATTAATTTTTTCCCTATAAGTCTTGTACGCGCCATAACTAGATAACCGTTTGGGATATCTTTATAAAACTTCATAGCAATGTGAATGAAGTCCTAACGATGTGTCGCGTACAAAAATGGCTGCTTTCCCTTTCCTCGTTTTAGAGTTAATCCCTTTCATGAGTTCTAAAAGGCTAGTTTTCGTGTTTTCTTGTTCAATATATTGTCAAGGGAAAAAACTAGAACTAAAAATGGTGTAATTTTTGTATTTAGGTTATCTCCCTTGTCCTACTTTACCTTGGAATACTAACAGTATATCATGTGTTAAATATTTAGATGATGTTGCAGTCATTATACCCCCACTTTGAAAAAGTGGGGGGTATACTGGTTTACATCTGTCTGTCCATCCGTCCGTCTATCTGTCCATCCTTCCATCTGTCCTTCCGTCCCCATTTGATCAAATTTTTCATCGAAGATTTCTTCACAACCATACAAACTAGACTGGTCATATTTGGCATACAGGTTGATGACGACATGTTGTATTGTGGGATTGATCAGCCTTCTCCTGCTTATTCGTCCCTGTATTTGTCCGATTTTCTTTCTTTCCATACTTTGAATAATGAAATTTTTCGTCAAAGATTTCTCCACAACCACGCAAGCTAGAGTAGTCATATTTGTTATGCAGGTTGATGACGACATGTTGATCCCACGATAACCAGCCTTCTCCTGCTTATTCTTCCCTGTATTTGTCCGATTTTCTTTCTTTCCCTACTTTGAATAATGAAATTTTTCGTCAAAGATTTCTGCACAACCATGCAAGCTAGAGTAGTCATATTTGGTATGCAGGTTGGTGACGATATGTTGTATCTTTGGATTGAGAACCAACCTTTTTCTGCTTATTCTTCCCTGTATTTTTCCAATATTCGTTCTTTCCATACTTTGAATAATAAAATTTTTAGTCAAAGATTTCTCCACAACCAAGCAAGCTAGAGTACTCTTATTTGGTATGCAGGTTGATGACGATATGTTGTATCGTGGGATTGAGAACCAGCCTTTTTCTGCTTATTCTTCCCTGTATTTGTCCAATATTCTTTCTTTCCATACTTTGAATAATGAACTTTTTCATCAAAGATTTCTCCACAACCATGCAAGCTAGATTAGTCATATTTGGTATGCAGGTTAATGATGACTTCCTGTATTGTGGGATTGAGAACCAGACTTCTCCTCTTTTTATTCCCTGTATTTGTCCGATTTTCTTTCTCTCTTTACTTTGAATAATGCATTTTTTGCAAAAGATTTCTATGCATCTGTAAGTTAGGGTAGGGCTTTTTGTATGCATGTTGATGATAACTTGTTGTATTGTGGGATTGATAACCAGTCTTCTCCTGCTTATTCTTTCCTATATTTTTCCAATTTTCTTTCTCTCCTGACTTTGAATAATATAATTTTTTTGTAACAGATTTCACAGCAACCATTCATTTTTGGTATACATGGTAACAATGATTTCTCTCCCTCTTTATGCTTTTTGCTACGAAAATAACATCATTTGATTTAAGCAATTAAGCGGGGTATAGTCGGATTCGCTGACAGTTCTAGTTAATTATTATAGAGTGGTTGCCCCTGTTTGTCTGCCTGTCTATCCTTTTGCAATCTTGCTCATTCTGTAACTCCTTTAGGAAATTGAAACGGGCGTATTATGCGCCGCTTGCGAAGCCCTTGTTGACATTTTTTACAACAAGGTTAAATTTGCTTTCTGGTGCTGTTATGTGTAAAAATGCTTGAATATATGAGTTTATGGAACTTGTAGAAGATTTTAGAGGAAAAGTTAGTAAAGACAGTCAAATATATGAGTACATGAACATTTTTAGCAGTAGAGGTCATATTTTGACGGTTTCAAACAATTTGGCTGGTCCAAATGATGATTCTAGTTTAACCTTTGACCTTTTTACTTAGGTGAGATATTCGGGGCCTCATGGCCCTCCTGTTTCGTCATTTTCACATAACAGCTTACATTTGCTTATTCTGAACATTGTTAACAAACCCTAAAAAATCAACTGTTTTTTTTTTTTTTTTTTTTTTTTTTTTTAAATTGAATAAACCTTGTTTTGCAAGAAGGTTTTAACTTGAACATCTCAGCTTGAATGTGGATAACAAGAGTCATGTTTGTTAGTTTGGAGAGCTTATATATCAGCAGAGACCTTGGTTATATCAAGGAACAAGAGGTGGTTGCTGTTCTCCATTCAACACCCCATATGGAATCAGCCAGACACCACATGATTGTTAATGATACCGCAAACATAAAACTCTGTAAATGGAAAGTCAAGTTATCTATTACATAATATTTTATCACGGTTGGACTTGGGCACACCTCAGTAATTCATGAAAATTTCTTATTTCGATGTCAATCCTCAGACATTCCAATCTCAGCTACACTTTTGGACAGAAGACTAGGTGAAGAGAAACACTTAGAGGGGAAGCAACTCTGCCAATTTCAATTTTTCCTCCATTTTCAATGGAATCAACTCTGTAAGAAAGGAATTTGCTCCCCTTGGAGCAAAATCTCTCTTTCAAGAGTAGATTCCAATTTGGAAGGTTTTCAAAAAGGAAATAGGAACTCACAAAAATTGTTCCCTTCTTTAAACAATGGCTGATAAACATGGAGATGCAGTGAATCACTTTGAAACTGTGATGTAACATCAAAACTTCTTTGAGGGGGCAGATTTCCAGTAGATGTTCATAGGTCCAGTCTCTTGTAGCCACAATACAGCTGGACTTTTGGACTGAAGACTGGGGATGAAGAGAAACACTTTCAGGGGAACCAACTCTGCCATTTTCATTTTTTCCCTTATTTTCATAGCGTATCTACCTGTATGAAAGAGTTTACTTCCCTTTGAGCAAAATCCTCACTTCAAGAGCCCTCATTTTGGAAGGGCTTTGTAATCCAGGGAAGAAACAGGAGGTCATAATAATTGTTTCCTTTGGTAAAAATGGCTGATAAATATGGAAGGGCATCCATTCATCATGAAACTTTGTAGCTGAGGTGACAAATTTCCACTGGGTGTCCATAGGTCAACTCCTGGACATTTAAAATACAGGTAGACATTGGACTAAAGACTCCCATGGGATGTACTCTTCACGAAAAGACTTATTATATAATTTGTATATTTTACGGCTTCTGTCTTCCGATTGTTTCAATCAAATTAATGTATTCAACGGTGATACCCTTTATTAGCCTAGTACCTTCGCTCTCGCCAAATTCCGTCGCATGCATTGGGAGGGTACTGTATTTTACTCATCGGAAGCCGGGAACCAAGCTTATCCGGAAATGGACAGCTGTTGGATTTCAGGAAGAAATGAATATTGGCGATAAACGATCATATTTTCTTCTAGCCAGCGCAGTTTCCACGTAATTATCAGATGCAGAGACACGTAAGAGCATCAGTCCTAACAAACGGCTGAGTGTTTAATTTTGGTGTTGAATATCGTGATACGAATCATTCAAAAATTGCCAAGCATTGGCAGCGATCCTGACCATAGAGTATATTATAGAATACATAGGAGTATTTTCACAACATTGGGTGGAATATCTCTTGTATTAGGTGAATAAATGTTGTCTTTGGCATTTTATGTTCATGGCAATAATATTTAAACAGTGCTGGGCTTTCCAAATCTAGAACATTTTTGGGGTGTTACTTACATCCCTCAATTTTTCAGACCAGGGATCTCCCCAGACCATTAAGGCATTTCACTTGCAACATGCCATCCTCTTCAAATCACCTCTCCAACATGCCTTAATTTCCAATGAAATTTTATTTAAGTGCTGGGCATGTTCAAAAAAATGTGACCAAAGCATTTCAGAGAATTTAAAAGAAAACAGGGCTATATTAGTACATTATTTTTGTTGCTGAAGATGTATCATGTGGTCTTGAAGATACCTGCCACATTTCATTGAAATACTTTGAGTAATAAAAAAGTTATGGTAAAAAATATAGCCGAAAAACTCAGGAGTGTAACGCTTTTTGTGTGACATCTTTTTGATTACTGAATTTTCAGCATGCAATTTTACAAAACTGTGCCAGTTACCATACATATTAGCCATCTTTTTGACTTTTCAGTCCTTTGAGCTGCATGGAAATGTAAGATTAATGACCTTTCATCATCACCCATAGAATTAGTAATGCTAAACTCAACAGCACTATGCTGAATTTCTGGTGCACCAAAAAAGAAGAGGTTCTCATCTAAATGGATGTCATTTTTATATTTGATGCTTCTTATCTCTATAACATGGTCTGAAACATTGATTGAAGATGGCATATCGTATTGAAAATTTTCCAGGTGCTTTACCAGCATTCATCTCAGAATGTAACCAACTTCTTCTCAAGTACCCCTTGAACTCAGGAGTGTAACATTTGACATTTGGAACCCCATAACTTTTTCCAGGGGTAGCTTTAGTAAAATTTCATGCCTTGTATGAAAAGTATTTGACCCATCATGGTAAGTGATACACAGGCAGTCTTCATCTTGGCTTTTATTTTCTTCATATGTACCATTTGAGCCACTCAGGAGTGTAACACTTTTTTGGAAAAAGACAAAAATAGCTTATTTCTTTACCACAAGCAGTTTAATTTTCATTTATTGTGCTCATAAATGAAGACCAAGCCCCCCTCAAGCGATTTTGGAACATATAGCTAACTTCTAAATGTAAATTAAGCTGTACTGCCATGAAATTGACCAAAAGTTGAAGATTTTGAGATTCCATTTTGCTTTATATCTATCACTATGAGGCATTCTAAATAATAACCATACATGGCTATCAAGTGTTTTGTGAGAAATAATTAGAAAAGAATGACCAAGATAATGATATTTTGTGACTAAATTTGGGTTTTGCTTTGACATGTATAGTGCAAGATGTTACACTCCTGAGTTTTTTAAGTTGAATGCCATTTTGGACACTTTTTCTTCCCTTACATCAGCATGTTTGGATAAATTCATATACTAAATGTATGTTTCCAACATCTGAAAATGTTTTTTGATGCAGTGCCATCTGTTTTGATAAGATTTTAAGGTTAATGATATTTTAGAAAGGGACATTTTCTACTGATTTATAATGTGACCATCAACTTCTGAAACTGGTATGGAACTTCACTTCTATAATGTTTTCTGTAAATAGGTAATGATATTTAGCTAAAGAAAATTGTTCAATTATCAAAAGAAAGAGTGAAGAAGAAATTAAATTCAGTATTCATCTGTTTGATTTTTGTGCATTTAGATAGCCGAAATAGCAAATATATTGTGGCACACCCAAGCATGAGTTTATAAATATGGGTTTGGTTTTTGCAAAAGCAATGAGTGCAAGTTGCTTTTAAAGAGAAAACAACAAAATAATGAAATTTAAAGGCAGAATATTCAACTTTTTTTACAATACAACAAATGGCTGTAAAGTGTTACACTCCTGAGCATCAGAACAAGTTTTCTTGTTAAAGAGGCCAATAAATTTGGAAAAAATGATGTAAACAACATGCAGTTGGTGTTACTTTATCACATGGAATGCTCAATCATTGACTTAAAGCTCTTGTGATGCAAATTAGAGCAGTTTGGAAATAATACTCAGGAGTGTAACACATTCCTTGAAACTTTTTGCACATTTTTGACATGGCATCACCACTTCCTATATCTTTTTATATGAACAATCATTTTCTAGAATAGTTCTCTACTCATATGGCATCATTTGAATGCACATTTTATTGAGGTAAAGTCAAGTAAATAAAAGATAGGAAAGTTTTTAGAACTCTGCATCTGAAAAAGTGTGTCAAAATGAAGTTAAAATTTGAGTTTTTATGTGATTGAGCAGTTTTTGACAGAAAACAGCACTTATTTGCATAATTTGGAAGTGCCCTGCATCAAATAATAGAAACTTAAAGTGATAGGATCATGATTTTAGCCTTCCAAAGCTTTCATAAAATTTGGTCAATTTTACAGATTTTGGGTGTAAATTTCTTCACAAAAATTGTCATAAAATTTTTATTTGTAATGCTATTATTAAAATTCATACAGTTTTGTAAACTGGAAGCACTATAGATAAGTCTGGAATAAAACTTAAAACTATGGCAAAGTGTTTATTTTTGACCTCCAATGTCACACTTTGGTCACATTTTTTTTGAACATGCCCTGCTATTATTTTCAGTCTTGAGCCAGAATGGTTGTTTTATATGCATTAAGATCATCAATAAATCATTTATAATGTAAATTTAGGCTAATTTTGACAAAATATTGCTATTTTAAGGATTTTTAAAATTGATAAAGTCAAAATCTGATTTTTTTTGCTTAAAGCGACATGCCCTCTGAAATTTCTGGGGAGAACACTGCAGACATAAGGGGTGCAGTTATCAATCAAAATTATCCACACAGTATTTGCGTCAATGCAAACTTATCAATATCGGTATATTATAGGCGTCCGGTTTTCCATGGTTCCGGCAGACCGTCCGTCTGTTCACAATTTACGTTGACCCTAGCATTTTAGTCCTTTCAAAAGACTTATTCTCTAAAACCACTGCATCCATGGTTCTCAAATTTCAAATGCAGCATGATCAGACAGCAGGGCTTCAGAATGGTAAAATTCAGGCAAGTCTAGAATCCAAGATGGCTGCTTTTACTAAAAATAGCAAAATCAATGTTTTCTCCAGAACCGCTCTGTATATTGGCTGAAATTATGTATGAAGCATAAGTGTAACCTTGGTATTCAGAATTATCAAAACGAAAAAAATCTATCGCGGAATTAGGTCACAGTGACCTTATGTCGACCCTAGAATAATTCACGTCGACCCTAGCATTTTAAGTCCATTCAAATGACTTATTCTCTGAAAGTTTGAACTATTGCATCCATGGTTCTCAAACTTCACATGCAGCATGATCAGACAGCAGGGCTTCAGAATGGTAAAATTCAGGCGGGTCGAGAACCCAAGTTGCCTGGCATTACTAAAAATAGCAAAACCAATAAAATCAACCTTTTTCTCCAGAACCGATAGACATATTTGGCTGAAATTTTGTGTGAAGCATAAGTGGGACCTTGCTATTCAGAATTATCAAAATGAAAAAAATCTGTAGCGGAATTAGGTCACAGTGACCTTATGTCGACCCTAGAATAATTTACGTTGACCCTAGCATTTAAAACCACTGCATCCATTGTTCTCAAATTTTACATGCAACCAGATTAGGCTGCAGGGCTTCTGCATAGTTAAATTCAGGCGGTCGAGAATCCAAGATGGTCGCCATTACTAAAAATAGCAAAACCAATAAAATCAACTTTTTCTCCCGAACCACTCTGTATATTTGGCTGAAATTTTATATGAAGCATAAGTTGGGCCTTGGTATTCAGAATTATCAAAACGAAAAACATCTGTATCGGAATTAGGTCACAGTGACCTTATGTCAACCCTAGAATAATTTATGTTGATCCTAGCATGACTCGAATGACTTATTCTCTGAAACCATTGCATCCATGGTTCTCAAATTTCACATGCAGCATGATCAGTCTGCAGGGCTTCAGAATGATAAAGTTCAGGCGGGTCGAGAATCCCAGATGGTCACCGTTACTAAAAATAGCAAAACCAATAAAATCAAGTTTTTTCTCCAGAAGCACTTGGTATTATCATTGAGTTCTTCATGTGAAGGCACACAGCAGGTGCGACATAGCAGTCTGCGGAATTCTTGTTTGATATTTTCAGCAAGTACAGAAATTAATGATCTGCATGTTTTTCGTCAAGCTGCTTGCAGCCAGTGAGATCGACAGTTTCCTTTAGATAGGAGGTTGGCGCATTCATCTGTTTGTGGGTCCGTCTCTCTGTACAACACCACCTTGATTTTAAAGACCTTAGCACCTTAAAACTTAATCGCTACCTTACAACAAAAAAATTCTGATTGGCTTTCCAGAGCTCTAGATAAGAGGGAGTATTTGATGATAATTAAGGATAATTTTTTTCATTTCTCATCGAAACCATATCTTGTGACCCCTCATCTGAACCGTCTTGATGAGACGGTTCAGATGAGGGGTCACAACATATGTTTTTATGCAGAATTTACAAAAATTATCCCTAATTATCACCAAATACTCCCTCTTATCTAGAGCTCTGGCTTTCAGAAAACTAGGTCACTATGACCTACTTTCGCTTAATAGTACAACATTTTTAGTTGTTAGGTAAGCTCCAAAATCCCACTTTCATAGGCCCCAGACCTTTGAAATTCTTCAGTGCTTGCACCTTATCACACCAGGTCACCCCCAACACAACTAGGTCTCTATGACATAATAATTAAGTACCACATTATTAGTCTTCAAGGTCAGCCCTATATCTCGCCTTTCATAGGCCCAAAATGCACCTTACTACTCCAGGTCACATACCGATGCAACTAGGTCACTGTGACTATCTTCTTTGAAAAAGTACCGTGTACCGCTTTTTTAGTTTTGGAGGTCAGCACCATATCTCCCTTTTCTAAGGCTCCAGACCTTTAAAATTCTATCAGCGAATGCACTTTACCACTCCAGTTACCCCTGACGTTGTGTCAGGTCACGTACTGTGACCTACAGTACCACAATAAAGCAGAGCTCTAGATAAGAGGGAGTATTTGGTGATAATTAGGGATAATTTTTGTTAATTCTGCATAAAAATGTATGTTGTGACCCCTCATCTGAACCGTCTCATCGAGACGGTTCAGATGAGGGGTCACAACATATGGTTTCAATGAGAGATAAGAAAAATTATCCTTAATTATCATCAGATACTCCCTCTTATCTAGAGCTCTGATAAAGTTTTCAAGGCCAGCCCAATATCTCACTTTTTAGGGACAGGTCATTATCAGTATGTGTGTGGGGGGGGGGGGGGACGGGAGGGGTGCTGGCTACATTTCCATATGACTGATATCAGTCACCAAAATTTTCCTGACCCCCCCCCCCCCAGTCTCACCGGAATTTTTTCCCCCAGATAGGTGACAAAAAATGTTTAGTTATGAGCCCCACTCCCCACCCACCACCATCCCAGATCCCCAGCTACCCTTCACACACACACCATATTTCATATTTATGTCAGACTGTCTTCAATCAAATGAACATTTTCTTACTCTGACAGGTTGATAATCATGCAGATTAATGGTCTTTAAATTTTGTCAGCATATTTTTGCACTTTTGCTTATGGCCATCTAGAAATCTGTTGTTGAATGTTCAATAAAAATGTTGAAAATAGTAATGAAGAGAGGGGTCTGGGGGAACAGCCCCCAGAAGCCACAGTAGGTTTGCTGATGACAAGGCAACAGTTGCACTGGAGAGCTGATATGACAAATACAGACATTTATTTAATCAAGAACAAAATCATAGACAATTGTATACTGTTCTACTTGCAAATCTTATTTGGACATGATATGGCCCAGTTTTTTGTGTCATTTCCATACATGTAAATGTCTTTAAGTTTGATTTTGAGTTTGCAAGAATAGAAGTAATGGGGGGTCTGGGGGCAAAGCCCCCTCTCCCTAGAAGCTGAGACAATCTTTAAAAATGAAGACTGATGGAAGAATTCTGACCCCACCACCCAATATGCCAAATAAAATGACCCCCCCTTGCTCCATGGCTTTTTCATTCCCCCCTCCCCCCTAGTACATCACCAAAAAATAATCTGACCCCACCCCCCCCCCTCCCTAAATGTACCCAGCCCCCCCACCTGATAATAAATGACTCATCCCTTATATAGGCCTCAGACCTTGAAACTTGCTTTATTCTTTTCCTACAACAAATCTAAAGAATCTGGGAATATCGTGCAACCTTCTGTTCATTTTCACCGCAGAAATCTGCTTTGTCCTGGATCAAGTGTAGTCAATTTTTTTGCCATTTTGACGGCATGCAAACATATTGAATACACAGACCGGAAGTTATTGAGTATAAATGGCTCCATCCATCACCATAACTTAAAAGGGCTATAAGGTTGATAAAAGTTTTTTACCAATCAAACTATAATTATAATTATGTCACAGGTCAGTTTTGTTTTGTTCGATTCTCCTAACAATGTTCCCCAAGTGGCTCAGCGTACCAGCAGTACGTAACCATAGTTGCACGCACTTGGCGCCGTGTGTCCATCCAAAAGTGCAGTTTTGGATTTTATTTTACTTGATAAATAAAAGTCATTCTAGGAAAAATTGGTAATTCATTCATGCTAATTCTTGGAATACCGTAATGACCCCAAAAATTTTGGACACCCGAAAGTCAGACAATTATTGTTTCAAAATTCTTAAAAAGTAATGCATCCATATGATGTATGAATGGCAAACATTGTAGACCCTGATTAAACTGCTCCTTCAGGATCATTTTGATTTGGGTCTACATTGTTTGCACAGATCTGTCTGTCCGAATATTTAGGGCAGGGCCTGACAAATCCATTGTCCGGCTGCCCGGGACAAGTTAAATTTTTCCTTACTTGCCCAGAAAAAAAACTTACGCTATATAGGGAAAACTGAAAAAAATTCAGCATTTTGTAGCAGTACCAGACAAGTAGATCAAATTTTGATTTGTGAGGCCCTGCTTAGGGTCATTACGGTAGCTTAAAAGAGGATTCACCAGTATAGAAAACAGAATGTGCAGGTAGCTTGAATGTTAGATCTATTATTATTATTTTTTGCAGGTTTGTGCCATTATGGAGAAAAGGAAAGCTAGTACACATGAGCTGGTCTCTCAACAGAACATGACTCTGACGGCAGCTAGTATAGGAGTTCAGACCTACAAGGATGGAATTTCTCAAGCATAAACCTAAAGCTGGAAAAAGTACAAGAATAAAAATGAAAATGTGGCAAAGTGCTGAAAAAATGAATTTTTTTTGGTTGAAAAGTTAATGTATGCACTGTTTAGTACTCATGTACTACCGTAAAAATTCTTAATATTGGGACACCAAAAATAATTACCATAATTGTCCTAAAATTTGAACAGATTGGTTTTACAGTGCAGTAATGTGTCCAAAAATGCAAATGGGATGCAAATAGTGTAAATCCTAATCAGACTTCTCCTCAAGAAGCAGTCTAATGATGACTCTGATCTGGGTTTGCACTGTTGGCTCAGACCGAACTGTCCCAATATATATAGAGGTTTTACAGTATTTCACATCATACTTGAAGACAAGGTGTAACTGGATTCAAACTTCAGGAGTGGAAGGTCATCAGTATTTCAAAATTCTACTAATTCAAAGAGTAGGCTCCTTAACTTTTTGTATCCAATCTTTTCATCAGAGTTTTGAACTTCAGGAAAGCAGGAAAGATCTTTGTGATAATGTTTGTTGATAATAGACAATTAAAAGACGTACACTCCCTTGTGACAGGCATTGCACATGGGCATCCTTCGTATCTTACAGACACAATTTTCTAGTTTCAAATTAAGAATGTATGGGTACAAACTTTTGTTTTCCCTTCTTTTTTACAAAGATGAACAACTTGTGTGACCTCCTATTTGCTTCCCTCATGTTTTTTCACCATTTTTACAATGGGAAACAACCAATGTGACTTCCTGTTGGCTTCCCTCATTTCTCCTCCATTTTTTTTAAAACTGGACTACTGTTTGCTTCCTGGGATGATGGCCTTTCAAATTGTAGTCTACTTGTTTAGAAAAGAATTTGCTCCTAGGGAAGCAAATTCTTGCCTACAGAGAGTTGACTCCCATTCAGAAAGGAGATGAAATGAAAATGACAGAGTCGCTTCCCCTGAGAGGGTACCCATTCACCTTAATTCATTTATGTGAGTGTGTGTGATATGATTATGAGTTTCATGGCACATCAGCACAAAAAGGCCATCTCGCACGAAATCAAATGATTTGAGAAACAATTACCGTATGTTAGTCTTTAAAACATCTGGCTCTTGATTACCAGAATTACACTAGTTCTTATACTTGTGTTAAACTTTACCTGTATATTTCATGTTGATTCTTATATGCTCGTTCGAAAAAAACGGGAAATATTACATTATGGCACTGGGGTCCTTCCCTCTGTCCGGGTTAACTTTTTGTCCCCCGCCTTTTCGAAGAAAAGGGAAGGGACATAGTTTTCGGCATTCCGTCCTTCCGTCTTTCCGTCCCCCTAAAGTAGTAGGTACCTTGTGTGCGCAACTCCTCCTACAGTTCTATGCCGATTCTTTCGAAACTTTGCAGATGTTTTTGTCATGGTCTGAACTAGCAGAAAGTGAGATATAGCTGTTGCTTTTCCAGCAATGGTGGTGTAAAAGTTTGTCACATTTTCTGGTTTATCTCTGTTTTGTGACGCTGAGCAGAAAGGCGAGACAGAGCAGTTTGCTGAATTCTTGTTCTTAATAGTGGTCAACAAAATAATAAATCTAAACAGCTGCACTTGTTTGGAGAATGAGTTATGCTTTAAATGTTGAGTGAGCACTTTCAGATTTACAGGTAAGTCTCAGCAACACAGCTTAAAGGGGACCACAGTTAAATGTAGTTTCATTTGAAAGATAGGGGTAGCAGGAGATCAAGCCATAGCCAAGTGGCTGTACTGGCAGTGGCCCACAGTGTATCTTAGGCATCCGCGCCTTTCCCTATGTTATCCTTCCCTGAATAAAAACAGGTACCTGGTATTGCTGGGTTGAAAGAAATTTCCAATCAATGGATGGCCCAACAGGGGTTCAAACCCTGGACATTCTGCACCATAACCAAGATTCCCAGACCATTTGACTAGGGCAGCCGGTGATTAGCAGACTTGCTCATAAAACATCACACTACCCCCTCTCATTAAATGTTGGGAGAAAATCAATGTAGAAGAAGGGGTGGACGACGCCATTTTACATCATTTTCTAAAGTATTTCAGGACAATGGGAGGGTGATACTGAATGCCTTGTGCAGTACAGAACCCTCTTTATGGTTGAAAAGATATCCATCTCTTGAAGGAGTCGAACCCGGATTGATCGCTCAGCAGGCAAGTGCATATGCCACTGAGCTATTAGGTTCCTAAATAAATGCAGAACTGATTGTTGAAAAATAAAGCAAACATTGAATGACTTTTGCCACTGACTGTCTGAATTAAAATGAAGAATATGAACTGATAAAAAGCATAGCTTGTCATCTGATCCTATATTAAATGTATTTATGTATATATGAGCCACGACACGACAAAACAAAGAGGAATGTGTGCCACGAGAACTCAGATCAGCCTTACATCCAACCAATCTGATCAGAGTCTTTGCTGTCTGCATAAAGCTAGCTTTGACCCTTAGCTACCCTTTAAGCACACAGTGAAACCTATGATCAGACTGGGCGGATGTCCAGACTGACCAGAGTCTTCGCCAAGCGCACTTGCTTTTTAAACACCCGTTTGAAAAACGGGACGTATTATGTTATGGCGCTGGCGTCCGTCCATCCGTCCGTCTGTCGTAAACTTTTTTGTTTCCGGATAACTCCTCCTACAATTTACATCCGATCAAGCTGAAACTTGGTATATAATAAGACTATGAGGTGGACCAGCCCATATTATTTCGAGGTTGCGCTCCAATGATTTTTAACGGAGTTACAGCCCTTTACTTAGAATTTTTGGGGTGTTTGTTTCCGGATAACTACTCCTACAGTTGTCATCCAATTAAGCTGAAACTTTGTATATAGTAAGACTACTATGTGGAGTAGCGCATATTATACGGAAATTTTGCTCCAATGATATTTAGCGGAGTTACAGCCCTTTGAAAAAAGTCGTCTATGGCAGTTTGTATGGCAATTCTTTAGCATTCCATAACTTGGTTACTCTTTGGAATATCATGATGAAACTTTATAACAATGTATATGAGGTTAAGACAACGTCTCATACAAGAATGGTTACTCCCCTTTAGTTAGTTTGTTAGACTATATTTGTATACCTCATATCTAACTAACCTTTAGGACTATTGTGATGAAACTTAATAGTAATGTATATTAGGTTTACATGATAGGCCCCATATAAGAACAATTGCCTCCCCTTACTTTTTTGGAGTAACTTCCCTTTGAATATTTTCTAAGGCTATTCTTTTGCAAGCTGTAAGTAAGCAACCATACAGAATATTTTGATTAAAATTTATAGCAATGTGTATTAGGTTGAGGCTGTGTGTCTTAAATATATAAGAATTATTGCTCCCCCTTCCTTATTTATGGAGTTACGAGGCTTTATTAGCCGAAACTACATAGTCTGGCCCATGTTCCTATTTCTGTATGTATTCTCTGGTCTTGAAGGAACTTTCTATATTTTAATTACATCCATTTGATTAATTTCTGTGACTATTCTTGGGCAAGTCATTACTAGGTAACGGTATGGAATATCTTGGGTCAATAGAATTACCGAAAAGCACCGAAATACCGAAAAGCACCGAAATACCGAAAAGCATAGAATTACCGAAAAGCTCCAATATGTCATATTCTTTGCAAGACTATGGGATATTACATGGATCTGGATGTATTATAAAGGGGTTTAGTAACTCATGAGGTTAATTGTGATTACCGAAAAACACCAGTATATCATAAATATTTTACCTGGGTATGATATACAGGTCTGTTCTATTCTATTCTATCCCATTACCTTACTAGGTCGTTGGGGCACCACAGCTGACTTCAAAACAATCCCTTTCCACCTTGTCCTGTCTTCAGCTGCCCTATCTGAGCTGGCAAAATCCGTTCCAGTCCACTCCTTGATATTGCCTTCCCACCTCTTCTTCTGTCTACCTCTTCTTCTTTTTCCTTTCACTGTGCCCTGAAGAACTGTCTTTGCTAAACCAGAAGACCTTGAGACGTGACCGAACCACCTTAGTTTCCGTTTCTTGACCAGCGTCAGGAGTTCATCATATTCTCCAATGGCTGCTTGGATCTTCCTGCGAATCTCCTCATTGGTTAATGGTCCTTGTACGAAATGTTCAGTAACCTTCGGTAGCATCTCATCTCAAAGGCCTGCGTTCTTTTCTCTAATTCTGCTGTCAAGGTCCATGATTCACAGGCATACAGAAATATGGAAATGACAAGGGAGCGCATAAGTGTCACCTTTGATCCAAGAGATATGTTGTTATCTCTCCAAATTGGTTTCAGCTTGGCAAGAGCTGAAGTGGCTTGTGCTATCCTTGAGAGAACCTCTTGTTTTGAGCCATCATCTGAGACAACTGCTCCAAGGTATTTGAAGCTGCTTACAGTACCCAGCTTCTGCCCCTTTACCTTGATCTCCCTCTGGATGCCATCTGCGCTGTTTGTCATCAGTTTGGTCTTCTCAGCACTGATCTCCATCTTATACCTTGTGCAGGTCTGGTCGAGACTTTCAACTAGTGCTTCTAGTTCCTGCTCTTCTTCAGCAAGAGCGTCTATGTCATCGGCAAACCGCAGGTTGGTAATATTTCTGCCGCCTATGCTAACCTTTCCGTCATGTTCTTCCAGAGCATCAGGCATGATCCAGTCGAGAAAAATGTTGAAGAGGGTGGGTGACAGAAGACATCCTTGTCTTACTCCAACTGTTGTTCTGAACCATTCTCCTGTGCTGCCATTTATCAGGACTGCACTTGTAGCCTTGTCGTATAGCTGCTCAATGGTGCGAACTAGGTTTGCATTGATATTGTACTTCCTCATGGAGGCCCATAAGGCTGCATGCCATACCCTGTCAAAGGCTTTTTTGAAATCAATGAAGACATGGTACAGATTCTGCTGATGTTGGAGATACTTTTCACACAGGATTCTAAGGTTGAAGATCTGTTCTGTGGTGCTCCTTCCTGCTCGGAACCCAGCATATTCCTCAGCGATTATCTCTTCGGCTTGTGGCTTAAGCCTGTTCAAGATAACTTTCAGCATGACTTTGCTTGAATGACTGATGAGGCTGATGGTTCTGTAGTTCTGGCAGAGCTGTAGGTTGCCCTTTTTAGGGAGAGTAATAATCAGCGACTGAGTCCATGGGGTAGGCCATTCTCCTGTTCTCCAGATCCTGTTACAGATATCTGTTAAAACATCAATCATGGTCTCCTCTCAAGCTTGAACAAGTTCTGCTGGTATATTATCAACTCCTGCAGATTTTTCCTTCTTCAGTGCTGCTACTGCAATCTCAACTTCCTCACGAAGGATCGGTTGTTGATCTTCTTCTGGGGGCTGACTGCAGTCCAGAACCGTATTGTCACCATCAGTCTCATGGTTGTATAATTCTGAGCAATATTCTGTCCATCTGCTGAGAATCTCTTGTTCTTCTGTAAGGCATTTCCCAGACTTGTCCTGGATAGTTGTGGATCAGGTGGGTATACAGGTGGGGCTCGGTAAAGGCAAATCAATCAATCGGTAAAGGTATCAAGTAACTTACCAGGTACTTTGTTAATTGTTATTACCGAAAAGCACCTATATGAGACGGGAACATTAGTCATTTGGGTGCATTATAAAAGAATCAAGTAATACATTATCACCTTGCTTTGTATCATATGCGTGGGGGAGGGAAATCTTTGCATCACCCGCCACCGTCCCCCTTCCCCCGCCCCCATCTCGCCCTCAACCGAGTTTCTGGAAATTTTGTCCACCCCAGCTCCCCAAACTGGGTTTCCCTGGTCCTCTGAACTTGCCAGCTCTCCATTTGCTCTAACATAATAACATTAATATCCATTATTGGAATTAGAGATCTCAATAAATGGGCTAAAATACTGGATAATGCTAATTCGAATTATCAATATCCGTACATCAAATTATGGATATCTATTAATAGGGAATAATAGTAAAACGGCACTCCATAAATCTGTACCAACAAAGGTTAGTTTACCTGGCCTCTTCAATGAGGCGTTGGCAAATAGCGTAGACCCAGATCAGTTACAAATTTATGAAAATCGCAAAACTTAACACAGTGGAACTTGAAATTGTAGAACTAGTTAAAATTTGCCTGACCTTCCATCTTTTTTATTATGTTGTGCTAAATCCGCAAATCAAAGTATTAGAAGACTTTTGTTAGTCAGAGAAGGCTCGAATTAGCCATAACTACGCCCCAAGCAAACAGTGTAGATCCTGATTAGGAATCTTTAAGCACTTTTTCGGTTTAAATCATATTTTATTATATATAATCTATACACATGTATAAGAATTTACAAAGTTGAACTTAGGCCTCAGATAGATGTACAGATATATATTACATGTGTACAGATATTTTAAGCGAGAACTGAATAATATATAATTACACACTAGACTGGATTTTTTTTTTCGTCGTTGCATATGCCGATCATTAACCGTTAAATGTCACCTATTAAAACCGCTTATATCAACAATCGATGCCTCGTGCCACTGATTAATCGACGCTCGTGTATTTATTGATAATCGTTAAATATGACACCTGACTTAATCTCTTTATCAACAATTGCTGCCCCATGTCGTTGATTATTGGTCATAATGCAAATGAAATAACCGAACATATTTGAGCCGCGACACGACAAAATCAACAATTTGAAAGTAGTTGTGCGCCATAGAATTACCAATCCGCTCAGTCTGATCAGACTCTTAGCGCTTAAAGGGTAGCCACGGGTCTAAGCTACCTCCACCCGCACAACGAAGACTCTGATCAACCTGGGCGCATGCTTCCACACAGTCTGATCAGACTTAGCTAAGCGCTTAAAGGGTAAGCTACCTCCACCCGGACAGCGAAAACTCTGATCAGACTGGGCATATGCCCAGGCTGAGTTAAATCTGAGCTGGGCACACAACCACTTTGTTGGTTTTGTCGAACCGCGGCTCATTTAACATAATACCATATGCGAAAAAAGTAATAACGGACTAAATTAAACTATTTTGCACAATAATGTATGACCGAAGTATTATTGTGAAATAAGAATAAATCCCATGTTTTAATATGAAGAATGTTTGTTGAGCATTTTTCATCTGTATAGCGTATGTGTTCTAGTTCATATTTCATTTGTCACAAGATACAGTTTCATAAAAAATATAAGTAAATACAAATAAAATAATATTAATATAAGTCGCCTTCGCAAACTTTCGGGAGAAGTTTCCGACAACCATCTATGTCTTAAAATATAAGGAAGAAGGTATGTATATAATTTTCCATCAGTTTCATTGTCGTTGTATTTTTCAAAAGCCCGATTGACATATATTCCCAAGGCAAAATTTATCTGATACAGTATTTTGAAGATTATGTTTGTCATAAGTGTTATTAAGAAACAAGAATTACAACACTACTTTAATATTTAGAAAGTTTTGTTCTAGTTCGTGTGTGGAGTTTTCATAAGATATAGATTTATCGAAATATATATATATATATATATATATATATATATATATATATATATATATATATATATATATATATATATAGAAAAATCAACAAGTCCGATTTAGCCAAATAAATATAATTTCAAACAACTTCTACCGCGGTTTCACTGCATGTACAGATTTTCAAGAAGACATCTTTAATTACTTAGCAACATGAATATGTATATCTGATCATACTACTTCTGAACTACCAGTCTTATCAGGGATGGAGCTGGTTTTCAAAAAGCTATATATCAGCTGAAGCGTCCAATTTAAAAGAAACCTGGGTAATAGTAAAATCCCTGATCAGATTGCACTATTTGCCATTTAGTAAGTACATCTATCCCGCTGAAGCGCTACCAAAAAAATATCACATATATTTCATCTAGATACAAATGAATAATGGTGTTTCGGTAATAATAATTACGCTCATGAGTTACTTGATCCCTTTACAATATACATCCATACCCATAATGACATATTGGTGCTTTTCGGTAATTCTATGCTTTTCGGTATTTCGGTGCTTTTCGGTATTTCGGTGCTTTTCGGTAATTCTATGGACCGGAATATCTTGACGAAACTTTATAGCAATGTGTTTTAGGTTGAGACAGTATGTCTAATTAAGAATAATTGCTTCCCTTCTTTATTTTCTTTGTTGAGTTATATCCCTTTGATTACTCATTAAGGCTTTTCTTTTTAGAACCCTAATGTTTGGAATATCTTGATAAACTTAATTGCAATGTAGACAAGGATGAAATGGTGCAAACAATCAGAATGGGCGTATATTGCCCCGCTTGCGGAGCTCTTGTTTGTTGCTTTTGTGGTGTCGCAGCTCATATTATGTTTCAATGCCTTGAATCAACTACTGTTTAAACCAAAAACCACCGCTGCATAGCACAGTCCGTATTAGTTCGTCTGACTCATGAGCCAGAGGTCCCGGGTTTGATACCCTGGCAGGCCACATACTTCCGTTTCTTCTGCTGATTTAAGGGAAGTTGTCAATTACTGGTGGAAGTATGTGCACTTAATACTGGTAAACAGGTTGTAAAGTACCACAGAAGTGATATGAGAATGGCCTTGGGATGTGCTTTCAAAGACAGAAGAGTGTGGCAAGAATCAGGTTCAGGAATAAAAACAAAAAATGAAAAAAAAATCATGACAAATCTGGCACAGAGAGTACTTCGTGGAAAGCTCCCCAAGGGCACATGTCGTCGGAATGACGTCATACTGACGTCGCATCAACGTCAGTACGACGTCATTTCATCGTCATGTGTCTGCTGGGTCTTCTGTACTCATCTGATTTTTCTTCTCCAAGACTTGTGATCGAAAAAAAAAAATATTTCATGGAAATAGGTATATGTATCAGGTGGGTAAACGGAAACAGCGTGTTGCTAATTTAGGGGTGCATATATCTGACACAATCTGCGCATATGTATTGCATCGAAGTATGAAGAAAAAAATCGGCTGGACAGGACAGAAAATCGACGAATCTGGCACTGAGCGTACTTCGGTAAAAGCTCCACTGGACTCATGTTTTCTTCTCCAAGACTGTTGTGAACGAAAAAAATAATCTTATTTCGTGGATAAAGGTGCATGTATCGGGTATGTTAACGGAATCAGCGTGTTGCCAATTAATCTGCGCATGTGTATTTGTTGAAATACGAAGAAAAACATCGGACAAAATGCAGTTGCATCAATGGCGTGGTCGAAACCTTGGCAGTGCGAGTTGGATGCACTACATAAAACAACAACAACAATAATAATAATGCAGTCATATAAGCAAGGTGTAGCAGGTAGCAAGTAAATGATTTCTATTTCCGTGAGTTAAAGGTTTAAAGAAAGAATGCTATGAAAAAATAATATATAGCCTGCTGAAGACGCGAAAAACAGGATTTCGAAAGCAGGCTGTGCTCGATTAGCTCGTATAACAATATCCAATCCGATTGGCTGTTGACGAAACGGCGTTTCGTTTTGAAAATTTGCGCATGCGCAAACGATGTTTTCTGCAGGTTAAGTTACGGCTTTTGATTGGTTTGTGACACAAACGCCGTTTCTAAAGGAAAACGAAACAAAACGGCGCAAACGAAAACGCCAAAACACCGTTTAGCAAACGGCTCAGAAACGTCGCATAAACACACCCCAAACGCGAAAACGGCAAAGAAAAACGATGTCTGTACTGTAATGGCCCAAAGTTTTATTATGTACCACCCCCACCCATGCCCATGACCTAAAGCTCAAGGTCACAGACTTTGATTATTCTTGTTAAAGCTTTGCGTTAAAGTTTTTAAGATCTCTATATAATTCAAACCCTTTGATGGATTGGGTTTATATTTGGCATGGTGATAGATAATGGTCCAAAGTTTTATTATGTAGCACACCACCCGTGCCCGTGACCTAAAGGTCAAGGTCATAGACTTTGATTATTCATGTTAAGTTTTGCATTAAAGTTTTTAAGATCTCTATATAATTCAAATCCTTTGATGGATTGGGTTTATAAATGGCATGTTGATAGATAATGGTCCAAAGTTTTATTATGTAGCACACCACCCATGCCTGTGACCTAAAGGTCGAGGTCATAGACTTTGATTATTCATGTTAAGTTTTGCATTAAAGTTTTTAAGATCTCTATATAATTCAAACCCTTTGATGGATTGGGTTTATGAATGGCATGGTGATAGATAATGGTCTAAAGCTTTATTATGTACCACCCCTACCCATGCCTGTGACCTAAAGGTCAAGGTCACAGACTTTAATTATTCATGTTAAAGTTTTGCGTTAAAGTTTTTAAGATCTCTATATAAATCATACCCTTTGTTGATGTGGGCTAATGTTTGGCATGATGATAGATGTTTGTCCAAAGTTTTATTATGTACCATCCCAACCGATGCCTGTGACCTGTAGGTCAAGGTCACGGACTTTGACTTTTCATGCTGAAGTTTTGTGTTAAATATTTTAAGATATTATATCATTCAACTTCTTCATTCAGTTTGGTTTATATGTCAAAAATTTTATTTTGTACCACATTACACATGACTGTGACCTAGAGGTCAAGATCACAGACTTATACATTTTCATATATGTTTTGTGTTAAAGGTTTTTAGATCTCATATCATCCAAATCGTTTGTTTGGTTTTGTTATTTTTGGTATGATTATAGGTATTGGTCTAAAAATTAACTCTATGTCATCCCCACACATGCCTTGACTCAAGGTGAAGGTCAAAGACTTGCTTTTCCATGATGAAGTTTTGTGATAAGTTTAATTTATTAGCTTATTTTTCCCATCTTTTTCTATAGGACCTTTTGATGTGTGACTTTGTTCACCTCTAGGTTGCAACAGTCTTCATCATCTGGATGCTGCTATTGACATAAGGTCAAGGTCACATACTTTAACAGTTGCATCAATGTACTGCTTTATTTCAGATATCCTTCAGTGGAACCTTTTGATATATTATTGGGTTTACTGTCAACTTGCAGCAGATTAGTTGACATCTTCTATATGCTGCTACTGACCAAAGGACAAGGTAACTGACTTTAAAATTTGTATCTTATATGTGTTAGATTTTTGTGTTTAAAGTTTAATGCTATTAGGCGGTGGCACTGGCTGGGTGTAAAAGTGAGCCCCTGCTCATTTGCTCTAGTTTTGAAAGCTTCTATTGGAATTTGTTCAGATGTGCTTTGTGTTACTACAGAAAGGGTACATATTAATTTGCATCATCTGGATGCTGCTTCAAACCTAAGGGCAAGGTCACAGACTTGGAGATTTATATAACATTAGTGTTAAAGTTTTGTATTAAGTTGTATCTGTTTGCTTATATTTTCAATATACTTGAATGGAACCTGTTGATGTGTGACTAGGTTTACTGCAAGGTTGAAATAGTTTTGTTGACATTATCTGGCTGCTGCCGCTGACTGTAGATCAAGGTCACAAACTTTGAAATTTATATTCCATTTGTGTTAAAATAGAATTTTAATTTTGTATTGTCTTGATGGAACCTAGTGATATGTACTACATGGGCGTGTAAAGTTTATTTCCTGTAGGCGGTGGCGCTGACCGGGGGTAAACGCGAGCCCCTGCTCACTTGCTTTAGTGTAGCAATCAATTTGAAACTTTGTAAAGATGTTAGATACACACTTAAAAGGCCCTATTGCATTATCAATGGTATGAATTCATTAAAGATTTTATTGCAAGATATGGCTGCAAGATCCTTACTACAGTTTCATCATTGAAAATGGCCGTCATTAGCCAACTATGAGTTTCACATAAAAATGTTGTTAAAACAGGTTTAGGTCATTTAAGCTGGCTAATAATTAAAATGAGCAACTTTATTTATTCCATGACAATTAAAATGACCAACTTCGGATATTATAAACTTGGGAAATAACAAGCACATGTCAATTCCTTATTCAGATTTGATGTTTATTTTCGGAATAGATTGATTACAAAGAAGTACTAAAATGTGTTCTGTTTACTTCAGTATGTTTTTTTTCTCTATTTTTTTTTAATTGACAGCTTAATTAATATTAGAAGGTAATTATTTGGGCCATGGCCACTATTTTTGAAATTTTTTATGGCCATGGGAAAAATAGTTGGGCCATGGGAAGTGGCCATGGCCGAAAAATGGTTGCCCATGGGAAAAATGTTAAAATAGTTTATGTTGTTTATTTACAGTAGAATTGTGTATGGCCTTCATGGGCAATGAGTATTAATGAGTTAGGTTAGTGAAAATACAGTTATTAAAATTCTTACTTTTATTTTCCCATGGGCAACATTTCGGGCCATTGCCATGCGGATTGGCCGCGGCCGCGTAATTTTCCCATGGGAAACTTGATTTTCCCGCGGGAAATTCAATTTTTCCCATGGGCAAGCACTTTTCAGATTTGATTTTTGGGGGTTTATCTTATGATTAGAAAACAAAAAGTAACTTTTTTGAAAGGCACTAAACAAGTACTACAAAAGTATATATAATTTTTATTCCTAGCCCTCTTAGAAAGATGTCCTGAGTTTGACAAATACCGGTGCGACAGAAAAATACCGGTGCATGTTGGAAGATATAGCCTGTGCTTTAACTGATTTTGGTAATCGATGGTGCAAACGGGAACATGTTGAGTCTGATGCCTTAAAGGAATGGAAGGTGAACATTTTTAATGTAATGGATAAACGTATTAAATTCTATTCCCAAAACACAAATCTTTTGCCGCCTAAACCTAAATCAACATTTCGTCACCTGAAGTTGGGTATCCAGCAGTTCCATAGTAAGTACGTTCTGGTTCCAGCAGACAAGGCTGCAAATAACGTTGTCGTTGTTTGACGGTTACACTATATTAACACATTGAAACAAGAACTTGGCGGCACTAAGGCCTATGAAGAGACTTCAGAAGACGAAAAGTCTGTTGCCTTTAGGCGATGTAATCATATAGCCCTCAAGTTTTCTGTAAATGTAGAGGAACGGCAGGACAAGCTTCATACGATGTACTGGTTACCTAAACTTCATAAACGACCATATAAAGCCAGGTTTATTGCTAATTCTAGTGCTTGTACCACTACTGAACTTTCCAAATTATTAACTTCTTGCATTACCGCTATCAAAATTCATGTAATTAGGTACTGTGAAAAAGTTTACGAACGGTCAGGAAAAAAATTGTTTTGGTCAATTAAAAATTCTACCGAGGTTCTTGATAAACTGAAGTCTAGAGGATATCGCGCGGTTAGTTTGTCTACATACGATTTTTCTACACTCTATACAACTTTGCCCCATAATTTAATAAAAAAGAAACTAATAAATTTAATTGAGACTACTTTTCAGAGAGAGGGTGCTCTTTATCTTGCTTGCAATGATAAACATGCTTTTTTTACTTCCGATGACCAAAAAAGGTTTAAAATGTGGTCTTGCCAAAATGTTTGTGATGCTTTAGTATATCTTCCAGATATCATTTTCATCAGATTCGGTACTAAGTTACACAGACAAATTATAGGAATTCCGATGGGTACTAATTGCGCTCCTCTTGTAACAGATTTGTTTCTATTTTGCTATGAAAGAGACTTTATGATGTCTCTTTCTGATGATACTCAAGCTCATGTCATTGAAGCATTCAACTCAACGTCTAGATACTTGGACGACCTTTTAAATATTGACAACCCTAAGTTTGAAGAAATGGTTGATCAAATTTATCCTGCTGAATTGCAGTTAATTAAAGCAAATACTTCTGATACCGAGGCCCCATTTTTGGATTTACATTTATTCATTTTAGATGGATTTGTTTCATCTAAAATTTATGACAAACGCGATGATTTTGATTTCGACATTGTTAAGAGAAGCTGACTGTAAGGATCGAGCATTGGATGGAAACTCAAAATTTTGTATTTTGCTAAAAATGTCATGGTTTAAAGCTCTCGACGAAAGATGAAGATTAGTGAAAAAATTAGTGAAATATGTCAAGCGGTTCTCGAGATATCTAAGCAATTACTGTTGCCATGGCAACCATTTTTAGGCTCAAGTTTTACATATTTTATTGACTTTTAAAGGGAAAACGTGTCTGTCCTGAAGCAAGTATCAAATAGTTAACTGGTATGGTGTTTAGGACTAAATGTAATTGTCAGTCTCTGCACCTTCAGAGCACTGGCTACTGCACGTTGTTGAAACCATGGCAGCTGGAAGTACATATAGTCGGAGAAAAAATAAAATTTGTGAAAATAGCTCTTTTTCAAATCGATGTTATTGAAAATGGCAGCCTGACCTGAATATATCATTAACATGTCTTCAAACAGCAACATAAGTACGGTACATAGCAAAAGCAATTAGTTGTAAACTTTCACTGACTACAGAATAAATGCACGTGCAAAGGGTGTCCCTGTCGCATTTACAATTTTACAGAAACAACAGTTTTTTAGATTTCTTTACCCTAATTTCCACACTTTCAGTTTGAATTTGCTTATTAAACAAATAAAGAGTCGCATTTTTATCCCATCTTTGCAAATAACGGCGTAGAAATGTAGTGTTTGGTATTGTTTCTATGGTTACGATGCATAAAAATGTGTTACATCAGTTCAAAACGACCCTAAACCCATGTAACTAATATACAACTCTTAATTTGCAGTAGAATCGATATGGTTTTAATGTAGTTCAGTACTTGGTTTCCGTATCTCTAATGGATTTCTTTTTTTTTCTAATAAACAGATTTAAAGTTGCTGCTAAGATACCCCACCCACTGTATATGCAATAGCAATATGGCCGTTTTGTGAAGAGAAAGTGTGTACAAATGTGAAAAAATACGTGATATAGAACTACACGATTAAGAACTTTTTTTTTCTTACCAGTGAATTGTCGCTGATGTATACATGGTGTTGAGCGCGAATCGTAGTTTATATCTCGGCGGCGAAGCCGGAGTGAGTTAAGAAAAGCTAAATGTAAGAAACAAGCCGAAAAATCACACGCTTAACCAATAATAATTTCATACCAAAATGGACATTTTAAACATTTTTATGGCACCACAAATTAACATTTAAATGGCAGACTGGAAAACGAAGAGTTAATGACAGGTTTGTAGTTTTATGGCCCTTTCAACAGTACTTAGGTCATGCAACAAGGCATGGGTGATTTTTAAACACTGTGTGCAATGGCACCCCGTGATTGAAAAAAAGAGGTTCGAACAAGGACTGCTAGCTTAGCACGCAGGCGCTTCCCTCGCTAAGCTACAGAAAAGTGGATGAAATTAGATGGGATGAATAAATCACTCATGTGTACTCGTATACTTAAGATGGCACCCCTATCAGGATTACCTAAATTACACGACTTTCTTGGCTATTCTAGAAGCCCCGGGTAGCACAGTAGGTAAAGGCCAGGCCTGCTGATCAAGTGGTTTGAGTTCGAGATCTGCTTGATGCATTAATTTTTCCAACCGCAAATTTGGCTCCACTGCACAGCTTTTCATACTCCCCCCCAATCCTCCCCCCCCCCTCCCACACACACACACACACACACACACTTCCCACCATCCCCCAACCACATTCCCCAATCGTCCTGATATGACTGAAATACTGTTAAAAAGGACATAAAATCCAAATTCAATCATCCATCCATTTTTAGCTGTTCTATGTAGTATGACGATCATAGGTAACAGAACATTGCTTAAAATTTCAGTATCCCTCGGTGAATAGACGCTGTAGGCCTTAGTCTGCACCACTTTCTGTCCTGAAAACTGCCTCTTCTTGCGTATTACCTGCTTCACAGAAGCAATTTATTCAAAAAACATTAGTAAATCTATTTATTTCAACATAAAATAAAGATAAGGCAAAAATATTGCTGCAAATAAAACGTTTTTACTCCGTTCTTCTATTCCGTGATTTCTGCAGACGTTTTGCTCGGGACAACTCTTGTCATCAAATGTACCGAATACAGTCTTGGTAAATGGACCTATTTCATACTATTAGATAAAAAAAGGTCATGGTGAGCATTGTTGACAGTAATCTTATTCTTTCAAAGATACTATCTTTTATTATTAAAGATCATGGATACTACCTGTAGTGTTCGCAGATTTGTAATCGTCAAGGGAGGTAGATAATGCCAGTTTAAATTATCTCCCTTCCTCTATTTTACAGTATTGACACATTTCAAAGATGGATAACTTTTAAAGTTTTGCGAGTTTACACCTAATTTTTTGACTTTCTTAAACTTCAAACCTTACTCTATCATGCATATATTGCCTTATTGTCAAACGTGACTGCCGTATTTAGTTATCAGGCGAATAAAACACCAAATTTTCACTCAAAATTGGGTCGATTTTTTCCAGTAAAAGCTCTCCCGTTGATAATGAGGGACAGAAAACATTCATATCATGTTATCTTATTACATACGTATGTATTTTCAAACTATACAAGCAAATAGGAATGGGATAATATTTGTTGTTTGATTTTTATCGAGGAAATATTACATACATGTCTCAATATTGATATTTTCAAAATGGATTCTTGGTTACCATGGAAACGGCCGAACGCTGACCTCTAAAAACTTGTGAACTACAAACAAGCATGGTATATATCAATTTCCCAAAATTTGAGCCAAATCCGTAATTTTCGACTTTCCACGTTATTATGGGCCAATGCTCGATATTTACAGTCAGCCTCTCTTAATTTTCCGTTTTCGGATGGTGATGTTCCCCGCACCACTTCTTATGGTATTTACATTTCTCAGCTTAGTCGCTTCGCTAGGGTATCTAGTCATCTGGCTGACTTCAATGCTCGTAATAAAAGTTTGACTGCCAAGCTTTTGCAGCAGGGGTATCGGTATCATAAACTTCGGAAAGCTTTTTCTAAATTTTATCCTAGACACTTTGAATTGGTTTCTAAATATAATATAGGGTTAAAGTCACTTTTGCAACAAGGCCTATCGGAACCTGAATTTTATGGTGACTTAGTATATAAATTACGCAAAATCGTAGGGAAAACAGAATTTCCCGATCAATTTAAGAAAATTATCTTACGATTTAAACGCATTGGCTATAACATAGATGTAATGCGACAGTCTGCATGCTTAGTGGTTAACCCAATCACGGTTGACAACTTTGCTGTCCTCTTTAATTGCACGCCGGTAGGTCGGGGTCCAGACTCTATGATAGCCCCTACATAAAGCTATATATTAGTTGGTTGGGGCCGGATGTTTGTCTGTTTCTTGGCCCACCGGGGTTCAACTGGTGGTCTTCTTTTGCTCCAGTACTTTAGTGGTGTTGCTGACGCCCCAGGGATTTCCAGGTGTCTCAACACGTTTTGCCTGTCGAGTCCTCATCCTTGCTTCATCACGGTCTTTTCTTGATCTGAATTGTTGACCGTGATGACTCTCTGATGAGTTAGGGGACCTCCATACGAACCGAACTACCAACTAATTGTGTGCACCGCAGCGGAATGTGAGGGTGAAGGTTTGGGCCCAGTAAAACCGGTTTAAACCCCCCAGTAGTTATTACTGACCGTCCCAAGGCGGTACTTTTGTTGCGGTTGCATTTGTTTTATGTTCGGTACTGTTTAATTTATTGTGTTCTCAGTTTAACCCTTCTATCATAAAAATAGAAAATAGGAAAAAATAATTGTTAAATGTTTTTCATATAATTTGCTTAGTCTGTTGTAACCCATCTGTTGGTCTAAATTATTTAGTTCAATAAAGATAGCTGAGTTGCCATCTATTTCGGAAAGAGCTGCTGACTCGGCTTATTACTTGTAATTTATTGTTTGTCGGGATGTCTTTGTCAATCTTTCCCTTTGATGTTGGGGATAGGGTTTGGGATCTGATTGAGTCAGTTCCTGAAGTGTAGTTACTCTTTAAATTTACATAGACACAAACACTTGAAAATTCATTTGTCATGCAAGTTACATGTCCTAGTCATAAATGCAAAGCAGAAGTCAATGATCCGTATAACTTTTTAATCATGGGGAAAATTCATGCCTTAAGCATAGCAGTCCTTTGTCCCGCAAGACCGGGAGCCGAAGGCGTTTGCTATTATGAAAAGGGCGGTGGTGTACGACATGATGTCGTATTAAGATCCTTGGAGCTATCGGCAGATATCCAACGGAAGATAGTGGACCGCTATAAAGAGGTCGAGAAGTACCTCTTTGAGAATGCGTATGGGGCTTGCGAACTAGCGTTCCCAACTATTTTGTACATGAAATGCATTCAGAGTACGGTGTATGGCCATAGAGAGCCATGCAAAAAGATATGCATTTTCGACAGGTTTCCGAACCTGATCAGATTTCATATACTCTATTTTGAGCAGCTAGCGCTGCATATGGAGCAGAAACTGGTCACGTCACTCCTCGAATTATAATATTTTGAGGGGAGTGACTTACTTTGGTCACTGTGACCAACATAAATAAACAGCAACTTAAGTGAGTGGCCCTTATTATTTTCTTAACTTCAGAAAATCCCAAGCTATGTGGGAACAAGATTCGACCATCCTAGAAATCTGATCTTCCAGGAGATGTTCTTGATGACATCTATCGACTAAGGGATTCTGAGGTGTAATTTGTAATGAAGAGCCGTTGACTGGTTATTAAGAAATGTTGGAAAGAAAAGCTGTTTTTTATGTAATTCCGAGACTCAGAAACTTGAACGTCTCAGACGAACTTGTGACCACATTAACGGTAAATTACGGTAGAATAAAAAAAACTTCTTGCTTTAGAAGTTGGCTATGAATCCTTCTCAGTGAAAATCCTGACCTGTATGAGAGGTCTATGCACAACCAATATGCAAGTTGTTGGTGATATAGCAGAAATGGCAGCATGGTTGCACCACATGATTTTGTTTCATCGTGAATATTACGGTGAACGTTTCGGGCATTTTCTCTCAAGAGCAATTAATTAGGAAGTATGTGTGCATGAGGTCAATTTGACCGTAAGAAAATAATAGGAACTGAAATTGTTTCTTTTATGGGTTTCAGGTTGAATGACTCCTGGTCTATTGTATTTCCTAGGGGGGTTGTTGGGTGTAACATGTGTAAAATCAAGTTCCATAGTAGATCATTCTATTATTAATGAAAACGTTTTGTTCTATAAAGATGGCGAAATGTCCCTTTCCAGTTCTAGGTGGATTTGACACTTGTCCTAGATATAAATGATTATGACAACTTTATTACCAGTTTAACGGCATATATAAAAAATGCGAAAAATGTGACTGAGTGGATTTTTCTACATTATTGTCATACTGAGATGGCAGGTTATTTATCTGTGTTTCTTTCCCTCCAAGATGAGGTCATAACCTTAGAAGAAATGAATAATGACATAAAACGCAGTTTTTTTTTTATTTGAAAACATTAAAAAATAGACCTGAAAGAGCAATTTTAGAGATCCTCTTTGGAGTCCTTGGGTTTATGTTTGGAAAAAGTATTAGTAGTTCGGACCTTAATGACATTAGGTCTAATATTAACATGTTAGCTAGCAATTAGCAAATAATTTCTCATACGCTGGAAAAAAGTATGTCGGTTTTAAATGTCACGCAGTCCACCGTCAGACAAAACAGGCAGAGCATCAATGAAATAATAGACGCCTTGGGCGACATTTCTTCAGGAGCTGAATCACATTGTTGAACAGATTGGTAAAGAGGTATTTGAGTTACAATATTTGTACACCTATTTGCAAAGGTAAATATGGTGATAGCAGAAATAAGAACGGCAATTCAAAAGTCATTTTATTATTTTCGTAACTTGAAAATGCAAGTCAACGCACTTACAATGCAAAGGCTGACGCCAAATATTATAATTCCTCAGGAATTTAAGTTAGTATTAAAGCACGCCTACCAATCGCTCTCATGCGAAACCGCGGTTCAGAACGCCAATCCATGATAGGAGTTTCTGGTTTTGCAGTAGGGAAGCCATAATCGTAAACAAATTTGACATCGGCACAAGATTTGAGGTATTTATTTTCTCTGAAAACTATTTATGCAAAATATAAGAATGCTATTTTGTCACATATAGATTGTTTCTTCGGCACATGAAAGGATTAGGCACATAGTCTTGCATTTTTTCTAGATATGCATTTAGTACGGCGGAGCATGCGTTCAAGGTCAATCTCGGCGCTATATACATATAGGGAAAAGTCTCAGTCAGCCTCTTACTTGATTTTGAGTCTCTGACCTTGTCAGTCGCAAGGAAGTGAACAGAACTACTGTATGCGTGAATCCAAACGTTTAAAGTAAGCGTTTTGCGCTGGACAATTTAGTTTTTAGAAAATATACGCAAAAAATTCAGCCCGTCAGCCCGGTTTCGCATGAGATTATCAGATATTAGAAAATATAAGGAATTTTTATCAAACACAAAAACAGCTTCCGAACAGTAATTGGATCAAAACTAACATGAACTCTGTGCTATATCAGTATTTTATACATTGCAGATGACTTTCTGTCTTTTCTAAACTCCGTTTGTCTGTTTTTGAGGCATACAAGAGTGTTTAAAAGAGTTTTTTTTAATGGGCTCCTCCTCCCCTACACCCATTCCATTTTTTTATTATTATTTTTTTTTATGTGTGTATTTTTTCCACTCCTGTTTTTTTTCTTTTTTAAAATAACGTATTTACATCATTTCAAAATTACACATTCTGTACATCATGATATCATGACATCAAACAGATTGGCACCTGAAAACATAGAAGAAAAAAATATACATAAGTAAGATGTGAATAAATAATACTAAATAATTAGCTATATTATCATGTAATTGCTCTGTCATATAGTGTGTTTATAAGAGGTTTGCAAAAGGCCTAAAACGACAAACGGGGAATAAAAACTGCCTAAAAGTAGTCATCTGCAATGTATAAAATAATGAATTTATCACAGAGTGATTCAATTATTGTCCAGAAACTGTTTTTGTTTCTCATAAAAAATCCTTATATTTACTATTATTTCATGCGGAACCGGGCTGACGATGCCAAGTTTTTGCATATATTTTCTATAAGCTAATCTGTCCGACACGGAAATCTTGCTTTCAACGTTTGGATTTACGCGTACAGTAGTTCTGATCACCTTTTTACGACTGACAAGGTTAGAGACTCAAAATCAAGCAACAGAATGTGGCTTTTCCCGATATGTATATATCGCCGAGATTGACCTTGAACATATGCTATGCTGTACTAAATGAATATCTGGAAAAATGTAAGACCATATGCCTAATCCTTTAATATGTGGAAGAAGCAATCTATATGTGACAAAATAGCATTCTTATATTTTGCATAAATAGTCTTCAGAGATGATAAATAACTCGATCCTTGTTCCGATGTCAAATTTGTTTACCGTTTTGGCTCCCCTACTGAAAAACCGGAAACTCCTCTCATGGATTGGCGTTCTGAACCGCGGTTTCGCATGAGAGCGTTTGGTAGGCGTGTAAAAGATATAGAAAGTCAATTTCCATAGTCTTTTGGATTACCAGTAGATCTGGATGTAGAGCTTTGGTCCTTATATAAAAATTTAGTATATCAGACAATAATGGACGATAACAGGACATTAATTATAGTACCTATACCTTTGATAGATCATACAAAACAAACGGATCTGTATAAGGTATATAACCTACCTTTACCTATCAGCACAGTCTATAATACGCATAACGTTAACAAAAATGAAAGGCTGACATATTATGACCTCGAGGCTACCTACATTGCAATAAATCCTGAACGAATACAATTCATGCTTCTAGATCAAAAAGACAGAGAAACCTGCAAAGTAGGGTTTTCAAAACTGTGCACCCTACGCAAACCAATACATCAAACAAATTTAGATAACATGTGTATAGTCGCAATTTTTAATGATGATAAAATAAGAATGAAACATCTTTGTTCTACGATGGTCGCATTTGCTAATGATCTGCCTCAGATTCAATACTTAAGTACCATTCCAGCTAAGGATCAGGTAGGTGGATGTCTTCAGATTTTGACCAAAGCTTGTGTGTAAGTCCATTGGGAGACCAAACCAGAACCAGGAAATTCTCAGTTCAGTCAGTCAATGGTTGCAATGGAAACCAGGGGATAATTGTTTTCCTTAGCAACAAGCAAATTATGCTGGAACATTTATATAAAATAAAACATTTTTGGGAGGCTAAAACTATATGCGAAGCAAATATAGCCCTTCTTGTAATGTGTTCACTAACACAATGCACATTATTGGTATTGAACCCTGTTTGAGTGTTTAAGAAATAAACATCAGCATGGGTGCTATCCGGGGTCTAGGGTCACATGTGTCAGCGTTTTTACAGAATTTGTGAAAATAGTAAAAAATAACTGAAATTCAACCCAAATTTTTTCTATTGTATAAAAAAATCGAAAGATGCCAGCATTCAATAATTAAAGCACAGCTATGGGTCTTTCAAAAATCTGTAATAAAATTACTGTATAAATTTCTCCTTAGCAACCAGTTTTACACTTTAGCAACCACCCCTTAGGTGATCTGTTAATTTTGACTGAATTGAAAAACTGTATATCTTTGATATAATTCAATGCTGGTAGACAACTGTTAGTTATGTTTCAAGCACATGTATTGGAATTTTGCAATTTGTTGAAAAACCTATGCATAATGTTCTCCTTAGCAACAAACATGTGCCCTTAGCAACCAACTATAAACAGATAAGAAAAGTTTGGTTGATTTCAACAAGAAATATATTTGATATGCGACAAACTATGACAACACATGTTAGCTAAAAGCCGACAGATGTTAAAAATCGGTTGAAAAACGTATGTATATATTTGTGCTTAGCAACTTTTTTAGTTCCTAAGCAACCACATTTTAACAGATAACTTTTCACTGAATTTAACATCAGAAAATCTTCATTTTACAGAGTACTATACAGAGAATTGTAATTAATCACTGAAGAACAAGTACTGGGCTTTTTAAGATCTTTTGACAACCGTGGGCATACATTTGCCCTTAGCAACCTGTCTGAACGCCTTAGCAGAAGACTTTCAACTGAATTTCATATGAAATATCTTTTATAAGCAACAAACTATGGAAACAATTGCAAGTAACACTACAGCACTGGTGACTGACTTTTAAATTCTGTTGAACAATGTGCGTAAATATTTGTCCTCAGTAACCAGTTTAAGACCATAGCAACCAACTGTTTGCTGATTTTGATTTTGAGGGTATTTTCTCTTTGTAACATACTTAATAAACGATTGTGAGTAATGTATTAACCACAAGAGCTGACTTTTACAATATACTGCAAGAGCTGTGTAAACATTGTCCTTAGCAACCAATCTGAGTCCATAGCAACAAACTCATAATGTGACAGTTTTGACTGGTTTCCATACGGAATATCCTTTATACGCAACTTAAGAGGACAGTTTAAAAGATACTAGAAGCACAGCTGACAGGTTTTCAAACTATGGTTTGAGGGCTGGATTTGGATTTTGATTGTTTCAGTTCCTGGTCTTTGTATACTTTTTACTTTTCAAATATCTGTTAAAAATTGTATCTTTTTCCTTAGCATCCAATTTGATCCCTTAGCAACCACACGGTAGATCCGAAAAATTTGAAAAGGAACATTTCAACTTTATGCCCTTCATAGGTGCCGCCATATTGTATTACACTGCCAAGGGAAATAAGCCCAAAATTCTACTTTCATTTTCATATCAAGTACGGGATTATAAAAAATAAAAAATAAAATAAAAAAAATCCATAGGAAAACAAAGTGGTAGATTCTATATTTATTTCTGTACTTATGTACTTACTGTTAATAAATATATCAACATGGACAACAGATTTTGTGTTGCTATCATTGATGACTGCACATAATATTTATGTATAGAATACAAACGCTGTGACCTTCACATGATAATGGTTTGGAATGCTTGTGTTATTTATGAAGGGCACTGTCAGATTCTTTTCTGGCATTGGACTGCCTGAGCTTTAGATTTTCCAAAATGATTTTAAGTCACAAAACTAATGTATTTCGAACATTTCCTACTTTTAGCTCACCTGGGCCAGCGGCTCCGGGGACGCTTATAGAATGGTAACACTCCGTTGTCCGTCGTTTTCCGTCTGTCCGTCCACAATTTCAAACGACTTCTCCTCTAAAACCGCTTGGCCAATTTTAACCAAATTTCATATGTAGCTTCCAGGGGACTAAGGAACAAAAAGTTGTTTCAGCGGTCTTGGTCACATGACCAGCATGGCCGCCACGCCCATACATAGCAAAAACCATTTAAAATCTTCTTAAGAACCAATAGGCCGATGGCCTTTAAACTTGGTATGTAGCATTGGGCATGCGAGTGCTGCAAATATTGTTCAAATTATGACCTTGAATTGACCTTGACCATTTTCCAATTAGGTTAAATTTGCTTTCTGTAGCTTTGATATGAAAAAAATGCTAGAACCCAAGATTTCTTGAAAACCTTTGAATATCTTGACCTGAAAAATGGTATATACAGTCATCTTAATGAGTACATGAAAATTAATGGATACAAGAGGTCAAGTTCATTCTTTGACCTTTGACCCTGGTCTCCCTTATTTTGACGATTTGACACGTCTCCTCAAAAGCCACTGAGCCAATTTTAACCAAATTTCATGTAGAGCCTCTAGGGGGCAGAGGAACGAAAAATTGTTCAAACAGTCTTGGTCACATAACCATCATGGCTGCCATGCCCATATATGGTTAAAAAATTAAAAAATCTTCTTTTCCAGAACCAGTGGGCACATGGCCTTGAAACTGGGTAGGTAGCATCAGGTACACAAGTACTACCAAGATTGTTCAAATTATGACCTTGGGCTGACCTAGACTTTTTCTTTGGTTAGGTCAAATTTGCTTTCTGGAGCTTTTATATGGAAAAACGCTAGAACATAAGGTTTCTTGGAAACTATTGAAGATTTGGTCCTGAAAATTGGTATGCACAGACATGTACCGACTCAAAAGCCACTGGGCCAATTGTAACCAAATTTCTTGTAACGCCTAGGGGGCGGGGGAACGAAAATTTGTTCAAACGGTTTGGGTCACATGACTAACATGATTACCACGACAATATATGGTAAAAAACGTTAAATAACCTATTTCTTCAGAACCAGTAAGTCGAGGGCCTTGAAACTTGATACGTAGTATCAAGTACATGAGTTCTACCAAAATTGTTCAAATTATGATCTTGGGCTGACCTTGACTTTTTTTGGTAAGGTCAAATTCGCTTTCTGTAGTTTTATATGGGGAAATGCTAGAACATAAAATATCTTTTTTTCCTGAAACTTGGTATATGCAGTCATCTTAATGAATACATGAAAATTAATGCATACAAGAGGTTAAGGTCATTCTTTGACCTTTGACCCAAGTCTCTCATATTTTGACAATTTCACACATTTCCTCAAATGCCCAGGCCCAATTGTAACCAAATATCATATGTAGCCTCCAGGCGTCTTAGGATAAAAAGTGTTCAAACAGTCCTGGTCATATGACCAACATGGCCGTCATGCCCATATATAGTAAAAGCTTTACAAATCTTCTCCTCAAGAACAAAATAATCAATGACCTTGAAACTTGGCTTACCGCATCAGGTACTCGAGCACTATCAAGATTGATCAAATGATGACCTTGAGCTGACCTCGCCCTTTTTAAGGAAAGGTCAAGTATGGGAAAATGCTACAACATATGATCTCACGGCAAGTATAGGAGATGTGGCCTTAAAATTGGTTTATGCAGTCGTCTTAGTTTGTACATGGAAGATCTGCGGTTGCAAGAGGGAAAGGTCATTCTTTGACTTCTGACCCATGTCTCTCATATTTTGACAATTCAAGACATCTCCTCAAAAGCCACTAGGCTAATTGTAACTAAATTTCATACACAGCCTTCAGAGGCTGAGAGAACGATTATCGAAAATTTATTCAAGTGGTCTAGGTCACATGAGCTACATAGCCCAACACTCAGGTGAGCGATTCAGGGCCTCATGGCCCTCTTGTTTCTACAACCCATATGGCTCATGGCACACAGAAGATGATGTGTTTGAAATTCGGTACATACGTTAAGAGGTCGTTGTTGAGGCACACCTACCAATCGTTCTCATGCGAAACCGCGTTTCAGAACGCCAATCAATGAGAGGCGTTTCCGGTTTGGCAGTAGGAGAGCCATAATCGTAAACAAATTTGACATCGGCACAAGGTTTCAGGTATTTATTTTCTCTGAAAACTATTTATGCAAAATATAAGAATGCTATTTTGTCACATATAGATTGTTTCTTCGGCACATGAAAGAATTAGGCACATAGTCTTGCATTTTTCCAGATATGCATTTAGTACGGCATAGCATGCGTTCAAGGTCAATCTCGGCGCTATAAACATGTAGGGAAAAGTCTCAGCCTCTTACTTGATTTTGAGTCTCTGACATTGTCAGTCGCAAAGAAGTGAACAGAACTACTGTATGCGTGAATCCAAACGTTTAAAATAAGCGTTTTGCGTTGGACAATTTAGTTTTTAGAAAATATACGCAAAAAATTCAGCCCGTCAGCCCGGTTCCGCATGAGATATTAGAAAATATAAGGAATTTTTATCAACACAAAAACAGCGTCCGAACAGTAATTGGATCAAAACTAACATGACCTCTGTGCTATATCATTATTTTATACATTGCAGATGACTTTCTGTCTGTTCTAATCTCCGTTTGTCTGTTTTTGAGGCATGCAAGAGTGTTTAAAAGAGGTTTGCAAAAGGCCTAAAACGACAAACGGGGAATAAAAACTGCCTAAATGTAGTCATCTGCAATGTATAAAATAATGATTTATCACAGAGTTCATGTTAGTTTTGATTCAATTATTGTCCAGAAGCTGTTTTTGTTTCTCATAAAAATTCCTTATATTTACTATTATCTCATGCGGAACCGGGCTGACGATGCCAAAGTTTTGCATATATTTTCTATAAGCTAAACTGTCCGACACGGAAAGCTTAATTTCAACGTTTGGATTTACGCGTACAGTAGTTCTGATCACTATTTTACGAATGACAAGGTTAGAGACTCAAAATCAAGCAACAGAATGTGGCTTTTCCCAACATGCATATATCGCCGAGATTGACCTTGAACACATGTTATGCTGTACTAAATGAATATCTGGAAAAATGCAAGACCATATGCCTAATCCTTTAATATGTGGAAGAAGCAATCTATATGTGACAAAATAGCATTCTTATATTTTGCATAAATAGTTTTTAGAGATAAAATAAATAACTCAAACCTTGTGCCGATGTCATATTTGTTTACCGTTTTGGCTCCCCAACTGCAAAACCGGAAACGCCTCTCATGGATTGGCGTTCTGAACCGTGGTTTCGGATGAGAGTGTTTGGTAGGCTTGTGAGGGCTCATACTGCTTGTACGTTTTCAACAAATCTCAAAAGTTAGGGAACGGTATTTAAAAGTTTGCTATAACTGTCTTAGCTACTTGTAAGGCAAAAACAGACATTCTTTGTAGACTTCAGTAGAAAAGTCTTCTTCTTCTTCTAGCATTGTCGCACTGAAGATTATGGTAGACAGATGGGAATAAAAATATTAGTGGGTCATTTATTTCATTATACTAGCTGAATAGCCCAAAGGGCTATAAAACATTTTGATATGAAAAAAGGACTTTCATCGTTTTGTTTTCCTGAGAAACAAAATTTTGTATTTCTACATACATTTTTACACATTTTCCATTTAAATTCATGTTTTTAGCTCATGAATGCTTTTTCATTTCTGTAAATCATGAATTCTATAATATAGGATATTCAAAACAAACTGGTAAAAATGCAGTTATCTTGATAATAAGAATATTTTTACATCTTACAAAAAAATCAATAAAATAATTTTTTGAATTTCACAAAAAACGCCATGAAAAGATATTCAGTCGATGGGGCATGCTTATGCATATTACTTTAGTAAAACTTACATTGTATGATACAGAAAAAGACAAGAAAACAAACATTTCACCGTTTCGTTTCCTAGAAAAACAATGTTAAAGTTCAAAAATATGCCCAAAACAGACTGCCCAAATTCTGCACCTGCTGCAAACACAACTGGTCTTTGCCCTATTATTTATTTTCCTGCTATTCGGTTCTACCATAGAGTAATGTCGACAAAATTGCGCAGATGATATGGCAACTGTGAAGATGTTAATGATTCTGGTTCCTAAGGAACTGTTACGAAATGGATCGATCGTCGACTGTCTCAAGTCGAAATTAGTTTTAATTCTGTTTAATCAGTAGGGCTACAGTTTTTAAGGGTAACTGTGGTAGTAAAACATTTACGGAAATTGTGGCTACTAGTCACGCATTAATAATAATTTGGTGAATCGTTTTATAAACGAAGTATTTTTCCTTTCAATACAGTATTTGCACATAAGCTTTTGATACTTGTTGGTGAAATATTTCAGGTCAGGATTGTCTTATTTTACATATTCTAACATTCATTTATATTCAGTTTTTGTTCCTAACAGTCCAATATAATTTTTGTGTGTGTAGGACATTATTTGACAAAATTATCAATTTTCATCCGTTTCAAGAAATATAAATTCACTGTATTTTCCAGTTTTCTAGTATAAACTGTGTCCATTTACGTTTGAGCAAATCCATTTGCTCAAACTGGCTCTATGCTTTTGGATAAGAATAAAAATGTTCGGACACAGATGTTATCATAGAAGTGTTATCCAAAATTCGGATAAACAAAACTTCTAATAAAATGGGCGATCATTAACATAGAATTTTTGTCCAAAATTTGGATAAAACTACATGCTATATGGCATAAAGTTAATTGTGTCCAAACACTGACACATTACGTGAATGAAATCCTTGTTCGAAAATCAACTGTGAAAGCCAGGAAAGCTTTATCCAAAATTTGGATAGAACTTTGCAGAAGAGACACTACTTATACTTTCATTGATTATATCGATTTCTCAGTAGACTATTGCTATAGCTTGCCGTTATCCAAATTTTGGATAAAAATCAAACCAGCGGGTACAAAGAAACACCCTGTCTTGACCTACACTGCACCCAAACGCAGAACCTAAAATTTTATCCAAAATTTGGATTAATTATTGTACAAGGAAAGGAATACACCAATTATTCAGTAATGTATTCATTTTATCCAAAATTTGGATAAAATCAAACTAGCTAGGAGAAATGATATTCCTGCCTTGAAATACTCTGTACCAAAGCACAGCCGTAAGTCTTATCCAAAATTTGGATAAATCACCTTACAAATCATTTGTTGAAAATTCGCATCGGTTATCATAGCAGTTTTATCAAAATTTAGCTACCTCAATGCTTTTTGCCAACAACTGTCATCAACATGACTGTATCAAAGCACAGACGCATAACACCGACAAGACTGTTGTACGATAAATTATTCTTGTTATAGTTTTGATAGTCAATTACAAACTGAATGGATACTCTAATAAAAATTATTCTCACACAACAGTTTCTTTTCTGTATGAGTTCTTTGTCAGAAGTTGTTCGGCATGAATATAGTGACTTATAATAGGAATATACAATGAGCGCATTGTAAATAACTTAGGATTATCAGTAAATGCAGTAATAACAAAATGATTTCTTCTGCATAAGACATACTTTGGTAGTCATAACGGTAGCTCGATTAAAACTATTCTCTTTTGACAGTGCTAGAAGAAAACTCTCCTTTTTAAAATCTCATCCTCAGTATTTGTGCCTAGATTTCTCTACAGAAATTGTTAGAATGTGTCCTTAAAATTCATAGCTGCATCCAAGATTTCATAGCATATTTTTGGAGTTCGGGTGCATTAATTCAGAATCCTGGCACTGTTGTTTCCTTTCGTTGTTCTGTCGTTCAATCTGAAATAACAAAATATACAATTTTGTAAAAAACGATACTTGGTGTTTTATATTTTTTTAGATCTTTCAGCTGTGCATAATATTTAATCCTAAAGTAATAGCCGACAGCGCTTTGTAATTTTCAGTGTCTTACAGTTTTTTTTCTTTTGATTCTACTTACTTGTCTCAAGTTGCAATGCCAATGGCGGGACTGTTTCGTTTTTAAGGTGGTGATTTTTGGTATTTACAAAAATCTGAATAAAACCATAAAAAATTTAACATATCTCCCTTAAAGTTAGCAGGTTTCTTACTTTTGTTGTTTTCTACAGTGTAGAATACAAAACAGAGGGACAAGCTGTCTAAAAAAGTGTTTACATAGAAAGATCAAAGGGTAATTTTCTGCGCAGAAATCTAAAAACTTAAATTCATTGTTGAAATTGTACTTAGCTCTGAAGGTACTTTAGTGAATAAAAAAGAACGTCCTAGCAATTATTTGTTCCAGCTCTGTCTCAAATATTTTTTGTAAGCTAGACCAGGTAAAAACAGTAACTTTTTTTCAAATGTCTGACCATGTATATAGTACGTGTATAATGGTTGCAATCATTAAATACAGGTAGGGCAGTTATACCTGTATCATTCCTACTGATTTGAATGACAGTAGGGCAAAGGCCAACTGTGCTTACAGTAGGTGCGGGTGGGGTTGTTTGGACATTTTTTCTCTCATCTACCATTTCTGTCTTTCTCCCTCTCTTCGGAAGACGGCCCGATATAGACTGAAATACTGTCTCAAAGGGCCGTTAAACCCAAACCAACCAAACCAATACCTGTGTCATACTCACAGTATAAAAATACATTACAATGACCAAGACAGGTGTGTTATTGAAATTATTCAACCTTGAAAATAGACTCTACTGTGTACTTTAGACAAATATTTGGACATAGGTTACATTTTTATTTATCTGCACAGCCTGATAATGTGCAAAAAAATGGAAAAAATAATTGCTAGGATGCTCTTCATAATGCATTAATTTATGTTAAGACCTACTTTCATTTTGAATAATGATGGTCATTTTTTAGATTTTTGCGCACAAAATTACCCTTTGGTCTTTTCTTATATAAATCCTTTTTAACTTCAACAAGTCCTGCATTTTGGGTTTTCTGAATTGTGAAAATTAACATAAAGAGGGCTAAGTTTTGGGAAGATCTGTTGTATTTTCAGCATTTTATGCAGATTTATGTCTTTGCCCCAAATCAGTGATAATCAACACCTTAATAAACATATTTAAGTTAAGAGTTAACGGTGTTTAAGTTTTACAAGGATGGCATGCCAGTTAGCATAACCTTCATGAGCTGAAATTCAGTAGTCATTGTGTTCATTATCACAATTATTTAGACAAACTGCTGTTCGGTTAATTTCGCAAATGTTTAAGCTTCTCGAAGACTTTAGACGGACAATGGGCGGACTAAAATATAATTTGTTGTCACTATGATACGAGATGACAGAAAATGTAACAATCGTGACATACTATAGGACAAATAAATTTTCCTTTCGAAGCAGTTTATATCAGTTAAGAACTATTGAAAATAAATATTATTACCAGTCACTGAAATACATGTAGACATAGCATAATAAATTTTAATGACAATAGAAAGAAGATTCCAGAAGTTAAGCGTTTACATTATGAAAGATTGTAAGATGGTCTGGAATTCCACATGCATAGGAAGGATAGCTCTAGCAGTGTCTTACTCTTTCTTTAATATATGTTTTGTGTAGATAGTATAAAAAAGGCTGCACATTTGAATGTATAGACATATGGTATTACCTTGATATATACTTTATATAATTGCTTATTGCATCATAGCATTATCTATATAGTTTAACTATCACAAGTGATGCATTAGAGGATGGTCGGGTCGGGCGATGGTGCTGGGTATAACTTCGAGTGCCGGGGCGTCCTACTTATTTGGATAAAAGTAGTGCATGGTCTTACTGTGTTTGCTGTAGGTGCGGATGTGGAATGTTTGGACATTTTTCTCTCGCCTATCTCCCTCTCTTTAGGAGACGGCCTGATATAGACTGAAATACTGTCTCAAAGGGCCGTTAAATCCAAGACAACCAACCAACCAAGCACTCATTATGCAGGCATGCTATGGGGAGTGGCTGCGTGTTTTACTGTATTTCCTCATTAATGCATTTAAAAACAGGCAAGCAATAAAACTTAAAGAGTCTGCATGCCTTGCGTGTTTGTGACAGAGCTTTGCATACTACAATTAACTGCAACAAAGGATGAATTTTTCGCACATAGTGAATCAACTGTAAAGATATGCAATAGAAAGAACGGCCATAAAGGCCCAATATCTGAAATGATCATTTAGTTTGAATTTTTTTAACTTACGTGTTTTCTTCAGATAAACACCCAGTAATCGAAAACCTGACATGTTGAAAACAAAATTTGGGCGTTAATATAGGGTCCAACAAAGCACAGAATTTTATTGACTTATCTTGGACACAGAATCATGTCGGATCGTCTTGTTGGAAAACTGTACATGTTAAATAATTTCCGTAGATTTTACGGTTGAATACCTGACAACCAGCTGTCAGTCCATTCCCGTTATTTTAACGGGCATCTGTCTGTAGAACATTTTTTTGAAATCACGATATAGTAGAGTTACGTAAACTGAACGTACTCGAGAATACTTTGATAGTGTCGAAGAGCTATATGACCAAAACAATACCTGTTTTATTATATTCTACTCTGCGCGATGATTCCTGCGCCTGTTTACAGGCGCCCGTAAAATAACGGGTAAAGGTCTGGCAGCTGGTTGCCAGGTATTCTACCGTTAAAATCGACGGATATTTTACCGTGTACCATAGTTATCTGGCCAAACTTACAATAAATGACATTTTCACAGTTTCTAGGGCCTTTGCAAACTAACTATTATTCGGGCTGCGGGAAGCAGCAATCAAAGATTTTTTTATATAAGATACATATTTAAAAGTAAATATTTAAGTTCTGAATTGTTAGATCCTTTGGGAGCAAGGAATACACCAAAGAAATGAAAATAGCAGACTCGGTTTAACTGAATTTTTCAAGACCAGGAATGCAATATGCAACACTGGCCTGACCCTGGCTGAAGCAGAACTCTAGTTTCAAAATGACTTAATATGAACTCAATATTCCCAAAGGACCAGAAAAATATAATCTGCAATATGATGATGCACGGGGAGACGTATAAGGCCGACAGAAAAGAAAAATAAAACATGGGTCCAATTTTTTTCAAGGTCTATCTACAATATATTCATCCTAGCATCAGTGGTTTTCCTAGGATATTTGGGAACAAACTATCAAATATTATTTTCAAGAATATGAGGTTAACACTGTAAGTGCAAGGCCGATAGACATGAAAATTTACGTGTCCACTAGTTTTTTAATGAAATATCAATGCCCAAGCAGTTACGATTTTTGCAAGAGAGTAATATTATTTACGGATGTATAGGCAGCTGAGCCCAAACGAAGCTGGGGACATTAAAAGGAAGACGATGTCTGGGGAATACTGTGTCTCGCCTTGAGCGCATTCAATTTGTCACAAATTGGAGCCAAACCAGAAAACGCGACGCAAAGTTTATGCCGCCGTCGACGACACCAGCAAAGTGATAACTATGGTTCGTTTCTGCTAGTTGCAGGCGAGAGAAAGGCCGAACATAAGCAATATACCTTAGGAATTTAGTTTACAAAGTATTTTTTATTACGTAATACCTATTATACCCATAACACTCGAATACAAACAGACCCTTTCAAGACCAGCCCTGACACGCCCGACTCCAAGCCGCTAAAAGTGGCTATATTTGTAACCATGCCAGAATTCGGGAAAAACTTTGCTTCAAAAGCTTGAAATATTTATAGATAATAGTTTTTAGAATTTGGAATAACAATCATTTTAGAGCCATCACGTAACAATTAGACGTATTTTATGACGTTACTTAGATAAGATGAAGGACGATGTCGCATACGCTTTGTTAGACATGAGTAGCATTGCATATTTGCTTACCTACTGACGGTTGATTATTTCACTGGTTTAAATGAAATGTTTTTCTTTGCTTCCTTTAGATTAGAATAAGGGAGTTTCTGTGAAGCGTTACTGATTCAAATGACGTCAACGTTAATCCGTTTCTGTCAGGATGCAAAGGGTAAACTACCAGTACAAAACAAAACAGATAGTAGCGAGATGAGAATACAATAATCTGGCCGAAAAGTATACATGAAAAATGTAGCTGCCAATTACGGAGACATCGGGCGAAGGTATCACATGCCGAAATGTGGCTTTACCGCCTATAAAGTATACATCCGCAAAGAAATAATGTACATATACGATTGTAGAAATGTTTATGTTTTTCAATTGTAAGAAATGTTTCACGTATTAATTAAGATACACAGCTTTTTGTGCAAATCAGCATTCGATTGAAAGTATCAATGTAATCACAATGCATATTATGTACGAAGCAATGAACGAAGAAATGGATATGCATGAATTTATTTACATATTGTTATAGAGTTTATCACTACAAGTCATACTGCAAACGTTTTGATATTATATCTATACTAATTTCAATAAATGTAACTAGCATTTTTAGGTTTACAAAAAAATATAATAATGGTTACAAATATATGTAAATCCTCTAACATTTCGATCGAAAAAAATTTAAAAAAATAACCACGGATAAAACCTTGCCAGGAGTTCTTTACAAATACCAACAGATTCAGATAACAAAACAGACAAACATGAAATTTTAGCGTTAATGTATATAACGTTTCTCTTTCTTTCTTTTTTTTTGTTCTTCAGTATATATGTATGTATAAAAAAATAGAAAAGATAAAATAAATGCACAGTTCTTAGCTTTTCACAAATACTGTGGGCCAATTGGTCAACATCTTTAGATGCTAAAACCACTCAGGGAAGTCGAAATTTGTTACAGACAAATAATGCTTTATGGCCCTCGAGAATTCAATTGGCCGTCAGTATACTTTGATCTCTGTGGCCAATCAGATAAAAATAAATATGAAAGGTCTGAAATGGCCTCGGTCGTTAAATCTTAGTCCTAGATTCCTTCAAGAATAAAGCCATAAACATGTCAGTAATAATTAAAATTGGTTTTTAGCCACTGTTAATAGCGACAGAATTTGAAGGCTCATCAATTATGAAAACATGGAGCAGTAAAAGCCTGTCTGAAATTTGGAGAAAATGCCATAGCCTGGCCGAAACATATTGTGCCAGTGAAACAGTAAATACCCAGATCAGTCTATCGGATCACTCTTTCGTATCTGTTGACCCTTTTCGAGCTACTGAGTGAAAGAAGAGAACAGGTCAGTTTGTAAATTTTTGAAAATTGATAGCACAAGTTTTATCCATCCATAAATGGGACAAAGGCAAACAGTGCAAACCCAGATTATTGATTATTCATTTAACAATAAGTTATTGTTCGAAATCAACTGTCAAAGTTTTGAAAACAATGTCTGTTTTAATAAAACAAAATATCGCCAACCCGAAATGCAAATTGTTTATATCGTAACGGCCGATAAAATATTGGTTATGGCTTTTGTATATGATGTGGTCATATAAAGAACATGAACAGACTCGGTGCCAAGAGATGAACCCTCAGAGCCTCCTGGGAAACATCGTTATGAAAATTAGGCAGGAAAAAAGCATTTTTCTGATTTGTGAACAGTATCCTGACGCTAGTGCAAATTAATTCTTTTAAATTTGAGTAAAATTTACAATCGCCGCGAGTTCAAATATTATAGGGGTGGTTGGGTGGTGCGATGATGCTGGGTATAACTTCCAGTGCCGGGGCGTTCTACTGATTTGGATACTAGCAGGACAAGGGCCTACTGTGCTTGCAGTAGGTGCGGGTGGGGTTGTTTGTACATTTTTCCTCGTCTATCATTTCTCCCTCTCTTTGGGAGACGGCGCTATATAGACTCAAATACTTTATCAAAGGACCGTTAAACCCAAAACAACCAACCAACCAACCACCATCTATCTTGGCCTAAAGAGTATTTCCTTCGTAACAATTTTCAGATGCTAAATTGTATAATTTTGAAAGTATGGTGTAAATATTTCAAAGAAGTATTATCTATTTTTATCTATGTTTATTTTTATCATTATCATTACTGATATTAAGCAATTTGGCTGACAATTATTTGATACTGTTACATACTTACACACAAAACAGTGAGATTACAGACTACTGAAATGCAGCAATTATCCCACTGGGCACACGACGTTGAATCACCACTGAATTCAACAGCGTGACACTGAGTCAATGTTGACTCAGTGTTGATTCAACGTTGTGCCTGCTGGAATGAGTCTCTTCTTACATGCTGATACTCTGTTTTATTGAATTGATCACATCAAAAGAATAATGGGAGCAAACTGGGTAGACCAGATGATACGTATCAAGAAAGAGAAATCTGACTATAGTTTGCACTTCTTGCTAGTCCGACAGTGACTTTTGACAAATCATTTGACAGTTACTGCATATTAATCGTGTTCAGATATTGAGACAATTATTCAATTGGCTAGTCTGTGTCAGAATTTAGGGGAATTACAGTATATTTTAGACTGCAGGTTTTATATTGTCCATCCTTTCAGCCAATCAGAAGCAATTTTGAGAGCTGACTATGTTGTGAAGAGGTCCTCTCAATGACTTAGACAGAAACTCTTAGCCATTAAGAAAAGTTCTTAAAGGCCCTATAGCTCTATCAGCATGGAATATTTTGTCGTGAAGTATCGCTGCAAACTTTTCTCTGCAGTTTTGTCATTGATTATTATCGTAATTGGCCGGCTTTGAAAAATCAAAACGTCCTTGAATTTACCATAAAATAGATTTGAAAAAATAACTAGGTCATTTTAGTTGCCAACTAAAATGACCTACTTTCGATTTCCCTAGCGATATTTCATGGTAAAAACACAAGGTACACGAGATAAAAATACAAGGTACAGGCGTTTTTACAATTGATAAAAATACAACGTACAAAACTGTTAAGCAAGGATCCCATTGATTGTACCGCGGTTGCATTATTTCATTGCTTAACGGGGAACCAGAGACGAAAACCGTATTTTTATGGAGAGAAATGTCATTTTTTCAAAATACCTTGTTTCTTCTCTTTTGTCAATTATATGATACAAAACAGCACATCAACCGAAATATTTTCATTAATTCTGAAGGCTGTACAGGTTTCATAATGATTTGTATTTTGACGATTTTTATCATTGGTAGGACTATGGAGACTTTAAGACATAAATCAGCAATAAAACTTCTGATTGATTGAAAGTAATAAAACTTTCCCTTCCACCTGTCTGAGAAAATGGCCCTTATAATCTTAATGTCCTTTGAATTATATATGGTTTGTTATTTCTTTTTCTATTTAATCACAAGGTAATTAGCAGAAAAAGACCCCTGACAGATCAATAGAAATGGGGAAACAATACAAAGCATAAAAGCATACAGTTACAACAATACCTTTAATACAATAAATTAACAACATTAGAACTTTTTTTCATATATAAAATATCTAACAGCACGAAAAAAAGTTTTATCTGTGTAAAAAAGCAGAGAGTTTTAAGCAGCCTCCTGGCAATTACTAAACGCATGCAGTCTGATCTATGTCTTTTAGGTCACATGTTCCTATCCAGTAAAATTATGTTTGCGACTGCATTCCTTCATTCTCTTTTCACATTTCTAGTATTATCTTTTAATCACCTTTTACTAGAATAATTTTCTTCACACTAGAATGGTAACTAATTAACACAAGTGTCATCTGAAACTCCACAAGAATACGAATTCTCTTTAAACCGTCTATTTGGTATTTATTTATTTATTATTATTATTATTATTAATAATAATTTGAAACTCAAAACAGCAGTATGATCTACACTTCAAAAAAACTAAATTGTGAATGAATAAACAGAGCAGGTACAATAAAGATTTTTTGTGCAAAAGAGCATTGATCTTTGATGCAGTCTCTAGAGACAAGCAATAGAGCCAGTAATGGACATTTTTCAAGAAAACTGACAGCAGTCTAAGCCGGTTAGAAGTCATTAAGTAATTTCTAAATTGTGAAGAAATTTCTTAATAACTTATAACCTATACGAAAACATAGATTTTGACTATGACTTTTCAATGACCTTCATAAGTTCAACTGCTGGTACATTTTACATCATCTGAAACATGTGGTCTGCTAGAAATATAAGACATTAAATATGCTGATTTGATTGTTTCTGAAGTGCTTTTAATCACCCTCTAACGAGACTCCTCCATATATTAAGTACAGCCGTCGACATCTTACTATCAATCGCGCCTCGCCGCGTCTCTCCACGACAAATTCGCGCCGAGAATGCGACTTTTTAGCGTGGCAAAATCGAGGGCGCGTCGTGGGTTTAGCGCGGCGATGAGTGGCGCAGCGAGGGCGCGGTGCGGCGCGGCGCGGCGTGGGGCGGTAGATGCCGCGTGATCCTCTACCCGACTGATAGTGGATCGCGGCAAACCGCGTTAATAGGCGCGAAAAAGATTAACGCCTACCTTACACAGAAGCTACAAACTGCAATGCCATTACACAATTCAATAGGTTTGTGTATTGTATACAACTGTCTAGCCTGGCTTCCAGGCTAAATGGTTATATGTATTCAAATAGTAGAAGTCTTAACGTGGCTCGTTTTATTCTGATGGCCAACCCTTTGTCAAAACCAGAAAATAAAACAAAGGGACTGGGAGCCAGTCTAACAACTGTCAGAATAATTAATTATCTTTCTATTTATTCAGTCTTTTTCGTTAATTATTCGGTACCAAAATATTGCAGTGTTTTGTATGTTTACCTTTTTTAATCGGATATTATATGGAAAAAAAACCTTACGTCAATTTCTTTTTTTTTAAACACGTCCAAGAATTGTATGCACACTGGCCAGGGTATCTTATTTCACGAGGCTATTCCGTCGCAGTACATGTACATGTACCATTCAGAACTTATACCTGGTACTGGATAGACAAATTAAATAGTCCTATAACATAATTTCAGACCAGGCTGTGCACACAGTTGCACAGGACTCTTATCACAGTGCGCTCTGTAGACCCGAGCAGCGTACATGTAAGTGGGAACTCGGGGTCAGCGTCCTGATCAGACTGCGCACACAGTTTACGGTGCTCAAATATCAACTGGTTACGATCTGCACATCTTCGTAATCAGACCGGACTATCGTTTTCTGGTATCAACTTCTACTTTAGACATTTCAACCTCTCTCTCTCTCTCTCTCTCTCTCTCTCTCTCTCTCTCTCTTTCGCACGCACAGGCCCTTTCCAGACTGCGCAGACGTTTGCCGGAATCAAGTTCAAGGCTTTTCGCTTACACACTAAACTGCCTTTTGCGCAGCTGATATGTGCTTATCTCATTAAGACTGCCCAATAAGACTGCGCCGACATATTCCGTTAGCAAAAGCTACGCCAGCATGTACACAGCTTTAAATCGACGTTGATTCAACGTCATGTCTTTATGCCCAGCGCATTCACTTAACCTCTAATTTCTCTGTTGTGATTAAACCAGCTTTTATTTTTTTTCGGCACTCCGACGATCTCGATCAGACTTGGCAGACTGTCCCGCAGACTGACTTGAGTCTTCTTATTCACACATTACGATATAACATCCAGTGTTAGTTTCAGAACCCTCTCTCTCTCTCTCTCTCATTTACTCGTGAAAAAATTTGGAATCTCTTTCATACTCTCCAAACTGCGGAATTCTGCACGTGCTCAAAGCATCAGTGAAGATACTCAACAGGTAAATGCGCACGAAAAAACACACAGAAGGAAACAAATGGAAACGGTTCTACATCATGTACAAACTGAGGCTTCAGGTCGGTCCGTCCAGGCAGCTGACTGCTTTGAGTATTTATGGTCGGCCAGCACAAAAATTGACTTATCGTCGGACCCTTTTTGACATCCTGAGCCTCCTACTGTAGTAAGAAATCAGGACAACCCAGATCAGCATATGTATATTACAATCATTATAATTCTTTTCATCAACTATTAAATGTGGCGTGTCTAGTTGGTCCGGACCTTTGCCAATTTATGGGTTTTTAAAAGTGCACCGAGATGGACTACGACAAACACGCACGAACACGCACAGTATTGTCGCTAAGGGTTTTGCTACACAAAGTATGTGACTCGCGCGTAATCACTCTAAATACTGGGGTAAAAGAGACTAAGCGAAGAGCGTAGATCCAGATCACACTGCGCCATAGGCAATGTGTCATCCCATTTAATCATGACTGTTCTTCAAGTTAGGACCCATAGAGTAACTGGTTAAATTGTCCCAGTATTTTAAATGATTACGGTATAGTTGTACACGGTATAAAAAAACTGCGCAGATACAGATTATCATGCGCATGTACACAAACCCTTCTTAGTCTTGCTAAATATAAATTCTTCAAGATTCTATAATTGGCACTTTGGTATGTATAATTCTTATTTGCAGGAAAAGAACGGTGTGTTTGTCGTGTTTTCGTTTTTTTTCTCACTGCGATTTCTCGGTACTGATGTCTCTCAGCTCCAGACACATAGGAGTTAGTACATGGTTACTGCAATGAAACTTGCGGTGTAGATTCGGACAGAATCTCGCCATCAGCGAGACTCGTATCCGCACCCCATACCTTGAGGTCGGGAGCGCCAAAAGACACTTAGCTTACGTGGACACTTCCAACATGAATTCATTTGAAAATACCTAGACTAGAAATAGTCCCATTCATTTTTTCTTGTTCATTCATAATATACACCATAACATTTTCTTTCTCAGTATAAAAGAATTTTCTTCTGACAGCTATAAATGAATCTGGAGATATTATTAAAGTATCTGAGAGGTTTGGAATTTTATAAGTGAATGACTATATATCTTTTGGACTGACTTATTATACCCTGCAAATCGAGGATGCAGTCTGTATGTCTATGCAAGTATATTTACCACCGTCCCTATCAGCGATCAGATGATCGTGAGAAATCAAAATAACGAGGATTGCGCAAATGCGCAGGCTGATTTAAATAGACTGTTTGCATCATATGCTCATTTATGTGTATCTATCAGAATAGCGCTATATTTAAGTGAATCGGTACGACTCAAAATTCCGCCAATTTTACGTATGCTGACAACTTTTGTGATTTCACTTGTTCGCTGCCATGGACGACAATTTGAGAATATTGTTGCATGGTACCTCAACCATTCCTCAACGTCTTGGGTCGTTGTTGCTTCCCAGTCTATAGTTCTGCCACGTTGTATCTTTGTTTGTTGTTAATTCTATGGATGAACTGTGAATGCGAAAACCAGACTGCGCATGAGCGCAATCAACCATAAGCATGCGCAGTTGTACCCATACCTCGAAATAATATTACCTGAAAAAGGCATCGTATTACATCTGCGAACCGCAAAGCCTTAGACCAGTCTGCGCACCTAAATGATAATGATTTTGCAAAGTATGCCTTTTGATTTATAATCTCTTGACAAACTGTGAATGCTCCAACTAGAGTGCACATGAGCGCAATCTACCCTAGGCCCATACGTCGAGAAAACGGGACAGTGTTCTACATCTGAGAACCACATAGTAATCATTGTGAATGTTTGTAAATGCACAATGCACATGGTATGATAAGTGAGCCGCGACACGAGAAAACCAACAAAGTGGTTGTGCGCACAGCGCAGACTCAGATCAGCATGGGGACCCGCCCAGTCCAATGAGAGTCTTTGCAGTGAGCTTAAAGGGTAGCCAAGGATCTCAGGTACCTCCACGCGGACAGCGAAGACTGATCAGACTGGGCGGATCTGAGTCTGCGCTGGGCGCACAACCACATTGTTGGTTTTCTCGTGTCGCGGCTCATATGGATGTTCGCTGATCGGATGCGTTCTAAAGTCCATTTTGAAACGCGGGCCGATTTGTATTACTCCACATGCAAGTAAGGTCGGAGTATAGGTGAATTAAACTCCAAGCATAAATTGAATTGGGAGCTGTGCATGGTCAAATGAATGACTCGGGGCAATTATGCCAGTGGTCTGTCTTAACGCTCCTGCAAACTTTGAATGCACACACCATGCATGTGCATAGGCTGGTTGGTGCTCTCCGTTTGACAGATTTTGTCAGGACGTTTTTCATGTCGTTCCGACAATTTCTTTTTGCAACCCCGGCTTCTCTTCTCCCGTTCATGCATCATTATCAAAAACGCAACAAAAAAAAAGAAAGAAAGGAAGAAAGACAGTACATAATACCGCACGCGCTTAAGCGCACGTGCACATTTCCAATAAATAGGGAAAGTAAACTCAGTTCAACCTGCGCACCCCTACATTCTCATAAACTCGATCGTTTTCGGTTAGGTAAATATGTACAGAATCCTCGGGATCAACAAACGATGCAGATACAGAGGGCGCTAATCAGATTACACAGTGTAGGCTGATCTGGATCTTCGCTGTTCGCACTCAGTCAAAGCACCTTTTCCGACTGCACGGCGCAAAATACCGGAAAACAAATATCCCGACTCAAATACTAAGAGTCGCCCGCGCGCTTACGCACGTGCGGATGCACGCGCGTTAACGCACGTGCAGATTCCCGCCAAAATAACCACCCTTTAATAGTAATACAGCTGCGGCGGGGCCAAAGTCCTAAGCAAAGATTTTTTGAGAGAGTTCTTAGTCTTGGAAGTTATAATAGTGGAGATAAGTAGAAAGAAGATGTCCCAAACTTGTGCTTGAAATTATAGAACTTCACTTTCTAAGGATGATACTGTTATAGCCAAGGCCCTATTTACGTTTATTGCAAGAACTGCCAAAACTTCACAAAGCTTGCATCATTTAGATTGAATGAAATAAGTTAAATGAAACACAGAGCTTTTGGTGATTTTCGGGAGAATGTTAACACTAACGCAAACTTTCAAATGTTAAAAAATCGATCTTCTACAGAAGCGCGAAGTTTCTTGCATCCCATTCCGCGTGAGTATTCCCGCAAATATCATGCATGAAGCTTGAAACCTTCGCCCGAAACACTCCCAAAACACTTGCAAAAGTCACAAGAAACTAGTGCTGAAAAGATGAAAATTTCGGCGTGATGCGAGATCTATCGAACTTTCGGGCGGGTGTATTTTGTTTTAATATTTTTAAATATCTACATCATCGGGTAAAACTACACATACGACTTGTGTAAAAGTTGACTACATGTATGACTGCACACACGCACATTTCAAACATCGCTAGAGGCGTGGTCGCCAGTCTTCACGGAGCAATCGCGCCGCGTCTAGACAGGCGCGAAATATTCCCACGCCGCTCCCACGCTGCGCGGCGCGGGATCGAAGCGGGCGTGGAGGGGCGCGGCGAGGCGTGGAAATATCGCGGGATTAGCGCGGGAATATCGAGGGAACAGCGTGGGATTTAATCTTTTTCACGTTCCACTACACGTCACGACGCGTAGCGATTAATAGTAAGATGTCGACGGCTCTACTGTATATTATGCCTGTAAGAACAGGTAATTTCATTCAATGGAATACCAATTTCACAGGTTTTTAATTTCATCTTGATGTAACCGCAAGATCTGGAGAAATCCAATCAGCGCATAAGTGGCCCCGTAGAGTGCAAACGGCCGTGTGCTGCAAAACGCATCAGGGGAAAAATATCTATCACCGAAATATCAAACTGCCATTGATTACCTTCCGCTTATTGCATAAGCGAACATCAGAGACATTGATGTTCGCTGCTCTTTACTATCTTAATAAGGATCTATATTCATAAGGATCAATAAACTGCTGGCCTAAACAGAGGTTGTGCAACGCTGAAACGCACTTTCTTTCGTCACATTGATCATTCATTTGGCATTCTGAATTTCTTTCTCAATGTGAAAATGTATATGTTTACCGTGATCTTACGTCCTTTATATTTCTAACGCAAACTGACTTACGCAGCGGCACAGGCTAACATGAGTCTTCTGTTAACGCACACAACTGGTATAAGGGTACTAAAAGTATAAAAGTACAATAGCAAGAGTTATCATTCTTGTTCGCGACACATGGTCATGACCTGTTCTACATAATTTTGAAGCATTATGAAAATATTCCAAAGGGTGTTCAAGATTTTGGGCAGACAAGAAAATGTTTACGGATGGACGGAGGGACGCCAGGCTCATCGCTTTATCCTCGGAACCTTTCGGTCGGGGGATAAAAAGCGAGTATCGAGCTAACAAATTTACATGTTTGTTGATAAATTGACACCCAGCCCTCCTAGGAGGGCATGGTATAAAACATGAGGCGGAATCTTGGAGACTAGTTTTTATCTTGAATTTTTGGGCGGACATGTCTGAACAAATAGTGTAGACAGAACCCTATCAGGAGCAGCCTGTTCAGGGTCTACACCATTTGCCTTTCCGCCAGGACATAATAGGAACATTACCACACAGTGCAATCAATTCGTTCAAATTTTAAGAGATGTTGCTCATGGTGTCCCAATTTTAAGGTATTTACAGTGCGCAACATTACTAAGAGGCCGTTTACACGGGCTGTCTTGACATACATGTTTTAGACTTGTATGTCAAAACCTGTGTAAAAACACTGCTATTTCTTAGTTTAATGACTCCAGCGTCTTAGACCGGTGGAATAGAACATGTTCTATTTGCTATGTCTAAAACATAGGAAACCTGACGGAATCATCCAATCAGAATAGGTTTCTCTCGGGTTACTGACCGGTTAATGGTTTCTGGGGGGAAAGAGCAAGGTCATTCTGTTCCAGATACTTTATAAATATTGGAAACAAGCGAACAGGAAGAAAAAAATAATAAAAACTGAAACTCTTCACTGTTAAAATTTCTGAAGCTTTATGGATTTTCAGAGGCGAGGTCTTTGGGGTGGAGTTTGACAATTTATTTCCTATTTACAGATATCCATATTCGATATGTTGATATCCATAATTATTAATGGATATCAATCATTATTTACGGATATCCATAATCGAATTATGGATATCCTTAATTCTGTCCATTCATGGATATCCTAATTCGAATTATGGATATCAATTAACTGAATTAGTGATATTCATATGTGGAATTAGTGACATCCATGAATCATTTAGAGCATTGGATATGCATAATCTGAATTAATGATGTCCATAATTTGAATGATGGATTTCAATAAACCTGCCTACACTGGATATCACTAATTAGATTTATGGATATCAATAAGCAGTCTTTGCAAATAATACGTTTAAATACAGACTGCTCTGCGAAGATTTATGGATATCCATAATTGAATTTATGGATAACAATAATTCAGCCTGATTTACTGAAATCATTTATTTAATTATTGATATCCATAATTCGAAATATATAGAATATATCTCCATAGGGTGCCATTTTTCTATCTATTCCAGATTTATAGATATCCATAATTTGAATTATTGATCTCCATAATTTGAATTAGTGATATCAATAATTCGAAGTATTGATATCCATAAATTGTAGATATCCATTATTCGAGTTTGTGATATCACTAATTCTAATTACCCACTGGGCACATAACGTTGAATCAACATTGATTCAGCCTTGATTCAACGTCATGACGTTGAATCAAGGTTGATTCAATGTTGATTCAACGTTGTGTGCCTGCTGGGTATTGATATCATTATGACTAATTTATGAATAATTATCATAATAATAATAAAATAATATAATAATTATGAATCATTGATATCCATTAATCGAATTAGTGATATCAATAAACTGGAAACATTTTCAGCTTCTATTTTACACCAGCTCGATGGCAGGAAATAGAAACATGCAGGGCAAAGACATGTTGTGTAAACAAGAAAGACCTGCAGGTCTAAAACATGCATGTCTTACACATGTATGTCAAGACAGTCCGTGTAAACGGCCTCTAAAACTAAGCATATAATCTGCATGCCCCTCCGCTTCTCCCCAGAGAGCAATATTGCAAGTACACGCTGCTAGCTGACAGGTTATGTTAAGACATTCACATGTCGAAACTAATTCCAGACACAAATGAATTGATATTTTCTCTTGGCGAAATAGTTTAAAATAGGAACGGTATCTTACATCTTATGCATATTAAATGCTTAATATTGTTGATGGCATTGCTTATCTGCGCATGGTGTTTTAAATATTAGTGAATGCGGGAAAAAGCAGTGACAGATGTAGGCCTTTTTCAAGCCTAAAATGGGACAGCCAACTTTACAACCTCGCGTTCAACGTGCTCTTATTGTGGTCGAACAGAAACAGTAAAACATTATCTGTACGATTGTCCAAATCATCTGCAACTACGAAACCAAGTATTATGCGGGGTTGAACGGAAATGAATTGAAACATCTGTTGTTTTTCCTCTCTCTCTCTCTCTCTCTCTCTCTTACAAAGCTTATATCTTATATATGGTTCGATTGATTCTTATTGAATGCTGTTCTCACATCAAAACGTTTCCTAATACAATGATGTATATGTTCATATAAACGTGTCTTGATTGCCTGTTGCTTAGAAATCTTATGCACTCATATATCGTTGCAAATACATGTTAAGTAGGCGACGATGTTTATTAGCTAGTTAGCTTGTTATCGAATTATTTCATATTATTTTTGTATGTATTGATTGTGTATGTCTACATGTTGAATAAAAACTGTTGAAACTAACAACCTCGCGTATTTTTTTTCCACAAAAATGATTTTCTCGAAAATGTTGAAACAAATCACTTGAACATGTCTTTATTGCAACTGAAATTCGTTGCGTTTGGGAAATGAAACAGACAACGTGCCATGAGTAAATCGCTATGATTTAGACATTAGTGCTATGTAATCACATATTCAGTACATTAAGTACGAAGCATAACCAGATCCCTGCGATTGTTATAATTGTTAATCGCTGTAATGTTCCCATAAATCCTCCATATTTCGTTCATTTGGGACCCAGTAAAATGAAGTTTAAAAAGAGTCTAAAAATAAAGTGTAAATATATAAATTAAAATTCGAGTTTTCAGCGTTCGTCGTGTGATGAAGCCAGTGGGCGGAGCTAAAGTATCGGAAGCATACCCAAGCAAATGTGTTTGGGTTTCACTCACCTTAATTATTTTCAGTGAAAAAATGCTCATTAAGCCTCTCGCCAAGAAAAAATATTGCGTATACCGTATACTTATAGTTCTTTTTCGGTTTAGTTTAAGGCCCAGTTTCATGTAGGCCATACAATGAATATGAGGGTGTGGCTTAATAGAAATTACTGGGCTCTCTCTGTCAAAGAGACTAATAGGGTTCACCAGGACAGTAGCATAGCTACTGTTTAAATCACATGACTTGGTCAAAGGTAAACATTCAAACTGTCATTTTTTCTTCTTGACTAGCTAGAAATCTGCACAATACATTTAAACTTCAGGGTGTTGAAAGCATCCGTAAGAACAGTTAAATCAGTGTATATGTAGAAGAAGAATAATTCAACTTCCACTGAAATTATTTTGAAAAAAATAATGGTTTAATGTTTCAGTGAAAAAAGATGTATCCAAATCTGAAATGATTTTGAATTAACCACGATTGATAGTTTGAGGGCGGAGCCTGCTTTTTATACTGTGGCCTTGGGTGTAAACAATGTTTTATTTCAATTACAACACTTACTGTAACATGAATTCGATGGGATAAGACAGCAATCTAGAGCTCCCAAACAGGTTCAATCTTTTGACCGCCCCATTTAAGAATTATTTACAGAAAGGGAGTTAAAAATAGTCGATTAACTAGTTTTGCACGGATTCATTTTGTTCACCTTTGATCTATTCATTATTATTTTTTGTCCTCTCTGCATCAATTACCAGCAGTCTTTAAATTAGTGAAAAAGCGTACTAGAACGACGAATATCGCTTTTCTCGCCTGAATTCCAAACCATAACCAAATGACTATATTAGCTATATTTTGATAAGTCTATGCATTAACGTGTAATATCAATTGAACTAGGGTTATAAGGGGCATACGTTTTCTACACACTGCTAGAAATCGTGGTTACTTATTTGAACAGACTCGTTGAGACTGTTCTAATTCCTTTTACATGTAGCGAGCAGAAAGAAGTAAATATCATAAATTATCATCTACAAGCGCCGTAACAAAAGCATGCTAGCACAATCATGAGTTTTTTATCGTTTATGCACAAAATAAAGGGGAAAAACAACAAAGAACAGAAAAACACATTGTGTTACTTACCATCTGTGACGTTTACACGGGCGATACAGTATGAGACACGAAATCATCATACGCTGCGTCACAAATCTTCATCGCAATCCAGTATCACACGTAGGACAATATCACTTCTGCAGCTTGGATTTTCTATGCATTTACCTATAAAAATAACAGACAAAGGGTTATAAGGGGCACACGTCTTCTACTCACAGTTCAAAAATATTTATTGTGGTAAGTCATTTTAACCGTCTCAGTGAGGCTGTTCTGACCAGACAAACAATATTCTACATTTTGCACACAGAAACAAGTAGCACGAAGAATTCTTGCACAATGATGATAATGTATTCAACGTTTAAATACGAAAGAAAGAATAAAAATAAACATTGTGTTACTTACCATACGAGACGATGACATGAGCGACACGATGTTATTAACAGTTTTAATTGTTTTATCATAATAATCTAGTTAACTATCCAAAAAGATGTTTTTCTTAGACAACATTTCTCACAATAATTCAAAACACTGACACGATTTTTTTAATTTGGCCGCTTGATGCGCCAACCATTGATTGCGCATTTTTTGTAAACGGCGCATGCGCAGCAGAAAAGGAATTTCAAATTTCTCAGCAGGTGGCGAAAACTTGTATTTCACTGTGGTTAATAATATAACTTGAGGAAATTTATTGATAGGTAACTATTTTGTTTGCTTACGTAATTATAAAATAGAGAGAATAGAATTAAAAATTTAAATTTTGAAAATTTCTTGCGCTTTTTAGCTCACATGAGCCATATAGGCTCAGGGTGAGTTATTGTGATCAGTCGGTGTCCGTCGTCCGTCGTGCGTCGTGCGTCAGTTTGCTTTAAATGACATCTTCTCTGGAACCACTAGGCCTAGGGCTTTGATATTTGGTATGAAGCATTGTCTAGTGGACCTCTACCAAGTTTTGTTCAAACACTGGCCCTGTGGTCCAAAAAGGCCCTGGGGGTCTTGGGTTCGAAATTCAAATATACTTAGAAATCTTCTTCTGAAGAACCACTCGGTGCAGGGGCTTGAAATTCTGTTTGTAGTATTGCCTAGTGGTCTTTTACCAAGTTTGTTCAAATGATGGCCCCAGGGTCTAAAATGGTCTCGGCTCAGGGGGGCCATGGGATTGAACCATAGAAATACATAGAAAAATATTAAATAATCTTCTTGTTCAGAACCATTTGGCTTAGTTGCTTGAAACTTTTTATGTAGCATTGCCTAATAATCTTATACCAAGCTTGTTCAAATAATGGGCCCAGGGTCCAAAATGGCCCAATGGCATGGAGTCCGAGGTTAGAACCATAGACAAATATTCAAAAAACTTCTTCTTCAGAGCCGCAAGGCTCAGATGCTTGAAATTCGGTATGTAGCATTGCCTAATAGTCTTTTACCATGTTTGTTCTAATGGTGGCCCCAGGGTCCAAAATAGCCCCGCGGCAGGGTGTCCTAAGTTTGAACCATATAAATACATAGAAAAGTATGGAAAAAAACTTCTTTTTCAGGATCACTTGGCTCAGATGCTTGAAATTTGGTACGTGGCATTGCCTAGTAGTCCTTTACCAAGTTTGTTCAAATGATGACCTCAGGGTCTAAATGGCCCCACCCCAGAGGTCATTAGATTGAACCATAGAAATACATAGAAAAAAATATTCAAAAATCTTCACTTTCAGAACCACTCGGCTCAGATGCTTGAAATTTGGTATGTAGCATTGCCTTGTAGTCATTTATTCACTTTATACAAATGATGGCCCCAGGGTTTAAAATGACCTCGCGGTAGGGAGTCGTGTGTTTGAAACATGGGAAAACATAGAAAATATTCAAAAATTTTCTTCTTCAGAACCACTTGGCTCAGATGCTTGAAATTTAGTATGTAGCATTGTCTAGTGGTCCTTTACCAAGTTTGTTCAATGGGTTTCAACCATAGCAATACATAGGAAAATATTCAAAATTTGGAAATGGTTGCAAACTATCAGGTTTGTTCAAATGATGCCCCTTGTTTGACCTTTAACCTTTTCACTCAGGTGAGCGATTTAGGGCCTCTTGGTCCTCTTGTTTTAAATAGTAAAGTGAAGTACTTATTCCGACAGCAAGTAGAAAATGTTAGAGTATATTTGGTCAATGTGCTATTACCAAATATGAGCCACGACATGACAAAACCAAGAAGTGGAATGTGGGCCCAGCAAAATCTCACATCAGCCTTGGTTTCCGTCGAGTGTGATCAGAATCTTTCTGTCCCCATGACGCTAGGACTTTGAGATCATAGGCTTGGGCAAGAGTATTGCTGAAAGAAAATTTGGACCTATGTCTATCATCATGCCAAATAGGAACCAGATAAGCTCTTAAAACTTTTAGCGTAAATGCGGACGCCGCCGCCGACTACGACGCTTACGCCGATGCCGACGCCGGGGGTTGTGCAATAGCTCTTCCTGGACTTCGTCCAGGCGAGCTAATAACTCATGTCCGGCAACACGCATAAGTATACCAAACACCTCGCCTACATTATAAAATAAAGTCATGTTATACGTTTTTCTTATTTTGGTTCTTATTCTATCACAGTGCGCCTATGGAAGCAATGGAAAGTTTCTGTGCTTTATTCTGCAACGATTCACTGTTTTTGGAGCACGTGAGTCTAACTACTGACGTCACTAGCGATCTGACGTCATTTTGTGACGTTTTGAGACGTTAGACAGTGTTATGTCTCTTTTTCTTTCTAAATTCGCCTCAAAAAAATGTACATTTATCTTAGATACAGTTAAGAAAATTGGCGGGAGCATTAACGCGCTGGCAAGAAGGTTGAGAGAATTTAAATGAAAAGAATACTTTTGCAGCGTTTTTGTAGTGTTCGAATCGAGATAGTTCAGCTCTAGGATTGAATTGTTGTGTAATAATTCACTGTTTGTTGGTCTGTTGTAAGCAGATATATCATTCGCGCTCCGCTCTCGTGATATGCTCTACTTCACAACTGACCTCCAAACAGTGCATTATTACTCAACAATTCACTGCTGGAGCTAATCTATTTTTTAGATAAATTCCCTTATTACGCATATTTTTATCATTAATCATGATATGATCTTTTTACATTCATAATATAAAACTGTGCATGTCTAGGATAGCTTGTGTATATGCGAAATCTGTTTGAGGCATCACAGTTCGTAAAGCAAAGAACGATACAACTCGGTCTTCCCGTGCGCAAGTTGATTGCGAATAGGCTGGTGTATGACAAACATTTCGCATACGACTGAGTGCAGTTTTTTTTAACTTAACACGAGATTGTCAAATTTTAGTGTATGTATAAATGTGTATATCAGACTCTCTTCGGGACGTTTATAAGACACAGTAGGGACAGCACCATCGCCGAAACCAACCACACCTTGTCCTGTAAGAACTTAACACAATATTATGGAGGAAAAGAACGATTTTCCACAAAATAATTCATGTTAATTCAAACCGCTTATGCAAGGCCTGAATTGGAAACTTGCCCATGCAAATTTTTGGTTTAGCAACTCTCAAGAGATTTTTGATAACTTCATCACCATTATTTTTTTTCTTTCTTTTTTACTTCAAAACAGAAAGTTTGCACAATGCGTTTTACATGCATACGAGTCAAATAGCATCGACATAGTTTGGTTATTTATTTGCAAAAGCTTTATCGGTGGGAATGGAATTACGCTTATAATAATAAGTCGGGAATTGATAAAAGGTGACGTTACAATATCAGATATGACATTTAAACTTGACTCAGACTGACACACAATTGACCGGTAAAAGTGTTGAAAAGCATGAACATCTGGAATCTGCCAGATTTAAAAATGAGTTTTATGTCCCAAGACGTAATTAGCTATAGGAAGGCGATTTATTTTATCTTAAGGTGAGTGGGTACAATTTCAGGGATTGAAACTCTGGCACTTTTGTTTTTGTCTCCCTTTTCAATATAGTTCAACTCTTATATTCTTAGAGAAGATTTCCTTTAACAGTAGACTCCATTTTGGAAGAGTTACGTCATTCAAGCGGTCTGATAAAATACCTCTACAAAGCAAAGACATATGTTTCTATATGCAGTCTCTTTCCCTCACTATCTCTCTCTCTTTCTCTCTCTGGAAAGACGAATCATTCTATTTGCCTTAGCGAAATTCTCTCTCTCTCTCTCTCTCTCTCTCTCTGTCCGTGGAAAGAAGAAAACAAGGATCATTCCACTAGCCTGAGCGAAATTGGTGCAGCATATGGCAGTAGGATATATGGGTTGTGATTTCGGACTGGACAGATGCGCAAGTTTATCTTGATTTCAATATGAGCTATGTCCGGGGAATATCTCTCGAGACATAAAATGTGCGCATGCCCAGACCATCGTCAGCATATGCGCAGTCTGTCAGGCTTCTACACTTTATTACTGGCTGAAAGAGGCGGATCTTATTGATAAATAAACTGTGATTAGTTTTAGTTCTGCGAAATCATTTTTGACGGATTGATATATTGAAAATACGTTAAACTTTGGTAACTTTGCATCATGCTTAATTGCGGATTCTGTCTGAAGTTTTTCTCTGAGTACAATTTTACCGTTGCGGACAGGAAAAATTATTGCCTTAGCAGGGCTGTTAAAATCATTAGTATCAGACAAGGAGCTAGTCTACATACCAGACTGCGCATGTGCGCAAGCTATCCTAGGCAGACACCGGCTTTAAAACATTAATACGTCCTTGATTAATCATAAAAAAAAGATTTCAATGGCCTATTTTTCGATTTCACAAACTTTATGACATGGTAAAACTACAATGTACATGAAGATAAATACAAGGTGAACGCGTTAAAATGTAAGACAAGGATCCCATTTATTTGTTTCTCTGATGCGTAGTTGCATTGCCAGTAATGAAAAGAAATCAAATCAGTATCAAATGATATTCATTCGTAATATGATAGTTTTGTAGAGTTCTGTATATAAATTCTAATCACTTCTTTACTCCATACTGTCTATAACTGCTTTCTTTTTATATTACTCGCTTTTAATTACTTGAAACTCGCTTAAGATAGTTCGATACTATAAAAAGTAAATAAATAAAGACGACGACGACTGCTGGACGTTTTGGTATGACGATTGTTGAAAGACTTGAAAACAAAGAGGGACTGGCTTTGAGGGACTTGCGCAAAGCGAAGGTAGAGTCTGAAAACGTTTGTCTTTAAAGCAAAATGGTGTCAAATTAGGCCCTGCACAATGCGTTTATGATGATACGGATTAAATTATATATTCGTACAAACACAACTTTGTTTCTCTAGAAAATATTTGATATGTGTTATTAGAAAATTATCTCTTATCAAAGCCAAAACATGGTACAGATCTTTCGTACCCTGCAAACATCTAATATGCAATTAATTACCCAGAGACAGATTACTCAGTGATAAAAATCACGAAGAATTTGCTAAATAGCCACATTTTGGATGGCAGGCCATAAATGAGAGTGTAATAGGTCTTTCTAGGTCCGACCAATGGGATAATTGTTTTTAATCTGTCAATGAACCGCCTATAACAACATAGATTGTAAAATTATTGCATTTTAAACGACTCTGAAGTGTAACTGACGCTGAACAATGCAGCTGAAAGCGTGCTCTGGTATTCCGTATATTTGGTACCAAAAATTATAATAAACATTGGGACACCAAAACTAATTACAAAAATTACTCGAAAAAAATGTAAAGTTATATATATTTTAAAGTGCTGCAATGCGCCCAACAGATGCCAGTGGAATGGAAAAACAGCGTTGATTATGATCAGACTTCCCCTTGCAACGGTACCGTAAGATGTTGCGTAGCGCATATATTGTAAAACTATGTAAATTCACATTTTGTGTGATTGTTTTTGAGCGTACATATGGCATATGTTCGATTTACTTTTATGTACATTTAAAGTGACCCGTTTTCTTTTTTAAGAAACCCAGAAACCGGGGCTCGTTTTTGCTTTTCGTTTTCGGGTAGGGTAGGCTACAGGACTGGGCTTCTTTCTTTTCATTCCGTTATACCATAAAAATTCTATGTATTGGGATAGATAGGTCTGAGCGGACAGTGTAGACTCGTATCAGGATGTCCTAGAGGAGCAGTCTGATCAGGTTCTACATTGTTTGCTATTCCGTCTGAATCTTTTGGCTACCGCTTTGTAAAACCAGGCTGATCCGTGTTTGGGACAGTTGCGGTGATTATTTTTGGGTGTCCCAATATTTAGAATTTTACGGTAGTACTGATTGCTATCTCTTGGATCAAAGGTGGCACTTATGCGCTCCCTTGTCATTTCCATATTTCTGTATGCCTGTGAATCATGGACCTTGACAGCAGAGTTAGAGAAAAGAACGCAGGCCTTTGAGATGAGATGCTACCGAAGGTTACTGAACATTTCGTACAAGGACCATATAACCAATGAGGAGGTTCGCAGGAAGATCCAAGCAGCCATTGGAGAATATGATGAACTCCTGACGCGGGTCAAGAAACGGAAACTAAGGTGGTTTGGCCACGTCTCAAGGTCTTCTGGTTTAGCAAAGACAATTCTTCAGGGCACAGTGAAAGGAAAAAGAAGAAGAGGTAGACAGAAGAAGAGGTGGGAAGACAATATCAAGGAGTGGACTGGAATGGATTTTGCCAGCTCAACTAGGGCAGCTGAAGACAGGACAAGGTGGAAAGGGATTGTTTTGAAGTCAGCTGTGGTGCCCCAACGACCTAGTAAGGTTATGGGATAGAATAGAATAGAATAGACTGATTGCTGCCAGTGCTTTTTCTTTTCTTGAGTGATGAGGCCTGTAACAGTAAATGTTTGGTTTCGCTGACCAGTGTCTGTTGTATATTTGTATTTGATATATCTTTTGATTTGTACATATTTTTTTAAGTGGGCCTCAAATAAGAGTAGCTTGTAACTAATTGTGTCACCCACTGAAAATACAGTCTTTATTATCAGTTATTATTATTATTATCTTTTCAATGCACCAATGGGTTTAGTACAGTTTCGGCCCTTAAACTAAAATGTTAACTACAGTCTTTTAAGGCTATTCTTGTGCGTTCCATCACTAGGCGTTTGTTTTGAAAATCTTGACGAAAATGTGGGGTTGAAACGCAAAAAGTACATACAAAAACTGCCAAAGTTCACGAAACACATGCATGGTAAATCAAACCAGACGGGTGGTCATTCAGAAACCCCTACAACCCACGTCACCAGAACGTAACGTATTTTCAAAATTCTTCAATTCGTATGATCCAGTGCTTGTACTTGAGTTTAGTTTTGATATGATCTGCCATTTTGATTTCTTGCCATGATTATATATATACTCAGCGTCAATGAAAACGCACCAGTTTGGAACTTATGGCACATTATGTTCGTTTAATGTTTGGTTTTATGTAATAGACAATTTGGTTAATCTTTATTTTCTTGTATTGAGAAAGAATGTTTGCAAATTAAATTTCGTTCATCAGTGGGTGCTATCAAGCGTGACGTCAATACTGACGTATTTGAAAACAGTCGATATCAAATGACACATTTAAAGCGTAATAAATCCATATTTCGTGTTCTGCCAGACTCTTGATTGCAAATGAATCGTTTATTGGAAGGTCTCTTCACATAAAATCCACTTTTCCTCCATTGAATTATGACGCGGTTCGGCGAATAAGGGTGACGTTATCCATGTAACGTCATGCTCTGGCTGGGTAACGGTTGACGTTTGCCCCACAGAACTTCTGAATTTTTTTTCTGCTACTTATCTCGGCATTTTGGGTTGCAAAAAGTATCAAATTTACCTTTAGTTACTTTTGTCTGCCCTTGTTTGATGAACGTGACAATAAAGTGACGTTCGAATCCATATCATTTTGTTGCATTCGGTGGTCTGGATTTCTTTTCTATGGCGTTTTGACAGGATATCTATACTCTAGCAAAATCCATCATTGAGGAATTGACGCCATGTGAAATTATGGTAGAATTCCGTTTTTCTTGATTTCAGAGCTTATGTTACGTCACACACTCATAGCGTACCTTCAGGCAGAATGACATCATGGGCGTTATAAGATGATCCGATATGATAGCTATACCCTGTTGATATAGTATGATCATTGAATGTAAGCAAAAATTTTACATTTTAAGACTGGTGCGTTGACGCTGAGTATACTTACTCAGATGTGTACGTGCCCGGATGAAGGCCGAAATTCCGGATAAAACTTTTGTAATCTTCTTTCTTGTACTTTTCATATTGTCAAAACGACAGAAAAAAAACACGCTCACACACTCAGAACACCTAATCAATTAAAAGCAGAGCAATCCGACTACATGTCGGCATTCGAAATTATAATTCATTTTGCGGAACAGAACAGAAAAGAACAAAAGCTCATCTATGTAGGTAAACATGTCAGGTTACACATAGATGATATATGATATTTAAACAAGTGGCATGTAATATTTAAGAGGAAAAAGGAACTTTTGAGTCTATCACACAAAAACTGTTAGCTGATTGGCCATATCTCCAGCTGCACATCTCCAGATGCAGGAAATCAAAACCTGCTTAAAACATATAATGGTATATGGTACTGGAGAATTCAATTGGGAAAATTAACTCCTTTGACGTTTTTGACAAATCAGATGAAAATGAAAGTGAAAATTCTGCGTTGTAGACCTTAATGCATAAATATGCCAAAAGCAGTGCGTTCAGCTCATTAATGAAATATAAAATTGAAGAAAAAAAAATAAATAAATATAAAAATAAAAAAATAACACCAGCATGCTGGGAACTCGATACTCGCTTTTTACAAGTCGAAACTCGCTTTTTATAACTCGATACTTGCCTTTTATAACTCGAAACTCTCTTTTTATTACTCGATACTCGATACTGTAAAAAAGAAACCCTCCTGTGGTCGAGTGGTTAGAGTAACTCGGTTATGCTGCAGAAAGTCGCCGGAAGGTCACGAGATCGCGCCCGCGTTTCGACGACTGGGAAAACTCTCTCTGTCAATCCAGCAATAAATGGGTAACTCTTTTGAATCAGGGAAGGATAAGGCAGCAAAAGGAGAGTGATGGGCTCCGCCTTTCATCTGTTGTGCCCAAGATACAGTGAGTCTCTAACCCCCACTGCCCCTACGGCTATTATGCTATTGGAAACCTTTACCTTTTTACCTTTACCATGCATAGACCTTGCTGAACATTAAATTGTTAACACAAATAAAGACTGCTAGGGAAAGAAAACACAAAAAAAAACAAAAAAAAAAAAAACACATTTACTACCTATCAGTCACTTGAAGGGAGTCGAAAGCTCATTGCCGAGCTATAAGATGAATTAAAATGTTGGAGTTGACTTGTTCTTTGCTTAAAATCAAAACTTTACAAATAAATGTATGTTGTGAGATACCATGTAAATTACCTCTTGCCATTCTCTTGAGTTCCGACTGTATAAAAATATAAATTGGGAGGCCTAAAGCCCCAAATTACCAATGTATGATACTAAATGCCGGGAGATGGATGCCTTAGCGGTCAGTGTAAACCCATATCAGACTGCATCTGAAATAAGCAGGCTTATCAAGATCTTCATTGTTTGTCTTTTCCAACTATTAAAATCAGCTAAAAGTGTATGGGTATAGCTCCGTATTTTTCTGCACTTTTTACAAAGAGAAACAACTTCCACTTAATCATGTTTGCTTCCCTGAATGACGTAACTCTTCAAAAATGGAGTCTACTCCTAAAAGTAAGAGTTTAATTTGCAGGAGCAAATTATTCCTTTTAAGAGTTGAACCCTATTGAGAAGGGAGGCAAAAACGAAAATGGAGAAGTCTCAATCCCTGAAAGTGTACCCACTCACCTTAATATAAAACAAATAGATTTCCAACATATAACTTTGTCTCGGGGCATAAGACTCATTTTCTGTGATATGCACTCTTAAATCTGGCAGATTCCAGTTGTTCTGATAATGCCCATGCTTTTCAATTACCTTACAGATCAATTGTGTGTCAAGCTGACACGTCATATCTGGTATCTTATAGCTGATATTGTGATATCGCTTTTTGTAATTTTTCCCTTGTATCCTTACTAGCTTGTTTCGCAAAACTTATCAAAAGGCTGGTAGCATGTTATCGACGTTATTGTTCACCTGCGCTTATTATGTTATCTAGATAAAACATTGCATAACTGTCCTTAATTTCAAAATGATTGGTAAAGCATTGTTCTGAATATGAGAACATCTGACGATGGAAACTCGATGGATTACCCTAGCCTGCCAGTCTCGGCGCCCGGTACCTGACCCGGAGTCTGGCCTGTTAAGAATGGCTCGGGGTCCGGTAGTATGTTAATTAGCGGTTGCTACTTTAAATAGTTAAACATATTTTATTCACAATTTCACTTTCATGCAACATACGTGCAACGGACGGGCGAACACACGGACGGCCAATTGGAAAACACAAGACCTCGCCACTGTTAAACAAATAGACAGACAAAAAACAAATATATTAAAATATGATAAATAAATAACTAAAATAAAAATAAGAACAAGTTATTATTATTTACAGTACCAACAATTACTGTGATCCCGCTTTGTAATTCATTTCAGTTTTGGTTAGTTTAGTATGACCTTTGGTCATACCGTAATACCGCTTGTACAAATGGCGATATACGTAGAATAGATCAAAATCTAATTTAACGATTACTGTGTATTTCTTTCCATTTGAGACATATATTACCCGTATTGAGACATGCTGGACCCGGAGACAATCCTCGGATGAGCGCCTAAGAGTCCGGTACCGGACTCCGAGACTCAGAGTCTGCATAAAGAAAAGGACCTCTGACAGTATCAATGCATATTTGCCTATTTTTCGACAAATTATTGCACCTTCCTCGGGCAGCAAAAGTTGAAATATTTGGCATCAATATGTAGGCCTGTGTACTATAAAGGCATTTTAACAGTGATTTTGAAAAATTATCATGCCTCTAGACTAACTTAAACCAATTTCATCAAGAGGGGGTACGTGAATGTTTCAGACTCTGAAAATAAGTCCATTTTTGGGATTTCTAATATATCGAAATTTTAATTGATAACTATCTTAAACTAAAGTACACACTACTGTTACTGATAGTATGCAATATTTTTTCAATAATAAGGACTTTAGCCTATTTGTAGATATAAAGGGTGTAAGTACCCTACTCTCTTTTTCAGTTTTTCAGCTGTAGATTATCCCCCCCCACACGTGCCTCAGCAAGCCACTCACTATAATGTGTATTATGATAGTACACTCATACATGCAAAGTGGCTAGCTGAGGCACTTGGAGGGAAGTATCTTTAGAAAACTTTTCCTGTTTCCATTACGTTTAATTATAAAATTTGGCTTTTTCAATCAGAATTGAAGTCCATGTACTAAAAAATCAGAAATTAAATTCATAGCCAGTTAGGGGAAGTTGAGAGCAACAAATTTCAAGAGAAATTCTTCGGTATATCAAAAAATTAATTTTGACTAATTTTATAGGCAAATTAACATTATTACTGTCAGAGGTCCTTTATAAATAACATAAACACATATTATCAGTCATTAACACGTATGTTTTGTCATTTCAGATCACACAACACAACGAAAGAAGAAGAAAAAAAAAAACAACAGAAAAAAACCAACAAATCAAAAGTGCTGCATTCTAATTTAATGTGATTCAACTTAAAAAAAATATATATGTAATGGACTTTGGCATGCATATTTAACGTATTCTAAGGACTCAGTCAAAAATTTTTTGTAGAGAAATCTAGATACAAATACTTTGAATGATGAAAATAGAATTTATTTCATATGCACGTTTACGATCTAAATCCCATTTCCGTTCACTGAAAACAAAACCTGACTACCGATGCATGTCTTATGTATGTCTTATGCATACATACTTATTCTTTATTATCTAACTGCGTCATTAATCAGTTACAATGTACTAAGTATAATAAAGATGAAACATAAGTTGTCATTTTTTTGCTAGCAACTTTTTGCGTAGCATCTAAATCGAACCAAAAAAAATAATAAAAATAAATAAATAAAAATGAAATAATAACACTAAAATAAATCAAAAACCTTTTCGATAAAAATATTTTGCTGAAACACTTAGAAACAGTTGTTTTCTGACAGTTATACTAAGTGATTAAATGGCAAAATTAGAAAAAGTTAAGTGTACAAAGACGTTAATTTTTTTTTCAAATAAGATTCTTATACATTTTATTCGTCTGAATTTCGACATAGTTTAGTTCATGGTATTTTTTGGCAATAACCATAATGTGGTTTATCCGAATTATGGATAAAACTTCGATGACATTCACTGCGTATTTTAACTAAAATTTTTATCCAAATTTTGGATAAAACTTACAACTGTGTTTTGGAACAGCGTATTTTAAGACAGGGGTATTGCTTTTCCCAGCTAGTTTGGTTTTATCCAAGTTTTGGATAAAATTATTTCTGCGTATTCATTGTACTGCATTTCCTGCTTATCCAAATTTTGGATAAAAATTTTGGCCGTGTGTTTGAATAATGTGTGGGGCAAGACAGGGTGTTTGTTTCTCCCAGCTAGTTTGGTTTTATCCAAATTTTGGATAAAATAAAATTTAATGTATTTCAGTCTGTGTTTACGCTGCATTGTATTGCCTGCACAGTCGCTTATCCAAATTTTGGATAAAATTTTCGGCCATGTATTTTCATACAGTATAAGGCATAGGCAGGGTGTTTTCTTATCCCAGGCTATTTGGTTTATCCAAATTTTGGATAAAAATGGATTAGATCTAATTCTAATTATTACTCATCAGTTAACTAAAGTACAGTATATTTCCTGCAGAGCTATTAATCCAAATTTTGAACCAACAAACGTCTTATCCAAAATCATAGAGCCAGTTTGAGCAAATGGATTTGCTCAAACGTAAATGGACACAGTTTATAGCTATTTTAGGCGGTGACTATACCTACATGACCTGCTCACTGTAAAAGAAGCTGCATGAATTTACGGTGAGACAACCAAGCTATTGATTTACTATTTATAATTGTTGATTTTAAGGCAAATTTAGTAGTGGCTTAAAATTCCATGAGAAAGGATATTATAGTGCCTGGATTTAGTTGATAAGATCTGAAAGTATCATTATTTATTATCTTTATTTGAGATTTGGCTAAGAATGAAAAATGTGACTTCTGATTGATATGGTATGATTAAAAGGCATCGACTGATTATGATGATAATGATCATGCTGCGCATGGACTTTGTATTTTAGGAAGTTTTGTAAATTACGGAAATAGTTTGTAGCACTGATGGAGGTTGCACTGGTGTACGTATATTTGACGTCGAGTGACGTCAGTTACATTCATGTTATTGCGACGTCAGCACTTTTTACATTAGTTTCATGTATACGTGGCCTATAGAATTAGATTGATTTGAAGTGAAACTAATTTACATGCTCGACGTCAGTTGACGTCATAGCATGCACCGCATTAAGGCTTCTTCCTTATGTTATAACGGAAACAATTGGTCGTTGAATTGCCTTCACTAGATGACTTCATATGGTATGACATCATTGGCGTAATGATGTCAGATCAAACGTTATGATCCCAAATGTGTTAGAAACACTTATAAAGCTATTCAAAGAATATATTCTATGGCAAATGATCATGCGCTTAGTTTAAAAAAGGGAATTAATACATGTGCAAGTTAGATTTTTGGTAATTCTATTTAATGTAAAAAAGTCATTGTTTTGATGATTCATGTTTTAAGACGGATATGTCATGATGATACATGTTGACGTCAGTATATTTCTTGACAATGTTTGACGTCAGATCTTTCGACGCACATGTGTGGTGGGGTCTACGTTTCTTCTTTGAAGGAATTGGTATCCACGGTTTTAGCTTTACATCGTCTGCGCAAGTTGTGTCTCGTGACACGGCTGGCGTGTGCACGTTATGCTCGGCATTCGCCGAGGGCGTTGTATGGTATTTCCAAGACAGGCCCAGGTCTTACGTATTGTTATTATGTTGTTATAATGTATTAAGTGCAAGTTCGTTATTTTAGGCACTTCAAGTCCGGCAGTCAACTGTTTGGGCTGAAAACCACTTCTCACCTGGAGATACCATATTACATCTCCAGGTTAATACCAACCCGGGTAGAAGCACAATTACGACGCCACTTGCGCAGGATTCCTAGCCAAGGCGGGATGCGTAGAATTTAGGCGAAATCAACAACTGTCGTTTAAGTAATTAGTTGCTGATTAGAAAGTGGGACGGTGTGAACCAGTAGTGTTCGTCCATTTTGTGTATTAGCGAGTCAGTGGGACTTGCTAAATATTATCCAGAAGTGCGCGAGATGGAATAAGTAGGTGGTTTCCTATAATATATAGACTGGTCCCTGATATATTCCAGGAAGTGACCAGTCTAAGATAGCCGGCAACGGTATAAAGGCCTTATTTTTTTCGTTGTGAGCTCAGTTAACGTCTTTGTTCTTTGTATTTTTTTTGTTCATGGCGCTGAGCCGAGTACGGTGTTGACGTCAGACGGTAATCGATTTGCGTAACATACGCAGATCGATCACAGATTTGGAACAAACACTCTACAATATAATTATATCGAATCTAGGCACAATTTTATCAGTCATTTTTCATTGACTTTGTGATTATTTTTTTAAGATGACGTAAGGCTGTTTGCATTGATGTGGATTTTAGGAGAGCAATTTTGCCACTAAATTCTTCGAAAATGTAACCTACATTCAATTCAGGTCAACTATCCTTATTCCCTGCGTGATGAAGTGCGATAGCCCATGCATTAATTTGTGACAGAATGTAATAGGTTGCATATCTGAGTGGGGAAACTAAGGTATATAGACCCGAATTGTCTTGGCACGGATGATACATATTTAGTTTAAGGTCCATTTGCGTACCTTGGCACTGCTGTGGCATGATTATCTGTTAGTTAATTGATTTAAACGTTTTGTACGTGGTGTCGTAACCGTTACTGAGGTCCATTTTATGTCCTGACTTAGTAACGTAGGTCACCCGTAACGTTGTATAATATCGTAACGATGAATTAAACCTAATAGCAGAATCTTAAGTTTGATTTACCGTTGGTATCTTATAAGGTTTCGTAATGTAGGACGTACAGTTGTCATGTCAGTGTTAATACATTGCGCTACGTACGTTACGTTTGTATATCCGACACACTAGATCAAGTTGGGCGTAATTGTAATGTGGGTTATTTACGTCATGTAAATACCTCATTTGATAATGAAAAGTAGTTCTTGGCAAAGTCAACGTCAGTTTATGACGTCATTTTCGGTTCGTATTAATTCCTGATCATTGCCTTTATTTTTACTTATAATTTTTATTTACTGGTCTATATGTTTTTTCGTCCATGTCGTTGCTTTTGTTCACATGTTGTATGCGTGGTGTTTTAGTTGGGGTAGCTGAATGGCCGACTATCTAGGGAAGAAATGCTCGGCGAAATGTTGCCAATTTATGTATTTCTAGACGAAGTCCATAATTGTCATACGTGAACTATAGCAGGTTATAAAATTCTGTGGAAAAATATACTTGTCATAAAGCTATACCATGTCACTTAATCAATAATTTATTTTGTTAATCCTGCAAAATTATTACAATTTTGACAAATTTAAGTAATTTAAGAATATGCAGTTTAAAGATGACGATAGAAAAAGGCTTAAGCCAATCTCGAAACAGAAGAAAAAAATCAGTATATTATTTCTGTTACCAACAGGATTGCATGATGTGACGGGCATCCATAGCTACTCTTGATTCAGAGTATTCTCCCTTGAAGTTAAAGCTACAAAGGATACTTATTTAGTAAACGCTTCGTAGTTTTTAATGTTGTGCTTAATGTTGATTCAGCAATATAAATTTTTATGAAGGTGATAGATTTTAATGCTTATGAGTAGTCATACGTTTTGAAGATTGACACTAATTATCGTTTCCTGTACTCAGTAAAGCTTTACAATTAAAAAAATCTTTAAAATAATACAATTTTGTGTGTGCAACTATGGTTTCGTACCGCTGAGCCACTTAGGGAGTGTCGATACGAGAATTGAAACAGAACAGAATTGTTGGACCAGGAATTCTGTACTGATGCTGATGTTGGCCGCTTTATCACCCTGGCAAGGCTGCTGATATTTACACATAACCTACACTTTATAAGTATTGAAATCTTATCTAATTTGTCTATACACATATTTATACTGGTCTGTACTTAATTTTATGAAATACGGTAGATAAAATTCAATACACACCTGTGTATTTGCATTCCTTCAGTCTGGTCTCTCTTTTTACTGCAACTGTATTCTTGCTTAAAGGGCAGTTGATATAGTCTGGAGGTTTTTGCATAAATTTCAATATGCAAATACGCAGACGCGATATGACAATGTATATATTTGACAAATACCGGCCGGCGTATTTGAGCACAGGCAGCTACACCTTTGCTCTGCAAAAAGTAGTTATCTACCTATAAGATTTTAGATAGGTGTACTATGACACACTGTGGTCGGCTTTTGAACTGAAAGTCACTGGTTCAAACACAGCATTGGCTGAATACAATAATAAATTAATGAAAAAGCTCTCTTTCATTTTTCTTGGAGAAATATTGTCATTCTGCATTTTGTAAATTGGTGAAATATTAAATTTTACATTTTTTTTCTGCGCAGCCTGATAATGAGTAAAAACTGAAGAAAAAATGATTGTTAGGACGCTTTTCTCAATGCATTAAAGAATCTCAAACCTAATTACATTTTAATAACGATGGTTAATTTTAGATTTTTGCGCACAAAATTACCCTCTGATCTTTTCTTATATAAACCCTTTTCAACCTCCACAAATTCTGCATTTAGGGAGTTTGAATTGTCAGAAACAAAAAAAAAACAACATCTGCTCAGTTTTTGGAACATCTGTTGTATTTTCAGCATTTTATGTAGATGTTTTTTTTTTCGCCCCAAATCAATCAGTGATTATCACCACCTAAACTGTCTCTTAAAAAATAGCACATTTGACTTTGGCTTTGACCTACCACTCTGAAATACGAGCTTGTTCATGGCATTGTCATACACGATATTTGTATGAAAAAATATATCTCGAAACAGTTAATAAATGATTTAAACTCTCCATTATGAATGCATGGTTCTGACTTGTGATCAATCAAACATTGATATATTTGTTTTAGCCCCACCCTGTAGCCTCACTCCCAGCCGACTCAGTGGCCTGACTTATCATTTAAGGGTCGGACACGTATAATTATAATTAAGATACTGTCTTTCATGTATATATATATAATAATGTTTATAATTGTTTGAGATTCTTTAATGCATTGAGAAAAGCGTCCTAGCAATTATTTTTTCTTCATTTTGTTTACTCATTATCAGGCTGCGCAGAAAAAATGTAGCCGGTGTCCAAATAGTTACTATTTACTATTTCACTGTACTAACCTTCTTTGTCACAGTATTATAGTATTTATAATGTAAGTATGAAATCGGTGTAACCTCCCTACCTGTGTTTAATGAATGCATCTGGTGCATATGCACTATATACATGGACAGACATTTGAGAAAAAGGTACTGTTTTCATCTGGTCTACCGTCCAATTTGAGAAAGAAATAATTGCTCGGACCCTCTTTTTAATGTATTAAAGTACCTTCAGACCTTAGTACATTTTAAAAAGCGAAGTTACTTATTCAGATTTCTGCGCAGAAAATTAACCTTTGATCTTTTATTCTAACAGCCACAGACTTGCTTTAATCTATCCGTAAGTAAAGAATGAGAGAACAGAAAGACAGCCATAAAGCTACGAGTGCACATTCTTAACTTTACAAACAGTTACATGTATTAGCATTCCTAAAAGTCACTAGGGAACTACGAAAAAGGTAGCAAGGGAAAGGAAGAACGTTCAACGTTTTTATAGCTACTTCTCTCTTTTTTTAATTGTCAACCGTCTCAGCATGAGTAGCTCACTGCATTTCTTGTATAGGACAGAACAGTTTATATTCACAACTTATGATCTGATATAGAGTTAAAGCCAGCTAACTGTTCTCGGGACATTGATTAATTTTTTCTTCAAAGAACTTGAGGTCCTCCACATATCTATGCCTTTTGCAGCTACTTTCTAAGTTTCTATTTACCAAATTGTGTGGACAGAAAGAACATATCCCTTGCTGACCTGTACGATCTGACATCAAGGGGCTGAGTCAACTTTGTTTCAGGATTTTATCTCGCAGACCATCCACAGACCATCCACCTCCTGGTTCTTGAAATGCGCCATTATATAAACGAAAAGACTAAAAAAATACGCTTCGTGACAAAACCTGTATGAAGCATACTGTAAATAACTTTCTTTCGAGATTTTTGACTGACGATTTAGAACACTATACGTCAAGATTGGTCAGGTTTACGAATATCGACAGACATTAATTTGACATTGTTTAATAAGTTCTTAAAGCGCAAATAAAGCATCCGACAAAAATAACGTCTGTGAAATTTCAAAAAACATTTTCTTCCAAGGTGTATCACATTCAATTTGGAAATCTAAAGACTAGATTGCGAGCTGAGGCAGCTCATCTTCCACTCACGATCCTTTATATTTCTGACGCGTAAAGGGTAGAAAATCTAGGTTTCCATGCCTTACTAGGCTTGCTTAATCAGCTGAATTAGCCGAATGCAGCTAGTAAAGCCTCAAAGACAGGACTTCTCTGCCGGGGGGTCTGGTTCCCAGCACATAACAATGTTACCTGTATAGATAAAGGTGTGAAAATTTAGTTAACCAATCACTGGACCAGAATTAACAGTAGTGATAATTTTATTGGCTGTTTGGAGGTGTTGACACCATGAAATCAAGAGACAGAATGACATTGTGGAAGTTAATCCTCCTTATATAGTCCCATCCCTGTCTGTAAAATGCATGGGTTTGCCTCATGGTTTTATTCCAGTTTTACAAAGGTAAGCAACTTTTGGGACTTCCTGTTTGTTTCCCAGGAGGATAACCCTTCCCGGCAAAATAGAATCAAATTTTAAAGAAGAGAAATTGTTCCTATAGGAGAAGAACGAAATATTTCTTTTCAAAGTTTTTTTTGACGCCCGCAGAGCAGGGAGGCAAACAATAAACTATTCACCTCAAACAAGCAGCTGTCATTACAGATATTTAGTGTAACACCATGAATTAACATGAAATAACACTTTTGTAGCAATGCATTCTCTTTTGTATTTGATTTGAACCCTTTAAGCGTCAAAAAGAAGATTTATTCGTCTATTAAAAAACAACAGTTTTTTTAAATTTAGAAGAAGTAAATTTACTCGAGTGTCACTCTGGCGGTTTTAATTTAAGCTTTAGTCCTCTTATTTCACGTGACTGGAAGTAAGTAACAAGATCGTCGATGGATTTCTGAGATAATACAAAGAAATATATGTGTTATGTTTCACGTACTTCATAAAATCTTATATAACTCTAATAAGCATAAAAGATAGGCGTAAGGAAGAATTCGATTTTATGGGGTGGCCGAATCTATTAAAAAAATTAAGGAGCCAGAAAAGACTTAGCCGTAAATTCGTAGTGAGAGAAACTCATAAACTGTATCATGGAAAATTTTCGAGAAAACTTGTACGAAAATAAGCGTTAAAGATAGTACATGTATTCGACGTAAAGATTAAAACTTGGCAATTTTCAAAAGGGTTCTTTGCAATTATAACAGACGCATGCATTCAGAGATATATTTTTGTCTGTCTAGGAGAATGCTTATAATTTCAGGCGAAGCGACTCTGCCATTTTCAGTTTGCCCCCGTTTTCTATATGGGTACTAACGCTGAAAGGAAATAATTTACTGATACATGTGCATAATCTTTCTTAAAGGCTTGATCTCTTTTCTAGAACGGTGTCGTTGTCTAAAGAAACCAATAGGAAGTTGCAAAAGTTGCATTCCTTTCACAAATGTCGGAAACACCTAACCATACACCTTATAGGGTATGATAGCTGGCAATTCCCGATGTCCGTTTTTTTATTTACCACACCAAATGGCCTGTTTCGCTTTGAAAAATATCCATGATAATGAATGGAAAACAGGCTAAATCTGCTAGAATATTTTAGGAGGTGGCGCGCAAAGGCTATTTAATTTGGGTAGGATATTTAGTTTGGGTAAGGTCTTACCCCTTCGACCCTTCGCTTATGTATATTACAGCACGATATTAAAAGACAGTAACGCTGGAAATAGCAAAAGTAACGTCAAATGTAAGCAAAGGACATTCAAACAGATGGGAGCATTAACTGTGTTTCACTGTCATTATCATTAAACCGATTAAACAGAGTTGTATTGCTAATATTGTTTTTTTTAAAGTGTTCATGCATCCAATATATCCATCAGTTCAAAACTACTTCTCACTGTGCACACACTGTAGGATCAACACTGAATCCACGAATGATTCAACGTAATGATGTTGAATCGACTGTGGATTCAGTGTTGATTAACATTAAGTGCCTGCTGGACTTACTTTGTCTTTCGAAGTGGCAATCGAATATTTCGCCCTCCCTGCCGTTTCCTTCTTCATAACCGGAACCTTCTTTAGCTGACCATTTTGCACTACTATAGGCGTGTAAGGTGTAAAAGGCATGCTTTCGTCGTCCTCTTGTATCACGGCAAAACGTCCATCCTGAAAAGAATAAACATAATTAAGCCGCGACACGACAAAACCAACAACGTGGCATGGGCGCCCAACGAAGCCTCAAATCAGCCTGTTCGGATGCCAAGGCTGATCTTAGTCTTTGCTGGGCGCACATGCTTCTTTGTTGCTTTTGTCTTGTCTTGGTTCAGTTATGACATGCAGGTCAAAAACAGAATACCAGTTCACCTAAAGTGAAAAGATAGGCAATGATCAGGAACTAGTACAGTCAGGTCCCACATCCCGTCCCCAAAATCAAAAAGGAAAGAAGTATATACGTGTACTTAAAGTGACAACAGTTCACAAAAGAGATGCACGGTAAATCGAATGAACTGCTCTTTCCCAGACAGGTGGTCATTCAGCTACCACAAATAAAAAACTACAGTAACATTTATTTAACCTATTTTATCTTTATAATTACAAAACGAAAGTGGGCAGCTATACAGGTGACAATATTGCAAGAAGACCACAGACAAGAGGACATAAAAACACGTAACATTGGGGAACCACAACAGAAATAGACTTAATAATCCGAAAACGAGTCTGAAACGTTCCTGCCAAGCTTTACAATTTGTGATAGTGTCTGAAGTTTTGAGCCTAATGGAGCGAAAATCAGAAATTTTGCTTTTAACATTTTCATATTTATTAATGCTTCCAGAAAATATTTCGAGAAACACAAAAAATAGCTTTAAGGTGTACTGCAAAGAAAACGAAATTCACATCAACCCGATTTCTTGACGTTTCTGCTAATTGGATAGAATTTACTTACTAGTTGGATAAAAGCGAAGTTTCTTAAAGAGTTTAAATGAAAAAAATAATGACGCCATTAGAGATGTTGAATCATTTTTTTCAGGTGTCGCTTTGAAGTTTATTAGTGTGCAGAAATCTAACTTTACGCGCAAGTTTTATGACGTCACTTTCATTTCGTGTTTCGTGACGTCAAGGTCGCCCCTTCAAAAGGCTCAAAATGTCAGACACCGATACATTTAATTGACTATTTATCCTTCCAGTTTACTTAATAAAACAAGAAAGGCCTTAAATGCTAAGCATTTGTAGAACATTACTCCGGTCCGTCTTATTAATGCAATCTGCATGATTAGAGCTTAATCGCAGCACAGGCTGTGAATTTCCTATCCTGAAAGCAACAGAACAAACGGTATTGTGTTAAAATCATCATTGCTGTCTGGTGTATGTAATGAATGACAAAGTGAGACAGATTTCGTGGTCTAGGCTTGAGATATCATCTCAGTCAGCTCTAAATGACTATTTTCTTGCCGGATGAGTCAGAGGAAAAAAACATGTAATGGATGTTTCAGGGGGACTTCAATGAGCAATATCTTCATTGGTATACCAAATGTCGTGCATACTTTATCAGATTTTAGCAATTCTTCAACTCTTGCGCTTTCAGTATGTTGAAACAGCCATGGATGGTTCTCCTCTTTACTTTGTACTTCCGTTTGCCGCGGTGATGTTTCCTGAAACGAGCAAATAATTGAGCCGCGACAGGAAATAACCAACAAAGTGGTTGTGCGCCCAGCACAGACTCAGATCAGCCTGGGCATCCGCCTTGTCTGATCAGACTCTTTGCTGTCCGCTTGGAGGTAGCTTAGACCCTTAGCTACCCTTTAAGCGCTTAGCAAAGACTCTGATCAGACTGGGCGGATGCCCAGGTTAATTTGAGTCTGTGCTAGGCGCACATGCCACTTTGTTGATTTTGTCGTGTCGCGGCTCATATAGTTTTATATAGAATTATTGCTGACCGATACCAGGCGGTGCTTCTGTTGTAGTTTACTATTATTGTCATTTTTTGTCAGCTGTTAATTAATCTTTGACATTTGTATGTTACTTGGGAATGCTTGAAGGCTATCTGCTGGCAAACAGCTGATATCTTGGTATTCCACTTGTCTTGTTTCGATTTTTGGGTCTTCTGTTTTGTTTGCCTTCCCTATTGATGTTTAGGGTAGGATGTGGCGATCGGCTGTGTCGGTTCCTGAACATTTGCCTTCTCATTTACGTTAGATACATAACGGCAAAATGGCGGAAAAGTAAGTAGGAAAATTCTCCGGCACTGCCAAAATTCAATCCCAGATCCCACCCAATGTGGGAAAAAGACAACACACAATTAGTAACCACCAAAGACATAACCAGCGGCAGCCATGTTAACAGCCACTTCTCACGTAGGTGGTCAACGGGCTAGCCTTAATATCACAAACAATACATCAAAAACAGACATAGCAACAAACAACACAAAACAACCAAGAAGAACCAAAACAGGACTGCCGCCTTGGGACGGCCATAAATGAAATTAGGTGTATGTTAACCGGTTTATGGTCGACCAACCCTCGCCCTTTATTCTTAGTTGCTTTAGTTCAACCCAACAAAAATACCACCGTCAACACAACAGACTTACGAAAAGCACCAACTCTGACAATAAGAACAACTTATACGAAAACATTAAACATCTATTTTTACCTATTTTGTAAAAGTTGATTTAACAGCTCTTTGAGACAGTATTTCAGTCTATATTGAGCCGTCTCCCAGAGACAGGAAGAAAGAGACAGAAGAGGGAACAGATGAAAATAAAAACAAATTCAAACAACCCCCTCTCGCACCTGCTGCTTTCAGGCCCTACTATTATCCAAATTAGTAAGACGCCCCAGCACAGAAAGATACAAAGCAACATTGTGCGTTGAGGAAAGGGATTGATGTTACTGTGGTGTCCCAACGACACTGCAGAAAATAGAATAGAATAGAATACTATTAAGCAAATCCGTAAATTCTGTCAAAAATTATAAATTATCGGCTCACATCATTCTGACGTTTATAAGGCAAAGTTCGTGTTCAGTTCGTTTAAGGTGGCTGAGAATACTTTTATGGTAAATAACTCTGTCATGTTTAGTTTTGTCTCTTCTCTTAAAAAAGATCAACTCGCAAAGGAAAAAAAATCTCTTGCAGGAGCAATTTAGCATGTTGACCCCGATTTATGCTCACCATTACGTATTACTGACCGTTCCAAGGCGGTGCTCCTGATGAGGTTTACTACTTTTATTATTCCGAAGGCGGAGTTATACAGGTTTGTCCATGTCCGTCCGTCTTTCTGTCCGTTTGTCCGTCCGTCCTTCTGTCCGTCCGTCCGGATCCATGACAAAGAAATCACTGAATGGAATTTCATGAAACTTAAAAGAATCATATATTCTTATAAGGCGATGATGCACGTGGGGTTGGATTAGACTGGCTTCAGATGTTAATGAGTTACCGCCCTTGACTTTATTTGACAGTAAAATTAGCCATTGATTTTAAACAATTATCCGAATTTCACGGAATTGAAAAAGAATGTGTATCACCATAAGACAGTTCTACATATAAAGTTTCGTTAAAACGCATCAGTAGTGCATGAGTTATTACCCTTGAATGAATTTTAGAAATGACAAGTTAAGCTTTTTAATCAATGAATGGAATTCTATGAAACTTATACTAAATATGTATTATCGTAACAGGGGTGTTCCTATCAAGTTTTGTTGGACTTGCTTCGGTAATGAATGAGTTAATGCCCTTAAATCACTTTAATTCAGACAAATTGAGTCATATCAAAATCACCTATAAATGGAATTTCATGAAACTTAAAACTTTTATATATCATCATAATACGGCAGTGGACATAAGGTTGTGTTATGAAGGCATTAGTTATGCTAGAGTTGATTTTTACTACAAAAATTAGCCATACTTTGGCACCAGTGAATGAAATGTCATGAAACTGGATATGAATTATGTATAATCATAGTGGGCTGATGCTGATGCAAGTTGTTTAGAATGGCCTCACTTATACATGAATTCTCGTCCTTGTTTGACTTAAAATCTGCAGCTTCAGCCGTAACTAAGTAAATAGTGATCAAAATTTTGTCAATTTAAAATAAGCCATAAACAAATCAGCCATTTCGGCGGGGAAAATAAATTAAAGAAATTTTCTTGTTGACATAGTGTGTCAGTTTTCTATTAATCTCAGACTGCTTGTACATAATTTAGAATAACTTAGCGGCCATCTACCGGGAAAGAGCTGACCTTTTGCCTATTTGCTTGTCTTGGTTTGCTTTTGATTTTTATTTCTTTACAATTTGGTGCCTTGGGCAGTATGTGCTAATAGACTATGTCGGTTTCTTATCATTGTCTTTTCATCTACTCTGACTTCCAGTGGACCGAACGGGATATCACAAAACTACTTTTCCTCAGTAACAGTCACTTTAGTTACCAGTATTACAATTGATAGTATTTGCAATGGCACACCGCAAGTAAGTATCGAAATTAAAAGCAGTTTCCAACCTACTGCTCGACATAGAGGGGGAGAGTACTACTATTCTGACCTGCCTACCTCTCAGCATTTGGCCGTCAGTAAAACCATTCAAATGTCAAAACTACAATTGCTTATCACTTTGGAATATACTTCAATATTGTTTTAACCCTCTATTAATAGATACAGTGGGTCTCTAACCACCACTGCCCCTACGGCTATTAGGCTATAGGAAACCTTTACTCTTTTTTTTACCTATTAATAGTAAATATTTCTGCTGATGATAATGTCTACAAGATCGAAATTCAAAGACATTAAGCAAGTGATACGAGTAGGCAGATGCATTTTCATTTTCCAGCGTTCTATGATTGCGAAATTCCAAATGATGTTGCTATAATATAAAACTAATGTTGAATTTTGCTGATGACATTATATTTTTATATCGCGAGACTTCTGACTCAGCTTAATGCAAAAATGTCATATGAAAGAAAATAAAACCTCTTTTTGACTTGCTGCAGATGAGGCAGACACTTGAACATCATCATCTTTTTCTTCAGTGCCTGAAAAAGAGACCTGCTACACAAAGCTTTAGGTAAGTATTTTTAAATGATTCTGAGATATTTCTCAATAGAAACATATGTTGTGACCCCTATTCAGAACCGTCTCGATGAGTTGGTTCCATTAAAACTCATAACGTATGTCTTTTTATGAAGAGATAAGGATAATATCCATGAATAATCCCCGTAAGATTTTCATATCTGTAGCTCTAATACAGCTGGAAATTTGATATAACCAAAATTGTGCTGACGCATTAAAACGAACTTTGCTGCTAGAAAAAAAAATATGAGCTGTACATGACCAGATTAACCTTTACACTTGCCAGTGCGATATGTGCCTATGCAGTTCGTTTAGACAATATAACTGACGTTTCAGAAACTGAAGAGATTGTCATGTCCTTTCGCAGTTGATAATTTCGCATGCAAATAGGTGAAACGTAATAACATTTTCTCCATAAGATACAAGTTCTTTTCTCTTTTTTTTTGCACACAATTATATCTCATAAAAGGCTACCAAAAAACCACCTTAATGTTATGAATTTGACCTTTTGCCATAAAATTGAGCTTGGCATAATAGTTTTAAATCTATTTTGGACCTTGTAGCATACACTAAAACATTTGATTTTATGAAATGAATACCATGAATCACACATGAGGGCTAGACAGAAACAAAATATTGCGACACCTTATGTTCCTTGTGGTGTCAAACAACAACACCGAAATACAGATGCAAAAGGAAACCACAAATGAGCCGCGACACGACAAAACCAACAATGTGGTTGTGCGCCCAGCGCAGACTCAGATCAGCCTGGGCATCCGCCCAGTTTGATCAGACTCTTTGTTAAGTACCCCAAGGTTAGCTAAAGGTCTAAGCTACCTCCATGCGGACAGCGAAGACTCCGCCCAGTTTGATCAGACTCTTTGTTAAGTACCACAAGGTTAGCTAAAGATCTAAGCTACCTCCTTGCGGACAGCGAAGACTCTGATCAGACTGGGCGGATGCCCAGGCTGATCTAAGTCCGCGCTGGGCGCACAACCACATTGTTGGTTTTGTCGTGTCGCGGCTCAAATTGAGCCCCGGATGACAAAGCAGCAGACAATACAGGCAATACGACAAACAGCAGCATGTCTCATCTTTGATTCCTCATAGGTTTTTACCCGCGATGTTTTTGTTCCCCGTAAATTTTTCATTGATTGTTTAGTTATCCTTCTCACGAACCGAATAGCTGCTGTAAAACACTTATGTATAGCGGTCTCTTAATTTCGGCGATATTGACGGAAATGAAGACAATCGCAAAATTAGAATTGAGGGCGAATGGTCGACACTTTGTGCTTTCGCTTTTGTTTTCTCTGTTTCAGTGTTCCGTGTTCTGGATGCTTGGGCTCGTGGTTTCTGCGACGGAGGTTATCCGTTGGGTGGTCATGCGCTTCTGGCTCGAAGTTGTGCTCGGTGTGCTCTTCGTTCACTTGTCGATTCTGAGACAGATCGCGGAGGGCTTTTCATTAAATTCTTTTATGCATAAAATAGTTTGTGGACTGGCATAGTATCTTTGGGGACTTCGTTGAACTTCTCACCTACTTATTTCCAAAGGGCAAACCAGTGACAGCCATTAGATTAAGCCCCTTCACAAAGTGGATACGAGGGTTTATCTTCCAAGATTATCTGTAGATAGGGCTTCGGCATGCTTTCAGAAATGGCCATAAGTGTCCTAGACATTTCAGGAATAGACCAAATCTCAAATCTTATAGGGATTTTCCCGAGATTATTTCAAAACGATCGTCACAGTGCGCGAGTAAGGGGAATTCAAGGTCCTTTTATTAGACCTCCTTCCCAAATATACATGCGAGCTCGACTGAAGGCGTACCAAAACAGGAACCCGAATAATATCGGTTAATCCAGCATTTCAGTTACCCCAAAGGCATTTCAGTCAATAAATTCATATTTTAAGATTTTTCCACTGATAAACATTGACGATGCTGTTGAAGATGGTCCAGTTACAATGTATCTGCTATATAAGACTGATATACAGTCAGCATATTGGATTATTCCTGCGCATGGCGAGGACTATGAGCTGCTTGGTTTCAAAAGGGCAGATCAGTATTATTATGATGAGTGTCTAAGCATGGGCCTGCATAGTTCAGCAGCTATCTTTGATAGGTTTAGTTCAGGTGTGAAGTAGGCTGGGTATTTCATTCATTACCCGCATATTGGACGACTTCCTGATATTGGGTCCCGCTAACTCAAATATTTGTCATTATCAACTACATACATTTTTGACACTTTCGGAGCAAGTGGGGGTACCCATTAAGAATGGTAAAACAGCTGGACGGTGCAATTGCCTTACGTTTATGGGTTTAATTGTAGCTTCGCTGAAGATGGAAGCGCACCTGCCTAAGTATAAAATTAGAAAATGTCAGGTTTCTTTTGGTTTCTTTTGGACACACATCAGAAATGTCAAAAATAACACTACGTGCACTTCAATCAATTTAAGGCCTTTTAATTTTTGTTGCATCGTGGTTAGACCTGGTGGGTGTTTCCTGCACAGATTGATAGATCTAACAAAATATGCCTCACGACCAAATTATAGAGTAAGGTTGAATAAAGATGCCAGCAGAGAGCTGGCGCCATGGCAGTTGTCTACTGAGCATTTCAATGGATCTAGCTTAAGATATCGGAAAGAAAAATGGATGACCTCCCTTTCATTTGCAGTCGGTAGGGCACCTGACTCATAAGTGAGAGGTCTTGGGATCGATACCCGGTCTGGCCAAATACTTACGTTCCTCCTTCCGTTGATTCAAGAAAGGCAATTGTCAGTTACTGGCGACAGTATGTGCACTTAGTACTAGTTAACCGCTTAGGAGGTCTAAGCCTGCCCAGGAACAGTGTGGTTAGGTTAACTGACCGTCCCGACATGGCCATAGCTGTTTACCGTGGACGTCAAGCAACAAATCAATCCACTTCATAGGCCCTGTTTCGGTGCTATTTTTGGCTGATGGGCAAATGGCTCTCTATGATTTTCCAATTACATTTAAGGCAATTTTCCTGTAGAGCTAGCGTTCCAAATATGGGATCCAGATAGAAATATTCAATACGTCACATTGCATATTGACAATCTTGCAGCAGTTTACATTCTTAACAATAAATCAAGTAAAGACAAATTTTAAAAATGTGGTTAGTCTGACGCTTTGTTTAAGTGTGTATGAAAAAGAATATACTGACTCGGTGTATTCAAAGAGGTGGTTGTCGTAATACATTATCAGATCTTATAAATCAGCTTCCTTTCAAACAAATGTCTGCATTTGGTTACTACCACAATATCCTTGATACGCTGTACTATCACAATACCTTTGATATGCTGAACTCTACAAACAACTTTGATTACGAAAGTTATAAAGGGTGAAAAACATTTTGCACCTTCTCCGGATAAACGGTTGCCGGTCACATCGCATATGTTGCACAATTTTATTAACTTTATCAAGAGATTGTATCCCGCTGTCTATGAAAGGCGGATGTATACTGCAATGTTTCTACTCGTTTTTCGTGTTTTAGGGAGGGGATAGGGGAGTACAATGGGCAGTAAACAGCCACGTTTCATTCAAACCGACAATAAAAAGGGCTAAGTTCACAAAGGCCAATATATTAATATCACACTAAAGCACTAGAGAAGGGAGGTAGCTTTAGTTATATGATCCTAAACAGTCTAGTCGAATCTAGTCTTTCCCATAACCTTGGGGCATTACATATGACTTTACAACAATCCCTTTCCACCTAGTCTTATCTACAGTTGCCCTTTTTGAGATGGCAGTCCATCCCCATCCAAACCTTGATATTATCCCATCTTTTCTTCTGTCTACCTTTTCATCTTTCCTTTCACTGTGCCCTACAGAATTTTCTTTGCTCAGACAGATGGCATTGAGACGTGGCAAAACCAGCTCGTTATCCTTTTCTTGACCAAGGTCAGGAGATCGTAATATTTTCCAAAAGCTATTTGGATCATTCTATGAACATCCCCATTAGTGACATGGTCCTTGCATGATATGTTCAGTAGCCTTCGATAGCATCTCATCTACATGGCCTGCGTTCTTTTCTCTATCTCTGCTGTCTAGGTCAGTGACTCACATGCATACAGAAATATGGATATTACAGGGGAGCGCATTGATTACACCTTTGATCGAAGAGATATGTTGTTATCTTTCCATATTTTTGCTCAGCTTTGTCAGAGCTGCAGTAGCTTGTGCAATCCTTGAGAGAACCCCCAGTTTTAGTCCTTTATCTGAGACAACTGCTCCAAGGTACTTAAAGCTTGCAACTGTTCCAAGCTTCTGTCCTTTAACCTTGATTTCTCTCTGGATGGCATTAGCTTGGTATTCGCAGCAATTATCACCATTCTATAGCACTTTTTAATGTTTTTTTATAAACTGGAGATAAGTGCTAAACAGTATAGCCCCGTTTATACATTAGCTAGATACATCAATTTAAAGGGTCCTTGCATGGGCTTATTTCATAAATAAGGACGATTCAACAGTGACAACTTCTCAGTTTTCAATTGTTATCCGACATGTCATCAAAGATGCTACGCTTGAGCCGAACAGTTCAGGATTGGAGGGGGGACAAGGACTCGTAAAAGAATTTATTAGATTCACAACATCGAGAAATTGGTCGTTGGAAGTCGAAAACATCCAAACGTTACTTTCGGATTCCTAAGGCAAAGTAGGGGCAAGTACTTTTAAGAAGCGTTCCGGATCAGTGCCTTAGGGCATCATTAGCATTAATATTCAGACAGTTCAGGTTCTGGTTGCATCTTGAATGCAATGATGTTCTTGCAGCAAGCAGAATGTATAACTCAAACATACTGTCAGTGTGTCAGTGTGGCACAAATATTTCATCAAATTCCGAATTTCCATTGACTTACGTGTATTTTCAAGTTTACTGTTTCAGTTTTTGTGGATTCTGAAATGAAATTATCGTGTTGAAACTTGTATGAATATAAAGCAACATAAATTTGACATTGAAATATTTTTTTTCAAACTCGATACAATATAATATCATAAAAATGAAGCTCATTAAAATTGATCAAATTTTCTGAAAATCTTGTTTTGTGTGGACGTCACTGGCGACGTCGCCAAAGGTTAACCGAAAAGTAACACCACTAGGATTCGGAAAGCTACAACTTCGATGTCAGCCTAGGAAAAATAATGAATATGTTGTGTAAATATCTCCAGTTATAATGCATTAAAGTCAATGAGAATTCTAATCTGATAAAACTTTTATTGCCATTGACTGTACAGGTTTATTCGATTAAGGTCAATCCGGTTGCCACAGGATATTCTGGTTTCAAACTGGCTTGTATGCATGGAGATGGTAGACTATTGGATATGTTTTATTAGTGTTTTTTTTTTTTTTTTTTTTTTGTCGTTGTTTTTTGATAAGTAGAAAATGATTACTATTAAATGGACAAGTATTATACTTGTGCAGACATGTTTGTTTGCTTTTCATCAGCCTTAAGTATTCTGATAAACAGCGTTATAGTCAAAGGAAAGGGTATGTTGGCTGTCTTATGCGATGGCATTCTTGTGAATTTGTTTCACATATTCAGCTCTCATTAGTTTTTGCACGAGTTAAAAATATTTCATTACTTAAAAAAACGGATCTGTCTGACTTATGCAGCGGGACATCTGTAATATAATTTGCACTTCACGCTTGTCCATTATAGCTGTGGAATGATGTCGTTTGGCTATATTAATTTAGAACTGTGGTTGTTCGCTTAGAATAGTCATTTGTTCTGTAATACATTTCAAGAAAAATATATTGTGTTCAAGATTTTTTGGTTGTTTTTTTTCCAGAAGAAAGCCATGGACTGACGCGCGTATTTGTAATTTTGTATTACCTACTGGCTTATGCAGGTTTTTTCTTATCATTTCATAAGGATTTGATACTGTACTTCATGCTATTTTTATTTAAAAGAGTAATCTCGGAGTTGGCATTGCCTACAGCCCAGGTGCGCTAAAAAGACAACTTATGTATAAAGTCTGGTAATTTAAAGAGGAAAATATATTGAAGAGAAAAGAAATAACGAGTCGGCCATGGTCTAGCCATTCCATGCCATGGGTATCCTTTTCACCCATGGTCATTTTCTTGGGCTCTGATCCACATTAGTTTGGCCATGGGTAAAGTATTGGCAATGGTCAGACTTTAAAATTTTTGAAATATTTTCGCCTTCTGATTAAAGTAGAAATGCTTAAATGTATAAATGTGATAAAGGAATAATGAACAATATCTTTTCCATGACCACTCATTATCATCATGGCCAAAAGTTTGCCATGACCAGTGCAATTTTCTCATTGAAACATCAAAAAATTATTGGTTATCCCCTCGGGGATAACCATATTAAGATAGGAAATCGTACTCGTTTGTACGCCGTTTCCTTTTGCTTTGCTTTCTCCGTTTCCTACAGGTCCCACTATCTCCCGGTACTTCTACATTTGGCACACTCTGCTACAGGGCTATGGACAGGGTTCTCGCCAGTATCGCTAATGCATGATCTTTATAGCTTATGTCTTAAAACCTTTATGTCACCTTATACAAACAGTTACCTAAAAGTTCAGTTAGCACTTTACAGTGCAGATCAATGACAAGTTCTACTTGATTAACGCTAAATGCAGGTTCCACTATTTACCGGTCCTTGCTCCCATAGTTTGGCGCACACAGCTGCAGGGTCCCTTCCAACATTGCTAAGACATGAGCTGTAAAACTTATCCTGAAGACTTCTTCTCGCCTAATACAAGAATCTCACCTAATACAAGCACTTACCAGAGAGTACAGTCCACTTACGAAGAGCCATTACTAAACAGTACAGGTTATCTAACAAAAGTTAATAATACTGAAGCTCACCTGTTACAAGCAATCACTAGACAAAAAGAAAAAGCTGTCAAACTCGCCACCTACCTACAGCTTCAACAAATCCAATAATACAATAAAATTAACTTGTATTGCTGCCATTTTTTCAGCTTTACCACTTGCATCTTATAGATTCATTTGCTAAGGGATAACCTCTCAAGCTTTTTCAAAAGCTAAACTTGTGATCCTATGGGATAAACGGTTTTTCTTGAAGGACGGTCATCTATTTTTAGAAGGTTAAATTAAACATTCCAGGTGTGTAGTCAATGACGTGGGAACAGAAAAGGTATAGTCTAGTGTATTCCATAATCCTGCAAGGTCGTTGGATCTGCTTACACTGGCGCTCACGTATTTGTACACATCCAAAACGCGTCGGGGACGCAGTTGATGCGCACGGGATACGCGGTAATTATGGACGCGAATATTTTAGTAGCCAATGATAATTCGTTCTCAATTTTGCGTATACCGCGAAGCGACGCGTGCAACGCGCATTTTATGCAAATTTCATGGACCCAATCAAAATTGCGCACATGATACGGGTAGTGACGAAGTCCTTTGCGTCTCAACGCGCGCGTACGGGGCCCAATCAAAATCGCGTATTGAATGCGCATTTTAGTGAGGTCAACTTTAAGTAAATCATGTGAAAGAAAGAGCCATTAGTCTACATCAAGTTTGATGTCGAATGCTCATTTGGTCTTACTTGAACTATAACGAGAAAGAAAGAAAGAAAAAAAAAAAAAAAAAAAAGAAGCCTAGAAACTCGACCGGCAACTCAAAACTAAATGCGACTGGGACAGTCCCATGACACTTCGCCATTGAAGTGGAATTAAATCGCACTGTTCAGCCATAAATTCCTTTCGTATCAGAAATTAAAATCATGGAATCTGAAATTAATATGGCCTTTATGGAAAATAAGTGCCAGGCGGCAGTCACTTTGAATCTTAGGAAGGCATTTGACCTTATATGGACTTCAGGGACCCTCATCAAGCTAAACGAATTCGGCATCAATGGAAATATGTTCCGCTGCATTCATACCTTCTTAAACGGCAAAAGAATTCAAGTCAGGGTGGGGGATAAAAACCTCTGATCAACATGACTTGGAAATGGCTGTCTCCAGGGCAGTGTCCTCAGCCCTATCCTATTCATTGTAATAATAAATACCCTTGATGATGCCCTTGGGGGGCGGGACCCAAACCTCTGTCTTTCTCAGTTTGCAGATGACAGTGCCATCTGGACATAGCACTCCTCTCCCAAACATGCTCTCGTAAACTCCAACCAGCCCTCCAGACAATCGAGATTTGGTCCAAGCTCTGGGGCTTCAAAATCCCCACTATTAAGACAAAGGCCATAATTTTCACTAAAAAAAGACTTAATATTGAATCACTTAAAAAAACTCTCCCTTTTTGGGACAGAAATAGAATTTAGTGACCATATCATCTTACTGGGTATGATCCTAGATAGCAAACTAACATGAGGTCAGCATATTAAAAATCTGATTGAAAAATGTAATAAAGACCTAAACCTCATGAGGATGGTTTCAGGCACCTCCTATGAAGCAGATAAAAAAAATCCTAAGGCCCTAATCCTCAGTCAAATCGATTATGGTGCACAAGCTTATAACTCGGCACCCAAACATCTACTCTCAAAGCTCAAGACCTCATCCAAAACAACTTAGCACTCTGTATTGCTACGAGGGCATACTACACCACCCCTATTAATGCTTTAGAAGTTGAATGTGGAATTAAACTCCTACAGCTGAAGGCGCCGGGCCGCGTAGCGCAATCGATAGGGCATCTGACTCATGTAAGAGGTCTTGGGTTCGAAACCCGGTCTGGCCACATATTTCGTTACTCCTTCCGCTGATTCGAGAAAGGCAGTTGTCAATTATTGACCCACCGGCACTTACAACCATACCAAACCCTCAAAACTGGACGTTTATCCCCTAATAAATAAAGCACTAACCGAAAAATGGCAATCCAAATGGACCAATAGCAACAAGGGCCACACCTTCCATTTCATCAAACCAAAGGTTAAACTTCAATGTGACGTATATAGTCTCAATAGACGTTTCGACATAGCCTATTCCGGACTAAGGCTAGGAAACTGCGGGCTGGGCTGCCTTCACTACGGTAACCAGTCCGCCCTATGCCCCAACTGCAATGATGCAGAAGATCTCAACCATATCTTTTTTGACTGTGTGGCCCCATAACAATCAAAGGCGAGACCATAGAATCCACCATATTCAAGTTAGACTATCACACAAAAGACCTGAGACTGCTCCTGTCTCCCCCAAAGAAACATGCAAATACAATACAGAAGGCAGTCTTTGATTACCTGGACAAAACCAATATCATTGCCAGGATATAGATATAGATTCCAATACAATAGGGGAAAAAATCCCCCTAATTTTCTCTGATTCGAGCCCCTGTTGCTAACCACCTACCAAACCAATTTCCCAAAATCCCTGGATCCACATTAATCCCCTACTAAGTGCACTGCTCGTGACAAAAACTCCCATTACCCAGTAAAAGCCCCAGAACCCATCTGTACGACTACAATCTGACTTTCCCTATGGTCGTATAAATAACTTTTGTCTATTGACAATAAATAGTACGGCAGATAGGCAGCCTGTGAGTAGGTGCTACTGGTAAGGTTCTGCAAACATCTTGAGTTATATATCAGATTATTTGTTAGAATCTGTAGTTTACAAAACCGGCTGATGACACCGCTGGTTCTGAGTACTAAGCGAGTTATCTCCCCTTGCATCACCCCACCCATTTAATTGGGTAAAATGATACTTAAATGAAAAAGAGTGAAAAAATCATTTTTGAGATGGTAGTATGAACGATTTTTTATTTGTATTCAATTTGTAGCTTATTTACCGTATACGCGGTACTAAATTTTTATTTTAGTATTCATTCTGTGGCGTTGTGATATCGACTTTACACTGAAATTTATTTTCAAAATAACTTTTTAAATTTCAGGTTTACAATTTTTAATGTTGACGCCATCAGTCAAAAATTTGAAACAATATTTGCAATAGAATAGCAAGCCCAGAACCTTTGCTTTATGTATAGATTATCAGAACTCAAGATTTCAGAACAGAGACAAAGAAACGCTGAGAAACATGAGTAAATACCCCACCCATCTAAATATGCATTGCAAAACTGGAAATCTTTCAGGCTGTTGCGGTTCAAAAAAGTAAGGTTAGGTCCTATTGTAACATAATAAACGCGACACTATCGGGTTGCACATCTATGCTAGTGCAAGTAAAATTACTTCTAGCAATCCTTCACGCTTCAGTGAGCAAGGATTAATTTACTTGAAAGAGTATTATACAGACAGTACTTCTTTAAACCTGCTTACACACATGACATGTTCACAATATTTTATCACATACCATTTTTTCGCAACGCTTCTGACTAGTTATGGAAATGCAAAATATTTCTCCAGCTGATGTAAATAAGTGATTATTTACCTTATAACTTATTGATTTGTTATTTATATTTCAAGCGACCATAGTGTATGCAACGCTTTCAAATTGTTACTTTGTTATTCTTTCTTTGCAAGCGTACACATATTCATTGTTGTTTAGATGAACTACTTGCATAGTTTTGACATCTTTAAGATTCAAGACATTGCAAAAGAACAGTTTGTCTCAAAACAGGAAAAAAATACCCACTCACTAAAATGCATTAGAACCTTTATCTTAGTTATTCGTACCAGCTGCTAAATAAATGTAGGCCAGGCCAGTAGGATGTTCCCCGGCCACCCGGCGAAATTGTGTAGACCTCAGTTTTCTAAGTGTCCTATGTATGAAGAATATTTGCCCTTTTCTTGCCACCTACTTAGTGGGGCGATTGAGAGTTTCAGACGGTTAAATACGTTACCAATAGAAATTCTACAACCATTACTCCTATGTTTTATAATAGAAATGAAAGTCAGTAATCTATCTATAAATCTATATAAATTATTTATTTTTGTATTAAGTGATGTAAAAACATTTTTGAATTTTGAACTTTTATTGTTATGCTTAATTATTCTACAGTTTATAAGGCTGTAATCTATGTTACCTTTAGACACGAATTTAAGACAAATAAAACTATACAGGACAAAATTAAAATTTATAAATTCTATTAGTATTAGTATATTACTATTAGGTCTATTTAAAAAAATGAGAAATAAAACACGAAACAGAAATATATTACTCAGGTTTGTGTGGTTTGCTCACTTAGCTGTATATGCGCCCTAGATTTTATTTACTGTTATATTTATCTAAGAAAAAAAAAATAGTATCATATGATAACCATACAACCTATATGTATGTGATAATATTTTTCTCTAGCCTTTTTGAAATGTGAAATAAACTGGAGATAATGACAAGATTATGACATCAACACTTTTAAAATGTGTTTCACTCATAAAATATTTGTGAGCATGCTGCCATTTACTTTTCTTGTTTCTACTTGTAATATCAAATCTATACACTCAAGTCATGAAACTGAAAACTGTCTGACGACAGTTTTAAGTAACTGACGTGATTTTGACTCAAAAATGGCACTGGTGTAATTAAGATTTCAAACATGACAATAACACATTATATATGTATCAGTTTTACCATATTTGATGAAATATACGTTAAGCGAGACTAGTATAGGGGAGAGTATGTCGTAACAAATTCTGAAAATTGTTATCCTTGATTGCCTATAACATCTGGGAGGCAGTTCTAATGTACTTTCACAGTATATTATTTTATGGGGAATTGAGAGAGAGAGAGAGAGAGAGAGAGAGAGAGAGAGAGAGAGAGAGAGAGAGAGAGAGAGAGATCCTAAGATTATTAAATTATCTTCTACTCCTTCATCCATCTATAAAAAGTGTACACACACATTAAAAATGTTCTGTTCAGTAACTCTGTGTGTGACAGTGATACAGCTTCAGACAACTCCAAGTCCTCTAGGTAACCATTCCTCCATATAACGCTGAAAGACCACTTTAGTGCCAGGTAATAACAGTTTCTGTTGCGCAAAATACCATTTTGGATGCATTTCATTGGTAATTCATATTCGGTAACGTATATGACATAGCAAAGCTTTGCAAGTTTGATAGCATTGCATTTGTTTTAATTTAACGATATAAATGCATAAGTATTCTTCATTGATTGTACTTACATGCTCATTCTAATCAGATAATGTATTTTGTCCATTCTCGGTAACGTAGACAACAGTAAGGTTTCTAACGCTTCAGAGGACAATATTGTTTTAATACAGAGGCTTCAAAGCATATTTTCTACAACTCTAAGATCTATGTCTGCTATTGTGTTTATGTGGATGAGAATATGCAAATGCCATTAAAATGATACGGTCACGTGTATAACAGAGGAGAAACAGCCAAAAAGTCCAATGGTCAGTCGGCAGAAAGCAGGGAAATACTTTCTAGACATTGGGCATTCAGAAGAAAAAAAATCGTGTTGAAAAAGTATCTCATAAAAGGAGAGGGAGATATTAGAGCTTAAAATCTACTGGCTGTTATTAATTTATCATTCGATCAATTTCAGCCGACAGGTGGACCGACGGACGAACGGATGGATGAACTGACAAGGATAGACGGCCCGAAGACAATCTTAAAGTACCGGATGGGACTGAAAATCACACCAGAGTCAACAACTACAACGCTTGTATAGTCAGCGGCTAGTTTGACCACTGTTTAGCTTGTCATTTTTTAGAAGTTGACTGCAAAAACAGTGGTGAACACATGGCATTGACAAACGGACGTACGGACGGTTGGAAAAATAAATATATAGAGCACATATTATCTAAATGAGTGCAAATTAATAGAAGTTACACAAATATACTATTTCCAAGCATTTAGCCCATTTAGCTGGTCTGGTAGTAATTAAAGTAGATTTTCATCATTTACGTATGTTTTCTGTTTGACCTTGACCTTGACCTTTTGTACATGTTGAAATATATCAAGATAGTTAATTCAACAATAAAATACCTTGTCAATTAGTTTCTGCATAAGACTTGACATATTTATTGTCGTGGTAATTAAACAGACAAATTCTAATATTGATGTCGAAAATTGTCATCCTTTGGTAATCGACGGTAATTAACAAACAGACGCACGGACACACACTGCTCAAAAGCCATATTCGTTAAAAACTTCTAAGTTTAGTTTGTTCCATTTGTTTGCACAGGGCAAACGTGCATCTATAAGCACCTATAAGTCAGCGTAAATGTGCATTAAATGCGGCGTAAAATTATAAATAAGCAGCGTAAAACTGCTGAAGAAGCAGTTTTAAGTCGCATTTAAGCAGGTGTGTAAACAACTTAGTGACATACCTTTTTAGTGACTTTAAGCACCTGCTTAAAAGTCTTTAAATCGGAACAATAAGCGGCCAAATACGCAGCTTATCACTGCTTAATATTTCCTCTTTTAAGCATTTTAAGGACTTAAAAGCTTAAGAAGAACCATCTGTAAGCACCTTTAAGTTAATAATAATTGCAGCGTATATGATGGTAATTATAGTGTTGCTTATAATTTTTATTTTATTTTTTTTTTTTTTTTTTTTTGTGTGTGTATTTTTTAAGTCATCGTTTATAACAGCTTATAAACAACATACGACTTAAAATCGCTAGCTCTATAACTCGAATTACCCTTTCTTTCTTTGTTTTCTTTTCACTGTTTAGCAGATGTCAAATAAGGAGTAAGTTCCTAGAAGTAGAAGACATTTCATGGGTGTAAATAATATTCATTTATATCAACAACAAAAAACAGCAACAAGTAATCGTATTTTAATACTTCAGCTCAAGTTATTATCATGAAATATCACATCTTTATGTAATGTCCGGTCTCTGTCACTGTCTGCGTCTGTCGTAAGAAACATTTGTACATTCATTGTACAACTTGTGTCCGAGCTCAGTACATCCTCTATCTCTCGTTGTAAGCGCAGAAATGATCGGGCTGTCAGTTTTCCCGCCGTATTTGAGAGAAAATACACTCTGCTAATTACCTCACTACACATGGATATTTGCATAATTTATACAACATATGTAAGATATTTACTAAGGTGGCATATCGTAAATTGTAGATTAGCATATAATCTAATTGATGTACATGTAAAATATTTATTATGAGGCCAAGGTAAGTTATAGAGGAAATTGGCTACAGAGAGAGAGAGAGAGAGAGAGAGATTTAATATGTATGACCACGCATATTATAATCTATGATAAAACTGCAAACTACTACTCCGTATTTAAATCATATAACAAATTCATTCATCCATTTGAGGTTTTCGTCTATTTCAGACAAAGCTATGGAATAAAAGCTAACCCTCAAGTACAGTTTTTTTTTTCAAATATGAATGCTGAAAACAGTTTAAGGGTTTTTTTAAAATGTTGCGGCTTTCTTGCCCCTTCCTGTCCTCCCCTCTCACAACCACATACACGTCTGAAATAAAGAATGAACCGTCCTTTGCCCTCCTAAAAACGTATGTTAATTCACCTTTTCAGTAAAGCCCTGGAAGGATCTCCATGTTAAGTTCATGGAAATAAGGATCAAAACTTATTAATTTGCAAATTTGAACTGTGCTTGGGCTTGACTTTGGTTTGATAGACCAGCATGGAAGGAATAACTTTAAACGTTTTATAATTATTTTTGTTTCAAACTTATTTGTTTTACATCAGCTTTAGAAGTCTTTAAGCTGTACCATGCAAAGATATGGGCAGTAAGAAATTAATGTGTATACATGATTTAGGCCGTTGTCACACCAAACTAGTTCTCAACACGTCCTAGCCCGTCCAGAGAATATCGTGAAACGGGCTGTGGCCGTGGTAGAACGTGTAACTTTTGGCCTAAAATGTCTGTACTACGATTCTAGTCCGTTCGTAAACAGTCCTCAAAACGTCCATTTCGTCTGTATCCCGTCCGCAGTCCGTTCATATCGGGTCAGATTTCCCGTTCACCTCGTGCAGAGACCGTTTCCAAGCAAGCCAAGCACGTCCGTGGTCAGTTCAACCCCGTTCGTACCTTTTTATCCCCCGACCGAAAGGTTCGGGGGATATAGCGATGAGCCTGGCGTCCGTCCGTCCGTCCGTCCGTCTGTCCGTCCGTCCGTCCGTAAACACTTTCTTGTCCGCTCTGTATCTTGAATACCCTTTGGAATATTTTCATGATACTTCACAGTTATGTAGAACAGGTCATGGCGATGTGTCGCGTACAAGAATGGTTACTCTTGCTATTGTGCTTTTTGAATTATCTCCCCTTTGGTGATTTTTTGGCAGATTTGTGTCCGCTCTGTAACTTGAATACCCTTTGGAATATTTTCATGATACTTCACAGATATGTAGAACAGGTCATGACGATGTGTCGCGAACAAGAATGACAACTCTTGCTTTCTTACTTTTTGAGTTATTTCCCTTTGATAGTTTTAGGTGTGATTTTTTTGCAGATTCGTGTCCGCTCTATAACTAGAATACCCTTTGGAATATTCTCATGATACTTCACAGATATGTAGAACAGGTCATGACGGTGTGTCGCGAACCAGAATGACAACTCTTGTTTTCTTACTTTTTGAGTTATTTCCCCTTGATCATTTTAGGCATGATTTCGTGTCCGCTCTATAACTTGAATACCTTTTGGAATATTTTCATGATACTTCACAGATATGTAGAACAGGTCATGACAATATGTCGCGAACAAGAAAGACAACTCCTGCTTTCTTACTTTTTGAGTTAGTACCCCTTGATGGTTTTAGGTGTGATTTCGTGTCCGCTCTATAACTTGAATACCTTTTGGAATATTTTCATGATACTTCACAGATATGTAGAATAAGTCGTGTTAATGTGTCACAAACAAGAATGACAACTCTTGCTTTCTTACTTTTGGAGTTATTTCCCTTTGATGATTTTAAGTGTCCGCTCCATAGCTTGAATACCTTTTGAAATATTTTCATGATACTTCACATATATGCAGAACAGGTCATGACAAATTGTCATGACTCTTGCTTTTAGACCTAGTGAATTATTTCCCTTTGGTAGTTTGAGCTGCTGTTTGAGTCTCTGCTCCATAACTGTATAACCCTGGCCAGCTCCAGAATTTGAATAACCGTGAACCTTTTAGAATAGTGATGATCATGCTGTGATATCTTATCAGTGTTCCTAACTCTCTCTTACCCTTCCACATTCCCGTGCCCCCTCCCGCAACCCCCCCCCCCCCCCCCAAAAAAAAAAAAAAATTTTCCAGATTTGGATTCTTTGTCCAAATTCACTTACTAGAGAGCTCAAAATTAGGTTTGTAGAGCTTGTACTTTAGAAGTTATTCACACATTTTGAAAGTTATATGTATCGTATGCTATACAATTGTGTATATGGTGGCTGTTTGAGATATTACCTCTTTTTAGCAGTCAAGCATACTGTTTTAGTCTGAGTGTTAGATAATCATGTATCTGTTAACAGTTAATGTCAATCAGAAGCATAAAAGAACGACAATATATTACTAATATGTGTTTTGAAGTGCACCCTTTTTACCAAGGCCCATGGGGGGTCTTCGGTCGGGGGATTTGCCATCTCCTCTGATGGCTATTTTTCTACTTAGTCCCCAATACGTCCAAACTAGTTCGTACCTCGACTACCTCGTTCGAAAGCAGTATTTCTCGTTCTGGCTACGTCCTCATCTCGTCCCTAGTACGTGCAAAACGTAATTGCAATCACGTCCTGGTCCGACAGCTACAAAAAACACTGGATTCTACCCAATTCTCATTCGCGTTCGTCATTTCGAGCTGTGCAGAGCACTGCATTCTTGTGAGTGTCATGCCTCCAAACAAGAGCGGAGTTACACAGACGGGCCATACTAAAGCAGCTACTCTTTGATCCCAAAGCTGCGTCTCATCTGAAGCCCATGCAAGTTATCCTCAAGTTTCAGAGTCTCCTGGGCCTTTTCCTGAGTCTGGGAGTTAAAGGAAGAAGAGTGCTGCATAGCCTTATTTTATTTATTTATTTATTTATTCATACAATGTTTAAAGAGGGTGCACCTTTGGCTGCAGTAGCCAGTCTATCAGTTGGCCCTCTATAACAACAACATAAAAACAATACAATATCAAAAAAAAAAAAAAAACTTTTTACATATGTACACAGAAAGATATCAATATAAAATGAGTTTATGTATGCATATAAAAACAAACTACAGCACAGGTTAAGATAAACAAGCCAGTGTCAACAGAATAGTATACATGTTATAAGTACCCTTGTCGAGTTTGTTCCGTCTGCGAATCGGAAGAACGAGATACAACGGACAGGTCAGCGTGCACACGTACTGCCAATAGTGCCCGACCGTAATACGTCGTAGTAGGATCGAAGTATGGTAATTCCGTTCGTAGCACGTCCATCTCGTGTTAAGAACGTTGCCACTCCGTCTAACTCCAGAACGGGATAGTCGCCAGAAAATTTTAAACATGCTCGACGTTCTGAAGCACCCTTCCCGTCCGAACCCGTCCGAGTCCGTCCATGAGGTTCGTAAACAGACCTTAAAACGTTGCTACTACATCCACTCCGTTTGCACACAGTTTGACCCCGTTTGGCAAAATTTTCCAGAACGTAGTGAGAACGAGTTTGGTGTGAAGGGGGTATTACATAGATTATTAAAATATTCCAGCTAAAGCGAGAGAGAGAGAATCCGGTTTTAAAAAAAAAGTTTGTTAGAGACTTAGCGTGTACTTCCTTTTATTGAGATTATTACAATATTATAGTTAAAGCCAGAGAGAGAGAGAGAGAGAGAGAGAGAGAGAGAGAGAGAGAGAGCCCGGTTTGAAAAAAAAAATTTTTTTAGAGACTTAGTGTGTACTTAGTTTTACATAGGGAATCATTAATCATCGGTCTATAGTAAAGAATTGATCTAAAAAGATGGCCGCCGTCATAATGTATTTTTAAATCCAATCAGAGCAGTTTCGTTCCTACCTGGAACTAGATCGCAATAAACCCTGAAAATGCGAAGATTTTGCGAAAACTTGTTTTCGAAAGTTTGCATTAAAATATATTCACGAATTTAGAATTGGCCATTTTCATAAAGATTACTTATATCAGTCAAATGACATGCTAATTATATGTTCGTGAAAAAAAAAACGTTTGCGAAATTTCTTTGAGTAATTATACGACTGGTGGTGGTAGCTACATGTAGTTTTTGTTGTTACAGTACAGACTCGACAGTATCGGATCATCGACAGTATCGGATTATCGACAGTATCGGATCACTCATAAGTTATCATCTGCTTTTCTCACAAATGAAGCAAATGTTTTTTAACCATTATATTACAGTCATCAAGTAAGACCAATGACAAAGGGCACGGTGAAAAATTCGATAAAAATGTGCGGCTGTGAAACAAATCAGAGTCGTTGAAAAGCTTGGTCCCTCTTCAACGGCGCTTGCATTTTGTCTATTGCTTGTTAGCCCCAAAAAGAGTTCGGTTATTTGAATTATTTTATCAGTAGGCATTTAAAACCAATTCTGCTTTGTTATATGCCCTGGTATGCGTAAAATTGCAGACAGTCGTTATTTTCTGTGACATCCCAGTATTTGATGAGACTAAAGACTTGAAAATGATGAAACTAAAGACTTGAAAATTGGGACACCGATGTGCGACAGTAACGGATCATTATATAATTGGAACTGAAATACAGGCATAACCTGGAAAACTTTTTTTGGATGCATGGTCAGATGAAATCAACTAGCCAAGTGGCTGGTGTGTCTACTTTCAGAGAAGATTAGTATAAAAATAAAACGACATCATTTTCGTAAAATGTCCCCCACCCCACACGCTAGCGTGTGATATGGCAGGCTATGCGTAGCACAATGTAACTTCTGCTAAACATTCGGAAGAAATATTCGAGATCGTCTCACATGTGTATGTACCAATAATTACAAGCGTTCATCAGATTGACATTTGTACACTGTGTAAACTCAGATTAATGTCGCAGAACTCGTTGCATGATCATGCAGTGTTTATTCTCTGTTTACAAATATCAATGTAAGGCGGAAAATCGCCCTAAATTTGTTGATCCTGATCAAACGCTACGGTCTTATCAGGGTCTACACTTTGCAAAGGCAGATTATGGTCTTCACAGTTTTAGTACTAGTTCCGTGTTATAGGGGCGCAGAGGACTATTGCGTTAGGATTTATAGGCGTGCTTATACATTTGTATACATTCAACTGTTATTTGACAGCCATAACGTTTGCTCGTGAAGGACCTTGTAAAAATATCGTTTGAAGGCCGTAAAAAGTTTCTCCGAGACTTTAATAGGTCCAACGGTTAATGTAGTCAAATTAATGAAGCTAAGATGTTTGGCAGAACGCATCGCAGGATAATATCATGTGATCCGATACTGTCGCACCTGAATCGTTACTATCGTAAGACCCTTTGTAACTCTAGATAGGTTATCTGCCATTTAATGGACAAATTTCATAAATATTTTGACATGCACAGATAGAAGGGGTATTTTGCGATTGTTATGTCTCATAGCATATATAATTTTAGCATTCACATACAACAAAACAGGATTTTTATTGATATTGATCCGATACTGTCGAGTCCACTGTATAATGAATTCAAGTACCAACTTGGCACGGTCAGCCTCAGAGCGGCCGTATGCATGTAGCGGTGTCAAAGCGAACCGCACCGTAAGAAGAAACTGCACAGCTTTGCTAGTATTCTGCTGCATGTAAGCCGAAATAACATAGCTCCGACATCTTAATTTTCAGTAGTCTTTTTCAGGCCTCATTGCTCTATCAGCATGAAAAACTTTATCATGAGGTATCGCTGCGAGCTACTAACTATAGTTTCGTCAGTGTACATGACCTTAACAAGCCAGCTTTAAACAAATAAAACATCCTTGGGTTTCACATAAAAAGGGTTTGATAACTTACAAATGACCTACTTTCGATTTCATTAAGTAGAATAAAATGGTAAAAATACAATGTACAGGCATGGAACCCCGATCACTATCCAGTTTATATTTATAAAGCATTGCTATACGGGAAACCAGAACAGGAAATTGTGTTTTGTGGAGCAATTTATAGTTTTTTTTTTTTTTTTTTTTTTTTTTTTTTTTTTTTCAAAAACTTGTTTTCTCTACTGTTAGCCAGTTAAATGACTCGATATATGCACATTAACCCACATTTTATTATTAAACGCGAAGGTTGAACCACTTTTTTTTATTTTACAATGATTTGAGTTTAGTCGTTTTTACCACCGATAGGACTATAGAGAATTTAATGATCAGGGTAGACATTGTTCTGCATTCCACAAATCGTGTGATTCTATAGCAGTACAGTGAGAGGTGACTGCTATGTTGTACTGAATAGAGCTACCTTCGAATACAGCCACTCCGTTAGGAGGAAGCCTACATATAGAGCTCGTACAAACAGAGCTATCATGCTGAAGAATAGCTGTACTCGGAGCATGATCGGTTTTCTTTCGAAAAGAGCTACCCAGGACTTGGTGATCCAAGATTACAGAGACAGCAAAGATTCAGTTGGATGGTATTTTCGAGTTGTACACTTCACTGAATCATTTCCGATGGAAGGACGGACAGACACACGGACAGCCAATGGGAAAACATAATACCCTGCCGTTTACCCCGCCACTAACGTGTGGCGGGGTATAAAAATTGTATATCAGGGACTCATTCTATTGGGGTATCCTAAATATTATATATCAACAAAGTAAGTTTTATTGGTTTGATTGGCCGGGTTTTTTTTTTTGGTTTAACGGCTGTTTGAGACAGTACTGTGGGCTATTTCGAGCCGCCCCCCAGAGAGAGGGAGTAGTAAAAGAAATACGATGGGGAAAGAGAAAAAAAATGTTCAAACAACCCCGCCCCCCACACATAGTGCAAGCAAAAGAAATACGATGGGGAAAGAGAAAAAAAATGTTCAAACAACCCCGCCCCACACATAGTGCAAGCATAGTAGGCTCTTGCCCTTCTATCATCCAAATTAGTAGGACGCCCCGGCACTGAAAGTTATTCAGCACCATCGCCCGACCACGACAACACCCACTAAGTCTCATACGCAAAGTTTTAAAAGTTGACGTAGCGTATGTATAGATTTTCTCTTTTGTTGCTATAGTAACAAGAATTTTGGCTGGCTGTAAAAATGTCAGTAAAATAAAAAGAGTGTGGACCCCGATCAAAGACAACTATTTTGCAGCTCTGATCAGTTTGATCACAGTTAAAACATTTATATTTTCCACCAAAAGAACTGATGTTTGAATGCATCAAAGGTGGACACTGGTCATACAGCTTATTCTGTTGCGTCAAATGTGAGTTAACATCGTTTGCCAAGGTAACACCCGGTTGGTAAACGTTTCTACCACTGACTCAAAGATTGGAAGACGCCAAAGACTGTGGATTCGCTGATTTTTTTTTATCAATTTAATATGAAACTCTGTAAAAGCAACACTATAACATCATCTATGCAAATCTGTACACTAAAGTAATTGAAGACTGAGCAAAGTGCCTAATCAGAATTCACAGGTAAGTACATGTAGGTTGATCTGGGTCTAAGCTGCTTGAAAATGTTTTATGATCTAACTCCTCACTTGTTCGTAACCTGTCTTAAAACATGATTGGTAAGAAAAAGGCAATATCAAACTTTTAGTGTTGTGATGACAGATACGGCGGATACAGGCCCTTTCACCTAAGAAACTTTTTGAAAGATTTATCTAATAAAACATAAAATGGTCCGATCAGTCTTTTTCTCTCTTCAAAACATATAAACTATACATAACCGTGTGGCCCTGCTCTTAGTCATTCGACATACTAATTGAACACAAATGCAATCAGTATGGTTTCGAATCAGCCCCAGTACATGTGTATTAATTAGACGAAGGGAATGATAGGACACCTACCGTGCTAATTTTATACAGCTCAGCAACGAAGGTTTAGTGGGTAAAAACGTACACGCATTTTCTTGCTGCGACTTTATATACATATACAGAAAACGAAGAAAACTATTAGATGTATTGTGTGCACTATTTTGCCATCAGTATCATGCTTCGAAAATGAAATGCTCAACGATCAGTGCATATACCGACGTGATCTCTTTACAAACATCAAACCAATAACAGCGGTTCTCATTCACGCACACACACTCAGTTGAATACCGCACACTACACCCTCGATGATTGGGACTTTGGGGTGTGTTTGTGTGTGTGGGGGAGGGGGGGGGGTGGGGGGTAACTTCCTATACATGGTACATGTATAGTTCGGATATGCGGCCCGAATAGCCTCTTCTTTTCTTTTTTTTTTTTTTTTTTTGATTTACCCCCATTTTCTTAGCAACAGGTATATGTCCGATCCTCTTTTTTCTTGATACGGCTGCCTTCGGGCAAAATTACATTCATTTCTTAAATCAATGACCTCTTCTTAATTCAGTTTTCTAGTAGATTAAACTGTCGAAAATTGATCCTAAAATAAATTCACGTGGTCATTTTATTGGAACGTTTTATTTTCCTTTGTACGTTTTCATTTTTTTGTCAAACTGAGTTTTAAGAACATAAAATTATTCTCTATTAAGAGATGTTATAGTAAATTACTGAGCATCTCATTCAGAGTATATAAATGGGTATGAAAACTCGAAGGGCAGAATATGAATAGGTCAGTATTTTATGAAGTTAGGTATATGAATGGGTCCTAGTTTTCAGCGCCAAAGTAGATTGGTTTTGAAATACCAGGCCACACATCCGTACCAGTATGACCTCGAAGTCCCACCCACCCCACCCCACCCTCCCCCGCGCTCACCCGCGAGACTACAAAGTGTAAATGCATAAAATAATAAACACTAAATATAAAGTGTTAACATTTTACCAATAAAGACTTCGATCAGTTTGCCCATCTAAAAACTAAAAAAACAGAGGTTCCGGGTTCGATACTCGGTCAAGCCACTCACATTTGTGGAGACTGGTTCTTCTCCTTATGCTGATTCAAGAAGGGCAGTTGTCAGTTACTGGCAAAAGTATGTGCACTTAGTACTGTTTAACAGCTTCGGAGGTCGAAGCCTGCCCAGGAATAGTGTGGTTAGGTTAACTGACCGTTCCATGACCAAAGCTGTTTACCTTGGACGTAAAGCAACAACAACAACAAAGCATTTCCAAACGGCTGGTCAGCGGTTTCATTGATTTGCTTCGTCTGAAAACGAACCATCTTGGCATGTGCTTGCAGTATTAAATCGAATCAGCCTTGTCAGTCTGGTCAGACTCTTTCCTGACTTTCCTATTTGCATGAACAATGAACAGTCTAAGCGATGACGTACATGTACACTGTAAAAAATTTCCATAGAGTTTCGGTAGATAACTGGCAACCAGCTGCCAGTCCTTTTCCCATTATTTTTTTGCGGGCGTTTGCCTGTAAGACATTGTTGGATTGATTGATTGATTGATTGTTTTTGGTTTAACGGCCCTTTGAGACAGTATTTCAGCCTATATCGGGACGTCTCCCAGAGAGAGAGGGAGAAAGAATAGAGAAATGTTAGACGAGAGGAAAAAATGTCCAAACAACCCCTGCCGCACCTACTGCAAGCACAGTTGGCCCTTGCCCTACTATTATCTAAATTAGAAGCGCGCCCCGGCACTAGAAGCTATACCCAGCGCCATCGCACCACCCAACCATCCCCGACATTGTTGGAAATCACGAAATGGAAGTGTTATATGTTGACTGGTCGCACTCGAAAATAGCTTTATATTGTTGGAGGGCTATCTGACCAAAACGACCCCTGTTCTGTTCTGTCCTACTCTGCTTGATGATTCATGCAATTTTTACGGGCGTCCGTAAAAATAAAGGGAAAAGGACTGGCACCTGGTTGCCAGTTATTCTACCGTAAAATCTACGGAAATTTTTTACAGTGTAGACTGGACTGAATTATGCATTTGTTTATGCAACAGCGCTAAATAGTGCGAATTACGCCTACGTGTACGTACCACTTTTTTGACTCGCCTGTGAAAGATATGAAATACATAATTATTGCTTTACACATGCGCAGAAATGGAAAAGAAAAATCAGTAACTAAAGGTTAGATGGGAGTAATTCAGCGCCGCCGTGCAGCAGTTTCTGTCGCTACGTTACGTAACGACGTCTAGAACGTTATGTTTGAGAAAACAAGATAGCGTCATCGTTAGCCGCTTCTTTGAGTAGACCACTGCATGGTCAGTTTACAAAATACAAGGCGGCCGAGTTCCGGGTGAAATTGTAAGAAAATAGAAAGCTCCACTGAGAAGAAACTGAAAATTTCATACGGCGAAAAAGCGTTGTAAAATTTAATCCAGAACCGTAGTATGAGCAGTCAGATCAGGGTCTACACTTCGACCACATAATTTTGTCCGAAACTTTTGAGTTAATACGGTAGCAGTCAAAGAAAGTGCCATTATACCATCTATACAGCAAAAGTAATACATTAAAAGATCTTTGCGTTTAACAGCACCAGGCGGTCGAAGGCCTCTTGCGGCCGAAGCAGTGTCGTCAGGACCTTGCATCGACGTTGATACGATAATTCAGCGATCTGTTCTGATTGTAAAAAGAGCTAAAACAATGAGGCGTTTCTCTTTTTCTGCCTTTTTACACGTTTCCTTCTTTCTTTATTATTTTTATCGTTTCGCTGAATCTCCTAGACACTTAAGTGAATCTAAACTGCCTATAATTTCACAGAGTGAGGGAGAAAGAGAGAGAGAGTGGCCGAAGCCCAGTTGTTGGAACGCTAGGTTATAGTGCAGAATGATAGGTTCTTTCTCGGGTCTGGGTCTTTCGGATGAGACTTTAAACTGAGGTCTCGTCTCCATATTACCTCGGTGTTGGGAGGACGTTAAACCTGAGTTCACTCACTCACACACTCATGGGTCGGGTCAGGAACTGGAAACTTAACTCGCTTACACTCTATAAATGACATGTGTGCAAGGGAATCGTTCAAAAATCTTCTGAACACGTGGAAGCCCAAACTAAAGTGGTTAGCGTCAGAGACTTGGTCACCTCGGCTGCACGTAAACTATGTGCGCGGACGTAATGGCAATGTTTTCGATTCTCGTTTTTAATTAAAAAAATAAGTTAGTTAACAAGGCTTGTGCCGATTGAGAGAAAATGTACTGCATCTGCATACACCCCGACGATGGTAATCATGAGTGATGAAAATGCTAGACAAATTTTGTCACTGGGGGCTCGCTCATAACTTAAAGTTTAGACGACAAACACGAACTCTTTGAAGAAAGATTGTGCAAAAGGTGAAATTTGTGAGACCAGTTTGAAAGCGAGTGTTTAAGATTGTCTCCCTCATTTATTTCATGTTTTCAGAGATAATTATTTTTACAAAATTTTGTTGGACAATATTTTATAGTATCATAATTAACTGTATAAGTTTTGATAAAATGCATGATTTTTTTTCGATAAATATGGAATGAAAAAATAATCTTCAGATTAAAATGCCAATTACCTATTTCCTTATGGCCTGTAAGAATATCGATTTCAACCACGTGTATCATGTGACCATGTACATATATTTTTTTCTTATTCGTGCACGTGATTGTGACGTATGAATAAACTATATTTGTCCAATGAGGCGATTTCGAGCGCGGCCCGCGACTATTTAAAATTGAGCATGTTTTGGTTTAAGGTCGCTTTTAACAAATATTAGTCTCTAAGCTACATGCCAAATGTATAGTTAGACCATTTTGGACGTACTGCATAAAATGTTTCATCGAATCATTTTTGATATTATTATCAAGGGAGTAAATCTTTAATAAATATGAGCATCATCTGAAAATTCGAAGCCAAAATTCATTATAGTAATTCCAGGATAAGCACAGAAATCGCCTTGTCAGTCACTGAATTTTCATTACAAGGGCAACTTTTAAAATAATACATCATACTACGTCGTGATAGCCTAATAGCAATAATGGATAATAAGGTAGCCTATGAAAAGCAATAGTTGATACCTATCGCGAAAAGTTAAGTAACGTTAACGTCATGCGCGGCGTTAATATTTCAATATAAAGAGGCAGCAAGCCGATCATTTTGTGGACTTTTGTGTCGCGAATAGCGATAATATCGTGACACCATCGGAGCTTGACTAACGGTGCTATGCTGTCGGAGGTTTGCTGTCGGAGTTGGTCGTTTTGGTCGTGCTTGATGATTTTCCACGTCCTGGTGAACGATGCTCATGGTCTACCGCCTATATAAAGACGATTTTGATATAAAGTGTAGTTAAGAAATAAAATTATTTTTGATTGATAAAATTGTGTTTCGTATCTGTCGTAGGGAAATAAAGGATTTAAAATTAAGGATCTCTGCGATACTTGGTGCCGGAACCCGGGAATTAACAAGTAAGTGAGCTTATTTTTGTTTTCCCAGTGAAGCTATAGAATTATGGCTACGAAATCAACAAATGTTACGTACCTTAAAGGTATAAGAACAAAGTACAGTAATTTCCTTGTGTCAGAAATAGACAATGGAAAGGATATACAACGTATTTCTTTGTCGGAGATCGATGAAGATACCTGTATTGTAATGATTGAGAAGTGCATAGAAAAAATTGAGCATTTCAGTGAAAAGGTTGAGGTTCATATGGAAAAAATAGCAAGTGTTCTTGCTATCGGAGTTCTTGGAAACTGTTTTGGCCAATAATAGCCAAATCTGTTTTGATGCAAAGGAGTGTTGCATAGATCTAAAGCAAATGAAGAAAAATATAATCAAATCAAGAGAAGTTGAAACTTCATTGTTAGATAAATCTTCGGTCAAATCAGATTCTGATAAACTCACTGATATGCAAAGCCTCATATTAAATCAAATGAAGCAACAACAAGAATTTTTAGATCAGCAACAAAACAAAATTAAGGAACAGGAAAAAATAAAAGCACTAGAGAAAGCTAGTTCTGTTAAATTACCGAAAATAGATATAGTGTCATACAGTGGTGATAGGATGAGATGGAAAGAGTTCTGGGACTCGTTTGAGTGCACAGTACACATAAATAAAAATCTGTCTGGCGTTGAGAAATTCAGTTATTTAAGGAGCAAGTTGTCTGGCGAGGCCGCACGTTCCGTTTCTGGCCTAGCCTTGTCAAATGAGAATTATGAAGTTGCAATTCCTGTCCTAAAAGAAAGATTTGGTAATAACCAAGAAGCAATTGACCTGCATTATAATGAGATCATAAACATGCTTCCAGCTGACAACACCACTTACAGTTTAAGACTCTTTCTTGATAAGATTCAAAGGCACCTGCGTAGCCTCGAAGTGTTAGGTCAAGACATCAATCAGGATGTGTTTGTTTCCATGGTTAAGGCTAAACTGCCCCATGAAGTGCTCCTTCAGCTCGAAATCATGAACGGAGCAAAGGGTAAGTGGAACACAGTGAAATTGATAGAAAGGTTGCATGATTATGTGGTAGCACGTGAAAAGAGTGAAATCAAATCAAAACCGACGGAGTCAATTGTAAAACCGTTGGGTGTAACTAATAAGCCTTACACTAACCATGAACAGAATAGAGGTGACAAAAAGCAGGGATTTCATTTCGATTTCAAAAGGAAGAATGGAAAACAGGGTCCGCCTCCTGTATCCTCGGCGGAGGCACTTGTTGCAGGTGTAAATCAGTTGCAGGTGAAAAATTACTTCGACAGGTGCAAGTATTGTGAGAAACAGCACTGGAGCGATGAATGTCCTACATTCAGAACAGTGAAGGAACGAAAGCAACAGTTAAAGGATAGTTGTTTTAAGTGTTTGAAGACCGGGCATCAGTCCAAGGAATGTAAGCGAGGAAAGGTTTGTGTTCATTGTGGAGAAGCCAATTCACACCACAGGAGTCTTTGTCCGAAGAAATTTAAACAAACAACTGCCGCCCTTGCATCTCAAGAAATAAACGCCTTGACGGAGCAAAGCAACAGCCTAAATGAAAATGTGCTGATATCATCTGGAGAATTCGTTCTCATGCAGACGGCAAAGACGGAAGTGAAGAACCTACACAATGGTAAAAGCGTCACTGTGCGGTTGCTACTAGATTCCGAATCACAAAGGACCTACATTACGGAAAATCTTGCGGAGCAATTGGAGCTGAAGGGAACCAGTGAACAGGAGATTAAACTTGCAACTTTCGGATCTGAAACTCCAAAGGTAATCAAAACATCAGCAACAGACATAAGCCTTAAACTCAATAATGGCATATACTTGAATCTGAGTGCTAATATTGTGCCTACTATTAGTGGAACGATTCAAAGGAAATCAATGAAATTGTCCTCTGAAAATTTAGAACATCTAGTGAACAGTGTGGACTTAGCTGATAGAATTCCCTCAGAAGACGAATCCTCAACTATTGAGTTGCTGATAGGAAACGATTTCTACCTTGATTTGATGCTGTCACAAAAGATAGAAATACAACCGGGTTTGTACCTTCTTGGCTCAAAGCTCGGATGGATCCTCACAGGTCGTACAGCTGAAAGTAGCAGTGAAACAAGTGAAGCAAGTATGCTGATTCTTACATACGGGAATAACATATCAAGAACTGCGGTGTACACTAGTGCTGACGCAGCCCTTACAACGAAGCCTGATCTGGAAGATTTCTGGAACGCAGAAGGTATAGGTATTACGGACAGTCTTACATGTTCTGATGATGAAAGGGCTTTACAACAATTCAATGAGACTTTAAAATTCAAAGATGGAAGATACTATGTGACTTGGCCCTGGAAGGAGGAGAACCCTGACCTACCTGTAAACCGAGAATTAGCAGTAGGACGACTAAGATCCGTAGTGTCAAAACTAAAGAATCGCCCAGAACTCCTGCAGAAATACAACTCTGTCTTGAGAGAGCAGCTGGAAAAGGAAGTCATAGAGAAAGTAGAAGACACATGTGACGGAGCAATAAAGCACTACCTTCCCCACCATGCAGTAGTCAATCCTGCAAAGTCAACAACAAAGCTTCGAATCGTTTATGATGCATCTGCAAAGACGAAATTTGACAACAAAAGCTTAAACGAATGTTTATACAGAGGACCTGTGCTGCTTCGAAATTTGTGTGGAATACTTCTACGATTTAGAATGTATAGGACAGCCATGGTAGCAGATATAGAGAAGGCGTTTTTGCAGATAGGACTACAAACAAGCCAACGTGACATAACTAGGTTCCTTTGGATAAAAGATTTGGACAACCCGAATATGAATCGTGACAATATACAGGAATACCGTTTTTGTCGTGTACCTTTCGGAGTGATTTCTAGTCCGTTTCTTCTAGGAGCTACAGTGGAGAATCACCTAAACTCATACAATTGTGAGATTGGTGAAAAGTTAAAAGAAGACATTTATGTTGATAATGTCATTTCTGGAACTGAAACCATAGCAGAAGCAGGAGCAAAGAACATATTCCGTGATGCATCACTGAATTTACGTGAATGGACTTCAAACAGTGATGAAGTCCATAGATTCATACCAGCAGAGGATATATCTACATATCAGTTTACCAAAGTGCTAGGACACATATGGAATATTGAAAAGGATAGCATATCATTGAAATGCACTGATATGTCAACAAAGGAGCAAGTACCAACAAAACGATTCGTACTGAAAACTATAGCATCTGTCTTTGATCCTCAAGGTCTGTTTTCTCCGGTGTTACTACGTGGAAAAGTAATGCTTCAAAGCCTGTGGAGCAAAGGTCTAGATTGGGATGACAAAATCCCTGATGAAGACTTACTTTTCTGGTCAGACATAAAATCAAACATTCATGGTGTTTCAGAGTGCCAACTTCCTAGATGCATAAAAATGAAAACAAAGTGTGACATACAAAACAGGTTACTATGCTTCTGTAATGCTTCAGTAAAAGCCTATGCAACACTTATTTACCTTCACCAGACAAATGGACATGAGTCAAAAGTGGACATAGTATTCACAAAAACGAGACTAACACCTGTGAAAGGAATGACTATTCCAAGAGCTGAATTAATGGCAGTTCTCATTGATGTTAGGTGCTTAGAATTTGTGAAACAACAATTGAAACTGGCTATAGAAGGCATACATTTGTGGTCGGATTCGAAATGTGTACTCAGTTGGATTCGTAGTGACATGGACTTTACAGTGTTTGTAGCAAACAGAGTTTGTGAAATAAAATCCCACAGTGACGTCACATTTAGTTATGTGTCCACGAAGGATAATCCTGCAGATATTGCTACTCGTGGAAGCAGAGTGAAAATGCTTTGTGATAATAAACTTTGGTGGCAGGGTCCACAGTGGCTGAAACAAACACAAAGTGAATGGCCAGATTCGGAATTTCGCTTGAACGAACAGGCAAAATCTGACTATGAATCTGAATTGAAGAAAAGCAGAGTCACCAAAGAAACAGGTTTTCTTTCGCCGTCAGGAGGTGCCCCTGCAGTGTCTTTACGAACGCGTTATCTATTTGAAATAGACAGCAGAAAATATTCTTCAGTGACAAAGTTAATTAGAATTACCGCATATGTGATGCGGTTTAAAGCTAAGACAAGAAAGTGCTCTACTCAAAATGGATGTTTGACTAGTGAAGAGCTGAAGGAAGCAGAAAGGATGTGGTTACATTCCGTTTAAAGAAACAGTCATGTGGATGTATTTCAGGCTATCTCGAGTGAAACAAGAAACAACCTACAGAAGCAGCTTGGGTTATATTTTGATGAACAAGGTTTGTTACGTTGCAAAGGAAGATTGGATAATTCTGATCTTACAGAGGGTGCAAGACGTCCAGTATTACTACCCAATATGGAAAACTTTACACGTCTCATGATAGAAAAAACGCACAAACAAAGTCTTCATTCAGGTGTGTCTCAAACTTTAAGTCACATAAGAAATAGATTCTGGATTCCTAAAGGACGTTCAGCGGTACGGCATTCCTGAAACCGATATCACAGAGTGTGAGTACACCCCTAGTGAAACTACAGGGACAAAATTGTTAGGAGCATGGAAAAAGGGCCAAAAACTCCTTGACAAATTCTGGAAAACGTGGCGTGAAGACTATTTACTCAGTCTCAGAGAAAGGACACAGTCTAAATTAAAATACCACAGAATTCAATCAGCCCAATCACCTTCTGAAGGAGACATAGTGTTAGTAAAGGATGAGATTCCAGGAGGGTGTTGGAAAATAGCCAAAGTTATATCCCTTGCATCTAGTCGTGATGGTGAAATCAGATCTGCCAAAGTACAGTTTTCTTCTGGTCATGTCATCGGACGACCTTTAAATTTGCTGTACCCATTAGAAATATCAAATAACTCTCAAAATGGAGCAAGTACAGAAAACATAACGACGTTAGATGCAAGACCCAAACGGAGCACCGTCGAAAACACGATGCGCCGAATTAAACAGTGTTTGCAGTGATAAAACTCGGGTTGGTTACTTGTGTTGTACAGTGTAACCGAAAAGTACTGGCAGTTAAAGTCCGTGCTGTACAGTAACCAACGGAGCAAAGACATTATAGAAAAGCTATAGCGGAGTCTCTTTAGACACGTATAGCACGTGAATTAAATGCCATTACAGTATATAAATTGTGTATATTAGCTATTGCATTTTCATTGCAATAGTGAAAGTTTATTAAGCTATTTCAGAATGAGGTATTCTTGCGATATTTGTTCCAAGTCTTATAAGCATAAGAGGAATCTCAGGCGGCATGTTAAAGAACGCCATATGGAAGTAGAACATTGGAACTGTGTGGTGGATGGCTGCCAAAAACGTTTCATTAGACGGAGTTATCTTTCACGACATCTGGTGTGGAATCATGATTACAGTCGTTGTGATGCCATGGAAGCTGCGTTGGTTGCTCCACGAGGAGTTAAACCCAAACAACATGATGGCCTAGAAGACATCAGTGATGATGATTCTATTCTGGACTTACTGGCAGAGCGTAACTTTTGAAGATTATTGCGACAAAGTTGATAGTTTCGATACTGAATTTCTAGCTGATGATGTTGATGATATTCTGGATGGAGCAGCCGGTGTTCAAGATGATGTTACCGGCGACGTCAGTGTTCAAGATGACGTCAACGGTGACGTCAGTATTCAAAATGACGTGAACGGCGATGTCAGTGTTAACAATAGTGATGATGGCGGGGACATGGATAATAACATTGAAGATATAATAGTTATATTGAGCGATGACGACGACGATACTGATGTTTCGATGGGTGATGGAACTGTGGATGTTTCAAATTCAAGAACTGTGATCGAGGCGCTTGCTCTAACTTTTTATAGAACAAGCCGCTATGTGAACGGGACTGTCATAAGTTCTAGTATATCCATGGAAAGACAATACTACATGTACCAGTAATCATTAACATTTTCGTGGTGGGAGTGTCGCGAATAGCGATAATATCGTGACACCATCGGAGCTTGACTAACGGTGCTATGCTGTCGGAGGGTTGCTGTCGGAGTTGGTCGTTTTGGTCGTGCTTGATGATTTTCCACGTCCTGGTGAACGATGCTCATGGTCTACCGCCTATATAAAGACGATTTTGATATAAAGTGTAGTTAAGAAATAAAATTCTTTTTGATTGATAAAATTGTGTTTCGTATCTGTCGTAGGGAAATAAAGGATTTAAAATTAAGGATCTCTGCGATATTTTGCTCGACATTTAAGTCGGCGACACTATTTTAACAGCTTTAATGCAAACGTCTGTCATTGGTCCAAATTGTGTTAGGTTTTGAAGAAACAAAATCGGTTTCCTCAGAACGAAGGTTTTTATGAAATAGAGACATGCAAAGAAGTGAGTTTTCCATAGAATGCAGAACAACGTCGGGAGCAAAATGAAGAAAAAATGACATTTTCGAGGTCGGATATTTTGACAACGACATAGATAAGCATTTCAGTCATTCCGTCATGCAAGTGCCCTAATTTTTACCAGAATTAAAAGGAAAGAACTTTGATCAGTTTCAAATCAATTGGTGTGAGTCTGAGATTTCCAAAATTGTAAGAGTTCGAAATACAAAGACAAGCTTTCAACCGTGAAGTTTCTATTTTCGTTGAGCAGATTTTCTGTCTTGCATATGTTCCATGTTGACGAGGATCTCTTTTTTGAGAACTCAAGTCTTTTTCAAATTAGCACTTAATATTCTTTACATTGAAAATAGAAATTTTATAATGTTTTAAAGAATTATTTAATGGTATTATGTATGATGACTCAGGGAAAGTTTACCAGAAAAGAATGGCAGGTTGATCTGAACAGACGTTAATCCGTTGATCTGAACAGACACTAATTTACATACGCAGCTATGCATGATAATTAATATGCAGCTGGCTAATTCGCACCGATTTTTATTTTCTTTGATCCTAATGACCCTCAGTATCAGTCATCGAACAAAACGGATTTATTACACACAATATTTGATCGCAAATATGCATATGCATGTGTAGAAAACGTTTAAACTAGTATTTTTTTTAATTTTGAAAGTGATTAACCATTAAAAGCACCAGAAACAAATAATAGATGAACTTATACAGCGTGTATCCAGATAAGATGGCTCGTAATGAGCCACCTCATCTGGATCTACACTGTCTGCCCTCTAAATTTTGAATTCTAAATATGATATAGCTGGGCCTAAACTTTTTTTTTCTTTTTCTTTTTTGAAAATTTTCGGGCGTAAAATTTGTCGTCTGCTTTTTTGATTATTTATATGTCGTTTTGCAATTAAGGCAATTAAGGCATCTTTGAAGAATTTTAGTTTGATATATATTACAAAAAATATACATAAATGTCTTTTAAAATATTATGCTGCAAATATTGGCTGTAACTATATGCATGAATATACTTAACGTTGTACCTTAGAGCAAGTTATTGGTTTGTATTTAAAAAACTTGACAAAAGTATGATGTTGTTGTTTTTGTTTTTGTTTTATACCGTAAAGAATGTTATAAGGCGGCACTTAAATATACTGAAAAAAGGCTGTAATGTTTTGAAGTCGCATTTTTACGCACCAGCGTAACAACTTAGTGATATACCTTATAGACTTCGCTTAAAAATGCTTAAAACCATGGCACTTTAACTCACTTTTACGCACATGCGTAAAAACTTAGTGACATACCTTATTTGTAATCATAAGTAGCTCCTTAAATGTGCGTAAAAGTACAGCAGTTTTAAGCAGCTGCTTAAATGTCCAAATAAGCCATGTCACAAAGCACTTTTAAGCAGGAGCTTAAATGGCTTATAGATGCGTGTTTTTGCTGTGTTGCGGTACGTATAATCGGAAAATGATAAACAGTTGTCTTTAGTTGAAATAAATGGACATTTCTGATGGTGTGACGATTTTCCCGATTATGGAATAACACCAGAAGAAAGTAACTCCGATTGTGAGTTCAACATTTCGATTTATTCTGCTTCGATGCTGGGCCCTAACGATTAATGGCGTCTTCTCTACATTCTGCCTTAGCAACTAACGTTACGGCGACGTTAAAGCGACGCTACGCCAATGACGTAACGCCCAATTATTAAAATGCCTTAAATTTACTAAATATCCTCCTATCCATTCTTCCCCTCCTCAAAATGCTTTACATTTTGATCAGATATTCAAAATTATTAAAAGTAATGTTAACATTTCTCAGTTACATCAAATTCAAATGTTAGCGAAAACTTCAAAGGCAAATGTAAATATTGCGATACGATAATTAAACAAATAGAGTTTCTCTTTGGTATGAATTGACAACTATATAAGTGTAGGCTTCTCTTCAGTATGAAATCACGTTAACTAAAATGTTTTAATTTAGTATGTGCAGTCTGTAGTCCTTATACTAAACGACAGTTAGTCATCGATGCTACCAAGGCGCCCTGTCCAATGGTAGCTTGGCGACTCGAACTCTTCCGTCGTGCCCGTGTTAGACTTCGAAGCCACTGCCGAGTGGCCAGTTTCCCCGTGACAAATCGGACGACCTCGCTAAACTGTGTGTTCCGGCATTCTTGATACCATTTCCTCCGACTGTCCCGGTTGCCATATCTGTATAGGTATATGAAGCCATTCGTACCAGACTTGTTCCAAGACCCAGCACCGTCTCTTCCCTGTATATTGGACGGGGTTTTATCCGCTGGCGTTTTGGCGAACTGACCTCCGATCTGGACATGTATCTTTTGGTTTAATTTGAGCAGGACACCCTCGGGAAGACTTGCTGACTGATATGTTAAAAGCCAAGCGATTTTCAATCGCTCGGTGCCGATAAATGGCGTGTTCATCTCTTCGACGTTGAAATCTGTGCCCCGGAGTAAAGCGAAGATAGAGCTTTTCGCCGACTGTATCATGTAGCCGTGTTCGATTAAATGTCGAGCTGTTTGGTATACGATCGATCCTTCGATTTTGTTTCTGTGTTGCTGTAATATTAACAGTAGTTCCTGTTCGATCATTCTAAAATGTATCATATTATCAAAGAACATTTCTTCTGGAAGTTTTCCTCGACGATCCATCTTGAATAAAATATTTAGAAATGAACTAGTTTCATGGCCGAATGTTATTTCTAATTGCTCTGCTCTAGTGACTAAACAACCAAACAGTTCCTTGCTTAAGTTAACCCGTTCATGATTTGACGTGATTATCCCTTTGAATTTGCCACATGTTCCTTCTATTGCTTGCAGCTTCAATCTTTTATGCACAGCGGCGTAATACACATACTTAGAGGCTCCTGTGAGTGCACACAGTGACATGGTGTCAGATTCATATGTCGTCATTTTCATCTGAAGAAAACATGAAAGTATTTGGCGTGAAGTTGTCCCATTTTTTCCTAACTGATTCGATGCGCAAAATGCAGTACACAAGGCGCGTGCGAACATAAGCGACGGTTCTGTCGTTCTGTCATTCTTTCCGACTTCGGGTTTTCGCTCATATCGCGGTATCCTTCCTAGCTCTGTCGATGGAACTAAAAACAACTTCCGATCGTATTTCGATTCTAGCGGACGATTCTCGATGCTTCCCCTCCGTATGAAACTGTGAAATGGCTTGTAAGCTGGTTCCCTCTCTATCCGCTGTGACGCTGTAAGTCCTTTTTCTGTATGCCTTTTTGTAAGCTGTGCAATCTCAAAGTTATCTACCAATACAACTTCTTCCAATGAAATGCTTCTCCGATATATTGGGAATTTATCTGCTTTCCATTTTTTACGATTCTTCGTTGGTAATATATCGTCGATTATTAATCTTGTGGTAGTTTCTATGTGTAACGATGTATCTTGGGTTTCATATAATTGCTTAGCACTGCCAGAAAGGTTTTCTATTTGCGACAGACACGTATGATCGCTAACGAAATATGTGAAATTTGTATTTAATACTTCTTTACTGTAGTTCATTCCTGGACTTCCAATGCAAGTCCACCCTAGTGGCGTCAGTCTGGCTATCGGTTGCCCAGGTCTGCCTCTAACTTCTTCCACTGCACAGTGAAGATCGATACAATCAAGGCCGATTATGACATCAACAATTGGTCTGGTGGAAGGCCGCGGAAAGTCGATATTTCTCAAATATGGCCATCGTCTTTTGAACTCATTCCAGTCTATAACGCTCATATTTCCTGTTACCCTATTGGCAGTGTATGCGGTCACGTTCATGCTCACATTGCCGGCAAGACTCTCCAGTTCGAGATCGATTGGCATCGTTTTAAATGTTTCTGTCTGTCCGTTCAAAACATTGACTGTGACATTCTCTGCTTTGCCTTGTAGACCCAGTTCCACAGCTATATCAGCATTTACGTAAGTTTTAGTGCTGGCATCATCCAACAAGGCGTTAACTTTCAATGAGCTGTATCCATTCTTCAGCACGACGGGAATTGTTCTTAGTGCTACGGCATCTGGCCTGCAGTCGACCAGTGTCTCACTAGTTGTCTGTGGCTTTGGTTCCTTCCCCTCCGTGCCGGAAGTGACTTGATCAGCTATGATACTTATTAACTCTGGGTGCTGGTAGTTCTCTGCGGTAGGTCTTACCTCGGTATTGTTCATTTCATTCGGTTGTTGTTTCGTTTTATGCACAAGCTGTTCATTAGTTTTGTGCAGCAGCCTATCATGCAGTTTCCGACATCCATTTTGACCGCATGGCCGACTTCTTGGACATGATTTTCCACTGTGTCCATCCGCTAAACAACGATAACACAAGTGGAATCTTTTCGCCGTATCCCATCTCTCAGGCACATTCATCTTCGTGAATTCTAGACAGGTCCAAATTCTGTGGTTGTTACCGCATACCTGACAGGACACTGCTTTCCTTTCTAAACTGCGATTATCTTGTAATACTCCGAAAAATGATCTCTGGTCGTTTCGTCTGGGTACCGATCGCGCTGGCCGGTTATATTTGATATTGTCTGCAAATCCGTGAATCGCCTCTGATGCGATTGTTTGAAACTCGGATTCTTGAATAACCCATCTGCTTAGGCTCACTACTGACTCTGCTATGTTGTTTTCATAAACCCAACGATGAAATCTCGCGAGCATGGATTGGGGTAATTTTCTCTGCAATTTAGCATATAAAGAACCATCTCCAAGTTCATGGTGCTGTCCTGCTTCCTTAAGATTTATTACTGCAATATCTAATAAATCTGAGAACTGTTCTAAGTCTTTAGCATTTCCGGGTCGGATTTGCTGGAACTGTTCAAGTTCTTCAAGGTAAATGGCAACTTGACGACGCTTGCCCCCAAACTTTCGTTCCAACCGTTCTTTCGCAGCTGCATATGCAGTTGCTGAATGTCCCAAGTTCTCTATAGCCTGCAATGCTTCTCCTGATAGGTATTGCCTTAGCCGCAACAATTTGTATTCTGGTGTAGCTGGCGCACTGTCTATACATGCCAGAAATGCAGCTTTCCAGCTCTGATATGTTCGTTTGTCACCAGAAAACACCGGCATTTGGACGCGCTTCAGCTGTCGCCACAGATCCTGCTCGATTGAAGGGGTCGGTACGCTTTTCATGGGTTCGAATGATGCTGCGTTTGGATGCAGTCCCGATTCATTTACACCTGATTGTCCCGAAACGGTTCTGCTGTGCTGACTGTGCTGGTCTGTATCAGCCCACTGGTTGCTATTTATTTGTCCGGTTGACCGATATCCCGTGCGCCAACTAGCTCCGACCTCTCTTACTTTAATTTGCATCATTTTATTTTGAAAATGACTCGATGTTGCTGCAGTTGTCTCACGAATGGGGTCACGAATATCACTACTTTGGTATAAAGATCTTACCTCAGGTAATTTCTCCTGCGATACATTCTGTTCTGTTACCTGTTTTTCCTTTCTAAAGGTTTCCGTAACATCAGCTATGTTCGTTCTCTCCTGAAGAGCGGTTGAATGCATATCCGAAATTACACTTGGTGTGTCCTCTTTTTGCGAGTCCAGATGATCCCGTGCCGATTTATATGACTCATAGTAATCTTCTTCTATTTTCTCCATCTCAACTACTACCAGCTTGTTCTTTTGTAGCTCTTTATTTTTGATATAGAAGTCCGAAAACTTGGACAAAACTTCCATTGCTATTTCCATACACTGGTCCATGTTCTCACATGCATCACGAATTCCTTTGCGGCCTGGCATGTCCTGTTGTTCTAATAGCAAAAGTAGTTGGTTACGCGATCTTGTGAAATTCAATTTAGCTCTAACTTTATCTTTTTTAAACTCTATTTCCAATCTTTTGACATCGACGATGTTGTCCTGACTGTTTGTGTTGGCTCTATATTCCGACAACGCCATTGTAATTTCCCGATTTTCTTCTATTTTTCGATATTTAGAAACCTCGCTCTGCTACCAGATTTTGGTGTGACGATTTTCCCGATTATGGAATAACACCAGAAGAAAGTAACTCCGATTGTGAGTTCAACATTTCGATTTATTCTGCTTCGATGCTGGGCCCTAACGATTAATGGCGTCTTCTCTACATTCTGCCTTAGCAACTAACGTTACGGCGACGTTAAAGCGACGCTACGCCAATGACGTAACGCCCAATTATTAAAATGCCTTAAATTTACTAAATATCCTCCTATCCATCTGATGTATACTAACAAAAATTGTGTAACTTTGCTGTTTATGGGTACGTAAGTTTAAAGGGCCATAACTTTGTTAGTACTCAGCTGCGGTGATGTCATCAGCCGGTTTCATACACTAGACATGCTGGCGAACAATTTGGTATATAACACTTGATGTTTGCAGAACCTTACCAGTAAAGTCCTTAAGGAGAGCACTTTTGGAGCTCCGTCTGCTCTACTAAAAGGCTAAAGTTAATGTGTATCCAACCTCCTTAACCTCACACCCAGGCTAAGTTACCTGGAAACTAAATAAACCATTATAAGGTTCAGCACATTTTCTCCCTAATAACAGCCAAAAGGAACTGCCCTCTTTTCCCAACAATCCGCAATAAGAAATAAGCTATAGTCCTCTGGTCCATTAATAATACACTCCATTTCTTCCCCTGCCCCAAATTAATGTGTATCCAACCTCCTTAATCTCACACCCAGGCTTAGTTACCTGGAAACCAACTGAACCATTATAAGGTTCATCACATTTGTTCCCTAGAAACAGCAAAAAGAAGCTGCCCTCCCCTCCCAACAATCCACAATAAGAAATTAGCTACAGTCCTGTTGTTGACTAATGATATTCTCCATTTCCCAAAATATTAGAACACTAAAAAAAACTCCCATGAAAATACAGGACCCTAAAACTTTAAATATGCAATATATTTTGGAATCAACTAAACCAAGATAAGGTTTAGAACAAATGCTACAGTCCTAGGTCCCAAAAGGAATTTTTGCCCCACCTTCCTCCCTCCCAACGGAATTAAGCTACCGTCCTTTCTGAGACCAACAGGTGCAATTCATGATGTAACATAGGCAGTCTCAATTACTCATAAGGGCCACAAAAACATGAGACAACTGTATTCCAGATCACCCTCAATCTCTTACCCCCACTGCCCATTGCATTAGTTAATAAGGGAAATTGCTCCCCACCTAAGAATTTGCTCCCCATTTTCCCCCTAGTCCTGCCCTGGGCCCAGCCAGGACAGGGGGCTTGTTCCGGCAGAACTAACAAAGTGAAGTCTGATGGAGGCCTGCAGTTCAGGGAAGATGCATTATGGCCAGAAGTGTTCCTCTCATGCCATGCGTTTCCAGAAGCCCTGAATTGTATTGCTAAAGCCTACCCACAGTGGGTCGCGAGGGCTGTGTGCATGGGAAGTGATTTATGTGGATCTGTGCACAAGTCCATTTGGGTTCTATTCCATTGCTACTTAATGTTTCTGGAAGTTTTTGCTCCCCACCAAAGATTATGCTTCTCCCTTTTTTCTGAGACCTGCCCGGGACCCAGCACAGGTCCACTTCGGTGCAACCCCACTAACACATGAATCTGGGCAGTCTTTTGCACCCCACCACCACCAAAGAATTTGCACCCCACCCAAGAATTTGCTCCTTGTTCCCTTCTCCCCTTTTTTTCTCCATAGGACTGCCTTGGACCTAGCCAGGACAGGAGGGCTTGTTCCAGCTTGGGTCTAACATTGGTTAGATAACCAGGCTCTTCTTGTAGAGAGTCCGGTGTTTTTTTCTTGCCGGGTTCCCGGTTTTCAGTCACCTTGATGCTCATTCAACTCTGGCCCCTATGCTGGAAATTTTTGCAGCATTTAATTGCTTTCTGGAACTCAAGGTTTATCTTGGAATGTACGTATTCTGCCTTCAGCCAAAACTACATGCTACAAATGAAATATTCTTAAACTTTATTTTGTTTACTTTTACTCTGTGTAGAGGATACCGGTTTCGATTCGGCACAGATTGCTCTGCAATAAGGTAATCCGAAGAGAACCCATTTGTCTGTTCAGACTATACCATTTCCAATTTAATGCAAGTTACTTCGTAGTAAAGTTTCCGATTGGGTGCAAGTTACTTCGCAGTAAAGTAAATGCAGCCTGCTCAAATGTTAACATGACCTAAACATGCCCGAGGTCAGTTCAAAAATAAATTTTAATGCGGATTTGCTTCGGTTTGCTATTTAGACAGGACTTTTAATCTGAAGTAAAAGTTAATTCGGATTCGATCCACGGTACTCTGTAGGATTAGTTTACTCCGAATGCTTTTTAATTCGAATAAGATTTGCTAGTTTAAACAGTTAATTCAAAGAGAATTCAGTTCGATTCGTATTCGGAAGACTCGGCGGAAGCCAAATATGATGTGAAGTCCGCTTAGACTGTCTGCGGTCTCTTGCTTCCTGCAGGGACTTCTGTCCTCGAAAACTGGCTTCCTGCTGAGACGGTCCGCATGACTCTGCTTCCTGCCGAGAGCCTCGGCAAGAAGCAGAATCAAGCGGACAGTCTCTGCAGGAAGCCATTTATCATGTACAGAAGTCTTGGCAGGAAGTAAGAACTCGCGGACAGTCTCGGCGGAAGCTAAATATGATGTACAGTCTCTGCAGGAAACGAAAATCAGCGGAATCGATTATACCCTGTGGTATTGTTCTGTTTGAACATTCAACTCAATATAATAGTCTGGGTCCAAATTTCACTGGTCAGTTTAATTCTTAGCGAGGGTTACCGTGTGCCCGGATTTGTCCGTACTGGCCCACAGGCACTCGACGAAAGGGTTTTTTAGCCTTGCTCGTCTTCCCAGCCGTTTCCTAATGGTATTGTGTGTACAATACCATTAGGAAACGGCTGGAAAGACGAGCAATGCTAAAAACTCCTTTCGTCGGGTGCCTGTGTACTGGCCCAGATAAGTTGTGTAAATCCGTTCTGGCCCAGATAAGTTGTGACTTTTTTGTTTTGGTTTTTGTTTGTTTGTTTGTTTGTTTTCTGGGCTTAAAAGTTAAGAAAAATAGAAGTCATGTATAGTTTCTAAGCCTAGAAGTTCTATTATAGAGTTAGTCTAAATAGTAGTTAATGAGTCCCATTGAATTCAGAAATCGAGACGTTACGAGTTGTTATGTAAAAATTGAGGCTATTACTAAAACCTTGTACCGCACCGCACCGCACCGCACCGCACTGGGGTAAAATAGAGAACCGCACCGCCGAAGATTTCCGAACCCTACCGAACTTTACGACCTCTACCGTAGGCAAAGGGTATGTTACTTAGTATGTATATGCTGATTCTGTAAATAAGTTTTAGGCATCAGGGGACAGTTTCGTATTGGCAGTGGTCAGAAAAATCATACTTTTAGATAGAGGGTTAAAAACAGCATGGTTGCTCCAATTAAATGGAGTATTTGAATGTTTCTTTCATTTGTAAGCTGGTAGGAAGGTTAGTTATGTCAGCTGGAGAAGGATACGAAACTTTCTGGTAGCTCCCATGGTCAGGGGAATCTCCAAATTGAAGACCGGCTTGTCATTGTCACAATAGACGACTTCCTGTTGAAAACAGGCCTGCTTTTCTTTGTGAAATATTGAAAACTTCCATGGTTGTTACCCCATTTGAGAACTGTAGGTATGTGTTTGAAGAACAAAAGGGGATATATGCCAACTGGCAGTGTCTTGCAGGTATTTCTCCAGAATGTGATGTGCTCCTGGTCAGAAGAGCACTTTTTAGCACTAGAAATAGGGTGGGTGGGGTAATGTAAACATTGCAAAGACAGTTCCTGAGTATGCTGATGCACATGTTTTATGCTTCATTTAGTTTTTATATATTCAGTGGAAACATATTCAACAAGTGAAATCTTTGCTTGAAGTGCATTTTATATGTTTTAGAGTCGCTCAAAAATTGTTTGCGGCAAGGGACAAGAAATGGCAGATTTTACTGTCCCCTGACGCCTTTATTTATTAGATACGTAATGTATTGGAAGTATATAGATATTTATATCATGCCGAAACCGGCAAAGTCTTTGAATATGCTCTACTTGACAAATTGACTGAAACCGGCTTAAACAGAAATCAATCTGATCTACAGATAGGCTTTAGCGAGAGCCCCGGTCTCGGTTCGTTGTTCCTATCAGAAGCATCATATGAAGCACATGTCAGACGCACCCCTGTGTATATTGCCCCGATGGACAGTCAGAAGGCATTTGATAAGCAAGATCATAAACTTACTTTATGTGAGGTCTATGGCCAGGGCGTGCATGGGGGTTTATGGTCGGTTGTAAGTGATCTGTACGAAGGATTAACTTCTAAAATCAAATGGCAAGGCGAAATTAGTGAGTCATTCCCTGTTTTACAGGGTGTCCGCCAAGGTGGAGTTTTATCCCCTCACTTCTATAAGACATACATAAACCCTCTCCTCCTGGACTTGGAAAGTGCAAGGCTTGGAATGTTCATCGGGACAGTATACGTTGGGTGTCCTACGTGTGCAGATGATTTACTTCTAATTTCAAATTACCCATGGGAACTCCAAACAATGCTACACAAGTGTTATAGAAACTCTGGTAGAAATAAGTGCACATTTCATCCAAGTAAGAGCTGTATTGTACGGCATACTATGAGTTCTCATCACTTAAAAACTGATAATTGGTCTTCCTGGACACTAGGGGACAACCCCATGAATGTGAAAGAAAGTTCTGATCATCTAGGGCTTGTACGTGGTGGCTCATCTGAAGGTCAGGAGAACGTAAATAGAAGGATCAGTCTGGCCAGACGAACATTGTACTCTCTTATAAAGACAGACATGCATGGCTCTAATGGAATCAACCCTAAAGTTTCATATAGTGTTACGTCTTGCCAAGACTGCTGTTTGGTCTGGAGACAATATTCTTGTTGAAGAAACAGCTTAAACTACTAAATGACTTTCATTTGGACACGTTACGGAAACTTCAGGCCCTTCCTAATAGAACCTCAAGCGCGGTAGTCCTGTTATTACTGGGAGCGTTACCTCTGGAGGCAGAATTGGATAAGAGACATCTAAGCCTGTTGTTCTCCTGTCTCAAGTCTGGAAATACAAAACTCGTTCTCTTAGCCGAAAGACAATCTTTATTTTATGACAGTGAAGGAAGGAGTTTTTTTACGAGAGCGGAAAAGATACTGGCCAAATATGAGCTACCAGATATAGACTCTATTTGTGAAATGGACATTTCTAAAGAACAGTGGAAACTCAAAACAAAAATCGCAGTGACGAAATACTGGACAGAGACACTACGTTCCGAGGCAGCTGAAAAATCAACACTTCAGTATTGTAACATCTCTTGTCTAGAAATTGTGAAAATACACCCAGTATGGAACTCTCTTGAATCTACACGGTTAGAACTGCGGCGAGGAGTTGTAAAAGCTCGCATTGTAACTGGAACATATATAGTACAGTCCATCCGCGCTAGATTTAACCAGTATCAGGTTGATTCTTTATGTCCCCTGTGCCACATCGAAGATGAGGATGTTATACATATGCTTCTACGGTGCTCAGTATTATATTCTGTTAGGAAAGGACCCTTCAAAATATTAAAGGACTATGTAATAAGCAGAACTAGTTCAATCTTCTGGAAATCAGTATTCACATCAAAAATCAACATTGTTCGTCTAATAATAGACTGTAGCCAAATTCAAGAGCTGCAATCAATCAAGAACATTGACCTTCTCCACATTGAGAGGCTTTCAAGGAACTTATGTTTTGCTATACACACAGAGAGACTTAAGAAATTAAATGAGGGGTGAAGAGTTGAATAGAATACAGTGAAATACCGATGCTGCATGTATATATATATATATTAATGGTGATGGTTTTTGTGAGACATCCTTAACGTTACCCAGATAAAGACATTTGAATGCCATATTACGTGGGTGCTCCCAGCGGTTGGAGGATAATACACATCGAAAAGAAAGAAAAGATTGCCCAACATCAAAAAGGATTTTATTTTCGGTTTTATTTATTTCAATAAATTCTCAGGATAACTCATGATTGCATGACAGTCCCTGGCGTTAAGTTTTAGTTTGTTTTATAGATAAAAAAGAATGTACTTTCAATATATATATATTTTTGTTTTGAGGTAAATTTATCTGTATAATTTCCTAGATTTAAACAAATCCCATAAACAAATATATCTATCTGAAAATTTTTCCTACAGGGGTTGGCAATAACTCTTAAAAGTATGCCTGTGTTGCAATCACCAGAGAAATGCATGCATAAATTATTTAGAGAAAAGGCCTTGACAGTATAAATTAAATTTGCCATATTATTATGCCTGCATAGAAGATAGTTTGCTTGCAGAAAACAAAAAAGTGATCCGATGTATATGGAGATGGATAAGTATTTTCGTTGATATAATTTCAACATACATTACGTATTTATTTGGTAGATTCATTATTTACTCTCACAAAGAAAGGCAGGAACAAATCTGTATCAAGTGGTAGCATATAACGTGAGCCCGGAAAAGTTCGGAATTTACTCGACACTATACGGGATTTTCCGTAAGTGCGGTACAAGGTTTTAGCAGGTGCGGTGCGGTGGGGTGCGGTACAAGGTTTTAGTAACGGCCAAACATTGACCCAGATAAAGTGGGACTACTTTATGGTTCCCGTCTTCTGCGCATCGATTCGGTCAGATTCCCGGTAGAGGGATCGAGACAACATCAACTTAGTAACTTTTCAGTGAAGAGTTTTATTGTTTTAAGCTATCTTAAAACTATTTTAATTATGTCAACGTACAATCTGCGGTTGTACGCGTATTGAACAAGTCATGAATATTCATTTTATCATTCTTCGAGACGCGTCTGATGCGCGGTTCTAGGTGATACGCAGCAGCACGCGCATGCAAAGCGGTACGAGCGCGTTTTTGGTGTACAAATACGTGAGCGCCAGTGTACCTTTCCAGTGTGTGCTTCTAGAGGAGCACCAGACATAATCCTCTTGGATAAAAAAAGTCGATGAGGGAGGGTGAGAGAAGGAACCTTTGCCTAACTCAACTATTGTTCTTAACCTTTATCCCGAGCTGCTATTCATCTGAACTGCACTTAAAGCCTTGGCACAAAGATGCTTAATGGCGCGAACTAGATTTGCATTGATATTGTACTTCCGCATTGTGGAAATTGGTCGAGGCGGATTGATACATGTATAAACTTTTATCTAAGGTTTTTTTAGTCTGTAATGTACTTTAATTTGTAAAATATAATATATCATTTTTATACTATGATATGAACATGCTTTCACGACGGGAGTGTCAATTTATTACCATCAAATAGTTTCAGTCACCGTTTACATCATCGTGTGCAAAATTGCATTTCAGTGACTAACGGGAAAATTGCGATAAATTGCGACTTCAACAAAGTATGAACGCTAAAAGTCAGAAACTTGATGAGTTTGAAAAGTGTTTTTCGATAATTGGCAAATTTTACCATTTTTGTACCTGTCAGGCGGTATTTTTATGTACAGTGTTAAAAATTATTATTTCAGTTTTCGAGGTGCACCTGCTATAATTTACACACACCGGTATTTTTCTGTCGCACCAGTATTAGTCAAACTCAGGACATCTTTCTAAGAGAGCTAGGAACTAAAACTATATATACTTTTGTAGTACTTGTTTAGTGCTTTATAAAAAAGTTGCTTTGATTTTCTAAAGGAAAGATAAACCCCACAAAAGATCATTTGGCAAAGTGATTGCCCATGGGAAAAATTGAATTTCCCGCGGGAAAATCAAGTTTCCTATGGGAAAAGTGCGTGGCCATGGCCAAATCGGATGGCCATGGCCCAACTTCTTGGCCATGGGAAAATAAATATAACAAAATTAAAAAATGTATTTTCACTAACTTAACTAACTAATGCTCAATGCCCATCAAGGCCATACACATTTCTATTGAAAATAAACATTAGTAATTATTTTACAATTTTTCCCATGGGCAACATTTTTTCGGCCGCGGCCACTTTTCCGGCCATGGCCCACAAAAAAAATCCCATGGCCCAATATTTTTGCCCATGGAAATTATAAATTGCAACAAAAATGTGGCCATGGCCAAAACAATTGCCTTCTGACATTAAATCAAAGGCCGTCTTGTTTAATTCATTATGTCTTATAATATTCTTTTCTTGACAGCCTTTGTTCAAGGTTAATTGTGACCCTTCATCAGAACCGTCTTGCTGAAATGGTTCTAATGAGGGATCACAATGTATGTTTTCGTTAAGAATTGAAAACATTTTTTAGAGGTATCCCCTCTTCTTATCTGGTAAATTTACCATATTACCATATAAATCCTATTAAACCCCCGGGGTGTTGCATTTTACAAAAGGGGGCGTTATTTAGAGCTTGAAGTGTAGAAAAGAAGCCACCGTCAAAATAACTCTAGGAACAGTATTAAGGTGAATGGGTATACTGTTAGAGGAAGCTCTTTCATTTCATTTGCTTCCCTTTGCAGAAGGGGTCAACTCTTACAGAAAAGAATTTGCTCCTCTGGGAGCAAAATCTTTTCTTTAAAAGAAGACCCCATTTCAAAGAGCTACCTAAATCTATGCAAGTTTATATGACATTGGTTTCGGAAAAGAGGAAGGGGGTGTTTATTATAGCAGGTATGTTCATTAGGATTAACAGGGTGTAACAAAATCCGTTCATAAATGAAGACCCTAGAGCGATGGCAAGTCTTTTTTAAAAAAGCAACTGTTACCTTGACCTTGGTTCAAGAAGGCTGCAACCCGATTTTGTCATACTGTCCAACTGTGTGAAGTTATATCGAAAACAATCCATAAATGAAACTGCTACAGAGATGACGAAGTTGTTTGTTTTTGTTTCTTTCTAAAATTGCAACTGTTACCTTAACATAATCCTAGAATGTGTCCAAGATATTGTCGTACTGAACATTTGTGAGAATTAATCATGTCAAAATCGGTCCGTACATGAAGGGGCTAAAGTGATGACAAAGTTATTCTAAAAACAGCAACTTCGACCTTGACCTGTGCTGAAACATCCAAATGGAATTTCAAAGTCCAGAGCTTGAGGTCAAAGAACTGAGGGGTAGGGGGTGCAGGATGTATAAAAAAAAAGTAAAAAGTATGCAAAGACCAGGAACTGAAACAATCAAAATCCAAATCCAGCCCTCAAACCATAGTTGGAAACAACTAAGATTACAAATAATCAAGATACAGAGAACATATGGCCAACCGAGTGAGCAGCTTGTTCCCAAAAGGTGGCCACTCAGCAACCCAAACCGAACCAAAAATAATAAGAACATACATAAGGTAAAACATCACAGAAACTCTGACACCAAAAACAGGCAACAGAGAACCACAACAGAACTACCGCCTTGGAACGGTCAGTAATGAATTACTGGGGGGGGGGGGGCTTAAATCGATTTTACAGGCCCAACCTCACCCTCAGTTTCTATGACCATTATCTAACATCAGTCCAAGTATTAGTATTAATTGACTCCACTGTGGCACTGTGAAATTATGTCATCATAAATATAAAACTTTAACCAAAATCTTTAAGACAAACTTCTAAGTCAATGACCTTGACTTCAATGTCATCCAGTGGGGTAAGTATATACATGTAGTGTTTTGTAAAAACTCAAAAAAGGGTCTAAGGCATGGCGTCAATTAGGTTACCTCAAGGTTTACCTCGGTACTCTGCGGTTACCCCAGTATTCTTGGGTTAACCTCAAAGGCAGCCATTAGTTATATCATCTGCAGTAGTGAGCGGTCCATTAAATTTGTAAAGCTGGCTATTAAATAGTAGGTGATCCCATAGGTCATTAGATAACAAGGAGTTTCTGACACGGAGTGGTCTCAGGGGTCATTATTGTAGTAAGCATGCCAGGTGACCATTTAAGTGGAATTTCATGAAGTGATTCATTTTGATTTTGATTTTTTTTCTGCTGACTTACCATTTAAATCATAATACTTTTTTCTTGTGTCAGACTGTCTTTTATTTATCATCCTATAGATATTTTTATTCAATTATTGATTTTTTGAAAGGGGGAGTTGGGAGGGAGGGGGAGGGTAATTTGGGAAACTGGGGTCAATTCGGCATGGATGTGTTGCCTGGTTTTGTAAAATACATCCTTTTCATACACCTGGACTGAAAAAATGGCAAACTTTTATGTGGGTGCGGGCTGCAATACTGAATACAAGATGTGCTTACGTGTATATATTTCATGCATTTCTGTTATCTTAATTATTTATACTAAAACACTGAAATTAATTGTGACTTTCTCTTATTCAACTCAACATTTGCTTCATGCAAAAATAACCTGACTACAGATATTAAATCACATGCATAGCCACTTACAGCATTGTTACCATCGTTCATGTTACAGCTTTCTGAATGCTAATCACAATGTGACCTTAATGAGTTTGAGACAGACTGCTCAGAAATATAAGATGAAATCTGAGTGAGGGTGTTAACTCATTTAGTTAATTTGAATCTTTTTATAGGTATTTATTGTTCTAAACCAAGATCATGCTTTTTTGTAGGCAAAGTGTAAAACATGGAATGGAATGTAAGTGGCAGGGCTAATCCCTTCCACTAGCTCCTCTCCATGGATTTGAGATAGCACTCTAACAGGAAAGAACTCGCTGCCCCTGAGGGAGGTAATTCTGTCCTGTAAGAGTACCATTCCAGGATCAGGGAGCAAATTGTAGCCAGTGGAATGTAGGATAGAATATCTCTTCCATTCCACTCCATTCCATCCCTGGTTTTAAACTATTCCTTTGTTTCACAGTGGAACTGTTAAAAATTCATTCTGCATCCCCTGATAATGGAGCAAACCCATGCCATGATGGTCTTTTAGTCTCTAATACATTTCATTATAGCTGACATGATATGTAAGAGATATGATAGACTTTTGACAGACGAAGATGTTAGATATTTTCTTTTTATTTATTTTTTATGCCCCCGAAGGAACTTCGGGTGGCATATTAAAATCGCACCGTCCGTCCGTCAGTCCGTCTGTAACATGCACCGGTATTTTTCTGTCGCACCGGTATTTGTCAAACTCAGGACATCTTTCTAAGAGGGCTAGGAATTAAAATTATATATACTTTTGTAGTACTTGTTTAGTGCCTTTCAAAAAAGTTACTTTTTGTTTTCTAATCATAAGATAAACCCCCAAAAATCAAATCTGAAAAAAACTTGCCCATGGGAAAAATTGAATTTCCCGCGGGAAAATCAAGCTTCCCATGGGAAAATTACGCGGCCGCGGCCAATCCGCATGGCCATGGCCCAAAATTTTGCCCATGGGAAAATAAAAGTAACAATTTTAATAACTGTATTTTCACTAACCTAACTCATTAATACTCATTGCCCATGAAGGCCATACACAATTCTACTGTAAATAAACAACAGAAATTATTTGAACATTTTTCCCATGGGCAACCATTTTTCGGCCATGGCCACTTTTTTGGCCATGGCCCGTGGGAAAAAATCCCATGGCCCAACTATTTTTCCCATGGCCATAAAAACTTTCAAAAATAGTGGCCATGGCCAAATAATTGCCTTCTAATATTAATTAAGCTGTCAATTAAAAAAATAGAGAAAAAAACATACGGAAGTAAACAGAACACATTTTAGTACTTCTTTGTAATCAATCTATTCCGAAAATAAACATCAAATCTGAATAAGGAATTGACATGTGCTTGTTATTTTCCAAGTTTATAATATCCAAAGTTGGTCATTTTAATTGTCATGGAATAAATAAAGTTGCTCATTTTAATTATTAGCCAGCTTAAATGACCTAAACCTGTTTTCACAACATTTTTATGTGAAACTCGAAGTTGGCTAATGACGGCCATTTTCAATGATGAAACTGTAGTAAGGATCTTGCAGCCATATCTTGCAATAAAATCTTTAATGAATTCATACCATTGATAATGCAATAGGGCCTTTTAAGTGTGTATCTAACATCTTTACAAAGTTTCAAATTGATTGCTACACCAAAGCAAGTGAGCAGGAGCTCGCGTATACCCCCGGTCAGCGCCACCGCCTACAGGAAATAAACTTTACACGCCCATGTAGTACATATCACTAGGTTCCATCAAGACAATACAAAATTAAAATTCACTTTTAACACAAATGGAATATAAATTTCAAAATTTATGACCTTGACCTACAGTCAGCGGCAGCAGCCAGATAATGTCAACAAAACTATTTCAACCTTGCAGTAAACCTAGTCACACATCAACAGGTTCTATTCAAATATATTGAAAATATAAGCAAACAGATACAACTTAATACAAAACTTTAACACTAATGTTATATAAATCTCCAAGTCTGTGACCTTGCCCTTAGGTTTGAAGCAGCATCCAGATGATGCAAATTAATATGTACCCTTTCTGTAGTAACACAAAGCACATCTGAACAAATTCCAATAGAAGCTTTCAAAACTAGAGCAAATGAGCAGGGGCTCACTTTTACCCCCGGCCAGTGCCACCGCCTAATAGCATTAAACTTTAAACACAAAAATCTAACACATATAAGATACAAATTTTAAAGTCTGTGACCTTGTCATTTGGTCAGTAGCAGCATACAGAAGATGTCAACTAATCTGCTGCAAGTTGACAGTAAACCGAATAATATATCAAAAGGTTCCACTGAAGGATATCTGAAATAAAGCAGTACATTGATGCAACTGTTAAAGTATGTGACCTTGACCTTATGTCAACAGCAGCATCCAGATGATGAAGATTGTTGCAACCTAGAGGTGAACAAAGTCACACATCAAAAGGTCCTATAGAAAAAGATGGGAAAAATAAGCTAATAAATTAAACTTAACTCAAAACTTCATCATGGAAAAGCAAGTCTTTGACCTTCACCTTGAGTCAAGGCATGTGTGGGGATGACATAGTTAATTTTTAGACCAATACCTATAATCATACCAAAAATAACAAAACCAAACAAAAGATTTGGATGATATGAGATCTAAAAACCTTTAACACAAAACATATATGAAAATGTCTAAGTCTGTGATCTTGACCTCTAGGTCACAGTCATGTGTAATGTGGTACAAAATAAAACTTTTGACATATAAACCAAACTGAATGAAGAAGTTGAATGATATAATATCTTAAAATATTTAACACAAAACTTCAGCATGAAAAGTCAAAGTCCGTGACCTTGACCTCTAGGTCACAGGCATTGGTTGGGATGGTACATAATAAAACTTTGGACCAACATCTATCATCATGCCAAACATTAGCCCACATCAACAAAGGGTATGATTTATATAGAGATCTTAAAAACTTTAACGCAAAAATTAAAGTTTGTGACCTTGACCTTTAGGTCATGGGCATGGGTGGGGGTGGTACATAATAAAGCTTTAGACCATTATCTATCACCATGCCATTTATAAACCCAATCCATTAAAGGGTTTGAATTATATAGAGATCTTAAAAACTTTAATGCAAAACTTAACATGAATAATCAAAGTCTATGACCTTGACCTTTAGGTCACGGGCATGGGTGGTGTGCTACATAATAAAACTTTGGACCATTATCTATCAACATGCCATTTATAAACCCAATCCATCAAAGGGTTTGAATTATATAGAGATCTTAAAAACTTTAATGCAAAACTTAACATGCATAATCAAAGTCTATGACCTTGACCTTTAGGTCACGGGCATGGGTGGTGTGCTACATAATAAAACTTTGGACCATTATCTATCACCATGCCAAATATAAACCCAATCCATCAAAGGGTTTGAATTATATAGAGATCTTAAAAACTTTAACACAAAGCTTTAACATGAATAATCAAAGTCTGTGACCTTGACCTTTAGGTCATGGGCATGGGTGGGGGTGGTACATAATAAAACTTTGGACCATTATCTATCACTATGCCAAATATAAACCCAATCCATCAAAGGGTTTGAATTATATAGGGATCTTAAAAACTTTAACGCAAAACTTTATCATGAATAATCAAAGTCTGTGACCTTGACCTTTAGGTCATAGGCATGGGTGGGACATAATAAAACTTTGGACCATTATCTATCACCATGCCAAATATAAACCCAACCCATCACGGGTTTGGAAAATATAAGATCTCAAAAACTTTAACGCAAAACTTTAACACAACTGTTAACTTAAGGACGGACGGACGGAAGGACAGATGGACGGACAGACAAATGGACGAACAGACATCAGACGAAAGCTATATACCCCTCATCATACTTCGTATGCCGGGGGTATAAAAACAGAGCAAAAGAAAAAACTTAACGCAAAACCTTAAGGCAACTACTATTCACATTTCTAAGTCTATGACCTTGACCTTTGGCCAGCAGCAGCATCAAGGTGATGCACACTGATCAATATCCATCCTGTGGTAAAACTTAGCACTTATGAACAATCTCTGGATAACAGTTCTAAGCAAAAGAAAATAACTTAACACAAACCTTTAACGCAAATGTTAACTTGCGTACGGACGGATGAACAGACAGACAAACGGATGGAAAGACAAAAACTATATACCCCTCGACATACTTCGTATGCCGGGGGTATAAAAACTGGAGAAGGGGCTGATTATACAAAGTTGCCATATTGTGTTATCGGTAACCCTAAAAATTTCTAAGACTGAAAATTTCAAAAAATAATTTTTCTCCTGTTCAAAACGCATTTGTGTGGGTCTTCTGTTTGTTTGAAACATCAAAGCAAATTTTCAACACACTGTCAGGAAGAGTTGGATTTAAGGTAGCTCAAATTTGGCCGTGTTGCACATATCTAAAATAGTATCCAACTTTTGGATGTCCAGGAGTCAAACCATGGACAGTGACAGGAAATTTTGATACCTCAGCTACATGGCGAATGGATGCAACTCCATGTTGATCAGCCATTTTTACGAAGGGAAACAATTTATGTGCTTCCTATATGCTTCCCTGAACTATAAAGACCTCCCAAAATGTGGTCTACTCTATAAGGAAAGATATTGCTTCAAGGGGAGCAAATTCATTTCTTAAAGAGTTGATCCCCATTTACAATGGGAAAAAAAATGAAAATTGTTTTTCTTCACATTCAGTGTTCAGTCAAAAGGTCTAAACTTTGGATGTCCAGGAATTTACTTGCAGAAAATAGAAATTTGCCACCTCAAACAAGACTTTTAAAGTTCATGGTGTCAGCTAGATCTCCATGTTTATGGCCAATTTTCACAACAAGGAACAATTCTTGTAAGTTTTTGTTTGCTTCCCTGAACTACGTAAACTGTCCATTATGGAGTCTGTTGTGGAAGCTAAGAGTTTGCTGCAAGGGGAGCAAATTCTTTTCTTAAAGAGTAAATATCATTGAAAATGGAAGACAAAATGAAAATCATGGCAGAGTTGCTTCCCCTGAAAGTGTATACCCTCCTCTTGAGTCTCAGTCAAAAAGTCAGCTGAACTTTGGATGTCCAGGAAAGTATCAATGTTGTGCTATATTTCAGCCCTTTTTACAAATGGGAACAATTTTTGTCTCATTCCTGTTTGCTTCCCTGGACTTTAAAGCCCTTCCAAAATAGGATTTCTTTCGGAGGAAAGACATCGCTCTTAGGGGAGCAAATTCTTTTCTTAAGGAGTTGATGCCTATTAAGAATAGAGGAAAAATTGAAAATGGCAGAGTTGCTTCCCCTGACAGTGTTTTTCTTCACCTTGAGTCTACAGTACAACAGTCTAGCTGAATCTCCTGATGTCAGGGAGTTGACATATGGACAACCACTGGAAATCTGCCACCTCTAATTAAAATGTTTCATGGTGAAAAGATTCATCTCCATCTTTATCAGCCAATTTTACAAAGAAGATCAATTTATGCGATTTCTTGTTTACTTCCCTGAACTATTAAGACCTTCCAAACTGGGGTCTACTTTTGAAGAGAAAACTTTGCTCCTACGGAAGAAAAGTCTTTTCGTGAAGAGTACATCCCATGGGAGTCTTTAGTCCAATGTCTACCTGTATTTTAAATGTCCAGGAGTTGACCTATGGACACCCAGTGGAAATTTGCCACCTCAGGTACAAAGTTTCATGATGAATGGATGCCCTTCCATATTTATCAGCCATTTTTACCAAAGGAAACAATTATTATGACCTCCTGTTTCTTTCCAGGATTACAAAGCCCTTCCAAAATGAGGGCTCTTGGTAGATACGCTATGAAAATAAGGGAAAAAATGAAAATGGCAGAGTTGGTTCCCCTGAAAGTGTTTCTCTTCATCCCCAGTCTTCAGTCCAAAAGTCCAGCTGTATTTTGGCTACAAGAGACTGGACCTATGAACATCTACTGGAAATCTGCCCCCTCAAAGAAGTTTTGATGTTACATCACAGTTTCAAAGTGATCCACTGCATCTCCATGTTTATCAGCCATTGTTTATAGAAGGGACCAATTTTTGTGAGTTCCTATTTCCTTTTTGAAAAACCTTCCAAATTGGAATCTACTCTTGAAAGAGAGATTTTGCTCCAAGGGGAGCAAATTCCTTTCTTACAGAGTTGATTCCATTGAAAATGGAGGAAAAATTGAAATTGGCAGAGTTTCTTGCCCTCTAAGTGTTTCTCTTCACCTAGTCTTCTGTCCAAAAGTGTAGCTGAGATTGGAATGTCTGAGGATTGACATCGAAATAAGAAATTTTCATGTAATTACTGAGGTTGTGCCCAAGTCCAACCGTGATAAAATATTATGTAATAGATAACTTGACTTTCCATTTACAGAGTTTTATGTATGGGGTATCAGAAACAATCATGTGGTGTCTGGCTGATTCCATATGGGGTGTTGAATAGAGTACAGCAACCACCTCTTGTTCCTTGATATAACCAAGGTCTCTGCTGATATATAAGCTCTCCAAACTAACAAACATGACTCTTGTTATCCACATTCTAGCTGAGATGTTCAAGTTAAAACCTTCTTGCAAAACAAGGTTTATTCAATTTAAAAACAAAAACAGTTGATTTTTCAGGGTTTGTTAACAATGTTCAGAATAAGCAAATGTAAGCTGTTATGTGAAAATAATGAAACAGGAGGGCCATGAGGCCCTGAATCTCTCGACTGAGTAAAAAGGTCAAAGGTTAAACTAGAATCATCATTTGGACCAGCCAAATCGTTTGAAACTGTCAAAATATGAGTTAAAGGTTGGAGAATGACCATGACCTCTACTGCTAAAAATGTTCATGTACTCATATATTTGACTGTCTTTACTAACTTTTCCTCTAAAATTTTCTACAAGTTCCATAAACTCATATATTCAAGCATTTTTACACATAACAGCACCAGAAAGCAAATTTAACCTTGCTGTAAAAAATGTCAAAAAGTCAACCCAAGGTTATCATTTGAACAATCCTGGACCAAAAGCTTCAAAACTTTCTAAAAAATCTTATGTTCTAGAGTTTTCCCATATTTGACCTTGCGGTAAAAAGGTCAAGGTTATCATTTAAACGATCTTAATAGTACTTGAGTACCCGATGCTACATAACAAGTTTCAAGACCATCTGTCAATTGGTTCTGGACAAGAAGACTTTTATAAGTTTATACCATAAATGGGCACGGCGGTCATGTTGGTCATGTAACCTGGACCCCTTTATCAATTGTTTTGTTCCCTCAGCCCCTGAATGCTCTGTATGAACTTTGGTTACAATAGGCCCAGTGCCTTTAGAGATGTCTGAAATAGTCAAAATATGATAATCCTGGGCCAAAAGGGTCAAAGAACGACCTTGACCTCTTGCACTAAAATATGACAATCCTGGGCCAAAAGGGTCAAAGAACGACCTTGACCTCTTGCACTAACATATTTTCATGTACTCATATACAAATTTTCTGGCCAACATCTTCAAAACTTTCCATCAAATCTTATATTCCTGCATTTTCCCATATTTGACCTAACTGTAAAAAAGGTCAAGGTCAACCCCAGGCCAAAATTTGAACAGTCTTGGTAATACATGAGTACCGGATACTACATACCAAGTTTCAAGGCCATCTGTCAATTGGTTCCGGAAAAATAGATATTTGAAGGTTTTTACCATACATGGGCATGGCAGCCATGTTGAGAATGGAGCAAAAATTGAAAATGGATGTGTTGCTTCCACTAAATGAGTTTCTCTTCACCATGAGTCATCAGTCTTAGAGTCTTTCTGAACTTCGGATGTCAGTTTTACAAAGGGGAATAATTTCTGTCTTCCTGCTTTCCCCCTGGACTATAAAGTCAAGCTGAATTTATTAAGAAATTTTTATTAAGTTTCATGGTGAATGGATGCACCACCATGTTTTCTGCCATCTTACACACAGGAACTTTTTGTACCTTCCTGCTTGCTTCCTTGGACTATGAAGCCCTTATTAAATGGGGTCTACTCTTGAAGGAAAGATTTTGCTCCAAGGGGAGCAAACTCTTTTCTTTAAAACTTGATTGCTGCTGAGAATTGAAGAATAAATTGTTTGCCCTGAATGTGTATCCATTCACCTTGAGTTTACAATTCAAAAGTCAAGCTGACTTTAAAATGTCTAGTATGTGATGAGATAAGGTGTGTGGACATGCTCCAAATTGCACACCTGAAACAGGGTGTGTGTTGATGAACTTAAAAACTCATGGTGGATGGATCACTGGCTTGTTTTTTCAGCTTTTTCCCAAAGTGCCATTTTTTGTGCCTTTCTGATTGCTTCCCTGTACTATAAAGCCCTTCAAAACTGAGGTCTACTCTTGAAGGAAAGATTTTGCACCAAAGGGAGCAAATTCTATTCTTTAATAGTTGATCCCCATTGAGAATGGAGCTAAAATTGAAAATGGAAAAGTTGCTTCCCTGAAATTGTATCTTTTCACCTTGACTCTTCAGTCCAACAGTCGAGCTGACTTTTGGATACTTGTCCAGGAGTTAAAGTATGGATACCCACTCATATCTTGTCACCTTAAATAAAATGTTTTGACAAACTTGTTACGTTCCACAGTGAATGGATGCACTTACATGCATTCATACAAAATGCCATTTTGATGGTGAATAGATGCATCTCGATGTTTTTCAGCCTTTTTACAAAGATGGTACCTTTTGCGACTCCTTCCTTGCTTTCCTGAACTAAGAACCGTTAACCCCAAAACAACCAACTAACCAACCTTTATTGCTTTCCTGGACTATGAAGCCATTTTCTTGGGGAACGGATGCACCTTATTGGTTTTCAGCCTTTTACAAAGGAGGTGTCTTTTGGGACTCCTTTAATTATTGCTTAAAATTAACTATGAAGCCCGCACAATATACCATTTTCATGTGAGTGCATGGACCTCGTTTTTTCAGCCTTTTCAAAAAGGGGGTACCTTTTGTGGCTCCTTTATTACTTTCCTGGACTATGAAGGCCAGACAAAATGCAATTTTCATGGTAAATGGATGCACAACCATATTTTCTAGCCAATTTACAAAGCGGAAGATTTCTGTGACTCCCTGTTTTCTTTCCTATACTATGAAGCCCTGTCAAAATGGGATCCACCATTAGAGGCAAAATTTTGCTCAAAAAGGAGCAAATTCTGTTCTATAAATGTTGATTCCCATTGAGACTGGATAAAATAGTGAAAATGCCAGAGATGCTTCCCCCAAAAAGTCTATCTCTTTACCCTGAGAGTTCAATTAAAAAAAAATAGCTGACTTGTGGATGCCTGTGACAGCTATTAGAATTTTGCCACCTTGGAACAAGAAGTTTACGCAAGGTCTCTAAGTTTCATTCTTCCTGTTTGCTTCCCTGGAATGAAAACCCTTTCAAAATGGGGTTTAATCTTGAACGAAAGAGTTTGCTCAAAATGTAACAATTTCTTTTCTTAAAGAGTTGAGAATATTGTGATTAGAGGAAAAATTGAAAATTGAGTAGTTGTTTCCTGTGAAAGTATATCTCTTCGCCTTGAGTCTTTAGTCTTAAAGTCAGCTGAGCAGTTGAACTATGGACATCCTCTGGAAATCAGAATTTTTCATGTTTCATAAGGAATGGATGCACCTTCTTGTTTTCCAGCTGTTTTTACAAAGTGAAGCATTTTTTATTCAATAAATTCCAAATCTGAATGTTTTCCTTCCCTGTGGTGTTTATGTCTCCAAAGGACTTCTTTCCCAGAGAATATTTTCACCCACACTGAACAAAAAAGACAGATGGGCTGCAAAAGAAAAAAAAATGGTAAGTATAAACATATATATTCCACAAAGGGTGGTGTCTCACCTGTCAGTGCAATGTCACAGAACACTGCTAAACCATAAAACTTGAAAGTTTATGCCACTGCAGAAGATGCCAGGAAAGTAATTCCTATAATTATGTCTTGTTTCTGCTAGTCAAGGACTAGACAAAAAGCTATGGTGGTGTCATTTTTATCACATATAAGCGACTGACATGCAAAATAGTAGGAAGCTCTGGTAGCTTAGTGGGATAAACACTAGCTTGCTGATCTAGCGGTTCCAGGTTCGATTCTCACTAAAGGTGAAAACCTTTCACTTTAAACAGGACTCCATTGCACACAGATTTTAATTATCACCCTCCCATCACCCTGGTATGACTGGATTGCTGTTGAAAAGATGTAAAACTGCAAGCCATCTATCCAATACATTGCAAAGCAGTACCATCTGAATACTATCTATTTTTTTATGAACAAATTTTGTGGAATGCTATGTCACACCTCTACTGCACTTCCACATTATCAGAGATCATGGTGATTAGTAAGTGTATGCAAGTCTTGCTGAATTTACCTTATTTATTCCGTCATAAAAACTGGGTTTTCCTCCGTTTCGAATGACCCTCATTATCTTTATCAGTCTTATAAAGTTCTGTTATAAGATGGGAGATGGGGTTTTTTCCATCCAAAGCAATTCCAAATAGGTATCTAGATGTATCTGTATGTATGTGTAGATAAGATGGATCTAGATTTTTAGACTGTTTTGGAAGGGAAAAGCTTCCATCTTCATATCATGGTAACTTGGTAAGTATAAAATTGTGAAAACTGAAGATAACTGTTACGTCTAAGATTTGTGTTACCCTTTCTGGGCTGGTCATATCTCTGTAGCCTTATGTTAAAGACTTTCCATTATACAGTCAAACCTAGCTGCTTAGTGGTCACCTCCATGAAGGGATCACCTGTCTTCAGCAACCACTTTTTCTGGGTCCCTTAAACCAAACTACAGTGCAAATGAACCTGTATTATTGGATCACCTGTCTAAAGCAGCCAGTTTTTGTCCTTCCCTTGGGTGAACCCATAAGACAGGTGTGACTGTATATGGTTCATGTTGTCTCTGTAGCATTGCCTTTGATGTGAAATATCTACGGCCCCTGGGTCATGCCTCTGGGTGGGGCCAGGGGTCAAATATTAGACTTAGATTACAGCAAAGTTTTAAATCTTTTAGACTGTTCATATATCTTTGCAACCAATAGCAGAGACTTTCTCCCTTATGTCATTACCTTTAATATGGTTGAAAACCATCAGGGTCAGGCTTCTGGGTGGGACCAGTGGTCAATAATCATGACTTATCATGACCAGTCATGACACAGCGTCGGACCTTCATACACATTGCTATGAAGTTTCATCGAGATATCCCAAAGGGTTTATCTAGTTATGGCGTGCACATGACCTGCAGGAAAAAAATAATAATCAAGGGGCATAACTTGGAAACTAAGAAAGGGGGAGCAACCATTATTGTATGCGACACTTTGCCCAAACCTAATATATATTCAGGACTACAAAATTTTCATGAAGATATTCCAACGTTTACTGAATTATGGCGCATACAAGAATGTTTACGGACAGACGGACAGGGCCATGCCATAATACCTCCATTTTTTCCAAACGGGCATATAGAAATGTGTCACAGTTCCAAAACTACCTGGTCATCTTGACTAAACAAATTTGTTTAGCCATGATGACCAGGTAGTTTGGGAGCAAGCGGACTCCTTTTCGTTTGGTAACTGCCCCTGTATACACAGTTAACCAGGGATGAATGTGGTAGCTAATGCACAAACGAAGTTTGCATCAGAAGCTAGACTCAGTCAGTTGTTCCCTTTGGCATAAACTTTAAAAGGGCCACTTGAATGCCAACATCTGGACACTTTGGGGATATTGAGGATAGGGTCCCCGAGTACCAGACAGAGAGATACCAACTCAGTCTCTAACTTAATATGCCTAATGGTGACAAAGGGTGGTTCCTGGTATGAATTTTTACACCACCTTTACCCAGTACTGAAGTTTGCATCAGAAGCTAGACTGAGTCAGTTGTTCCCTTTGGCATGCAAGGCCAACTTGAATGCCACTATCTGGACACTTTGCGGACATTGAGGGTTGGGTCCTCGTGTACCAGACGGATCTTAAACTTTGGTGCAGTATTTGAACCTGACACAAAGTGTCTTCTCAGTTGACACTTATTTTTACATTTGACCTGTATTTTAGGTGCTCCTGGTCGACTTTGTAAAATTTCATGTCCAAAATTACATCAACCCTATCATGTATAGTGTTTAAGTCACTTTATATAATTTAACTACTTTGCATAGTCAAACCCCAAGGTGTAAAAGTTCTTCAAATGGCCTACAGGAATGTTGGTCTTATTTCTACCCTTGACCTGCTTTCCTTTTCTGCTTCGTAAATTTATTTTTCATCCAAAATTAGGTTGATCTTTAAGTGATGATTTACATGATTTAAGTCAGGTTCTCTCCAGCTCTGATGCCTTCAATCATCAAACCACTTGAAACCAGCATAAAGTTTTTTGGTTTTTTTTAAATGCTCTCTAGGAAGGTTGCACTTTTTCTACCTTAATAAAAGTAACCTTATACCCATTTTTCACCCTCTGATGACTTTGTAAAATTTCGTTCCCTTCATTCTCTTAGGTAAAATCATTATGAGAGTACCTGTTCTTCCGCTATCAGTCTGAAACTTATGTTCAGGGATTATAAATTACTAAACATAAACTTCAAATCTGTGTATTGGGATGGATAGGTCTACAGTGCAGACCCAGATCAGACTGCCCCTCTAAGACTGCCCCTAAAGGAGCAGTCTGATCAGGCTCTACACTGACTGCCTTCTATCAGTATCCTCTTGACTCAATATTGCCTTGCATAAAAAAACTGTTCCATTTACAGGACAATTAATATGGTAATTATTTTAGGTCCATCTTTTAGAGTTTCTCCGGAAAAGTGTAGTCCCAAGAATGGTTTCAAAGCAAATAGTTACTCACCAACAGGAATAGGTTCTGAAGTGTCTTCAACGGAATTTGTCAAAACTTCAAAAATGACTTGCTTTTTCTGAAGGAGAAAAGAATGCCAAAGTTATTACTGATAAATATGTACACCTATTTTTATAGCTTAAAAAGACAGAAATATTTGTCAAATTATAAAACAATAGGACCATGAGATTGTGTAATGCTCCCCTGAGTATCCGGCTGATAAAAGACTACCAAAATACATTTCTGTGAAACTTTTCAAAGACTTGTCATTATGATCAGCAGGCTGTAACAGCCAATATTCCTAAGTTCTGAAAAGTAAAATGGGGACATTAAACTGACATAGAAACAAAGTCTTGGAGCAACTTACCCTACTGAAAATCTAGTCCTAGTAGCTTCATAGGTGAACAAGAGCTGTCGCCTGACAGCACAGCTCGCCTGAATTGGTGCTTGCCCATCACACAGCCGCTATGGTGGTGTGGACTGCTATGCATAAAACTTCAGGCAAGCATGCCCATAATGAAAACACATTTATAAACAAAAGCTATCTCAGAAATAAGTCTTAAAATAAAATCAAAATACATAAAATGAAATGAAATTTCAAAGTGCATGAGCTTGAGGTAAAAAAAATGAGGGGTAGTGGTAGTGGGTGGGGGTGGGTGGTGGTGGTGGGGGGTGGGGGGGCGGGGGGGGGGCTAGGATGTAACAAAACCCTGAACCAATATCTAACATCAGTCCAAGTATTAGTATCAACTGAGTCCATAATCGTGGCACTGTGAAATTATGTCTTCATACATATAAAACTTCAACCAAAATCTTTAAGACAAAATTCTAAGTGGATGACCTTGACTTCAAGGTCATCCAGTGGGGTATGTATAAGGTGTTTTGTAAAAACTCAAAAAAGTGTCTAACATCAGTTCAAGTATAAACTAAATCTCTGCAAAGAATTATGAATCAGTATGCAATTACAAAACTTTAATAAAGACCAAAATTTCCTAAGTCCCTGACCTTGACACCAAGGTCACTGAGTGGGGTTGGGGTAGTACTCTGTAGATCTAACTACAGTGCAAAGATAAAAAGAATTCATCTATGGGTTCAGGAGATATGTGTCTTTAAAAAACTTTAACCAAAACATCCAATCAATAAAAAGACAATTTTCTAAGTCCATGACCTTGACATCAAGGTCACTGAGGGGGGGTGGGGGTAGTACCTTCAAAAACTTTAGACCAATATCTAACTTCAGTGAAAGTATCAAAGGAATCCATCCATGGGTTAAGGAGATATTGGGCTTTATAAAACTTTAACCAAAACATCCAGTCCAAAAAAACTCCGAATTTTCTAAGTCCATGACCTTGACATCAAGGTCACTGAGTGGGGTGGGGATGGTACCCTGTTAATCCTTAGACCACTATCTAACTACAGTGCAAGTATCAAAAGAATCCATCCATGGGTTAAGGAGATATAGGTCTTTAAAAAACTTTAACCAAAACATCCAATCCGAACGCCGACGCAGACGCGGACGCTGACGAGGACGCGGACGCCGACACCGTGGTGACAACAATAGCTCTTCCTGAACTTTTGTTCAGGCGAGCTAAAAAAGGTTCAAAATGTCTTGAAAATACACAATTTCTGTGTTCAAATCACTCAAAAAAATTTAACAGTCATAATCTGGCGTTAAAAAGTTTTTTTGTAAAATTCATTATATATGTTATATGGAAAAAATAAAAACCATGTAGAAGGGTACTTTTTTTTCACCCCTCCCCCCCCCCCCCCCCCCCCTATGAGACGGTCCTCTAATTTAATGTGAAAGTGCCCATATAAGGCGATGGCTAGTGAGGTTGTCAGCAGTCTTACAGGCTGGACTTCTTAAAAGGTTTGTGCTCTCAAGCTTTTCAGCTACACATGTATCAAAACAACAAAATATCTGCAAACAAAAAGCAAATAAAACAAGAGGTCCATGATGGACCTAATCGCTCACTTGAGTTATGATGAAATAACATGGAAGATCATCTATTTGATGATGGTTCAATTGGAGCAGTTTTGCACTTTCTAATCTATATTCTGACAAAGTTTCATTTAGATTGGATCAAAACTTAGCCCTCAAGAGTGAACACAAAGTTTTTCTAAGATCTGACCTGGCAATCTAGTTTTTTGATCAGACAGTATTCAGTTTCAAACTTGGCCTACATTTCATGAAGATACACATTCTAACCAAGTTTCATGAAGATTCAATGCAAAATACAATTGTGTACATAAGGTTTCTTTAGGATTTGACCTAGTGACCTACTGGTAGTTTTTTTTACCTGACAATACCCAGTTCCAAACCTGGCCTAGATTTCATTACGCCTTTTTCACTATATTTGGCACGGGTATGTTGCACTTGAGGTTGAAAAATGAAGTTGATTGTGTATGAAAGTGTTCTATTTTTACACAATGGTATACTATGTGAGCATATTGTCCTAGAGTTTTTCGGTTGAATCTAAAGCCATTAAAAAGTTACACCTCTCTTCATAACATCGGGTAAAGCTGTTGCGGACACTACAAATCAACTATTGTTATGCATGACTTTTTACAAGATAACCTTGAAAAATTTTGTTCTGTGAGTTGAAATTTATTCAACGTCATCCTAACGCAAATTTATAAGAGCACTTCGCACCATTTCTTCAACATTTCATATGTATTTTATGCAACTCAAACATTAGTATTTTTGATGAAAAATTTGATGCTCTTAGTTAGAATCTGCCTATTTTATCAGTAGGCAGCCTTGTTTGAAGCCATACACATTAATTCATCAGCCAGAGAGTATTAATATAAAGGAGAAAGTCATCTTTGGTGTTGAACTACAAATCTATTTGTGAATCCCAGTCAAAGAAAGTACATTTTTTGTTGCGGACACTACAGTTTCCATGCAAAACTAGCATTTCTAATTATGTGCTTAGAAACAGCAAGAAAATTCTACTTCAGTTTGTTATACACACATAATCTAAATTGATGTTTTATTATTTGTAAATAGCACTTTTAGGTACGGGTAATTACAGCCGACAAAAAATTTCATGTGAAGCATAAAATTTGAATCAGTCTACACAAACATAGGAAACTGGCACTGCATTCTAGTAGATAGTATTCAATTGCATGTTCTTACATAAATCAAACACACTTTTTTGAGAAATTAACAAAAAATTTCTAAGAACAATAGCAGACAACTTGGAAATCAAAGGTTAAACAGCAGCCTGTTTCTGTTGCGGACACTACATTTTCAGGCTAAACAGCGCATCTGATTCTGATTAAATACAGCCAGAAATAAAGTTTGTGTTCAATAAAAGCCATGATTTTTTCACTTAAAATTGTATCAAGGAAAGTTTAATACCTATTAGAGCACTGTTTTGCATATTTTCTGTTAACCAGTCATCATTATCAAGGAGGTGAAATTGAAAATTTTAAGGCCAGGTCTACTGACAACCTGTTGTCACCAGACTTTTTGGACCCAAATCATCTGCTGACAACTAGTTGTCACCAGACTTTTAGGACCAAAAACGTCTGCTGTTTCTAAGTAACCACATTAGGGATAAGAGTCTTCAAACTTGCTACACTGGAAAAACTAGAAAGATCTACTGAAGGCAGTGATGCATATCTGGCCATGAGCTATATCTCATGGTCCAGTGATTTTGCCTTATAATATCCTGAAGACTATTAGATGTATGAACATAACTTGGGATAAAAAGTCAGTATGAGCCACTGTTTGACATAAAACTAAAGGTGGTTCCCCAGTGATTTTTTCACTATATTGGGAATGGTGCCGGTGCCCACAGAATTGGGAATTTCAGAAACACCTTTATTTAGCCTTAAGTGGTGGGATAGGGAACATGATACTGAATATATAATATTAACATTCATTTATAGCATTATATCTGCCAGTTCTCTAAGCAAGCAAGGAAATTTATGCTTGTAAGATGGTCCCTAGAAAAATTCTTCTGCAATTGGGAATTTTTCAACTTGCACTTGGGAAAAAAGATACTATTTTGAATTGGGACTGGTGCCTTTTATGGGCACCACTTATATAGAGAGAAAAAAACTGGTCCCAGTAACATATACTGTATAGTCCAGTGATTTTGCCTCATATTTCTTCAACTATTTCATGGATTTACCGTACACTTGGGTAAATAGTTGCGGCTAACGCTACAACTGACCTAATACTAATAGGGCTGGGATGGGTAGAGATTTTGTACCTGGGTACCCGAGTCCCTATTACCCGTGGGTACCCGTTACCATAGCATTTTAAGCATGTCCACGGTCAGAAATATATGTTTAGCTCAAATAATATTATAAGAAAGGTATAAGTCATTTTCGTACATATGTATGGGAAGGACACTAAAATTTAAATATCTCTCTGTTATAATATACAAAAGCGGTTTGGCAATTATGATGGCAACTTAAACAAGAAAGTCACACAAAACTTTGCTCTATTTGCTTGGAATTCTATTGAAATAGAATACTAATGAATTACATAATAATAAGCATTCAGGTAACGGGTAGTAAATATGCACCCGGGTAATTGGTCTACCCGACCCGTGACTCAGGTACCCGGGTACTCGTACCAGCCCTACATACTAATACTATTGTAGGTCTCAGTGTGACCTATATTTCAGGGTCCAGTGATTTTAGTTCATATTTCTAACACTATTACATGGATCTACATTATACATTGATAGATGGTTTTGGCTGACACTGTAAGTGACGTCATACTAATCGTTGTTCACAATGACCTATATTTCATGGTCCAAAGATTTTGTGTCATATTTCTAACACTTTTCTGTTGATTTGCATTATACTTGGGTTAATGGTTGGGTCTGACAGTGTGAGTGACTTCATACTAGTTAACTGTTGGTCATTGTGACCTATATTTCATGGTCCATTGATTTTAGTCAGTGTCTCTAACATCATATATTGCTTTGGGATGACATTGTAAGTGACCTCATACTAGTTGTATATCAGTGTGACCTATATTTCATGGCTCAGAGATTTTGTGTCATATTTCTAACACTTTTACATGGATTGAATTACACTTTGGTAAATAGTTTGGGCTGCCACTGTGCTTGTAGTTTTAGATGTTGTTTTGGTCAGTTTCGGTTCTGAAAGTTATAAACACCTGACTTTCATATTTGATTTATTTTGTAGTGTCCGCAACACAAACAAAACTCCTATAATACTGTATATTCAGTTTAATACATATTTCAAGCATATTTTTCACTTTAAAATGATACTATGTCAATTATTTCTTAGTTAGATATAATGTGTAGACAAAAAATAGCTTCATTTGATACTTGAGCTACATGAAGAGAAAATATATTTATTTAAGTTTTATCCTTATCATATGAAAACTTTTGTATTTATTACCAAATATTTTAGTAAACTTAATATAAAACAGTCCTTTGAACCTATTAAAGCAATAATGAATGAAACTATCTCATTATATTGTAATTTATTTTATAGCTAAAGTTTGCGTTGCGGACACTACAGTGTTGCGGACACAGTCATTGGGCTGCCAAAAGCAAAGCTTTTGATCGAAGCGAAATATTTTTGTTGTGGAATGATATGTTGTAATGCCATTTCAGCACAACAATGAATTTGTTCTGTCATTCATCTGTAGCTCTGTAGAAACAGGGTTGTTGCGGACACTACAGAATTTTCATCCGTTCAGGAGCCTGATACGAGAAAATGACGTTTTCTAGATTTAATCTCACTCGCTTCCATTCTGTCATATTTGTATAGTATATGCTTAATATGTGATTCTAAACTCATTTAATCACATGCTGTACATATTTTAATATATTTAGCTAATAGGTAAAGTAGAAGATGCCAAAAAAGTACAAAATGCATAACGAAGGAAGCTTTTTGCATTAAACTCTGCTATTCGGTCATTAAGAGTCGAAACTTAACAAAATAAAAAATGTTTTAATCTTTAATAATTTTTACAGCATATGATAAGCAGTTTTAAGCATAAAATTGGATTAAAACAATGCATTTTCTTGTTGAAAAATGCCTCAAATTGAAGTGCAACGGCATAACAATGAAAAAACTACCTTTTTTGGCACCATTATTTGTTCCCACGAGATACCGTTCAGCTATAGGCATGTTATATATTGTCCCGTAGCTAAACAAATCATTTATGCACCTGAAAAACATTCTTTTTTCATAAAGTAAGTAATGAAATACTCCATACATAGGCATAACAAGGATCTGTTTTTTGTGTGCCAAATATAGTGAAAAAGGCGTTAAGATAATCATTCTGACAAATTTTCAAGAATATTGAACCAAAACTGTGCCCTTTAGAGCAGTGCTGGAAACGGCCAGTGGCCTGGTGGCCAAATGCTCCTAGTTTTTGTCTCAGGCCACCAGAGATCTACAAAATATTACATTTAGTGGCCCAAATTTATATTTCTGGCAATACAAATTGAATGGGAACTTTAGGTGGTGGATAATTTGGGCCACTGAAAGTTGGGCCTGTTCAGCTTTTGGGCCACCACATAAATTTTGCGAGTTTCCAGCACTGTAGAGTATACACAATGTTTTACTAAGGTTTGACCGAGTGACCTAGTTTTAGATCCAACATGACCCAGTTGCACCCTTGGTCTAGATTTGCTGGAGATAAACATTTTGACAAAGTTTCATGAAGATTGGAACAAAACTGTGCCCTCTAGAGCATTCACATGGTTTTTCTAAGATCTGACCTAGTGACCTAGTTTTTGACCTGACATAGTCCAGTTTCAAATTTGATCTAGATTTCATAAAGATAAGCATTCTGGCAAAGTTTCATGAAGATTGAATCATAACTGTGCCCTCTAAAGTTGGTTGGTTGATTTGATGCTTAACGTCCACGGTAAACAACTAAGGTCATGTCGGGACGGTCAGTTAACCTAACCACACTATTCCTGGGCAGGCTTAGACCTCCTAAGCGGTTAACCAGTACTAAGTGCACATACTTTCGCCAGTAACTGACAACTGCCCTTCTTGAATCAGCGGAAGGAGAAATGAAAGTATGTGGCCAGGCCGGGATTCGAACCCAGGACCTCTGACTTGTAAACATGGTTTTTCTAAGATCTGACCTAGTGACCTAGTTTTTGACCCTACATGACTCAGTTTCAATCTTGGCCTAGATTGTATACGGATAAACATTCTGACAAAGTTTCATGAAGATCGGATCATAACTGTGCCCTATAGAAAGTACACAAGGTTTTTCTAAGATTGGACCTACTGACCTAGTTTTTGACCCAACATGACTCAGTTTCAATCTTGGTCTAGATTGTAAAAGGATAAACATTCAGACAAAGTTTCATGAAGATTGGATCATAACTGTGCCCTCTAGAGTGTACAAAAGGTTTTTCTGAGATTTGTCCTAGTGACCTAGTTTTTGACCGCACATGACCCAGTTTCAAATTTGGTCTAGATTTCATTAAAATATACATTCTGACAAAGTTTCATGATGATTGGGTCAAAACTGTGCACTCTGTGCCATTCTAAGATGTATTTCTTTTTTTAGCTCTGGCGGCAATTTTGTTCAGCGGAGTGGAACCGTTTTAGCAATTTTGGTTCAGGGCCATGAGTCAAACATTTCTGTGAAATTATTTTGAAATGGAGCCATTGGCTTCAGAGGAGATGTCATTTAAAGGTTTTTCTATTTTTAGATTTCTAATTTTAGCTCTGGTGGCCATTTTGTTCAGCTGAGTGGAACCGTTTTAGCAATTTTGGTTCAGGGCCATGAGTATAACATTTCTGTGAAATAATTTTGAAATCGAGCCACTGGTTCAGAGATGCCGTTTAAAGGTTTTCCTATTTTTAGCTCTGGTGGCCATTTTGTTCAGCGGAGTGGAACCATTTTAGCAATTTTGGTTCAGGGCTTTAACAAAAACATATGTGTGAAATTATTTTGAAATTGGCTTACTGGTCTAGGAAGAGATGCCGTTTGAAGAAATTGTTGACAAAGGACGGACGGATGGACGGACAATGGACAAATATCGATCACAACAGCTCACCTTGAGCACTTCGTGCTCAGGCGAGCTAAAAACAACAGAAAATTGTGTCTGTAAGACACGAATGACGCCCCCATGCAGTGCCTGTCATAGGGCACTGTACATCACTGAATTGCCCATTATCAACAAACATTGTTTCAAAGCACTTTACGTCTAGCCTGACTGTCATAATGGCTGTATTCAAAATGCTATAATTTTGAATAAATTTAATTTTACCTTTGAAAACTTTACCAGCACAAATTCCATATCTTAATTAGTTATAGTGCTAACAAGAGTTGTCAGAAGACAACAAAGCGCGCCTTACTGGAGCTTGACTCTCACAGCAATGGTGGTATTGAAAGGTTCTTGTCCAATTGTATGTGAGTGTCAAGTGTAATGATTGCCATCAATATTCCATATAGGAACTAAGAACTATGACTGAGTCAGTGAAGCATGAAAATCCATAAATGGATTATGATGTTAAAATCCATCGGAGTACATTATTCTCGGAAAAATATGCAGGGGAAGCGTTTATTAGAGCAGGGGCATTTATTAGGATTAATAAGTTTGTTTTCTTTCCTTCATTATGTCTTTTTTGGAACATTTCTTTTTATAATAATATCATAATTAAATACATAGGATACATCAGAAGGGTGTTTTGGCAACATCTAGAAAAAAAAGTTTTTGGGTCGCTGGGAAAACATAAGGGTCGGTTGGGTCATCAGAAACATGACTTTTTTTCTTGGCCTAATCTTTTAATAATGACAAGGCCAATTATGCAGGTGTTGGTTTTAAAATCTAGTTTTTTCAAGACCTGTGACTAAAACTATATCTTACACTCTGCGGCAGGAGAATTGATGACTGGTCATTCCAGGGGAGTGGCTGCAGTCGGGCAATGGTGTAGATTAACTTTAGGTGTCTAATTTGAAGAATATTAGGACAAGTGCCTCCTTTACTTGCCATAGGTGAGGGTAGGGGTGGTTTGGACATTTTTTTTCTCTCACCTGTCTTATCTCTCTTCTTTCTCCCTCTCTCTGGCTTAATATAGACTGAAATACTGTCTCAAAGAGCTGTTAAACCCAAAACATTAAAGTTACCAATTAACCAACAGTGTTCATTCCATGAAGCAAGTTTTGAAACGGAGCTTTGATCGAGTTTTGAAGACAGGGTTACTAGTCACTAGAATTACCGGAATAAACCTTATTACCGGAATCTACCAGAATACACCAAAATAAACATTTCTATTATCAAAATGAACTTAAATATTGGAAGAATAGATAAATAAGAACTATTTCCCGCTCAGAAATTGCTAGTTGTGCATTTGTAGTGAGAATAAATGGACCAGCGTATGGGACTTAGATAGGTATCACTGTGCAGATTGCAAGCTGGTTAGGGTCTTTGTATGGGTCATTCACTTGCCGGTTTGTACATGCATCTGTCATTAAACGACATTTTTTGGATAATATTACATTTATTCTGGTAATATTTACCGTAATCGCCCCATTTACCGCACATGCCCCTATAACCGCACACCAAGGCCATTTCCGGAAAAAATGCACAAGCGCACACTGCTTTTTCCTTTTGAAACTCACAAAACGCATCAAGTTCAACTTACCATTACTGTTTCAACAGCTACAGTGTTTTCAGGGTTTTTTTCCTGACGCAATTTCTATCGGTCTAAATGTCAATCGGGCATCCTCTCCGATATTTACGGAGTTGGCTGAAGTGTTATAATGTGCACGAGTGCGAACAGCGGACTCGGATCAGCTTACACATCTGCGCCGTCTGATTAGCGTATTCTCTGTCTGCATCAACAATGGGAATGTACATGTTGATCCGAGAAGGATCGAGCTTACGAAGTTATGAGGTTGCGGGGGTGCGCAGGCTGAACTGAGTCTTTGCCTTTCGTACATGCGAAAAAGCGCCATTTCTCAAGAGCAATTCTTGTCATATATATAGCGATAATGTGCACGTGCGCCAAAGTGCGTTTGGGAAAGATACATGAACGACAGGTGAGAAACCCGGGTTGCAAAAGACATAAATTGTCATAGCGACAAACTCATGTTTCCTGACAAAATCAGTCTGAATACATGCGCAAACTGAACGAAACAACCAGCCTGCGCATATGCATGGTCTGTGCATTTAAACAAAGTTCGCGGTAGCCATAGGACAGGGTTTTTTTTAAGCGCGGGTCCGTTGGCCTGGGCCCGTTGATTTTGGCCTCGGGCCAGTTAAATCCCACTGTAGCAGGTCCATCAGGCCAGTTGAATTTCGGGGAGTCATTTCGGGACATTCAGTTTGTTTCAAACTTGAAGCGAAAACCATCTGAAAACCAGTCTACTTTTGTTTTGCTACGGATGATTTCATTGGACGATCAGAAATGTTTAATCCAATGAAATTTCTCCTCGCATTGCAAATAGACAATAAGCAGATCCTATCACTCCCGGTCACAGTGGCCGACCTAGCAGTGTATATCCTGTCCGGAGCTATGCCAATTGAAGCCATTATCCACAAAAGGGCCTTGGTGCTGTTTGGAAGTCTCTGCAGACTAGGTGAAGATTCAATAGAGAAGCGTGTAGCCCGTAGACAACTGTGTGTCAAGAGCTTCGAAAGCAACAGCTGGTTCATTGCGGTGCGTAAACTGTTCCTCAAGTATGACCTGCCTGACTGTTGGAATGTGATAGATACACCTCCCTCAAAGTCGCAGTGGAAGTCCCACGTCAACAAGCACGTTAACAACTACTGGGTTGACAGAATCAAGGCCAAGGCTCAACTGTACTCATCTCTGGAGTATCTCACAGCTGACTGTTACTACCCTGGAAACAAGCACTGGCTGCTACAGCACTCCGGATTGGCACGTAATATTCCAAGTGTTCATGTGAAACTAAAGCTTGTGACTGGAACCTACATATTGCAAGTGAACAGATCAGCCTTCAATCAAAATGAGATTGATCCTACCTGCCTCATGTGTAAGGAAGAGCCAGAGACAGTTGATCACTTCCAGGTAAAGTGCAGTGCATTGGCCGTGGTGAGGCAGCACATCATGGACAGTATCATCAGGCATACTGAAAGCTTCATACAGACTCCCATTGAAACTGAAACTCTAGTCCAGTTGCTGCTAGACAGTGCAGGTGTGTTTATTGACCTCAAAGACAGTCAGATCAAAAATGTGATTAGGGATATCGAAACACTATCTAAGAAACTTTGCTATGCCCTTCATACCGAAAGGTATAAAAGACTAAACCTAATTTCAAAGCGTAAAAAGAAAACTTGCGGAAAAGGTCGCCGTGGTGCACAGTAGCGTGAACTCCAGATTTTAACAGATTCTTGAAGTTTCAAATAAGGCTCTAACGTGAAATTAAAGACTACCTAAGAAGACTCCCTACAGAGGTGTGCCTATACAGGCAGAAGTTATAGAACAGTAACAGTATGGCCGACCGATGAAGTTTGGGGATGAATCGCAGAAGTCACATGTAAAACAAGAGGGCCATGAGGCCCTGAATCGCTCACCTGAACAATTTGCAAGGTGGCTTTTACTTATCATGTCTGACATTGTCAAAATATGAGTTTTGGGTCAAAAGTCAAAGAATGACCATGACCACTTGTACTCATAACTCTTCATGTACTCATTAAGACAACCATATATACCATTTTTAGGCCAAAATCTTCAGACTTTCCATGAAGTCTTATGTTCTAGCATTTTCCCATATTTGACCATGCCGCAAAAAAGGTCAAGGTCAACCCAAGGTCACCATTTGAACAGTCTTGGTGGTACTCTAGTACTCCATGCTATTTACCAAGTTTCAAGGCCATAGGTGTATTGGTTCTGGAGAAGAAAAATATTAAAGATTTATATCATAAGTGGTAATGGCGGCCTAGTTGATCATGTGACCTGGACCGTTTGAACAAATTTTCATTCAACCAACACCTGGAGGCTTTATATGAAATGCGTTCACAATTGGCCCTTTGGCTTTTGAGGAAATGGTTGAAAATGTCAAAATATGAGCAATCTGGATCGAAGGTAACAAGAGGCCCAAATGGGCCTGATATCGCTCACCTGGCTATTGTGCAACAGGACCATTCTGATACAAAATTGGTCCAATTCCACTGAGAATTTCTCATTTTCACATTTTGCTACTTTTAGTAACAGAGGCCAACTTGCCTGGTCTTTATATATTTAGTTTTGGAACACCTCAATGCAAGAATCATTTTGCCACAAATTTCATCAAAATCCATTCAGGGGTTACTGAGATATTGCCAGTTTCATGTTTTGTACTATTTTTAGTAATGGCAGATGGCGGCCATCTTGAATTGCTAAAATGTAAAAAATCGAAAAGCCTTCATGCAAGGACCATATATCAGTCATCCGGAGTCTGACACAAATTAACCCAATTCCATTGAGATTTTCTAATTTTCACATTTTTCTATTTTTAGTAACAGAGGCCAATATGACTGGTCTACAGTTAGATATTTTTGAAACATCTCAATGCAAGAATCATTTTGACACAAATTTCGTCAAAATCCATTCAGCGGTTACTGAGATATTGTCATTTTCATGTTTTGTGCTATTTTTAGTAACGGCAGATGGCAGCCATCTTGGAATGCCAAAATGCAAAAAATCGAAAAAGCTTAATGAAAGGACCATTCTGACAAAAAATTAACCCAATTCCATTGAGATTTTCTAATTTTCACATTTTTCTATTTTTAGTAACAGAGGCCAATATGACTGGTCTACAGTTAGATATTTTTGAAACATCTCAATGCAAGAATCATTTTGACACAAATTTCGTCAAAATCCATTCAGCGGTTACTGAGATATTGTCGTTTTCATGTTTTGTGCTATTTTTCGTAACGGCAGATGGCAGCCATCTTGGAATGCCAAAATGCAAAAAATCGAAAAAGCTTAATGAAAGGACCATTCTGACACAAAATTAACCCAATTCCATCGAGATTTTCTAATTTTCACATTTTTCTATTTTTAGTAACAGAGGCCAATATGACTGGTCTACAGTTAGATATTTTTGAAACATCTCAATGCAAGAATCATTTTGACACAAATTTCGTCAAAATCCATTCAGCCGTTACTGAGATATTGTCATTTTCATGTTTTGTGCTATTTTTGGTAATGGCAGATAGTGGCCATCTTGGAATGCCAAATTGCAATTATTCGAAACGACTTCATGCAAGGAACATTCTGACACAAAATTGGTCCAATTCCATTCAAGGGTTCTTGAGTAATTGTCATTTTTATGTTTGTGCTATTTTTAGTAACACCAGATGGCGGCCATCTTGGAATGCCAAATTACAATTAATCGAAACGGCTTCATGCAAGGAACATTCTGACACAAAATTGGTCCAATTCCATTCAAGGGTTCTTGAGTAATTGTCATTTTTATGTTTGTGCTATTTTTAGTAACGGTCCCCATGGTGGCCATCTTGGATAGTCAACTGGCACAAAATTGAAATAATTCCATTCAAGAACCATTTCTGACCAAATCTGATCAGAATTGGTTGCATTTTCTTTAGATATTGACATTTGAGCAATATCGGCCTTGTAAACGCTAAGTAGGTCACTGTGACCTAATTCCGCTATAGATTTTTTTTATTTTTACAATTTTCAATACCAAGGTCCCACTTATGTTCCATGCAAACTTTCAACCAAATATACCAAATGGTTCTGGAGAAGAAGTTGATTTTGTTGTTTTTGCTATTTTTAGTAACGGCAGCCATCTTGGATTCTTGACCTGACCCAATTTTACAATTTTGAAACCCTGCAGTCTGGTCATGCTCCATGTGAAATTTGAGATCCATGGGTTCAGTGGTTTTAGAGAAGAAGTTGTTTGAAGTTGTTTAAATAGGTCATTTTTTGACATTGGCATTTGAGCAAAATTACACACGTAAACAGAAAGTAGGTCACTGTGACAAAACTCCGCTACAGATTTTTTTCATTTTTACAATTTTGAATACCAAGGTTTCACTGATGTTCCATGCCAAAATGCAGACAAATATACCCAGTGGTTCTGGAGAAGAAGTTTATTTTGTTGTTTTTGCTATTTTTAGTAACGGCGGCCATCTTGGATTTTCAACCTGACCCAATTTTACAATTCTGAGACCCTGGAGTCAGGTCATGCTCCATGTGAAATTTGAGAACCATGGGACCAGTAGTTTTACAGAAGATGTTTGAATATTTGTTTTTAGGTGTTGACGGACGACGCACGACGCACGCAGTGATTTTTTTACAAATCTCCTTCTTTGAGTCCTAGGACTCACAAGACCTAAAATCTTTGCATCCCAAGCTCAAGGGTTTGCATCTTTACTGGGATGCAAAAGCAATATTTTCTCTGCATCCCAAACTTAAAGGGCTTCAAAGGACAAGCCCTATAAGTAAAAAATAACCAACGTCAAGCTCCTGTGGTCACAGGAATAAAATAAATCACCTGTTGTCTCATTGTCAGACAGCGTATTGGATTGGGAGACATCCGTTGTCATTTCGGATTCGAAGTTTGATCGGTCGCATCATGATCTGCATCATCTGGCCTTGCGTGTTTGTCTTGCCCAAGAAGACCAAATAATGTTTGCTGCTTTGAATCAAGTTTGATCTTTTTCTTGTTTTTCGGAGGCATGATTACTTATTGACCCGGTGTATTAATAAAAGTTTGCACTTAGGTAAAAGACATCACCGTGGTCGATAATACTATGTTCCTCCGGTACTGGACAACCACTATTGATTATTGGTATTACAGGTAGACTTCGGTATTTAGCGGGAGTAGGAAAGACTATGGTACTGTTTTTTACCAGTAATATAACAATCTGCTAATGCACCGTTGCTATATTCTTAAAACGAAAGTAGCTTTGTAAACGAAGCCGAAATCGGAAGTTGGACTACCGATCGGCTATTTTTATGCGTCCCGGAACGCAGCCAAGGAAATATTTTGCGTCCTCTGGGAAAATTATGCGTCTAAGACGCAGGACGCAGGGGTAAAAAAATCACTGCGGACGCATTGGTATGACAATAGCTCACTATGGCCCTTCGGGCCAGGTGAGCTAATAAAATGACCTTGACCTCTTGTACTCATAATTTTTCATGAACTCATTAAGACAACTGTATATACCAATTTTTTAGGCCAAAATCTTCAAAATTTGCCATGAAATCTTATGTTCTACCATTTTCCCATATTTGACCTTGCTGTAAAAGGTCAAGGTCAACACAAGGTCATCATTTGAACAATCTTGATAGTACTCAAGTACCCAATGCTACATACAAAGTCTCAAGGCCATCGGTCAATTGTTTCTGGAGAAGAAGATTTTTAAAGGTATTTACCATATATGGGCGTGGCGGCCATGTTGGTCATGTGTCCAAGACCGTAAGAATATTTTTACATTCCCTCAACCCCTCAAGGCTCTATATGAAATTTGGTTTCAATTGGCCCAGTGGTTTTAGAGCCGATTGTTTGAAATTGTCAAAATTTGAGATTTCTGGGTCAAAGGTCAAAGAATGACCTTGACCTCTTGTACTCACAAATCTTCATGTACTCATTAAGATGATTGTATATGCCAATTTTTAGGCCAAAACTTCAAAACTTACCATGAAATCTCATGTTCTAGCATTTTCTGATATTTGACCTTGCCGTAAAAAAGGTCAAGGTCAACCCAAGGTTATAATTTGAACAATCTTTATAGTACTTGAGTACCCAATGCTACATACTGAGTTTCAAGGCCATCGGTCAACTGGTTCTGGAGAAGAAGATTTTTAAAGGTTTTTACCATATATGGGCGTGGTGGCCATGTTGGTCATGTGACCTGGACTGTATGAACAAATTTTCATTCCCTCAACCCCTGGAGGACCTATATGAAATTTGGTTACAATTGGCCTAGTTGTTTTTGAGGAGATTGTTTGATATTGTCAAAATATGAGAGTTCTGGGTCAAAGGTCAAAGAATGACCTTGACCTCTTGTACTCATAAATCTTCATGTAGTCATTAAGATGACTGTATGTACCAATTTTTAGGCCAAAATCTTCAACAGTTTCCAAGATATCTTATGTTGCAGCATTTTGCCATATAAAAGCATAAGGAAGCAAATTTGACCTTACCGTAAAAAAGGTCAAGGTCAACCCAAGGTCATAATTTGAACAATCTTGGTAGTACTCGTGTACCCAATGCTACATACCAAGTTTCAAGGCCATTGACCTATTGGTTCTTGAGAAGAAGATTTTTTCAGGTTTTTACCATATATGGGCATGGCGGCCATGTTGGTCATGTGACCAGGACCGTTTGAACAACTTTTCTTTCCTAAGGTCCCAGGAGGCTCTATATGAAATTTGGTTACAATTGGCCCACCGGTTTCAGAGGAGAAGTCGTTTGAAAGTGTGGACGGACGACGGACGACGGACGCCGGAGCCTTACCATCCTATAAGCTCCCCCGGAGCCGCTGCCTCAGGTGAGCTAAAAATGGACCCCAAAGGACTTCTGCGCTTATTTCAACCCCCGCCATCTAAAAAACAAAAACAGCTGCTTAAGTCCAATGAAGAAAAAAAAAGCCACCCGAGACAAATACGAACAGTCTGGCCGCCATCGGTACTTTCAGCCTGGGTGGCTGACTGAATTCAAGTGCCTGAAGTGGCTTGAGTTTGATGATGCCCTAGGAATGAAATGTTCAATTTGTAAAACTAGGGACACAGTTGGCTCTTATGTTACTGGATGCACCAATTACAAGAAAACCTCACTGCTATATCATGAGGTATCAGACTTGGCTTAATGGGTTAATTATCTTAAACATTCGGATACTAAACAACTACAGATAAGACTGGATATTTGGTGATAAAGGATCATACATTTTAATGGTGCTTTATTTTATTGAATATAATTAGTCCTGTATATTCCACATTGGAAAAATAGTCGGGCCAGTTGAAAATTTGGATGGCCAGTAGATTTTCCGGCCAGGTGGCCCTGCAGGCCAATGGCATTTTGGTCCCTAGGAAAACCCCGGATAGGATAGGTTTATCATTGGCATAGCTGGCCCGTGGGCACCAAAAGGGCCTCAGGACACATCCGATCAGCAAACACCCGCATCATACAGTGCATTTGCAAACATTGACCAGTCTAACAAATCTCCAGGATTCGCCGATAGTTTGCAAAATAATTGTTTTAAGATGCGCAGACTGGTCTAAGGCTTTGCTGTTTGCACGTGTAATACGGTACCTTTCTCATGACACATTGCCAATATTTCTGCACCCTTGGACGTAATATAGGACAGACAGGGAAGATCAAAAGGACCGCATCTTCCAGAATTAGAATGTGTTTGTTATTAATAGAAGCCCGTGAATTTAAAGCAGACCGCCTTCAGGGCTCTCGATCACCGAAATTTGGGGCCGAAATTCGGCCCCATTCCCAATGCCAAAAAGTATGGTTTTTTCCCAATTCCAGATGAAAAATTCCCAATCTGACTAAGCCTGTTTGGTCCAAATATACTGCAGTTGCATCAATGCAAAATGTATTAAAAACCACCTAAAACTAAAAATGATAACATAATTTATAACTTTAAAAATTGGGAAGCTATTATATTTTCAATCACGATCATCATGTTTTGTTACTGGAAAGTGGTATCGGGTTTTATCATGTACTGTTAAGAGTTCTTAAATGCACTGTTAGAGTTACTTCCCTTCCATTAGAGGGCGAATAGCCTACAGGGGTTTTTTTAAGCGCGGGTCCGTTGGCCCGGGCCCGTTGATTTTGGCCTCGGGCCAGTTAAATCCCACTGTAGCAGGTCCGTCAGGCCAGTTGAATTTCGGGGAGTCATTTCGGGACATTCAGTTTGTTTCAAACTTGAAGCGAAAACCATCTGAAAACCAGTCTACTTTCGTTTTGCTACGGATGATTTCATTGGATGATCAGAAATGTTTAATCCAATGAAATTTCTCCTCGCATTGCAAATAGACAAAATGGCCGACAGATGAAGTTTGGGGATGAATCGCAGAAGTCACATGTAAAAAAATGGACCCCAAAGGATTTCTGCGCTTATTTCAACCCCCGCCATCTAAAAAACAAAAACAGCTGCTTAAGTCCGATGAAGAAAAAAAGCCACCCAAGACAAATACGAACAGTCTGGCCGCCATCAGTACTTTCAACCTGGGTGGCTGACTGAATTCAAGTGCCTGAATTGGCTCGAGTTTGATGATGCCCTAGGAATGAAATGTTCAATTTGTAAAACTAGGGACACAGTTGGCTCTTATGTTACTGGATGCACCAATTACAAGAAAACCTCACTGCTATATCATGAGGTATCAGACTTGGCTTAATGGGTTAATTATCTTAAATATTCGGATACTAAACAACTACAGATAAGACTGGATATTTGGTGATAAAGGATCATACATTTTAATGGTGCTTTCATTGAATATAATTAGTCCTGTATATTCCGCACTGGAAAAATAGTCGGGCCAGTTGAAAATTTGGATGGCCAGTAGATTTTCCGGCCAGGTGGCCCTGCAGGCCAATGGCGTTTTGGTCCCTAGGAAAACCCCTGGCCTAGCGATTTTCGCTACAATATGTTAATATTTTCTTTGCTTCAAGGGCCAATATTGTTGTGGTAAACAATATTTTGACTTGTTCTTTAATTTAAAGCCTTCCAATGCTAAAATTTGATCGGAGTTTTCACCTATGTTGGATGATTCTGCTGTTTTTGCGTTTCGTACCTGAATCGATTTTCACAGACATTTCGGCCATATCCATAATCATAAACAGGATTACCGGGACATCCAAGAGTTAGTATAGTGATAGTGACATACTGTGGATGTTTTGTACTTGCAGGACTGAAAGTTTTGTCATGTTCTGCATTGTGACAATCCACTTTCTCTCAATTTCACAATATGCTTAGGTCACAGATGCTTCAAACCTAGAGTGTTATACTGTTGTTATATTGAAACACTTTTTTTTTCTAAGCCCCAGTCTTGTCTCCAATTTGAGAGTGGCAAGATAGGGAAGTTGCCAGTTCAAAGGAAAGAAAGAAAAAACTCAACACACACAAATAGTTTTGTTATTATCTAATATCCCTAACTATTTGATAAAGTTTATTATGATTCACTATCTGCTAGAACTATGTCTGCTTATTGACTGGATTCCTCTGAAAATATAACGATTCCATGTGTAAGTTGTGTTGGTCTGACATGGAAAACTTCACACATAAAACAATGAAAATTTTCCCAATTTTAGACAAAACGACGCTATTTTTCCCAATTCTAAAGGCCCCGGCCCCATTCCCAAAAAGGGGTGTGAGAGCCCTGGCCTTGCGTCGAATGAATAGCCAGAACACTGACAAACTTACCTGACGTGTTTAAACAATCAAATATTAGGTCATCGTAAATGTGTTGAAATACTTTCATTTCTATCGGAATATTTATTTGGAATATTGAAGAAGGATGAAGAGAATGAAATACATGCATAATGAGGACATATTTAATACTGAGAGGTATGAGATATATTTTGCGACTTTACATGAGATTGTTTTTCTCCCGGAAATTGGCAATTCAAATAGTTCGAACACTAAATATTTTCATGACACTTCGAACACCCCGATCAGTATTGCCGACTATTTCGACTGTTCGTTTGTTGTTTTTTTGTTTTGTTTTTTTTTCGTTCTGAGTGTGCGGTTATTAGAAACGTTTTTAACCACACCTTTTTGTTGCAATTTTGAAAAAGTTAAGCGCACTGTGCGGTAAATGGAGCGATAACGGTAAGTGTATTTCGGTAAATAATAATGTGTATTTTGATATATTCAGGTAGATTCCAGTATATTCCAGTGTATTTTGGTATATTCCGGTAATTAAGTGTATTCCGATATTTCTAGTATCCGTTGAAGACATGCTAAACAAAAATAATAATAATAATGGTACCGCATACTCGGCCGAAAAAAAGTGGTCTGACCATAGCCGGACCGGCTGTATCGCAGACGGAGTCCATGCATGTCCAAGCAGAATCATTCATCAGGACTGAACTGAAGTCTCACTTACTAAAATATCTAACAATGCTGAGCTTATAAGCTAAATGCTATCACATACCAGGCTAGTCCTGAACACATGACGTTACCAGTTCCGCTTCGCTTCACTCTAACGGGAGGAGCATAGTGGATCCCGGCTAAGGGTCAGTAGTACAGGACTAATACCAGGCTGGCGAAATTAGAAGCCTGGCGAAATTTTATTACATGAGTAAAATTACAGACTCAGACTCGGTTTGGCTAGTCACTGTTTCAGATCTTCAGTTGTTGGTTCGAATATAAATGGAGATAGTAGATGTAAAACTCTTCAATGTTTAAACAGCACAGTTTGTGAAATAATGTCTTAATTCCAAATTTTCTGAGAATGGCGCGTCCAGTTTCTCCTGCTCCCGCTTCGAATGGAACTTTCTTTCTTTGTCGTATTTCCCGCCTGTGTAAGGCGCACCTCCTTACGGAGTAAACATTTCAAAAGTAATGCACAAGTTAAAATACAAAGTTAAAACAGGATAAAGTCATGCACAATCAAACAAAATCACTAAATCCGCTGTCACAAGACACAAAATCCACTCTCATAAACACACCAATGGAACAATAGAACACGGTTGAATAAAACGCCTCAGGCTAAATGCAGGTGTACAGTTAAACTGTTCCTCGATTGTCACGTGAATCCGTATGGTATCTTCGTTATGCCTATCCGTGCAGTATGACTATTTGATAACCAGAGCTTTGCCGATGGCATTTTAGCTTGACAGCATGATACAGTCATTAGTTTGTAAAAGCCACACAGGCCGTTGGGGTGTGTTGGTTTTTGCCGGAAACAAACGCGAAAGAAAATGTGTGTGTGTGTGGTAATGGGGTCATCAAAACTCATTCCTCTGAGAAGGCATATAATTGCCGCGACACGAGAAAACCAACAAGTGGTTGTTCGCCCATTGAAGACTCAACTTAGCCTGGGCATCCGTCCAGTCTGATCAATGTCTTCGCTGTGCGCCTAGAGAGTACCTAAGGATCTAAGCTAGCTCCATGCGGACAGCGAAGACTGATCAGACTGGGCGGATGCCTAGGCTGCAGGCCCGGATTTAGAGGGGGGGCACTCGGGCCCGTGCCCCCCCAGCTAGCCTGCAAGTCACTTTTTTCCAGCATTGACCTTTTGTGGGCCCCAAATTAAGAAGTTGCATCTTCAGTGTCTGTCTGCTGTTATGTGCCCCCCGGCAGTGACATCTTTAATCTTTTAACACCTACCGCGCTAATTGCTAAATTCTGTAGATAAGAGTCGCGTATCGATCGAAACACTCCGCTGCGCTCAATAGAAGTTTCAAGGATTTATTTGATTGGACGAGTAACTGCCAATTTGACCAATCGAAAGATTGAAAAGAAAGGAACATGGTTTGCCCTTGTCGGCACGTTTGATGTTTGGCCAAACTATGAAAATGATTAATAACAACATGCCATAAACTGATAATGTATCTGGAAATTACATGTCATTCGCTCAAAATGAAGCGTGGTGCTGTGATCACGTCCAAATTGAACTTGGTTTGTTTTGTTGTCTTTTTTTCTTCTTTTCATTCCTGTAAGATGGGTCACAGGATGGGATAGGCACCCTGTTTTAGAGGTTGTTCAGAAGTGGGGGGGGGGGGGGGGCACACAATATTATGTGCCCTGTTTTAGAGGTTGTTCAGAAGTGTGTGTGTTAGGGGCACACAGCAGTATTGTGTGTTGTGGGGAGGAATGGGGAGGGGGGCACACTATATTACCTAAGATTTTTCAAGACACAGAAAAGCAAAGAAGGGCCAAGTGGGAGTTTGGGGGGTTGGGGTGGCACAATGACTTTATGTTTGGACCCTTAATAGAGAGAAGCTACTTCATCATATACATGTACTAAGGGCCAAAATTGATCAGTGGACTTGTATATTCTGGTTCCAAGTGTTACAATACTGATGTTTATGACAAATATAGGTGCAATAACAGAATATAAATTTCACAAAATAATGTTCATCAGAGCCCTCCAAAGACATCTACAAATACTGAAAATCATTTTCCGGCGGGGGGCTTCGCCCCCTGCACCCCCTACCAGGGCTTTGCCCTGGACCCACATGGGGCCTAGGCGGCCCCTTGACCCCTCACCTAATATGTGCCCCCCCAACACCTCTCGGTCTGGATCCGGCTCTGGGCTGACCTGAGTCTGCGCTGGGTGCACAGCCATTTTATTTGTTTTCTCATGTCGCGGCTCATATTTCTTGGTCTACCAGTAGATATGTATTTTTCACTAACTCGGGGCAGGTGATAAAGACTGGGAGAATGGCAACCTGGCTAGCAAGGGGGTAGTGCCAGGAGAATGGTAAGGAACTCTTGATGAAAATGTTGTGATAAGTGGTTATACTAAATGAGCACTTTTTTCAAGACAGTACAGTCAACATAACGAAAAGGATGTACGTTTTTAAGGGAATCCAGTTATCAATGATTATTTTAATATTTTGACCCCCCCCCCCCCCCCCAAAAAAAAAAGCGCGCTACTAGCGCTTCTTTCTTAAGAGCTGACTCCCGATGCGAAGGGAGGCAAAAATAAAAAAAAAAGTGGCAGAGTTGAAAGCGCAACCATTCACATCACATAACTGCCGAAAGTTTGCTACGGGAAATGTACGGACGGACGATCGACGCCCCGTTACTGCGGCTATGGATCCGTTCCGCTGAGGTGCGGGGGTACGTCGATATGAGACTTGAAAAACTTCTAATACTGGAAATGGAGAGGTAAACGGCACTGTATGAGAACATTAGGCCTACTTAATTGTCACTATGTTCCTTATCAGTCCCGCTAATAGAGTCTGTAATCAGACATAATTAAAAACAAAATCACGAAAAAAATCAACCTGAAAGGAAGTGTCACTCGTTATGAATGTAATGTCCTAATAGTTTATCTTGGGTTACATAACAGGTGAAAATGGAGTGTCTGGTCGGCGCTTCGTGTTCCATAATTCACAGGGAACATAACAGGCACGTGTCATTTTAAATTTCGCTGTAAGCCGGATGTCTATTATTGGATTTGCTGATAAGACAATCTACAGAGAAACCCTTTATATGGATTTGTCCATTTATTCAAGACATCAGAAATAATATACCGCCTTGTGTGGATTTGCTTTTTTATGTGCCTGTGTCAAATTAAAAAAATGGTTTAGTCTATATTTTATTGGCATACTGTAATAGAATTACATAAGTAACAGGTTTTGAAAGTGAACAAAATGCTAATAGCATAATGCTTATGTATATTTCATAATTATAATTATGGTGTTAATGTCATTCTCCAAGAAAATTATAACTTGTAAAATGCGAGTAGTACAATAAATTAATGATACCAGTCACTGGAATTGTTTTCAAGTTTCATAAAAGGATTTTTTTTCTCCTTCTGTTCAGTCTTCTTTTTATCATTTATACTCTCATAAATAAGAAACTATGAGATGCGCGCAGTCTGACCAGGCTGTTCCCTGTTCGCATCAATTATGATACAAAAATGAAAATGTGCGATTGCTCGAGGTCCGTTTTTGCATGACGTTACCTTCGCGTTGTGAATAGAAACAGAGATAGGTGAAAATCGGTAAAATGGTAAAGTTCTTGAAGGCTTATGCTTGAGGTTGTTTTTTTATATATAAATAATTAAGACTATAATAATGATAAGCTGTGATGCAATACGTACGAGTGCAGCGTGGGCCTCTTTCAGAATTAGCATTTATGTTTTTTTTTTTTTTTTTGGTTGTTTTTGGTTTTTTAGATAGGATGACATTCTAGTTCATTGTATAATCGATTTGGTACGGACACAATTCGACCCCCCCCTCCCAACCAACCGCAGCACACACACATACGCTTTCGAACTTCACAGAATTTAAGCCTGGTCACACCGCTTTTTGAGTCTGCACTGTATGTCACGTGGTAATAGGAATTACGAATTTCGTTTTACATATAGCTACAGTTAACTTTAAAAATTGGTTTCAAATGCCATTTGATTTCTGCGCGCTCCTTATCTTTCATTTTGGGCATCGATGTATCCAATATTTTAATTTGTGACGTCACGAAATGATATCCAAAATTATGTTTGAATATCCATAACTAGATGTTTGGATATCCGTATGGACCAGTACGTCTACGAACCAGTACGCTAGCCAAACCATCCCGGCTACACTACATGTTTGTCCGCTATGATTCGTCTGTTAATCACTTGTCTATTTCAATTATTAATCGAGGGATTAACAGTCAGATGTGTAAAAACGCGTTCTGCAGAAGTGCCTTGAAATGAACTGTTATAATAAATATCTTAAAGTCTCCATAGTCCTGTAAGTGATAAAAACGTCTAAACTCTAATCATTGTAAAATCGCGGTTCAACCTTCGCGTTTGGTAATAAAAATGGGTTGATAAACATACCGGGCGGGATAGCCAATGAGGCTCCACGCCTGTACATTGTAATTATACCATTTATTCAATTTAATAAAATCGAAAGTAGCTCATTATAGTTACCAACTACAACGACCAAACAAGTTTTCATACCCTTTTCATGTGAAGCTCAAGGATGTTTTATTTGTTTAAATTTAAGGAGTAACTAAACTTCTAGAACTGACTAAAGCTGGCTAGTCATGGTCATTTACAAAGATGAAACTATAGTGAGAAGCTTGCAGCGATACCTTGTGATAAATTTTTTCATGCTGATAGAACAATGGGGCCTTTAAAGTAAACTATTAGCGAGTAAAACAGCAGACTTGACTAATGGAGGATATTTACTTTTTAGGGGATACCAAATATATTACCTCTCATGGGTTGAAATTGCTGATATTTTCAACACATGAGATGAAATATTTTTTTTATTTACATTTTTTTTCTGTTTAGGAGAAACCGGAAAACAGACTGCTTAAAAATACTTTTACTGGTCATTTTTTCATTACTTTTGCTTTGCTCAGCGCGTTTGGTGGGTACAAAAGTGGGTTTGCACGCAGTTTGCACCTGTAAAATAATTTATAGTGTAATTTTAATGAATGAATACACAAACCGGCGATTTAAGAAAGCCGCTTGCAGCTGCCGTCGGGTTGATGCCAGCAAATTAGTGATACGCCGGCTAAAAAAATGATGTCAAATTGTGATATCAGCTGCTTGATTTGATGTGTTTTATGTTCGTAGCATAGTAAGATTCATGGGTTTACATTTTCTTCCAAAAAAAAAAAAAAAAAAAATCAAGCAATTGAGAGGTCTAATTATGAGTGTCGCAAAAACCATATCGCTAACTGAAAGCAATATCGTGTCATTGCGATGACGCGATGCTACATCAAAATTCATACGTCGTTTTTTCACTTTGGAGCGTTAGTGGAGATTTGGGCGGGGGTAGAGGGTGTGTGTACGGATGAGGTGGGGGGTGTTTAAAAAAATCCGCCTCCCCAATGTCAAAATCGTTGTCTATTATAATAAACAAAATGAGTCAGTAGTACTCGAGCATAACTAAGACCTGCTGTATCAAAAAACTTATAAAGTAATTTGCTTTTTACTGTATATCCGTGCATTCAAATGTCCACATATATCAACTAAGGAATATGGATTGGAATAAGACTTACCTGACTATGTGGGAAAACGTCCAGGGGCAAACACGGGTCTGGACCCGGGACCCGGCAAAAGAAACCGAGACTTCGAGCAAGCGGACAAAGGCTGTTCTGAAACGTATAGCAAACGTACTCATCCCAAACGTCTAATGCACCATCTAGTCTCAGACAACGTTTGTGCGATATGGTATCTTTTTTGGTGATAAATGGTAGGCGGGTCCTAACTGAAGGTAGAGTTGTGATTATATAATCGGTGATATGATTGGTTTGATTTGTCGCTAATCTGCCCCCCGGCAGCGTATCTGTTACGGTAGTGTGCGGTAAATGATATTGCACACGCCTGAATAAGTGTGTTTAATGGAACAATGGAAAAACACTTGGCGCCAAGTGTGTGCTTTAATAGGTTGGTTGGTTGATTTGATGCTTAACGTCCACGGTAAACAACTAAGGTCATGTCGGGACGGTCAGTTAACCTAACCACACTATTCCTGGGCAGGCTTAGACCACCTAGGCGGTTAACCAGTACTAAGTGCACATACTTTCGCCAGTAACTGACAACTTCCCTTCTTGAATCAGCGGAAGGAGAAACGAAAGTATGTGGCCAGACCGGGATTCGAACCCAGGACCTCTGACTTACGAGTCAGGTGCCCTACCGATTGCACTACCCGGCCCGGCACTTTAATAGGACATGCAACTGATTAAGTTTGCTTAGTGAAACCGGACTCGGATGATTCCACGTCGGCGAGCATGGTAAGATGATTTTTACTTCAAATACTTCAACTCTATCTCTCTGTTCTCTCTCTATTTGAACAGTTTCTATTCGGTCCCTGTTTTTATAGTGCGAAATCAGTAGAGGATGAATAGAAATAACCCTAAATATTGGGACGATAGGATAGACCCAGATCAGACTGCCCTAAAAAATCCTGCCGATCGTGGTGCGTATCTTTTGCCAGTGTCTCCCAGCACATTTTTGCACATCTCCAGCAACAAAATTCTTTTTTTTAAGTTACTTATTAAAGTTTCATACACAAGGGCGTAGCTACCTATACGGCAAATACGCAAGTGCGTATCGAAATTTTGTCAAAATTGACAAAATTTCAAAACGCACCTGCATATTTGCACGCTGAAAATTTATAAATTAGACAAGATTTCAATACCAATTACCAAAGTGGCTGAAATACTAGCTTTCCCTTCAAGAAGTAGAGAATAAAACATGGTTGTGCGTATTATGAAATTGCCCCTAGTTATGCCCCTGCTATTACAATCAATCAGTAGTCCTCCTCTTCGAATCACGGACAAACTCTTTGCCAGAAGGTGCATCTTATTTATGGATTTGTTCCGTTATATCTATGAGACTGGAAAAAAAAAAAAACATCGTTCTCCCGGGTCAGGGTACCGATTATAGCACCTTTAAATTAGGAGTCAGTCAAATCAGCAACGCCCTTTCATATAATGCACAAACTGTCTTTATCCTGGTGTTAAAATCTTCTTAATCATCTTAAATATAAAATTTTATTCGGCACTATCTATTGCTAGTGACAGCTTGCGTGGTAAGATTCCCAGTGCCCTCCCTCCCTCCCTCCCACGCCCCGCCCCACCCCACCCCCGTGTTTGAAAACGGTACCATTTTACTATTTATTTCCTATTAATGAATATCTATCATTCGATTTTTGGATATCCATAATTCGAGTTATGGATATCCTATAGTCATCCTTAATTTGTGATATCCTTATTTCAAAAAAATTCGAATTTAAGCGAAAATGAAGATTTGCATGCTGATGCGCATGCTGACTCAAATACATTGACGACAAACTTCCAATGTGCCACACCAATATTCAAATCAGCCATTACATCTGCGTAGACTGAAAATCTAGTACTTTATATTTTCGCTTTTGAGCTCTGCAAGCTGATTTGAATACTCGCCGTTGACATAACTTATGTACACAGGGTAGGTCGTCAATTCAGTCTTCACATATCTGTGTAAATTGGCCAGGATCCTTATTTTCGCTTTTTGTTTTAATTTCCGGGAATCGAAGACTGTTCATGCGAACAGGAAAAACTCTGATTAGACTGCACAGGCTGTTCAGACCTTTCTGTAATTTACGAGTACCTATTTACATTGCCATATTTTCATGATCACTTTGTATATAAAAACAGTCTTTGAGCAAAACTGGTTAAAAATAGTTCCATTTGTGTCTTTTTTGAGTCTGATCCAATTATGATCTCTTTATAACCATATTCTTCCTTTTTCCTGGATAGTTGACTTCCTGTTATCTGGTTCATACCTATATATTTGAGTTACAAGTCTCCTAGGACGTCTTTTTTTCTGAACAGGATGTTTCAATAAACGATCACTAAGGTATTATTCAGTCAAACATTCCAGTTTTCTCTTCCTAGAGGTGCCCAAAATTTAAGAGTTTCTGTCTCAATAAACACACAAAGCCTACCAAGGGAATTATCAATTATTATGCAAGAGACTTTATAACCCTGCCTAAGGGCAAATCAACAGTCCATGTATGTTCTTTTATCCTTACGTACGGACCTAATGCTTAAAAATAATATGACAAATTTAATTTTGATATTTTACATACTATTCATTTCGTTTAGAACTGCCTACATGATTTTAGTATGAATATTCAACAAGTTATATCAGATATGAGAAACATATATTGTAATGTTGTCATGTTCCAATTTATCTAACGACAGCTACAGGTCTTTTTTTTTTTTTTTTTTTTTTTTGTTGTTGTTGTTGAAAACTTGAGTAAAGGCTAAAATTGTGAAATTTTATGGTAGACAAAATTTTTTGCGAAACGTTGACAGTTTAATATTTACAAAAGGTATGAATAATATAGCTCTGTTCCATCATGGCTTAAATTTCTTTGAATGTCACTTCGCAAACAACAGCAACAAAAACAACAACACCAAAAAAAAAAAAAAAAAAAAAAAGAATAAAATAAAAAAAAAATAACTGAGTTAGTAGGCTATACCCTTTGTGTCACACTATTCACTGGTTAGACTTTTGCAACTTGCAAACTTGATTTTCTTTGGCAACACGAGGCATCAATAATTCTTTTTGTAAAACGAATCAATATGAATTAAAGTTTAAATTTTAATAAGTTGAGAAAGTGGTCAAAGTACCCAAGGCCCGGGCAAACTCGTATATCATGGAGTTTAACATTGGCAATAAATATTCCGAACTAATAAAAAAAACAACAACAACACAGATATGGACTAGGCTATAAAACAGAGGTGTGATAAGCGATGAATGAGCATCCCGGGAAAGCATCACCTTCCTATAGCCATATCTATGTATCTGTGGAACATGAAAATCCGGTATTTAAAAGAATCAACATATCAGGCAGGCACATGACGTCAAAATGACGTCGTATTGACGTCGATTCGACGTCAATTCTACGTCATTTCAACGTCGTGTGCCCGCTGGGTATCGTTTACTGGTGATACGTCCTTGATCTAGCGGAAGTCCAAAGACAATCATTCACCAAATGCCTCATGCTTCAGCTGATTTTACCAATGGGATAATTCAATAAAACCAAGGTCTACCTGAAATAATTACATTTACAACTGTTAAAATAATGTTTGGTTTGAACAATTCTAGCCACACAAATTATACCATCATTGTTGACATGAGGCCGAGTTGACTGGGGCCGAGTTGGCTACGTGACCATTCGGACGTCTCGGTCTTTTTCTGTCCCGGCACGCGGCATTTACAGTCATTCCCAAGGAAAGATGTGAACAAAATGTTGTTTGGTCTTCTTCTATTTGAAAATTGCTTTCACAGTTCCTAGCTGCATTGCATTAGCAAGCGGTTACATGACTTCCCGTAGGATGATGAATACACTAGTGAGTATAATTTATCTGTTTATTAGTATTACTGATTTGTACTATACTTCGGAGTGCACATTAACCCGCAACAGTATGATTTTTTTCCCTCGCATGTTAAGAGTTTGTCTGAGCATTTGATACAAAAATGTATTGAACTTATCACTTTAGTGTTATGGTTATATTGATTGCCAGAGCTACTTCTACTTCATTAGGGACGAGTCATTTATTATCAGGTGTGTGTGTTTATGTGTTTGTGTGTGTGTGTGTGTGTGTGTGTGTGGGGGGGGGAGTACATTTTCAAGTGGTTCACCAAAATTTTTCCGACCCCCCAGTCTCAGCAGAATTATTTTTCCGACCCCCCCAGATAGGTGACAAAAAATGTATGACCCCCCAAACCCTCCAACCCTTCACACACACACACACACACACACACACACACACACACACACACACACACACACCATATTACCTATTTTATGTCAGACTGACCTCAATCAAAATCTGTATGAAACACAAAGAACATTTTCTTATTCTAACAGGTTAAGTAATCATGGTCTGTTTAAACTTTGTCAGCATTTCTTGCACTTTCTTTCTGCTTTTGGCCATCCAGAAACCTTTTTGTCGAATGCTTAATAGAGTAATATTAATTGGGCCACTGTGGGGCCGCTGCGGCGGGGGTTTGGGGGCTGTGCCCCCAGAAGCCACAGTAGTTTTGCTGATGAAAAGCCACCTGGAGAGCTGGTACAGGGATACAGACTAACTCATTTTTCATAGGAGCAAGCTGGGCCCCTAAAAACTGAAACTTAGTTGCCCAGTCAGAAATTTAGGGGCCCACATTTAAAACATGGGAATCTTTTATTCAGAATCTGCGCGAGAATTGCGCCGTTTCCGTAGGCTTTGTAGTAAACCCTCCTTTCTTCATGGTTTTGTTTCCTTTTAGCAACCGGGTGTGAAACACCAGCGATGTATCGCCATATTAGGCGCGAAAAATCTATAAACGGTTAAGATTTTAGCTGACAAATCCGTCTATCTATCTATCTTCCTTTACGAGGAGGCGGCCATGTTGTTTCTCGATAGTGAGTAAAATCCAACACACAAGTATGACGGAACACCGAATATTCATAGCGGATATCGGCGCGGAAGTTAGCAATACCCTTAGAGGTGGCAGATTTTACTCCAAGCCGAAAACACGCCAGACACTCGCCGACAGCTTACGATCGCAAACTGGGCGACTATCATTTCAATTCTAGGCGCCCACCTGATTTTTTACTCGCAGTGGGCGAGTGGGCGACCGCTAGTCTGTATCCCTGTGATATCACAAATGCAGGCATTAAATACTGTCTTCTAGCAAATCAAAGAAAAGATCTGTTTTTGGCCAAGTTTTGTGTTTCAAAGAAAAGTGTATAAGTTTTAGAGTTAAAAATAAAAGCATCGCAAACGTCTGTGTGAGGCCCCCAGAAGCTGAGACATTTTTAATAATGAATACTGATGGAAGAATTCTGACCCCCCCCCCCCCCCCCCCATATGCCTAATAAAAGATATAACCCCCCCTGCTCTGAGGATTTTTGATTTCCGACCCCCCAGTACATCACCAAAAAAATTCCGACTCCCCCCTAAATGTACCCGCCCCCCCCCCTCCCCCCCCCCCCCCACCCACCCCGATAATAAATGTCTCGTCCCTTACTGCCCAGGGCATAAAGCATCACAGGCAAGTGACGTCAGCAAAATGGTTAAAAACATCCACATATACAGGTAAAAATAAATAAAAATCGCTATGACGCAGAGTTTTCCCTGACACAGCCATATCTATGTATCTGTGGAATATGAAAATCCGGTGTTTAAAAGAATCAACCCATATCTTTCTTTTCAAAGGTCCCAGACATTGAAACTTCATCTTGTAACTTGTACTAAGGAGTTCCACCCTTGTTAGGGTCACCGTAGTTATACGTATTCTTCTGGAGTGAAGAGCTGACTAAAACTTCTACAGTACGAGGCAGCATGCACCAGTCTGGTTGTAAATACCACTGAATCAGTGCATCAGTGGTGGATCCAGAGGGCGTTCGGGGGGTTCAAACGAACCCCCTCTACAGCCTAAATTATTTCATTTCCATGTGGAATTTCTGCAAAAATTGGTCGAACTGCGCAAATCGAATCCCCTCAGCTAATTTGAACCCCCTATCCAAAATTCCTGGATCCACCCCTGTGCATGCACCTATCCATTCCAGGTCACATACAACAAATCTAGGTCATTGTGACCTACTTTCACGAAAAAGTACCACATACCGTAATCGACCTTTAGCGCCCTGTGCGCTTAACTTTTTCAAAATTGTGTCAAATACTTGTAGTAAGTTTTCTTTCTTATGAGAGCACATTTCAATGAATTATTATGTATTGAAGGAAACAATTTTAAAGGTTCACTATAAGAGAAAAGCTGCTTATGGTCATAGAAAGATAGAGAAGCTTTACAAAATGAAAACTGAAAGATCCTGTAGCATTTTTCAGCTCCTGTAAGTCAGCAGAAAATGGATAAAACTGGTGAAAATATGTGTGCTTATAGGGCATGTGCGCTAATTAGGTCGAATACGGTATTTAGTTTTCGAGGTCAGCCCCATATCTCCCTCTTCATAGGCCCCAGAACATCGAACCTTCATCAGTGCATGCACCTTACCACTCCAGGTCACCTACAACAAAACTAGGTCACTGCGACCTACTTTCACAAAAAAGGACCACATAATTAGATTTCGTCTGCAGCCTCAAATCTCCATTTCCGTAGGTCCCAGAACATTGAAACTCCATCAGTGCATGCACAGGGATACAGACTAGCGGTCGCCCACTCGCCCACTGCGAGTAAAAAATCGGGTTGGCGCCTAGAATTGAAATGATAGTCGCCCAGCTTGCGATTGTCAGCTGTCAGCGAGTGTCTGGCGTGTTTCCGGCTTGGAGTAAAATCTGCCACCTTAAAGCGCATTGCTAACTTCGGAGCCGATATCTGCGTTGAATATTCGATGTTCCGTCATACTTGTGTGTTGGATTTTACTCACTATCGAGAAACAACATGGTCCCCTCCTCCGTCACAAGTTTGAGCCTTTGATTTCCTGAATGCTTCATATCTCCCAAACCCATGGAAGGATTTTCATTAAACTTGTGTCAGATGTTCACCTCAGTGAGACTGTATGCAAAACTTATGTTTCAACCATGCCGACTCAAGGTCAAGATCACAGGTTAAGGTCAACAGTTTAGACCTTTGATTTCATGTTTGCTCAATATCTTTACCCCATAGAGATTTACATTATTTTTCTTTAACTTAGGTAAAATGTCTTCTTGGTGAGAAGATGTACAGAACTCATCTCATTTATGCTGGCTCAAGGTGAAGGTCACAAAAGCAAGAAAAGACTGTTACAGGGAAAGGGTTAAACTGATTTTTCCTTTCAACAACCAAAGGTAAGAATGGATGGCTGGCATGATGTTTTATGTCCTTTTCAACAGTATTTCAGTCATTATAGGACAATCATGGAAAAGTGATTATGAAAGGCTCAGTGCAGTGAAGTACCATTTAGGTCCACAAAGAATTCAATTTCTGCCTCCAGTAGGATGCAAACCGGGTATCCCATGATCCAAAGTCAGGAGAGCTAACCATGGTTAGCTCTCCTGAGTTTGGATCATGGTTAAAGCTCTCCTGACTTTGGATCACGAGATACCCTGTTTGAATCCCACTTGAGATTCAAACCGGGTATCCCCTGATCCAAAGGCAGGAGAGCTAACCATGGTTAGCTCTCCTGACTTTGTGTCATGGTTAAAGCTCTCCTGACTTTGGATCATGGGATACCCAGTTTGAATCCCACTGGAGGCAGAATTCTTTGCAGACCAAAATGGCGCTTCACTGTACTGAGCCTTTCATAATCACTTTTCCATTGTCCTATAATGACTGAAATACTGTTGCACTCACTACGCAGTTGCTTCTAAGTATGTAACCAAAGTTACCACCACTCTGACTGTCATTCTACAGCGGGGATATAGCTGTCATTCAGACTACCTTAATTCTTGTATAACTCTGAAGCTCCTACTTTTCTCCTACTTTTTCGTATGATGCACTTGAAAGCCAGCAACTTTAATTTATATTTGAACTTGATCAAACTTAACTGATGGATGAGTTTCTAATTCCGCCAAATTATGCAATTTGTATTTTGACTTTATCGGGCTTTAATGTTAAAGTTACCTCCCTTTCGTTGAAAGTAAAAGGAAATCTTGCTAAGTACATTTGAGCTAGGTTGGTTGGTTGCATTTTTTGGGTTTAATAGCCCTTTGAGACAAATAGAATCTATGATGGGGTTGAGGCCGAGACAAGGAAATCTCAGGTAAGTTTTCAGATTATTTAAGTCTTATGCGAGGCTTGCCGAGCATAAGACTTAAATAAACTGAAAACAAGCCTGAGATTTCCTTGTCGAGCATAAGACTTAAATAATCTGAAAACTTACCTGAGATTTCCTTGTCTCGGCCTCAACCCCATCATTTATTATTTTTCTCACCCATTGTATTTTCTAAAACAGAAAATTCATTGAATACCTGTACTTCTTCTTGAGGCCATTACTATAAACTTCAAGCTAATTTTTTAGTAATAGTTATGACTTGTGTTAATTTCATCTTGTGCATGCATTTTCCATGACTGGCAGCTAATCAAAACTCTACAGTGACACCTCATGCACATTGTTTGCTGTTAATTTCATTTTGCATGCAATTTACATGACAGGTAGCAGCAAGTTGATTTGTTGAATTTAAGTGTGTAATTAATTGGGCTGTACTAAAGCAATGATTGGCATTTTGTGACAGCTTTTTGAGCCTTGGCCGAGATAGCAGGCCGAGATAGAAAAATCTCAGACACCTCTAGAAAGGGATATTCTTATCCAGTGGGTGAGAAAATATATTTCAGTCTATATCGGTCCATCTCCCAGAGAGGAGGAGAAAGAAAAGAGAATGGTAGATGAGAGAAAAAATATCCAAACAACGCCCACCCACACCTTCTGCAAGCACAATAGGCCCTTGCCCTACTTTTATCCAAGTAAGAAGGATGCATTTGCAGTGGAACCAGCATCATTGCCCGGCCACTAGCCCCCATTTGGTTTAAACAATATTTATTCAATATAAATTACATATACAGACATAATACAAAACATAGCATGGTACAGGATCTGACGGTAAGCAAATCGCTTATATGAAAGTCATCTCCTGGATATGAAAGTCATCTCACCCATTTGAGCTAGGATCATGACAGTAGGTATGTAGGTTTGGGATTAAATATAGTAAGATGATTAAGTTTTGGCGTATATATATCATCTCCTGGAGATGATGTATGTCAGCCAAAAGCTTTCTATCAGATCCTGATCTATTTGTTGTATGTATATATGTGTTGTTCTGAAAATTCTTGAATAAAATTTGTTTAAACCAAGTAAACCAAGTTTTGGTTTAAATTCCGGCAAAAAATGACCAAGTTGTGCCCCACTGTTTGAATTTGTCAGTTTTAGCTCACCTGAGCCGAAGGCTCACAGGTGAGCTTATAGTATAGGCAGGCATCCGTCGTCTGTCCGTCAACATTTTCAAACGACATCTCCTCTGAAACTACAAAGCCCATTGTAACCAAATTTCATATATAGCATCTATAGGCAGGGGAAACCAATAATACTGTCTTTTATCCAAATCACTTCAGAACTTTGGTTGCTATGGCAACTTAAAGTTTCCATTGACTTTTATGGGAAAAATTGAAAATTTGCATTTATTGCTATGTCACTGCAGATATTTTGACAAAACTTGTACAGAAATGTTCCTTGAGTAGTCCTCTATCAACCACATGAAATTTATGTCAACTGCACAATTTGGCTGGTTGCCATGGCCACCGAATGATTAGAAATAGAAAAAAATAGTTAAAAAATCATCTCCTCAGAAACTATGCAACCAATAAAGCCCAAACTTCACAGAAAGGATCTTAGTACTTGCTTCTATAAAAGAACTGTTTTCCTTGGCAATCGCTTTAGCAGTTTGGTTGCTATGGGAACTTAAAGTTGCCATTGACTTATAATGGCAAAATAGAAAATTTGCATTTATTGCTATGTGGGTGCAGATATTTTAACAAAACTTTTACAGAAATTTCCTTGAGTAGTCCTCTATCAACAACATGAAATTTATGTCAATTGCACAATTTGGCTGGTTGCATTTGCAACCGAATGATTAAAAATAGAAAAAATATTCAAAAAATCATCTCCTCAGAAACTATGCAGCCAATAAAGCCCAAACTTCGCAGAACGAATCTTAGTACTGGCTTCTATAAAAGTGCTGTTTTTCTTGGCAATTGCTCCAGCAGTTTGGTTGCTATAGGAACTTAAAGTTGCCATTGACTTATAATGGCAAAATAGAAAATTTGCATTTATTGCTATGTCACTGCAGATATTTTGACAAAACTTGTACAGAAATGTTCCTTGAGTAGACCTCTATCAACCACATGAAATTTATGTCGATTGTACAATTTGGCTGGTTGCCATTGCAACTGAATGATTAGAAATAGAAAAAATATTCAAAAATCATCTCCTCAGAAACTATGCAACCAATAAAGCCCAAACTTCACAGAAAGTATCTTAGTACTGGCTTCTATAAAAGTACTGTTTTTCTTGGCAATCGCTTGAGCAGTTTGGTTGCTATGAGATCTTAAAGTTGCCATTGACTTGTAATGGCAAAATAGAAAATTTGCATTTATTGCTGTGTTGGTGCAGATATTTTGACAAAACTTTCATAGAAATGTATCTTGAGTAGTCCTCAAGCAGCCTTATTAAATTTATGCAAATTGCAGAGTTTGGCTGGTTGCCATGGCAACGGAAAAATTGAAAAAACTGTTAAAAAATCATCTCGAAAACTATGCGACCGATACAGCTCAAACTTTACAGAAGGGATCTTATTACTAGCCTCTATAAAAATACTGTTTCTTATGGCAGTTGCTCCAGTAGTTTTGTTTCTGTTGGAACTTTAAGTTGCCATTGACTTATAATAGGAAAGTTGAAAATTTTCATTCATAGCTACATGTATATCGCTGCAGATATTTGGACAAAACTTTTACAGAAGTTTTCCTGGAGTAGTACTCTAGCAACGGCATGAAATTTATGCATACGGCACAATTTGGCTGGTTGCCATTGTAACCAAATGGTTAAAAACAGAAAACATACTCAAAAATCATCTACTCAGAAACTAATTGGACGATAAACCTGAAACTTTACTGAAAGGATCTTAGTAATAGGCTCTATTGAATTACTATTTTTTATTATTTTTGTCCATGTTGTTTGTTGTGATGGCAACTTAAAGTTTCCATAGACGTATAATGGGGAAAATGTAAATTAGCATTTATTAGCTCACCTGAGCCGAAGGCTCACAAGGTGAGCTTATAGTATAGGCTTGGTCCGTCGTACGTCGTCCGTTCACACTTTTAAGCATTAATATCTGCTGAAGCAGCTGGCCAATCTTGATCAAATTTTATGTGTAGCATGGTTGGGGTGGGGGATTGATTACATATAGTTTTGGGACAGATTGGTTTTAAACTGTGGTTACCATGGCAACGAAAAGGTAGACTTATAATGGGGGAAAATGTTGTCCGGGCCCTAGCTTCTTCATTTTTGATCTCAACTTCTTGTAACTTGCAGGTATCCAGGACAGCCGAAACATCTCGGACCAGTTCAAATTTGGTCCAGGTTGGATCATTCTTTTCAGGGTTACTTGCCCTTGAGCGATAAAATATTTTCCCATTGACTTATAATGGGGAAAATGTTGTCCGGGCCCTAGCTTCTTCATTTTTGATCTCAACTTCTTGTAACTTGCAGGTATGCAGGACTGCCAAAATATCTCGGACCAGTTCGAATTTGAGCCAGGTTGGATCATTCTTTTCAGAGTTACTTGCCTTGAGCGATAGCACCTTCATTTGTGGACCGAATTCAATTTAATTTCACACAAATAATTAGTATGACAATATCTTGGATAGGTTCGCGTTTCAGCCTTCTGGGGTCAAGGTCAAGGCCACAGTGGCTATTTGTAGTAAAACTTTGTCATCCCTCTAGCGCCTTCATTTTTGGACTGATTTTGATTAAAACTTCACACAAATGTTTAGTATGACAATATCTCAAACAAGCTTGCGTTTCAGCTTCCTAAGGTCAATGTCAAGGTCACAATGGCTATTTTTAGAAAAACTTTGTCATGGCTCTAGCGCCTTCATTTATGGACCAATTTCGATTTAACTTCACACAAGTGATAAGTATGGCAATATCTTGGGCAAGTTTGCGTTTCATCTATCTGGGTCAAGGCCAAGGTCACAGTGGCTATTTTTAGAAAAACTTTGTCATCCCTCTAGCGCCTTCATTTACAGACCAATTTTGATTTAACTTCACACAAGTGTTTAGTATGACAGTATCTTGAACAAGTTTGGGTTTCAGCGTTCTAAGGTCAAGGTCACAGTTGCTAAATTTAGAAAACTTTGTCATCGCTCTGGCAACTTCATTTATGGACGGATTACACAAATCTTGAGTATGACAATACCTTGAACAATTTGGTGTTTCAGCGTTCTAAGGTCAAGGTCAGGGCTGCTTTTTCAGAAAAACTTCGTCATCGGTCTGGCGACTTCATTTATGGACCAATTTTGATTAAACTTCACACAAATGTTTAGTATGACAATATCTTGAACAAGTTCGCTTTTCAGCATTCTAAGGTCAAGGTCAAGGTCACAGTGGCTATTTTTAGAAAAACATTGTCATCACTCTAGTGCCTTCATTTATGGACTAATTTTCATTTAACTTCACACAAGTGTTTAGTATGACATTATCTTTGACAAGTTCGCATTTCAGGATTTTAGGGCTAAGGTCAAGGTCACGGGGGCTATTTTTACTGTCATTGCAATTATCTGACTTTCCTGGTAAGCCTATTCTGTGACAAACAAGTTGGCAGAATTTTTCAATTACACCGCATGTGCTGTCGACAAAGTTTCCTTTGTCTTTGATCAGCAACGTCTAAAACTAGTTGCTGATTATGATGAAACAATATTCTCGTATAGTATGTACTTGATATTGGTTTGCATAAGAATACGCAGAATTTAGAGTATAAAGATTTAGATGTTTCCGAGGACGCCGTCAAGTACATTAAAATAGACTAATACAGACGACTCTTAAGATATCTGGTTATGTTGGCGGTGTACCATATGTTCAAGTTCCGTTTAACGATATGTAAATTCTGTAATTGTTATCACATATACACAAACCGTTACCCTTTATCCATGTACACGTAGAATCCTTAGTGGTGCTATTCAGATGAAAGCGGTGCAGGTAAAAAATTAGGTCACTACGTCAAATCTTAGAAAAATCTTGTGTACACTCTAGAGGGCACTGTTTTTATCCAATTCATGAAACTTAGACTGTTTATTTTTATGAAATCTGAGGCAGGTTTGTAAGTGGGTCTTGTCAGGTCAAAAACTAGGTCACTAAATCAGATATGAGAAAACCTTGAATACACTCTAGAGGGCACAGTTTTGATCCAATCTTTGTTCAGAATGTTTATTTTTATGTAATTTAGAACAAGGTGCTCTAGTGACCGCCATTATTAACCAGTTTTGTTACCAGTATAACTTCACAGCTGTACTGGATTTGTTTGACATCAAAATCTGCACTCTTCAAAAACCATTGGTTTAAGGTTTGTAACAAATGAGTGAAGTAACAAAATGTGTCTGTTGATAGTAAGATGTCAGGTGAGCTACAGGACCATTGGTCCTCTTGTTTCTGTGTTACCGTAGATATTTTGACAAAAGTTTTACAGAAATGTTCTCAAGAAGCAGACTTCAAAATTCTGTCATATTGTACAATTTGCCGTAGAGTTACTTACTCCTGAGTGCTGAGGATGAATGGACTCAGGTGAGCTACAGGACCAATGGTCCTCTGGTTTCAACTTCTCAAGGGCCTGGCTTGACCTAGCAAGCTGGTTTATGGGGTATAGCAGTTTTTCTAGGTGAGTAAAATAAATAGGTGGCGTACCACCATTGACATCACATTGTTTTGGTACGGTGTGAGTAGTTCCTAAGAAAACAACAAGATCCTTATTCATTTATTTGAAGGTATCTCATGTGAGAATTATAAAAGACGTACAAGCTTGTTTTGTTGGTTTCAGGTGGAATTGGAACTCAAGCCTAATGATTAGTGATGTTTGAACACAATGAAAATGGACCTATTTTTTTTTTGTTTCAGAAAGAGGCAACAACCCAGGGTTTTTTCCGAAATTGGCCACCTTGAAAGTGCACTGAGATACCCAAGTCAACAATTGGGACATATCACGGGAAAAGATGGGGATGAAGGTATGGTGAAAGTACGCAAGAACTGTTTGAATTTGTTTGTCCTTAAGACTGAGACAGGAGGCGTCAACAGATTTGGGATGGGCATCATTCTGTTTGTACTTGAACCTAAATATAAATTTGCATGCAAGTCAATGTGCTCAATTAATGGTAATTTACGGAATCTAGTTATGTGCATATGTGAAATCACAGAAATGAATATAATAACAAAACGGTACAAGATATCACTTTGATATTTGAAACAGGTCAGTCCATGCATTTCTGCAACTGACAGAGACCATTTCTATTTTTTTTCTTAACACTTGGGAAGAGTTATAGGCCAGGAAAACAAGGTACCATCATACAAATTTTGTTCCACAGAGAAAATCAAGTTACTTCCCTTGCACTGTTGTTGCAAACTGCTCTGTAGGTAGCTCTTCAAGTAAAACATGTCCATGAAATTCAAGGAAAAGATGCAGTATGCTCTGTATCAATCAGCAAAGACTTCACAAGTCTGATACTTTGCACAGTCTGATCCTGGTGTACTCTTCTATACAAACTTTCAAGTGAAATCCAGACACACAATGGCCTTGATTGCACAAGGTATGTTTTCTCCTGACATTGTGTTCAAATTTAAGGGGAATGGGTACACTTCAGGGGAAGAAACTCTGCTATTTTCATTGTTGCCTCCCTTCTCAGAGAATGGGGCCAACTGCTGAACTGTTTGACCTAAGTTCTAAGCTGAGTTGTATATTAGTATTTCTTGACCTGTGAAATATTTTGGTGACAGTGTGATAACTCCGGGCTCAATAATTACAGTTATTTCCTCAGACTGATAGTCAGTACTAGCAGCTGCTGGGCTCAAGAACCACCGAGCATAGGGTTTTGAAATTTCATAAATGAATGTCATGAAAAATAAGTAAATAAATAATAATGTTTCTGATTAATAAGTCCAGTTCTCTTAAGTTTTGAGCATGTCTTGGCAAAGCAAGGAGAGCTTATGCTATCCCCCACGGCATTTTAATCAGAGTATGCATAAGTGTTCATCATCGGGTCTGCTTTCTCATTCGCATTCGCGTCTTTGAGCTGTTTAACTTCATAAAGCATTTGTGTTTAGGTCTTTTTCTCACACTTTATAAGGGCTAGAGCCTAGAGTATTGAAATTTAATAACACTTACACTTATGGCACATTATCATCTGAATGCCTGCAAAATTTGGGACTTTTACCTACTTGTCATGGTCTACAGACTTTGAAAAAATTTAGGTTCATGTATGTAAAGCATTTCAGTTTCAGAGTAGCTAAAGGGGTTAAACATATTTGGTCAGCTCTTGCATCAGGATAACATATTTGGTCAGCTCTTGCATCAGGATAAGAGCATTTGATTCTGAGTTACCAACTGTAGGACACTTTTTTACTCTTCAATGACTTTATGATATTTCTCAGTCCCTGTATGGCTTATACAATGTACATGTATATGTACAAGAACATTTTAACATAGCCATCCATGTATGGATTTAACCTATATTTTATGCTCCTCTTACTGGATCATATTTCTCAGTCCACATATGGATGGTAGTCATTATATACTTGGCACCCACTTACATCTGGACTAGAGCCTTTCAACACCACCATCACTTTCAGAGTCAACCTCCCATTAGGCAAACTTTCAGAGTCAACCTCCCATTAGGCAAACTTTGTTGTCCTCTGACAGCTCTTGTTTTTCAGCAAACATTACTTTCACTTTCTTCTCACCATGACCTCTGCTACTGTGGAAGCAGGGCCTTTCAACACCACCATTGCTGTGAGAGTTAAGCTGCTGTAAGGTGTGCTTTGTTGTCTTCTGACAACATTTGTTATAAATACAAATTTCAAAATTTGGGATAAAACTTCTCCCTGAAATTCAGAAAATGTTGCAAAACTTCTCCCTGTCTGATAACTTTAGGCTGACCCCTGTGCTGCTGTGGAAGCATAATGCAGGTGTGACATAGCATTCTGCAGAATTCTTGTTTAAGCATCAGAATTAAAGAAGAAGTCACATGTATTCAAGTCTAGTGAGTAAGGTGGATGGTTTATGACTTGAACATTTTAAGATGTAAAGATAGTCTAACATTCTCACATTTGTGGGTAGAGGCGTTGTCAAGAATCAGGTAGACCCATGACGCTTCTTACAATTTTTTCTTTTAACTTGAAAGTTCTTTTAGAAGCATTCAATGACTGAGTGACCAGATGGACATGGCACCTGCATATCTGGTCCCAGAAGCAAACAGTGACTGAGTGACCAGATGAGCATTGTACCTGAATATCTGGTCCTAGAAGCATACAGTGACTGAGTGACCAGATGGACATGGCACCTGAAAGTCTGGTCCACTGGAATTAGAGAAAAAAGCATACATCATCTTCTATGAACTGATTGTTCTTTTGGCAACACATGGACTTGCTTCATGTTCTCATTTCCAATTGCTTAGTATCAGCCCTTCTCTGTGGCTCAAATATTTGTATCAAGACATTGGAATTACTTTTCTGGCATCTTGTCAGTGACATGAAATTTCAAGTTTTCTAGTTTAGCTCAGTTCTGTGACATTGCACTGACTGGCCAGACATGGCCTTTCATAGAATCCTTGTGTCTATACATGTACCTACCACTTGTTATTTTTTATTTTGCAGCCCATCATGTCTCTTGCGTTCAGTGTGGACAAAAACTTTCTCTGAGAAAGAAGCCAAGCCCATTGGAGACTAAACAGAAACAGTACGGAAAGGAAAAAAAAGTCAAATTATAGAATTTATCAATTGAGAAAAAAATTGTTCTGATGATGAAATGGTTGAAAAAACATGAATATGCATTCACCATGTAATTCAAGTTATCTACATGTAAACTACATGTACTCGTTTGAGGTAGCCTATTTCCAGTGACTGTTCTTAGGTCAGCTGGTGGACATCCAAAAAGTCAGCTAGATGTTTGGACTGAAGACTCAAGACGAAGAGATACACATTGAGGGGAAGCAAATCTGCTAATTCAACATTTTCACCATTCTCAAAGGGGATCAAATCTTAAGTTAAAAAAATTTGCTCCCTTGGACCACAACCTTTGGTTCAAGATTAGACCCTTTTTGGAAGGTCTTCGTAGTCCTGGGAAGCAAAAACAACTGAGAAACATTTAGATGCATCAATTTACCATAAAACGTTGTAATAACTTAAACTTCTGGTTGAAGGAGGCAGGGTTTCTAGTCCTTATGCGAAACTCGTGTACATTAAAATTCAGCTAGATTTTGGACAGAAGACCCAAGGGGTTTTGATACATTTTCAGGGGAAGCATCTCTGCCAATTATGCTTTCTCCATTGACAAATGGGGATCAACTCTTTTAACAAAAGGATGTGCTGCCCTTGGAGCAAAATCTTTCATTCAAGAGTAGACCCAATTTTGAAAGGGCTTCTTAGCAGGGAAGCAGACAAGAAGTCACATAAATTGTTACCCCTTTGTAAAAATGGCCGAAAAACATCATAGAAATATCAAGACATTGTTTTAGGTGGAGATTTCCAGGTGTAGTCCATAGATCAACTGCTGGGTATCCAAAATTCAGCTAGATTGTTGGACTTAAGACTAAAGGTGAAGAATTATACTTTCAGGAGAAGCAAGACCGCCATTTTCAATTTTTTTCCATTTTCAATGGGGATCAACTCTTACACAAAAGAATACGTTAGCTTTGTTGAAAAATCTTGCCTGCAAAAGTAGAACCCATTATTTGGGCTTCATAGTCCAGGAAAGCAAACAGGGAGTCGCAAAAAATTCCCGTCAAAAAAAAGTTGTCTGAAAAGCATTGAAACGCATGCCTTCATCCTAGAACCTTTTAAGTTCATCAAAACTTTATGTCTGAGGTGGCAAATTTCCAGTGGTGTCCATAGGTTAACTCCTGGACATCCACATTTCAGCCAGACTTTTGTACTGAACGCTCAAGGATAAAGAGGTACACTTTCAGGGGAAGCTACTCAGCTATTTTCAATTTCTGCTCCATCCTCATTGGGGATCAAGGACAGAATTTGCCCCTTGGAGCAATACTTTACCCCCATTTTGGCAGGGCTTAGTAGTTTAGGGAAGCAAATATATGAAGTCACAAATAAAATCCCCCTTGTAAAAATGGCATTTTCATTTTTGGCTCCATTCTCAACAGTGATCATATCTTTTAAAAAAAAAGAATTTGCTACTGGTGGAACAAAATCTTTCCTTCAAGAGCAGACCCATATTTTGGAAAGACTTCATAGATCAGGGATGCAAGCAGGAAAGCACAAAAAATTCCCTCTTGCAAAAATGGCTGAAAAACATGGAAGGCGAATACAGTCACCATGAAACTTGGTTACAGAAAATTTCTTGTCAAAATTCAGCTTCACTATTGAATTGAAAATCCAAGAGGAAGGTATACACTTTCAGGAGAAGCAACTCTGCCATTTTCAATTTTACCTGCATTTGCAATTGAGTTTAACTCTTAAAGAAAAGAATTTGCCTTCTTTAGAGTATAATCTTTCCTTCAAAAGAGTAGACCCTACTCTACTCTTTCCTTCAAGAGTAGACCCTATTTTGGTAGAGCTATATAGTCAAGGGCAGCAAGCAGGAAGACATAAAAAAATCTCTTTTTAAAAAATGGCTTAAATAATATGGAGTGCAACCATTCACCTGTTTGAGGTTGCAGATTTTGAGTGGATATGGATAGGTCAACTGTGGACATCCAAGGGTCAGCTAAATATTTGGACTGAAGACTCATGGTGGACAGATACACTTTCAGGGGAAGCAACTCTGCCATTTTCAGTCCTGCCCTTGGAACAAAATATTCCCTTCAAAAGTAAACCCCATTCTGGAAGGGCATCATAGTCATGGGAAGCAGGAAAGCACAAAAAATGTCTTCTATGTAAAAATGGCTTCAAAACATGGAGGCACATCTATTCATCATGAAACGTTATTGAATCTTTTTTTTTCTCTTTTTTTTGTTGTAAAATGTCAGCTTTAGGTTTGAACTGTAAACTCAGTTTAAAGGTGTACACTTTCATTGGAAGCAACTCTGTGCCATTTTCAATATTTCCTCCATTTGCATTAGGGATAAAGTCTTAAAAGAATTTGCTCCCTTCGGAGCAAAATCTCTCCTTCAAGGGTATACCACATTTTGGAAGGGCTTCATAGTCTAGGGAAGCAAGCAGGAAGGCACAAAAAATTTGCTCTTTATAAAAGTGCCTGAAAAGCATGAAAGAGATATTTGTAAGTTTTGTCAATTTTTCTTGTTTGAAGTGACAAATTTCAAGCGGTATGCTTAATTTCTGACATACAACAGTCAGCTCGACTTTCAAACTGAAGACTAAAGGTGAAGGGGAATTTAGGGGAAGCAACTCTGCCATTTTAATTTTTGCTCCATTCTCAATGGAGATCATCCCTCAAAGGTAAGAATTTCCTCCCCTTGGAGCAAAATCTTCCCTTCATATGTAGACGGGCTATGATCATAGTCCAGGGAAGGAAGCAGGAAGGCACAAAATATTTTCCCTTTTGTAACTATAGCTTAAAAAAAACATGGATTTGCATCCATTCACTATGAGTTTGTGTGTCATAACTTCTTGTTTGAAGTGGAAAATAGTGTATTGGAGAAAACCTTCCTTTCTAGAGTAGTCTTAAAAGCATTTGCTCCCCATGGAGCAAACTTTTCTTCAAGAGTAGACCACATTTTGGAAGGGCTTCATAGTCCTCCAAGGGAAGCAAGCAGGAAGGCACATTTTTTTTATTAACAATGTCTGAAAAGAAATGCAGGTGATCCATACAATATGAATTTGTAAGCTCGTTAAACCTATTTGAGGTTGCAAATTTTAAGTGGGTATCCGCACCTTAATTTCAGACTTACAAAAACCAACTTTACTTTTGAACTGAAGACTCAAGGTGAACAGATATACTTTCAAGGGAAGCAGCTCTGCCATTTTCAATTTTTGCTGCCTTCTAAATGGGGATCAACTCTGGAAGAAAAGAATTGGCTCCCCTTGGAGCAAAATCTTCCCTTCAAGAGTAGACCCCATTTTTGAAAGTCTATAGAGTCCAGGGCAACAAGCAGGAAGATGCCAAACTATTTCCTTTTGCAAAAGTGGCAGAAAAACATGGAGGTCATCCATTCACCGTGATATTTTTAAGCCCCTAACTTTGAAAAAGGTTGGTGGGGCATATTGCCTCTGGCTTGTCCGTGCCTGAGTGTGTGTGTAAGACACACTTTTTTATACCTGCTGTAACTTCAGAACCCTGTCAGCTAGGGTCTTGAAATTGCATATATGGATTCCTCATTGAAAAAAAGCTGACGCATACTTTTATCTTTTCCCATTTGTGGCTCTTTTTAGCTCGCCTGAACGAAGTTCAGGAAGAGCTATTGTACTACCCTCGGCTTTGGCGTTTGCGTCGGCGTTAGCAAAATGTTAAAGTTTTTACGTTAAAGTTTTTATGCCCCCGTGACGATAGTCAGGGGGCATTAAGATTTGCCCCTGTCTGTCTGTCCGTCCGTCCGTCTGTCTGTTTGTCACACTTTATGGTATAGAGTTTGTGTAATAAACTCCTCCCACAGTTTTCAATGGATCTGTTTCAAACTTTGCATACATGTTGGGGACATATTGAAGATTTGCATGTGGATTTTTGTTGGACCTAGAATTAATTTTGACAGAATTACGGCCTTTTGAACTTAGTCATTTTAGGCAAATTTTTGCATTGTAGGGTATAGAGTTTGTGTAATCAACTCCTCCCACAGTTTTCAACGGATCTTTTTCAAACCTTGCATACATGTTATGGACATATTGAAGATGTGCATGTGGATTTTTGTTGGACCTAAAATTAATTTTGACAGAATTACAGCCTTTTGAACTGAGTCATTTTAGGCAAATTTTTGCATTGTAGGGTATAGAGTTTGTGTAATCAACTCCTCCCACAGTTTTCAATGGATCTTTTTCAAACCTTGCATACATGTTGTGGACATATTGAAGATGTGCATGTGGATTTTTGTTGGACCTAGAATTAATTTTGACAGAATTACAGCCTTTTGAACTTAGTCATTTTAGGCAAATTTTTGCATTGTAGGGTATAGAGTTTGTGTAATCAACTTCTCTCACAGTTTTCAATGGATCTTTTTCAAACTTTGCATACATGCTGTGAATGTATTGAAGATGTGCATGTGGGTTTTTGATGGCACTAGAATTAATTTTGACAGAATCACAGCCTTTTGAACTTAGTCATTCTAGGCAAATTTTGCATTGTAGGGTATGGATTTTGTGTAACAACTTGCTCCACAGTTTTCAATGGATCTTTTTCAAACCTTGTCTACATATGGTGGACATATTTGAAGATATGATGAGGCATATTGATAGGTCTAGAATTAATTTTGACAGAATCACAGCCTTTTTAACTTAGTCATTTTGGGCAGTTTTTTTCATGGCAGGTTATGTTTTCAATAGATTCTTTGTAGGTACTTTATGGATATATACATATCATGTGACAGGCGCTGCACGGGGGCATCATTAGTGTCTTACAGACACAATTTTCTAGTTTTAGGTGATTGGCAAGGAGCTGTCAGGCGAGCTATCCTGTCCCGGTGACAGGTCTTGTTGGAGTTACGCCCCTTTTAAAAATATTAAATGAACATCTTGTTAGCAAGATATGTTTAACAAGGATTTAAGCTATGGCTTTGATGTTTGATATGCTGATTGGGCATGAGGAGTAGATTACCTGATATTTGAGCTATGGCTTTGATATTTAGTGTACTGATTAGGTATGAAGGGTAGATTACCTGATCTACTTTTGAGAGTTTGAGGTGGCAGATTTCTAGTTGCTGTAAATAGGTCAACTTCTGGACATCAAAGTTCAGTTAGACCTCAGGGGAAGCAACTCTGCCATTTTCAAATTTTCCTACATTCAAATGTTGAAGGAAAGTATTTTGCTGCCCTTGGAGCATAAACTTCCTTCAAGCGTAGACCAAGTTATTGAAGGGTTTCCTTGACCAGGAAAGCAAACAATAAGTCACAACAATTGTATTTCTTTGTAACAATGGCTGAAAAACACAGAAGTGCAACCATACACCATGAAACTTTGTTAGTTTGGCAAAAGCTGTTCAAATGGCAAATTTAGAGAGGAATATGCACATATTTACTCAAGATACACTGAAGACTCAAGGTAAAGATATACACTTTCAGGGAAAGCCACTCTGACATTTTCAATTTTTGCTCCATTCTTAATGGGGATGAACTCTGTAAGAAAAGAATTTGCTCCACTTGGAGCTAAATCTTTTTTCAAAAGACACCATTTTGGAAAGGCTTCATAGGCCAGGGAAACAAACAGGAAGGCACAAAAATATATTCTCCATCGTAAAAATGGCTGACAAACATTCAGGTGCATTCATTCAGCATGGATTTGTATATTGTCAAAACTTCTTATTTGATGGTCAAAACTTCTTATTTGATGGTCAGATTTCAAGTTGCTATCTTCACAAGTTTTTAGCTCGCCTGAATGAAAGTTCAGGAAGAGCTATTGTTGTCACCCTGGCATCAGCGTCCCATCCGCATTGGATGTTTTGGTTAACGTTTTTCAAAGACCTATATCTCCTCAACCCATGGATGGATTCTTTTGATACTTGTACTGTAGTTAGATATTGGTCTAAAGTTCAACATGGTACCTCCCCCACTCCACTCAGTGACCTTGGTGTCAAGGTCATGGACTTAGAAAATGGGAGTTTTTTTTTAGACGATGTTTTTGTTAGTTTTTTAAAGACCCATATCTCCTTAACTCGTGGATGGATTCTTTTGATACTTGCACTGTAGTTAAATATTGGTCCAAAATTTTCCAAGCCCCCCAATCTCAGTGACCTTGATGTCAAGGTCATGGACTTAGAAAATTGTCTTTTTATCTGTTGGATGTTTGGTTAAAGTTTTTTAAAGACCCATATCTCCTGAACCAATGGATGGATTCTTTTGATATTTGCACTATAGTTAGATATTAGTCCAATGTTTTACAGAGTACTACCCCAATCCTGGTCAGAGATCTTGATGTTAAGGTCAATTGGTTTTATTAAAGTTTCCTAATTGCACACTGATTCAGAATGCTTGGCATAAATTTAGTTTACACTTGAACTGATGTTGGACACTTTTTCAAGTTTTTACAAAACACTACATGTATATACTTACCCCACTGGATGACCTTGAAGTCAAGGTCATTGACTTAGAAGTTTGTCTTAAAGATTTTGGTTAAAGTTTTATATTTATGATGGCATAATTTCACAGTGCCACAGTGGAGTCAGTTAATACTAATACTTGGACTGATGTTAGATAATGGTTCAGGGTTTTGATACATAATGCACCCCCTACCCCTCAGTTCTTTGACCTCAAGCTCATGGACTTTGAAATTCCATTTGGATGTTTCAGCACAGGTCAAGGTCAAAGTTGCTGTTTTTAGAATAACTGTCATCACTCTAGCCCCTTCATGTACGGACCGATTTTGACATGATTACTTCTCACAAATGTTCAGTACGACAATATCTTGGACACATTCTAGGACTATGTTTAGATAACAGTTGCAATTTTTAGAAAGAAACAAAAACAAACAACTTTGTCATCTCTGTAGCAATTTTATTTATGGATTGTTTTCGATATAACTTCACACAGTTGAACAGTATGACAAAATCGGGTTGCAGCCTTCTTGAACCAAGGTCAAGGTAACAGTTGCTTTTTTAAAAAAGACTTGGTCAGTGCTCTAGGGTCTTCATTTATGAACGGATTTTGTTACACCCTGTTAATCCTAAAGAACATACCTGCTATAATAAACGCCCCCTTCCTCTTTTCCGAAACCAATGTTATATAAACTTGCATAGATTTAGTTATCTCTTTGAAATGGGGTCTTCTTTTAAAGAAAAGATTTTGCTCCCAGAGGAGCAAATTCTTTTCTTTAAGAGTTGACCCCTTCTGCAAAGGGAAGCAAATGAAATGAAAGCTTCCTCTAACAGTATACCCATTCACCCTTTTTTTTTAATACTGTTCCTAGAGTTATTTTGATGGTGGCTTCTTTTCTACACTTCAAGCTCTAAATAACGCCCCCTTTTGTAAAATGCAACACCCCGGGGGTTTAATAGGATTTTTATGGTAATATGGTTAATTTACCAAATAAGAAGAGGGGATACCTCTAAAAAATGTTTTCAATTCTTAACGAAAACATACATTGTGATCCCTCATTAGAACCATTTCAGCAAGGCGGTTCTGATGAAGGGTCACAATTAACCTTAAACAAAGGCTGTCAAGAAAAGAATATTATAAGACATAATGAATTAAACAAGACGGCCTTTGATTTAATGTCAGAAGGCAATTGTTTGGGCCATGGCCACATTTTTGTTGCAATTTTTATGGCCATGGGCAAAAATATTGGGCCATGGGATTTTTTTTGTTGGCCATGGCCGGAAAAGTGGCCGCGGCCGAAAAAATGTTGCCCATGGGAAAAATTGTAAAATAATTACTAATGTTTATTGTCAATAGAAATGTGTATGGCCTTGATGGGCATTGAGCATTAGTAAGTTAAGTTAGTGAAAATACATTTATTAATTTTGTTATATTTATTTTCCCATGGCCAAGAAGTTGGGCCATGGCCATCCGGTTTGGCCATGGCCACGCACTTTTCCCATGGGAAACTTGATTTTCCCGCAGGAAATTCAATTTTTCCCATGGGCAATCACTTTTCAAATGATCTTTTGGGGGGTTTATCTTTCCTTTAGAAAATCAAAAGCAACTTTTTTATAAAACACTAAACAAGTACTACAAAAGTATATATAGTTTTAGTTCCTAGCTCTCTTAGAAAGATGTCCTGAGTTTGACAAATACCGGTGCGACAGAAAAATACCGGTGTGTGTTCTGTCCGTCTTTCCGTCCGTCCGTCCATCCGTCCGTTACAAATCGTGTCTCAGCTATAACTTTAAAACTACTGGAGCAAATTTGATGAAACTTCACAGATATCTAAAGGATAATGTGAAAGTGTGTCGCGCACAAGACTTAGGTCCCTACGCCCAAGGTCAAGGCCACAATCGGGTCAATTGTGTGTTAAAATGGTGTCTCAGCGATAACTTTAAAAGTACTGAAGCAAATTTGATGAAACTTTACAGAAAGATAAAGCATAATGAGAAGGTGTGTCATGCACAAGACCTAGGTCCCTACACCCAAGGTCAGGGCCACGATTGGGTCAGAGGTCAAATTGTGTCTCAAAATCTTGTCTCAGCAATAACTTATAAACCACTGAAGCAAATCGAATGAAACTTCACAGAAAGATAAAGCATAATAAGAAGGTGTGTCACACATAAGATTTAGGTTACCACGTTCAAGGTCAAGGTCACAATCAGGGGTCAAAGGTCAAATCTTGCCTCTGAGATAACTTGAAACCTGCTGAAGCGACTTTCATCAAACTTCACAGAAAGGTAAACCATATTGAGAAGGTGTGTTATACACAATATTTACGATCCCAAATCAAAGGTCAAGGTCACGATCTGTGGTCAGAGGTCAAATCATGTCTCGGCAATTACTCAGAAAAGTACCAAAGCAAACATTGCAGTAAGATAAAGCCTACTGAGAAGAGTTGCCATTCACAAGACATACGTTTCCACATCCAAGGTCAAGGCCATAGCCAGAGGTCAAAGGTCAACTCATTTACCCTCAATTACTTAAAAACTCATCAATCAGACTTCATTAATTTTCATGAAAAGGTAAAAAATAATGAGATGATTCACAAGCAAATTATGGTTTTGTTGCCCAAAGTCAGGGTCACAATCAGGGCTCAGAGGTTAAATCATGTCTCTGAAATGGCTCAAAACTGCCGAGGCCAGTTTCATCAAATTTCACTGAAAGGCAAAGCATGATAAAGTGGTAACTAAAGAAAAGTAAAGTATTATGATAAGTTATGTAAGGTGTGATATTTAGGTTCCAGTACCCAATGTCAAGTACACAATACAGTTTGGTCAGTGGTTGAATTAAGTCCCATGAATCCCCTAGTGCATTTAAACATCACAGAAAAGTAAAACAAACCAGAATGTATGTCATGTGAAAGACTCAGGTGCCATGCTCAAGGTCAAGGTCACAACCAGGACTCAAAGGTCAGTTTAAGGGGCCTTCGGGGGCATTTGTTACACACTGTAACATTTCTTGTTTTCCTTGTCCCTCTCTGATACTTTTGTAACTGACCCAATGTCTCTTTGACTTTTCGACTTTTCAACTCTGCATGGAACAGGTAGCTTTCTTGACCGGCCTATAAATCTCAAAATAATAACACATGTGCTGTAATTACAGCTGACCACTATGCCATCAGTGGCTTATCAAGACCCCATACAAAGCCTAAGTGATTTATTGCTTAGTCTGAGAACCAGAAGTTGTATTACCCTGTTCACACACAGAATGATATGCTTTTTGATAGAATGAGATTATCACTCAGATTTGCTTGTTTCCCTTCAGTAAAGCGGATTGTTAGTTTAAAAAAAGGATTATAAGTTTAAGAAGGTTGGAAAAGTATACCTTATAAAGTTTGCACTTTTGCATTTGTTTTAAAAACACTTGGCAAATGGTGGAAACCCTGTTCATACTTCAGTCAAATGGAGCTGTCTGATCTGTGGCTGACTGGTTTGTTCTGACAGCCGTGTCAACGAATTGTTCTATGGTATTTGTCTGTTTTGTGCTAAATGGTGATTTAAATCTGAGTAGCATGGAAAAATAAAGACACAACGATGGATGCATTCACGGCAGACTCAGCCTTTATGCAGACACAGCAGAGCCTTGTTTGTTTGAACAAACATTCAATGAATTCAGCATAATTGAATAATGAAAAATAGTTTGCTTGTGCAAAAACTGATTTTCTGTTAAGTAAATAAGGTTAGTGGAACCGTGTGAAAAGGAACTTTAAGACGTGTATACGCCAGGGTGACTTAATACTCATAATAGCTGAGCCTTCTGTGCAAGCCGATCAGAGTAGTCCTTTTTCAGATTCCCATATATTGGTTATGCGAACGGGACACTTGATCAGTCCGCTCGGACGTGCAGACTGATCTGTGTGTACCCTATTTGAACTTATGCCATAAGGTACATTTTCAAGCTAAAAACCAATAATCTTACTTAGTAACTTTTAAAGGTATACTCCCTCGTATTGCATTACGAAATAATCACAAAATTATGAAACTGGTTAGTTGTATGCAATGTAATTAAGATTTGTTCAAAAACCTTCAGTGAAAACATCTTTGTTACGGAGGCAGAGATGATATATCAATGCATACTCTTCTTGAATATTCACGAATATTTTGTTGTCATAAATTGATTGACTCCCACAGGCGTTTCAGCAAGCATTTTTTTTAATTTGATTATTGGTGGAGTAAATAGCTTTACAATAGCATTAACCTCTAATCTGTGCACGTGAGTTCTTTTCAGCCAATAACTGTCTGAAGTCGATTAAAGAAAGGGCTTCAAATTATTCATGATATATACATTTAACCTGATTAACTATGATTGCTGGGCATATCCAGTCTTCATTTCTGGCGGGAATGGCGGTCCGCTATTGGCACCCTTTCTGTGTATTTTGTTAAATTCTCCTATTTTCAAAGCCCATCACAAATTATAAACTTGGCAGATAAATGTACTATTAATAGCAATCATTGTCATGCCTAGGATATAATGTTTTGTGAGAAATTTAAAAGTTAATAGAAATAGTGAGGGTGTAAATCTTTAATAAAGAGGGCTCAGTATCTTGAGACACATGCTATTTTCACGATTTACAAATTATCTATTGTACATTAAATCATCTTCGAATTTGATTATTTTCCACCCTATAACCTACTTCCATGTATGGTTTGCATCACTGGTTGAGATGAAAAGAGCAACGCTTTATGAGAACACCAGAGGCCTAGTTTTTTTTAACCCATAATGCATTTAGGTCTAGAAGCTCGGAAAAGTTGGGTAGGGGGTGGCATACAGCGTATAGCCAGAAATGCAGCTACTAATCAGGGCCCACACTGTTTATATATTTAAATACAGGCATTTAATTAAAATAATAATGATTAAACTTAAATCAGACACCCCATATGTTTGGATTGGACCTACCCTAACTCTAAGGAGGTTGAGGCCACATAGTTGGTATTCCCCGCATTTTGGTTTTCTTACTATAAGCTTTCAGTTTGTTGGTCTTGTTTTATCTAATTCTCCCATTTTAAATTCTTTAGATTTCACCTTTTTTACTAACAGTAAAGATTTTGGCATAACAATTTTGGCATATATAACCTATCCAACTCTAATTTTGACCATGGTTTACATAGAGAAGAATTCTTACTTTAAGTTCATAAGATCGGCATCGTCTGGGGGAACCCTTTTATAAGGGTCATTAATCTTTCTGTGGTCAGCACTTGACCGCTATTATAAAATGCTTAACCAAGAAACGATTAAGTACTGTTAGTGAAATTATATGGAAGGATGCCATTCTGTATCAGAGAAAGAGATTTGATCAGTCGAAGATGTTGGAGCCAGGAGTATATTTTAGAGAGAAGTAATGTTTGTAAAATATGAATATAGGGTGAAGAGAATTTTTAACATCTTCGACTGAAATCAGTCTAGAGATATGAAAGCAGAAGAAAATGTTTCTTCAGACTTGGCCAGAGGCTTACAAATTTTTCTTACCGCAGAAAATACAAGCCTCTCAAAAAATATAGCCTGGCTCCCAGGCTAAATGGTTATATGTATTCAAAAGGTACAGATCTTAATTTTCTTATGGCCAACATCGCCAACCATTTAGCCTGGTGTAACCTGGCTTAGGCTGAAAAGCCATTAATCTGAGCAACAGTTATGTCTTCCGTACCAGAGCTATAAATACAATGCAACCGCCTTCCAGATTCAATGGGTCATTATAACTGACTTGAATCCTCTAAAATAGATTTACTCTTTGTTGGTGGTCAAGTCAGACAGTAAATCATTTCTGAGTGTTAATGTGGAATTTACAACAGTAGTTGTATAATTGTTTTCAAATCAAACCAAAAATGTTATGCTTAAATCAAGTTCCAACAGCTAAGAATGAAACATTGATAGTAGAGTGTCATTTTAGGAATTTAATAAAAGGCCATCGGCCAAATGTGAAATGTGACCCAAACTGCAGCCCTTTATTCAGTTTCAGAGTAAACAGAAAGTATGTGCATTATATATCAAAGAGCCGCGGACATATAAGACAGTATTGAAGTGCAGGCCGATCAAGGTTTTTACTTTATGCACAGGCATTGCCTAGTATTTCAGTCACGGTTCAGTTAATGTTAGCATTTAGTCTGCACATCTGCTCAGTCTGATCAGAATTCCCATCCAATGTGCACCTGCAATGTCAAAACGCCAAAATCTTATAAGACTGCTTGGATGGGCAGGCTATCTGATTATATTATTTTATATATAAATAGCCCGTATACCCAAAGATTCTGATTAGTCTTCCCTGTCTGCATCCATAAACTATATAAATCGAAATGGAAGAGGCTGATCATCAGACTGCCAGAACACACTGGCTGAGATGAGTCTTCATTTTTGCATATTGCTGTTAGACTGATTCCACTGTGTAACTGCATATGCTGATCTGAGTCTTCATTTTGCATACAATATCAGAAAGAAGTTCAGTGTAGATGTGCAGGCTGATCTAAGTGGTCATTTTGCGCGCATGGATGTATATACTTCGGGTGTTTTTTCTCCTGTCTTAGCTTATTTGCTGTAAGGATGGCATTATATAGCTAGTAAGGAAGATACTATATATTACCATGTGTACAGGCTGACCAAAGCCTTCACTGTATTAGTTATCAACACAGGGATGATCAAACTGCACAGATCTACAGATTTATCTCAGTCTTTGGTGTTTGTACAAGCCATAAAAGATACAATGCACCCTTTTCTATGGTATGTTGTGTCAGTTCTCTTCATCAGGCTGTCAAAATTAATCTCAGAAAAAGTTTTGAATGAAACGGTAACATGTGGTCAAATTAGATACAGATAATAAAATTTCAATCTAGCTGCTGCCCTCAGACAACTGACCTGTGGTTACAGCACAGACTGACAACTGATGTGATTAATGAGAACTTGTCTCAGGAATTCCTGAGATGTTTTCTGGGAAAGCCCTCCAAATGTTGACAGTTGTTGTGTTTCTCAGATAACTCTACAATGATGTTTTGCAAAACTTATTCCTGACTGAGTCATTTCTCTTCTTGGCTTGTAAAATATAAAACATAATGACTGGAGACAGTCTAAAAACAATGCTTAAATGCATACAAGACAAAAGCACTGTAAATATGGCAAACAGTACAAGAAAACACACCTTTGGATATGTTCGGCAAGAGAAGACTCAGTCTATATGGTCGAATGGTTATATAAAAAAAACACAGTTAAACCACTGTCATATACGAAAAAGCATAGTTAACCATGGTCAGTCACCATGATCAAAAGCATGCTTACCATTAAATTTTGCTAACCATAGTTTATCCATGGATTATCCATGGTTACACCATGATAGGCAATGGTGACCATGGTCAAAAGCATGATTTACCATGGTTAATGATGGTCAGCCACCGTCATCATTTCGCAGGGTGTCCCTTTGAGGGAGCAGTTTTTAATGACAAATTTTATCTGTCATTCAAGGGTGTCAAAAGCATATTTAGGAAAGAGGCTTTCACAGTTGTATGCTTTGAAATGGAGTGATTGTAAGATCATTTCTCTAAGAATGTCTTGATTTACAAGCCAGTTTTGTTTGAAATTAAATGAGAATTTTTACAACATATTCTTGTGCATGCTTGATTATACATATATACAAGTATCTGAATAATGACAACAGCCATCAGAAAATGTAACAAAAACAAAAATACATCGAAATCAATCCTCCAACAGTGCTTACACTACCCTTCTTGATCCAAGAAGCTAAGGAGAACAATAAACCATGTAACACACAAGTCTGCCTCTGTGAACCTAGTTATCCTACAAGTGCCAGTACCTTATACAAGGCGCAATCTTACTTAAGGCACTAGGCCAGGGCAATGGGCACATTTCTAGTTAGCTTACAGGCACAAATTTTTCACATACATATGCAGTATGAGGCCTTATCTACTCCACTGTGTGCAGGAGTGCACCAGCACAATATAATTTTATAGGATGGGAACATGTAACTTAAAAGACATCAATCTTATGGTTGGTTTGTTGTTTTGGGTGTAACGGCTCTTTATGAGACAATATTTCAGTCTATATTGAGTCATTTTCCAGTGAGAGGGAAAAGGAAAAGAGATATGATAGAGGAAAGAAAAAAATCCAAACAACCCCCACCCGCACCTTCTGCAAGCATAATAGCCCCGTCCCTACTATCATCCAAATTAGTACTGCAGGGGTCAGCCTGAAGTTCTCAGATTGGGAGAATTGTTGTGACATTTGCTGAATTTCAGGGCGAAGTTTTATCTCAAAAAAGGGATAAGTCAGTCAGCTTAGGGATACTATTTCTCCCACTTCTCCCTCTAAACTGAGCTCTGCAGTATGACACCTCAGATCTGAAGTCCAGCACCATTACCCAACCACAACCACCCCAACATTGATCAGACTGCATGTGTTAAGTAATTGCTTGCAGGCTGCTTAAGTCTTTGCTTTTTAGAAAAGGATACAACTTTCTTTCTTGTTATGCGAGATAATTTATACATGCATCAAACAAGAATTCCGCGGAATGCTATGTCGCACCTGCATTGGGTTTCCACAGAAGTAAAGACTATATAGTTAAACGAACTTTATGAAAAATGGACAAAAATGCTAGGGTCAACACAATTTTGGACGTAAAATTTTACTAAGTAAGAAGAGCATGAAATATAGGCAAAGGGTAGGAATAACTGCAACATCCCTTGTGAACATTCTAAGAAGAAACTTTATGCCAGGTGTGATGACTAGTGGTATCATACTTTCAGACGAAAGGACTAAAGCGCCAGTACCGATATATATTTTGGAGTTTAAAATTTTGCGAAGTCAGCAGAGCATGAAATATATGTAAAGGGTAAATTAATTGCATCAGCCCTCAAGAACATTCTAAGAAGAAACTGGATTCTAGGTATCATAAATCGTGAGAAATGGACTTAAACACTAGGGTGGATATAATTTTGAATATAAAATTTTACTAAGTCCGCAGAGCATGAAATATAGGTCAAGGCATAAATAAGAGCAATAGCCCTCGAAAACATTCTTAGAAGAAGCTTTATGCCAGGTTTGATGATTGTAGGTATCATAATTTGCGAGATATCTACTTAAACGCTAGGGTTGACGTAATTGTTGAGGGACGGTTTTACAAAGTCAGCAGAGCATAAAATAAAGGTGAAGGTATAAATAAGAGCAACAGCCCTCAAGAACACTCTAAGAAGAAGCTTTATGCCAGGTTTGATGATTGTAGGTATCATAGTTTGTGAGAAATGGCCTTAAATGCAAGGGTCGACGCTAGGGTCGACGTAATTGTTGGTGGCCTGTTTTACAAAGTCAGCAGAGCATAAAATACAGGGTAAGGGTAAAAATAAGAGCAATAGCCCTCAAGAACATCCTAAGAAAAAACTTTATTCCAGGTTTGATGATTGTAGATATCATACTTTGCGAGAAATGGACTTAAATGCTAGAGAGCCTAGGGTCGACGTAATTGTTGACGGACGGGCGTACGGACGGACGGACGGACGAACGGCATGACTGACGTACGGACGGACGGACACGTGAACTCCTATATCGCACCTTGCTAAAGCAGGTGCGACAAAAACCATTCTAATATTGTTCATTTGTATTGAAGGTGTTGAAATAGACTATATCATACTCAGTCTCATATTCAGCAGTATGCCTCTCTTATACTGCTCAAAGATCAGCTGAATAACTACATCTCCTAACTGGAGCCAATTATAGCTGAAGCTACACTTTAAGTATAGGAGACTGTTGAACCTGAATGCTTTGTATTTGTTCCTTATCTCCATTGATTTGTCAGGGGTCTTTTTCTGCTGATTACCTGGATATTTAACAGAAAAAGCAATGTCAGACCATACATAATTCAATGGACATCAAGATTATATGGTCCATTTTCTCTGACAGATGGAAGGGAGGGTTTTAATTATTACTATCAGTCAATCAGAAGCTTTATTGCTGATTTATGTCTTAAGAACCTTTCTGAATGGCTAGGAGTTATTTCTAAGTCATTTAAGCCCCAGTCACACATTCACGGTTCAGGCCACGGTTCACCACGGTTTCACAAACCGTAGCACACCGTCGTGATTCGTAGTAGCACCGTAGATGCATCCGTCGTGTTCCGTAATGATCCCTGAAGAACCGTGGTGATCCGGGAGTCGCCACGGAAGTTTTAAAATGTTAAAAACTTCCGTGGTGAACCGTGGTGGCTTGTGGGCGTGGCCTAAACCGTAGCGCAACCGTAACAGAATCCTGATCGTTCGTAGCGCTACCGTAGGTGTATCCGTGATTATCCCTGGCTTTCCGTCGGTATTCGTGGGCAACCGTGGTAATTTTTTCACTACGAAAACTCACTTTTTCTTCAAGTGAAATAAGTTCCCAGACTCGAAAGTTTCTGACCTTGGATTACTTTCCTTGTCAATGCAAAATACCTACTCACAACTAATTTTCAGAATAAAAATTTTATTTGTCAACCGAATTTCAAAATTTTTGCTGCACATTTTACGAAAAATATAGTATTATATAATGTGATAAAATACTTTCCTTGTCTACAAACAAATTAAACATCATCAACAAAAATCATTATCATGACCACCGTTAAACCGTAGCCAATCGTAGGAGCCCGTGGCGCTACCGGCTTGAGTCGTACTAGCACCGTATCGAACCGTAGTAACATCGTAAGCTTCCGTAATGCGACCGTGGACTACCCTTGTTGTCCGTAGTGCTGCCGCCTTGCACCGTCGTGAATTCGTAGATGATCCGTACAGACACCGTACAAAAACCGTGAGAAACCTTAATGGAACCCTGGCAAACCGTAGTGATGCTGAATTTTTCTACGGTTCATCCCGGTTTGCCGTCTAGGTCAAACCGTGGTGAATCGTGGTAAACCGTAGCCTGAACCGTGAATGTGTGACTGGGGCTTAAGAGGGCTCTCAAAATTGCTTCTGCTTGGCTGAAATGATGGACAATTTATTAACTGCCGTCTAAGCAGAACTTGTGTTAAAGCCTTAGATCATAAAAGAATACTTTCAGGACATGAAAGCAACTGAATGACTTAGAACCAAGTCTGTCAGTGTATGACTGACCTAAACAGTTCTTATAAACAACGCATTTTGCATGAAGTTAAATTTGCTTTACTATACCAAAACCAGAGAGAGATTAGATTTCTATCAAGTTTCAAGTCCTTGTCAAAGGAATGTCATATCAGTCTGCATGCTTCCGTGCTTGTTATCAGCTCTCAAGTGAGCAATATTCAGGACCCAATGATCCTCTGGTTCAGGCACTAGTACAGTAAAGTAGGCATGACAACTGCATCAGGTCATCAACTCTAGACTGAGTGGTCAGAGCATTAGATTCCTTGTCCATGCAATAACTTAAGAGTTCAAACCCCTCCTGGATCTACAAGTTTCCAGTTCTACTCTATCCTTTTGTTATTGCTTTCATGTCGAAAAATGACGGCTCCACTTTCAGGATTGGACTTTATTGCCCTCAAATTGGCTTAATGTTAAGTTCCTCAAAGTTGAGGCTGGGGGTGGGGCACTTGTTATGAATAACCATACAGGGTGATTAGATTAGTTTTTTTTCTGTTATCTGCTTAGGTAGATTGCATAGTATTACATAAATTCTAGGTTTATATTCAGTTTCTGACAGTTGACAATTTGGCTTAGTGGTTAGAGCACTGGAGATTTGTCCAGGCAGGGGTCAAGTGAGACTCAACATTTAGGGATAGTGACTTCTCCCTCCAGTTGAAATAGGGAGAAAAAGGAAGAAGTGGTAGCACACTTATTACCACACTTTTCAGTCAATTTCAGAGAAAAATTGCTATTATGCATACCAGTACTATGGAATTGAAAGACTAATAAGCTAAAATGGTATGATATGGTACTAAATTGCTCACTGGTTTTGGAGATGAAGGCATTTAAAGGCCTTTTTTACCATAAATGGGCCTAGCGGCCTGTTGGTCACGTGATCAGGACAGGTGGAATGAATTTTCATTCCTGCAAGCCCTGTAGGCTCTATATGAGTGAGTGAGTGAACTCGGGTTTAACGTACCCCCAACAAGGAGGTCATATGGAGACAGACCTCGGTTTAAAGTCTCATCAGAAAGACCGGAGAATCGGGGAATTGATCTTACGATCCCTGGATTGGTAGTCTGGAGTTTTATCCACTACACTACAGCCACTCTTGGTTCAAAATGAAATTTGGTTACAATTGGCCCAGTGGCTTTTGTGGATTTGTTTGAAATTGTTGAAATATAAGAGACCTTGGTCATTTTAGATCTAAGAATGATGACCTTTTGTACTCATCTACTCTTCATGTATACTGTTAGATAACTGTATAACCTGGGGCAGGTACCTGCCTGGGGTGATGAGTAATGATTTCCCATTACTCCAATGGTAATTCTTATCAGCTGCATGATGTTTCGACTGCTAGCTAGGAACCAGGTAATGAGAACCAGCGGCTTTTGGTCAAGTTCAGGATGGTAGTCTGTAAAACCTGGGCTGGGCTCGATTTTGGGCTGGGCTCGGTTGATAACAGGGGCATTTCAGGTGAAAAGTTAATGAAGGTCAGCTCCTGACCCAGTCTGAAACCTAAAAAATCAACTTGCTGCTACCTGTCATGTAAATTGCATGCAAAATGAAATTCACAGCAAATGATGTGCATGAGGTGTCACTGTAGAGTTTTGATTAGCTGCCAGTCATGAAAAATGCATGCACAAGATGAAATTAACACAAGTCATAACTATTAATAGAAAATTAGCTTGAAGTTTATAGTAATGGCCTCAAGAAGAAGTAAAGGTATTCAATGAATTTTCTGTTTTAGAAAATACAATGGGTGAGAAAAATAATCAATGATGGGGTTGAGTTCGGCAAGCCTCGCATAAGACCTAAATAATCTGAAAACTTGCCTGAGATTTCCTTGTCTCGGCCTCAACCCCATCATAGATTCTATTAGTCTCAAAGGGCTATTAAACCCAAAATATGCAACCAACCAACCTAGCTCAAATGTACTTAGAAAGATTTCCTTTTACTTTCAACAAAAGGGAGGTAACTTTAACATACAAACACGACAAAGTCAAAATACAAATTGTACAATTTGGCGGAATTAGAAACTCATCCATCAGTTAACAGGGATCATTTTTGGGCGAGATTGTAAGAGATTTGCTCTATTTTTTGCCAAAAATCTCACTAAAATCTGTTCAGAGGGAGTAAAAGTCTCATCCAAAATGCAATTCTATAACGGATAGTACCAAAAACTCATTGAGAATTGAGAATTTCTTACGAAAAATTGCTAAATGAGATATTTTCTCTTGTAAAATTCTGAGCCAGAATCATCCCTGAGTTAAGTTTGATCAAGTTCAAATATAAATTAAAGTTGCTGGTTTTCAAGTGCATCATACGAAAAAGTAGGAGAAAAGTAAGAGCTTCAGAGTTATACAAGAATTAAGGTAGTCTGAATGACAGCTATATCCCCGCTGTAGAATGACAGTCAGAGTGGTGGTAACTTTGGTTACATACTTAGAAGCAACGGCGTAGTGAGTGCAACAGTATTTCAGTCATTATAGGACAATGGAAAAGTGATTATGAAAGGCTCAGTAAAGTGAAGCGCCGTTTTGGTCTGCAAAGAATTCTGCCTCCAGTGGGATTCAAACTGGGTATCCCATGATCCAAAGTCAGGAGAGCTTTAACCATGACACAAAGTCAGGGGAGCTAACCGTGGTTAGCTCTCCTGACTTTGGATCAGGGGATACCCGGTTTGAATCTCCAGTGGGATTCAAACAGGGTATCTCATGATCCAAAGTCAGGAGAGCTTTAACCATGATCCAAACTCAGGAGAGCTAACCGACTTTGGATCATGGGATACCCGGTTTGCATCCTACTGGAGGCAGAAATTGAATTCTTTGTGGACCTAAATGGCACTTCACTGCACCGAGCTTTTCATAATCACTTTTCCATTGTCCTATAATGACTGAAATACTGTTGAAAAGGACATAAAACATCATGCCAGCCATCCATTCTTACCTTTGGTTGTTGAAAGGAAAAATCAGTTTAACCCTTTCCCTGTTACAGTCTTTTCTTGCTTTTGTGACCTTCACCTTGAGCCAGCATAAATGAGATGATTTCTGTACATCTTCTCACCAAGAAGACATTTTACCTAAGTTAAAGAAAAATAATGTAAATCTCTATGGGGTAAAGATATTGAGCAAACATGAAATCAAAGGTTTAAACTGTTGACCTTAACCTGTGATCTTGACCTTGAGTCGGCATGGTTGAAACATAAGTTTTGCATACAGTCTCACTGAGGTGAACATCTGACACGAAGTTTAATGAAAATCCTTCCATGGGTTTGGGAGATATGAAGCACTCAGGAAATCAAAGGCTCAAACTTGTGGGAAGCGAGAAAAGGGGCTCTATTACAGGGTTTATAAATATTCATGAGAACCGCCCTGCCCTGTTTCGGATATGTTCGGATAAATGGGAAACAAGAAATATCTTTAAGAAAAAGAAGTTGCCAGAGAAATATTTAGTGATAAAGTGCCGGGAACGGTACCTCGGTCGGGAGCGTGTCCACTGCGAATGCTGGCGACACCGAGTTTGACCCTCGCGTCCGGTAATTTCTTTCGCGGAGACATTTCCCTCTCTTCCTTTGATTTTTAGGAGCCCCTTTAGCTCAGTGGGTTAAGCGATGGCCTACTGATCTAGAGGACCGGATTCGAATCCTGCTTGAGGCGAGAATCTTTCCAACCGTAAACGAGGTTCCATTGCCCTTTTACATGTTGCAGAGCACCAGTATGACGGCATCTGGCCTGTGGAGTATACGAGTACTGCTGAGGAGCACTTTTACAGGTTGAAGAGCACCAGTAGAAGGACATCTTGCATTTGGGCTATGATAGTACTGCTGTGGAGCACTTTTACAGGTTGTAGAGCACCAGCAGGAGGACATCTTGCCTGTGGAGTATAATTGAACTGCTGTGGGGCACTTTTACAGGTTGAAGAGCACCAGTAGGAGGACATTTTGCCTGTGGCGTATAATAGTACTGCTGAGGTACACTTTTACAGGTTGAAAAGCACCAGTAGGGAGAAAACTTTCCTGTGGCGTATAATTGCACTGCTTAGGAGCACTCATACAGGTTGAAGAGCACCAGTGAGAGAACATCTTGTCTGTGGAGTATAATAGTACTGCTTAGGAGAATTTCTACAGGTTTAAGAGCACCAGTAGGAGGACATCATGTCTGTGGAGTATAATTGTACTGCGTAGGAGTACTTTTACAGGTAGAAGAGCACCAGTAGGAGGACATCTTGTCTGTGGAGTATAATAGTACTGCTTAGGAGCACTTTTACAGGTTGAATAGCACCAGTAGGAGGACATCTTGCTTGTGGCGTATAACTGTACTGCTTAGAAGCACTTTTACAGGTTGAAGAGCACCATTAGGAGGACATCTTTCCTGTGGCGTATAATAGTACTGCTTAGGAGCACTTTTACAGGTTGAAGAGCACCAGTAGGAGGACATTATGCCTGTGGCGTATAATTGTACTGTTTAGGAGCATTTTTACAGGTTGAAGAGCACCAGTAGGAGGTCATCTTGCCTGTGGAGTATACTAGTACTGCTGAGGAGCACTTTTACAGGTTGAAGAGCACCAGTAGGAGGACATCTTGTCTGTGGCTTATAAAAGTACTGCTTAGGAGCACTTTCACAGGTTGAAGAGCACCAGTAGGAGGACATCTTGTCTGTGGCGTATAATTGTACTGCTTAGAAGCACTTTTACAGGTTGAAGAGCACCAGTAGGACGACATCTTGCCTTAGGCGTATAATTATACTACTTAGGAACATTTTTACAGGTTGAAGAGCACCAGTAGGAGAACATCTTGCCTGTGGCGTATAATTGTACTGCTTAGAAGCACCTTAACAGGTTTAGAGCACCAGTAGGAGGACATCTTGTCTGTGGCTTAGGAGCACTTTTACAGGTTGAAGAGAACCAGTAGGAGGACATCTTGCCTGTGGAGTATAATTGTACTGCTTAGGAGCATTTTTACAGGTTGAAGAGCACCAGTAGGAGGACATCTTGCCTGTGGAGTATACTAGTACTGCTGATGAGCAATTTTACAGGTTGAAGAGCCCCAGTAGGAGGACATCTTGTCTGTGGCGTATGATAGTACTGCTTGGAGCACTTTTACAGGTTGAAGAGCACCAGTAGGAGGACATCTTGCCTGTGGTGTATAATTGTACTGCTATGGGTCACTTTTACAGGTTGAAGAGCACCCGCATGAGGACTTCTAAATGGGAATCAACATTTATAGAACAGAATTTGCTCCCCTTTGAGCAAAATTTTGGCCTCTAATGGTGGACCCCATTTTGACAGGGCTTCCTAGTATATGAAAGAAAACAGGGAGTCACAGAAATTTTCCGCTTTGTAAATTGGCTAGAAAATATGGTAGTGCATCCATTCAGCATGAAAATGGCATTTTGTCTGGCCTTCATAGTCCAGGAAAGTAATAAAGGAGCCACAAAAGGTACCCCCTTTGTGAAAAGGCTGAAAAAACGAGGTCCATGCACTCACATGGAAATGGTATATTGTGCGGGCTTCATAGTTAATTTTAAGCAATAATTAAAGGAGTCCCAAAAGACACTTCCTTTGTAAAAGGCTGAAAAACAATAAGGTGCATCCGTTCCCCTAGAAAATGGCTTCATAGTCAAGGAAAGCAATAAAGGTTGGATAGTCAGTTGTTTTGGGGTTAACGGTTCTTAGTTCAGGAAAGCAAGGAAGGAGTCGCAAAAGGTACCATCTTTGTAAAAAGGCTGAAAAACATCGAGATGCATCTATTCACCATCAAAATGGCATTTTGTATGAATGCATGTAAGTGCATCCATTCACTGTGGAACGTAACAAGTTTGTCAAAACATTTTATTTGAGGTGACAAGATTTGAGTGGGTATCCATACCTTAACTCCTGGACATCCAAAAGTCAGCTCGACTATTGGACTGAAGAGTCAAGGTGAAAAGATACAATTTCAGGGAAGCAACTTTTCCATTTTCAATTTTAGCTCCATTCTCAATGGGGATCAACTATTAAAGAATAGAATTTGCTTCCTTTGGTGCAAAATCTTTCCTTCAAGAGTAGATGTCAGTTTTGAAGGGCTTTATAGTACAGGGAAGCAACCAGAAAGGCACAAAAATGGCACTTTGGAAAAACAGCTGAAAAACAAGCCGGTGATCCATCCACCATGAATTTTTAAGTTCATCAACACACACCCTGTTTCAGGTGTGGAATTTGGAGCAGGTACACACACCTTCTCTCATCACATACTAGACATATAAAAGTCAGCTTGACTTTTGAATTGTAAACTCAAGGTGAATTGATACACATTCAGGGCAAACAACTCTGCGTTTTTTTTATTTATTCTTCAATTCTCAGCAGCAATCAAGTTTTAAAGAAAAGAGTTTGCTCCCCTTGGAGCAAAATCTTTCCTTCAAGAGTAGACCCCATTTAATAAGGGCTTCATAGTCCAAGGAAGCAAGCAGGAAGGTACAAAAGGTTCCTGTTTGTAAGATGGCAGAAAACATGGTGGTGCATCCATTCACCATGAAACTTAATAAAAAATTTCTTAATAAATTCAGCTTGACTTTATAGTCCAGAGGGGAAGCAGGAGGACAGAAATTATTCCCCTTTGTAAAACTGACATCCGAAGTTCAGAAAGACTCTAAGACTGATGACTCATGGTGAAGAGAAACTCATTTAGAGGAAGCAACACATCCATTTGCAATTTTTGCTCCATTCTCTACATGGCTGCCATGCCCATGTATGATAAAAACCTTCAAATATCTATTTTTCCAGAACCAATTGACAGATGGCCTTGAAACTTGGTATGTAGTATCCGGTACTCATGTATTACCAAGACTGTTCAAATTTTGGCCTGGGGTTGACCTTGACCTTTTTTTACAGTTAGGTCAAATATGGAAAAATGCAGGAATATAAGATTTGATTGAAAGTTTTGAAGATGTTGGCCAGAAAGTTTGTATATGAGTACATGAAAATATGTTAGTGCAAGAGGTAAAGGTTGTTCTTTGACCCTTTTGGCCCAGGATTGTCATATTTTAGTGCAAGAGGTCAAGGTCATTATTTGACCCTTTTGGCCCAGGATTATCATATTTTGACTATTTCAGACATCTCTAAAGGCACTGGGCCTATTGTAACCAAAGTTCATACAGAGCATTCAGGGGCTGAGGGAACAAAAATTGATGAAGGGGTCCAGGTTACATTACATGACCGCCGTGCCCATTTATGGTATAAACTTATAAAAGTCTTCTTGTCCAGAACTAATTGACAGATGGTCTTGAAACTTGATATGTAGCATCGGGTACTCAAGTACTATTAAGATCGTTCAAATGATAACCTTGACCTTTTTACCGCAAGGTCAAATATGGGAAAACTCTAGAACATAAGATTTTTTAGAAAGTTTTGAAACTTTTGGTCCAGGATTGTTCAAATGATAATCTTGGGTTGACTTTTTGGCATTTTTTACAGCAAGGCTAAATGTGCTTTCTGGTGCTGTTATGTGTAAAAATGCTTGAATATATGAGTTTATGGAACTTGTAGAAGATTTTAGAGGTAAAGTTAGTAAAGACAGTCAAATATATGAGTACATGAACATTTTTAGCAGTAGAGGTCATGCTCATTCTCCAACCTTTAACTCATATTTTGACAGTTTCAAACGATTTGGCTGGTCCAAATGATGATTCTAGTTTAACCTTTGACCTTAAAACTCAGGTGAGAGATTCAGGGCCTCATGGCTCTCCTGTTTCGTTATGTTTACATAACAGCTTACATTTGCTTATTCTGAACATTGTTAACAAACCCTAAAAAATCAACTGTTTTTTTTGTGTTTTTTTTTTAAATTGAATAAACCTTGTTTTGCAAGAAGGTTTTAACTTGAACATCTCAGCTAGACTGTGGATAACAAGAGTCATGTTTGTTAGTTTGGAGAGCTTATATATCAGCAGAGACCTTGGTTATATCAAGGAACAAGAGGTGGTTGCTGTACTCCATTCAACACTCCATATGGAATCAGCCAGACACCACATGATTGTTTATGATATCGCATACATAAAACTCTGTAAATAAAAAGTCAAGTTATATATTACATAATATTTTATCACGGTTGGATTTGGGCACAACCTCAGTAATTACATGAAAATTTCTTATTTCGATGTCAATCCTCAGACATTCCAATCTCAGCTACACTTTTGGACAGAAGACTAGGTGAAGAGAAACACTTAGAGGGAAAGCAACTCTGCCAATTTCAATTTTTCCTCCATTTTCAATGGAATCAACTCTGTAAGAAAGGAATTTGCTCCCCTTGGAGCAAAATCTCTCTTTTAAGAGTAGATTCCAATTTGGAAGGTTTTCAAAAAGGAAATAGGAACTCACAAAAATTGTTCCCTTCTATAAACAATGGCTGATAAACATGGAGATGCAGTGGATCACTTTGAAACTGTGATGTAACATCAAAACTTCTTTGAGGGGGCAGATTTCCAGTAGATGTTCATAGGTCCAGTCTCTTGTAGCCAAAATACAGCTGGACTTTTGGACTGAAGACTGGGGATGAAGAGAAACACTTTCAGGGGAACCAACACTGCCATTTTCATTTTTTCCCTTATTTTCATAGCATATCTACCCGTATGAAAGAGTTTACTTCCCTTTGAGCAAAATCTTTACTTCAAGAGCCCTCATTTTGGAAGGGCTTTGTAATCCAGGGAAGAAACAGGAGGTCATAATAATTGTTTCCTTTGGTAAAAATGGCTGATAAATATGGAAGGGCATCCATTCATCATGAAACTTTGTACCTGAGGTGGCAAATTTCCACTGGGTGTCCATAGGTCAACTCCTGGACATTCAAAATACAGGTAGACATTGGACTAAAGACTCCCATGGGATGTACTCTTCACGAAAAGACTTTTCTTCCCTAGGAGCAAAGTTTTCTCTTCAAAGTAGACCCCAGTTTGGAAGGTCTTAATAGTTCAGGGAAGTAAACAAGAAATCGCATAAATTGATCTTCTTTGTAAAATTGGCTGATAAAGATGGAGATGAATCTTTTCAGCATGAAACATTTTAATTAGAGGTGGCAGATTTCGAGTGGTTGTCCATATGTCAACTCCCTGACATCAGGAGATTCAGCTAGACTTTTGTACTGTAGACTCAAGGTGAAGAAAAACACTGTCAGGGGAAGCAACTCTGCCATTTTCTATTTTTTCTCTATTCTTAATAGGCATCAACTCCTTAAGAAAAGAATTTGCTCCCATAGGAGCAATGTCTTTCCTTCGAAAGAAGTCCTATTTTGGAAGGGCTTTAAAGTCCAGGGAAGCAAACAGGAATGAGACAAAAATTGTTCCCATTTGTAAAAAGGGCTGAAATATAGCATAACATTGATACTTTCCTGGACATCCAAAGTTCAGCTGACTTTTTGACTGAGACTCAAGAGGAGGATATACACTTTCAGGGGAAGCAACTCTGCCATGATTTTCATTTTGTCTTCCATTTTCAATGATATTTACTCTTTAAGAAAAGAATTTGCTCCCCTTGCAGCAAAATCTTAGCTTCCACAACAGACTCCATAATGGACAGTTCACGTAGTTCAGGGAAGCAAACAAAAACTTACAAGGATTGTTCCTTCTTGTGAAAATTGGCCATAAACATGGAGATCTAGCTGACACCATGAACTTTAAAAGTCTTGTTTGAGGTGGCAAATTTCTATTTTCTGCAAGTAAATTCCTGGACATCCAAAGTTTAGACCTTTTGACTGAACACTGAATGTGAAGAAAAACAATTTTCATTTTTTTCCATTGTAAATGGGGATCAACTCTTTAAGAAATGAATTTGCTCCCCTTGAAGCAATATCTTTTCTTATAGAGTAGACCACATTTTGGGAGGTCTTTATAGTTCCGGGAAGCATATAGGAAGCACATAAATTGTTTCCCTTCGTAAAAATGGCTGATCAACATGGAGTTGCATCCATTCGCCATGTAGCTGAGGTATCAAAATTTCCTGTCACTGTCCATAGTTTGACTCCTGGACATCCAAAAGTTGGCTACTCATTTAGATATGTACAACACGGCCAAATTTGAGCTACCTTAAATCCAACTCTTCCTGACAGTGTGCTGAAAATTTGCTTTGATGTTTCAAACAAACAGAAGACCAACACAAATGCATTTTGAACAGGAGAAAAATTATTTTTTGAAATTTTCAATCTTAGAAATTTTTAGGGTTACCGATAACACAATATGGCAACTTTGTATAATCAGCCCCTTCTACAGTTTGTATACCCCCGGCATACGAAGTATGTCGAGGGGTATATAGTTTTCGTCTTTCCATCCGTTTGTCAGTCTGTTCATCCGTCCGTCCGCAAGTTAACATTTGCGTTAAAGGTTTGCGTTAAGTTATTTTCTTTTGCTTAGAACTGTTATCCAGAGATTGTTCATAAGTGCTAAGTTTTACCACAGGATGGATATTGATCAGTGTGCATCACCTTGATGCTGCTGCTGGCCAAAGGTCAAGGTCACAGACTTAGAAATTTGAATAGTAGTTGCGTCAAGGTTTGCGTTAAGTTTTTGCTTTTGCTCTATTTTTATACCCCCGGCATACGAAGTATGATGAGGGGTATATAGCTTTCGTCCGATGTCTGTTCGTCTGTCCGTCCATCTGTCCTTCCGTCCGCCCGTCTGTCCGTCCATCTGTCCTTCCGTCCGTCCGTCCGTCCGTAAGTTAACATTTGTGTTAAAGTTTTGCGTTAAAGTTTTTGAGATCTTATATTTCCCAAACCCGTGATGGATTGGGTTTATATTTGGCATGGTGATAGATAATGGTCCAAGGTTTTATTATGTACCACCCCCACCCATGCCTATGACCTAAAGGTCAAGGTCACAGACTTCGATTATTCATGTTAAAGTTTTGCGTTAAAGTTTTTAAGATCTCTATATAATTCAAACCCTTTGATGGATTGAGTTTATATTTGGCATGGTGATAGATAATGGTCCAAAGTTTTATTATGTACCACCCCCACCCGTGACCATGACCTAAAGGTCAAGGTCACAGACTTTGATTATTCATGTTAAAGCTTTGCGTTAAAGTTTTTAAGATCTCTATATAATTCAAACCCTTTGATGGATTGGGTTTATATTTGGCATGGTGATAGATAATGGTCCAAAGTTTTATTATGTAGCACACCACCCATGCCTGTGACCTAAAGGTCAAGGTCATAGACTTTGATTATTCATGTTAAGTTTTGCATTAAAGTTTTTAAGATCTCTATATAATTCAAACCCTTTGATGGATTGGGTTTATAAATGGCATGGTGATAAATAATGGTCTAAAGCTTTATTATGTACCACCCCCACCCATGCACGTGACCTAAAGGTCAAGGTCACAGACTTTTTTTTAATTATTCATGTTAAAGTTTTGCTTTAAAATTTTTAAGATTTCTATATAAATCATACCCATTGTTGATGTGGGCTAATATTTGGCATGATGATAATTGTTGGTCCAAAGTTTTATTATGTACCATCCCAACCGATGCCTGTGACCTAGAGGTCAAGGTCACGGACTTTGACTTTTCATGCTGAAGTTTTGTGTTAAATATTTTAAGATATTATATCATTCAACTTCTTCATTCAGTTTGGTTTATATGTCAAAAGGTTTATTTTGTACCACATTACACATGACTGTGACCTAGAGGTCAAGATCACAGACTTAGACATTTTCATATATGTTTTGTGTTAAAGGTTTTTAGATCTCATATCATCCAAATCTTTTGTTTGGTTTTGTTAATTTTGGTATGAGTATAGGTATTGGTCTAAAAATAAACTCTATGTCATCCCCACAAATGCCTTGACTCAAGGTGAAGGTCAAAGACTTGCTTTTCCATGATGAAGTTTTGAGTTAAGTTTAATTTATTAGCTTATTTTTCCCGTCTTTTTCTATAGGACCTTTTGATGTGTGACTTTGTTCACCTCTAGGTTGCAACAGTCTTCATCATCTGGATGCTGCTGTTGACATAAGGTCAAGGTCACATACTTTAACAGTTGCATCAATGTACTGCTTTATTTCAGATATCCTTCAGTGGAACCGTTTGATATATTATTGGGTTTGCTGTCAACTTGCAGCAGATTAGTTGACATCTTCTGTATGCTGCTACTGACCAAAAGACAAGGTCACAGACTTTAAAATTTGTATCTTATATTTGTTAGATTTTTGTGTTTAAAGTTTAATGCTATTAGGCGGTGGCACTGGCCGGGGATAAAAGTGAGCCCCTGCTCATTTGCTCTAGTTTTGAAAGCTTCTATTGGAATTTGTTCAGATGTGCTTTGTGTTACTACAGAAAGGGTACATATTAATTTGCATCATCTGGATGCTGCTTCAAACCTAAGGGCAAGGTCACAGGCATGGAGATTTATATAACATTAGTGTTAAAGTTTTGTATTAAGTTGTATCTGTTTGCTTATATTTTCAATATACTTGAATGGAACCTGTTGATGTGTGACTAGGTTTACTGCAAGGTTGAAATAGTTTTGTTGACATTATCTGGCTGCTGCCGCTGACTGTAGGTCAAGGTCACAAACTTAGAAATTTATATTCCATTTGTGTTAAAAGTGAATTTTAATTTTGTACTGTCTTGATGGAACCTAGTGATATGTACTACATGGGCGTGTAAAGTTTATTTCCTGTAGGCGGTGGCGCTGACCGGGGGTATACGCGAGCCCCTGCTCACTTGCTTTAGTGTAGCAATCAATTTGAAATTTGTAAAGATGTTAGATACACATTTAAAAGGCCCTATTGCATTATCAATGGTATGAATTCATTAAAGATTTTATTGCAAGATATGGCTGCAAGATCCTTACTACAGTTTCATCATTGAAAATGGCCGTCATTAGCCAACTTCGAGTTTCACATAAAAATGTTGTGAAAACAGGTTTAGGTCATTTAAGCTGGCTAATAATTAAAATGAGCAACTTTATTTATTCCATGACAATTAAAATGACCAACTTTGGATATTATAAACTTGGGAAATAACAAGCACATGTCAATTCCTTATTCAGATTTGATGTTTATTTTCGAAATAGATTGATTACAAAGAAGTACTAAAATGTGTTTTGAATACTTCAGTATGTTTTTTTTCTCTATTTTTTTAATTGACAGCTTAATTAATATGAGAAGGCAATTATTTTGGCCATGGCCACTATTTTTGAAATTTTTTATGGCCATGGGGAAAATAGTTGGGCCATGGGATTTTTTCCATGGGCCATGGCCAAAAAAGTGGTCATGGCCGAAAAATGGTTGCCCATGGGAAAAATGTTAAAATAATTTCTGTTGTTTATTTACAGTAGAATCGTGTATGGCCTTCATGGGCAATGAGTATTAATGAGTTAGGTTAGTGAAAATACAGTTATTAAAATTGTTATTTTTATTTTCCCATGGGCAACATTTCGGGCCATGGCCATGCGGATTGGCCGCGGCCGCGTAATTTTCCCATGGGAAACTTGATTTTCCCGCAGGGAAATTCAATTTTTCCCATGGGCAAGCACTTTTCAGATTTGATTTTTTGGGGTTTATCTTATGATTAGAAAACAAAAAGTGACTTTTGCGAAAGGCACTAAACAAGTACTACAAAAGTATATATAATTTTAATTCCTAGCCCTCTTAGAAAGATGTCCTGAGTTTGACAAATACCGGTGCGACAGAAAAATAAAAGTGTAACGAAAACAACACCACCAAAGTTCAATAATGTTTTCCACGAATTTTTATTTACAGCATATTAATTATTCATACAGAAATTATAAACACTTAACATACATAAACTGGCTTTCAGACATTTTTCTTATTGGCATTATCTTAAAATTTCAAACTTTAATGGGGTACTGTAAATATCAGATCATTCCGCCATTATGCAAGGATTGCGAAGGTGACAAATGCTGAATTTGAAAATTGCAGAGAATTATTCTGATGTAAAATAAGAAATGCTATATTCCGTGGACGATCCCTTTAAAGAAAGACCAGGAGAGTTTCTCCACAAACTAGCATTACGGCCTTAGCACGGTTAGTAGTAAAACTACTTGCGGCAAAATATTACTTTATGCATGCAACCTTACACTTGCTCCTGATGTATTTGCTCGGTTTGCGCAACGGCCTCTTAACTGATTTGTAAAACATCATAGTAAACATAAGATTAGATTTAAAACAAAACAAAAACTAGAAGAAAATGGACATAACTTTGTCCATAACGTTACCATCATTAGATTGATCGACATATCAAATTCTATTCATATACCAAAAAAGAAATGTCTGAAAAGTTGAAAAACTGCCGAAGTCAATCAAGGGGCATCATTCAGTCAAATATTTACGAAATTAGCTCAAAAGTTAAGCAGGTGATTTACGTTAGACCCTAGCTCCCAGAATGCCAAATATGAACAACCTAGTTCAATTTTGTTTTCAACATTCACCCTGTCTAACCCTGAAGCCGGCGAAACGGTCGAAACGCCGGTTAAACGTGTTTGTAACGCCGGTAAATGGCCGATTCGCCCTAAATCTGCAAAGGCGGCGCCAATACCTGGTAAGTTAATTCTTGTTTCTGTTGCGTTTTATACATGGTTGCAATAAAGGAAATTGTGCCTTCGGTGGAAAATAAACTTATTTTACCAAATCTGTTTGAATGAAAAGCAATTTCTGTCTGATTTCTCCAAACATTAAAACTGAAATTGGTAAACAAGGTTCGGCCATAGCCGTTCAGCAGATGTGTTCCCAAACAGTTCGTACTTTTGAAAATACGGAGAAAATATTAACATACAAGCTGCTTGCAATGACTTTTAGATAACAGTTTTGAACACTTTTATTTATCCTTATAGAAAGAATAGTAAAAAATAAGCGATAAAAATTTTCTGCCAAAACATAAAGTAACGCCGGTTAAAACGTGTTTAGAATTACCTGAAATTAAGTTTCATTTCATTTCAGCTTAATTAGATACGGACTATGTTGCTTATTTCTTGTCTATTTTAGTTCTTTATTGAACACTTTAATATAAAAATCAATTAAAAACACTTGATGATAACTTTCTGACTAAAACATTCGGTTCGACACGACAGGCTTTTTGTATCTATCAGAAAAGTAGCATTTAACAGTTCCGTTCTGTTTCATTTCTCTTAACGAAGTGGCTTAGCGGTACGGAACCATTGTTGCACACATCTGTCGCCGAGTGCCCGTCCGTTGGCATTTAACATGTTACTGCTTGTGAATATAAGTGCAAGTGTATCAAATAGTTGTATACTATTTCATAATCGCGATTTCGAGACCCGCTCTGAGGTAGTATCTCTTAGTCTGCTCGATTAAGGGCTTGGCAAACGAACACTTGACAATTTGCTTTTAGTTCTTATTATCTGGCAGAAGAAACCATCCCGCTATGTGCCCTTTTCCTAATGTATTTATTTTACTACACTAAACGATTTATGATATTTATCTAATGCGGCTTGGGAAAAAATACAATTTTCTTTTCCAACCGCTGCCTGAATGCTGACAGCGCTGAGTACTGCGTGGCAAAAACGTTAGGGATATTTGGGTTATGTTATGTCTGTAACCCGTCTGAATAGATAATATAAAAAATATTACATGAGGGAAGCCCATTCCAAATGCACAAAAACAGGTTCTTTAATTGTAGTTTCATATGCCTGAATGAATCAATCAATGCCTCAATCAAAACTGTGTCCATTTGCGTTTGAGCAAATCCATTTGCTCAAACTGGCTCTATGATTTTGGATAAGGATTTTTTTTGTATGCTAATCAAGTTTTATCCAAAATTTTAAGCTTAACGTTTAAAAATAAACTAGCCTTCAAAGCTGTGTATCCAAAATTTGGAAAACTGACTGTTCAAGAAATGCAGTACAATAAAACATACAGCCACTAGTTTTATCCAAAATTTGGATAAAGTTCTCTACAGAACTTTTAATAAAACTACGCAATAATTATCAAAGAGTTTTTATCCAAACTTTGGATAACTGGCTCAAGAAATCTTTTATCAAAAGTACGAAAAAGTTATCAAAGAAGTTTTATCCAAAATTTGGATAAGCCTCAACGGTACGCAATAATTATCACAGAAGTTTTATCCAAAATTTGGATAAGCCTCAATGCTTCCTGCCAACAACTATTTAAACACAGACTCCGATAAGAAAGCCAATGGTTGCTGCCGTAAAGCTTTATCCAAAATTTGGATAAAACCTTACTCTAGAGACGCAAGGTATGCACGAAGTAAAGAATTAAAATTCTGATTAAAGAAATATAGCCTACAGTTCTTGTAATATTTTGCTAATCTTAGCTCGCCTGGATGGTCAGCGTCAGCGTAGGTGTCCACATCTACGTAAAGCATTTGATTGATTTGGTTCGTATGATGATAGATATAGATTTAAAGTTTCTTTCAGCATTACCCTCACGTAACCTCCCAGCCTTAAGGTCAAATTCATAGACATTCGAATTTTTAACGTGCAACATATTATGAAATAAAGTCTAAAGTACAGTTGAACTCCCAAAGTGTTTACCTAATATTGGATACTCGAGCAGGAATGTAATTTATTTGTAATTATGCTAAGTATTTGTCAGAACGCAAGAGGCGCACACTGATTTTGTTGAGAATTATCCTCAGATTCGATTATACAATACGTCATGAACATGCGTAAATTACATGTTTATTTAGAAACTGAACTACATGTACGTCATCTTTGCTTCTTAAAGCTCAAGAAATGGATCAGATAATAATAACGGTAACAAAACTAGTTCTTGATTTTTCCAGCACAGTACCTTTAAAAAACATGTCGTTTGTCTTACCGTTTGTCATGACTCGATGTCAAACAATTTGCAGGGGAGCCCCGGTAGCTCAGTAGATTAAGCTCTGGCCTGCTGAATTAGAGAGCGGTACCGGGTTTTAGTCCCGCTGAAGGCGGAATTCTTGTAAACCGTAAACGGGGTTCCATTGCATACAGCCTTTCAGTACCACCATCTCATCATCCTGATATGATTAAGATCCTGTTGAAATGGACGTAAACGTAAAATTGCACGTCATCCATCAAACCATTTAGAAAGAATTGTTTGCTATAAAAAATTCTAACTAATATTTCATCTTTGTAAATGATTTTGTTATTACCAGATGATACATTTAAAAAAAAAGAAAGAAAGAAAGCACGTTAATTATCTATAAGACAGGCATCGGTATTCATGCAGTGTTTTAAATGAACGATGTTGGGATTTAAACAATTCTTCGAAATGTTTTCAGCGAGCACTAATTATGAGAAAAGTTGAAGTTTTTGTTTTATTAAATTCCCGTCCAAACTTTATTGGACTCTCTCCCAGAAAAGCTCATAGATACATTTCGACGTTCATGTCATATTTTTGAAGTTGAAGCTTCAAATTCAGAATGCTGCATCTGTTTTTCCCCTTTCCATTGTGTCGTGTCACCTGAAATGACAAAACATACATTACAGTATATATATGATAATGTGTGTTTTATGGTACTCGCAGAGAGGTGCCGTAGTCGAGTGGTTAGAGACGCTCGATTATAGTGTAGAAGGTCATAAGATCGAATCCCGGCTTGGGCCAACTTGCGACTAGAAAACTCTCTCTGCCAACCAAGCAATAAATGGGTACCTTTTTTGAATCAGGGAAGAAAAGGCAGCGAAAGGGATGGATGGGACCCGCCTTTCATATGCTGTTCCAAAGATACAGTGCCCCAACTGCGCCTACGGCCGCTAGGCTAGAGAAAACGTTTACATTCACCTGTGGTACTTTAGTATTACTGGCTGTGTCAGTTCTGCAGCATTTTCAGATCTTTATCATTATAAGATCAGCTCTACATTATTTTCATCAACCTATAGTACTAATTATTTTTTCAATCTACCTTCTTATCTTTAAAAGGTCGATGGTATATAAGACCAATTTTTATTCCTCACCAGACGATAGTGGCGGGGTATCATGTTATATAATTCGTCGTCCGTATCGGTGCCGATCACAGTGTCGTTGCCGATACTCGCCTTTTCTAACTCGGTACTCGCTTTTGTTAACTCGATACTACTTTTTGTCAACTCGAAACTCACCCTTGTTAACTCGTTACTGGCTTTTTTTCTGAATAGATACTCGCCTTTTCTGACTCGATACTTGTTTTGGTCAGAAAAAGTAAACAGCAGGTGTATGCTGGACTCTTCAAAAAAACAAAAAAACTGGCGACACCTCTTTGACGAACTTGTGAAGTTTCAAAACCTCCAGTGGATATCGAAGGCTTTGTTGTTGTTGGTGGCTTGTTGCTTTACATCCACGGTAAACAGCTATGGTTCTGTCGGGACGATCAGTTACCCTAACCACATTATTCCTGGGCAGGCTTAGACCTCCTAAGCGGTTAACCTGTACTAAGTGCACAGACTTACTGTCCTTCTTGAATCAGCGGAAGGAGAAACGAATGTAAATGGCCTTATCGGGTATCGGACCCGGGACCTCTGACTCCTTGGTCAGACGCGCTACCGACTGCGCTACACGGCCCGGTGACATGGAAGGCTGTCATGTTTTTCAGATTTTCTATTATACCTTTTCTTTCTACAATTCTTGTGATGGCTGTCTGTTTTGTGTGTGTGTGTGTGTGTGTGTGTGTGTGTGTGTGTGTGTGTGTGTGTGTTGTGGTTGTTGTAGTTGCTTTTTTCTTAAGATTTACTATTATACCTTTCGTTTCTAAAATTCAGTTGATATGGCTGTCTTTATTCTGATTAACCATTATCAGGTAGCAAATGAACTGGGGCTAGCAAATTGAGAGATACTTTCTACCAGAGCAAGGATTCTGATTGGTTAAGATTTTCTGTTAAGATAACTGATACCCTCTGTAATAAAATAAACAGGCCTGGGGAGGAACCTAAGGTCAAATTGCCTGTTGCAGAAAATTAGTCTTTCGATATAGAATTTGCATGCACACAAAGGGAACAGGTATAAACATGAAGAAGTGTGTGAATGTCATTTGAAACATGCAGATCTTATTCCACAGTTTCTAAAGGCAAACCCTGTAACCTTCATGCATTACCCAAGGTTGGTAGACAGAGTTACATATACAGCGAGACTGGTCGAGTCTTATCTTCCATAAATGAAATACCAGACTGCCTTTTCTCAGGACAGGGTCCTAATTGTTTAGTTTAGGGGCAGTTTAAACCCATTAAGATACCACTTTAGCATTTCTGACATAAACAATGGTTTCAACATAAGAATTTCACAGTTAATAATCACCAATGATATAGCAGAATTTAGCCTCTGCTGGTAGAAGCATGTCTCTATAGGTCAGAATGCAACTTGCTGGCCCCTGTTCATTAGCTACCTGCCACTATCCCTTTCGTTTCTTATGGTCTTATCGGGCATCGAACCCAGAACCTCTGACGCTTGGGTCAGACGCGCTACCGACTGCGCTACACGACCCGGTGACATCGAAGGCAGTCTTCTTTTCAGATTTACTAAATTTAATATACCTTTTGTTACTAAAATTCTATTGATGGCTGTCTTTTTATTTTTCCGATTTACTGTTAAACCTTTTGTTTCTAAAATTCTGTTGAAAATTATCTGCAGTATGATACTGGAATAAAAAGTGCGCAAGGTTGCCAACAGTTCTTTGGCCAGTTCTTCTGTGTTTCGGCGTATCGTACCGTCAATCAAACAAATGTCGTCCAAAAAAAAAAAATATACAATTTCGGAGGATGGTAAAAATAGCCGTCAGAGGAGATATCAAATTCCCCGACCAAAGGCCCTATGCGCCTTGGTAAACAGGGTTCACTTCAAAACACAGCAGTAATACATTGTCATTTTTTATGCTTCTGATTGACATGATTATCTAACACTCAGACCAAAACAGTATGGCAGACTTCTAAAAAGAAGTAAAATCTCAAACAGCAAGCATATACACAATGTATAGCATATGATACACTCAACATTAGAAAATGTGTGACTAACTTCTAAAGTACAAGGCCTACAAATCTAATTTTGAGCTCTCTAGAAAGTGAATTCGGACAAAGAATCCAAATCCGAAAAAAAGAAAATTGGCGAAGGGTGTGGGGTCGGCGGAGGGGTCACAGAGAGTTAGAACACTGAAAGGATATCATGGCATGATCATCAGTATTCTAAAAGGTATAGCAGGCCAGGGTTATACAGACATGGACCAGAGACACAAAACTGCAGCTCAAACTTCCAGAGGGAAATAACTTGTTTAATATGAATGCGAGAGTTGTCACTCATGTAAGAGACAAAGCATTCTGCATATCTGTGAAGTATCATGAAAGGGTATTCAAGTTGTAGACACGAAATCACACCTAAAACCATCAAGGGTGAATAAGTCTAAAAGTAAGAAAGCAAGAGTTGTCATTCTTGTTCGAGACACATCATTATGATCTGTTCTACATATCTGTAAAGTATCATGAAAATATTTCTAAAGATATTCAAGTCAAAGAGCGGACACGAAATCACACCTAAAAATATTAAGGGAAAATAACTCAAAAAGTTAAAAAGCACGGGCTGTCATTCTTGTTCGCGACACATCTTCATGACCTGTTCTGCATATCTGTAAAGTATCATGAAAGTATTTAAAGGGGTAATCAAGTTATGGAGCGGACACGAAAACACACCTAAAACCATCAAGAGGAAATAACTCAGAAAGTAAGAAAGCAAGAGTTGTCATTTTTATTCGCAACACATCGTCTCGACCTGCTCTACGTATCTATAAAGTATCATAAAAACATTTCAAAGAGTATTCAAATTACAGAGCGGACACGAATCTGCCAAAAAATTCCCAAAGTGGAGATAACTCAAACAGTATAATAGCAAGAGTTACCATTCTTGTATGGGACACATCGTCATGACCTGTTCTACATAACTTTGAAGCGTCATGAAAATATTCCAAAGGGTGTTCAAGATATAGAGCGGACAAGAAATTACTTACAGACGGGCGGATGTATGGACAGACGGACGCCAGGCTCATCGCTATATCCCCCGAACCTTTCTGCGGGGGATGAAAATCGATTTCTTTATTGTTTCTTACCATGATGCTGCGAATATGCAAAACTAATTTTAAAACAGTCTTTACGTAGTTACTATATAATAAAAAAATGTTGTTGACGGCTTTTGCTCTTAATAAAAATAGGCGGTTGTGTAATAAAATGTAGGTTACGCTGCATAAATTGTAACTGGAAAAAGGGTAGAAGGAAACAAGAAAATTGGTAAATCTGTCCATAAAATACTTTTGTTTTTTTCATTTGTCCCCCTTCTGGCAATTTTACATAAACATAGGGGGAACGGGGTTTTCATGCTTGTACATTGTATTTTTACCGCGTTATTCAAGTTTGATTCACATCATTTTCCAAATTTAAACCTCTTTATGTGAAACTCAAGGATGGTTTACTTGTTTAAAGTTGGCTAATCACGGTCATTTAAAATGACGAAACTTAGTGAGAAGCTAGCAACGATATCTCACGATAAAAATGTCATGGATTTATACCACTGATTTTGGTCGGAAAGAAACAATTACTATTTATTTCGCACACCGATATTTTAGAACAAAACCATCTGCTATTTTTGACTGATCGAAAAGTTTAAAATATTTACATTGCCTACACTCTATGAATCTACTCCAAGAGTCCATTCCATGAGTCCATTCCATTTTTTATACTTTGCCCGCAAGAACAATATCATGCGGCATATAACAGCAGGTTACCCATTTATTAACCATTGACACAATCATCATCAGCACGTCTGTGGATCTGGAAATTGTTACGGTCGTGCGCTGCAAGTGAAGAAAATCAAAACGCATCAGGGGAATTAAGTCACCAGAATGATAACAGGTGCCCCGGTAGCTCGGTGGGTTGTGTCACGTGAACGACAACAGCCGCCCCGGTAGCTCGGTGGTTTAAGTCCCAGCTTCCTGATCTAGCGGTCTCGGTTCGATTCCTGCTTGAGGCGGAAATCGTTTCAACTGCAAACGGGGCACAGCCTTTACTAGTCACCCTCCAATCGTCCTGATATGACTCATATACGGTTGAAAACGGCACGAATTTGCAGTTCATTTATCTATGTCATTGATTATGCTTCCCTTAGAAACACTTTCTTATCGCTTAGTGAAATCAAAGACACTGAACAATGCATTCCCGCTAAATGATAGGAAAGTGTATTCGCTGTTATTATATTACGCAAACAGAGGTTGTGCAGACAGACCTGGGTTTTTGCCCATCGCACATGCTGGACAACTCTGTTTCTCGTTGTGTTGACTATTTACTTATTTTCGCATTCTAACATTCTTTCTGAAGAGAAGGTATTTACACTGTACTTCAACGGTACTCTGCGTCCCTCATAGTGACTTGCGCAGCTGCGCAGGCAGATCTGAGTCTTTTCCTCATACTGTTAACGCAAAGCGACTTGCGCAGCTGTGCAGGTTGACCTGAGTCTTCTCTTTTCGCATACATTCGCGTTGCACAATTGATAATTGTTTTGATTTCAAATAAAGCATTTTTCTTCCTCTAAGATACCTCAAGAGTAAGGCTATAAAACCTGATATATTAATGATTTGATTAATGGTGATTACAGATTACATCTGCAGTTACATGACTATCAGAAGGTTACAACATCCCTTTTAAAGTTAAAGACCTAATTGACGGTAGAATTTTACACATGATTTGGGAGATTTATTGCTACAAATTCATGATACATAAGGTGTACTTCGGAATGATTTTATAATTGAATGCTTATGTATCTGTGGTAGGTAATTATATACAGCAAGTTAATTGACAGTAGATCATATCCACTGTCTATACATTATTTTCGGTTTATACATATGCATTTCAAAGACAGACGGATCCTTTTATTTTGGATTACACCGCAAAACCCCTAAACGTTTGGACACTCGAAAATGCGTTATAATTATCCACCCTTTTTCCATAACGTCAAAACGTTCTTGGGTTTACCATAAAATAGATTTGAAAAAGTAACTAGGTCATTTTAGTTGCCAAATAAAATGACCTACTTTCGAGTTCACAAACTTTATTTCATGGTAAAAACACAAGGTAAAGGAGATAAAGATACAGGGTACAGGCGTTTAACAGGTGATAAAAATACAATGTACAAAATATTAAGCAAGGATCACATTGACTGTGCCGCCGTTGCATTATTTCATTGCTTAACTGGGAACCAGAGGCGAAAACCGTATTTTTATGGAGAGACATCTCACTTTTTTTAAAAATTCCTTCTTTTTGCCAGTTATATGATACAAAAAGCACATCAACCGACATATTTTCATCAATCCTTAAGGCTGTACAGGTTTCGTAATGATTTGCGTTTTGACGATTGTTACCACTGGTAGGACTATGAAGACTTTAAAGGGTATTTTATCCGACTATTTAATTCAAATGTAAATCAATGCAGATCCAGATCAGAGGCTGCATTCAATAGTGTCTGATCTGAATTAATACCATGATAATGTCGCTTTTGGGGACACTAGATATTAATTTGCGAACTGTTCATTAATTTATTTAATTCGTGTAACAAAAATGATATACGCCGTAATTTAGCAGGTACAAGTCGGGAGTAGCCATGTTTTTTATGCTTGAGGTTACTAACTGGTAATTCAGTGAGTATCATTCCGATAAACTGTGCAGATCTTGGATGAACAAATAAATACATAACTACAAATGCATAGGAGACATGAAAATATACACGTGGGCTTATGCTGTACAAATAAACAGCATTTTTTAATGTATCCCTTGGGTACCTTATATACAGACGAGTTTCAAGAGAAAAATGGCTGTGTGACCGAGTAAAGAGGCTTGCAATACAAGAACTTGCTCCAGTGGCATGAACAACAAGAATTCCGCGGAATGCGGTGTCTTGTCTGTTAGCGCATTGTCAATTAAACAGAGATTGTCGTGGAGACTCGACAGAATACCATTCTAAGACTGTAAAAGTCAATTTTCAATTTATCATGGAAAGGCAGACGCAATATTTAGTTACCATAGCAACCAAACTACTGAACCGAATGACACGAAAAACAGTACTTTTATAGATGCTTATGGAAGTTTAGCTGTCTCAGCCTTATGCATGTAAATTCTGATTAGTCGATTGTTATATACTTTTCCATTTTTTTTCATGTCGGTTGCTATGTCAACTACACCAATGAAGCAGTTGATTACAGAGGACTCCCTAAAGAACATTTCTGTAAAAGTTTATTCTCTATATGTGCAATGCTAAAGCAGTAAGAGCCGATATTTTAATTGTTCAAAAGTCAGTTGCCATAGTACAGAACTAGAACAGCTAGCATAAAAGACAGTGTTTATTGGCCCCCTATCCTTTTAGATGCTACAAATGAAATTTTCTGACAAAGGTCCTTCCGGTTTCGGAGGAAATATTTACGACGGTCGAAGAACTGACGAACAGATAACGGATCACTGCCTATACAATAGCTCCCCACGAAGACGAGCTAAAATCGTTTCAATTCGAAATTTCATTTCACTGCCTCAAACTGTCAGGTGCCATATTGAACATATGAAGGATTAATAGATACATTACAGCGATCAACTATCAAACCGCAGGTCACTCGTAATACTTCGTTCTTAATGTGCTGATTATTTGATTCCATAGCATTACTGTATCAACAGTAATTCATTAAGCATAATCGTTTAACAAATTGGCACAGTGGCTGTTTTCTTTCACACAACTCACGAGTACAGATTAATTGACGCTACGAATTAAAGTTGCAGCCGGCATAAATAAGGTTTGCAAAATATTTGCAGGAGAATCTCGATTTTAAGAACAAATGTATTGAAAAAATATTTAGGACACATACAATGGATGATAAAATGCGAAACATCATTATTTTTTTTTTCATTTTCGTCCAATTGTCATAACGATTTTCCAACAAAAGGCTAAAGCGAACCCATAACATTCACTGTCCGTGTCCTCTGCAAGTAAAAGAAAATAGTTGAATAACATTTACCGTAGATTGAATGACTTTTACCGTAGCTGAATGACTTTTACCGTAGACTTTTACCGCGCTCGTGATATGATCTACTTTACAAATGACCTCCAATTGTGGATTATTACTCAACAATTCACTGCTAGAGCTGAACCATTTCGATTCTAACACTCAAAAAAACGCCGAAAAAGTGTTCTTTTCATTCAAATTCTCCCAAACTATTTGCAAGCGCGTTCATTCTCCCGCTAATATTCTTAATTGGTTTTAAGATAAATGTACGTTTTACGGCGATTTTAGAAAGAAAAAGAGACGTTACACCGTCTAACGTCTCAAAACGTCACAAAATGACGTCAATATTGCCAGTGACGTCAGTAATTAGACTCACGCGCTCCGAAACGCGTGAATTGTTGCAAAATAAAACCCGGAAACTTTCCATTGCTTCTATAGGTGTACTGTATTAGAATAATGAATAAAAGTCAAACCAGTAATAGCCGTAGTTGTTTAAACAAAGATTTTATTCTGATATAATTGGTTTCCTAGCCAAACTTTTGAAAGTACATCATATATAGTATATAATGTCCTAGAAATCTTATGATGGTAATGCAGAGCATAAGGCCCTCCGCCTCATTCCCCTCCCTTCCCCATAAAAACCTACAGATACATGCATCTGTCTCACACCATCCCGCTTTTAAACCCATGGTGTTGAAAGCTAATAACTTGCCAGCAAAAGAATAGCATGCAAAATAACATATAATTTATTCCGAAACATACAAAACGCATTGCCAAAGATGCATTCAGTAAATCACGTTCCCATGCAACCTATTAAATTGAAAGTAGATACCCTTTATGCATCTGAGAAAATTACGCAAAGGGCTATATGACATATACGTTCAAAAGAAAAGTGTTGCAAGTACGGGCAATCCCCCCCCCCCCCCAGTTATTTGAGATTCTCTGTATAACTGTATTTATCAAATAGATACAGAATTTCGGACCGTATAAAAGGGAATCTGCATGTTTGATAAAACCAAGCCTCCAGAGTCTTAATGCCGCCCGCCGGTCCGATGATTGATTTCCCGGTCTGATAAAGGATTTATCAGCCCAGCAGACTGTAACTAACGTCAACTACGACACTTCGACGTTAAACTGGCGAGAGCGATGTGCCAAAAAAGAAAATTTCCCACTCTTTGTAACGTCATATCTCTCGAACTAGCCATCGTAGACATAAAGTGTGACCATCCATTTTCTTAATTAGAACAAGAGGAACACATTGGTATCAGAATTAAAGTGAAATTACAGAATTTTTCGAACGCTACAAAACAGCTAGCGCTACAATACTTGGTGGCCGAGAAATATTTCAGCAGCCACTCAGTGTGCTTTATTTTGAGTTTGAGATTATTCTCAAGTTTTATGACCGCGAACCCTAGACTTGTTGGAAAGATTGATAAATAAATAAAAGTACAATCCGTGACACCAAGACGTCCGACTCACTGTCGTGTTATAGAGTTTAGTTGTGGTAGCAGATTTTCACCCCTAAAAAATATTGACTTCTATATAGCGATTATTTTTGTAGAAATTTTCTTAACTTAAATCTATATAATAAACATATCATAACATGAGTTTTTCGTTATCACCCGATTTATCAGCCCAATATCCCAATCTCCCAATATCGGACCGACGGCTTGTCCGAGGTTCGATATTGGTCGAGGGCTGATAAATCGGGTCATCACGAAAAACCCATGAAATAATATCTATATACAACTCGATTTTTATGACTCCGACTCGCTTTTTATAACCCGAAACTCGCTTTTTATAACGCGATACTGTAAAAACGACCCCCAACAGCCATGCCTCATATATATATGTTCTATAAAATAAGGATCATTATTTAAATAAGGCTCATTATTTTATTGAGTCGGGCCGCGTAGCGCAATCGGTAGGGGCCCCTGACTCATAAGTCAGAGGTCCTGGGCTCAATACCCGGTCTGGCCACATACTTTCGTTTCTCCTTCCGCTGATTCAAGAAGAGCAGTGGTCAGTTACTGGCGAAAGTATGTGCACTTAGTACTGGTTAACCGTTTAGGAGGTCTAAGCCTGCCCAGGAATAGTGTGGTTAGGTTAACTGACCGTCCCGACATGACCATAGCTGTTTACCGTGGACGTAAAGCAATTAATTGATTGATTGATTTATTGATTGATTTATTGCTCTCATGTAAATTTTATATGACTTCATTAAAACTTCGAATATATAGGAATAAAAAATGACCACTGCAATATCAGCAGACGGCTTGGATTCCCATGTGGGACGTTACTATTGGAAGTCCGATGGGGGCCGCCATATTGAAAATAACATTGACTCGACAGTACTACAAGACGTAACGTCCTTAGCGACGCACGTATGCCTAATTAATTGCGCCAGTCATTTACATATTCTTGACCGTAATATGAATAAGGTTCTACTCATTGCCCAAAAACATTTATTGTGGTTACTCATTTGAACCGCTTCAGTTCAGTGTGCAGAAATAGTACTTCTAATTAAAATTTTACAAAAACATCTTGCGAAATAAAAATACATTATATATTTAGTTACTTACCATTTTATGTCGTAGACGATGGGCGATACAGTATAAGACACGAAAACAACACATATTTTTGCGTCACTAATCCATCATCAAAATCCACTTTAGTTAACAAAATCACCTCTGTTGCAAGAGTCAGAACAGTCTCGCTTATTTCAGCTTCACAATCTAGTTCACTGTACACAATAATAATGATCATGATGATTGTATCACAAAACGTTTATCACAATAATTCAAAACACCGGAACAGAAGTTTAAATTTGACCAGCAAATGCAATTGATTGCGGAAATGTTGTTTGCGCATGTGCCGCGGAAAAGGAATTTCAATTTTGTTTGGTGTTTGTTACTACATGGAAGCATGACCAAATGGTATCAAAAACAACAACAGGTATACCATCGTTGGATAGTAACATGCTAGTGGAGATTCAGTTATAGGTGAATATGTTTTATTTATTTTAAAGGGCCACATTAATTGCTTTCCCTCCTAAATTCAAATACATTCATGTAATATCTTATCTGGAGTTATCGCTGCAGGCTTTCTGCTTCAATTTCGTCACTGTAACGACTGTAATTGGCAAATACAGTCTTTCCAGCAGGTACAGAACGTTGAATCAATGTTCATTTAATCTACTGATGTTGAATCAATGTTGATACAACGTAATATGCCCAGCGGATAAATTTCTCATAAGCAAGTGTTGAAAACATATTTCTGACACTTTATGTGGAAACCAAAATGACCTACTTTGGATATCATAAAATCTCAATAAATGGTAAAAATATAATGTAAAGGCTTGGAATTCCACGATTTTCGTCTATATTGCTGGAAAGGGAGTCAGAGATAAATTTGTATTTTTGGAGCAATTCGGAATTCTTCAAAAACATTTTCCCTCACTGTTCGGTGCTTAAATGATATAAACACATTTACCCACATTTTATCACCAAATTTTAAGGTTGAGCCGCTTCTCATGATTTGTGTTTAGATGCACTACCACTGAGAGTGTAAATTTGAAATTTTATATATTTATATTTATATATTTAATTTGAAATTTAAATATTTATATTCATAAAACGAAATTCAGATTTGAAAACTTGAATGCCCCGTTGCTCTATGAGTGACAAATAAGTTATCATGAGGTATCGCTGCAACCTTCTCGCTACAGTTTCGCCCATTGCAAATGACAGCGATTATCCAACTATTAACAATTAAAGCATCAATGAACTTCAAATCAAAGGTTTGAAAAACGATTTGTGTATTTAAAGTTGGTAACTGAAATGACCTACTTTCAACATCATAAACTCATAAATGACTTATTTAGGGACTTCATGAGGTACGTTTTATACGTGACGAAACTCAGAATATTGCAAATGCTAATAATTGGAGACTTGGCAAATTCCATACTTGCACAGCAGGTTTTGCTGCTTGTTGATTTCTAAAAGCATATATCTGCACCTTTAATGATTATGTCCAGCTACTCAGTCTTGCGATTCTGAAGACAGTAACATACATGACATTTTGTTGTATAATCAAAAACTGCAAAACAGATACACTTCACTATAGAAAAAATGCAGCAATTATAAGCCAGCAAATAGTTTGTATACAGGCTTCAAATAAAGCAATATATAGTCGGTTGGATAAATCTGAAATCCGATTAGCGACTGTTCTGGTAAGTTTAATACTGTAAGATTACTAGTAATTCGCAATTCAAAACATGATATTGCCTCGTTTATTGGACAGAACTGGTTCATTGAGCCTGCAGATTAAAAGAGTGTAAAACAAAAATGTAACCTTAGACTAGAAGAGTTAAGCCACACCATTTTCTTACAAAGCTGACGTAAACACTTTCTAAGTGTACTTACTTTGTAAGATTATCGCATATATTACGTTACCTAAGAAACCAACGTTGTTCAATTAAAATCTTGAAACAAAACACGAGTCAAAATGTTGCATAGTAGTTTGAGTTATCAGGTATGTGTATATAGTTCTTTACGGTAATGTACCAGCCGGGACTTTGAGAGTGCAGCATCAGACACATTTAATTTAGAAGAAAAAGAGGCAAGGGAAGTCGAGACATGGGTTATCACAGCAATATAGAATTACATGTTTTTGTTTAAAAATTAGTTTAATTTCCATGCTGTTTTTCTTTCCTTGTCTAGTCTGCTTATATTCAACAGTCCCTTAAATGAGTCGATTTAGCATGGAACCAGCATTAGGACTTACTTTTAATTTGACGGATATTTTACGTTTTAAGGGACCGAGTTCTACAGAATTCTAAGCCTCAAAATTAAGTGGCAACGCAAAACGACAGCATATTTGATGTGGGATATTTCTGGGCAAATACCAGTTGTCCTAAAGAATGTAATGACATGTAGTTTCACTTTGCAGTACGGTAACAAATCAAAGAGAAGGAAAACAGATCGAATAACGTATATAACCAGTTACTGGGTAAGTTATAAGTTCCTCATATCTCATAAGCTTAAACAGTAATACATCAGTTCTGAATTTAAAATTAGCAAATGATAAGGTAATGCATACTATTCATGTCAAGGACAAACCTTGATATATTTATTTTCAGATGACCTCCTTGACTTTGAAGATATTACTATAATTTATATTATTGATAATTATTGTTTAGCAATAATTACACGGGTTAACTCTTATGAATGAAGTCTTACCGCTTTTCTGAATGAGTTCATATACAGTAAGAAATTGCAGCTTTCTGATACCATTTATATCAATACAATGATAAAAGAAGCATACATATTAAAAGTCGAATGATCAAAACTACATTTGTCTTTCGTAACACTTAATGTATTGATAATAATGTATCAGAACACAAACAGGGACTGTACAGAATAATCTGACCAAATATATCTTGGTAATGTTACAATGAGAGATACACGTCATGAACAGACTCACGAAAAGACGCTTTATATGTGTCTCTTAAAGTATATCATTTTCCATTACTTAATTGACATAGTGACAATATGGTGCAGTGTAACAGATGGAAGCAACACAAAAAGGTAACGTTGATTACATTCAAGCACGATGATAATAACTATCAAGTGAGCCGATACTTTATCAGTTGCCTCAGCTGACAGCCACTTTTGCATGTAGGTTACCTGATTGCCTCGGTAGACAGCACAGGTAGGGAAACAGGTATCTCCCCTATGATAATTCTAAACTTAAACATGGATCAGCTAGGTCAACTTATACATATTATACTGGTCCCCCAAGATTTTAAGTGATGCGTTTTGTGGTGTTGCTGTAAGTCAAAAATGTTAAGAAAATTCTATATGGTTCAGATGTTCATGTTGAGTTCTTGTGAGTGTATAAAAAGTAAATATTTGCTGTCTTAATATCAATGGTAAGTTAAATGCTTTCTGGCATCCAAGAGTTGAGCCTTTGAAAACAACTTACTCAAATTAAAAAAAACTTATTCTTAATACATTACAGATATGTACCGTAATGTTACTGTTACAATGCCTTTCAAATACAGGACAATCCCATATTATCAGACTTGGAGGCACAAACAGTGGTGTTTCTTCATGGCTGCTTCACATGTGTAAACTTAAGACATAAACAGTTACACTGAAAGGCTATATCATCTACCTTTAGATATTTTCGTCAGCAACTGCTTTGGGGAAAATCCTAAGGAAAAGTAAACTTTTCTCTTCAGCTGGCAATGCCACAGCTAACTGCTACTTAACTAATTCAACATATGCAAGCAGTTCTTTCAACATGGTTTGAAGAGAAGTGACAGAGTATGTTGATTAAGGACCAATCATATAAAATGCATTCCAGCGATTCCTGTATGTTAATTGTGTTTTAGCCACGGTTATGTACGTTACTGGTCTTATTTGACTGATGATTATCTTTATCTAAATATGTCAATATAGCTATTTATTTAGATATAAAAAAATCATATTGATAATTTTTAATTGCGCTTTACATTTATAACGTTAATTGTTCCCTACATTTCGTTTGTAACAGATTGCTGCTGTAACACACTAATGTTACCCCACCCGTTACATTGGTCAGTTTCTAGGTAAAATACATAAAATGATATAGCAACAACCATTTTTGAGCTGCTGAAAGACTGCTTTACTGATTATGATAACAACATCAAATTGAAGTTGTTGTCTACACGAAGACCCGATTTTTATTAAAATGACCCTGGATTATTCTTCCTGTGACGGATTTCGATTATGTTACGTAATGTTACCGTTTGGGTGCCTTTCAGATACAACCCAAAATTATTATTGTCTAATGAATATAAGAATAGCATTTTACATTGCGTACTTGTACAAATTTTCAATTTAAGACATAATACAGAGTACAGCTAATTATACCTTCTCACCGGTGTTTCAGGAATTCATAAGAAATAAGTTACATTCTGTCTTCAACTGATATTGCCACTACTACCTGCAACCTAACTGATTCAAAAATATATCTAGGAATTCTGTCAAAGTTTAGATGAGCATGAGTCAAATAAAAGCGATAGATTATGCTAATTTAGGACCACGTGTAAAAATTTCATTCCACCGTTTGGTCTGTTTCTCATTGATTATTTGTATTTTAGTTACAGTTATATACGTTACAAATATACCATGCTGTTTGGTCATCTTTTCCAGACTTCAGTTTGCTTTTTATGTATTAGAACATTTAAAAAGGGATATTTATGACACAAAGTATTTTCTACATTGCGTTTATTGCATTTAGGTGCTGTAATGGACCAGTGTTACCCCACCCACCACTTTGGCCATTTTTTCGGTAAAGTGTTGAAAGAAACATTGGCAACAACTATTTTGCAACTCCCTAAGTCAATGCTCTAAGTGACTATAATCAGGGCATAAAATAAACATCCATGCCAACGGCCCTCTGGACTATTACCTTAAATAATGTGTTGAAAAGTACATAAAAATGGCGGACATTTTGTTTTTGTGGCGGCCATCTTGAAAATGACATAATTTCAAGTGGCCCACGATCTTATGTTAAAGTGCATGCCAAGTACTTGCTATCCTGTAAATTTCATGCTTGTATCATCAACTGAAGTATTTTCCCTATATCCCGCTCCACTAATATACGTAATGATTGAACCGCCTGTCATAACGAATTGTGTTAGACGTTTTTACCGCTGGTAGTACTATGGAGACTTTATTTTCCATTTTTGGATGGTGACGTTCCACGTCGTCCCTCTTATGGAGTGTATATTTCTCAACTTATAAGATTTGCTAGAGTGTGTAGTCATGTAGATGACTTTAATGCTCGAAATAAATGTTTAACTGCTAAACTTCTTCAACAGGGCTATCGGTATCATAAGCTTAGAAAGGCTTTTTCTAAATTCTATCGCAGACACCATGAATTAGTTTCAAAATTTGATGTCGGATTAAAATTTCTTTTACACCAAGGCCTATCGGAACCAGAATTTTATGGTGACTTAGTATACAAATTCAAAAAGATTAAGGGTAGGACTGATTTTTCTGATCAATTCCGAAAAATAATAATACGTCACAAACGTATTGGCTATAATTTAAAAGTTATGCGACAGTCTGCATGCTTAGTGATTAACCCAATCATGGTTGATAACTTTGCTGCACTCTTTAATTGCACACCGGGGGATCGGTCGTCAGACTCTATGATGGCCCCGACCTAAAGCTATATATTTTAGTTGGTTGGGACCGGAGCCTTTTTGTCTGTTGCTTGGTCCACCGGGGCTCAACTGGTGACCTTCTTTTGCTTCAGATTTCCAGTGGGGTCGTTTGGCAGGACAGGGATCTCCACCTGTCAGGCGGCCCGTTGTATCTGTTGAGTCCTCGTCTTTGCTTCTTCATGGTGTTGAAATTTGATTTATGTGTTTACCGTGATGATTCATTGACGAGTTAGAGGGTTATCATGCGAACCGAACAACCAACTAAATGTTTTGTACCACTTCAGAAACTGAGGGTGAGGTTGGGCCTGTAAAATCGATTTAAGCCCCCCAGTAATTCATTACTGACCGTTCCAAGGCGGTGGTTCTGTTGTGGTTCTCTGTTGCCTGTTTTTGGTGTCAGAGTTTCTGTGATGTTTTACCTTATGTATGTTCTTATTATTTTCGGTTCGGTTGGGTTGCTGAGTGGCCACCTTTTGGGAACAAGCTGCTCACTCGGTTGGCCATATGTTCTCTGTATCTTGATTATTTGTAATCTTAGTTGTTTCCAACTATGGTTTGAGGGCTGGATTTGGATTTTGATTGTTTCAGTTCCTGGTCTTTGCATACTTTTTACTTTTAAACTGCGTTTGCCGGCACATATTCAAAAATAAATTTACAATGCGCTTCTTGCACTTTTTCTGAAAAAATAATTTTTCAATGAAATGCATACTGGCAAGAGACCAGTGCCGACCGCGAACCGTTGGCGCCGACGTCGTTTTGCAGGCACATTAACATTTTGTTTTTGCGTCACAGATTTCATACAATTTATAAATTAGAAAATGTGTTGTAAAACAATATGCCTCCAAATTTATGCCTGACCCTGAAGGAAACAATAGTACCGGTCTGCTAATTATTTTATGTTCGACCCATCTATGATACATGCATGTCAAGGCCAAAGCAGTTGCGATTCTTGAGTAATAGAATAAATTATTTTATGTTCGACCCATCTATGATACATGCATGTCAAGGCCAAAGCAGTTGCGATTCTTGAGTAATAGATCAAATTATTTTATGTTCGACCCATCTATGATACATGCATGTCAAGGCCAACGCAGTTGCGATTCTTGAGTAATAGATCAAATTATTTTATGTTCGACCCATCTATGATACATGCATGTCAAGGCTAAAGCAGTTGCGATTCTTGAGTAATAGATCAACCCTAAAATATTATGTACTGACAAGAAAAAGGACATAACTATGTTAATACTTAATGCAACATAACGTAACTATCATTAGATTGATTGGCATGTCCAAATACTATTAGTCTACTAGTAGAAACTGTGTTTGTGAAACACTTTGCCCCCAACCATATGTTTGCCACTTTACAATGTCAAAGCCTAAAAAGGGCTATAGCTCTGTTAATGTTCATGGCAATTCCTCACAAGTTAATCAGCTTATACACATACTGATTTAAAGCTGTATGCCATATATTAAAATCCTGGTTCAAATACTTATATAGATATATTGTTATTTTTGTTTTGTTTTAGCTGCCTAAGTCCAAAAGTCTAAACAAGGGGGGCTGGGGGGTGGATAACTTTCTCACATTTACCAATATATTTTACACATCAAGGACCACTTTCATTTTAATTTTGATAAAGAGGAGGTAACTCCAAAAGTACTAACTCGACAGAGGAATGAAAAAATAAGTCTGCTCATTCATTTATGAAATTTAAAAAATCTAGGCCCAGTAGTTCTTGCCCCAAGTAGCTGCACAAGTAGCTGAAAAGTAATGACTAACAGGGAGAATAACTCTGTAATTAATAAACATAGAGTCACCTGACCTTTACCGAAACATTTAACACATCAAAGACTACTAATATACCAAAAATCAGCTTCCTAGGTTAAGCGGTTCAGAAGTTGGAAAAATGCCGATTTCAAACAAGGGACATAACTCGATCATTTTTCTGATGAAGTTTGCCCAATAGATAATTGGTTCTTGTATATCTTACCGCAAAGCTGTGTACTAAATTTCATCACCCAAGGTCAAATAATTATTGAGATATCATGGTAACAATATTTCATTTTGATTTTGATAAAGGGAAGGTAAGTCCAGAAGTACACGTCCGACGGACGAAAAAAAATACCGATCCGCTCAATTTTCATAATCTATCCATATATGAAATTTGAAAACCCTAGGACTAGTGGATCTTAGGGAATATAGCTGTATCAGATGGGTGTTTGAGTGTTAGAATAGAAATAGTTCAGCTTCATAAAGATACTTTCTCCCCTGTGTCTCAGCTAGCCACTTTACATGTATGTGTGTACTGTCAATATACACATTATATGTGAGTGGCACGCTGAGGCACGGGGGGGGGGGGGGGGGGGGATAATAGTCTACAGCTGAAAAACTGAAAAGTGTGTGGGGTAATTAGACCCTCTGCATCTTAAAATAAGGCTGCCATACTTGTCATTTATACATAATTGCATGCTATGTGCAGTTGTTGTGTTTACTTTATTTTAAACATGTTTTGCAGAATGAAATTCAGTAAATAACGAAAATCGAAAATTTGATGTATTTTGGATTGCCGAAAATTGCACATACCCCCTTTGAGATAGCTAGCGAGAGTTAGTCTGCATGAGTGATATTTTTTTTTTCAAAATCAGTATAAAAACTTCTTTATAATCCATAAGTCTACATGTTAACGATAAAATCATCAACACTGACTTCCCATGAAAGCTGCAGTAATTTGTCGAAAAATAGGCAAATTTGCATCGGAAACTGTCAGAGGTCCTTTTATGATCTATCCACCTGCGAAATATCAAGAGCCTAGCATTAACAGTTCAGTGTATCACCTATCCCTGGAATCTCTCCCGGTTTGGGAGGCAGTAAATCTCTGAAATAATCTTGCGGTTTTCAGCTAGTTGACATTATTATCTAATACCACTTTCCACAGTTAATTATTATCCAGATGTCCTGGTATCAAATTTAACACTTCAACCAGCAAATTCCATTTCATCGTTTGTGTTACTTTTAATGTTTGTTAATTCTGTTTAGGAAGAAAAAAAAATATATATATAGAAATATATTTCTTTCAACAGGTATTTTTCTTTATATCTTTTTATTTTCCCTAGCTATACTGGACCAAAGACGGTTGTTTTAAAAGTCTAATACATGAATAAACTAAATGATTATAATAATCAGATAAAAAAATAAACCAAAAACCTATTTACATGGTGAAGGATTAGCATTTTAGCAAGCCAAGGGTACTTAGCCCACTTTGTTCCTTACGAACGCCAAGGGTACTAGGCACACTTTGGTCCTTACTTACGTAAGAAACGAAGTAGATTTAGTACCCTTGGCTAGTGAAGATATTCATCTTAGCATTCTAAGAGTACTAAGTCCACTTTGTCCGTTACGTACTTTAGAAACAGAGTGGACTTAGTACCCCTGGCTAGCGAAGATATCGATCTTAGCAAGCCAAAAGTATTAAGTCCACTTTGTTCCTTACGTACGCCATGGGTACTATATTCATCTAAGCAAGCCAAGGGTACTAAGTCCTCGTAGGTCCTTACGTACGTAAGAAACAAAGTGGACTTAATACTCTTGGCTAGCGAAGATATTCATCGTAACAAGCCAAGGGTACTAAGTCTACTATGTTTCTTACGTATGCCAAGGGTACTAAGTCCACTTCGTTACTTACGTACACTTCGTCGACTGCATATTTGTAAATCGAATTTAACACTTTGGTATTTCATTGGATTCGAGCAACTTCCATCGCATCTGATCAACTGAGCCGTGACACGACAAAACCAACAAAGTGGTTGTGCTTTCAGCGCAGACTCAGATCAGCCTGGGCATCTGCCCAGTCTGACCAGAGTCTTCGCTGTGCGCATGGAGTTAGTGTAGACCCTTAGCTACCCTTTAAGTGCTAAGCGAAGAGTCTGATGAGACTGGGCAGATGCCAAGGCTGATCTGAGTATGCGCTGGGCGCACAACCACTTTGTTGGTTTTGTCGTGTCGCGGCTCAAAGTATCTATAAAAAAATTTTTCCGCATAACAGGCGTCTTTTTGATAGAAGAATATCGTGTTTACCGTGAACAATTGCCAGAAAAGTGCAGACCGTCAAGATTTAACCAGTTCATCATTGTTTTTGAACAATTATGCAAAGTTGTGGACCAACTGTGTTTTAAAACTGAACTTCTGGTTGGCCTAAAAATAACATGGGCCGGGGGGACAACTCACTGCAGCCGCAAGGTGGCATTGCGGAAAAATCCGATCTGCGAATAGGCCGTTGGCCAAGGGTACGTAAGAAACAAAGTGGACTTAGTACCCTTGGCTAGCGAAGATAGAGGGTTTTTTGTAGATGAAGTGAACTTCAGTTTTTATTGTGAGATAATAGCCTTTTTTACTTAAAACATATGTCGTTGTCCCTCATTAAAAATGCCTTGACATTGGAAGTTTAAAGGAGGGTTACAATTTATTTTGTTTCCTTCAGTAAAAATGAAAAAAATCCTTACTGAAAATGTGTACAAAAAGTTAATTGAAACAGACAGGACAAATGCCTTTTTAATTTTCACTATCTTGTTTTGGGGCTACAGTCTAGCTGTAATGATAATTTATTTGTCATGCTAACAGATTGTAGAAAAGAGGTTTTGTTATGAAATCTTTGCAATAGGTGATACAGTGAGTTCCCAATTAAGGATACTTAAAAAAGATTACGGACGGACAGACTGACGGAATTCCGGACAGACGGATAACCCAAAAGCAATATGCCCCCTCAACGTCTTCAAAGTTGGGGGCATAACAAACCAAAATGGAAATCATCATTATTATTATTATTGTTATTTTGCCAACATTATAGTTAATAGGGCTACCGCAGTTACTTCGAAGTAACTACACTATCCAATATTGTATTGAATATTTATTAACGTTGTGCAAGAAGCGTCTCAAAATAGGCATTATGTTCCTGCCGTTTGCAGCTTATCTAACGCTTCTCCCTAGAGAGCAAGTAAATGCTGCTGGCTGATAGGGTATGTAAACACATGCTTGTGTCAAAAGTAATTCCAGAAACCAGTGATCTGATAATAAATTCTGGTGTAATTGATAGGAATGTATCAACAAAATAGATGCCTTTAGCCCATGATACACGGTAAACCAAGTAATAAGTAAAACCTGTCATAGTGGCTACCTTTATTAAGCAAGCATCCCACATTAAGCAAGCATGTATTCATTTTCCGAGAAAAGGCAAAAACATTGAAATTTGCATGCATTAAGCAAGCACTTGTCTTCAGAAAGTACGTTTCGATTATCCCTTAGGTGCCTGTTAAATACAGGTAGAACTGTATATTCCTTGAAACATATTAGAAGGTTATCATGCTACGTTTTGGAGAAGTATACAACATATTTTGGGATAGTACTTGTTCCATTCCATATGACTTGTAGTATGTTCCTCCTTCCACACAGCCAATCAGAAGTCAGGTTACAGGGTCACAAAGCAAAAGTAATGTGAATAAAAAAAAGTAAGAAAAAAAGCGTATTATGAATCCAACTTCTTTTTTCATGACCCCCAACCACTCCCCCCCCTCCCCCGCTCCAACCCCCCTGCATAATTTCAGTCTTTATCTGCTCAAGTGACATCATATTATTCAGTCCAATCAGACACCAATTCCTTCTTTTAATAGTTTAACAAGTGAAAAGGCAGACAATAAGGTCTTAATATGCCAAGGATTCACCTTAATGTAAAAGTAATGTGAATAAAAAAAGAGACAAAAAAGCATATTATGAATCCAACTTCTTTTTTCATGACCCCCCTCCCCCCTCCCCCCTCACACACACACCCGAAAAAACCCAACCCCCATGCATTATTTCAGTCTTTATGTGTTCAAGTGACATATATTATTATTCAGTCCAATCAGACACCAATTCCTTCTTTTAATAGTTTAACAAGTGAAAAGGCAGACAATAAGGTCTTAATATGCCAAGGCTTCAACTGGGAAAGAATATGTTCAAGCTGCACCGTGTATCAGCACAGGAAGTAAGAAACACAAGGAAAATATTACTTGGATTACGGGTAATGACAAAAGGTGATACTACAATATCAGATACCAGATTCAAGATACTAGACTGTTTTCTTAATCTAGACACCCGCAGCTGGTAAAATAAATTTAAGTTTCTAGAGGCCAGTTATTTTCAGTCACAACCCACAAAACGTCTGCCTTATGCTGCACCAATATCGCTATAGCAAATGGAGTGCATAATGTGTTTCTTCTTTCCAGAGAGAGAGAGAGAGAGAGAGAGAGAGAGAGAGAGACTGCTTATAGAAAATAATCTTTCCAGAGAGAAAGAGAGAGACAGAGAGAGAGAGAGAGACTGCTTATAGAAAACAAAATGTCTTTGTTTTGTAGAATTATTGTATCAGACGGTTTTTGTCGAGCCCGCTTGCGGTGAGCGAGACATAGTTGTTACAATGTCAGTTCGGTGTATGTCCGTGCGTGCGTTAGTACGTGCGTGCGTGCGTCCGTCCGGATTTGTCCGGGCCATAACTTCTACATTTACAGATGGATTCCAAAATAATTTGGCACAGTTGTTCTCCTTGATAAGTAGAAGTGACATTTGAAACAGTTGTTCATGTAGGTCCAAGGTCAAGGTCACACTTGAAGGTCAAATGATAAAATGGCCATAAATTGAGATTGTCCGAGCCATAACTTCTACATTTACAAATGGATTTCAAAATAATTTGGCACAATTGTTCTCCTTGATGAGTAGAAGTGCCAATTGAAACATTTGTTCATGTAGGTCCAAGGTCAAGGTCACACATCAAGGTCAAATGATATAATGGCCATAAATTGAGATTGTCAGAGCCATAACTTCTATATTTACGGATGGATTTCAAAATAATTTGGCACAATTGTTCTCCTTGATGAGTAAAAGTGCCATTTGAAACATTTGTTCAGGTAGGTCGAGGGTCGAGGTCACACTTGAAGGTCAAATGATAAAATGGCCATAAATTGAGCTTGTCCGAGCCATTACTTCTACATTTATGTATGTATTATAAAATAATTTGGCACAATTATTCTCCTTGATGTTTAAAAGTGCCATTTGGAAAAATTATTCAAGTAGGTCCATGGTCAAGGTTACACTTGAAGGTCAAATGATAAAATGGCCATAATTTGAGCTTGTCTGAGCCACTACTTCAACATTTACGAATTTATTTCAAAATAATTTGGCACAATTGTTCTCTTTGATGAGCAGAAGTGCCATTTGGAACATTTGTTCAAGTAGGTCTAAAGTCAAGGTCACACTTGAAGGTCAAATGATAAAATAATCATAAATTGAGCTTGTCCGAGCCATTACTTCTACATTTACGGATGGTTTCAAAAAATTGGCACAATTGTTCTTTTTGATGAGTGGAAGTGTCAAGTGACATACGTGTTTGGATAGGTCCAAGGTCAAGGTCACACTTGAAGGTCAGCTATTGTAATTGTCATAAATCGAGCTTGTCTGGGTCATCACTTCTACTTATATTCCTTTGTGAAAATTTGGAGAAAAGAAGAAAATGCTGGCTAAGTATGATGTTGTTTGGCTTATTTCTAGAGTGAAGCAGTTACTTAGTCTTGAAATACTTATAGGCCACTATATTAAACAGCGGGCTCGACCAGTTGTCCCTGGACAACCTTCTAGTTTCATAATAGGCCAGTAAATTTAAAAGAGATATTTTCTCAGTTAAGGCAGCTTAAATATTCTAACATCTCTACATTCAGTCATTCTGGTAGAGATCGTGCATGGAGGCGTCGTGGTTGTATGGTCAGAGTGACTCGGTTACGGTGCAGAAAGTCGCTGGAAGGTCGTGAGATCGCGCCCAGGTTTCGCCATCCGACGACTGGAAAACTCTCTCTGTCAACCCAGCAGTAAATGGGTATCTTTTTCGAATCGGCCAAGGATAAGGCAGCGAAAGGAGAGGGATAGGTTCTGCCATTCATCAGCTGTACCCAAGATGCAGTTGGTCTCTATCCTCCCCCCCATCCCACACTGCCCCTACGACTATACGGCTATAAGAAACCGATACCTTATCCAAATGATGATGGATATCAATAATTTGAATTAGCGATATCAGTAATTCGGTCTAAATACATGATATCCATAATTCGAATTATAGATATCCATTAATCACCGCAGTCTTGTTTTTTGAAATTATTATTTGCAAAGGCGAATTATTGCTATCCATATTTCTACTTGATATCCATAAACAGGCAAAATTATTGATATTCACAATTTGAATTATGAATATCACTAATTCAGATTACGAATATCCATTACACGTCTAAGATAAATGATAAATGAATATCACAAATTCGAATTACTTTTGTTTAAACAATATTTTATTCAAATAAATCAATACAAATATAGTAACACAATAGACATACAGCGGGATTAGATAGCAAGCTTTGCATTTCTAGACATCTTCTGCCAACGAATTTGGGGTATCACTTATTTGATAGACTGATATCAATGAATCGAATGTGATATCCATAAATTAGCAGAATTATGAATATCAATGATTCGATCCATAAATCGCTTTTAATTATATTCATAATTCGAATAAGTGATAACCATAAACCAGACAGATGTCTGGGTATCTATAATTCGAATTATGGGCATCCATAATTATGGACATCCATAATTCGATTCATGGATATCCATAAATAATTTGGGAAATTCATGAAATCATGAATATCACTAAATTGAATGATGGATATCACTTTTTCAAATTATGGATATCCATAAATTATAATGGATATCTTTAAATAGGGAATAACTAGTAAACAACACCCCATAGGTCCTTGCCTCTTTGGCCTCTTTGTCCCCTGTTAGCTTTACTGCTATCTCAGACTGAGCTGCTGCCGAATCTGAGGGATGATAGTTTTGACGCTCTGGTTTGATGCGTGCATCCGATATTTTCCCAGTTTCCCTGGTGCTCCCCGGGAGTGACTTCTTTGGAGGCATAATGTTTTGCTAGTGACTTGTTTGACTGTTTTTGGACGAATAATAGCAGCGCAGACCAAAGGAACTTATACTCAGTTGTTTACGCCGCTAATACGGAGTAGCTACGCTGCAATTAAACAATTACGCCTCAGCAACGCATTATACGCAACACATACGCCACGCATAAGTCAGTGCCCGTATCTTCAAACAAGTACGAAAACAGATACGCCAAAATATGTCGTAGAATCGTCACAAATACGCCCTGCCTTTCGCAGGACTAGAATTTGGATGAAATCCGCCACAGTTCTCGTATGTAATTTTTGTGAAATACGTCGCTGGTCAGTAAAAGTGTGATCGTAGCATTACTCATCTTATGTACAACTTACATAACACTTATTTAGAGCAAGAATTATATTTAAAAAGATAATCGGCTTAGATTAAATTGAAGTGTGTATTGTAATATGTATGAGTTAGGTACATATAAGATATCGAATGTGCTGACAGGACTTTACGGATGCGCATGTTGATATGCATATTTGTTGTTGGTGTTGGGATTTCGATTTCAGAAATGCTGTTGAATTTTAATTGGGGTCTGTCTGTGTTGCACATAACAGTGAGGATTGTTGGCTAACCGCCCCACATATAACCTAAAACTGTCACAGTTCCAACACAACATCAACAACTAAGCCAACAACAGTTACTTAATTTCGTCTTCGATTCCTGTGTTAGGTTATTTTGTTGGTTTTATACTTTACATCAGCGACATAACAGGCGAAATTTTGTTTGTCAAAAAGCGACTTGGGCCGAAATATCTAGATTCATTACGACACGGTTTATAGGCCAACAAGCAAATGAAACTGAAAGTAGAAATAGAAAGTAAAAGTAAGCTACTTACATCAAAATCCCGGGTGTCTTTATATTGGCCAATGAAATACTTAAAATGTAGCTCTATGGTAAGGTTATACGGCTAAAGCCGAAAAATATTAGAATTGATATGTCTGAGCGAACAGCAGACCAGACCCAATCTGACTGCTCCTGAAAGACAGTCTGACCACAGTCTACATTGTTTTCCATCGATCTGCTTATTTTAGACGCATAACTGCATTGATATCAAGTTGTTCTATTTTTTTACCGTTACGGCAGCTATTTTGGTGTCCCAGTTTTAGAATTTTTACGGAATTAAGAATTTGAATTCTAGGATTCCACTCCAAGGCCTCAGTCCATGTTTCATATTATGCCTCATGAAGCACAGAACTGGTTTAAAATCAAAAACTCATTAGAATGATAAATGGGCAGTGGCATTACGAATCGGACATACATGAACCGTATTCTGCGCCAGTATTTTCAAGTATGAAAGAACTTGTTAATACCAAGATGTTTATAGTGTATACCGTAAGATATTGTTTGTTTGAGTCTATGCCCATGCATCGATCCGCATTTTATCATCCACAGTAAAACTTCTTTTTTTTTAATTTCGACTTTTGTTTTGAGGACTCGGTTTTCTCGTATATCTTTTTTTTGTTTTGTTTCAGCTGTCACCGGCTTCGGACTTGATCAGACGGTGAAGTCTGTTCAATGACAAGAGAAACGATATCGATAGTTTTCTCCAACAAAACTGAGGTTTTAATGTATACAGATTAGACACTGAAGAGACTTCGAATTTGCGGCGTCGAATATGAGTCTACTCTCTTTTCAAACGTCTGTGCTATGGAACGCCGGGTTCAGTATCATTCAAGTTGACTTTCTCACGGAAGCAACTTTTCATTTTTGTTTTTCCCTCCCGTCTCAGCGGGGTTAACTCTTGGGGGAGATTTGCCCCTTTCACAATCGCCCCTTTTTCGAGAAGTGTTTTCGCCCAGGGAAGAAAACGGGTAGTCGCAAAATCGTTTCTTTTACAAAAATCGCGGAAAACCATGGAAGCGTATCCATACACCTTAATGATAAACTTGAAAGTAGGTGGGTCACTGCATTAAAACAATGGTCTTACGCCATCCTGCATTCATGCGCATTCAAAACAACCGACGCACATGTGCATCATGTCAGGGCAAACTGTTCATGTCCATTTCGCTTATGCCTAAGGCGACACGAGAAAATGCACCTAATGAAATTTTTAAACAAAGACTTCTGCGATCAGTCTGTAAATTTTTTCTTTTAAGAAAGACTTAGGAATGCAGTCGCAATTTTTCATGTATGTGTGTGCGTGCGTGTGTGCGCGCTCGCGCATAGAGACTCCGAGGTGCGTGTACACGCACACGCTCGCGAGTATAGAGGGTGCGAAGGGCTACGTCTTGTTGTGAGTTCATTCATCTGGAACAACTTATTAATCGACGATTTACCGTCTGATAAGCATGCAAGGACAGAAGATGTTTTCAGTAATAAAAGCCTGTTCTAATGTCATGTTGATAGCGGTATTGTTGAAGTATCTTAGAGGGCTCAATCAGCACCCCAATCCCTAAAACTAATAGGTCACAGGTATGCACGTGAATAGTGCATGAGTAATGGATGCATTTTTTGCTGGCGAAATGTATTTTTTATATGTTTTAACTAGGATAGTTTCATTTCGCCTACATATTTTAAGAGCCCAAGTCTTGGTGCTTTTGACTCTGTGTTTATTGAACCTTTATTGAAACGCGTTTTACCTTTTTGAAGGAGCTGCTTGTTTTAAAAATGTGCGGCGCTTTTAGCACGTGCTCAGCCGCATGGTCAAATCAGACATGCGTCCACCATTATGAACTCGAAGTTTTTTTATACGCCGCTTTAAGATGGTTCGTATTATGTCGTGCCCTCCGTACGTCCGTCCTTCCCTCTGTTTGTTCATCCGGCCGTACATTATTTTTCGTATCAGTGCCATATCTCTTTAATCCCTTAGTAAGTTCTTGAAACTTGGGTCAAATGTTCACATCGAGACGATGGGCAGAACTTATATTTCAACAATGTCCGACAAAAGTGACAGAATTGTACTTAGTACTCTTTACAACCACGGGTAAATCAGATTTCAGCTTTATACATTACAAGAAAAAACAGACATGTTTCACAGGAGGGGTCTACCTTTTCGCATTTACGACCATCTCAGCATTCCTTTTAAACATTAACAATCATCTGCTAAATAAAACACAAAGCTTGACACACACACATACACACATACACACACATACATACACATACATACATACACATACACGGACAGGGTAAACTCTATATACCCTTCCGCCATTTCATGGCGGGGGGGGGGGATTCTAATTTAATGTGCTTCAGCTTCAAAAATATGTATTGGACTATAACGTTTTCTAAGGACTCAGTCCAGCTATTGTTGAAGAGAAATCTAGATACATATACCTTGAATGAGGAAAATTGTATTTATTTCATTTGCACGTTTACGATTTAAATTCCATTTCCGTTCATTGAAAACAAAACATGACCACCGATGCATGTCTTGTATGCATACAAACTCATCCTCTGTTAACTGACTGCGTCATATCAGTTACAATGTACTCAGTATAATAAGATGAAACATAAAATGTCATTTTTTTTTAAAGCGACGTTTCGCATAGCACCAAAATCAAAGTAAAAAAAATAATAATAGTAAAAGAATAATTAAAAATAAAATACCTGTTTGATAATGGCATTTTGCCGAAACATTTAGAAACAGTTGTTTTCTTACAATTATAGTAATAAATTAACTGACAAAATTAGAATAAGTGTAAAAAGCCTTTAAAACTTTTTCTTTTTTTTAAATAAGAGTCTTAAACATATGTATATATTTCGACACGGTTTAGTTCATGGTAGTTTTTGGCAAAAACGATTGAGGTTTATCCGAATTACGGATAAAACTTCGATGGCATTCACTGCGTATTTTACTAAAAGTGTTGTTAAGTCATTTATCCAAATTTTGGATAAAGCTTACGACTGTGTAGGCAGGGTTTTGCTTTTCCCAGCTAGTTTTGTTTTATCCAAATTTTGGATAACATAAAATTATTTCCGTATATTCGTTGCACTGCATTTCCTGCTTATCCAAATTTTGGATAAAAATTTTGGCCGTGTGTTTTCATATAGTGTAGGGCAAGGCAGGGTATTTGTTTATCCAGCTACTTTGGTTTTATCTAAAATTTGGATAAAATAAATGTTTTCCAACATATTTGCTGCATTGTATTGCCTGCATAGGCATTTATCCAAATTTTGGATAAAATTTTCGGCCATGTATTTTCATACAATGTATGGCATAGGCAAGGTGTTTTCTTCTCCCAGGCCATTTTGTTTTATCCAAATTTTGGATAAAAATGGACTGAGTCTTAATTATTACTCATTTGTTAACTAAAGTATAGCGTGTTTTTTCAGAGCCATTTATCCAAATTTTGAACCAGAAAATGTCTTATCCAAAACCATAGAGCCAGTTTGAGCAAATGGATTTGCTCAAACGTAAATGGACACAGTTATCAAACAGGGTCGGGGTCATTTGAAAATCTTCACAACTTGGTATAAAACGAAAATTGTCAATTTTGAGTGATATAGATGTGTAACAAACTGCATAAGTGATATTGAATTGTTAAGTTCAAGTGACGATTTTAGCAACGTTTTCAAAAGCAGAAATGCAGAAAGCAAATTCTTGCCTGCCACATACAAGGCACTCCGTTTCTGAAACAAAGAAAAATAAAGACAAGTTCTAAGTACCAGTTGATTTGAAGATGCAGACTGAAAATGTTTTTCATGTCTGAACTGTCTGAGAACACCGATCCTTATCGTGTTTCCGATACCTGTCCGCATATAATCCTACTGTCTTCCTTTCTCCTTATCTATTCTACCCTATTCCTCTCTTCCCTGCAATTTGCCCAGGGGGATGAAGCTTCATGTTCCCCCTACCCTTTTCCTTTCTTCCCTACAATTTGATCATGGGGATGGAGGTACTTGGCCATGGAACTGACGCATAAAAGCGAGGGGCTGTCGTAACTACCCATCACTTGGGGTTGTGATCAGAGTGGGGTTTCCGAAACTAAAATTCTATTAAAATAACATAATGCATTTTGGAAGAGTATGTTTTTTGTTGTTGTTTTTTTTGGAGCTTATTCCTATGGAAAGTAAGATTCTAATTTACCCTGCCTTTTAAGTTTAATAGCTTCTCAATAAGATACCTGGTATTTCATGCCAAGTAATCAAACTGCTGAGACCTACATGTAAGAGACAGATAAAGTGGAAACAGGCAAGAAATAAGCAATATAATCCATATCTGATTAAGCTGAAATGAAATGAAACTGAATGTCAGGTAATTCTGAACACGTTTTAACCGTCGTTACTTTGTGTTTTTGCCAGAAAATTTTTATCGAACGTTTTTAATTTATCTTTTTATAATAATCAATAAAATTGTTCAAAAGTGTTATCTAAAAGTCATTGCAAGCAGCTTGTATGTTAATATTTTCTCCGTATTTTTAGAAGTACGAACTGTTTGGGGACACATATGCTGAACGGCTATGGCCGAACCTTGTTTACCAATTTCGGATTTAATGCTTGGCGATATCAGACAGAAATTGCTTTTCATTCAAACAGATCTGGTAAAATAAGTTTATTTTCCACCGAAGGCACAATTTCCTTTATTGCAACCATGTATAAAACACCACAGAAACAAGAATTAACTTACTAGGTATTGGCGCCGCCATTGCAGATTTGGAGCGAATCGGCCATTTACCGGCGTTCCAAACACGTTTAACCGGCATTTCGACCATTTCGCCGGCTTCAGGGTTGGACAGGGTGACATTTGGCTAACCAACTTAATTATACTTAATTTTTCAAGAAGGGGCAGAATTCTGTCAATAATGAACTCAACATAACTTGATTATCATAAAAATGAGCAACACACCAAATACTATTACTACATCAAAAATCAGGTCTCTAGGGCAAACTGTTCAAAAGTTGGAAAAATGCCAAAGTTACTAAAAGGCATTACTGGATTCATTTTTCTTACGGAATTAGCCAAAAAGCTAATCAGGTGATCTACACCTAAGGCTCTATTAGTATGCTAAAATAAAGGCTCCCGCAGTAATAGTTCTTGAGTAATGAATCATACCTAAGATGATTGAACAAAGAAGAAAAAGGGCATAACTCTGTCAATAATGAACTCAAAGCAATGTAATTATCATCAAAATAATTGACGAATCCAATACTATAACTATACCAAAAATCTGGCCTTTTAGTCAAACGGATCAAAAGTTGGAAAAAATAAAGAATGGCATAATTCAGTCATTTTTTTTACAAAATTAGCCCAAAAGTTAATCAGGTGATCTACATTAAAGGCCTTCTCAGTATGCCAAATATAAACAACCTAGCTTAAATACTTTTCCAAAATTTTGCTAACAAACTTACATTAATTTTTCGAAAAAGGGGCTTAACTCTGAAATTACATGGCTGACGGAAAAGAAAAAATATACGGCTACACTAATTTTTTATAATCTATCCACCTATGAAATATCAAGACCCCAGCCTTTACAGTTCCTACGTTACAGAGCATACTTAAAGAGTTACGGACGGACAGACTGACAGACGGACGAGCCAAAAGCAATATGCCCCCTAGTTGGGGGCATAATAACGAGAAAAGACGTTTGTAAAACACAATGTTTGCAACCATATACCTGACCCTAAAAAGGAATGGTCTGTACTAAAATATTGATGGAAATTGTTCTCTCAAGTTAATCAGTCAATCTGCTTTTCATTTCCAATTAACTGATCAACTTTCAAGTTCCTACCTCAAATACTGTTTCAGACTCGTATCTTGCTGACAAATTTTAAATGTTGAAAATGTTCAAAGGCCAGTAACTCCTTAGATATTGACAGAATTTGTTAAAAAATATCAGTAAATTCTAAGATCATCTTCGATCAGCTAACCGAGTTTGAAGTCCCTTGCTTAAATGGCCATAACTCCAAAAAGAAGTAGACATAATTTGTTTAAAAGTTGAATTAGTCAATTTACTCATCATCTACAATACCTGACTAAGTTTCAGTCCCTAGCTAATATAATTTCTGAGAGATCTTGTTGACAACTTCAAAATATGCCAAAACAAATTGACGGAATTCGTTCAAAACTGATTCAGTTCATTTACTTATCATTCCTAAAACGCAGGCAAATTTTGAAGCCCCTGGCTGAAATACTGGTTGAGATATATATACTTTGCTGCCTTACCGTCAAGATTTCGTTTTTTCAAATGGGCATAAGTCCAAACGGAAGAGAACTCAGCCACGAAGAAACACGGGTCAGTTTTTTGCAATAAAGCTATGTGAAATTTCATAACACTACCATTACATGCAAGGTTCTAAAGATATGGTATGCGTGACGAACAAACGGACGTATGCACATACGGGCAGACGCACGGACAACACAGAAGTAATATGCCCCTAAAAGTTCCTCGAAGTTTGAGGCATAAATAGTGCAAACCATCTTTTTATATGCTTTCAAATTGGCAACAGATAAAACAAATAGAGGATATTACATGAGTGCTCATGTATTATTGAATTTATTAAACGAGTTGGGGAAAAAGATAAGATGCGAGGCTATGCCGAGCATCTTATCGGTTTTCCCCAACGAGTTTAATAAATTCAATAATACAGGAGCACGAATGCAAGACTCTAATTATCATATGACATTAAAATTGCATTTTTATTAGCAAATTTTGCACTAAAACATCACAATTTCGCCATTAGAAAACGTGACGTTTTTATGGACGTCAACGTATAACGTTACGACGTAATTTGCATTTTTAATCCACTAGTGGATTATCGTTTTTAATGCATGGCTTTATTACACTCTCAGATGCGACGCGATATGATAAATCATTTTAGGCCATGTAATTATCTGACGGTAACTATATAATTACCTCCGTAATTGACTTCTTCATAACTTTCTTGACCTTCGCTCACTTGTATTTCTGTGGTTTTGACGTCGTCTTCACTATCATCTGCATTAAAGTAAAAGAACACACTTTCTGGGTATGAGTTGCGGAAAAATGTCCCCAACACACACCACCATAAGACTGGATAAGGGCTGTAGTATTTTATAAGGTTCTTCCATGCCGGAAAAGGTTATCCCCGAGTTTTGAAACCGACAAGTCCTACCTCGCCCATGTTATTCCACCAAGGGCCGGCAGAACTTCACGCGAATATCATGTGCAGTTAATACACTTATATTTTGTGTTGAAAAAATGGAGAGCTTCTCACATTTTTTTTTCAGCAAAATTTTGGCGTTTGGAGATATTAACGTTCGAAATTTTAACGAAACGTTGGTTTAAACAATATTTATTCAATATAAATTACATATACAGACATGAAACAAAACATAGCATGGTACAGAATCTGACGGTAAGCGAATCGCTTCTATGAAAGTCATCTCCTGAGATACGACATGAATTTTCAACATAAGAATGGCTGAATTACAATACTGTAAACCGATTATTTAAGCGACAAAGGTGAAAATGAGATATACACAAATTTAACTTACAATATACATACAAAGATATAGTAATTACAGAACAGATACAAAGGTAATAAAAAGAAAGGAAGAAAAGAAAGAAGTAAAATAAGTGAGAAGCTGCCTCATTTTTCGAGTGTTGTTGATAATGTTCGAATAATTATGTCAGTTATTTATTTAAATTAACAGGGATTTTTCAAGATAAAGAATAAATGGGAAGCTTCCATGCAGAAGAAAAAAAATCAGAGTATTGTAGAACGGGGACCATGAAGTCGGAAACGAGTTGTTTTGGCATCAGGTTGGCTGTTTCAATACAGCACAAAACCCGTTCTACAGTAATAATAATAGATATGAACTGAAAGAAACCTATGACCGAATCCCTGTTGAAAAAAAAAACTCCCATGATAAGGGCTGTGCTTATTTCCTTAAAGACATTAAATCCTATTTAATGTATAATGACAGACTAGGATGTCGCATGATGTTAGATTTACGACTGACGTTCGAACCTTCTTGACTTAATGATAAAGTCCTGCACTTTTAAGAAAAGGGATTCGTTTTCATGAACTGGCACGTTTTCTTAACCAAACAACAGATCGTGTGTCGTATAATTATGCAAATCGTTTGGTAAGTATCTATTCCTTGGTACTGAGTACCTAGGACAAGTGAAAAAGAAATATGCAGCGCTCTCAAATCCACCGCATAAACATGACGGACTAGGAACAATATTTTTGCGATAAAGGTGAGAATTCAGAGAGCTACATTCTGTTCTGAGTCTCGCCTGGAGTACCTGCCCTACACGTGTGCCTGCATTAAAATATGCTGGGGGACGCTTTAAGTCTTTGTTTAACAAATATTTAAATATGCAACAGAGGTGGCCTGTTTAATGCGTTCCGGTAAATCATTCCAAGCTCGGATAGTGGATGGAAAGAATGAATTAAAGTATAAATTGGTGTTTGCATGAAGTGTCTGAGTATCATTAGAGTTTCTAAGATTGTAGTGAGTGGCATCCTGTATTAGAGGAGGAACAAGATCACTGAGGTAGTCAGGGGTGAGTCCATTCATTATTTTATAAAATATTACTAATTTGTGTTTGTTTCGTCGACTCTGAAGGGATCCCACCCAAGATCTGCATATAATTTGTCGATGCCACATAGTTTAGTGGCACCGGTAATAGTTCTTGCTGCTTCAATATATACAGCATCTATTTGTCGTTTTGAATCAGAAGAAGCGTTATCCCATACAGAATCACAGTATTCCAGAAGGGGGGCGTATAAAAGATACATAAATCTGTTCAAGAGCTTTCCTACTTATTTGAAAGTTCAGTCTTCTCATTAAATTTAGTCTTACCCAAGCTTTTTCGGTTATAGTTTCAATATGGCTTGACCACCTACAAGAATTGGACAAAATTACACCTAGATGTTTATGATTTTCACTTTCATTTAACAATATATAATTCATAAATAGTGGCGGATGCTGCGTCTGATGTAATTTCCTAGATATGGTCATAGAGACAGAGCTTTACTAGCATTAAAATCTACAAGCCAAGTATCTGCCCAATTAGTGATAGTGTTAGGTCGTTATTTAAGATATTAGCAGCTGCTTGTGGCGAATCAACAATAATGTAGAGGCTTGTATCATCTGCGAACAGTCGAATGGAACATCCAATGTCACTGACGATGTCATTTATATACAAAAGAAATAATAATGGTCCCATAATCGAGCCCTGAGGAACGCCAGCTTGGACATTAACGAAACATTAACTAACGACTTCGTTACTTTTGGACAACCGGACCCTGAGCTGCAAGAAATTGCATTAGTCGGATCTCACAAGCGCCCCAGAAAATGTTTTCAAATGACTTCACTTGGCTCGCACTTCTCGAATGCATGTACACTATAAAGGTTTAAACTTTAATTTGGTTGAGAGCCCCTATAAAAACTTAGTCTGCCGTTATACGAACATAATAATGTTACTTGGGGTGGGTGAAGCAATATGAAAAACAAACTACATATGTACGAAAATAAAAACAAAAGCATCGATAGTGGGAAAATATACGAACAATTCATCATTTCACTATAAGCAGAGATATAATATAAATGGACAGAGGTCCTCATATTTTCCACTGCTATTCAATTTATGGGATTTCAAAATCATAGATGGAAAAATTCACCTTTGTAATCAACAAGTGCTTGGTTATCAACAAGTGCTGTCTTACTTTTTAACAAACTATTTTACATAATTTCATTTATCATATGACGTCCCTGTTATTCAATGGATAGCGTCGTGTCATGAAAATCGTATCACCGCACGTGTAATAATACTTCGGCGCATACGCGTAAAGTCGTTGACAACGTCCGTGTCAGTGGCAACAATGCATTTTCTTACTGGAATAATGTTCATTTTGGAAGCCATAGAATCCAATTTTAAAGGGTCATACGATAAACAGAATCTTACACTCGTTGTCATTGGAAATGAAATTTCTGAAACTCGCTTAAAGCTCGTTTCATAAATTTCATATGAATTGACCACTCGTGTAAGATCCTCTATATAAGTACATTGCCGATGCAAAAACCATTGTCGATGCAAACAGTAATACCACAATTTCCCGGCAAAAGAAGCGGTCATACACAAATAGCTGTGGTGTCAAAATGAGCCGCGACACGAGAAAACCAACAAAGTGCCATGTGCGCCCAGCGAACACTCAGATAAACCTGGGCAACCGCCAGATTCAGAGTATTTGTTGTCCGCATGGAGATAGCTTAGACTCTTATATAACTTTTAAGGGTAAACGAAGACTCTAATCAGATTGGGCGGTCGTCCAGGCTGAACTGAATCTTCGCGTAGCGAACATGCCCTTTTGTTGGTTTTATCGTGCCGCGGCTCAAATATTCAGTATGATAGGAACATACCTTCACTAGAACCGGATGATTCTTCTGATTTTTTCTGTGTTTCTTGCTCTGTTTTCTGTAAAACAGAAAGAAAAAATAGTGCAATGCTACGTTTGCATTTTTGTTAGAACAATTAATCTTTGGTAGACTCTTTTATATGTATTTAGTATGTCTTAAAAAGAAAATAAACAATAAAGTATAAAAACTGGCGTTCTTTTATGTCAGAAATCGATGCATTTATAATCATAGCATCAACAGTTCAGCGCCGTTTTCATAAAATTCAATGTTAACATGCAGTTGGTTTTAGATCACTTAGTTGTAAAATAGAAAATAAATTATAATTTTTGACTCTGAAGGTCTCAGGAGGGGTCTTTGTGGTATTTTTCATACTATATTGTCTTTTAAAAACTCGTGCAAAAAAGAGGGAGATACTTATGCCACTTACAATTCATTTCAATTGTATATTTCCCCCAAAACTGGAGATTTTGGATAACATGAAATTATACAAAACAAAACACGAAAAATATATAAACAATACGTTACAGGAAAAAAATGTGGTATGTAAATTGGAGCGTAAAAACCAAACGGGTTTTTATGTTTCGTGTAAGAGCTACTGATTGATATAAGGAGAACTAGCATTATGCAAATTTAGATAAAGACTGAATTTTACTTTTGACGATGTTTATAGCCCGTGGCGGTGTATTAATACGATGAAGTCTGGTCATTCTCTTGTTTTTTTTTATATTGCCAACCTGTGATGTTTGCAAAGAAAATAGTATTAACAGTATTGGCTATAAATGACCTTAACTAAATAGGTGTAAACTATATGTGTGTGTTCCCATCGAATGATAGGGCCTAATAATGCCCTTATACAAAGAGCAACGCAAATGGTACATGATACAAATGTACGACTTAAGGGCTGTGACTCTGACAAAACAAATCCTACAGTGACCTTGATAAAACTTGATCCATTTCAGATGATAGGAACAATTTCTGGAAAGTTTTATGATAATCAGTTGAAAATGGATGGTTGGTTGGTTGTTTGTTCGGGATCTAACAGCTCTTTGAGACAGTATTTCAGCCTATATTGAGCAGTGTCCCAGATAGAGAGAGGAAGAAAGAACAGAGACAATTAGGATAGATTAAACAAAACTAATTAAATCACCCCCTCCCCGCACCTGCTGCAAGCACAGCCGGACAATGACCTATTATTATCAAACTTTAAGTTAGTAGGACGCCCCGGCACCGAAAACTACTCAACACCATTGCCCGACCCGACTATTGAAATCTAAATCCTTGAGGGCATAAAATCCGACTGAAAACAGAAATGTGAGTAACATAATTTTACACTCGTGGTCATTTCATATAAAAGTTAGGAAATTAACCGAAGGCTCTTTTCATAAATTTCATGTGAATGACCACTAGTGTATATCCACTATTCCTGTCATTTACATGTTGAAGTCATAAAGACAAAAAGAGCTTTCTGAGGTGAAATTTACAACAGAATGCCACTCAAAAATAGTACCCGGGTACCCGATTTCGGGTCGGGTAGACCAATTATCCGGGTACATATTTACTACCCATTACCTGAATGCTTTTTATTATTTAATATATAAATATTCTTTTTCAATAGAATTCCAAGCAATTAGAGCAAAGTTTAGTGACTGTCTTTAATAAATTTGCAATCATATATTGCCAAACCATTTTAAATTTGCATTTTGTAACAGGCAGACTTCTACATTTTCGTACCTTTCCCGTGCACACAGATGCAAGTAACAGATACCTCACATATTATATAAGGTGACTAACCGCAATCGAGTCTCTGTCCTTGTAACTTCCTGGAGGTGGCATCGGGCTTGGCGGAGTTACAGCTGAAGCAGGCCTTGCAGGAAGTGTCTGTGGTTCTTACAGGCAGAAGAATATAATGCATAAAAGAAGCAGCTAAATAAATGAATGTGCATAAAAGAAGCTGCTAGATAAATGAATGGTGATTTCTGTTTGGACGTGTCGCGGCTCAAAATTATTAAATATCATTTCTGATTTTTTAGATATAAGCCAGTGAAAGAACTTTTTGGACCATCCTCGTATAAAGCCAAAATTTAAACTGACCTTCCTCCTTGTTAGAGCGCTCAACGATCACCTTCACTTGTTTGGTCTTGTTATCATCTGTTTGGGAAGGAGGGATATGTATATGGATGTGTAAATGCTGCACGTCCGATGAAACCGAAGCATTTACAAGTACTGAAAGCAAATACAAAAGGCTCATAATATTCTAAAGTGGGTGGAGAAGGATTGAATTAGGGTTTGATTTATTTTTCAGATACACTGTGCTGCACTTGTTTTCTATTTAAAACGCTGACATGTGTTCGCAAAGAGGGTTCTAATTATATTTTTTACAATTGTTTTTGTTTTATATATATATATATATAAAACATGAGTTTTGGTGTGTTTTGCTTAAGAAGTGGATGTACTTTCGAAGTCGCTGAGCTCAACAGATCTTCGCTGGATGTATAAGCGACAACATATATGAGTAGCTTGTCCTAAAAGAAAGTTTAAATTTAACAAACATAATATTTTGATTTTGTTTTAACTTCTAGGTTAAATAAATTGATCAAAGCACCACAATGCTAGCATTCTCAAAGATAATGTTCTTCTTAAAGAGCCACGACACGACAAAACCAACAAAGTGAATGTGCACTCGGCAAAGATTCAGATCAGCCTAGGCATCCGCCCAGTATGATCAGGGCCTTTGCGGTGCGCTTAAGGGGTAACTACGGGTCCAAGCTACCTCCATGCTGACAGCCAAGACTCTGATCAGACTAGGTGGATGTCCAGGCTGATCTGAGTCTTCACTGGGCGCACATGCCACTCTGTTGGTTTTGTCGTGTTGCGGCTCACTTATGTTCGTCTTGAAATCTAGGCGATGTGTAATCATTCTCTCCAAAATCACGACAAAAATGCCATACTGTTTATTTGTAAAGTTAACCAAAATATTTTTAACTGTTCCCCAGCCCCTTTTCAGAGGCTATGAGACCTTAATTTACCCATTCCTTATAGTTAATTTTATAATCAAGATCAGGGGTTATATTTATAAAACGACTTAAGTGGTTGCTATGGTTTTGCTAAGGCCGAATTTCTAAGAAGGAGATTCCCTACAACTATGAAGTTTGCTCTGGAGGAACAGTCTAAAAAAAACTGTTCCTCCAGAGCAAATTTCATAGCTGTAGGGAATCTCCTTCATAGAAAGTTAGCCTTAGCAACACCATAGCAACCACTTAAGTCGTTTTATAAATATGGCCCACGCAAATAAGTCGTGTTGTCGCAGCTTACAAACATTTCTCAATGGTAAATTTTACAAATTCTTGCAATTTACATACGTCTGTCAGTAGCAAATATGAGCCGCAACACGAGAAAACCAACAATGTGGTTGTGTGCCCAGCGCAGACTAAGACCAGCCTGGGCATCCGCACAATCTGATCAGACTTTTCCCTAAGCGCTTAAAGGGTAGCTAAGGGTCTAAGCTACCTCCATGCGGATAGCGAAGACTCTGATCAGACTGGGCGGATGCCCAGGCTGATCTGAGTCTGCGCTGGACGCACAACCACTTTGTTGGTTTATTCGCGTCGCGGCTCATTTAACGAAAATTTCGTTTGGCAAGTTTTACAAATAAGTTACAAATCGAAACAATATACTTTTGTCAATATTCTTCACTTTTACTACCGGTAAACATTTGCAATACTGACACACAAAGGTTTACAAAGAGGATCGGAACATAATACCCCTTTATAACGGCCAGAAGAAAAATTGATTCGATCAAGACATCGGTGATCAGTACCAAACTTCTGTGACAGATTTAGGAAGGTGCCACCATTTAGTCTGAGGCCGGATTCATTTGCGTGCAATTTAAGAGGGAAGCAATGGTTTCACCCGTGATTGTGTCAACCACCAAGCATGCAGTTTGTCTTGTAACTTTTTGTTTTGTACCGGATTATAAATCTTAATCATTTGTTCTGAAAAATCGATTTTACTAACAACTTTATTGAACTGGAAAACAAAGTCTCCAATATGCCCAGTTGAAATAAACGTTTCAAGCCATATTTAGACAGCAATTTTCAATGTCGGCGGAAAAGCTTCGAAAAAGTTTAACAGAGACTGTGACTCGCTCAGAGACAGAATTGGCGGTTAAATTCAAATCAATGACTAGTAATAGACCTTGAGCTGACCATAGACCCCCTCTCCTCCCCCCCTCCCCCCAGAGGGAGTTTTGTACCCTATAATTTTCTGAAACTACATTATATAAGAAGCAAAATGACACACGTTAGCCCTCTGTACGTTGGGGCGTTACCGTGTAATGTAAACGTCAATTATACTACCCAAATTTACATATTCACGCTATAATAGAAAATACACATTGGTATACACATGTTAGTTTTCGCCCTAAATAATGTTGGGTTTTGTCTGCTAGTACATAAATCGCTGTTTAAAGGTAATTGACATGGTCAAGGATAAGTTGACTAACCCGTATAACGTAGTTTACATTGTATTTGACGTTTTCCCTTCAGTGTCTAAATACATGTAATATAAGGAGCAAATTGTAAGAATCGAAGTGAATAGAAAAGTTATTGTCATATATATGACTGTTTCAATATTCTAGTATAGAAAAACAAACAAACTAAAATCTTACAAAACTCGTCAGCAGTCACGATAAATATGTAACATATATAACCAAAACAAAAATTCGGCAAAAAAAAAAAAAAAAAAAAAAAAAAAAAAAAAACAGACTAAATCGCTGAATTGGTGGACTGGAGTTTATACGTGCTCCATCAATCTTCTTTGTTTCATGCCCAGCTTAGATACGTTAGGCAGCAGTGAGCAGTGGATAAATTAAATGTGGACAGAATCTTATTTTTGAAGAATTTGACCTACAAAATGACGAGAAAAGCTAAGAAATCCAACACCACTGCATTTTATTTTCAATGTGTACATTTAAAACCAATCTAACAGTAACGTTACGTTACATAATTTTAATATGTCGAGGGGGTGGGGGTGTGGAGGGGATAAAAATTTGTGAGTCATCTGTTATCAAAAATTTAGTTCCCGGTCGATATGAATTATTCATTGCTGTAGTATTAGCGTACCACTGGTAGTCAGATGGCAAATTTAGCTCTTTGAAATACACAAGAGCTCAGCAAGGCAGTTCGACTTTGCCTTCAGTTCAGTTTCACTTAAAAGTGACCTCATAAAAATGATTTTTTTTAAATTTTATGCAAAGAATGAAACAAGTATAAGTTGATATATGCTGCAACTGATTAATATTTAGGTTCTCATCATGATGGGGATAAAACCAATTTCGCTACCTGTGCTGTTGGCTGAGCCATTCAATAACTCTACATACAAATATGCAACTGTGACTGCCAGCCGAGGAATCAAAAGCAGTACCAACTCTGCCAACAGGGATTAACACCAATTCCGCTATGCTGTCAGTCGAATCGTCAGCCACGAGCCTTTTTGCACAGTAACTGCTTTATATAGGTTAGCAAATATGTGTGGCTCCCGTGGTCATAACTTACATGTTCCTTTGTGATCTACGTGATCTGTTTATGCAGCTCTTGGCCATCAAATACATTACAAACTATTAACAATGTGAAAATTTAAGGTTGATAGAAAGTGTTATACTTTATAACACATGCAAAATTCTGTCATCAGCCTGTTCAGAGTTTTATTTGTCATTATGTTGTTACAAATATTTAACTGGTCAGGTAATTTTGCAAACCCCATGGTTTTATTCCCACTTGTTGTTTACTATCAAGGACTAAAGTTGGTACGAAATACAAATTTCAGGCAGAGAACTTTTCAATATGTAAACATCTAAAATTGTTGTTTGTATATTTCCAAAATGCTGTATTCTGTAACAGTAGTAACATATTTGGACAAAGATGATAAGATAAGCAGTAAGGTATCATAAATAAGCAGTTTTCAACCATATTTATTGCTAAAAAGTAAACAATAAGTAATACAAGGTCACAGAGATCAAATGCAGTAAGTTATTTAGGTTAGCCCTTCCTTGACATGTATAGGTATGCACTATTTCTATTGTTTGATTATTTGCTCTTTAGAAACACTGTATTACTAGTTAAGGATATCGGAAATGAAGTATCCATAAACTCGCAATGAATACGTTGTATACGTTACTTGTTCGGTCTTTCTTTTCTTTTTTTCTCAGTATTATGCTGCAAAGCATAACTACAGTGTAGACGAATACATTCTGAAGGGGAACAACTAAGATTTGCTCATAAATATCTGAACAGCGATCACAAACATTTCATTATTTGTGCAGAGCTACTGAAACACTGTCCATGGAAAAAAAACATTTTTGTCCAACTAAACGTATCTTTATGTTCTTTGGTGAATAGATGCTTTAATAGATGGTTGAATGTAGTTAGATTCTTTAAGAGATAATTGAATGTAGTTAGACTTTAAAGAGAAAGAAACAAAAGCATAGAAATATAGATCATCTTAAACAAAGCATTTATAGATTGCTACAGTATACTAGTAAACTGCCAGTGTCTCTTTTCTGTATTAAATGTTTCTGATACTATTCTCCCAAACTCCTGGTTGACACATTATTGTTAGTTACTTAAATGAACTACATAAAGCAATGTATTGACACTACCATTAATTATTTTCAAAAGTTTGTTTCTTAATTTTATTCAGCAATATTGTTTCTCTTGGTAACGTTAAATATACGATAGTCTTACAAAAGTAAGTATACCCTCCGAGCAAAAATCTACATTAGCTTTGATGCAGAACTGTATTTGGCTTAAGTTTTCAAACTTCAGGTTTACTGTTCTGCTTTATAGTGTTTTCAGTGTGCACGTAAAAACTAAACCAAATCCTGTCAATAATCAAGGTGGAACTGCATTTTGCATTGCTAATTACCGATTATTTTATAATTTTATACTAAACACGTCAAAAGCGCTTAGCTTTTAATGTTACATGTATCAAACGGATTATATATCATTTTATTCGAGCCCTATATGCAAAATCTATGCTGGCTTAGTCGTGACTTTATCTTTTTTATCTTTTCTGATGTAGTATTTTGTTTATTTATTTATTTTTCTTTATTTTTTTTTCTTAGTTGAATATAACAAAATTTCAGGTATGTTACTGTCTTTAGAACTCAGATGTACAAATTGTAAAAGAAACAAACTGGGCAATGCCATTATGAAATACTCTAATTTTAGATATAATAACAAAGTAAACAGCAAAAAACCGTTTTACATGTGCAGAATATGTCAATGCCCTTAACATTAGAATTTGAAGTATACTGTGTTTAATTACGTATAAAACACACCTCATGAATCCCTTAAAGTATAGCTGAGAGAAATGCTGCTAGGTCCAAGTACACTATATATCATAAAAACACCCGGACTTATATGTGTTATCATGTTTATGTGATAGTGGGAAAAACCTGATTAAAGGTATTATAATGAAATATTTTTAATGTTAATGCTATTTACGTTACTACTAGTAATAGCTTATCATAAAAAATAAACCAGAGTGCATTTTTCTTTAATATTAAAAGATTCTTTTATGAAGAAACTGCTCCCAACGAAAATAAAATGATTCTGTCTTCAAATTGTATGAGTTTAACAATAATAGCTCTCGGTAACGTATATAATCGGTCATTATGGCCGACTAAATTGCGTGCAAAATATTGTGGAACTGTTCCTTGCTGTTTAGATAGGCTCGCATATTCAATATTACCTTTTACTGTCGTTTTTTTAATTCCTACAGTGTGATTCAAGCACTTTATTTATACAGAAAGTGATAATTGTAATATGGAACATTTATAACGGGGTACTGTGTTCAACATCCTATTTCTCTCAAAGTATACAAGATAAAATAATATTTTTTGCAGATCTAAAAAGACCAATAAATTGTCTGTAATATAGTAACAAACATATGGTCTAATATTAAAGGAGTAACTTACAAAAAGAAAGTATTTTGGATGAAAATAGCAATTGTAATGGAGTGTAAAGACAAATGTCACGTATATTACACCATGTAGGCTAAAGTGACTTTTCAAACATCCTCACTTTTAGCTACTGGACTGTTCTATTAGACTCTACTATAATTTTAAACATAGGAAAGAAACTTCTATTTTTTTTTATAATTTTTGATAATTTTCATTTTATGTTTATTTTTAACGTTTGTAACAGGCTGTTACAGCTTAACGCCCCACTCGCCAGAGGGCTAACATGCTGCAAAATACTTCTAAGGTGCTGGGCGTTAAGAAAAGTATGGTCTACAAAACTCCCCCTGGGGGGGGAGGTAAACCATATCTGGCTCATGGCCTATAAGTTGAGATAAGACATTTAACATTTTATGCATACCTTCATCTTTGGATTTTTTTGTTATAATTTCATTGGGGGTTTGACTTTCTGTTTTAACTTTCACATATTCATCGCTGCCAACATCTATGCGATTGGGTACTAAATAATCAACTTTTTCTACCAGTGGCTGTTTACTTGTCGGAATAGTATTCGAATCGGTCTCAGCTTCTTTCGCTGAAAGAGACAGTTATAAATAAAGAGTCAAAGAAAATGAGATGCTTCCTTTAATAAGCATCTGAAGCCAATCGTATTTATATAATATGTATACATATACGTGTATATTCCTCACCTTTTGTGCGAGCAAGGAGGACTCTGGCCTGACTACGCAGGCTAATTTGTCTTCCTTGTGCGCACCTTGAAAACATATTCTTGTTTATTTGGTGATATAACCATATGCCACAAACAATTCCCCCATCTCATATAGGTCATGATTTAACATGGCCATAAAAAAGCTGTCAACTGACAGGGAATGGAATAAGCGTCTCAAACCATATAAATCAAGCTGTTTTAGTGCGATTTATTCCCTTTGATCATGAGCTGCCCTGGTTGAGCTGGCAAAATCCATCCCTGTCCACTTTTTAATACTGTCTTCCCACCTGTTCTTCTGTCTATCTTTTCTTCTTTACCTTTCTGTGCCCTCTAGAATCGTCTTAGCTAAACCAGAAGACCTTGAGACGTGGTAAAACCACCGTAGTTTCCGTTTCTTGACCAACGTCAGGCATTCATCATATTCTCCAATCAGTTTGGCGTATGGGTCTTTCTGCGAAAATCCTCATTGGTTATATGGTCCTTGTACGAAATATTCAGTAACCTTTGGTAGCATCTCATCTCAAAGGCCTGCGTTTTTTTTTCTTTGTTTTTTTTTCTCTAACTCTCCTGTCAAGGCCCACGATTCACAGGCATATAGAAATATGGAAATGACAAGGGAGCGCATAAGTTTCACCTTTGATCCAAGAGATATGTTTTTATCTCTCCAAATTGGTTTCAGCTTGGTAAGTGGCTTGTGCCTTCCTTGAGAGAATCTCCTGTTTTGAGCCATCATCTGAGACAACTGTTCCAAGGTATTTGAAGCTTGTAACGGTACCAGTTTCTGTCCTTTTATTTTTATCTTCCTCTGGGTGCCATCTGCGCTGTTCGTCATCAGTTTGGTTTTCTCAGCACTGATCTCCATCTTATATCTTGTGCAGGTTTGGTCGAGACTTTCAACTAGATCCTCTAGTACCTGCTCTTCCTCAGCTAGAGCGTCTATGTCATCGGCAAATCGCAGATTGGTAATCTTTCTGCCGCCTATGCTAACCTTACCGTCATGTTCTTCCAGAGCATCAGACATGATCTGTGCGAGAAAAATGTTGAAGAGGGTGGGTGACAGAAGACATCCTTGTCTTACTCCAACTGTTGTTCTGAACCAGTCTCCTGTGCTGCCATTTATCAGGACTGCACTTGTAGCCTTGTCGTATAGTTGTTCAGTGCTGCGAACTAGATTTGCACTGATATTGTACTTCGGCATGGTGGCCCATAAGGCTGCACGCCATACCCTGTCAAAGGCTTTGTTTGACATCAGTGAAGACATGGTTCAGTTTCTACTAATGTTGGATATATATGGTCAGCTCAAGGTCTAGTACTTTTCACACAGGATTCTAAGGTAGAAGATCTGTTCTGTGGTGCTCCTTCATGCTCGGAACCCAGCCTGTTCCTCAGCGATTATCTCTTCGGCTTGTGGTTTAAGCCTGTTCAAGATGACTTTCAGCATGACTTTGCTTGAATGACTGATGAGGCTAATGGTTCTGTAGTTCTGGCAGAGCTGTAGGTTGCCTTTTTTAGGGAGTGTAATTATGCTGAAACTTAATAACACAGAAAACAACATAATGTTAAAACAATATTTAATTGTATTGGCGGATACACATAAAATCAAATATTTAGCGACCTAATGATACACATGAAAAGTTAAACAAATTAACCTGGTATATAAACTAGGCCGCATGTTTCATATATACAAAATCAAAACTAAGCATAAATGGGTTCGGGAGGGAGGGAAAAAGAACTTGCTTGCGAATAAGAAATTTCGCTGTTGCCTCGACTGAGTTTGTCGAAAGAGTGATTATCCTCGTGCCTTTCTGATAAAAGGCGCGAACGGAGAACCAATGAAAAAACAGTTCCATTTTCCGATTTACCGAAGCGCGAAGCGGAACACAGACGTAAGGTTTAACATAATTAAACTTTATGAATAGATTCATAAATGCTAAATTATGCTGAAACTTACTAACACAGAAAACAACATAATGTTAAAACAATATTTAATTGTATTGGCGGATACACATAAAATCAAACATTTAGCGACCTAATGATACACATGAAAAGTTAAACAAATTAACCTGGTATATAACCTAGGCCGCCAAACCGAAAGGTCCGCCAAGACAAAGAATAGAAGACAGAAAAAGTAAGTTAACAAATTCCTAACCTTGCAAATCGCTTAAAGTTCGCAATAGTCCTATTTTCGCAAATTTTCGCAAACCAAATGACGAGCTAAATCATTAATCTCGTCAACATTTGACCAGTCAATGACTTAAGAGAAATTGCCGTTTGATAGATGTGAATGAGTAATATTGCGAAATAAAGAACGTGCGAAAATTAAGCGGATAAAAATTATTTCAAATAAACATGTATTTTGTTTCTTATTTCCACTTGTAAAATATCAGTGATAGAAGCTGCAGAAAGAAAAAAAAACATTGCATATTCCTGTTAGCACATGCGTCAGCGCAAATCAACAAGAGCACTTGACTTAAGAACATGATCTTTCTTAGGAGTCATAGAATTTTGTGTAGACAGGGAAGACTCCGATCAAACTGCGCGGATGCATATAAGCTAACTGGAGAGATAAACAAAAATAAAGTGCCTAATTACACAATGCAAATTAGTATTGTATACAATTAATTACGAAATAAATCAATAGCGTAACAAAGAAATGTATCAGCAACTGTAGATTGAGTCAATAGCTCGATAACCATACATCATCCTTCATCGACTGTCGACTGAATTAATAGCTCCAACTACGTCAGCTGAGTCAATGGCTCAGAAAATATAACTGTCGAAATAATACAGCTCTTAGTGCGTTCACGAACCTTTTCAATAAATAATTATCTGTATGAAAATATATCAGTCACAATCTTCGTGTGTTCACGCGCACTTCAAATTATAACTACATAGATAATTTTCTACGTATGGCACTTGAATATAATGAAACAGAAAAATATAACAGAGAATAATCCTGTCAAACCATGAATTGAAACTGTAGTTCCAAATTTTTCACTTTCCAATACAGACTGCTTGTAGAAGGAAACCAGGGTGTTAAATACCCCCCATGAAACCTTCAAAAAGAACCCGGAACATTGCATTTGAACCGTGAATCCACCCACTGCCATAGATTTATTACGTCTATGTGTAGCTTGACGGGAACAGCCTGAAATAGAAAGGGAAAATTTTGGCAGCAACGAAGTACAAAACCATTCTTAAGATAAATGAGTTATAGTATTGATGAAAAATTGACGGAGACGACGTGAACCCTCTAAATTCAGATGTAGTCCACCATCCTTTACTGCAAATAAAGAACGTATTGGCTTCCCAAACTTCAAGAAAATTCTATAAGTCTTCAAACATTGAACCTTACGGCGACGGCACAATGATTCAAGTTGTCTGTTAACATATTTTAAACGAGATTCTGCGTTTTCAGATGGTAGATCGCAAGGGCGAGGAATTATAGAAGATATTATAATTTTGGTGCCTGAACGGCTTCTGATGAAAGTAATCAGATTTTCATATAAACTAATAATTTCATCACCTGTTAAACTGGATGAAATGTCATTTGTACCTATATGTATTATAGTATATTTAGAGAAAATACTCGCCTGATGAGATTGAATTTTGCTCTGTAACCGACTTATAGTAGCACCTGGAAAGCTTTGAATGGTTGTATACCCGATGCCATTAATATGTTTAATCATGGAGTCTCCAATAATTGTCACCCAAAATGGTTGACGTTCTGTAAATATAAACAAAACTAATAGAATCACATACAAGCAGTGCTATATGAAATGTACTATGTACAGTAGTAAAGTAAAAACATAACTTGGAAGGAGCTTAGGAAAAAGCTTACATATATCTGTAATCTTTCAGAACGTGTAGAACAAATGAGAAAGATTCAGTCTGCTGTTTTTAAAATGTTTTTTCTCATATTATCTGAAACCGATAGAAGCTGACTGAAATCATAAGTAAGATATTCTAGATAGGCATTACTCAGCCAATCTCCATGAAAGTTAACGAGCTCGGTCTTTACGTTTGACTTAAAAGCAAAACTACAACCTCCACGTCTGAATGAATGAGAGCTAAATAAAGTACCATCTATGCCCGATTGATTAAGCAACGAACGTAGCTTTTCTTGAAATTTTGGGTACGTTAATGGAACTGGTTTCAATTTTTTATCAAGATACGAAAATGCAGAATCACCACCATTTAATGGTATCAGGCGTCTCATATTCTTGTATGCCGAAACGGGACATAAAGGAGAATCGGGAATCGACAGAAGTGGAACAACTCTTGAATGGCCAAACTGACGTGTTTTAGACCATTTAAAATGCACTAACAAAATATCATCCCTGACTGAAATGTCATTTTCAGTTATATGTTTGTTTGGATCAAACTCTGATACTTTATTTGGCAAGAAATTGGATTTTCTGCTCATGAGAAAAAACATAACTAAAAAGAGTGACCAATACACATGATCTATTATATTGTCAAAATTTAAATGCTTATACATATCTAAAAGTATATCTGGTGTTATAGGCTGTGCCTTCTTTGGTACATGAGGGTTACTTCTTGCTAAACTTTTCAGCAGTAAACGAATACTATAGGATTCAGAGTCGGGAAACTTTAAATCCAGTAATGTATGCAAAACTTTAACACCAGATATGTAATTCCTGATAGAAGCGACGGACTTGAAAGATGTACTTAAAAATTGAATATAGAGACATAATGTTTCACCACTTGTAGGCAGAGCCTGCAGTTTAAAGTAATCGCAAAATATCAGAAAAGATTTCCACTGAATATGTAAGTTTTTAAATGTACCCTCAGCAAAAGCGTGTCGCATAGAATTTTTAACATCTCTGGATAAGGATGTTAACTGAAACTCTGAAATTAAATAAATATATAATACATTAGCACAAAGGTAAAACTCCAACAATACATACCGAAACTGATGAAAGAGAATACCTAGATCAGCCTGCGCACATACTGTGATTAGAACCGTAGTCTTACCGATGTCATCTTCAATCTATGAGGTTGCGCAGGCTGGTACAGGATTCACCACCCTAAGATACCTTTTAACGGGGCGTTCTGTATAGGACGCCGTTCTTCTGCTTAAATTGCGATAATCACCAATCATGAGAAAATCGGAAGCTCATTTCATCCAAATTATACTCCTGAATTGTTACGTTTTGTACACGTCTTTCGAATAATTTTTTAAACCTCTGATTCAATGACCATCTTGATAAATAATCACAAATGCGATTGTCGACACCTGAAACGAATGTTGCACGAATTTGAAATTCAAACAAGGCTGCATGGAAACAGATTTCTCTCAGACAAGCTTGTAGGAATAAATCTTTAGAAAACCAGAATTAATGACTTTACAGGAGGCTGAATTATCACAATAAATAAGTAATTTTTTGCCGGTGAGGAGACTACCCCATAATTTAAGAGCCACAGCTATTGTGAGATGTTCTAATGCATTAATATGAAGTTGTTTCTGTTTTATGAATTCAGGAAACTGACAGTGAAAGTAGCGTCCGTTGAACCAGCCACCACATCCAACTAAACATGCGTCACAAGACATAATTTCGTCCGGCTCGGACCATTCTTTTAAATCCATCATGGAAACGCCGTTGTATAAAGGAAGAAATGTTTTCCACCACAATAAATCTTTCTTTACCTCGACAGGAATTGAAACGGAATTATTTATTCCATGAAACGATCTCAGCCAATTTAACAACCGGCAAATAAAAACCCTAGACGGTTTTACACAATTTGAAACAAACTGTAACTTGCCTATTAATGACTTAATGTCATTTAAAGTAGCTTCAGACTTGAAGAGCCAACAATCAACCAGAAACAAAATCTCTCTCATTCTGTCTGGGGTGACTCTTAATATCAAGGTTTCTGTGTCAAACAGAATGCCTAGAAAGACCATACTCGTATTAGGGGGAGAAGATTTCTCGACAGCTTCCTCTAAGCCACAAAAATTTAAAACTTGGCCCAACTCATGGTATGACTTTTCAGCTTTGATAGGCGTATCAGCTCCAGCTAAATCATCAAGGTAGTTCACTATAAGAATACCTATCTGAAAACATATGTATGTTATGCTGTTGGTCACACGCTGACAGATATGAGCAGCGGAACGGAGTCCCATACTTAATACTTTATCCCATTAAAAACTACCATTAAAACAGTAACCGAGCAATGAAGAGTCCCCCGGATCAATCCAGATCTGACGATAAGCTCTACGCAAATCACGTTTGAACATAAGACAAAACTGACCTTTCATTTTTATAAAATTCACCAAATCATCTACTTTTGGATATGTTAAAGAAACCTTTTCTCCTAAGTACCAATCTTTATCGATATAATCGTTAATAGAATCGTATTTGGGATAGCTTAAATCCAGAATAATTCTTCGATCTTCTGATTCTTTTTCAGGGACAGAGTTAAGTGGCGAAATGAATGCATTGCAACAAAATGGATTAGATTTATAAGGACCTAATATAGCATTATATTTTTTTTCTTTTTCGAGAAATTTTGAAATTTGTTTAGGGTAACACTTTGCACCCTTATGATTCTTGACTATTTCGAAGGATTTATCTCGAGACTGGTGATTACCCGTATAGCCGATCGGAAACCCGAATTCTAAAAACTCGCACAATAATTTGTCACTGTTATCTGAAAGCATGAATCGAAAGTAATCAATCTTTAACCTTGTTTTTAATGGAATTTTACAATGTTCAAAATTATACCTGCTTGATTGTACAACTTCGTTATGCAAGGAAATATAATCAGACTCTGAAATTTGTTCAGTCAGCATATCTGGAACCGAAATTGCATGTACATTATAATGGTCACGGTTTGATTGAGAAGTTGAATCTTCATTTAAAAGTGACATTCGAGATATCTGTCAAAGTTTGTAAGGACAAGCTGCAGATGTATCAGGGTGTTCCAACTGCTTCTTATCCCTACGCCAGCATGTACCACATATGTGCTTAACAGATCGCATGTGACCTTTAACTGTTTTCTGGTGCACTTTAGAACTGAAAGAACATTTATTATTTTGATAATCTGAGCACCACCAAACTTGGCTTGATTTCGATAAATACCCTTTATCTGATTTCTTCTTAACGTGAAATGCGAGCATGGGCACTTCTATCGAAGAAGGTTCATCTTCCCATTTACTTAAACCCATTTATATTCTTCGCAACCAAGCTGCAAAAAACTTAAGTAAACCTTTCCAGTCATAAACATTGGCATAATACATCATTTTCTTTAATAATTTTAAACGACCCATGCATTGTGCAGATGATAACTTGCCACTTAGAATAATCTCTAATTCTCCGGAAACAAACATTTTGATGTCTAAATTATCGTATTTAACTTTCTCAGACACATATTCATATTGCAATACTGATTGTGGCCAAACCTGAGGAGAAAGCACCTTATCCGACGATTTTTTTGTCATTCCTGATCTTTTAGATTTTGAATGTTTTTTCTTCTTTTTGTGTTTACGCTTCTTATTTGAAGCTGAGCTGGACTCATCATATGTACTTTCCGAAGAAGTATCAAATTCTGAACTCGAGTCAGAAATTGTAGATGACGAATCAGAATCCTCGGATGTTGTGCTTAACCCCAGACTTGACAACTTTAAATCAGCAATTTTGTTTATTTTTTTCATTTTTCTCAAATCTGTAATTTTTAATGTGTCATCGCTAGAAATTTCTGTTTTAGTGTCTTGAAATTGAACTCCAGTTTTTTTGCTCTTCGACAATTTATCAGGCTTGCTAACACTTTTAGAATCCTTTGCCTGATTATCAGATATTATACTTTTGGAACTCTTTGTTTGAATATCAGTAGAAACAATATTAGAAAGTTCTTTCTCACCTAATGCCTGGCTATCTGTGAGTTTCTTGCGAGCTGATTCTAACTGCTTTTTTAGCCTGTCTGCCTTTTCTTTCTTTTCTTTAACACGGATCTTTTTCTGTGAAGCTGATAACTGATCTTTTGTCTCCTGTATCGATTTTTCAAGCTCCTGTATCTCTGAGTCAAGATTAGTTTCGTCGTCGGACGAGAAATCAGATGGTACGAACTTAGCTGTTGGAACATGGGCTGGAGTACTAGACGCCACTTTGGCGTCAACAAGAACAGAGGCTTCTTCCTTTCGAGCCTCATCTTTCCTTCTTTCTTGCAATTGAAGAGGCGGAGGCAAAGAAAGATCTATTTCAGATGTTTTCTTAGACATTTTCAAATGTTAGACCCTGACTAGACTGCTCTCTATGGTTAATTGTTATAACGTAGTCTGGTTGGCATAGTCAAAAGTTAGACCCCGACTAGACTGCACTTTACATCTAAACGCCAGAACATAGGCAAGTAGGCATAATTATGTAAGACCCTGACTAAACTGCTCTATATGTCTAAACGTCAGAAGATAGGCTGGTAGGCTATTTAAATGTTAGACCCTGACTAGACTGCGCATAATGTCAAGCTGGTAGAAAAATATCTTGACATTTCGAATGCTCATCATTAGAACAATGAATTATTCTTATTTTGTCACTTGCACTTCAATAGCTTCATGTCCATCATAAATACATGACACGTAAAGTTTGTATATGTAACGTCTATCGTAAAATAGGTATCGAACGTATATTGCCAATTTTCGGCCAACAGAAATAAGTTAGTGAACGATTATACCTTCAATTCAACAATCCATTTCTATCAATTAACAAAAAGAACTTGGTTGCGAATAAGAAATTTCGCTGTTGCCTCGACTGAGTTTGTCGAAAGAGTGATTATCCTCGTGCCTTTCTGATAAAAAGCGCGAACGGAGAACCAATGAAAAACAGTTCTATTTTCCGATTTACCAAAGCGCGAAGCGGAACACAGACGTAAGGTTTAACATAATTAAACTTAATGAATAGATTCATAAATGCTAAATGATCAGCGACTGAGTCCATGGGGTAGGCCATTCTCCTGTTCTCCAGATCCTGTCACAGATATCTGTTAAAACAATCAATCATAGTCTCCCCGCCAGCTTGAACAAGTTCTGCTGGTATATTATCATTTCCGACAGATTTCCACTTCTTTAGTGCCGCTACTGCACTCTCAACTTCCTCACGAAAGGTCGGTTGATGATCTTCTTCTGGGGGCTGATTGCAACCCAGAACCGTATTGTCGCCGTAAGTCTCATGGTTGTATGGTTCTGAGCAATATTCTGTCCATCTGCTGGGAATCTCTTGATCCTCTGAGGCATTTCCCAGACCTGTCCAGGATAGTTGTGGATCTACCCTGTTTCTCTGAAATTAGATCCTTCACCAGCTGGTATGCCTACTTGTTGTTGTTTTTTGTTCAGGCAAGTTTCTATCTCCTCCCACTGACTAGCTATCCAGATCTCCTTCGCTTTCTTCACTGCCTTCTGAATCCTCTTGTTTGCTTCCTCTGAAATTAGATCCTTCACCAGCTGGTATGCCTACTTGTTGTTGTTTTTTGTTCAGGCAAGTTTCTATCTCCTCCCACTGACTAGCTATCCAGATCTCCTTCGCTTTCTTCACTGCCTTCTGAATCCTCTTGTTTGCTTCCCTGTATTCTTTTGCTCCTCCTGCTTCATACCGCTTCTTCTTCAAATTCTCCTCTCGTCACAGAAGCCGAGAACATCTCTGGTGACCCAGGGCTTTTTCCTGTGACGTTTCTTCCCAAGTATCTCACAGGCTGCATCAGTCACTACTGTATTGTAGGTGGTAATCATGGTATCTATGTCCATGACATCATCCCTCAGACCAATGAGTGGTGCGAATTTCCGACCTATTGTTGCTTGAAAAGTGCATGCCACATCTGGGCCCCTTACCTTCTCAATATCAAACTTCAGTCTTGGCTGGGTTGGCTTTCTAGCCTTCTTCAGACGAACTCGGAAGGTCATCATCACCAGGTCATGGTCACTTTCTATGTCTGCTCCAGGAAAACTCCCTGTCCTATCTTTGTTGACTTCTGATCGGAAGCGCTTCCTCACCAAGATGTAATCAATCTGATTGTGGTGTTTCCCATCTGGGCTCTGCCATCTTCTTGATGGTTTGTGAGGGCCAAGGGTGTTTGTCAGTATTAGGCTATTACAGGTTGCAAACTCTAGAAGTCTGAGACCTCTCTGACTTGTCTCGGCATTGCAGTTAGGGTCCACAAACGTTTTCCCAGTCTGCCTGTGCATCCTTTCCAACTTTAGCATTCCAGTCCCCTTGTACAACCAGAATGTTCTTCTTGGGTGTTTGGTCTGTGATTTCCTAGAGTTGCTGGTAGAAGTGTTCTACGTTATTGTCGTCATGCCCAGATTTTGGGGCATAAACCTGTATGGTGGTGATGTTAGAAGGAGCTGCTCTCAGGCGGATTGAAATCAGTCTGCTGGAAACTGGTCGGCATCCCAAGGCAGCACTCACCATGTCCTTATGCACAATAAATCCAACCCCATACTGTTGTTTGTCCTCTTCTCCACTGAAATAAAACTTGTGTGTGTCATCTGTTGACATCTCATCAAATATTTTCCAGCGCATCTCATAGAGCCCAAGTATGTTCCAGTGATACCTGTCCATTGCAAGAGTCAGCTCCTCAAGCTTCCCAGCTGGCCTCTGAGTGCTCACGTACAAGGTGTCAACTGAGATGTTCTCCCTACCTCTGATCTCCTTGATATGTGTTACACCGGTTGCATACTTGTCACCTACGTCCCGGTGCCCAACAGTAGGCGCGGTCATTGTTAACCGGGCTGCGACCGATCCGGTATTAAGGAATTATTACGGTCGTCTACCATGATGGTGTTTCTAGGACAGAGTTCAGCCTGACGGAGCCCATCCCTCTCCAGGCTATAAATGTTGACCACAGCCAAAATCCGCAATTATTGTATGGCTCGCCTTTGTCACGAGCACATGGCCGTTGACTCAAAGAGTTCTTACGCCCTGGCTGTTGACATCTTCTAGGAAGACTTCCGACCAGTAATGTTGTGTTAATACCACCCCTTGTTGACCCATATGGTTGGGAGACTCATGGAGGTGGGAGCGTCCTATTTCCTCCCATCAACTCGTTGACTTGTCCACTGCCAATTATATATAAACAACCAGACTCAAAGAGCCAAAGTGATCGGGTCATATCCCTATCTACCAGTAACCCCTTAATCTAGCTGTTTCACCAAGCTGAGCAGGGCTCGCTCGGTCTGGCTGCTAACACTTGACTTAGATTTTTCCACTCTTATATCTGGCCGTTGACTTCTTCTAGGAAGACTTCCGCCTAATGGTGCTGTGTTCACAGGTTTTGTTCATAGGTCTTGATTAGAGACTTAGAAATGAACTCCTAGGGAAAGTTCATTGGGTGGAAAGGGATTGTCCCGAATTCATCTGTGTTGCCCCAACGACATAGTAAGGTTATGGGATAGAATAGAATAAAATAGATCAAGAGGTACTGATGTGTTATAGCAGGCTAGTATCCAGCGATCAAATAGGTATCTGTGGCCTAGAATTTCAAGCGGGCACATGACGTCGAAATGATTTCTTACTATCGTCGATACGACGTCGTTACGACGCATCCACATTTGTGCGTCATCATCTTGACGTCACGTGCCTGATGGGTTATGTCGGTTCCGGGTCACTGCAGACTGATAGCAGTAGCTTCCGAAAATTCACGGTCACGCGCATACAATTCCGCTTTTATTTTGTCGTACCCGCAGCTGTTAACAGGATAACCCCAGAGGCCGATGAAATTCACAAAATGTCCAAGAAAATTCGGTATGCTCACCTCCTAAATCCGATGCACTTTTTCTTTGTTGAGTATCTGTCGGTGTCTTAGTACTAGGAAATGACTGTCTTGTAACTGTAGGTTTAGGTTTTACTTCTGGAGGCTGTGATGCTTTCTTACTTCTGCCAAACATTCTGAGTTGGACATGTTAAGAATGCATCTGCAAAATGCAGGACACAGTTATAGTGGTAGCAGGATGTTAAGACGTTTTAATTGAAAGAGTGTATAATAATAAGATCACTAATTGAAAATATAAAAAAAAAAAAATAAATAAAAGGGCAAAATAACTGATAAGCTAATTTAATGTCAACATTATATTTACAGTAACTGTCGGCCAGAAAACTTTGAAATGGCTATTTAAAGTAGAGTGTAAATAGCGATAGCTCTGCCGAGTGTGCATGTGTGTGTGTGGATGGGCAGAGAGGGAATGGGGCGGAAGCAATTTTCTTTATTTGATTCTGTATTTTCTGTATTCTGAATTTAAACTGCTTAACTTCTCCAACAGGCTGTCGGCATCATAAACTTTGAAAAGCTTTTTACAAAATTTAATCGCATATACTAGGAATTGGTTTTAAATTCAAGGTGGAATTAAAACCCCTTTTGCACAAGGGCCTACCGGAACCAGAATTATATGGTGACAGTGTATAAATTCATAACCAAATGCAAGTATGGCTGATTTTTTCGGATCATATCAGAAAAAAATTATCATACGTTACAAATGTAATGGATATAACGTAATGGTAATGCTGCAGTCTATGAGGCGCCGTTTAACTATAAAATCCCAATTTTGTGATATCACAAATTGTATCTTGTGACATCGCAAAATGTTTTGTGATATCACATATTCAATTTAATGATATCACAAAATATTTTGTGAAATCACAAAATTTTTATGATATCACAAAATCGAATTTGTGATATCAAAAAATCATCACTATTTTTTGATATCTCAAAATAGATTTTATGATATCACATATTCGATTTTGTGATATCACAAATTCGATTTTGTAATTTCAGAAAATAAGAGGGATTTTGCGATATCACAAAATCAATTTTGTGATATCAATAAATCGATTTTGTGATATCACAAATTCAGATGTATTTATTGATATCACATATTCGATTTTATGATGTCACAAAATAGAATATGTGATATCACAAAATCTTAGTGATTTTGTGATATCATAAAATCTACTTTGTGATATCACAAAATCGTTTAGGCATTTCTAAAATAGAAAATTTTACACATTTAATGATATCACAAAATCTATTTTTTGATATCACAAAATGGCCTTGATTTTGTGATATCACAAATTCTATTTTGTGATATCACAAAATACCTTTCATGATATCATAAAATGAGCCTGATTTTGTGATATCAAATTGAATTTGTGACATCAAAAAATGCATTTATTGATATCAAAAAATAAGCTTCTTTTTTATATCACAAAATCTATTTTCTGATATCATGAAATAGAATTTATGATATCACAAAATCTATTTTGTGTTATCACAAAATAAAGTTTATTTTGTGATAACTAAAATGTATTCTGTGATATCAAGAAATCGAATTTGTGATATCCAAAAATAGAATATATGATATCAAAAATGCTGATTGTATACTTAAACGGCGCCTCATAGCAGTCTGCATGTTTGGTGGTTAACCCAGTCATGGTTAATGGCTTTGCTTCCCTCCGATTGCGCACCGGTTGATCGGGCATCAGACTCAATAATGGACCCTACGTAAAGCTATTTGGGCTGCAGGTTGTCTCTCGCTTGATCATTCGGGTTTCAACGTTTGTTTTTTTTTTGTTTTTTTTTGTTGTTGTTGTTTTGTTCTTGTTTTTTTTTTTCGCTCCGGTATTTGAGTGGTGTTGTTTGACACCCCAGGGATCTTCAGGCGTCTCAGTACGTTGTTACTGTCGAGTCCTCATCTGTGATTCATCATAGGTCATATTAGTGTTTTGTTTGTTTCTGTGATGATTCACTGATGGGTTAGGAAACCTTCATGCTGACCAAACAGCTAACTAAATGTTTCGAACCACTGCAAAAGCAGAGGGCGAGGGTTTAGATGCAGTAAATCTAGTTTAAGTTCCCCAGTAATTTTATTACTGACCACGCCAAGGCGGTACACCTGAATAGCTGACCAATCTGCTTTCTGTTTTTGTTTTGTTTTGCAATTTGAAAAAAAAAAGAAAATAGGTGAAAATAGATGTTGTTGCTGTTTTCAGTTAGAGCAGCAGAATGGCCACCTGTTTGGGAAACAGCTGTTCATTCTGTCTACTGTTCGTGTCTTTCCTGAACTGTCGTCAGTTTGTTTGTGTGCTTCTTTCCCTGTTGGGTTTTAGGGTGAGATGTGGGATTTGATTATATTAATTCCTGATTTTTACTTAACCGTATGAAATCAAGTGGCAAGTAGCTACACCGTGTGTCGTGGCGTTATGTTAGTCTGCCTGCACAGAAATCCATGTATGCCTGTTCGACTTGTATGTCCTTATAAACTGGATGAGTATAATTGAGCCGTGACACGAGAAAACCAACAAAGTGGTTTTGCGCACAGCGCAGACTCAGATCAGCCTGGGCATCCGCCAAGTCTGGTCAGACTCTTCTTTAAGTGCTCAGAGCTACCTCCATGCGGACAGCAAAGACTCTGATCAGAACTGGGCGGATGCCCAGGATGATCTGAGTCTGCGCTGGGCGCACAACCACTTTGTTGGTTTTGTCGTGTCGCGGCTCAAAATTTTGTTTATCAAAGGGTGTCTGGTTGAGTTTCTTTTTATCATTTTTTGTTTTAAACTAAGGCGAAATACCCATTTGTCTCATGCAAATAGTGTACAACCTAACCAAACGCCGCAAAACGCACTGTTTTCGAATGCCTCTATTTTGATACACCATGGATAAATGAGTTAAGTTATAATAGGCACACTCCAGCCAGAATATTTGTAACGCATGCCCAGTGCTTAGAGTCGCTGAACACTCTAAACACCGACTGCGGCAAAAAAGTACGAGGTACATTTGAGAAGTAATACCAACGGTTCCTTTACACCCGAATACTGCTCTATGTACGTTCACGTTATGTAATTAAAAAAACATATCAATTACGACATTAAAGCCTCGTTCACACGACCAAAGTTTCTTTGTCACAGAAACTCAATCAAAGAAAGTTTGGCAAACATTTTGCGTTCACACGGAGCAAATTATATGTTAAAGAAAAATGCGGCATAGAATCTTTGTCAAATGAACTTTGGCAATGAAATATTTGCTGCCATGTTCACACGAACAAAGAATATACCGTTCGAGCCACACCCAGAATGTCACTCAAAGTCACCTGATAGTGTATAACTGGCCAATGCAGCGACAACTTAGCACGTGACATAGTCTAAACAAGAGGACCATTGGTCCTGTAGCTAACCTGAGTCCATTGAGCCTCAGTACTCTAGGGTAAGTTACTCTAAGGCAAATTGAACACATAGGTGGTATCAAAACTGTGAACCTCAGGGTGGAAAATGAAAAAGACAAAACATCATCCAACCTGGCCCAAATTTGAACTGGTCCGATATTTTATGGCTGTCCTAGATATCTGCAAGTTTGAAGAAGTTGCATCAAAACTAAAAGTGCTACATTTTCCCCATTATAAGTCTATGAGACCTTTTTGTTGCCATGGTAGCCACAGTTTTAAATCAATCCCCCACCCCAACAATGCTACAGAGAAAATTTGATCAAGATTGGCAAGCTACTTTAGCCAATATTAATGCTTAAAAGTGTGGACGTACGACGGACCAAGCCTATACTATAAGCTCACTTTGTTAGCCTTTGGCTCAGCTGAGCTAAAAATAGCAACTGTCACCGTGACCTTAGAATGCTGAAACGCAAACTTGTTCATGATATTGTCATACTAAACATATGTGTGAAGTTAAATCAAAATCGGTCCATAAATGAAGGTGTGAGACAAAGTTTTTCTAAAAATAGCCACTTTGACCTTGACCTTGACCCAAGAACACTGAAACGCAAACTTGTCCAAGATATTGCCATACTTATCACTTGTGTGAAGTTAAACTGAAATTGGTCCATAAATGAAAGCAATAGAGCAATGACAAAGTTTTTCTATAAATAGCCACTGTGACCTTGACTTTGACCTTAGGACGCTGAAATGCGAGCTTGTTCAAGATACTGTCATACTAAACATTTGTGTGAAGTTGTAATCAAAATGGGTCCATAAATGAAGGCTCTAGAGTGATGACAAAGTTTTTCTAGAAATAGCTACTGTGTGTGACCTTGACCTTAACCCAAGAACGCTAAAACGCCAACTTGTCCAAGAAATTGTCATACCAATCACTTGTGTGATATCCAGTTGAATTCAGTCCACAAATTGAAGGCGCTACAGCGATGACAAAGTTTTTCTAAAAATAGCCACTGTGTCCTTCACCGTGACCCACAAACGCTGAAACGCGTTCTTGTCCAAGATATTGTCATACTCATCACTTTTGTGAAGCATACGGAACTTTATGCTTCAATACGGCGGAAATTACCGATAGCGACTTACGGGTTTATCCGAGAGCTTACCTGTTAGGAGAGGCTGACTGGAAGCATCGAGCATTAGCCCATAATAACGTGGAAAGTCGAAAATTACGGATTTAGCTCATATTTTGGGAACTTGATATATTTCATGCTTGTTTGTGTTTCACAAGTTTTTAGCGGTCAGCGTTTGGCCGTTTCCATGGTAACCAGGAGTCCATTTGAATGTAATATTCCCTCGCTAAAAATTGACCAACAAATATTATCCTGTTCGTTTTGTTTGTGTAGTTTGACAATACATAGCTGTGAAATATGATTTCATAATATGAATGTTTTCTGTCCCATACTATCAACGGAAGAGCTTTTACTGGAAAAAATAGACCCAATTTTGAGTGAAAAATAGGTGTTTTGTTCGCATGATATCTAAAAATGGCAGTCACGTTTGAAACTAAGGCCATATTTACATGTTAGAGCAAGGTTCAAAGTTTAAGAATGTCAAAAAATTAGGTGTAAACTCGCAAAGTTTCAAATTTTATTTATCTTTGAAATGTGTCAATGTTGTAAAATAGTAGCAAGGGAGTTAAGTCAATCTGGGATTATCTTACCTACCTTTACGATTACAAATGTGCGAACACTACAGGTAGTATCCATGATCTTTCAAAATAGAAGATAGTATCTTTAAAAGAATTAGATAATTATCAACAATGCTCAACATGACCTTTTTATATGTATGAAATAGGTCCATTCACCAAGACTGCATTTGCAGATGTATTTGACAACAAGAGTTCTCCCGAGCAAAACGTCTGCAGAAATCACGGAATAGAGGAACGGAGTAAACACATTTTATTTGCAGCAATATGTTTGTTTTTTTCTTTATTTTATGTTGAAATTAATAAAGTTACTAGTTTTTCTTGAATAAGTTGCTTCATTGAAGTAGGTAAAACACAAAAGAGGCATTTTCAGGACAGAAAGTGGTGTAGGCCTACTCGAGTACAGTGTCTATTCACCGGAGGAAAGGCTGAAATTTTAGCAATGTTCTGTGACCTATGATCGTGATACTATATAGATCAGCCAAGAATTGATGCCTGAAAGACTTACAGTTTTACTTCCTTTTAACAGTAGTTCCGTCATATCTTGGCGACTGGAAGAAAAGTGGTGTGTATGTATGCTGTGTCTGTGCAATGGGGACCCATTGGCGGTTGGAAAAATATACGCCTCCAGTGTGTCTCGAGTCCGGAATTACTAGACCAGCAGGCCAGGGCTTAACCTACTGCTGTGCTACCAGGGCTCCTGGAGCAGCAAAGAAATTCTTGTAATTTAGGTAATCCTGATAGGGTGCTATCTAAAGTATACGTGTACACGATTTATTTATTCATCCCATACGCTTCCCTAATTTCATCCACTTTTCTGTAGCTTAACTAGTAAAGCGCGGGTCTGCTAATCTAGCAGTCCTTGTTCGAATCTCAATTTCTGTAGGCAGAATTCTTTTTTCACAAACGAGGTGCCATTGCACACAGTTTTTCAAAATCATCTATGCCTTGCCGCATGACTAAAGTACTGTTTAAAGGGCCATGAAACTACAACATGCCATTAACCCTCTTTGTTTTACAGTTTGCCACCTAAATTTTAATTTTTGGTGCCATATAAATGTTTATGCCTTTTTTGTGATGAAATTACTATTGGTTTAACATGTGATTTTTCGAACCATAAAAGATTGAGCAAAATGATGCTCAATGCTTACAGTCAGCTTTTCTTAACTCACTCCGGCTTCGCCGTCGAGAATTAATATTTAGCGATTTGCCCTTCAACAGCATGTATCAACCAGCGATTACTCACTGGTAAAGAAAAAAAAATATATCTTAACTAGTACTAAATCACACATTTTTCACATTTGTACACTCTTTCTCTTCCCAAAATGGTGTTATCGCTAATGCATAATAAATTAGTGGGTAGGGTATCTTAGCAGCTCTTCAAATTTGTTCATTAGAAAAAAATGAAAGCCATTAAAGATACAGAAACCTAGTACTGACCTACTTTAAAACCATATCGATTCTAATGCAAATTAGGAGGCAAAAAAACTAGAAAACTGTTGTTTTCTGTACAATTGGAATTGCAAGAGGGAAGCCATTTGCACGTGCATTTATTCTTTAGTTAGTGCAAGTTTACACCTAATTGTTTTTGTTATGAACTGTACTTATGTTGATGTTTGAAAACATGTAAACAGTATATTCAGGTCAGGCTGCCATTTTCAACAATCTTGATTTAAAAAAGTGCTATTTTCTTATATTTTATTTTTTCTCCGACCATATGTACTTTCAGTTGCCATGGTTTCAACAACGTGCAGTGGCCGATGCTTTGAATGCGCAGAGAATAATGATTACATTTAGTCCTAAGCACCATACTAGTCAAGTATTTGATACACGCATCAGGAGAGATACATTTTCCCTTTGAAATTCTTGAAAATATGTAAAATTTGACCAGCCTAAAAATGGTTGCCATGGCAAAAGTAATTGCTTAGATATCTCGAGAACCGTTTGACATATTTCACTAATTTTTTCACCGATCTCCATCTTTTGTCGAAAGCTTCAAACCACGAAATTTTGAGCAAAATACAAAATTTTGAATTTCCATCCAATGCTCGATTCTTACAGTCAGCTTCTCTTAAAATCCTGTCGAGTGCTATATGCAATTACATTGGAATATAATGTAAAATGTAAAATTAAATACATATATGATATTACGACAATTTTTTATAAGTTATGAACATAGGGGATATTTACTTTTTTTAGGTGAATACCAAAAATATTTCATCGAATGTGTTGAAAACATCTGAATTTTCACGAGTGCGAAGCACGAGTGAAAATTCAGATGTTTTCAACACATGAGATGAAATATTTTTGGTATTCACCTAAAAAAAGTAAATTTTCTTTTTATTTTATACTTTTTTAGGAGATTTACGGTAAGCTAATTGATCAAAATCAGCTGATCAATCGCGCCCTTGGACCGAATCACCACCAGCAAAAATTACGAAGAAACGAAATAGTTCTATATTATTTGATTTAATACTTGCCTTAATTTACAAACAATGACAATTTCACCAACTAAAGTGAATTGAAAATGTATGATTTAATCAGTTTAAGTAAGTAAAAAAAACAAAACATTTTATGTGATGATATTCTATAATTTTTTATATCTTCGTGACGTATTTTAACACGGGTATTAATACTCTTTCAAACGGCTGACAGTTGATCGATCGCCGCCATATTGAGGGAGCAGGTGCTATACGACGGAAGATTTGCATCACAAAAACCACTGATTTAACGATTACATTGAAACATACTAATAATACGAATTAAAGATCAAAGTAAGTGAATATATCTTCAATCACTGTCACTGTCTATGTATCTAATTCTCTTGTATTTCGGACGAACTGGAGATGTTGATTGAGACGGCAGCCTTGGGCTGACACATGATGTATTTGTGAATTTTGCTGTGTTCCTCGACAGCTGCTGAGATTGGTTGAAATTTATGTTTACATTTCCATGAATGGTATTTCCAGTTAACATGCCACCGAGATCTGACGGAGTGTAGGCTCTTGGATTATGATACACATTAACAGGAAATACAGACTCTGGGTCTTTTGGGGTGGGGACAGGTTCATTTGGTTACATAAGGCCTAGAGCATTATTCATTGTAGGCCTGCTTGAACATGTTTCTGTGACAGTTGAAACAGTATGTGTGACTGGTGTCTTCACAGGGGGCACTGGACGGTTTGATAGTATTGATGAGATGTTTTTAGTCTGATCTGCCTTTAAGTGACTGTAATTATTTAGGCTGTTTACATTCTTGTGGCCAGAGACCTGCACAATTTGATTGGGTGGAAGGCCTTCATCAGTCAATTTCTGGATGAGATGCTTCCTCACGCTGAAAGAGAATTAGTAAGAGATTAGGTGTATTACCACTTGGGATTTTGGCCTCTGCCTGTGTAGTCTGACATCAGCTACCAGAACATATTTATCCTTATATGGATCTTGCAAAACAGACTATATAAGAAAAAATACTGTTTTATGTGCCAATTTGTCAAACTACGGCCACTTCACAAGTGAGAAAGCCAAGTTGTGCGCCTACCAATGCCCTAACCTAAGCCTAGGCTTTCAAATCAGAGATGCGTAAGCGTTCAACAGTCGTCCAAGTTCTAGTGGATGTCATAAGCTCCAGTTTTCATCCACCTTTGATTAATGATCTGGATATTAAAAATTATTTTTTATCCACCAAGAAAAATATGCCACAAAATGTGTGAGAATAAGGTAATTTTGAATGATTCTATGAAAAAAATAGGAGACTTAAATATATGAAAAACACAATTATGCAGAAAACTGACTTCCTCAATAATGGTAGTAACTTTTATAATTAGGAAAAAGTAGATTTATACTTACCATACTTGGCTATAAGACGAGTCTCCTTCCAAAACGACCTCAAATATCTAGGTCCATCTTCTAAGACGGATCTAGATATTTGCGTCTTCTAAGACGGATCTAGATATTTGGGATCGTTTCGGAAGCAAATCCCAATCTTAGAAGCACATTGGATTTAGCTACTTAGGGTTATTTTGGAGCCAAAAAATCCCCAACTTAGATTCAAATTGATGCGGTAACAGTGAAATGATATTGTATCATTTCGTTTGACATCAAAATAAGTGAGGATTTCCATAACATGTATGGTTGCCACAACCCCTTAATTCAAAATCAGTGTGACTGAGAAAGTATAAAACAAAAAGAACATTTATCAGTACAGCACTCCTGATAAGAGGGAGTATTTAATGATAATTAAGGATAATTTTTCGTATTTCCCAACGAAAACATGTTGTGACCCCTCATTAGAAACATCTTGGCAAGCTGGTTCTAATGAGGGGTCACAACGTAGGTCTTTATGAAGAAATATGGAAAATTATCTCTAAATTACCTGTTAACCCTTCTTATCAGGAGCACTGAGTGAGTACCATAAATCCATCTCGTGTGACGAAAAGATTGTATTTTCTCTCAAAATCAGTTTTCATCGACACGTGAAAGTATATATGGTATGCACTACAGAAGAGCTAACATCTTCTTTTTTTTAACTGTCAACTCTACTGCGAATGTTATTTAGTGAAGGTAAATAAATGTTGATAATTGCCAATTCTAGAGCCTCAGAGAAAGTTCGGTTTAGAAGATAATTCTGAGATAAATAGTCATTTCTCAACTAAAACATATATATCATGAACCCTCAATAGAACAGTCTCGGTGAGATGGTTCTAATGAGAGGTCACAGTATATCTTTTTATGGATAAATCTATCCCAAAATTATATTTATATATTTAAGTTTTTTAATTCTTTTTTTTTCCAGATTAGATGCTTCCAAGGCGAAAGAAATTATACATGTATTGGCTAGTTGATAGCGGATGGTGTTTGGCTGTATTAACATCAGCAATCATCATTCTTATTTATGAGCTTGCCATGCATAAATTCATCCAGTACCACAATCATATGGACTAAACGTAATAGCAAATGTGGTTACATTTTCTGTGTATTAGGATGGGGAAAAACAAATACTGCTCAGGCGAAGAAATGTGCATGGAAACTGAGCATGTCAGCATGTGCTATATGAATTTGAAAGGAACCACCTTTACCTGTATGGAGTTAGACGTTTTTGAGTTTTCTCTAGACCTGCTCCAGCCTTGAGGTCATTCATGACTTGGTACAGCTTGTTTATTCCCATTGGAATTTTCTTGTACCACGGATGACCTGACTTCGGGCTGTAATTAATGCTCAGGAAGAAGGGGCTGTCCGGCTCCAGCATCGCTGTTGGCCGCATACACTTGAACTTTTTATAAAGTGCTACAGGGTCTCTGTTTGGGGTTTCAGGCACAGCGTATGCACGTGGTTTTGTTTTCCTCACATCCCTTGGATTTGATCCGGTTCGCGTCTTCGTTTGGCGTTCCTGTGTATAAATCAAATACTCCGTACCATCATCATCAGATTGGAGTTGAATATCGCCCCACCGAAGATCATGGGTTTCTTTCCCAGTTCTCATTCCAAAATGAAGCGTGCAAATAAGCCACATGGTATAAATGAGAGAAGCAGGTGTCTCTGGGCCCAGGACTTGTTTTTCATACATAATGTTGAGCTCTTCATCTGTGACCTCATCTGCAGCCATTGGCTTGTTGCCCTTTCCCAGAGATTTCAGCTGCTTCTGTTTCGCAGCAAGGATGTCTCGACATCTTCTGAACTGAATATCAGTCATGATGGAAAATTTATAGCTATTGCTGATTAAGTGGCGATTTATGGATGACAAGAAGGACCTCAGAGTAGTGGGCTCGAACTCCCCTCCGTCTTTTCTACGTACAGACAACAGGAAACCAGAGATATAGTCGGACAAGTCACAGGGAGGGATGAATTCAGGAAGTCTGGATTCATTTATTGATATGAGGTAGCTCTGAAATAATTTCACATCATTGGTGGTTTTGCGTTTAGTGTTTATGTTTTGTTGTTCTTGGAGGAATTCTTCAATAGGCCTATGAGAGACGAATCTACTAGTGCTCTTATCAGAAGAGGCAGTGGGCACCTCAATATTTGCAGCTGCCATGGACATAATGGTATCTACAGCCTGATAAAGATCTTCATCATCCAGGTCAGTTTCAAACATTTCAATGTTTTTGTTCATAAAGTCAGCTTGATTCATGTTTTCCATGTTTTTACATCACATTTATCACGAACAGCAGAATTTTGAGATAGCAGACGCTATTTTCCCCAAATATTCGGAAATGTTTGGCTCTCTGCAGAGTCGCAAGGGAGACTAATCTTGACCAATGTAAACAAACAAAAAAGTAGTTCCGGCTCGCTACAGTGAAAATAAAAATCGTATTATTCACTAGTGAAATGATACGATATCATTTCACTAGTGAAATGATATCACTTTTACTTTTCCTAGATATGCACTGATTTCACTGCAAAGTATAAAATAAATGAATTTAAGTCTTTGTCCGTTAATATGGTGTAAAAATATATAAAATAACTTCATGTTTTGATTCTTCCAATGGCTTTTGAAGTTTGAAGCTCCAGTCACTTAAAATTATATATGAATCATGTCGAAAATGCCCAAGAAGCTATGTTCAGCCTAAAATTTGAAAATGATCGAATTTTCTATAAAACTTTTATAAGTTATCACCATCGAGAGATTTTCATATGGTTAACATTGATGTAATTCATTATAAAATAAGTACACTATAAGTATCTTCCATTAATCTCTAAACATACAGAAAGTCGCGTTTCGATAAAACCTCGCTCAGTTATGTCTCAAATAGTCTAAGTCCAAATCCGCCTATATTGCGCAAAGGTTTACACCACATCCTTTCTTGATATTCGTGTTTTGTTTACATATTTCATGTGACTCTGTGCTTTTTATGACCTAATTAAGAAAGGAGCAATATGTATATAGTCTGATCAAGAAAGAAGGAACGAAAGTAAGAACGAAGAACGCAAGAAAGGAAAAAAAGAGAAAGAAGTCACTAAACTCTTACCCGTGTTAATCAAACATTAAAAGACAGTTAATCGACTAATAGACTAGTTTAAATAGCGCTCGACTATCAACTATAACTAAGAACTAAGACTATCGGGTGGCGGATTCACACCGAATACATCACCGGATATATTTTGATTTCTAATAATATCAGGTAGCCTACAGTTTACTGAGTTTCACTTCATTTATGTGCTTTGTGTGGAGACAAGTTTGTAAAAACCCGAATAATTCATAGAATAATAACGAAATTTATGAACATATTCTTTAATACCAAACGATGATGAAAACTAAATCCGCCCAGTTACTCAAGCGCATCAGAAGCGTGCGCATTTCACCCTTGTGATTTCTGTGAAACTCTTAAAAGAATAGTATACTATGAGTTGGTTGGTTGAGTTTAAACATATTTTTATTTCTCTTTGTTCGAAACATACATATTACAACACAAAAATAAATTAGGATTGGAGTGAAATCAAATTAAAATCTCAAAGTGTTCCTTCGAGAGCGGAGAACACATGGACCATACTTCGAAGTCTCGGCTATATCAAATTGCTTATTTGGTTTTTCTCCGAAAGGGGCTTAACAACCTTTGAGACAGTATTTTAGTCTGTATAGAGCCATCTCACATAGAAAAAGACAAAAAAAAAAGATAACAGGGTTTATACGGTTAAAATACTCCCATCCCACACCTGCTCCTTGCCATCCTGTTTTCCAAATTACATGTAGTAAGGCGCTCCGACACTGAAACTTACTCATCACCGTCGCCCGAATCGACGACCCCAATTTACGATTAGCAAAGGCAGCTAACTTTCAAGTGCGACGCGTCTTCTATACGGACATACCAATGTGTGTAGGTGGTATTCAATTTATTTGATAACTATTTTTTATATCGGGCCATCGACTAGCTGCCTGAGAACTGGCAAGATAGCCAGATAGTTTCAGCCTGCTCAATAGTTTGTCTTATTAGGGCTCGCTTCAAGCAACTTGGTATCTCAAAAGGCTGATAAAGATGTTAGACGAGTAACTTGAATGTTTACTTTTTTGAAGTACAGATACGGGCCTCTGTGGCTTAAACATAAGGCATCTCACCGCTGTGACTTCAAGCCTCGGCCGCGTACATGGAGATAGCTAAGTTCTGCCTACGGAATTTTCGCCGGATGCTCCGGTTTTCATCAACCGCCGCTTAACTGCTTGATAGAAGTGAAATATTATTGAAGAGCCGTAAAACCCATGTCCTATCCTCTGTACAAATAGATACATTCTTTTTCATTGTTTCAAAGCAATGACAAGGACATGACGAGACTTTTTCTTTGAAGCCTCACAGAGACACTAGCACTGTAAATGGTATCGAAGGTTTTGTCCTCCTACCCTGTATCATTATCTTCAACAGTTCTAGTACGAAACGTTTGATTAGGGTAAAAGGAAATGGTAAAGGTTTCCCATAGCCTGTTAGCCGTAGGGGCATCGGAGGTTAGCGGCCCACTGTATCTTGGGCACAGCAAATGAAAGGCTGAGCCCATTCCTTTCGCTGCTTTATCTTTCCCTAATTCGAAACAGGTACAGAGGATGGACAAAAGTGTTCGTTAAATCGTGACGTTGCCGTTAACTTTAGTGCATTTCCACTTTTGCTGAAAAATTAATTATATGAGAAGCACAAAATATATCATCATGAAAATTATACTAATGTGTAGTTAAATGATTTATGCAATATACAAACTATTTTTGTACTTTTGCGATCTTTAGTTGCAAAGCTGTGATTCTTTAAAGAACGCATAAACTTTTAGAAAACCCTGTTTCCATTGACGTCAATGGTGACGTTAGCAAAACTTACCGCAAGAAAATACCTAATTGAGGTTAAAGGCGTGCCAACTAGAAACTATAGATACCAGGAAAGCAAGAAATTTAATAATATTGCACAGATAATGTAGCTAGACATTGGTATTTCAGGTAAATATCTATTATACTTTTCTCACAATATTTTTTTGCGCTAAAACAAAAAATGCATTAAAGTCAATGGTAACGTCATGATTTAACGAGCACTTCTGTCCACCCTCTGTACCTATTTACTGCTGGGTTGACAAAGAGTGTTTTCAGTCGTCGCCTGGCGAAACCTGGGCGCGATCTCACGACCTTGCGGCGGCTTTCTGCACTATACCCGAGCATCTATATCCACTCGACCACGGCGCCCACGGACAGACAAGAGTCGATTGGAGGAGTCATTTCAAGTCATAAGAGAAATAACATATGAGGAAATATCTGTAAAACTAAAGCTGGTTTTGTAAATAAGTTGTGTTTAAGTTAGATCCTTTGGAAGCCAGGAATACACCAGAGAAACGAAAAGAACAGATATAATCGAATCTGTTTATTACCAGTAATGAAATTTGCACACTGGTCACCCTCCCTAGCACCGGCTGAAGCAGAGCTCTATTTTCAACATCTTTCGAAACAAACTCATTGATCCAGAAAATATAAGTTTCCAATATGATGGTGTACGGGGAGACGTTTTACGGCCGCCACACGAAACAACACCAGCTGCAGTGAATATGAACGACTTCTGAAGAGTTAGATATGGACGGATACTCGGCGCCGGATGGATGCAACTATGGTTACGTACCGCTGAGACACCCGGGGAACGTCGTTACGAGAATTGAACAACAACAACAACATGAACAGTTACATCATTTGAAAGCAAGGTATACACCAAAAAGATGAAAATAACAGACTCGGTATGTCCACGGTATATCCACAATCATAACATTTTCCTTGTCAATGACAACGTGTAAAAGGCTGAGAAGGCAACACAAAAGGCAAACAGTCGAAGGACGTTTTATTTTAAAAAAGTTGACAAGGTGATCTATCCCTTTACACAGAATTTGTCGGAGTCGGAATGTGAGTCGGACGGATCAGGATAAATGCAAGCTAAAAACTATTAAGTATACTTTCATGAGCTTCACAACTCATAGTTGGTAATTGTAGCATACAAAGTGGAAAGTATTTATCTCCATAGTCCTGCTTGTGGTAAAACGTCTGAACACAAATCCCTATAAAAACGCATCGACACTTTATTTACGTTTAGTGATAAAGTGTGGGTTGATTTGCATATACTGAGTCAAACAAATGGCGAAAAAGTAGGGGGAGCTTGTTCTTGTAAAATTACAAATTGCTTCAGAAAATATTATTTCCTTTTCTGGTGCCCCATCGAGCGATTCAATATAAACAAAAGCGGGATAATTACTGGGTCTTTAAGATTTGCTAATCACGATCATTAACACTCACAACCTTTACACGATACCTCACGATAAACCATTTCACGAAAGAGCAATAAGGCCTCTAAAACGTTAGTTGAGAATTGAGAAACTTCTCTGCGAAGTACGTTACATACATGTACATATATGTGAAGCCAAGTATGAGCTATGAATTAAAGAACACAGCCGTGTTTTAAGTCCTGAATAATTATTAAGTACATTTTCATATGTTATACAGATCATATTTCACTCTTAGGTGCCCCGATGCTTTCCCAATAGATGAACTCATGCATAATTTTATTGCGAGATGTGTCTTGAATCGTTTCACTACTGTTTTACACATGTAAATGATCGTGATTGGACAGCTTTCAACAACAAAACTCCTCGAGTTTCTTTAAAAATGTTGAAAACTTATCTGAATAATTTTACATGTAGGTGGCATGTTTTCGAAAATAAATACTTTGTTATATGGTAGTAATATAAGGTACAGGAGGAAGATTCCCTTCACTTTCAACCAGCATCCAGTAGAAAAAGATATGTTGTAATCATACGTTAATGTTGGCATCAAACTGTTAATGTGCATCGGCTTGGTTTTAGACATTTAAACCACTACGAGGACTATAGACTTTGAAATCTTTAATGTAGATCTATTTACAGTGGCGAATGCTTCAAGACTTCAAATAACGCTGTTATAGACTACTTCACATCTTGTTCTTCATTTTACATTTTATATTGTGAGCTGCGATATATGACGCTTCAATATTGAAGTGTGACGTATACGGTATGAACTGTTAAATTCGACGATAACTGTTCAAATTTCCATTCTCTATTGATTTATCACCAATTTGCGTAGTTGGAGCAGCAAAAAACTTCTATACGCAGTTTTTCTACTTACAATGGACCAGCGTCATAAAGTTATAACGTCGCCTACGTCCAAACAGCTGGGTTCGAGGTTATAAAACTTGAGAACAATCTCAAACTCAAAATAAAGCACACTGATTGGCTGCTTCCGAGCATGTGCTCGGAAGCAGCCAATCAGTGTGCTTTAATTTGAGTTTGAGAATGTACTCAAGTGTTATAACCTCCGGGCCTGGTTTATTTTGACGTCACTTTTAAACTCATATAACGTGGCGTGAACCGATGTAACTGCTGAAGTATACACTACATTACGTTCTAATGGTTTATCATAGGGCTTTCCAATAAATGCACTGAGAATGTCAATACCAGTCAACACGCACTTGTTGGTATTCTTTCTGCCGTACTTTATTACGATCAGTGTTCACTGATAGTTTTAGTATAGTCGGATAGTCGATAGTTTGAGCTTATTTAAACTAGTCTAATTGTAGTTTTAAAAAATCTTACTACCACGCAAATAGCAATTTCCTTTATTCGATTGTTCAATCTTTCCATACTGACATGAGCCGAACACATTTTGAGACCGTTATGCCTTCAAGAAAATGACAGCTCGATCGAGACACAAAGACACCGGCGGTCAAAAATAGCATCAAAGCGGTCACCGTCTAGCAGTTATTATTACATCGCACCGCCTTACAGTATCTTGACAGTCTGTCTGGCCCGCCCATTGACCTTTCGATTGGATACGGTTTTAAAGACTGACGTACAACACTGCAGCAGTATGCGGTGTTAGATTCAGGGAACAGAAGTAGTAAAGGGTGGCACTACGGGGACAGCGTCCGGAGACTAAGTCCGCAACCTGGGGCAGTCTCGGGCCGGGCTGTCCCCGTAGATGACACCGCTTTAGTAAACTTGAAAAGGCTAGTTTGAAATAACTTAGTCTTTTTCAGGGTAAAAGTCTATGTTAAATGGCATAGGAGATGTCTTAAGAGGCTATACAGTAATATGCGTCTGCTATGAGTCTCTTGGCCCTGTATCTCAAGACCTCACTATACCAGAGGCATAACTCTATAGCTTCCTTAGTATTAGGGCAATCAGTAGGGTATTCTTTCTGATGTAATTGGTAGTCCTGAAAAGGACTGTTTGTGTGGTTATAGCTAAGAACAATCTATTGTTTCTTCTTTCTTTTTGAATTATCTAGGTTCTTCTATGCGACCCAAGTCCATTTTGAGTTGGTACGGTCACAGACGATTCTGGTGTCATTACTTCTATAGTTAATGGTATTCTGATCGGATTTAATTCCATGGGACTGTAACAGACAAGAGTCTGTATTTTGTTTAAAGAGAGCAAATGATAAACGTCAAACAAGTTGGAAATTTCAAAACAACAAAGTTTATTTATATAAAGCAAAAAAAAAATAATGAAAGTTACAGATAAGAAATAGAGAATGAAAAGATAGAAAATAGTCTATAATATAGTCTAAGTGATATGACAACATATGGACATGCACAAATTTGACAAGCAGTACTATCTATCTTCATTTAATATGTTAATTAAATCATACACTATTTTATTTGAATGTCTAATCCCAATTATCTTCCGGCTCACATTGCTGTGAATATTAGCTAGTAACTGTAGGTATGTTCTTTCAAAACCATATGCCACAAAACTTTACTCCCGTATACATTCAGCCTTAATATATCACTAGAATATCCGTAGTCAATAGCACTATAACTGTAACCAGGACAACTGATTATTCCACCAACAGAAATACTGTCAATATGTTCATGAATTTTCTGACTATTAAATTTGTGGCCCAGAGTGCCAGTCTTCATATCAGTAGTGATGTCACCCAGAGTGCCAGTAATCAACCAATGGAAAAAGGAGGAGACTGAGACCACCTAGAAAAATGAAAATCTTATCCAGAGTTCTGAAGCCACCATTTAAAAACAATACATTGAACAATGAAGCTTGTTATAATCAAAATTCTCAATTGACAAGAATTTCATAATGCACAAAATGCCAAGTTAGATCCCAGAGTGATAATGCATCACTTACCAACATCCAACAGCTAGCAGAATCCTAGTTTCATAGTTTTTATTTACACATCCATCATTTTCTACAACTTCCAAAACACAAACACATCAGCCAACTCTGTTCACTAATCCTTTCACCCAGGTTAATTACTTTCAATAGCAGTTCTCACCTGAGTGATGTAATTATAGATTAAAGTCACAATAGCTGCTTACAAGTATCAGTTTAAAGTGTCACTTGCCACAAATGAAATAAGCAAATTTGTCACATAGCTCCCCCTCAAGATAGATGATTATGATAATTACAGACAATTACCATACTCATCTTTCTGTCTAAACTTAAAAGACAAATTTACTTATTTATGGAACCTTGATAATAAATCAGCTATTGCGTTTTTAGCTCCGGGAATATGTTGGATTCTAAAACTGTATTCTTGAAGAATAAGACTCCAACGTAATAGTCGCATGTAATTGTCTTTAGTTTTATGCAACCACTGGAGTGGGAAATGATCACATTCGATCACAAATTCTCTTCCCAACAAGTATTCTCGTAGCTTATGTACAGATTTTACTATTGCCAGGCATTCTTTTTCTATAGTACTATATGACTGTTCTGCCACAGTTAATTTTTTACTCACATACATGACCGGATGTCTAACATTATCTACCTCTTGCATTAGCACAGCCCCTATTCCTCTGTTGCTGGCATCTGTTTGAAGGTAGAAAATCTTTGAAAAGTCAGGACTTCTAAGCACAGGGTATGATGTTATACAGGCTTTCAATTTATCAAATGATTCTTGATGGTGCGGTAGCCATTTGATTATTAGTTTTGTGTTTTGCTGTAAGATCAGTTAATGGAGTGGCTATTTCAGCAAAATGAGGAATAAATCTCCTGTAGAAATTTACTGTACCTATGAAAGATCTGACTTGTTTCTTTGTTGTTGGTGAAGCTATCTCATTTATTGCTTCTATTTTGTCCAATGTAGGTTGAATGGTTCCATTTTCAACTTTATGTGCTAGAAATTCTAGTTCAGTATATCCTAGTTGACATTTACTTGGTTTTGCTGTTATCCTTGCTTTTCTGAATGACTGCAACACTTGTGTTAAGTGTTCCAGATGGTCAGGAAAACAAGCACTGAATATAATTACATCATCTATGAAAGAGTCAGAAAAATCTTCTAATCCTTCCAGAATGATTTTCATCAGCCTTACGAACGTAGCTCCTGAGTTTACCATGCCAAATGGCATTACATTAAACTGGTAGTGTCCAAATGGTGTTATAAATGCACTTCTTTCTTTAGCATTCTCTTCTAATGGGATTTGCCAAAATCCTTTCGTACAATCAATCTTTTATATGAACTTGGCTTTTCCAAGCCTGTTAAAAACATCTTCCAACTTAGGCATGGGCTGCGGATCAAATATAGTGACTTCATTTAGACCCCTATAGTCAATGCATAGTCTTATTGTTTTGTCTTTCTTTTGTACTATCACAATAGGTGCCGCATATGCACTATTTGATTTCTCTATGATACCTGCTTGAAGCATGTTCTGAACTTCTTCTTGTACTTTCTGACGCAAAGCATATGGCATTGTGTAAGGCTTCTTATAAATGGGGGTATCTGATTTCAGTGAAACAACATGTTCAATAAGAGTAGTTTTTCCAGGTATATCAGTTAACACATCTTCATATGCTTTGCATACTTGCAGCAAATCTTGCTTCTGATTCTCTGGTAGTGAGCTATTTATATGAATGTCATTTAATGACTCTTGAGGTACTAGTAATGGGTTTTCCATATTCATGAACTCGTTGTCATCTTCTTTACTTGATATCAAACATACTACACTCGGCATATGATTGCTATTCATGTGTATTTCATTTCGGTCAAATGTATTTTCATCAGTACCACTTTTTTCGAGTCTAACATTTGTGTCTCTGTCATACCACTTTTTCATCATATTTATATGAAAAATTTTTGATGTTTGTCTATTTAACCTGACCTTATAGTCAACTGGGCTTATTTGTTCAGTTACTTCAAAAGGTCCTTTGCACTGTGCCAGAAGCTTATTGGTACTTGTTGGAAGTAATATTAGCACTTTGTCATGCACTTTCAGTTGTCTGTCTTTAGATTTTCTATCGAAGTATTTCTTTTGTCTGCTCTTCTCTCTATTTTCATTTGAGTGAGCTAGAGTTGTCATCTTTTCTAACCTTTCTCTGGCATCAAGAATGTAGCTGATTGCAGACTGCTTGATTTCATCTTCACTGAAATCTTCCCACTCTTCTTGAATAATAGTCAGAGGCCCTCTTACATGTCTGGCATACAACATTTCAAATGGCGAAAATCCTGTCGTCTCATGTTTGGCTTCTCTATAAGCAAAAAGCACATACGGGATATTTCTGTCCCAATTTTTAGATCCTTCATCTGAATAACATTTAAGCATTTTCTTCAGGGTACCATTAAAATTTTCCACTAAACCATTAGCTTGCGGGTGATATGGCGACGTATGTAGCTTCTTGATATGAAGTAAAGAGCATAAGTGTTGTATTGTGGCCGACATAAAATTGCTGCCTTGATCTGATAAGATCTCCCGAGGAATGCCTGTTCTAGCAAATATTTCAATTAACGCATTTGCTACACTTTCTGCATCTATTGTTTTTAATGGAATAGCTTCTGGATATTTTGTTCCATAGTCACAAACAACTAGAATATATTTGTTTCCCTTCTCACTACGTATTAATGGTCCTACTATATCCATAGCAATTCTTGAAAAGGGTTCATCCATAGCAGGAATTGAAATCAGAGGTGCTTTAAACACTTTTCCTTTCTTTATATTCTTCTGACATATTGCACAGGTTCTACAAAATTTAGCTATATCAATAAATATACCTGGCCAGAAAAAGTTCTGAAGTACTCTTAGTCTTGTCTTTCTGTTCCCAAGATGACCCCCTAAAGGAACATCATGAGCAATTTCTATTATCCTGTGCCTAAATTTCTGAGGAACAACTATTTGCTTCAAAGTTAAACCTGACTTTGGAATAAATGTACGGTAAAGAACTCCTCTTTCAAGTGTGAAATATGAATTCTTCCGTTTGTCACTGACTGACATTTCTACACCTGCTCCTTCTTTTGCATACATACGAACTTTATCAAGTGACTCATCCTGTTCTTGCTCTTTTCTAAGCTGATCTCTAGTAATGGACAATTCAATGCCCGGGTCATTTCTCTCTTCAGAAATGTTTTCTTTTTTCTCACATGAAACGTCATTAGTATCTTTCTATGTCTTCTTCATATCTATTTTTATCAGACACCACTATCTTTTCATTTAAAATATCAGCTTCTACTTTTCTTTGTATTTCTTCTTCATTCTCTCGCGTTTTCTTCATCGTTCGGGTTTCCACTCCTTGAAAGGTATTTTCACCCTTGAAGCTTTGTATATAACCAATGTTTCCTATCACTAAGTCGGCAAAAGGGTTATTCATCACTAAAGCTTTAACTTCTCCTGATATATAATCAGTGTCTATAGATACAACAACTTCAGGACATGTACAATTGCTTCCATTTGCAAGAGTCACTAACTGAGATTTTCCTGTTTTCCTTCCCTTCTGACTTAGCTTTTCTGAAATAAATATTGTTGTACAACCAGTATCTCTCAAAACATTGACGTCCTTGTCACATACCTTGCCCTTAGATATTATCAATCCGTTTGTCAAAGGAATACTTTCAATGTCTATATTTTTCTGTCTTTCTACTGATATTTCTATGGTATTGTAGTTTGCTTCAAGTTTTGTTGGGGAATGTAATAAACCATTTGCTTGTTTATCTTTTTCTTTTTTATTAAGCATATCATGTTTCTCCGTATTAGAGTTTTGTTTGAATGGGCAAGTAGCTATAAGATGATCCTCACTTTGGCAAACAAAGCATTTACGTTTTTGACTATTGTCTTTATTTTGATATCTAAACATAGGTCTATTAGACTGGTAAGACCCAGACACGTTTTCATAGCTTTGATTATTTTCTCTACTTTGAGGTCTAAACATAGGTGGCTTATATAGTTGTTTTCTAGAGTCTCTATTTTTATGAGCTAGCTGATAGGCGTTGGCAAGTGCTACAAGATCAGCGACTGATTTAGGCTCCTTTTCTTGCAAGTATGTTTGTAGTTCCAAGTTACAGTTACTGATAAGCTGATCACGTATGATCATATCTGCTAATTTGTCATAGTCTCTCTGAACATCTTCACTATCTTTCCAGTGATCAAAATATCTGGTTATGCGAATTGCATATTCTTTGAAAGTTTCATCAGGTAACTGTTTGGATCCACGAAATTTATCTCTGTATTCTAGTGGGTTTAAGCCAAAGCGTTCAAATATTGCACGTTTTATCTTGTCATATGACTTGCTGTTTTCAAGAGACATGCGAGAATATGCCTCTAACGCTTTTCCAGATAACTGGGGAACAAGTCTTATAGGCCATTCTTCTTTAGGCCATTTATGTAACTCGGCAAGCCTTTCGAAAGAAGTTAAAAATACTTCAATATCTTGTTTATCATCAAATTTAGGAAGTGACACCTTTGGTTTTGCTTCTACAGAACTAGGTTTAGTGTGAATTTCTTTTGATCTAATTTCAAGTTCCTTAAGTTTTATTTCTTTTTCAGCTTCTAATTGAAGTATTTTTAACTGTCTATCTTTCTCTTTTTCTTCTGCTTCTCTTTCAGCAGCTTTTTCTGCCCTAATAGCAGCCCTTTCTGCACGGTCGGCTCCATCTTTCTTTAACTTATCTTCATGTTCAATTTGCTTTAATCTAATATTTTCTTCCTTCTCTGCCTTTTCTTTCAAATAAGCTAAACACTGGTTAACATCTCCTCCTTTTTCAATTACTTTCTCAAACCAAGATGGCACTTCAGGCACTTCACCCGGCGTTTTATCTCTATCTGACATTTTCAATATAATATGAAAATCTCAACCAATCTGTTCACGTTTTTTTCTTTGTTCGCTCTAAACCGCTGCCACCATTGTAACAGACAAGAGTCTGTATTTTGTTTAAAGAGAGCAAATGATAAACGTCAAACAGACAAGTTGGAAATTTCAAAACAACAAAGTTTATTTATATAAAGCAAAAAAAATAATGAAAGTTACAGATAAGAAATAGAGAATGAAAAGATAGAAAATAGTCTATAATATAGTCTAAGTGATATGACAACATATGGACATGCACAAATTTGACAAGCAGTACTATCTATCTTCATTTAATATGTTAATTAAATCATACACTATTTTATTTGAATGTCTAATCCCAATTATCTTCCGGCTCACATTGCTGTGAATATTAGCTAGTAACTGAAGGTATGTTCTTTCAAAACCATATGCCACAAAACTTTACTCCCGTATACATTCAGCCTTAATATATCACTAGAATATCCGTAGTCAATAGCACTATAACTGTAACCAGGACAACTGATTATTCCACCAACAGAAATACTGTCAATATGTTCATGAATTTTCTGACTTTTAAATTTGTGGCCCAGAGTGCCAGTCTTCATATCAGTAGTGATGTCACCCAGAGTGCCAGTAATCAACCAATGGAAAAAGGAGGAGACTGAGACCACCTAGAAAAATGAAAATCTTATCTAGAGTTCTGAAGCCACCATTTAAAAACAATACATTGAACAATGAAGCTTGTTATAATCAAAATTCTCAATTGACAAGAATTTCATAATGTACAAAATGCCAAGTTAGATCCCAGAGTGATAATGCATCACTTACCAACATCCAACAGCTAGCAGAATCCTAGTTTCATAGTTTTTATTTACACATCCAACATATTTTCTACAACTTCCAAAACACAAACACATCAGCCAACTCTGTTCACTAATCCTTTCACCCAGGTTAATTACTTTCAATAGCAGTTCTCACCTGAGTGATGTAATTATGGATTAAAGTCACAATAGCTGCTTACAAGTATCAGTTTAAAGTGTCACTTGCCACAAATGAAATAAGCAAATTTGTCACAGGGACGTTGTTGCTTTTGGTCCTCTAACTGCTGTACTCTTTTCTTGAGATCATTGAGTTCTTTGAGCAAGACTTCTACAGCTCCTGTCTTTGGCTGTGACACCTGTGGTTCTGTTTGTTGCAGTTGTGATTGCTGTGGGTGGTAGTAATAGGTCTGCACGTTCGGTTGTTGTTGTTGAGTTAACGATCCATCAGTAGCAGTTGAGTTAATTGCCGTCGATAGAAGGTCTGGTTCTTTCATAAGATCGTCTATGGTCAGTAGTGGCTCCATGACTGAAGTTGTAAGTAGGTCAATGCCATTTTATACTCCCAAGACCGGATTGACCTTCTTCGAAAAGTGCTTTCTTTCAGGTCGGTGCTGAGAGAATAAATACTAGAACACTGACCCACTTCGTCACATTGTCTTTATGCAATACACAGAGAAGATGTTGAGTGACGAATATTGGGATGCTTTGGAGGCACAGACTAAGTCTGTGATGGAGAGTGCAGAGAGGGTCGTAGAGATGATAGGCATCGTAAGAAGGATGGTGACGGTCGACAGACAGATGGCTGTGGTGAAGCAAGAGCCCGAAGAAGTAAAGCAAGAGCCCGAAGAACGGCCATCCGGTGAAGATTGGGAGAGGGAGGCGGACCAGCCACCATTCTACTTGCCAACAGGGAGGACGGTGACGTACACGAGCTGGTCAGTACGCTGTCCAGCTTGTGGTGGCAGGCCCTCGCGGTGTCCTTGCTCATAGAAAGGTTTATTAAAACCTCAAAACGGCCCTTTTCAGGGCCACCACAACTTATTCAGAAAGAAATACTTTGTTGATTGTTGCATAAAACTCCATAACTAATTTGCATAGTTTTGATTGGTTAAGAGACTATGCCCTGTTTCACGTTCGCCATGAGTCAATATATATATTCAACTGCCTTTAACAACTTCATTCTCAAAAATGGGTTTGTCAAAGTATATTCCTTTTGACCTTAGCAGACTGTGTAAGGCGTTTAAGAAGAAAGATTGGAAAGAAGTTGAAAGGCAGCAGAATAAGATGGGGTTTGAAGTATTTATGAGGAGGAGAGGGAACGACTTATCCAAGACGAATCCTGTTGTGGGGATTGTAAAACCTGTGTCTAAGTCTTCACAGTAAGTGAAGACTTAGAACACCCAAACAGCCCTTTTCAGGGCTACCCAACTCTTTCGTTTAAAGAGTAACCTTATGAAATAACAAAAAACAAATACTTTAAAAACAATTTTATTGAATAAAAACTTACATGTAACTATGAAAACTAATCCATTATGAACACAATAGTAGTCACTGTCCAGTAGACACACAATATCGTTTAGATATTGTCTATCCACTAGGTCTCTTATCTAGTCACTAGTTTTTCACTATTTCAGGACAGTTTATCATCATATGAGTGTCTTCTTTGCACACAACACAGTATTTCTTCTTCTTATGTTGTCTAGCAGTAGGTTTTGTCGGTTCTGGTGAAGCCGTTCTTGACTTCTTTTTACTGGGTACATCAGAGTCATCATCAGTATGGCGTCTTTTCCTCGTAGTTTCTGACTTCTCGGCCGGTTGTGGTGATCCCGAGCTTTCATCTTGTAAGTCGGTATGAGGACATGAGGGCAACCAGTGATCAGGCGAGCCACAGTTGTAACAAGTCCCATAGGGTGGCTTCTTTGTAGTTTTCCTCTTCTCCTCGGTACATGAGGCAGTCCAATGATCAGGTGAACCACAGTTGTAACAATTCCCATTGGGTGGTTTATTTGTAGTAGTTTTCTTCTTCTCCTCGGTACACGAGGCAGTCCAATGATCCACCGACCCACAATTGTAGCAATAACCATAGGGTGGTTTCAACAGGTCTTGTTCTTTTAGTGAAATTTCCAATGGCTGAATTAATTTTATGTCATTCTCTTTCAAAAGTTTCTTCAATGCTTTGCAGTGATAATAAATACTGTTGGCATCACTGTATTTATTAAGTCTTGGATCCACAGGTTTACTTTCCATCTTGACAGTTTGAAAGTCAGAGCTGAAATGACTCGCAGATCTAGTTGTAGTCCTTATATACGCCTTGTCTTCGACTGTAGATAGTCAATCACTTTTGAATTGTTGGCCACATGAAGTTTCCAGTTGTCAAATGTAAAGACCGTCTCCTCTGATAATTCCTGTTTCGCACACGAACACCAAAGTCTTTTAAAATCTTTGAAATATTCTTCTGTGTTTAATTTCATCTGAATTTCATCTAAAGTAATGTTCTTATGTGAATGCAGTATGTAAACACAAACTAGTAATTTTCTGTAAGGTCTAAATCTCAGAATTTGTGTCAGAGGAATTTCAAACCACTTTGTCTCCATGCTTGCCGTAAGATAAATGATTTTGGAAGAGACAAGCAGTTCCACTTTATAGTGTCAAAGTTTCAAATTTTGCAGTCAGTTCATCCATGTCAATATCCATTGGTTCTTCCTGTGATGGTTGTTCAATTTCCATATTTTCTGTTGTTGTTGTTGTTGAGTCGATATCCATAGATTGTTCTCTCGAAGCCTCTTGAACATCTTTGAGTACGTTGCAAAGATAAGTAACCACGTTCTCGTTGTTTGCCACATGAAGTAGCCATTGCTTATACTTCACAGGCGACGCGTCTAAAATAGTGTTCATGATCAAAGCTGTTTCACACATGGCTTGTCGAAAGGTCATGAATGTTTCATATCGTCCCAACCACGTTCTGAGTCCATCTTTTGACTTCAGAAATTCTGAACTTGTAGTTTGTAAGGACAGTGTGTGTTCAAGTGACCCTCGATAAATGTCAAACTGTAAAATTCGACCTAACGATACTGGAGGAGATTTCTTGATCACGTTCATTGTTTTATTTCAAGTAGCAGGTCTGAATAGACTGTTGGAAAACTTAGTGGTAATAATCTCTCTTCACTCTCGATAACTTGTTCATATGCGTCTCTGTTTCCAAATGACACATCACGACCATGCAAACTGTTTATATGCTCTTCCCAGGTTGATAATAACAAATCGTTCATAGGTGCAGGAAAATTTAACTGGTAAAGAAAAGGTAAGTAGTAAAAAAATGCTAAACTCTGAAAGAATACTAGAAGCCCAGTCAGACTTCCATCCACGATTTTTCCATGTACGTAAATGTCATAATGGAAAGGCAACAAGTTTTCGAAAAACTGATCAGATGTTTCCTCGTTGAAATTGTAAATCGTAAAGATCCATCGGTCATGTCTAGAATGAGTATCCTTCAACACTTCCATCATGCGTTTGTGAAGGTATAATCTCATGTTCTGGTCAAGATTCGATATTCCATCGATGTCATATAATAGCTGTGTTAGGCTCTGGTAAAAATTGTTGCAAGACAGAGCTCTTTGAAAACACATATTAAACCACGTCAGTTAAAGTTCGTCTCTAAACTTTTTACTTTTCCTCGAAATATTGACGAGCCTTGAGTAGATTATACTTCTAATTTCAGTTGGTAACCCACTCAGATCGACTAGTTCTTCAGACATCTTGAAACTTTATGAGCTGCAAAAATGAAATGTACACATTATATATCTCTTGATTCTCTGCATGCATATTGTGGTTAATTATTTTGAAATATTTTTTGGTAGGCCTTGACCAGTTCTTTCAAATGAAAAAAGAATTATGAAAATCCATCGAGCCAATCTGGAGTTATTATAGTTTTCTTACTCTCCATATTCCGCGCATGTGCAGTGTGACAATTTATTTTAATTTTATTTGGTAGGCCTTGACCTGTTCTTTCCAATAAAAAAAGAATTATGAAAATTCATCAAGGCAATCTGGAGTTATTATAGTTTTCTTACTCTCCATATTCCGCGCATGCGCAGTGTGACAATTTATTCTAATTTTATTTGGTAGGCCTTGACCTGTTCTTTCCAATAAAAAAAGAGTTATGAAAATTCATCAAGGCAATCTGGAGTTATTACAGTTTTCTTACCCTCCATATTCCGCGCATGCGCAGTGCACATGCCCCGACAAACTTATATTTTTGTATTTAAGAGTTACAAAGTCATACAAAATATACTCATCACAGAAGTGATAGACATATACACGTATTCGCCTTTTATTTGTATCATTTTTTCTGAAAGCTATTACTTGTTTTGTCTATTTATAGAATTAACAAAGTCAATCCAGATTTACCTCCCTTGTAATAACACCATAATATGAAAAATTGAATAACTTTGTTATTTTTCGGCCGATTTTGATAAAATAAACACCAAAATGTAGATTTTATTATTCTCTAATTAATTTTTATATTTTAAAATGTGTTACTATAAATAATAACATGGGCTCTATTGAAATAAGATATATATGATATGCAAATTTTTAACTTGTTTCCAGTTAACTGGCATTATGTTTAGGTATATATATTGGGAACTCGCATATTAATATTGCTGGTTTGCCGGTCACAACTGGACTGGAACTGGTGTGCACAACGGTTATACCGCCTGGGCCCGCAGATGCGAAGTCTATCGATTACATGTGAAACAGTAGAAGTCTATGGCTAAAGGGGTCGGAATGCCGTGGTTCCGTAAAAGGTACCTCCGCTGGCAGGTCTCTGGTCCATAGCAACATTCAGGACTTGTGATCATGTAGATATGGCTTCAAATCGCCAGGGCTTCCCAGGCATAGGGTAACCGACCGGGGAAGAAAAAGTGTTGTACAGCACTCTCTTCTTGCTAAATTTTTAAGTGCATATTTTTGTCTTTACTGGCATGCAAGAAATAAATATTGCATTTTTTGTGGCACTATAATCTTGATGAGAATTGTGTGAAATAATATATGAAACTCAAAATGCTATCCGTTATATAAGCGTGATGTTCAGATATGAATTCATTCTAGTTTTGAACAGAGAGAAGTAAGAAGCAAGAGAAAAAACAAAGCAGTTAAAGATATTTGAAGAGTTATAATTCATCTCCTGATCATGAAGGACTTCTATCTAACACTTCTGAGTGATGGTTCTCTGAAAACTTTCCCTCAAAACACACAAAGCTCTTTTACTGTGAGACAAGATCACCCGATCAATATCGAAAGTGAAAAGTGGGAAGTTGCTTTGGTGGAATTGATTACACCATCTCGAGTCAATAATATTTCAGAAAACAATAACGTTTTATTTTTGTCATTTCTTGAGCAAGCGGTATTAAATGCTCAAGGAATAGATACGACAAAGGATGTGTGTGCTAGTGGAGAGGGCTGTCATGAATATAAATTATTTCTTCCTGAAGGAAATTACAACTCTCCACAGCATTTGGTGGATGAGATGCAATCTGTAATAGATACAAAGCATGGATCTTTAATGAAACAAATAAATGCTTCTATCAGCATTACTTACGTTAAAAGCACAAATCGTCTAAAAGTTGTTGCACAAAATCCAAACCAGGTCAGGATTCGCTTTCCAGCTTCACTTGGACAAGCTCTTGGAGTTAATCCGGATATGTCAGAAAACCCCATTGGAAACGAATTATATGCTTTCAAATATGGAGTAGACCTAAATATATTGCATAATCGCTTGTACGTGTACTCAGATGTAGCTGATTATACATACCTTGGTGACGTGACGGCACCTATTTTGAGAGTTGTACCATTTGAGAATTCAAAACGCTCTCAGCAGTCACACAAAGAATTTGTCAACATGCATTACGTTCCAGTAGGAAAATCTTATATTGATCAAGTTCATATCAGTATCAAAGGTGATACCGGTAAAAATATTCAGTTCAGCTCTGGAAAGACTTTAATTAAGTTACATTTCAGGCGGCGAATTAAATAAAAAAAGAAACACAAAATGAGTATAAGTACAACACACTGTTACAAACGTCACCATTTCAAGTAAAATCTTGAGAGAAAGCAGAATGTCTGGTAGTTCCAATAACATAACAAAAGCACACTGTGGGCTAACTTCTGAATCTTCAGGCTTGCGTGTCATTCCTGTCGTACAAAAAAGAAAAAGAAATCCTTCTACCTTTGGACAGATTCGATACCTCATGAAACGATTGTCAACTGCTTTAGACAAAAGGCTCAGAGAGGGTAGACCTTTAAAGTATTGCCGACTATGCAGAGCAGAAATTCGTTCATTATGTCGTGAGGAGAAAGAAAAACAACACAAACTCAAAGGATACATACACAAAAAGAATAAACATTTAAGACGTTCCAGACGGACAAAGAATGATTCAGGGGATCAGAAATGTCATAGACGTAGTGAAGCTAAAGAAGAAATCAACAGACACAGACAGGGAACAAGCTGGAGTTAAAAACAATGAAATAAAGTGTTAGTCACTTTTTGTAATGCTATAGCGATTGAGTAACATTGGAAACTTGTATCAGTTTTCTAAATGTAGGTTTGTTAGAATTCAGTTGGTATTTAAATTATTGACAGAATTAATAAAACTGATTTTAAATTATACATATTTTTTCCACAATTTTCTACATCATTTAGTTCACATAAGTGCATGCAATTGGTAAAAACGTAAGAATTGCAGTGGTTTACCAAACTTAGCACAAGCACAACTTCTTCGATATCTATTGCAGACTATAAAAGTGGGAGTAAAAGGATATAACTTCATTCTTCAACCAGTCGTTAATGGGTCGATACCAGTGCAAGCAGTGCTTCCGTGAATTTGCTCGATCAGACAGCCTGAGAAGACATATGTCCAGTGGTGTTTGTAAAGCAATTACAACTATGTCTGACAGCGAAGAAAGTACTAGCTCAGAAGCATCAGATGTAACTACAAACAGAAAATATTTGAAGGGAATGAAAGGACATGATATCTTTGGAGAATATGATTATAGTAAACTCTCAGACGATCCAGATACAGAACCGTCAGAAGTCGAGACAGACAGTGAGTCTGCTAGTAAAGAGGAAAAACAGAAAGCCAAACGCAGGAAAATTCAAAAGACAAGTCCTTGGGATAGACTAATGAGAAGCACTAACAGAGACAATCAAGATCAGTTCGATGAAACAGTGGAAAATACCATGCAGGAGACACCTAACATCGATGTTGAATCAGCTGAGGAAATGGCATATGAAGAACTGAAACCAAAATACAGATCAACGCTGGTTACCAAGTATCAAGACCTCGTGGCACTCGGGTCTGCTTTGAGAAAAGATCCTATCCACAAGAAAGTAATATCAACAGCTCACAGATTGAAAGAAAATGAAGACTATGATGAAGAAGAGGCGATGCAGTAGGCAGTGAAAAAAAGAAGATATCTACTTGAACGAAAACTTGACGAATATGAAAGACCAACTTTAACTGTTGAAGAGGAAACCCAATGACATTGATTCTTGATAGGACTTTGAAATTAACCATTTCAGCCATGGCAAAGCATTGAGATCATTTAAATAATAGTAGAACTGCAGTGGGACCTATCAAAAGAGTTTTATATACTATAAAAGACTAATGATCATTATGTAAACGAAGACAGAGGGACGGTCCTAATCCTCTGTCTGTCGTAATAAATAGGTGAGCGGGACAAATAAAATTGTTCTGAATTTAATCTGTTGTTATTTGTTCTTTTCTTCCTAGTTCTTATTATTGTAACAGTGAGGTTTGAGATGCATTGTGTCAGTCTGTCAGAAATGGGACAGGGTAAGCCGATTTGTCTAATGTGTAGATGTGGACATGTGGAAACTCCACATTGTGGATCCACATCATCCACATTACCTCCACATTGCATACACATCAAGTCCACATCTTCCACATCAGCTCCACAATTTCAATGTGGATATGTGGACCTTCCACTTGACATCCACATCAGCTCCACAATTTCAATGTGGATATGTGGACCTTCCACTAGATACCCCCAAGTTCAATCACACTGGGAGCAGAGATCTTCTCGTCATCAAATGTAGTAGTCAGGCTTTAGAAGGCTAGTAAGAAATAATTTCAGTCCAGAACATTAAAATCTTGAGATACAAGATTTTATAATCCCAAAGAACAAGTACTGACGCTATAGAGTTATGCCTCTGGTATGGTGAGGCCCTGAGATACAGGGTCAAGAGACTGATAGCAGACGCATATTACTGTAAAGCCTCAGAAATTGAACAAAATGAACAAGAGTATGCCACAGCAACTCACACCATCAACTGACGCTATAGAGTTATGCCTCTGGTATAGTGAGGTCTTGAGATACAAAGCCAAGAGACTCATAGCAGACGCATATTGCTGTATAGCCTCTTAAGACATCTCCTATGCCATTTAACATAGACTTTTACCCTGAAAAAGACTAAGTTATTTCAAACTAGCCTTTTCAAGTTTACTAAAGCGGTGTCATCTACGGGGACAGCCCGGCCCGAGACTGCCCCAGGTTGCGGACTTAGTCTCCGGCCGCTGTCCCCGTAGTGCCACCCTTTACTACCAACAGATTAATAAAAATTACCGAATTAAGTACAGTCCCTCTTTGACTTGCCTAAGTTTTTTTCAAGGAGTTAACTAACACACACACACACACACACACACACACACACACACACAGAGAGAGAATGGAGAACAACAAACAGAAAGCCATCGGTACGGATTGGAAAAATTAGGAAAATCAAATAAGCTAGTTAGTTTGATGACAGAAGTGATAATAATTGGGCTCTTCTTTCTTTACATAATAACTTTTCCCATTGAAATGTTTATTGTTGATATACATGAGAATACTGTATGAAAAATACGCGAACACTGACGCACACAAGATCACTGCGTACATGCCGCAATGTGACAAGCAAATATCTTCTTTTTTTTCTAGCAAATCATTATACTGATCTTGATCTGTTTGTCAGTGTGACAGTCGCATCGGATTATCAAAGCTGGCGAATGCCGTTTAATAGTCTTTCTTATTGACAAGCGTTGAGTGGTTAATATTGTATTTCATTTGTTTTGCGACGGAGATCACCATTTCAAATAAAAATAAATAAAAAACAGAGCATTGTTCAAATACATTTCGGAAAATATTACCCTCTTATTTTTGATAAAATCTACCTATCAATTTTATCGATCTTGTACATGTATGTTAATTTTCTAAACAATGCAAAAAACATTTTGTGGTGCAAGGGAATTTATTTCAATTATACGACTGATATTTAGTGAAATATTTCCGAACAGGATTTCGGATACATGTACCACCTTGGCTGTTCAAAATATATTGATTGATTGAAGATTATTGTTTATTCGCCCGTTATCGGGACTGCAGAGCTCCATATAAGATTGGGTTTTGAGGATAATTCATATGTTGTGACCCCTAATTTGAACCGTCGCGACGAGACGATTCCAATGAAGGGTCATATCATGTGTTGTTGTGGAGAAATATGAACAAATTATCCCTTCATATGTGCAGCCTTGGACCTTATCATGGTCTGCACTGCTCATTTGTGTAGCTCTACGGAAATTGATCAATCACAGCTCAGAGTGACAATCCCCCTTCTTAGTGTAAACGATCTTTTAAAGGAAAGAGATGCGAGATCTTTACTTTTAGAGTAGGTACGATCTTGAAATAGAGTAGGCCGTATATACCGTCGTCCAGGGAAGCAAACAAGAAATAATGAAATAAAATTGTTTCCCTTCGTACAAATGGCAGAAAAAATGGAGGTATACCCATACACTTTAAGGTGAGGTCCTTGATTTGCAAATATGTTTATAAAACAGGCTTTCTCATTTATCTGCTGCAAGAACAGAAAAGGTCGTAAAATGTCAGTTCTTGGGTCAGTGAAAACAGAATTTGGTCAAGTAAAGGTCAATGAAATGTCGGGGAGTTTTTGTTTGCCTCTTCTATGGCAACCCTGTCTGTCCCACGACTAGCCGCGAAGGGTTAGTCAGCTAGACGCATCAGCACTGACAAGCATTACCTTCCGGGTTGCGGTGGTTCACAGAGTATTTCCCGGAACAATTCAGCTGAGAACGTCTACCACAGGTAATGATCAGATATGATCGAATGAGAGTAGTAAGAGAGAAATAGATCAGTAACTATTCCGATCAAACTGCAAGGATATGAAGCTGTTTCGAGCATCAGGATAACAATAATTCTTTTAAGAAATAGTTCTGTCACTCTCACACTGAACTTCTTGCAAAAGAATTCCAGTTCTAAACAAAGCTGTTCCAACTCTATATGCCAGTTGTTTAAAAGCTGTTACCTGGCCTACCAAAACCAATTTTGTGTAGAAAAAAAATGTATAGGCCTATATTTTTTTCTCTTTTTCTGCCTTGTATGTGGCTTGACAAATATGGAAGAATAGCAGACCGCTTTCAAAATCTTGTAATTGTCTAAATGAGCTGCGACACGAGAAAACCAACAAAGTGGTTGTGCGCCCAGCGCACTCAGATCAGCCTGGGCATCCGCCCAGTCTGATCAGAGTCTTCGCTGTCCGCATGGCGGTAGCTTAGGCACTCAGCTAACCTTTAAGCGCTTAATAAAGAGTCTGCTCGGACTTGGCGGATGCCCAGGCTGATCTGAGTCTGAGATGGGCGCACAACCACTTTGTTGGTTTTGTCGTATCGCGGCTCAAATAAAGCTGACTGACGTAAACATCACGTGCGGAAATGAGAACATTACCGGGTATCATCTCGTGGTCGCAAAACCTAATAATGATTTTCTTACTAGCTCACGATTTTGCTAATTTGCATGTACGATTTGAACTTATCTTTTTAATCTATATTCTTAAAGCATAACAAATTATGAACTTTCACCCAGGATTTAGATATGACAATACAATGTCTAACGAAAATTCGGTAGAAACATTTGGAAATGGTGAAATAGCGAGAAGTTTATCTTCAAAGGGAATAATTTGCTCCCAGGAGAAGCAAACAGAGAGTTGCAAGAATTCTTCCTTTTGGCAAATATGGCAGAATGCATGGAATTTTACAGCAAATCAATACCTTTGACAAAATGTTTACTATCGGTTTGACCATTTTACTATGAATTCAAGTCTGCAAAGGATCCTATGCTCTTGCAGCATAGAGTCGACAGTGTTCCGAGTACACAAGTAAAAGGGGAAAAGGAAAACGCCAGAATTGTATAATGCACATACTGGTCGGTGTTTAGATGAATGGGTACACATTCAGGGGTAAAAATTCTTGCCATTTTCATTTTTGCCTCCCTTCTTAATAGGGGTCAACTCTTAAAGAAAAGCTTTTTGCTCCTCTCAGAACATTTTTTCCTTAAAGAGTAGACGCCATTTCAGAAACGCTATGTCATCCAGGGAAGCAAACAGGAAGTCATGAAAGCTGTTCCCCTTTGTAAAAATGACCCGTGAAAACCTCGAGGTTTACCCATGCACCTTCAATTTTAAGCTATTTCTGTTTCTAAAGTCTTGTAAGTTTTCGGGAACAATCTGTTAGTGACCCAGTGAACTCGGATTTAACGTCTCGTCAACACATCGGGGAAACTAGAAAATATTTAGGACAAGAAAAAAAAGGAATAGAGACACCAGGCGAAATGAAATTGTTAAAGAAAATTATGTATATAAGTATACTTACTTTTCAGAACATATTAACTTACGAATTTAGTATATTATAATCATACTATTCTGCTTGTTTAAGGGAAACAGAAGTGGTACATGTAAATAAAGCATGGTCCGATGATTTCTCTTCTGTTGCGACAATTCTGCATAAATTCTGATATTCCAAAATCCAGTATTTGGTTCTCAGTTTGGAAAAAATAGAAGACTAAACAGAAAAGTTAGTCAGAATCTTATTTACCTGATTAATGGAATTCGACCGTCACCACCATTTGATGAATGGAACTGGATAAATGATATCTAAGGGGAAAATAAATTTCTATATATTGCTTCAATTGTATTCATTTTATTATTTTCCGATATAAAGAACACGAACAACCAGTTTTGGATGGATGGATGACTTGAGATTTTATGTCCGTTTCAACAGTATTCGGTCTTATTCGGACGATTTGGAGGGGGGGGGGGTGCTAATGGAAGACTGTGCGCAACTGAACCCCGTTTACGATTTAAAAGATTTTCGCCTCCAGCGGGAATTAAACCCGGTACCACTAGATCATCAGCCTTAACCTTTTGAGCTTTCAGGGCTCAATAAGTTTTGGACCCTCCGCTGAGCTGACCATAAGAAGCACCGTGACTATGTTTTTTCGTTTTCTTAGAATAAAACGTTTTCACTAAGCAGCAGCCTCTGCTTAAGTCTTACTTAAGATTAGTCCCTCAAAATCGACGTCGAGGTGTTCTTATTATTGGCTGGCACCTCGGCCAACGAAAAATAAAAATTGAAAATGTCCGATATAAACGAGAAATGTAAATAGGGCCAATTACGTTCGGCATTGTAGAACTAACTTAAGATGAGGTTGTGTCAAAATTGATTTAAAATCATGACATTGAAAACCTATGCCAGCTGGAAAATACACGACGTTCCAAAGAAATGATGGAATACAGCATATTATATTCGGATACTGCGGTGCTAAAAAAGACCCAGATTAGACTGCTCCTGGATGGTTTCTATGAAAATATATATCAAACTTGTTAAAGTTGAAAACGTCTGTATTGTCCTGATATTTTTGGTAAATAATGTACTGTTTATTATTTCAGCCACGTTTTACAATAAAATATTAATACTTACACATTGCATTTCAAACTCGTAGATACCCAACATGTTGAAAGTCGCCTTTTCAAGCCATTGGTGTAATTCCATTTACACAGCGCATAATATTTTCCGTTTCTATCGCCAGAATGTGGCAATGGTCTGTACGATCTAGTCACACAGAATCGAATCCAAATATTTTTACCCAATGTTGATCAATTCCAAATTGCCTTGAAACACATTTGTAAGATTAAGATTAAGTAATTTTGTAGCTCAGTAATTTTGTAGACAATTATATTTCTAAAGTCATCGGAGAGGACCTTACTTCATGTTTGTCTACGGTTAGGGTACAGCTATAATTAGCGACTGTCCATTTCAAGCTCCGCCCTTCTCTCGCTACCTGACAGCTTAGCGGTTAAACTTTGATGCTGTTTTTGACAACCGCGCCTTTGCGATTTGATCAATTTGTCGCTTTTGTGAAGGCATAACGGTTTCAAATGTTCAGTTTGAGACGGTATGTGACGAGAGAAAAATCGGAAAATGGAAATTGCCGTTTTCGTAGTAGTAATAAGCTAAAATTCAACTAATAGTATGTGAGCAAATAATTACATATTTTATGGTAATGAAAATCCAATCTATTAGATATCATATAATTTCTAAAGTTTGTGCTAACAGTTTTGATTGAAATCTATTTGAGTGTGGTGGGGCTTATTTATTAACAAAGAAACCGAAACATGTTTTGTCTATCACAGGGTAGAATCTTAGAAGCCACATGTAAATGTATTGACTAGCTAACTGGCAGATTTGTTCATTTATTATTAGGCGACATGGAGAGACATAGTGCTCTCTTAAGATATTACAGTACTGTCGAAAAATAGTTGACTGTAAGAAACTAAATCATGGTGAAATTGTGTAAGAATTTTAAAATAAATAAGGAAAAAATGCTGTGAAACATTTTTCTTGCAAGGCTATGAAAAAAATAATAGTTTTTATGTTTAACTTTATTTGTAATATTTCTGTTCATAATAAAACTTTGTCCCTTCAATAAAGTTTGTTATAATCTCATCAAGAAATGAACAAAGATAAATGCCAAGACTTACAAAGCTGCAATATTCAATTTATGGAATTAGTTATTATCAGTTTCGGACATGACTTACAATATATATTTTAGTTTACACAATATAGATTGATCAATATGCAAACTGACTCAGACCAGCTTATGCACTTGCAAAACACTGATCTGAGTCTATGATCATAAAATAATTTGTCAGTTTTAGTGTTAGTTTGTACAACCTAACCAGTGTTTCTGCACAAACCAAACTGATCAGAATTTCTGATTAAAATATTTTAAACATGTGTGATCAAATCAGGCTGCGCCTGAGCGCAAACCATTTAAAATTGGCAAGCTGTGCTCATGTTGTAATTAAATTTAGATAGAATTAAAAACAGAAATATGAAAAGAACAATCAATAGATACAAGGCAACAACGCCAAGGCCAGTTCACTTTTTGGTCTGGTCATTTTTCATAATTTTCCTCATATGAGCCGCGATACGATAACCAACAAAGCGAAATGTGCGCCCAGCGATGACGCAGATCAGCCGAGGCAACTACCCAGTCTTTGCTGTACGATTAAAGGGTAGCTAATACTCTAAGCTACCTCCATGCTGACGCTGAAACCTCTGATCAGATAAGGCGGATGCCCAGGCTGATCTGAATCTTTGCTGGGCGCACATGCACCTGTGTTTGTTGTTTCATGTCGCGGCTCATTTAATTGTTTGCTAAAGTCATCGACTGAGTAGTCGATTGAGAGGGTCGGTCTAAAACGCTGAATTTCTTGCTGAATTCAGCAACTTGCTGATCAGCAAAACGAGTCTAAAACGCTGAACTGCTGATATGCTGATAAAGTATTTCACAAGTTGAATACTTTCTTGTCTACTTTTGCAGCTATATAATAGTAATTTAACTAAAATTTGATCTTCATCACTTATACCTTGTTGAAAGTTTCAGCAAAGTACTACGCTTTAATGGTACTGAAATGACTTCTCATTTTACTCTCGAGTTCAATTGGCCATTTAGTGATGCCATAATCATGAATTATGAAATAATGCTTGAAGGTGTATTTGAGTATAGAATGAGTTATACTAATTAATTAATATGCAAAAAGCGGCATCAATTACCTGATTTAACTCCTATTACCGTATCTACACTAAATATTGGGAAAAATAAAGTGTCATTAAAATTCTTGGTATGGATACGTTTATATTGGAAACAGTATATTTTTCTTGTCTGTCTCTATAAAGGAAGGGTTATTTTAATGCCCTCTCATACTGAATATGTATCACCATAACACAGTGGTACGTTTCAAGTTTGGTTGGAATCATTTTAGTAATACATGAGTTATTGCCCTTGAATCACTTAAAAATTAACAAATAGAGTCAGAACTAAGTAACTAATTGATGGAATTTCATAAAACTTAAAACAATAGTGAACTGTCATTATAGGGCAGTGCACATCAAGTTTTGTCAAAATGGCATTAGGAGTGCATGTGTTAATGTCAAATGCACAAATTAGCTTCAATTAATGTACCATTGAATGAAATTTCTTGAAACTGAATATAAATATGTATCATTATATAAATGTGAAGTTTAAGCAAGTTATAGAATGGCTGCAGTTATTCATGAGTTATCATTGCCCTTTACTTGGTTTGAAATCCACAAGCTTATCCGCACTAAGTAACCAATGACTTGAATTTTGTGAAACTTATAAGAAAACAATCACAAATCAGAGCTGCTTCGGCGTTACTTGTGCTCCTTATCGCTGGACGCATTTGTTTATAAATTGCATGAATGCGCATTCTAAAAGGTGCATACGTAAAAATATCAAATGCATACTCTGGTAAGACTCAAACATGAATTTTCTTCTACCTTTATATCCAGCCATCAATGTTTTGCAACTTTAAAGACGCCTTTTATTCTCGCGTGCGTTTGTTTATTATTCACATTAAATTTTATCGTTTATACCAGTAATCGATGTCGCGTGTCAGTAATTAATCGATGCCGTGCGTTCACACCTAGCCGTTGGATGCATATCTTTGAGATAGACAAACGGACGATCAGATAATAGTTAAACCATATTGTTTTTCATAAATTAGCATTTGAACATATACACATTGACATAAAATAAAAACATAAAGGCAAAATACTTATTAAATTTTTCTCCCAGACAATTAAAAAGGCGGATAATTTCTGATACAGAATATAATATATGAAGTATCTGAGCTGTTCTAGTAAAGTTTCAAATAAACGTCCTACTTAAACAAAATACACATAATAGGCGGCAAATGTCATCAAATAGCGCCAGTGTCGTAACCTTCAACGCTGATACGATACGAGATAGATAGATACATGTAGATAGATTTAACGGCCATTTGAGACAGTATTTCAGTCTATATCGAGCAGTCTCCCAAAGAGAGGGAGAAAGAAGAGAGAAATGATAGACGAGAGAAAAATGTCCAAACAACCCCCACCCGCACCTACTGCAAGCACAGTAAGCCCTTGCCCTACTACTATTCAAATAAGTAGGACGCCCCGGCACTGGATGTTACACGCATTACCTTTGCACCACCCAACCATCCCCAGATACATAGATAGATAGATAGATATTAAAGGAGTCTTATATTTCTCGAGGGCATTTGCTTGTTATTCACACGTAGATAAATCGTTTATATCACTAATCGATGTTGCGTATCACTGATTAATCGATGCCGCGCGTTCACACCTGGGCGTTAAAGTCTCCATAGTCCTATCGGCGATAAAAACGTCTAAACTCAAATCGTTGTAAAAAGCTGTTCAACCGTCACGTTTGGTAATAAAATGTGGGCTGATGTGCATAAACGGAGTCATGGACGGACGCTCGGCGCCCAGTTACTGCGGCTATGGATTCGTTCCGCTGAGGTGCGGGAACAACGTCGATATGAGAATTGAAATACTACTACTACTATAAGCGGAGTCATATAGCTGGCAAAAAGTAGAGAAAACGGTCCACAATATACAAATTTCTGTTCTGATTTCCCGTCTAGCAACGATATATAAATATAGGCGGGATAGTGATTGGGACTCCACGCCTGTACATTGTATTTTTACCATTTTATTTTACTTAATGAAATCTAAAGTAGGTCATATTAGTTGCCACCTAAAATGACCCTAATAAGTTTTCAAACTCTTCTTATGCGAAACTCAAGGATGTATTGTTTGTTTAAAGCTGGCTAATCACAATGACGAAACGTCAGTGAGACGCTTGCAGCGATGCCTCGTGATCATTTTTTTCATGCGGATAGAGCAATGGGGCCTTTAAGGTAGATGAACTTGATCAGATACATTACGATAATTTACAGATGACTGACATGATCGCTTATGATAGAAAACATAGATTTTTTTTTATAAAATGGCCTAGCTGCTGCAAATATCGCTTATGGATCTAAAAAATGAATGTTAAAGGAGCCTTATATTTCTCGAGTGCGTTTGCTTGTTATTCACACGTAGATAAATCGTTTATATCACTAATCGATGTTGCGTGTCACTGATTAATCGATGCCGGGCGTTCAAATCTGGGCGTTAAGGTAGATGAACTTGATCAGATACGTGACGATAAACAGATGACTGGATACCATTTTAAACTTATTTTATTTCATAATTTAAGTTTTCAACATATACGTACTGACACGATCGCTTATGATAGAAAACATAGTATTTTTCTATAACATCAGCCTGATTGCTGCAAATATCGCTTAAGGCAGTAAAATTTAAAATCTTTCCATAACATCAGCTTAATTGCTGAAACTATCATTCACAATATTTCTATAACCAGCATTCCGGTTGAAAACATCTTTGGTTGATAGCAAAGTCATAACAAAATTACATTATTTTCTATATCAGCATTGCGGACTAAAACATCTCGTTTGATAGCAACACAATAGCAAAATTACATTATTTTCTGTAATATCAGCATAGCGGCTGAAGTACGTGACCCATGATTTTCATACTTCCATGGACACTGAAAAAATGAAATTTATTTCTTAAATGAATACAAGTTTAGGTAATGCATCACACCTGGGTTACCGAGGATGTGATGAATGAAGTTGAACGTGGGTTACCGAGGATGGTAGAGCGATACCTATGTCTCGCTTTTGAGATAAAAAAAAAGGATAACTGACATATTATTTACTACTGTATATCAGCAAAAGTAAGGATATAGAATATATCTCTATCCTGGGCACACATGACCTTACCATCTATATCAATGATCGATCGCATCTAACTTAATCGATAACACGTGTCGATAAACCGATATGTCAGGTAATTAAAGAACACCTGTTTTGAAAACGATATACAGTAGCACACTTCAGGAGTATACAGTTTGTTTATCGATTCAACTGTTCACATATTCATCTGGCTCCACAGATTATCTATCCGAAACTGCGACATTATGTGCGGCTGTTCTAAATTATTTCGGAAGATCTAACCTCTTATTAGGATTCTCATAATCTATCCAGTCTGATAACAGTCTAAGATGCACAGATTCCGCTTGATAAATGAACTAAAAACTCGGATTAGACAACTCTTCTTTTAAGACAATCCATGTAATTTCAGCAAAAAGTGATATAGCATGCGAGTACAGTGACGACTGGAGCCTCTAAGCAGTTTGAGGAAGTTTTCATTGCCTGTCCAGTGACAGACTAAAATCAGATTAAAAAAAACAATAAATGACTATGATCAAAACTAAAAATAATCCATGGAGAAATTGCAACACGTCATTCCCAGCAAATAACCAAAAACAAGTGAAGCTAACATGAACCTTGCCCAACCGCAGAGTAGCATGCAAAGCCCGAAATAATGACTTTAAAGAAGGGCTTATGTTTTTTAGTTGTGAAAGCTGATCGGATTCTTTCTTGCTCACAAATGTTCTAATGTACAGTCTACCGATTATTTATACGCAGCTGTAAAGGTGATTGTGAAAGACTGATTATGATCGGATTATCGATCGTACAATATATCGATTACATTAGGGCGAGCAAACAATCGAAGGTGTGATATTTAATGGCACACTTACAGCGCATTTGATATGCCTTCTTTAATTTTTGATGATATATCGTGTACAATTTAATACAATGTAAAATCAGAATATCTGCTGCAAAAATCGCTTATGGAAGTATAAATCATGATATTTATATAACATCAGCATAAATCAGCTGAAACTATTGCTTGTTATAGAAAATTATATTACCAGTATTTTTGTCTATACAATTGCTTGTAATAGAAAATTATATTACCAGTATTTTTTCTATAAAATCGGTATACCCTCTGAAAATATCTCTTATAATAGAAAAATCATAATAAAATCATATAATTTATCTATAATCAGCATAATGGCTGAAAAGATCGATTCTGATAGCAAAATCATAATATATTTCTGTAAATTCAGCAAATCAGCAGTTCAGCGTTTTAGACACATTTGGCTGCTCAGCAAGTAGCTGAATTCAGCAAGAAATTCAGCGTTTTAGTCTGTCCCCGATTGAGACGCTGTCATCGACACGCCATCTCTCGAAAGGTGTGAACAATTTTGGTCACATGTCTTGTCAAAACAATGCAATTTCAAAATTAACACCTGCTAACGGCAATGAAAGTCAGAAATCGATATTTAATCTGATATGTATTGAAGATCGTCTTCTGACGATTTTTAAATAAAAAGACAGAAAGGACTTCTATGATTAAGGCGTGAGTTTTCCCCATGATTAAAAAGTTATACGGATCACTGGCCTCTGCTATGCATTTATGACTATGACATGTAACTTGCATGACAAATGAATTTTCAAGTGTTTGTGTCGATGTAAATTACGTTAAACAAACGTTGACGTTGACGTCATTGTTGAGATAAATTGTAAATTATCCTCAAAATGATCGTTGAAATAATGCTTTGTTGTATACATTTCACTCTTTTTTGATTTACATTACTAACATAACAAACTAACATCACTGGATAGTTTTTGCAATATGTATGTGACCTTGACCTCATTTCAAGGTCATGGTACACAATATAATCATTGAAGATCACAGTGCTACTGTTGACCATTCTTCTTCTTTGGCATACTGAGTATCGTTCCCCCCCCCCCCTCCCCGTGACCCAGCTTCCCACTCATATATATTGCGTACTAGCCATGCATAAGTCTGCTGCTTGAAGGAAATGCTGGGTCACGGGGGGAAAGTACTTGTATTTTAATTTTAGTGAAACGTATTCTTTTGGCCGCTTTGATCGGAAGTATAACTTTGGTTTTGCATGCTTAAATGCCAGTCAGGCGCAACAAGAAGAAAATCATTGCTTTGTATTTGATATGCGTATATTTAGCATTCATTTATGACAAAAAATGTATGGAATGAATGACTGATTTCAATACTTTTATTGCCTCAAAAAATGAGGTATGCGAAAACCTTAAATTTAGGGTAGGTATGGTCAGACTGGATTATCTCCCCATGTCTTTGGGTCTGAATCACAAATGATCTGATTTCATACGGTTTACATATTGGTGGAAGCTCTGGTAAGAAAAATTTGTACACTTTATACTTTTGAAAATTCGGACCTGTCGCGCCGGTCTGATTGGGAAAATCCTCGCCTTAATCATAGAAGTCCTTTAGTCGCGTCGCAACAAAACCAACAAAGTGCCATAGCGCTCTTCGAAGCCTTAGATCAGCCCGGACAGGATAACCAACGGTCTAAGCTACATCTGTGCGGACAGCGAAGGCTCTGATCAGACTGGGCGGATTTGCACGCTGATCGGAGTGTTGCAGGGCGCACATGCCATTTTGTTTGATTTGTCTTGTCGCGGCTCGTTAACTTTATTTTTGTTTCCAGAAAAACGTATTAATTATCGACAGCTTTTAAATACTAATCATAAATGTTTAATCTTAAATGTTTTAAATAACGCGGCTTAGAAACATGCCGAAAGACGGCATTTGCATAAAACTTTTGACCACAGTTTTGTCAAAACAGAAAGTAAAAAAAAGGTTGTCGTTGCTGTTGAGTTGTGGTTTAACGTCCTACTAAACAATATTTTAATCTTGTTGAGATAATGCCTCTGAATTAGTAGGACTACTAGATTTACTCGGCCTGCGATTAATGACACTTAGGTATAGCAGCAGCTGCCACAGAAGCGCCAGGCAGCCAAAATATATTTCGCGAGCCCCGATGGGCGGGCAACAACAAAAAAAAAAAAAAAAAAAAAAGAAAGAAACGAGAAAAAACTATGTGGGTGGATGGGTATATGTATCAGGCTTAATCTTTCCATAAAGATGAGACCGTCAAAGAGGGATCGAAATATCATAATTTCATTATTATAAGTATTATCAGTGGGAACGCGTATCCATGGCGGAGTGATATTTTTATACAGATAGCAACGAAAAAACGTTCGAAATTCCTCAGATTCAGATTCAATCGACGAACGGGTCGCAATTTCAGTGCTGCTTTGTCGGCGAATCAAACTACACACAGCCGAAAATAATACACGGTTTTATTTCTTACATCTTAGTTTAATTTCCTAGTTCTCTGAGATCCGAACTGAACACCGAGATACTCGGCATTCGAGCTGTTGACACGATCGTCGAAAGACGACTTTTTCAGTCAACTTCAAAAGCAATTTTCAAAACAATTCGACTTTCTCCCGCCGGCGGACATATGCCATGAAAAACCATGGTATTCGCCCTTTCCCTGTGACAAAAATCAAGTAATTCGGTGTTTGGGACAATTTTCTTTGCAAAATAATCTTCGGGTACTCTACGCAATTTGTTGTTGTTGTTTTCAACAAAATGGCGGTCAACAGTGTTTACATCACTGGCCCGGCTATGCATTTCAACGTTTGCGACAAAATCGAGAGAATCATTATTCCATGTATTGCTAGAATACCAAGCGCGATTAAATTAAATATGTTTATTAAACATACAATGCATGACAGAAGTCTATCTTTATATTTCATTCACAAATAACCACAATTCCATACCCACCCGCAGAGTTTGTAAACAAGGAAGCTAGCTCAGTAGTGCTGGGTACGTCATGAAATTGTGACGTAAACAGTAAATTGATTGTATTACTGATATTAACTTGTGAGTCGGCTGACAGCCAGTGTGCCAGTATTTCAAATGCTATATCGCGACCCTGTTTGAAAAATTAAAGCAAGGCAAATATCGCTACACCACGAAACAACTATTCAATTAAGACAGCACGTGAAATTTCACTTTGGGAGAGAAAACTTAATGGGTCCTACATCTGAAGGATCAAATGGAATGGTTGTGCAGGCCCGTACACATACTTTTGCCAAGGGATTAGGGGCGGAGGGTAAGAAGGTGTGGCTGGAACGAATTTCAGTGTGAGTGGGGAGGTGGCTGGAGGGGAGGGGTGCCCTAGGGTGGTGGGGGGTTGGGGATGGGTTGAAGGGGGTAAGAAAGTTAAGAAAATCCAGATTTTATGGACACTTTTAGAGCTTCAGTTTAGGGGTGTAAACTCGCTTTCTGGCAGAAAACTGCATGTTTTTTTATGTAATTTGCTCGGTTATGGTAGGTGCACCCTCCGCTCTCCGTCGTACAGGCCCGGTGTGCTGGTTGGTAAGAGGGCCGGGAGGAGCGGGGAGGCGGAGGGGGGGGGGTAGGGGGAATCGACTCTGTCGCCTGGCAGCTTTGACAAGTCTGCACCTTTTCTCAGGTCAAATATAAAACAAATATCGAAACGTATGTGTATGTGTGTTTTTGTGTGATGTCATCAGCGACAACACGCTGAACAGACACGATTACAAAGATCTACAAATTTGTACTTTCCTCATTCTAGAAATCGTATGAAAACTCAACCCATTCTAGAGTCTGAATCTACAAACCAAACATATGTTTGCAACTCTTGTTCGGCTCATAACGACTCCCAAAGTCCAAAGAGTCTCGGTAGCGCAGCTGCCAAGTGGAGTCTCGCCGGTAAAATTTACTTGATCAGTCGACTTTCTCTTTAATAAATGTCGACTCAAAATAGGTTAGGCCCTATAGCATTCATGGGGTGTTAGCCAATGGACTGACATGGAATACAGAAGTATTAAAGGCCCAGCAGACATTCAATGCTGAATCAATGTTGGGAGTCAGTGTTGAATCAATGTTGAATTATACATTGAATTGAACTGAAGCCTCAATACTCATTAACAAATTCGCAAAAGTTTTAGCCTATTTCTAGCGTTTTCGTGAGTACATTTGGGCAGTTCGATACAAAGTAATATAATATAGAGACAAACACTTCAGATCCCGAAGCAGGATCTACGCTGTTTGTCATTCCATCTGCATCTTTAGACGCATTACTGCAGTGAAAAATATGCTTAACGTAGTTCGATACCTTTGGCGACGTCATGAGTAAAAAATCGAAATACCTTGGATTTTGATGAAACTTGCCTGAAATATACTCTGACATGTTGCACTTTTGATGGTATTATTTGTTTTGAGGAATCTGTATTCGTTTAATATTAATGCGCCATCTAACGTAATACGATGTTTCTTATAAAAAAATTAACGTTTTGTGCCATATCTTGCGTATTTCCTGGCGGATTTTGTTTTCAGAACACTCAATCAACAGTGTTTTAATCTCTCTGTTATTTGGTATATACATTTTGATGGTGGAGAACAGCATTTATGACTTAAAAACGTTGAATCCTAGCACCTGTATCTCTTTTGACGCCATAAAATTTCGAACCCTTCAACTGTTGAAGCAGACATTACTCCAAAACGAGCCTGGCGACACTATACAAAATTACGACGAAAATAAAGAGCGGATTTCGTAGAATAAGAAATGCAAATAAAAATATAGGGTGATCGCGTAAAGTATTAATGAAAAATTCATCTGAAAGAAAAAATATATATTAAGGGACGAACGTCAGCGACACGTAACGTTATAAACTCTTCGTCATTTTTGAGACGTTGCGTAGTCTGATCAATTCTCTACTGTATACTCGAAATAGATGTTTCTATTATTTCAACGTGGAAATGTCTATAATACTGTTCTTTTTTTCTTAATACTGAATTTTACAATGTGCACTCCAGGAGGATAGAAATAACCTAATACAGCATAAAAAAACCATGGTATTGTATGCACATAAATCTGTTCGATTTTCAACGTACTACAGCTGTATAACGTGCAAGACTCGCAGGGTCACAGCCACACTAACTAGCAACACCGGACGAACGGATGCCCAAGCTGATCTGAGTCGCTTTGCGCACATGCCACTTTGTTGATTTTTCAGGTCGCGGCTCAATTATAACCTGCCACTGGTGATATTCGAACAGTATTAGAGGTATCAGCAGATCAGTGATTTTGTTACCTGTGAGTCCAGCCGTTTCATATAACGTTTATTTGGCTATAAAACAGGGGGTTTCCATCTCTAGACTGACCCCAAATACCTAGATCAATCTTAAGAAATTCTGCTATAAGATGGGGTTTGCCCTTCCAAAAATATCCCCAAAAATATAGATCCGTCTAGATTTTTGGGATCGTGTTAGAAGGGAAAAATCTCCATCTTATAAACGAAGACATTCGTTTTTTAATTCTTCCCCTCACAATTTATATTGTTGAGAGTCCCAAGACTCACTAAAAGTCAGTGCTGTGGAATCATGGTTTTATTGTAGGACTTACTGAACTTATCAACCTACTGAGTCCCAAGCGGAGTCCCAAGATTCTTTGGCAGCAAAATTGTAAATAAATCACTGACAGATAAATACATATGAGCCGTGACACGACAAAACCAACAAAGTGGCATGTGCGCCCAGCCAAGACAGCATGATCAGCCTGGTTATTCGCCCATTCTGATAAGAGTCTTCGCTGTGCGCTTTTAGGTTAGATAAGGGGCTACGCTATCTCAGTGCGGACAGCGAAGACCCTGATCAGACTGTGTGGATGCCCAGACTGATGTGAGTCTTTGCAGGGCGCACATGCCATTTTGTCGGTTTTGTCGCGTCGCGGCTCAATTATAGAAGTGTACCCATACACCTTAATCAAATGCTCAGGTGTGGGTCTTTATTATAGCTTGAAACTTGCTTTTCCTAAATCGATATTCGCTTTTTATGACCCGAAACTTGCTTTTTATAACTCGAAACTCGCTTTTTATGACTCGATACTGTAAAAAAGAAACCCTCGGGCAAATAAGAGTTAGGGCACGTTTACACGAGCAAAGTTTCTATGTCACAGAAACTTTAACAAAGAAAGTATGACAAACATTTTGCGTTTACACGGAGCAAATTATTTGTTAAAGAAAATGTGCCATAGAATCTTTGTCACATAAACTTTGGCAATGAAATATTTGCTGCAGTGTTCATGACCAAATATTATTCGTCAAAGTTACCTGCAGCTATGAAACAAAATCTTTGTCACATTTTCCACGCTTGTAGCAATGTTCTTTGTTACTTAATCTTTAGCAAAGTTCTCCGTTTACACGGACAAATTTAATTTATCAAAGTAACTTTAACATATTTATTTGTCAAAGAAACATTGTCATATTTTGGCATTTACACGAGCAAATTTTTCTGCGACAAACCTACTTTGTCATAGAAACTTTGGTCGTGTAAACGCGCCCTTACGGTCAGTGTTTTATAATAAACTTTGGACCTCTGATGGTTCTGAAGTAAATTGCCGTAGACCTAGATAAAAGATAAACGTGAGATAATCCCTTTCAGAACTTATTTTGCTCTAACGTTTTCATAACTGGCATGAATCTTTTATTAATGAGCTCTGCTGTACGTAAGTATGGAAGAGCTATTGCAATCACAACGACGTCGGCCTTGGCGTCCCACTCCCGGTCCCTCTTTACCATGCTGATGTTCAAGACAGTATGTCAGGCGAGCCTTCCTGTACGCTGACAAGTCTTGTTTTGTAATGCAATACTTTATTTTTCTCCAGGTTTTGTATAGTTAATAGGGTAAAAAGTAGCAAAAAGTATAAATGAGCCGCGACACGACAAAAGCAACAAAGTGGCATGTGCGTCCAGCGAAGACTCAGATCAGCCTGGGCATCCACCCAGTCTGATCAGAGTCTCCGCTGTCAGCATGGAGGTAGCTTAGACCCTTAGCTACCGCTTGAGCGCATAGTGAAGACTGATCAGACTGGGCGGATGTCCAGGCTGATCTGAGTCTTCACTGTGCGCACATGCCACTTTGTCATGTCACGGCTCAATTTTATATGAATCTGAACACTTTCTGGGGAAGCAGAAGCAACTTTTTCATTTTCATTTTTATGTCCCTTTAAAATGGGGATCAAATCTTCAAGGAAAGCATTTGCTCCTCTTGAAGCAATTATTTCCTTTAAGGGTAGATCCGAGTTTTGTCCAGCGAAGCAAACATAAAGTCACAAAAGTTGTTTCCCTTAGTAAAAACGGTTGGAAAATATGGACATTCACGTTTAACTCTCATCGCGCCAATGTCTACAAGAACACTGTTTGATAGAACGCGTTTCTCTGTACTTCGGGGTTTACGAAAGCTGATGGAGTGGTCGGGTCGGGCAATGGTGCTCGAGTAACTTTCATTGCAGTGGCGTCCTACTAATAAGACTAAAAGTTGGACAAGGGCCTCGCAGTAGGTGCGGATGGGGGTGTTTGGATACTTTTTCTCACGTCATTTCTGTTTTCTGTCTCCCTCTCTCAGCTGGGAGACGGCCCGATGTAGACTGAAATACTGTCTCAGAGGGCCGTAAAACACAAAACAACAACAACGACGTAAGCTGAGTGGGTACGACCTGTTCAACATTTCCGCCAATTTCCTAGACGAGAAAATTCTTTTCTTTAAGAGTTAACTCGAATTGAGAAAAGTGGCGAAATAAATTACGCAGATTTCTACACCCTGGAAAAGTACCTATTCACCCAAATATTCAAATTATCTGCAGTACCCTCGGACCCCAAACTACCGCCTTTTTCCTATTTAATGCCCCGGGGGCGTTGCTTTTTTTGGAAAGGGGGCGTTAGGGTCTAAAGAGTAGTAAATCAGCCACTGCCAAAATACCTTCAATAAGCGTAACTGTGAATGGAAATACTTTCAGAGGAACGAACTCCACTATTTTTTTGCCTTTCTTCTCAGTAAGGGTCAACTCTTAAAGCAAAGAATTTGCATCTCTAGGAGCAAATTCTTTCCTTTAACAGTAGACCCTGTTTCAAAGAGCAACCGCAATTAGAGAAGCAACCAGGCTTTCATGCAAGTTAATATAACATTTTTTTAGAAAATAGTCAGGGGGCGTTTATTAGAGCCGAGGCGTTTGTTATGATTCATACGGTAATTGATTTTGCAAAAAAATATTTTATTTTATATAAATATTTTATTTTCACTTATATTTAGATTATATTTACTCAGGATGTTTTGTATGTGTGGCGTCGTGTGAAACGGCACCTTACGACAGGGAAGATTCAGATCAACCTGTACATCTGCACATTGTTTTCTGATAATATAAATAATATATGGACCCATGAAAATATATACAGCTGAAAATGTCAACACTTGTCCTTCTGCATTGATTCACAGACCGAATTAACTTACTGCTCGCGATGTCTCTCGTATGTGCGGGGCATGATTAATTTTGTAAATATGCCAGATATAATTTGTTGTGACTTTTATAGATTGTACTTATTTGTATTGTATGTAACGTTTTTATTTTTAATTGAAACTAGAGAATTTTTACTTACAATAATTAAAATTTCTTCATCATCGGTGTTATGCTTCTTGGCCGATTCATAAGCGGTTAGTCAGCGTGCAAACAGCGTTGAACCAATGTTGAATTAACGTTGATTCAGCGTCATTTTATTCTTTGATTTTCGAGTAGACCCCATCTTTGAAGGGCTACCTCATCTAAGAAAGCACGCAGTAAGTCACTAAACTTCCCTTTATATAATAATGCAGACAATTTGGAGGTGTATTAATTCAATTTTGTTTGAATATGTTTCAACAAAATCAGAAATTTTATAAGAACGTCACACATATCTCAAAGTGACGTCGCACGCGCAGCTTTATTTTTTTCTTGCAATTTTTCGCTAAAGTCCGATTTTTCACCAATTCTTTGCGCGATGACCGCCTCTTTTTATTTCAAAACCTGTTTTGTAACTCTGTAAAGAGCATTTTAGTGACATTTTTATATGGCCTTACCGGGCGTTTTTCTGAGATATACTCGCATTAATCTTCGAAGGGTAGCACTTTCCTAACGTCAAAATAATGTTGGTTACTATGGTAAAGGTTTTATTTTTAGCCCCGTTTGGTTCTTTACCAAAATAAAAATTAAAGTAATTCAACAAGCAATAAACAGGTGTTAAAAGAGCAGATTTGCGAAGGAGCTGGCCTAAATGTTACAAAATTGTAACCCTATAAAGGCGGATTTTCTCTAAAATGACATACTGCCGCTAGGTGGCGCTTCATGGTGAAATAAAATAAACTACATGACAAATGAATACAGTTAAAAACACTAGACATGTTAGAGAACGATCAAAACAAGTTTCATCAAATTCCCTGATGTCGGCGATTTTTTTCATGAAATGCGACAAAGGTAACGAACTACCTTAATTCCAATCTTTAGACTTCGGACTACCCATCCAGGGGTCGCAAGATCGATCCCCCGCTTCTCCGGTCTTTCGTATTCTTTAAACCGAGGTCCCGTCTCCATATGACCTCGTTGTTGGTGGGACGTTCAACCCGAGTTCACTCACTCCAATCTTTAGAGGCTTTATGGTACGTCAGCCAGTTCAATATAAGGGAAGTTACTTCTCAAATCACTATTATAATTCTTTCTGCACGAGTTTCTTCCCATGTCTTGCCAAACACGGTCTCCTTTGAAGAGATTGAAAGTGGGGGCTGAAGAGATATACAGCATACTGTATAAGTGAAATTTTCACATATGTAGACTAAATCCTCCGAAGACCTTGAAAATCAGGTCAACGTGATCAAAATCTATTATGCTCTTATGTTTGTCCTAATGATATATCCATGCAAGTTTGGTATCTATTATGCTCTTATGTTTGTCCTAATGATATATCCATGCAAGTTTGGTGAAATTGGTTCAAGAAATATTGTGGGTACAAGAAATTGTCATTCTGACGCAATCCAAGGGTACTAAGACCACTTTGTTCCTTACATACATAAGAAACAAAGTGGCCTTAGTACCCTTGACTTGCAAAGATGCTATTTGGCTTGTCCAAACGATATATCCATGGAAGTTTGGTAAAATTTGACCCACTTATTCAAAAATATGACAGATACTTACTGCCTTGTGCACAGAAACTGACTTCCCTTGGGTAAACCTGTTAGAGCAAAATTTTAGCTTTATGCAGCAATGAACGACAATTGATCATGCGACGCTTTCATCAAGGTACATCTAAGATAAACAAACTCGTTGATGGTTCCATTTAACGTTCAACTGATGCCCCTTCACGACCACGGCTTTTTAACAATATGTCCCAACACGTCGTTACTAACTTGACGTCCTATGTCCCCATCTCAAACACTTTTTGAAGTATCTTGCTGACCCATGTTTTGCAAATCCTACTGTGCTTAAATATAAATAAAAAAAAAGGGCAAAGGTTTTCCATAGCCTAATAGCCGTCGGGGCAGTGGGGTTAGAGGCCTACTGTATCTTGGGCACAGCAGATGAAAGAACGAGCCCATCACTCTTTTTTCGCTGCCTTATCTTTCCCTTGTTTGAAAAAAGTACCCATTTACTGTTGGGTTGAAAGAGTTTTCTAGTCGTCGGATGGCAAAACCCGGGTGTGATCTCATGGCCTTCAGGCGACTTTCTGCACCATAACTGAGTCACTCTAACCGCTCGACTACGGCGCCTCTCTTGTAACTACTCGACTATGGCACCTCTATCATCCTAAATATTGGGACACCTAAAAACATTAATTTTCCTTTCTGGACTAACTGAAAGTTAATGGTTTTAAGTGTCCCAATACTTAAGCACATTATAGTAGTCTATGCTAAATTAGCACGAGAATGGCAGAGACAGGGTTTAAAATAAAGTGTAAATTATACAATAACTAAAATTTGTGTAAAAAAAACCCCAAAACAGAAGACGTCACTAGAATTCTAGAAGCACTTTGGGCTTTATAAAAGTTTAGGTACGACCACTGGTTCCTCATGCACGGAATGCTGAACAAGAGGGCCATGAGGCCCTGAATCGCTCACCTGAACAATTGGCAAGGTGGCTTTTACTTATCATGTATGAAATTGTCAAAATATGAGTTTTGGGTCAAAAGTCAAAGAATGACCATGACCACTTGTACTCATAAATCTTCATGTACTCATTAAGACAACCATATATACCATTTTTAGGCCAAAATCTTCAAAACTTTCCATGAAATCTTATGTTCTAGCATTTTCCCATATTTGACCATGCCAAAAAAAGGTCAAGGTAAACCCAAGGTCACCATTTGAACAGTCTTGGTGGTACTCTAGTACTCCATGCTATTTACCAAATTCAGGCCATAGGTGTATTGTTTCTGGAGAAGAAAAATATTAAAGATTTATACCAGAAGTGGTAATGGCGGCCAAGTTGGTCATGTGACCTGGACCCTTTTAACAAATTTTCATTCAATCAACCCCTGGAGGCTCTATATGAAATGTGTTCACAATTGGCCCTTTGGCTTTTGAGGAAATGGTTGAAATTGTCAAAATATGAGCGATTTGGATCAAAGGTAAAAAATGACTTTGACCTCTTGTACTCATAATTCTTCATGAACTCATTAAGACAACTGTATATACCAATTTTTTAGGCCAAAATCTTCAAAACTTTCCATGAAATCTTATGTTCTACCATTTTCCCATATTTGACCTTGCTGTAAAAAGGTCAAGGAAAACACAAGGTCATAATTTGAATAATCTATATAGTACTCAAGTACCCAATGCTACATACAAAGTCTCAAGGCCATCGGTCAATTGGTTCTGGAGAAGAAGATTTTTAAAGGTATTTACCATATATGGGCATGGCGGCCATGTTGGTCATGTGTCCAGGACCGTTAGAAAATTTTTCATTCCCTCAACCCCTTGAGGCTCTAAATGAAATTTCGTTTCAATTGGCCCAGTGGTTTTAGAGCAGATTGTTTGAAATTGTCAAAATTTGAGATTTCTGGGTCAAAGGTCACAGAATGACCTTGACCTCTTGTACTCACAAATCTTCATGTACTCATTAAGATGATTGTATATACCAATTTTTAGGCCAAAATCTTCAAAACTTACCATGAAATCTCATGTTCTAGCATTTTCCGATATTTGACCTTGCCGTACAAAAGGTCAAGGTCAACCCAGGGTCATAATTTGAACAATCTTGATAGTACTTGCGTATCCAATGCTACAAAACCGAGTTTCAAGGCCATCGCTCTACTGGTTCTGGAGAAGATTTTTAAAGGTTTTTACCATATATGGGCGTGGTGGCCATGTTGGTCATGTGACCTGGACCGTATGAACAAATTTTCATTCCCTCAACACCTGGAGGATCTATATGAAATTTGGTTACAATTGGCCTACTTGTTTTTGAGGAGATTGTTTGATATTGTCAAAATATGAGAGTTCTGGGTCAAAGGTCAAAGAATGACCTTGACCTCTTGTACTCATAAATCTTCATGTAGTCATTAAGATGACTGTATGTACCAATTTTTAGGCCAAAATCTTCAACAGTTTCCAAGATATCTTATGTTGCAGCATTTTGCCATATAAAAGCATACGGAAACAAATTTATCTTACTGTAAAAAAGGTCAAGGTCAACCCAAGGTCATAATTTGGACAATCTTGGTAGTACTTGTGTACCCGATGCTAAATACCAAGTTTCAAGGCCATCGACCTATTGGTTCTGGAGAAGAAGATTTTTTTAGGTTTTTACCATATATGGGCATGGCGGCCATGTTGGTCATGTGACCAGGACCGTTTGAAGAACTTTTCGTTCCTAAGGTCCCAGGAGGCTCTCTATGAAATTTGATTACAATCGGCCCAGGGGTTTTAGAGGAGAAGTTGTTTGAAATTGTGGACGGACGGATGATGGACGGACGACGGAGCCTTACCATCCTGTAAGCTCCCCCGGGAGCCGCTGGCTCAGGTGAGCTAAAAATCAAATGTCAGTTCTTAAAATTAAGCATCATCAGATAATTTGCAGAAAAAAATAATCAAAATTCATCTACATTCTTTGGAATTTTTAGTATGGAACTCGTGTAATTTTTTAAATGTCAATACCGTTGTAGACAATTTATCAAACTTTACTACAATTATTAAGCATCATCAGATGATGTGCTGAGAACAAGAACCATAAAAAATCACCAACGATTTTGGGAAAAAATCCTTAATGTTTAAACTGGAAATTGTGCTCCATCTTTTTCTAAACTGTTAATATATTTCCAACAAACTGTGTACTATAGTTAACTATTATCAATATTAGGACAACATGAGCTGTAGCAGCATTTAAATGAAATATCCCTTTAAGATTTTGTTATGGAAATCATGTCCACCCCATATCTTTTTCTTGGGTGAAGATATTTTCGTAACACTTGGTACAAGCCTTAGACATATCTGGTTATAAAAGATCGTTTTGAATATCTTGGTGGGATGTCATCCATCTTTATTTCAAAACCACATTTCTAGTTAGTACTATACTTCAGAAGACATGATCTTTAAGTGAGGCTAAAGGCTCTTACCTCATTTGGAGATCTCAATGGATAAATCAACAACAAAATTTGTCAAATTGAATAGTTTATTACAATCTATATTCAGTAGCACTGTTCACACAATGTCCTTAATACATTTTTACATAGTATGCCTTTATGTAAATAAGATGCATCCTAAAGCTACATATGGCAGAGGCCCAAATGGGCCTGATATATCTAACCTAGACATTGTGACACATTCTTTTTATACTATATTACTCCTAATAAACACCCCCTGCCTCTTTTCCAAAACCAGGTTCATATAAACTTGTATGAGCTCCTGTTTGCTCCACTGGATGATGTAGCTCTTTGAAAGGATGTCTACTCTTACAGGAAAGAGTTTGCTCCTGAAGGAACAAATTCATTTCTCTAAGAGTTGATCCCTACTGAGAAGGGAGGCAAGAAAAGTACAGTTGCTTCTTCTAAAGGTATACCCATTCACCTATTAATTCATGCACTACCGGTATTTATTATAGGTATTTGGGCAAAGGCTGATTTACTTTACTTTGGGTTCTTGTGTGACCCCCCCCCCCCCCCCTCATAAAATGCAACGCGCAGATGTGTTTAATAGGATTAATATGGTATGTTTATCAAAAGTTACTTTTGAGTTTTCTTGACATTTGCTTTTGTCGTGAACTCAAAAAACATATTTCTCCAACCTGGAATGGAACCTGGCCCCAAGGTTATAAAACTTGAGTACATTCTCAAACTCAAAAGAAAGCACACTGATTGGTTGCTTCCGAGCACATGCTCTGTAGGAGCAGCAAATCAGTGTGCTTTATTTTGAGTTTGAGATTATTCTCAAGTTTTATGACCTGGAACCCGTATGTACAAGGCAATCACTCTACCATGTGGTTATAAAAGCCACAAGGCAGTACAAGTGTAAGATATACAAACCTACACCCAGTGACACTTTCATAACCCAATTGTGGAACTGAATATAAGCATTTAAACATACATGTATATTAAAGATATATAAAATCTAAGTATGGCTTCTCCTGACAATGTTGAAAGAAAATCCATTCGGTAGTTGTTGCAACAAGAGCTGTCGCCTGACAGCATAGCTCACCTGAATTGGTTCTTGCCCATCACACAGTCGCTATGGTGGTGTGGACTGCTATGAATATAACTTCAGGCAAGCATGTCCATCATGTCAACACATTTATGAACAAAAGCTATATCAGAACTAAGTCTTAAAATGAAATTAAAATAAAAAAAATCCACATGAAATTTCAAAGTACTGAGCTTGAGGTCAAAGAACTGAAGGGTGGTGGTGGGCTGGGGTAGCTAGGATGTACCAAGACCCTGAACCATTATCTAACAACAGTCCAAGTATAAGTATCAACTGAGTCTATTGTGGCACTGCGAAATTATGCCTTCATAAATATATAACTTTAACCAAAATCTTTAAGACAAAATTCTAAGTTGATGACCTTGACTTCAAGGTCATCCAGTGGGGTAAGTATACAGTGTTTTGTAAGAAGTCAAAAAGTATCTAACATCAGTTTAAGTGTAAAATAAATCTCAGCCAAGCAGTATGAATCAGTATGCAATTAGAAAACTTTAATAAAGACCAAAATTTCCTAAGTCCCTGACCTTCATTAAGGTCACTGAGCGAGGTTGGGGTAGTACTCTGTAAAACTTTGGACTAATATCTAACTACAGTGCAAATATAAAAAGAATCCATCCATGGGTTCAGGAGATATGTGTCTTTAAAAAAATTTAAACCGAAACATCCAATCAGAATAAAGAAAATTTTCTAAGTCCATGACCTTGACATCAAGGTCACTGAGGAGGTGGGGGTAGTACCTTGGAAAACTTTGGACCAATATCTAACTACAGTGCAAGTATCAAAGGAATCCATCCATGGGTTAAGGATATAACTTTAACCAAAACATCCAGTCCAAAAACTCCCATTTTTCTAAGTCCATGACCTTGACATCAAGGTCACTGAGTGGGTTGGGGATGGTACCCTGTTAAACTTTGGACCAATATCTAACTACAGTGCAAGTATCAAAAGGACCCATCCATTAATTAAGGAGATATAGGTCTTTTAAAAACTTTAACTAAAACATCCATTCCGGACACTGACGGGGACACAGACCCTGACGCCAGGGTGCCAACAATAGCTCTTCCTGAACTTTCGTTCAGGCAAGCTAAAAATGTCCTTAGAACAGTATTGTATTTGCTACTCAAAGGTGAAGCAGTTCAGGAGCTAGAAATAAGCCAAAGTTCTAGCTAGTTCTACTCCACATGCTATTTGAGAACCATGGGTGCAGTGGTTTCAAAGAAGAAATCTCCTGGATAATTCTTTCAAACTGTGGAAGCATGATGCACAAAAGGTTCTAAATTGTGGATGCTTTGGTAAGACAACTGCTTACTATGGCCTTCCGCCAGGTTAGGTTATTACATTATACATCACATAAACTGTTTTTAGTCATTTCCTTTATCATTTAACTGCTAATAGTTACATCACATGTCACTGTTTCAAAGATGAAAAATATAAAATGTATCGCCAATATGCACTCTCAGATATATCACAATTGACAGCATTAATATGAACAATTGTAGTTAACATGAATACAAATACTCATATGGTGAGAAATATACACCATCACATATCACTATACCAATGATATGAATGTAGCATTCATTAAATATGCTCTTTTTCTCTAACACATATGCCAGCATTAAAAATAGCAGTTAAACATGCTCATTCTCATGAGCCCATACCAGAATTAATATGTACATCAGTTATCACAGTCACATATACATAAATATATATTCACAATAATGACATAAATGGTCACTTCATAATACTAATAACCATATTGGTGACCAGCATCAAATAGTATCACAATAAAATTAAGAAATAGATCAGTCCTGGCAGTGAATTTTTGAGTATTAATTCACTGTTTGGAGATCAGTTGTCAAGTACATCATATCACGAGCACGGAGCACCAGTGATATATCTACTTACAACTGATCGACAAACAGTGAATTATTACTCACCAATTCACTGCTGGAGCTGAACTCACTGCTGGAGCTGAACTATTTTGATTCTAACATTCAAATATGCTGACAAAGCATTCTTTTCATTCATATTCTTCCATACTTCCTGTCAGCATATTCATACTCCTGCTGATATTCTCAAGTGTATCTGAGATAAATGTACAATTTTATGGCATTTTAGAAAGAAAAAGAGACATTATACTGTCTAAAGTCTCAAAACGTCACAAAATTACATCAGTATTGCCAGTGACATCAGCAATTACACTAACATGCTCGGAAACAATGAACTGTTGCAGAATAGAACACGGAAACTTTCCACTGCATCTATAAGCACACTGTGTTAGAATATACAGTAGATACTGTTGCTATAACCAATGCATACTGAAACAATAATTTCACAAAGGCCACGTCACAACTGCTAAAAACCCTTTTCTCTGGATTCATTTACACGCCAAAACTGCAGATTATGAATTTTTAGAAATGGACCTCAGAGCAGTGGGTAGTTGTAAAATTGGTTTTGTCCACATGGAGACATGTTGTTAGCCACTGAATAACTGCCCTACATCAATAATCAAAATAACATCTATTCACTGTGTTTCGTTCCACTTCTAAGAGAACTAGCAATGCACTTGTTCAACACTGTACCCCCGAAATATGCCTTACTCTAAAATGAAATGGTCATTCCTAAAACTACAAACAGAATTCATTCCTCGGCTAACCAGCCAATCTACTTAACATCTCCAATCAGCTGACCAACTTTTAAGCTCAAACACTTTTTCAAGATATCTTTCTTGTTGTTCAAAGTGCTGAAATATCGAAGGGCCATAAATCCTAAAGAAACAGCCATCATAGGAGATGGCTAATCCCCCAACCGATGGCCCCTTGTGCCTTGGTAAACAGGGAGCACTTCAAAACACATATAAGTAATATATTGCCATTCTTTTATGCTTCTGATTAACATTATCCGTTTAACAGATGCATGATTATCTAACACTCAGACCAAAACATTATGCTAGTTTGCTAAAAAGAGGTAAAATCTGAAACAGCCACCATGTACACAATGTATAGCATATGATACACTCAACATATCAAAATGTGTGAAGAACTTCTGAAGTACAAGCCCCACAAATCTAATTTCGAGCTCTGTAGTAAGTGAATTTGGACAAAGAATCCAAATCTGAAAAAAAAATGGGGTGGGTGGTGGGGAGTATGGAGGGATCACAGAGAGTTAGAAACATGATAGAATATCATGGCATGATCATCAATATTCTAATAATTATAAGGGTATTATAATTGTGGAGCAAGCCTGGGCTATACAGATTTGGAGCAGGGACAGCTAACAGCAGCTAAAACTTCCAAAGGGAAATGATTTGGACAATATGAATGAAAGAGTTGTCATTCATGTATAAAACAAATTTTCATGACCGGTTCTCCATATCTGTGAAGTATCATAAAAATATTTCAAAGGGTATTCAAATTATGGAGCAAACACAAAATCACAGCTAAAACCATCAAAGGGAAATGACTCAAAAGTCTGACAGCAAGAGTTGTAATTCTTGTTCGTGACTCATCATCATTACTTGTGCTACATGTCTGTGAAATATCATGTAAATATGTCAACGGGTATTCAAGCTATACAGCCGACACAAAATCACACCTAAAACCATCCAGGTGAGATAAGTCAAAAAGTTCAATAGCAAGAGTTACCATTCTTGTTTGCAACACACCATCATGACCTGTTCTACATATCTGTGAAGTATCATGAAAATATTCCAAAGGGTATTCAAGTTATAGAGCAAGAGTTACCATTCTTGTTTGTGACACATCATCATGACCTGTTCTACATATCTGTGAAGTATCATGAAAATATTCCAAAGGGTATTCAAGTTATAGAGCGGACACAAAATCACACCTAAAACCATCAAGGGGAAGTAACTTAAAAAGAACACAAGAGTTGTCATTCTTGTTCGCGACACATTGCCATGACCTGTTCTACATATCTGTAAAGTATCATGAAAATATTGCAAAGGGTATTCAAGATACAGAGCAGACACAGATCTGTAAACTAGAAAGTTGTCCAGGGACAACTGGTCGAGCCCGCTGTTTGCTATAGTGGCCTATAAGCATGTCAAGACTAAGTAACTGCTTCACTCTAGAAAGAAGCGAAACATAATCATGCTTAGCCAGCATTTTCTTTTTTTTCAAATTTTCGAAAAGGAAAATAAGTAGAAGTGATGACCCAGACACGCTCAATTTATGACAATTACAATATCTGACCTTCAAGTGTGACCTTGACCTTGGACCTACCCAAAGACGTATGTCACTTGACACTTCCACTCATCAAGGAGAACAATTGTGCCAAATTAATTTGAAATCCATCCATAAATGTAGAAGTGATGGCTCGGACAAGCTCAATTCATGACCATTTTATCATCTGACCTTCAAGTGTGACCTTGACTTTGGACCTACTTGAACAAATGTTCCAAATGGCACTTCTACTCATCAAAGAGAACATTTGTGCCAAATTATTTTGAAATCCATTCTTAAATGTTGAAATTATGGCTCAGACAAGCTCAAATTATGGCCATTTTATCATTTGACCTTCAAGTGTGACCTTGACCTTGGACCTACCTGAATAAATTTTCCAAATGGCATTTTTAAACATCAAGGAGAACAATTGTGCCAAATTATTTTGAAATCCATCCATAAATGTAGAAGTTATGGCTCAGACAAGCTCAATTTATGGCCATTTTATCATTTGACCTTCAAGTGTGACCTTGACCCTGGACCTACCCGAACAAATGTTTCAAATGACACTTCTACTCATCAAGGAGAACAATTGTGCCAAATTATTTTGACATCCATCCGTAATGTAGAAGTTATGGCTCGGACAAGCTCAATTTATGGCCATTTTATCATTTGACCACTGCATGAAAAGGTCGTTTTACTCATATTTACTAGGGTATTCACTATCAACGCAAACGCAGCCTGTAATATGCACAATACGTTTGATTACTTGGACGCGTAATGGTAAACTTGTAATATATTTGCTTACTTTTATTATAACTTCAAAACCTTGCAAATGTTACCGCTATATTTACATTCATTCACATACATGAGGAAATATATTTGAAATGTTGCATACGTTTAATAACGATTCCATACTTTAGTTCACTTTCTTAAATACAAATGTTTACGCTTATATTTGAACGCCCTTGTAAATACCGTAAGCGCCGGCTTTTACAATGGTATGGCACTAACGTTAAATAATATGTAAATATTGACTTATATTTACACGTCTTTGACCAGGGTATCACATTATCTTAAACATAACCCGGTATTTACTCCTATTTATCGTGCTGCAAATAATATGTAAATGCGTTGTTTTACCCATACATTTGCATAGGCCCAACAAAACCTTTGACATCTGTGGATTTACAAGTTAGCCACCGAGGATGGACGTCCATGTAAATATTGCCCTATATTTACTCGTATTTGAATATCAAGCCAAACAATATCGAATCTAGCCCTTATATTAACATCTGTTTATGTCGTCTCAAACAGTTGGTAAATACCTTCGTTAAAGCATACATTGGCCCAGGCCTACATATGAGTTAAACTTTTGGTTTAGTAGAGTAGAAATAGGGGTTTTACAATATACTATTAATAGTTAAGCCAGTACAAACCAAGACCAGGCTTAATTTCACAATATCTGGTACATATGTTTTATGATTAAGCCAGTAGAGACCAAGACCAGGCCTTATTTCAATAGTATATTGTACATGTGTTTATAATTAAGACTAGGTCTAATTTCATAGTATACCGAGCCAAGGCTCTGTATATTGAAAAAACTAACCAAGCACAACCCTAGACTTGGTCTTATTATTCAACTCATGCAAATCCGGATATGAAAGTTTGAAGGTTGAAAATTAATATGAACAAAACAGCCCAGTACAAACCCAGATTGGGTTTAATTTTGCGTATACTGAGCTGGGGTTGTGTAAAAAAGCATCAGTGTACTTTTACAGGGACTATTTTAGACCAAAATCTGATTTTTTTTTCAGCACCAGCACCCAGCCTTTGAGGGACTATTTTTAGACCAGCCATACAGCCATTGAGGGGCATCAGAGGCTTATAACTACTCACATTTCATAAGCCTCTGGGGGCGTAAAATCACCAATCGCCCATCTCATAACAAAAAGCAAAAGCCACGTCTGACACACAGTACTTTTAACCCCAATACCGGGTAGAATTCATTATACACCGCGCCCGGCATTGGGGTGGACCACCTGCCATTTCTTAAGCCATCATGCCAGTGGGTTCGTCACGTTTCATGATTCGCAGCCAGCATTTGTCTCGAAGGGTCGCCTTTAACCCCTTTGACGTGACCTACTTCTTCCCCCCGAAATCGTAGGCCAGGTCGAGGTAAGGCAAGCCAAGTACGATTGATTTTCAAAATTATAGGGAGAATTCTATTATGCGGCAACCTATAATTCTGTCCATCAATCATACTGAAACCATACCAACTCCGAACAAGAGACGTAACTGCCCTTAAACAGACACAACAGGCGTCATACTCTGTCAGGTAGAACATAGCATGTGTCAGCCGTGACCAATTATTATTGCTTTTAAGTGCTATATATACCTATACTTGTTCACTGATGCAAATAATTTTTTTGTAATTAGCATAAGTGTAAATTGATTAAAAACATTGGATTATATGTCCCTCTATAAACTTAGTACAAATATACATTGTCACTTTTATATTTTCTATAAAAAAATAAATACATAACAAAAAAATAACAATATTTAGCTTGTTTATTCTTTAATTTTGACTTACTTGTTTCCATAACCACAAAAAGAGGTCATAAAAATAAAACCTGAAATCCAGAATCTATTTTTAAAGACTGAAATCCCGAATCTATTTTAAAAACTGAAATCCCTCAAATTTATTTTAAAAATAACACTAGAATCCTGTATTGAATCCAAAACTCAGTTTTCTCTAATTTTTTGTATCCGTTTTCGATGTATTATTTTCAAACAGTGCAGACCCAGTTCAGACGAACAGAGTCCACACTGAATTACAAGTACGCCCACTTTACAATGCCTCGAGTAATAACTGCCCAAACTTTGATAAAATATACGTTATCAATGTTTACTTAATACCAGGAAGGGGAAACACTGCGGAGCTCAAGATAAACTCAACTTTTGAAGTTTTTATACTGGGGCCCAATTTATGACAGCTGGGATGAATAAGCCCGAATAAAAACCTGCGCGGGTTAATTACATGAGTGGAATTAAATAATTTTAATTAGAGGGGAAAATATACTACAATATATATAATAAAAAAAATGTCTGACTCTGTCAAAAAACTATTACAGTTGTATGAAAACGGAGTAATCGACGGTAGTGCCTTAAATAAGGCATTAAATGCATTAGAAACGCCTGAAACGCCTTCCCCAGTGGCAGGCACCAAAAAAACGTCGGAAAATCTGCGGAAAAAACGGCGTATACGAAAGAAACATAAACGGGAAATCCAAAAAAACAAAAAGTCACACAAAAACGTCATGAATGAACTCCATCAATTCTTTATGACAAAAGAATCTGAGCCTGAATTAAAACTTGTGGACAAAACCAAATGTGGCTATCTCAGAGCGCATGAAATTTCCGTTAAACAATACAAAGACCCCATGAAAATGTTTCAAGATAAGAAAACTATTATAAAAAACAAGCTCACCGCTGAATTGCAAGAACTATCCGGTCTGAAATGGCAATTTGGGCTTATTGTTGACTTTTTCAAGGATAAAAAAAATATACAGGGAACATTTTACAGCAATCAATATGCCACATTGTCTCCTCAAGAAATTCTAGCTTTTTACCACGAGGCAGTCTCGGCAATTGAGCAGAAAATCGAAAAATTCACTAAGGAAGGCTCAGGCTGGATGATTGATAGATGCAATACATTGTACCTTAACATCGCTAAATATGAGCCACTCAAGGGCTCATCATATTTTCCACTTCCTGAGGTCTTGGCTAATAAAAAGGCAATAATCAATGTGAAAAATCAAGATCAAGAATGCCTTAGATGGGCCTTAAGGTCAGCTTTATTTCCAGCTAAAAATAATCTCAACAACCCATACAGCTATCCAAAACAAGACAATTTGAACTTTGAAGGAATTGACTTCCCTACACCAGTATCACAAATTTACAAAGTGGAGAAACAAAACAATCTCGCCATCAATGTATATGGCTATGAGCAGACAGTTGTCCCATATCATATTTCCGGGCAGCCGAGTGAAATGCCACGGATCAACCTGCTGTTGCTCCATGACAAAAAAGACAATTACCATTATTGTTGGGTAAAATACCTGTCCAGGCTGCTATACGACCAGAACAAATACAAAGGTAAAACATACTTCTGCGACCGCTGTCTCTACGGGTTTTCCCGTGAAGACCTACTAATCAGCCACAAAGATGTATGTTACGGTATCAACGGCAGAGCAACTAAGATTGTAATGCCAGCCCCAGGGGAAAAAATAAAGTTTAAAAATTACCATAAACAGATGCAGGTGCCTTTCGTCATATATGCCGATTTTGAAAGCATAGTAAAACCGCATCAAGTGGCAGCTGGGGATAAATCTGAAATCAAAAGCAAACACCAAGCATGTGGTTACGGATATCAGGTTGTTAGATATGATGGTGCATCATCCGGTGTAAGAATTTACAGAGGTAAAGATGTCGTGGAACAGTTCTTGAAATCCCTGAAACGGGAAGAAGTCAATATAAATAAAAATGTATTTGCAAAGCCGAAGCCCCTACACATGTCGGAGAAAAATGAGATGGATTTCCAGTCTGCAACGCAATGCTGGATCTGCCAGAAAGAATTCAACGATGACAAAAATCCCAAAGTACGCGATCACTGTAGAATCCTAGGCCACTTTAGAGCTGCTGCTCATAAACTCTGCAACCTTAAACTTGCTATAAAACCGTGGGTAACACCCATCCCTGTTGTTTTGCACAATCTCAAAGGATATGACAGCCATTTAATCATGCAAGAGATTGATAAAATCTCGGGCAGATTATCGTGCATTCCAAACAACACAGAAAAATACATCTCTTTCAGCGTTGGTCAACTTAAATTTCTGGACAGCTTTCAGTTTATGGCATCATCTTTGGCAAAGTTAGTTGATGCAACTGACAAAAATGACTTTAAAATCACCCAGAAGACATTTAATCCCCAGCCAATCAAGAAAAGACTTTACGGCAGCTTTAGTTCTGAAGATAGTCGACCCATCGTTCTGCGGGAGTGTGTCGACAGGCGTAAGCTAGCCTACATATTAGATCACAGCAACCAGTTTGACCTCGGCAGCAGTTTCCAGGATGGACAAAATACTGACAAGGAAACTCAGCTGAGCTTGCTTCGTAATTATCTCTCCATGTTAAACCAGAATGGAGAACGACCAATGTCATACCGGCAGCGACATGGGTTTGGTCGATACTGGACAGCTGAAAAGCTAGGCATTCAAAATATGAGCCGGAAAATCCGTCATACAATATGCAAGGATAGCATGTTTGACATCGACATGAAAAATGCGCACCCAACGCTACTTTCCTGGTACTGTCACAAACACGGGATAAACTGCGCAGCCCTGGATGCTTACATCAAGCACCGTGATCCCATGTTGCAGGATATCATGAAGAACCGCGGCATCACCCGGGATGAAGCAAAAAAAATCTCTTAGCAATAATGAATGGCAAGCAAGAAAATCTGCAGCCAGATGATCCACGGTGGTTCATCGATTATTATACTGGAATGCGCAGTATCATAAACGCTGTTGTCCAGCTTAATCCGGAGATGTATGAACATGCACAGAAAACAAAACATACAGATTACAATCTGGAAGGATCCACGATTAACCACATACTGTGCCGGTTGGAAAACAAAGCGTTGATGGCTGCTTTCGATTACTTAAATGGAAAAGGCATCGAGGTTGCTTCTCTTGTTTTTGATGGACTTATGATTTACAAGACTAATGTGTCCGATATTGCCGGTATTCTTAAAGGTTGCTCATCAAGTGTTGGCCATGTGTTAGAAGGTTGCGGCATCGAGTTCACCTTAAAAGAAATGGATGAAGGTTATGATATTCCCGGCCCAACCGGAAACCACCAGTCAACAGACATTGATATATTATTACAAAAGGGCGTTTACCCATACGAATATATGGATTCATTTGACCGGTTCCTGGAGACTCAGCTGCCGCCTGTTGAGAAATTCCACAGCAGCCTAACAGATGAGAGTATATCCGAGAAAGATTACGAACATGCCCAGAAAGTATGGGAAACTTTCAGCTGCGAGACGCTGGGAGATTACCATGATCTCTATCTAAAAACAGATGTGACTCTGCTGGCAGACGTATTCCAAACATTCCGTAGAACTTGTATAAATGCATACAAACTGGATCCGCTGCATTATTATACAGCCCCCGGCTTATCCTGGGACGCTTTACTCAAATACACCGGTACTGAACTGGAGCTCCTGACTGACTACGATCAGCATCTATTCATAGAAAAAGGGATGCGTGGCGGTGTCAGCATGACCTCAAAAAGACACGCTAAGGCTAACAACCCTGGCGTACCTGGCTATAATCCTAACGAACAGCACAACCACATCATGTATTACGATGCAAATAATCTCTATGGCTGGGCTATGAGTCAGCCCCTACCTTATTCTGGTTTTAAATGGGTTGATAAACCGCCGGATGAACCAGGCAAGGGCTGCATCTTAGAAGTAGACCTAGAATATCCAGCCGAGCTCCATGACTTGCATAATGACTACCCACTTGCCCCGGAGCGATTAAAAGTAAAAAAAGAATGGTTGTCTGATTACCAGTCATACCTTCTTGAAAATAACAGTTTGCTCAACACCGAGAAGCTGGTCCCAAATCTCAGAGACAAAAATAAATATGTTTTGCATTACAGAAATCTGCAGCTATACCTGTCCCTCGGAATGAAACTCAAGAAAATCCACAGAATATTAGAATTCAACGAGGCGCCGTGGATGGAACCATATATTCGCATGAACACAGAATTCAGAAAAAAAGACAAATCACCCTTTGAGAAAGACTTCTACAAACTCATGAACAATTCGGTATTTGGTAAAACTTGCGAAAACCTCCGGAAGCGAGTTGATATAAAAATTTTCCGAACAAATGGCGGTGATAAAGAAAAAGAGCAGATAAGAAAAATAATCGCTAAACCCAATTACAACCGGGCTGTCATATTTTCTGATGAATTATCAGCCCTGCATACACACAAGACTCGCTTGAAACTAAACAAACCAGTATATGTTGGCATGTGTGTCTTGGACTTATCCAAGCATCTGATGTATGACTGGTATTACAATACACTGAAACAGAAGTACGGCAGAAACTGTACTTTGCTTTACACCGACACAGACAGCCTGCTGGTCGACCTAAAAACGCCAGATGTATATGCTGATATGGCAACCATGAGGACCCAGTATGACTTCTCAGATTACCCAAAGGATCACCCGCTCTATAGTGAGCAAAACAAAAAAACTAATTGGAAAGTGGAAGGATGAATGTCAAGGTACCCCAATAGCTGAGTATGTCGGGCTGCGTCCCAAGATGTACTCCATTCTGCTGGCTGATGAGCAGCTGATAAAAAAAGCAAAAGGTGTCAAGAAATATGTCATCAATAAACAAATCAACTCTGCAAACTACAAAGATGCACTATTCAACCGGAAAACATACAGCCACGAAATGAATATGCTGAGAAGCAAAAAGCACCAGATCTACGGCCTTACAATTAACAAAACAACACTCTCGCCGCTAGACACAAAACGCTGTATAGCCCCAGACGGCATCACAACATACGCGTTTGGGTATCAGCAGGAACAATAAGCAGTTCTTCTGTTACGAAACCTCTCTGCGGAGCTGGCAGCATTAAATAATAAACCCTGATGCCTTGCAGAACAATGTGATGACTTATCTTATGAATACTGACACTCCATATTGGGTCCGTGGCACGGCGTACGCCCCCTTCTTGTTCTCCAGGTTGATATAAATATCTTACAGTGGCATCAGGACAAATAGGGTTCCCTACAGTCCGTTTCTGTTTCACTGGAAGGGGTTTTTTCGTCTCCGCATTTATGGCTTTGATCACTTCCGGTAATCTTTTTACCCATTCTCTGTTGCGTTTGTGCGGATTTTCCAATTCCTTCGCATACTGATAACCAAAAAGCCTTTCAGCCAGTGTCCTGTTGAACCTCTCAACCAAAGCTTGGTCTCTGTGGATCTCTTTCCTGCCACGTCTGATACTTACGTTGTGTTTCGCCATCAGCTGTGTCACAGAGCCCATGAACTCCCTGCCCGGATCTACCTGTAGAAGCTTGGGAAAGTTCAGCTTTCGCTTGTAAATATTTTCAAACGCCTTCGCAACTTCTTTGCTGTCTTTTGAAGTCAGAGGCTCCGCCTCTTTATATCTGCTTTCAATATCAACGACTGTCAGCGCATATTTGTATGTCTTGCGGTTGACTGTATCATGCGGCAAAAACAACAAATCTGCCTGATGAATTTCATTTGGGGTGGACGCATCAAACCTGGGCCGTATTATTTTCTTTGGTGCGGGTAAATATATTTGCCACACCGCCTGCTTTTTTAAAAATTCAAGCGCCTGCTTTTTACTGACTTTTGCTTCTTTTGCTAGTTTCTCTACTGCGGGGAGCCCTTTCCAGAACCCCTTTGGGCTGTAGTAAATCTTTTCCATTATTTTTTATTCCAATTTTAAGACTAAAAAAAATAATAAATTTATATCAACTTATAAGCCAAAAACCCGGTTGCTGCCATCCCCGCAACAATAAACAACAATTCACGGTTTTGCTGATCTGGGGATGGTGCATAATAATCACTCAACTTTGGCTCCTGAGGAAGTGGGTCAAGTTTTTTGCCAGTAATGTAATAGTATTGTTTCATAGCCTGATCAACATTGTCAAACGTCTGCTCAGCATGATGTTCTTTTTGTATTTCCTCATTGATAAAATCCAATCTCTGGGTTCTTTTTTTGCTCCAAGCTGCTTGAGCCGCTTCTAATTGTTCGACTGCTTTATCATGCCTTTCTCTTTCCGCCTCAGCATCGTTGTTTTTTCCCAATTTTGAGAATAAAAAATTACTTCCTGTGAACGCCAAGGCATTGACCACGGCACCTCCTAACATCATCGCTACTGCACTAGCCATTTTGTTTATCGTGATAAAAAAGTTTAAAACAGAAATTATTTCATAATATCCGCTGGAATAATACCCTGCTTAATCAACATATCGCGTGTGGCCATCGCCAGCAGTATATCAATAGAAAGCATTCCAATATCACCCATATTAAAATCCACTTTTGGTGCAGGTCTTCTCAAGAGTTTCTTGCCAAGTTCTGAGTACCCAACAGTGAGAAGAGTTTCTACTCCGGCATGATAAAGCATGTTTGCAATTTGTTTACCGTCAATGGCTGCCATTTTTTTTATGAAAATATAGTTTTTTAATTTTAATTATCTCATTTCAAAAGGGTCTATCGACGTTTGTATCTCAGGTATTTTAGGTTGTGATTTAGGTTGTGATTGAGGTTGTTTTATTTCAGTTTTACTGTAAATCATGTAAATACCAACGCCTACAGCTCCGATCATCACACAGAGCGGAATATAGTTCTTATAAACAGTCACTGTTGGTTGCCGCTCTGGTAGCTGTGGCTCTCTTGTTATTTTGATTGGTTCAACTTCCAGGGTTTGGGCTTGTTTTTGTTTCCATCTGGCTTCAGCGCCTTTTTTACCAGCCGCGACACGTTTTTGGTTTTTTTCTTTTAGGGGTTCTTCACGTTTTTGTGAACCTTCACTTTTCTGGGGTTCACTCTGGGGTTCACTCTGGGGTTCTTGAGTTTTCTGAGCTTCCTGAATTTCCTGATTCATTTTTTTCTATGGCATTTTTATTTTTGTTAAAATTAATATGCTTTGCAGTTGTTAGCATTGCCGTAAATGGAGCCAGGTACATCCCATACTTATAATACAGCTCACAGCAAACGCTTGTCAGAGCATGATTGATAAATGGGTCTTCTTCTAGATCTTCTAATAGCTTGGGTGGGTTGATCACATTGAAATACTTTGACAACCCCATGACATATAAATTAATAAAAGAATTGCCCAACGTCTTAGTCATACTTGCACCAAGCCTGGCTTCATATCTGCAGTAAAGCTTATCAACTTCTTTGGGCGTCATTTCATCTATGTCTGAGAGTTGCAACTCACGCCCTAAATATTGCCGACTTCCACCTCCGGCTATAATGGCTGAAAGTCTCTCTCGTTTTGGCACATCTTGGCGTTCAGCTGGTGTATCTAGTGAAATATTTTCTAATAGATCTTCAGCGTTCATTTTTATATTTTGGAAAATATATTTTAACTTAAAATAAATGAAAAAAATCAAACATCCGACTGAGATATTAACAGCGGCAGAAGCAATTGTTATTAGTTCGAGTATCATTTTTTAGTATTGCTATTTTTGTTTTAAGCATTGCTTTTTGCTTAAAGCATTGCTATTTTTGCGCTATATTTTGCTTTAAGCATTGTTATATTTGCTTTTAGCTAATCCATTAACCAATACCCAGTTGGTTGGTCAGTTTTTAATATTAATTTACGGTGTTTAACCTCAGATAATTCTTTTTTTATTTTCTGCCTTTCATCCGCAGGAACAACATCATTTTCCCTCAAGCAATGTTCAAAACTATCTCTGTCCTTGGTGTAAAACATACAGACCCATTTTGCCTGCTCTCGAAGGTCTTTCAAGACAGAAATATATCTTTGAGAAATGACCCAGACGCTTTGCTCTGCGTGTCTGCCGGAAAATGCTAGCTGTGAGAGCATGTCTTTTTTCTTTGTAAGTTCTTTTGTTGCAGAGCAGTCATCGATGATGTACAATGTGGGTCGGCCAGCAAAATTATCAAAAAAATAACGCAGCAGTTCTTGGAGTCTTTCTGTTCCCTCTGACATCACAGGATTTACTATAATTATGCTTTTGTCTTTTGGACAACGTACGTCACCAATCCAGCTCCTGGTTTTGTAGGCCTTGTTCCACTCAATGGTGGGGCAAAGTATGACTATCTTTTCAAACACACCTCTGTATTCTTTTTCAAGTAAATCTAGGACAAACAAACTCTTACCACATCCCGTTTGACCCGAGATGACAGCTGAGTGTGGATATTTTGGAAACTCAATATTTGACTTCACTAAATCTTCCATCTTCAAAATGGATTTGCGCATCTTGTATTATAAAAAGGTAGATATTTAAATTTTCATCTGCTCCTTGTTCTTTTTCAATTTGTATTGTTATCCCTTCACTGGCATTTTCAATCCTTCTGCCGCTGCCGTGCAAGGTGTTGTCATCCGTGGAACGCAAGTCAAGCCATAAAGCGAATCTTTTGGTGAGATATTTTTCAATGTTAGTGTCGCTGAAGTATAAGTCTTTTGCAACTTTATCGGTTTCTTTGTCGCGTTTGGATGTCAGCGCAAAGTATTTATTGATTTCGTCCCACTGTTGGTACTGCCGCATGCCTTGGCTGTACAGTTGATTCGGTATGCCTTCTATTGTCATTTCAACTTTTGTGATTTTTGGATTGTAAAAATCTTCAGTGGTTGTCCTGTCCGGGTCTTCAAACAGCATTAAAATCCCCTTCATGCTTCTTGCTGGGACATTCAAGTTGATATTCCACAGAGTATCAGCCTTTTTCTTTGTGATTTTTCTGTGCCGCAAAATACGGTCATACAATATCGCCATTCTACCACTGACCTGTTGTCTGATTGTTCGTGCAAGTTCTGAGTCGGTTACCATGTCGAATTCTAAACAGATATTGCTGATGGCATAACTGCTGTCGGCATCCGTTGAGCTGATTACTTTGTAATAGTCATTAAATGTTAATTCATACTCTAGCCTATCACCGAGCCAGGCCTGGTAAAAAGGCATATGCGTCTCCAGCAGTTCAAAGTCCAGTGGGATGCAAAACCTGTTCTTGAAGGCGCCAGCAATGGCCTGGTCTTCAGCGTCAGCTGTTGCGTTTCCTGCCCCGACTCTGTGTTTTAACATGTTTGATTTACCGATGCCTTCGTAGGCCATGTTTAGCCGCTCAGATGGGGATTTCCATAAGTCAACATAACAGTGAAATATGTCGCTGTCATCTATTGACATGACTTCATTACCGCTTATTTTAATGGTTGTTTTCTTCACGATGGCTCTACCAAGATTTTGAAAGATTGTCGCATTGGGATCTTTGCTGGTCAGTTCAATAGTGAAAGCGAGACGTGCAGTTCTTGGGACGATGACATCATTATTACTTAGATTTGGAAATCTCACAAGCAACTGCTGGTTTTGGTCGATAGTGCTGGGGTTGTTAGTGATTACTACGCTTTGCCGAATTCATTTCGCACCAAAAGGTTCTCGTAGTTTTCTATAGGGGTTCAGTTTACTTCCGTAGGCAGACATTTTTATTTGATAAAAATATATTTTTATTCAATAAATAAATAATGGCCGAAGGTACGATTTTGAGAATCCTACATTTGACGATGATTATGATGACGTCGATAACATAGATGACAGATTACCGATGGTGCCGGATGAAACCGATCAGCGAATCATTTTGAATCAAAGTGGGGCAATTGATGATTTAAGGGGTGAACTCCGAAAGTCTGCAGTTGAAGACCACAAAAAACGACTTGTTAAAACATTTTATGATGAAATAGGAAAGCGATACAAAATGGCCCCGAGCAAGATAGATTACAACCAGTTTAGGATATCAAATGATGGCAAGACACTGTTATGGAGTGTTGGTGACAAAGAAATCAGAATTACTGCAAAACAAGGTGGTGCAGAGTTTCTTTCTCTTGGTACTCTGGCAAATGAGTATAATAAGGTTGTTGGCTCAGGAGGCACATTAGCAGTGCGGCAGTATTTGAATTTACCAGATTACAGGAGTAAAACACAGCTATCTCAGCAAGTACGGCAGGCTTTGGAAAGCACACGAAATGACATGGATCTAGAGATGTCAGGTGGCACTGAACTGCAAGATTTAACAAATACGGTAATTGGTGCAGAGACGGCCGTTAAGTCACTGGAAACATCTCTTACTGATTGGGTACACACTGACACACAAACAGAGGGTCTAACACTGCGGGAACTTCAAGGATTAGACAAGGCATTGCAACGCACCCGCGGTGAGCTTACAAATAATTTGGCAAAACTGACCGAGCTTGATAAAGACATTGCAAAAGAAAACAGGAAATTACAAGAGGCTGAGGATGAAATCAGTAAAAATGATATAAAGGCTCGTTTAAAAAACTTAGAAGATGAAAGAGCCGCAAGACTGGAGGCTGCCAGTGCAAACAAAGAAGCGTTGCGGGGTCAAATAAACAGGATAAAAGAAACTATTGACAAAGTCTTGAAAAAAGATACGACATTGCGTGAGCGGTTGAAAACATTATTCAAAGAGCAAGGTATAACGATAGTTAGTATTTTGACGGCTCTTGGCATGATTATTGGTGTTATAGTTGAAGCTGTAATTCCAACTTCTGGAGGCGGTGGTACAACACCCAAACCATCGCAAGGTGGAGCGAAAGAATGGGTTAAAAAACAACTTCATAATCTTGCTAGACTACTAGCAAATCTTGCTGGAAAAGCGGCTGCTGCGTTGCCGGGTATAATTGGATCAATTGTGTCTTGGCTGCTGTCTGCAACCGGTAAGGTTGTAAACTGGTTTGGTAATAATCTGTGGGCTGTTGTTGTGCTTGTTGCTGGGTTGGTATATGCGGCAGCTAAAGAATGGATTTTGAAAAAAAAAATAAGTAGGTCAACCGGAAGTGTTTAATTTTGATATTTTGGTGGTGGATCATTCACAAACACAAATTTGTTGAACAAAATTATGTGGCGCTTACCTTTTTTTTGATTAGCTCTAGCGCTTTGGCTTCTCCTATGTCTATCAAAACTTGTTTTTCTTGTTCACTCAGACCAGACTGTTTGGTGTGTGTTTTATCTTTTAAATCATTATATCTATCTAGCTCATCAAGAACAATCTTAAATTCTTGTTCTGATATCTGTCCATCATTTAAGGCTTTGGAAATCAAATTTTTAACAGAATTCAACTTACTTTCTCCAAGAGTTTTAATCTCATAGTGCTTTTGTGCCTTTGACATTAATTTACGTCTCACCAATTTCACGCAGGCGCCCATGCATCCGCAGACAATTGCAACAATTTCTAAAGGCAGCATCACTGGCACTGCCAGGCCTATCCCAGCCATAACGACACTTGCAGAAATCAATGCAGTATCAACGCCGTCTGTGAGGTTGACTCCGCGTTTATATTTTTTATATAAAGCCTTTCTAACATCTTTTTCTCTTATTAATTGCTTTTCTATTTCTGATATTTTTTGTAAGCGATAATTTTGCCCATCTTCAGTAGGCAACTCTGGATAAATTGGAGCCGTTGGCGGTTTCATTTTTTATTGTTTTATATTTTTTTCCAATTTATTAATACGTTTATTAAACTCGTTTAGTAAATTCGTTATGGTCTGCAACCTCGATGTAATATAGGCTTGATTTACTGCATCATCAGGATTAACAGGACTCGCAAGACCGGAAATTCGGTGCTGGGCCATATCTAATCTGCCGTTCATGACATTATCAGTATGACGTTGTAACACTTCATGTAACAAATGTTTTCTAAAATCATTTAAAGCCTTTGCTGTTACCACGTCACCGTTAAACGCCGCATTTTCATCTGGGTCTCGAGGGTAAGCTACATTGATTATGCGTTTACCATCCATATTTAGAGTTGTTTCTAAAACATCTTCTCTCAGTTTCGCACCAAAAATGCTCATTATTATATAAAATGAAAATTAAATTATTTCTAAAACACAACTCATGGGCAAACCATGATTGTCTACCATGTTTTTATTTTCATCTTTAACAACTAGTTTCAATTCAGATAAGGCCCCTGTATTTAACGGCTTGAGTTCTGGATGTTCAAAGCGTACAGTCACAATATCACCAAAGCTTTTATTTTCAATGGGAATGACTGCTAATACATCACTCGGTGAGCCATTAAAGTAATTATATGATGAATTAATTTCTGACAAATGAACATACAAAGATTTTATGGGGGCAAAGTCTAGCGGTCTTTCACCTTGATAAATGTTTTTTTGGAAAAAAACGGCCTTTAATCTGGAGTCCAAGCATTGTCTTGAGTCTTTTGCTTATTTTTAACTCAATAGGTGTACTCAAAGTCACTATTCCGTTGGTTTCATCTACAGACATACTGATTTTATGGCTGCGAAATATATCTGCTAACTGCTGAAAACTATAATACCCAGGCGTTATGCGAACAGGAGTCTCGCCTTGTTTTTGAATGACTTCATTATGAACATTATACCAACCCAAACAGTATGTAAAACTGTTTAATCCCACCCGCTTGAATCCATCTCTGTTGTCAATATACTGTTGCAGGATTACAGGATTGCTCATATCAGAAATTATGAGATGCATTTTTTTATTTGATAATATAAAAAATCATTGTTATAAAAATGGTGCAAATCAAAGCATTTTCATACAACCCCAACGCACAATATCAACCATCTGGAGTTTACAACACAAAAAACCTAGACATCATTAACCAAACAATAGAAGTCAAACAGGCCTCAGACAGTCCAAGCGGCTTCAAGGTGAAATTTCCTGACATCTTCGCAAAATACGTGCTGCCCTACGTTGAAAGTGATGCCATCGTCCAAAATTGGCGTTCACGCCAAATGCAGTTTTGGCAAAACCAGATAAATTTTGCTTTGTGGTGCGCAACTACAGGATGCGGCGTTTCCATGCAGGACCACCTGACAGGCACTATTCCACTGTTTGCACGTTCATTGTTTTTGTTTCATGTGTATTATCAAACGCGAAGAATATTATTCGAAATGAAAGTGGCATTACCAACAGATGACAGCTGGAATGCGTTTGACAACAGTTATGACAAGAAGGCCTATGAGAGGATCTGTGACGAGTTTGGAGTCTCAGTTCATACCGACTGGAGGCAAAACCAAGATGACAATGGCGGATTAGGGACTATATACTGGTATGTAACAAACACTGGATACCAGGCGGTCAAAGGTGTAGGTGAATATGATAATAAAATATATTCATTCTCAAGGAATCATCCTGATGACGTTTATCACATTGACTACATTGCACAAAGTTTTCCCAAGGCCTGGACTACATTTATTCTCGACAAATCAGATGGCTTTACAAGACCCGGCGTTGAACGAATAAATGACTCAATAAGGACTTACTGTTGGGCCATTCTAGGCTCTCAGTCTCAGATTAAATCTGACATACTAGGGATAGGCTCAGCTTTTGATGCCCAGAAGGAATTCCTTGCAAACGTTGAAGATGGAGTCCAAAGGCCAATAGACTTACCAAGTCAAATTACCCGTTATCAAAATACTTTGAAGTACGCCCGGAGCAAGGTTGACTATGTTTTTGGCTATGGCCTTTACATGGCTCCAAGCAATATGGAATTGCAAATCGGGACAATAAAAAATTACAACAACGAGATTGTACTCTCTACTCATAATCAAAAGTTATGGTGGAACAAAACCGTTAACCTTCCAGCCAATGCCACATCTTACACTGATGTGAGTGGGACCCCAACACACAAACCAAAGGTTGATGTAGAACCTGGATCAATCCCTTTAGCTGCCCAGGGTAAAACCATAATAGGAGCACTTGGAATGCCAATAACGATACCCACCGAGAAACAGGCACAGAAGGTATATAAAACAAAACATGAGGCTATCACAAAAAATGTCACGACTGACTCACATCAAATGTCATTGAAAAAGCCTGACCTACATCAAATACCAAAACCTGACACCCATCCAGTACTGAGTTCCACACCAAAAACTGTTGCTGAAGAACATGAAAACCACAAAACAGCACTGATAGTCGGGGGCGTCGTTGTAGGACTAGTTGCTCTACTTATTTACGAGATTTATTAATCCATTACACTAAAACCGTTCATATGACGATTATCTCATCCACTACATAAACTTTGTTACATATTTTTTCCGTTTATGGAAATTAGACCTAGTCTTGGTTTGTACTGGATTAATTATAAACACATGTACAATATACTATTGAAATAAGGCCTGGTCTTGGTCTCTACTGGCTTAATCATAAAACATATGTACCATATATTGTGAAATTAAGCCTGGTCTTGGTTTGTACTGGCATAACTATTAATAGTATATTGTAAAACCCCTATTTTTACTCTACTGGTTTTATATGATATTTACTGTGAATGGACGTTAGCGTAAATATTATCTTATATTTACGCTACATCAAACAGGCTGTCAAATGATATTGAATCTAACCCTCATGTTTACTTATATTTATCTATCTTCAAATATTCGGTAAATACCTGCTTTTACGCATATTTGCATAAGCCTGCACATGAGTTAAACACTCGGTTTTATAGCAAATTTACTGTGAATGGAGATATGCGTTAATGTTATTTTACATTTACTCTGCCTCGTGCGGGCTGTCAAATGATACTGAATCAAGCCCTTATAGACATCAATTCATGTCTCCTGAAATACTCAGTAAAATTTATTAGCCGAAACTACGTAGTCTGGCCCATGTTCCTTCTTGTGAATGTATTCTCTGCTCTTGAAGGAACTCTTTCAGATTTTAATTTTACCTCACTGCAGCTGGTGTTGTGCCGTGTGGCGGCCGTAAAACGTCTCCCCGTACATCATCCATAGTGCAGATAATATTTGCTTTTCGTCCTTTGAGATCAGAGGATATATTCTGAGAAATCTGAAATTTTAGATTGGTTTATACTTTATTCTAAGCCATCATTTTATATATTATTTGGACCTTTTTTGATACTAATCAGTCTTTGAATCGGCTGTCCAATTGAGATTATGAAATTACAGTATGCTCTTCTCTGGTTTCGTCACCAGATATTGTCAGGGTCACTGAAGAGGCTTTATTAGCCTAAACTACGTAGTCTGGCCCATGTTCCTTCTTGTGAATGTATTCTCTGCTCTTGAAGGAACTCTTTCAGATTTTAATATCTTAGTTATGCATATATTTGGATAAGCCTGCACCTCACTCGAAATACTTGGTTTTACAGTATATTTACTATGAGCCGACGTATCATATGCATATATATTATTTTATATTTACACTTCAGCAAACATTCCAAGCCTGTTCTGAATAAAGTTTCAAATAAATTACAAATACAAATAAATTATGAACAAATATATTGTAGTTGGGCATATTTAATGTCAGTTAGTGCAATATTTGCAGATAATACCGTAAAACGAATAAAAAATGCAGCGGCGCATTAGGCCATTGTACTACATGTCTAGTATTCTAAATCTAGACAGAAAAATATTACATTTTCTCTCAATCTGTATCTGTTTCTCCAAGTCGCAGGACTTCGTGGTGCTTATAATATTCTTAAGCTCTAAATACTGGACAGAACTGCCTGAGATAATTGTGTAGGTATATATTAGAATGTTTTTAAAGGACTTGTCCAGATTCGGAAATGTAATATTCTGTAGTACAAGAAATCCACTTGAGGAGATGTCTCGCCTGTTTGCGCATGTCAAAAAAGAGTTAAACCAGAAAACTCGACACATATTTGCACCACTCCGAATACACTGACGTCGTCGACACAGAAAGTTTGATTTGACTGAATCTGTTGTATTTTTCCAGTATATACTTGGAGAGAGAGAGAGAGAGAGAGAGAGAGAGAGAGAGAGAGATTTGAACTGACGGTAGTAATTTGGACAGTGTGACAGAAATATTACGAAAAAATTGACTAATACACTGTAAGAATTTCCCGTAAATTTTATGGTAACGTTCGTGGCTGCTAAGCCCTATTAGCCCAATTCAATAGACATTAAAAACTACAGTATTATTTAATATGGAAAACTGTTTCACAGACCTCCTCAGGTCTCTCCAGGGTTCTTTGGCAGATATAATATACTGCTCACACAAAGTAGGGGATATTATGGCATAGAAGCGTGTACAAAAATTAATGATAATGGCGGGGTTAGTTTATTGTTGTATATTGACAGAACACTATTCAAGTAACAATATTCAACTAAAACAGAAACAGTCAATGCGGGTCATGTGACCAGAGCAGCACATAAAGGACTATTGGGTCAACACCTCAATTTCACATTCGGCGAAAAAAATTCTTTTGGACCCTCAGATTCTGTAAATAATAGAATTCTCCATAATTTTCCAAACTGAACACACCCACTTTGGTAGGTTTTATTGCGTTATTTAAGGTGTAGGGCTGTTTCAAATGTTACCATATGTGAGACAATGCACCGCACAATGGTATCTTTTACGCCAATCATTTTTTCCTGTGATAAAACCGCACGAAAAAAGTATCTGTATCTTGTTAACTGAGGCATTAGGCGTCCGTCTTAATGAAGTTTGCAAAAAAATTATTAGTCAGTGCTGCGCTGGATTCGTGTGAAGTTTGGGTGTCGACCCCTTGTCTACTTCCAATTTACTCTAGGTCACATGACAAGCTTAATCCTTTTAATATTCATATCGAGGGTCTCTATGAATGTTTGTTTTATGAATTATAACAGTTTAATATTCATTTCTTGTTTTCCTTACTTCTGCTGCCTTAAATGTCTTAATATCCCTTACTTATTTTGAGCACTATATATTAAGATATGCGAAATTAATTAGCAAGATTTCAATACAATACAGTCATAAAAAGGAACGTTACTGTCCAACAATGCCTAGCAACAAACTGGTCTCTTTTACCGTAAAATTTAGTGTACTTTCTGTGGGTAAATGTACTAGTTTGAGGTAGTTTGCCAATTGTTAATATAGTTTGCAACTACCGTAGTTGTGTGGACAGCGGTTGTTCCAACATAAGAGCTGTAAAGTCACAATAATAGTTTTTATATCGTATAAATGCACCCCGCCTCCAAATCATTTTGGTATGACCAAACCCCTCTGGGAGAGAGAGAGAGAGAGAGAGAGAGAGAGAGAGAGAGAGAGAGAATTTGTCAACTATAAATAAATATTTCACGTGAAAATAAGTCATATGTGTTCAAATTTTAAATAGTTGGTCAAAATTTGTTTTAAAGGTAGATTCTTTTAATATTTTTAACCATTGAAGTTTGGTTTAAAATGGTCTTCAAAAACATTCAAACATATACATCATATATGCATCGTTGATGTAAAACCGTTCCATATGTGGCTGTAAATCAATATAATCGAATTATCTATAGGCTGAGTGTGCACCTTTCCGTCTGTTTTAATTTGCACCATATGGGCTCATCGTCATCCAATAAGGTAATTACAAATTAATAAGGTAATTACATTATGACCTTGGACAGGTCCTCCAAATGCATCTCAGTATGCACCGAAAGAGAAGGGGCATCAAAGTCAACTTAGCAATTAAAATGCCATATGAGAATTGCCTAGACTCAGATCAGCAGTTGCATAAAGTTGCGTAGTTTGATAAGCCAACTGCTGCTTGCACAAGCCAAATATGGGTCTGGTGCCTATAAGAAGAGCAGCGATATAAGACCCAGTTCAGACTGCATATACCTTGATCCAAAAGAACTGTCAGGGCGGTAACAAACATGCGCTGCTAATAACTGTCAAATTCGATCAGTCCACTAGACACATTGAAGAATCCATGGTCGCCAAGAATTCAGTGAACGCGCAGTCAGTCAGTGAGCGCGCATTTTATTACAGTTTTTTGGGGCGGGGTACTGCGACTTAAAGTGGAAAATGGTGTTATTATTTGTGTTATAACCACTTCTGTTGCCCTTTATCAAAAGCAAATTATAATAATCTTTTGCTGTTTTGAAATAAATTTTGTCAAAACACGTTATTAGAAAAATTATAAGGAACCGATTGGCTTGCAAGGTGATTTCGTATCATAAATTTTCTGAACGGCGGCTTTTTTCCATAAAACAAAGCTCATGATGTAAATTTGCTGTTGTACGTGGTTACGACGGAAGGTAATCCTGAAACTATCAAAGTTTCGTGTCATAAGATGCAGGAATTTAGGAGATACAACCCATTTTAGCAACGTACGCTCTAAATCAGTGAACGCACAAACTGTATCAGTGAACGAGTAGCACAATAATCTGAGTGTACGAAGCAAAGGCGCTGCGTTGTACGAAGCGAAAGGGGGGAAAGTGTACGCATTGAACGCGTCGGAAAGGTCGCCATTGAAGCCAGAGCTACATTTAGCTCGAAATTACAACCTCAAATCATCTAAATTGTTTACCAATAATCCCATCTTGTATCATGGCCTACTTTATTTTCCTTTGAAGTTGCCCGTTCAGCATTTTTTTTAATTTGCGCTGTTAGAAAATACTGAGGTAGAGCTCTAGTCAGAGCTAAACTCTATTTACATTTTACAATGAAGTGTGCCGAATATCTGTGCGGATATCTTAGTTGTATACTGCACAATTCTGCCAATTTGACAGACGAAAACGGTCTTAGTGCGTATACAAACAAAATACATTCAGATCAGCTGGCGCACTCGCTCAGTCTGATTAGTGTCACATAAACAATGTATGTAACCTGAGGAATCAGTATTGCAAACATCAAACACTCTCTTCAGACTGCAGACTGATCAAAGTTTTCACAGTTCGCATTTGCCTGCAGATCCATGGTGTTGAGCAAAGCTCTGTTTAATTTTCATTCAAAGAAAAAATAAGACGGTCTGAGATTAGGGAGGAGTCATTTATTATCAGGTGTGTTTGTGTTCATATGGTTCACACGCCTGATAATAAAAAGACTCGCCCAGTAAAGGGGCAATTGCTCTTATTACAGCAAATTCTACCATATGGACTTGAATTATTTAATGGCCAACAGTACAGACCCAGATTAGGGAGCTAAATGAGCAGATTTATCCTGCCTATTTTGTCAGTTGTAAGCAGTTTGTTTAAAATTATCATTTGTATCAAGTAAAATAAATTCAGCAGTAAATTGAGACTCATTTACGTTGCTGGAGATTACAATTGTTTAACTTTCAGGTAAAGCACAAAATAGCTGTCTATGCTATTAATACAGGATCAAAAATATTTTGATTCTTGACGAACTTTCAGCCTTTTCTTTGAAATGCTTATGTAGTGGACTACAGTCCGGATCCGCTTTAATAACAACTTTTTCTTGTACTTAATCGAACATTATTTTATTCTAGATTCAATAACTTCTTTAGGTACATGTATTATCCGAAAATCTTTTGTTTGATATACAAATGTGGGTTTATCAGAGTGGATCAAATGTCTTCGGCATTCGACATCATCTCTGTAAGCAAATCCTTGAAATTAGAGTCAGCATAGTGCTTAAGTCAGGCACACCGGGCCTACATGTAAATACTCGCGACTATTTTTACACCTGGACAAAAGTTTGCCAGGTTTCAGTTTCACGGTAGTTCTGTTAAACATTCAGCAGAACAGTTGCAAAATATTTAACAACGATATAACTTATTGACATGGAGAGAGGGAGTATGCATAGGCATGTGCCTGTTGACCTTTAGGCCCACAGATATCATTTTTTAAGAAAAAATTGGCGTGTGTAATTGTAAAGAATTTTTCTGGTTACCCACTATTTTTCAATTCTCATTTTCTGCGTACAAAAAGGCATGCAGTCAGCTAAGAGACCATGTACTGATGCGTTGCATAAAAAGTTTGACGTCCCAGTATCCGTATGAAAGACTACCAATTTTCCGTAGAACAAAAATGATAGGAAGTTATATAGGAAAATTGTACTCTCGGTCGTTTTGGAAAAAAGTTTCGACAAGTTTGCCTATAATTATAACCGAATTTGAACTGGCATGACAACAATTAATGTAGCCCATTAGAATTTAACATTTTGTCTATACACTTTGCTACTTTGGTGAAGATGGAAGTTAAATTTGGTGATGTTTTGGCCACAGTTTTGAAAAGGGTCGAAATTGTCATTGAAATACAGTGTTCTTAACTTTTATCACTGTGTATCCAAACAACTGCTGGGTTCCATAATTCCAATGCCTCGGCATCTTCTGTTAACTTAATGACATTGGATAAGACCAAGGATGTCAAACGTTTTGACATAACAAAAGTCCTATGTTATAGGTATATCTGCTGCTTAGCTCATCTATAAGTATTCTAATTCACGCTTATATTCGCGAATCTCTCTAGACTCACAAAATGACACATTTTGCGAAATTGAAACGTAGCTTAAATTATAAGGTGTAAACTGCCAACTGCAGTGCTGAAAAACTTCGTATCAACGGTGATGCACTCTAAATCTGAAACAACGTCGGGTCTACATTGACATTAATACGACATTCTTTCAGCGAGTTTCACTGTCTGGTTCGTGATCCGGAACATCCTTTTTAGGAAACGGAACTAACCACCAAAGATGGCGGATCGGTTTACACGTAAGGTACATGTAGGTGCTTAGTTAAAAAGTTTTATCGAATTTTTGACTATATGTCGGTCAAACGAGCCATAGGAGCGACCGAAGAATACATTTCTCCATATAAAACATGCAGTGATGTGGTGCAAAGTATACACACCATCCTGTATCGACATATTTTCAGGTTTTTTATATTTAGTGCTGACCTAGATATTTTCTTGACTTTCTTATGAAAAGTTTTTCATATATTTTTGTCATTTTTATAAAATACGATGCCCAATTTAATTCTGTCCCAGGCTCAGAAAACCATCTTGGTTTTTGAAAAATATTAATTTCTATTTGCCGTGTAATTTGCATTTGTCACCGGAACTACACAAATTATGTGTCTGTGTACTAGAAAATGTCAACGGAACATCTCGCAAAAATTCACGGAAATGTCAACGGATTTCGCCACATTAATGCCTGTTTGATATGGAGAAATGCACTCTTTGTTTGCTGATATGGCTAGTTTGACTGATGCATACGATATATAGTCAGAAAATTCGATAAAACGAAGCCTCAGCCTAGCGTGTGTTAACCGGTCCGCCCTATTTGGTGGGGTTTCGTTTCCTTGAAAGGATGTTCCGGAGCTCGATCCAGACAGTGAGTTTGTGCCCATTAGATGTTTTGCCGCAACTGAAATATTTGAGACACTCAAAACTAAGTTAATGTTTCATATACAAAGTGCAGATTATTAAAGTAAAAGCCAAGCTTTAGATCAGCCTGCGCATAATCCTTAATACTAATCAGCGCCTGTCCTCTTGTGTACGCGATTGATTTAGACATAACACATCATTAGGCTTTCTTTGTCACTTGAAAAGGTGTACATAAAGGTAAGACAAACAAAAGTCTGTTCATTCTCTACGTTCAAAAGGAAAATATTTGGACCATGAGGATATGGTGTAGTCTCCGTTTACATAGAAGATATTTGGATCGTAAGAATATACAAAGTGATTTTGGTCACAAAGGCTGTCAAATTCGTTAGCCAAGGCTACTTAGTCCACCTTTTTCCTTACGTAAGGAACAAAGTAGACTTAGTACCCTTAGCTTGCGAAGATAACAGTCCATATGATCATACATGTTGATCAGAAGTTGGGCTGTACATCTACTAAGATAGCGTGTGCGAATGGCGAAGACTCAGGTAAGCATGTGCATTCATATCATCCCTGTCTATGTATGTGAAAAACCACACTACAATGTTCTTTATTTCGTTAAATACTGCAAAAGAGATGGATGGATGGATGACTTACGATTTTACGTCCTTTTCAACAGCATTTCAGTCATATCAGGACGATGGGACGGTGATATTGAAAGGCTGTGTGCAATGGAACCCCGTTACCCCGCAAGATTCTTGCCTCAAGTGGGACTCGAACCCGATCCGCTAGATCAGCAGGCGAGCGCTTAACCCACTGAGTTACTGGGACTCCTCTGCAAAAGAGAAGCTTACTGAAAGTGTGAACAATCAAGACAGATCAGTCTAAGCATCCTCGCAAATTTAAATAGTCAACGATTGGCGTCGCATGAAAATATACTTTATTGGAATTTCAAAAAGACAATAATCAGATCAGCCTGGGCAACTGATCAGGCATAGGTTAAGCGCTGACCTGCTGATCTAACGGTCCAGAGCTCGATTCTCGGAGGCGAAAATCTTTAATTATAAACCGGGTTTCATTGCACAGAGCCTTACATTAGGACTCTCCTATCTTCCTGATATGTCTGAAATACTGTTGAAAAGGACGTAAAATTGCAAGTTATATTTTCATCCCTTTTGGATCGGTTGTACAAAGGTAGGTAATATGGCTAGCCACGTGCGTCTATTAATGGGTATACCGCATGTCCAACTGTTGTACACCATAACTTTACATTATACGAATACTTGCAAGTTTTGTTTTAGCTGAATAATATTTGTTACCGGTGAGTGAGCAGCCTGTATGTCCTGTGCCCTGTTTTGTACAATAGAAAAGTCCAGGGGAGGTACAAAGAGATGACCTTGCCCTGACACTTTTTTTATCAGGGTATACATATGTGAAGGTTACTTCTTTTGTTGCTAGTCTCATACTGAATATAACAGAATAATGTATTGTTCGCAAAAGGAAGAGCTTAGAAAAACAACAACAAAAAAACATGAAGGCCATGTCCATAAGACAAGAATCTGCTCAGACATTTCACATATAAGTTTGGACAATATATCCCGTCATGTGGTCTGCATACAATTTGTTTAAGTCGTGGGGTCAGGATCGTTGAAAATTATCAAACGGTTCTTCAAAGCTAAGTTTTATGCTCATATGTAAGTAAAGTTATGAGTTAGTACAAAGATTCAAACTTTTTCAAATGTAAACTGGTAGAGTTACCACAAAACCACTGTAAGTGGCTATATCGAAATCTCGATTGGTCACTTTCAGGAGTCTCGTAACAACACTAGTTCTTTTTTATTAAAATGCAAAAATTGTGCACAAATACGTTGTACTACGGAGATAACAACAATTTCCTTTTACATGTATTTGCTGTCGACAAACCAGTTACAAAACCTGCAAAAATGCTTTGACCAAAACAAGTGACAGCAGTATCGACGGTCATTAACCATAGTATTTTACGATAATTGGTATGCTGTTGACAGAATTCTAAATTCTTGGTCGTTGGCCGCTTTGCATAGCACCGGGTCTGTTGACAGCAAAGGTAACTCTTGTGTGTCGAATAGAATTGTTTTAGTTGCAGAAGCTTGAATTTTACAATTTCAGGTGGCAATAGAATTGCTCATTACACAACTGTCCTTGTAACTGCGAATATTACTGATAAAGCTGATTTAAGGGTACTTTGGGTGTAACGTAAAATCGCTGAAAGAAAATATTTCAATCCTTACGTATTTCCTTTCTTTGAGTTTAATTGCTAAGAATTTCATTATGCAAACCGGAATACAGTCATCTTGCCTCCTCATAGAAATTATTGGTATGTAAAATGGTCTGGGTACTGGCTGTTTGCGCATAGTTTAAGATACCCTTCCTTGGAACCTGGTTCAGTTGTCTTCAACTTTAATCTGCCTGAGTATAAAAAGGATATAGCTGCAAATAATGTAGACCCAGATCAGACTGATGTTTGAATGGTGAATGTGCTTCCGGTCTACTAGGGTTACAGTGTACTGGGACAATTAAGGTGTTGCTAAAATAATACCGCTCAAAAAATCCATAAGAAAATATCACATACTAAACGGAAGATACTGGTTATAGGGCATGTGCGAACACCGAACAGAAGTTTTACAGAGAGGTAAGAGTGTTCGCTTCTGTTGTACATATTTTCAGAGTGCGAACACTGTGGTAACACTGTGCCGATGCACAGGCTGATCTGCCTTTTCACTGTTCGAACATTTCATATAATGCCACTTTTCTCGAAACATGGCTGCAGAAAATAAATAGACAAAAGAAAACGAACAATTTTATAAAATTTGTATTTGTGTTATACTTATTTCGTATTTTATAGAAGAAAATGGTAAAATACTATTAATAATAATGAAAAAACAATCCACCCACACACATGCAATAAAAAAGAAGTTTGTTTCCGACTCTACATATAGGGTGCCTTTTACTATTACTCCTGTTTTTCTAAATATCCATATTTTGATTTATGGATATCCATAATTCGAATATGTGATTAACAATTTGCATATCCAGTTAGACTTACCTACAAGCAAGTAAATTGATATTTGATATTGTGTATTCTAATACAGTGTCCCTATAGAAGCAATGGAAAGTTTTCGTGTTTTATTGTGCAAAAATTCACTGTCTCGGAGCGCATGAGACTAACTGCTGACGTCACTGGCATTACTGACGTAATTCGGTGACGTTTTGAGATGTTAGACGGTGTAACGTCACTACTTTTTTTCTAAAATCGCCATTGAAACGCCCCTACGTTTACCTTAGATACAGTTAAGAATATTGGCGGTAGCATGAACGTGCTGGCAGAAAGGCTATGAGAATTTAAATAAAAAAGAATAGGGTTTACTTTTTCAGCGTTTTTGAGTGTTAGAATAGAAATTGTTCAGCTCTAGCATTGAATTGTTGAGTAATAATTCACTGTTTGTCGGTCAGTAATAAGTAGATATATAACTCGCGCTCCGCGCTCGTGATATGATCTACTTCACAACAGACCGCCAAATAGTGCCTTATTACTCAACAATTCACTGCTAGAGCTGATCTATTTCTTAAAAATGATAAATTCACTGCTAGAGCTGATCTATTTCTTAAAAATGATAAATTAAAAATTTAACTAGGGATGGTGCTGCCATTCGGTTAAAATGTTTGTGTAAGCAGTTGTAATTAGTTTTACAGATACCAAAAACGCAAATATTAACCGGCTTCTCACAGAAAGAAAAAAAAAACATTTTTGTTATTTAACAAACTTCGAAATTTCAATGTTCAGGCATGACGGTATAGGACCTCACCATGTGCATATCAATGAGGCAACTCGATAAGATCATCGATGGGTAGATTTTTTTAAAAGTTTTACCCTTAATGTCGCTTAAACTAATTAAGGTAATAAGATGCGGATTTTCCATATTCAACTGCGCAGAGCAAAGCACTTTCATTTTACAATTGATGGATGAATATGTTTTAAAACAACTGACCATTTAGAACAATGAGCGATCGTAAGGGTTACAATTTTTTGCTAGTCCTATGAAGAAAGAAGTTGCAATCAGAACGTTATTTGTTATTTTAATTTCAACTACTGATACAACGACAGTAAATTAATCTGTTTGCACTGCAGCCAATATGATAAATATGCGTTCGAAAATACTGTGAAAATGTGGAACGAATTGAATATAATTAAAACTAGCTATGATGTGAAGGGCCGAACCGATTATCTTTCCAAGGTAAAAGAAACATCTGGAAACGTTCAGTGTAATAAATACTGAATTAACATATGGGTCATTAGCACAGAGTCTTAATGGGATATCTACATTAGCGCTTTTTCCAGCCAATAGTATTTGATTACCCGACAAAAACTGCCACGATTCCATTGGTTGAAGAAGACCGCATATCTTAGAAATCATACTGATGCAAATTAGTTCTGCTATTGGTAGAACAACATAAGACATGGAATGTAGCGATTTTATACCGCCGTAAAATAAGCATATTTTGTGTCGGTCTTTGGAAACATAACGTCATAATTTTGAAAATTAATATTTATTTAGAATTAATTAAGTGGAGGAAGTTAATCTTATAATACAGATTACGGTGGAATCAGTCATACGTTCATTTGAGCCGCGACACGAGAAAACCAACAGTGGTTGTGCGCCCAGCGCAGACTCAGATCAGCCTGGACATCCGTCCAGTCTGATCAGATTCTTCGCTGTCAGTATAAAGGTAGCTTAGACCCTTAGCTACCCTTTAATCGCTTAGGGAAGAGTCTGGTCGAAGTTGGCGGATGTCCAGGCTGATCTGACACTACACTGGGCGCACAACCACTTTGCTGGTTTTCTCGTGTCGCGGCTCATGAATACATGTGTATTGATTCATCGTAAAATCATACACTTAAAAAGTCCGTTATAAGGTTATTTGTCGAATGTTGTTGCATGACAGAGACGCAAGTCGTTGTGCATTAACTTTTTCACATTTATAATATTTAGCGTGAATAGATTATCCACAAGACAATTAAAACATTTTGACCGAATAGTCCTCTTCCTAACCCAAAATGAATAAAATGTGCCCACCTCTCCAAAACCCTGTAAATGATATGCAAATGTTCATATGAACAATGTATTTGATATCCCAAACTATTGGGTAAATACCAAGATAAACACATGATTTGGCATATATAGGCATATTGGAAAAACTAATGTGCCATTAATATTTACATAGCATTGCAAATGTTGTTTCATACTATATTTACCATACGTGCACACGTTTGCAAAATATAGTATTTGAAGTTTGCAGCGAATGTAGCAAATACATGTCCATACAAGCTTTTGATAAAATGTATGCATAGCGTGCAACGTGTGTAAATATTAAACATTTACATACATTTCCAATTGAACAAACCAAACATAAATACATTTGTTTACTTTGAATTATATTTTAATGTAAATATGTCGTATTTGTTTATGTTTAACATTATTTAACCGAGTAAGCAAATTTTCAAGCATTTTAATGTGTAACATTTATTTGTATATACAAACGCATGAACTTAAATATTTCGATTTTACAATAAATTTGCATATCTGCTAAAACAGGTTTGAGTACGTTCAGTTTGATAGTCATTTAAAAGGTAAAGAAACGTTAGTAAAGCATCGTATTTTGGCTACATTTGAATGTGTTGGTAAATATATATTTGACATATATTTGACAATATTTGTAGTGCTAAGTAACTATTGACATGCTTATCTATTTACATAATACGTAAATGTGTGTCACTTTTGCATATTTGCTAACCTACAGAAACTCAAAGATGCTGATAAATTTACACCGACTTTTAAAAGATGGTAAATATGTGTATTTTTATACTCTGCACCCATCTCGTTTAATCTACGTAAAGCGCGGCGCTTACGGCTTACCTCTAGGTATGTGCACATACGTAAATTTGATCATTTACGATAGGTAAATATAAGTCAAATTACCGCAAATGAAAGGCAAACGTATGCAAATAATTGCAAATACCGGCGTTTTCATATATTTGCTAAATGTTTGATGAGCTGCGTAAAACGGACTTTTCATGCAGTGGACCTTCAAGTGTGACCTTGACCTTGGACCTACATGAACAAATGTTTCAAATGGCACTTCTACTCATCAAGGAGAACAACTGTGCCAAATTATTTTGAAATCCATCCATAAATGTAGAAGTTATGGCCCGGACAAGCTTAATCTATGGCCATTTTATCATTTGACCTTCAAGTGTGACCTTGACCTTGGACCTACATGAACAAATGTTTCAAATGGCACTTCTACTCATCAAGGAGAACAACTGTGCCGAATTATTTTGAAATCCATCTATAAATGTAGATGTTATGGCCCGGACAAATCCGGAGCGACGCACGCACGGACTTACGCAAGGACATACACCGAACTGACATTGTAACAACTGTCTCGCTCACCGCAAGCGGGCTCGACAAAAAAATCACCAAAGTCATCGTCATGACCTGTTCTACATAACTGAGGTATCATGAAAATATTCCAAAGGGTATTCAAGATATAGAGCAGACAAGAAAATGTTTATAGAAGGACAGACGGATGGATGGACATATGAGGGATAAAAATGTATTTCATTCAGAAGTTAAGCAGTCAATCTACTTATCATCTCCAATCAGCCGACTAAGTTTCAAGTCCCTAGGTCATATACTTTTCTTGATATATCTTGCTGACAAAGTTTCAAAGGACCATAACTCTGAAAAAATACTGATGGAATTTGTGCCAAATTTAATCTGTTCATCCAGTTATCATTAAGCCAGTCATCTAATAAGATGGCAAAATTTCAAGCCCCCATCTAAAATGATTTTCCAGACACCTAGCTGACCAACTTTCATAATGTTTTTTTTCCAGTGGGGCATAACTCCACAATGGGAGACAACTTGGACAAGAAAAAAACATATGTCAGCTATTTCATGATCATTTGGATATTTTTATATTTTTTAATGATGAATCCATGTGTGAAATTTCAGTTCCTTTAGCATGCAGTGCTCTTATTAGTATATGGTATGAATGATGAACAGATGCACACACATACTGACAACCCAGAAGCAATGTACTCCTCAACTTCTGGGGGCATAATGACCAATATTTTCAAAGGGCCTTTACTTCTAAAGTATTTCCCCATTAATTCCTATAATCACCCTGCTTTAATAAATACCCCGTCTCTTTTCTGAAAATGACGTTATATTATCTTGCACAAATTTCTGTTTACTTCTCTGGATGAGGTGACTCTATAAAATGGGCTCTCGTCTTAAAGGTAAGAATTTGCTCCTTGCTCCTATGGGAGCAAACATGCCGTGTACATGCTCTTAGAGAATTGACCCCGATCGACCCGATTTACTGCTATATAAACTCGGGTTACTCGGGGTATCGATTTCACATGTGTTTCTAATGAAACTGGTCGTATAATCCTCCGGTATACCAATAAATGATACAGAATTATGCAACTTCGCAGCAGTGCCCCAGGTGGTGAAGATAACGCTGTTAACCGATTTTCTCTAGTTAAAAGTAAAACATAAATATCCCGCATCCTAATCTTGATATAAACTAGAAAATCGAAATCCTCGTTAAAAGTTATGTTGTTTAGGCGTTTTGAACGCATTTCTACGTTAAAATTTAAGCGTTTTGTAATATAACAATTTTGTAATGGCACGGGAACCAGCGAAACAGTATTCCCTGTTTTACAACCTTTATAAAAAATAGTTCCAGTTGTATTGCAAACTTACTTTCGTGTGATACTTCAAAAATATGTCTTCAAACACACTGACTGTATTTAGAATAAAAGTAGACAAAACTTTATCATTTAATATGCGATTTTCTAGAGTATTTTATGAGAGCGTTCTTTAATCGGCGCACTAATACCGTGAATCAGGTTTCGATAAAATACTATATGCTTGAATTACCTGTATTATTAACCGGGAACCAGAGAAATGGCAAGAGTAGTTCACAGAGCATGTTTAGCTGATACCTGCAGTGTCCAGATAATTAGGGGATGGCGAAAACATCTGGTCTGATTATCAGTTAGGCATAAATTTTAGGTTATTTTTCTCTAAGAGGATGTACACATCATGATACTTCCTAGCCATCAGACAAAAATAAGGGGTATTACTGTTGTGAAAACAGAACACTTAGGTTAGCAGTCTGATCAGTTTTTTTTATTCCTACTAGTGTAACAAAGTCACAGGCCCTGGACCAATCCAATTATGAAGAATTAAGACTGATCAATCTGTATAGATCCTAACCTTCATTGTTTGTACATACCCTAATGCTCTATTTGATTTTGGGACTAATATGTCGATATCCTTTCGTAAATTATTTTCATTATATTACAAACAAGAGACCAAAATGGCATAATATGTGAACTGAAACCATACTTAAAGTCAATGATTACACCTCCCATGCTTTTTTTGCTACTTCTAAAACAGAAACAAATTTTGTGACTTCCTGTTTGCTTCCCTGGCCAATGAAACCAGTGAAAAATAAGTATTGTACAGATGCAACCTTTGTTCAAGGACTGACACCTATTGAGAAAGGATACTAAATGAAGATTGCAGAGTTGCTTCCCTGGAAAGTGTATTTATTTACCTCAAGTCTGAAACAGTCATTCCAAATAAATTTTATTCTGTATCATCACAGGGTATTAACTAGTCTGCCAATTTTCCCTTCCTGGAGAGACTGTCCATCATATTTGCCTTCTGCCAAGACTGTCTGCGACCTCTTGTTTCCTGCAAGGACTACCATCCTCGATAAATGGCTTCCTGCCGAGACTGTCTGCGTGGCTCTGCTTCCTGCCTAGAGCATCAGCAGGAAGCAGAATACATGAGCAGTCTCTGCAGGAAGCCATTTATCATGTACAGAAGTCTCAGCAGGAAGCAAGAGATCGCAGACAGTCTTGGTGAAAGGCAAACATGATGGACAGTCTCTGCAGGAAGCAAAAATTAGCAGACTGGTTAATACCCTGTGATCATGAGCACTTATACAACTACTGTCAGAGTCTGTATAACAAACAAAATCGATACATTTCCAATATCGTCTTCAGTCTTGTGTTTATTGAGCTGTATTATTCTCCATAAGCTGCGTACAAATGCATGTTAGTTATCCAACATGCACCAGATAAGCAGGCTGAATAGTTTATGAACTTAACAGCAGCTACAGAATTTAACTAATGCTGGGATGGAATGCAATTCAATTTTACTCATGAATGCTTTGACTGTGCAGAAGATGTTGCCTTTTTAGCACTTTAAGTCATTTCTGTCATTTTCATCTCAAGGAATCTGAAATAAACAAAAGTTTATATGGGTTATATAGGCTATGTTAAAGTTGTACAAACATATACAAGGTGACGTTACATGCAAGATAATAAGTAAGCCACAAGTTACACCTACCTGTGATCAATGTTTATCTCCAACATCAAACCACCTGAAATCAGATGCAGTGACAAAATAAAAATCTATGAAAGGTTGCCCTTCAGAGCAAACATCATACATAAGAAAAAAAATTGAAGCTTGGTATTGTCAGGAATGTCATTTTTAAGGCTGATTATGCCCCTACAGTCAGCTTTAGTGATGCTCGATTTTCCAAGTTACGAGCATGGGTGCAATGATTCCAAAAGATGTAAAAATTATATCTGCACTATGATGAAGCATAACAAGACTTTTTACAGCTACCACATGCAATGAATTGTTGTGCATTTGTAGTCGTTCACTGTTTCGAATTCCCTCTCTGATAGAATAACATTTCCATCAACCAATCAACCAAGTTGCTAATAGAACATTAACTAGATAAAGCAATGAAAAGGGGAACAGATAAAAAGGAAACTGAACAAAATAATCTGCCAGTGTGCAAATGGCACTGCAATTTAACAAATGGAGGGATGGATGAAATGTGATTTTATGTCCTTCTCAACAGTATTTGTCATATCAGGACATATACAGGGTGATAATGGAAGGCTTTTTGCAATGGAACCCAGTTGAGATGGCAGCTTAGCAGATCAGCACTTAACCAACTGAGCTGCTTTGGGCTCTTTGCAATTTTACAAACCAAATCTAGCAACTAACACAGGAAGCAGTCTACAAAGGTAATGCTATGTTAAACTGAAAATATACAGGTTTTAAGCTGTGAAAATTACAATGATCCAGCGATAATGTTGAAAAACTGCATGTTGATTTAGCAGGAGATTCAGTTAATCTTTGCATTTCAGGTGCAAGTATGTACCATTCTGGAAATGCTTCAGCTACTTATAAGTACCTAAGCATCGAAGCATTTAATGGCTTATAAAATTTTGATGCTGCTTTTCATAATATATTAAGTGAAAAGCATTGGTGTTCTGCAGTCTTGCTGAATGTCAGAAAGACTCCTGATCTAAAAAACATTGTTGCTCTGAGATGCTCACTCGATCTATTTCTTCGAAAATACTTAACATATATGTTACCCAGTCATCTGAAAAGGTAAGTCTTTGTGAACTAATGAACCAGATATTTTTAATTCCAAATTTCTGTCTTGCGTAGTCTTACATTGACTGCAGTCCTGGTACACAGATAAAAAACACACAAACTTTCAAAGCAACCACATGCTTAACAACACTGTTTTAGACAGCAGAGCTGGCCTGTATGAAAGCACTAAAAACAATGACATCCTATATTAGTTACCGCAGCATGTTTTTTAGGACACTTGTCACATAAAAGCTTGACTGAATGTAAAGTACTGTTATTTGAGTTATTTTTCTAACATCAAAGATACATAAAGCACTGACAAAAAGCAAATGCCATTAGCCTGACTTCCATCTATATCTGAATAAAGTTATTGATTATAAGCATATCATACAAAACCGAGTGAGCAGGGGCTCAGGTATACCCATGACCAGCCTCACCATCTAATTATCCCACAAACTTATAAAATTAATCTCAATATATGGTATATACATCTAACTATAAGTAAAATTGGTCAAAAATAAAAAAAATCCCTCAAAGAATACAAAATTAACCCCAAACTCAATTGCTTTTGTATCTCTGTGACCTAGACTTTTAGTCAGCAGCAGCATCCTGGTGTCAGCTAATCTGCATAAAGGTTGAAAAACCTTCTCATATATCAAAATGTTGGGAATGGAAGTTAAGAATATAAACCTAATCCAAAACTTTAATGCAAAGTCTGTGACCTTGACCTGAGTACAGCAGCTTCCAGAACATGTCAGATAATCTGCATGAACCTATAAGTAAGCCTACTCATATATGAACAGGTTTTATCAACAAAGGATGCTGGAAACATAAGCAAATAATATAAACTTAATGCAAAACATTAACCCAAATGTATAGATCTGTAACCTTGACCTCAGGCTAGCAGCAGTACCAAGATGATGTCAACTACTCTGTATGAACACAGAAGTATACCTAGTCAATATCAGAAAGTCAACTCTTAGGATACTGGAAATACAAGTCAAAAATATTAACTTAATGCCAAACTTTAACACAAATGTTTAAGTCTGTGGCCTTGACCTTAGGTCAGTGGCAGCATCTGCATGAACCTAGAAGTACATCAAGTCATATACCAACAGATTCCATCAACAGATATTGGAAATATAAGCAAAAAATAACAAAACTTTAATGCAAATGTTAAAGTGCAGACATGCAGACAAATGGACGTAGGGACAAAAACTATATATCTCTTGACTACGCGAGGGAAAAATAATAAGTGGTTCTTTCTGAACTCCAATCAAGGAACATCATTAATTCCTGCATGCTTAACTAAAAGATCTCTGTTTGTGCCCATCATACAGGCTGGCTCGCCCAGAAACAAGAGCAAGAGAAAAATATGGCATACCAATTAAATCCGTTTTTGTGATGAAATGATAAATGAACATTGCATTACAGACGGTTAAGTATGGCTTGTACAAATGGTACTACAAACCAAATGAGCATTAAAACAAGATATACAGATATCTGAGCAGTGTAACATTTTTGGAACTTGTGTAGTGTAAACCTAGTGTAAGTCAACGGTTGAAAAAATAAGCTTTTAACCATACATGTATTAATCCTATGAAATAAGACCCTAACATCAGTCACATTATACAATTACTGACTATGGAAGCATTGTATATTTTCTGGTGAATATCACATTTCCAATGACTCCACAGTCAACAATTGTTTTATTATAAAACAACAACAATATTGTTTTTTTGTTAGGCTGTTTTTGTTGCTTGGCTTGCTCTCAGCATCTGTGTCATCCTCCATGTTTGTTATGTGCAGCAGATACTGGTACCCATTTCACAATAGAGTGTTTAAAGCATACTGCATAAATATGAAACCAGTCTACTCTGGCTTTCCAATGCTGATTGCTTCAGCACGTGGTCTAAGTTTAGAAACTAATATTTAAAGACAAAAAACTGGCCAGTGAATATAACAAAATATTGAATAGGTTGAAATTAGCTCAGAGCCAATGAAAATTGCTTTATTTATAGGTTATATAATAATTCATATTATTACCCAATGAAAGGTCAAAGACCAATCATCCCCAAAATATCGACATGTCAGTGACCGTGCAATTTGATTTTAAAAGAAGTCATTGCTACAAGCAGAGTAATGGTCAAAGGCCATTTATTTTGACAAATAGCTGATCAAATGAGAAATTAAAAAAACACTTAAATTTATTTCTGATAAGTTTCATACACATGGGTTGAAATGTGACTGCAGAATTCTTTCATAAAAACACACAAACTGACAGACTGAGGGCTGTAACTGTGGAAGAAATAATCATGACCATGATGAAATATGATTTACTTCTAATGACCATAAATACTAATGAAAGTGTTGTTTTCAGAAGATTTACATCAAACTATTAATCAAGGGCTGTAACTCTGGCACAACCAATCCTACATGACCCTGATGAAATATGATCCATTTAAAACCACTGGAGGTAGAGTTACAGCCACAATATGTGCATTGCTGGACTGGCATTTTTTGCCACAAGATTTGCATCATTTGACAGATCAAGGGCTGTAACTCTGACAAAAAGGGTTTTACCAGGCCTCAATAAAATAGTATTGAGGGCAAATAACCTACAAATTTCATGGTCAAAGGAGGAGTTGCAGTCACAAGATTTTACAAAAGATTTATATAGAAAGGGTCGTATCTCTGGCAGAAAGGTTCTGATCATTACCCCCATAAGATAAGATTTTACCAGATGGCGACTAAGTTGTTCTGCAAATCAATAAAGTGAAGAGATTGGTCAATGGAGGGACTGACGGATGATGAAAACCTCAGTTTAAATACCTGATGTTTGCTTCTTCTAAAGTTTTCTAGGTCCTAGCTAGCACTTCTTGGGGAGAGTTGGATGCTTTGCTTTCCATTATTTGAGGTGTGACACGACAAAACCAACAAAGTGACATGTGTGCCAGCAAATACTCAGATCAGCATTAGCATTTGCCCAGTCCGATCAGAGTCTTTGTTGTTTGCATTGAGTTAGCAACCTCCATGCCAACAGCGAAAACTCTAAACAGACTGGGTGGATGCTTAAGCTGATCTGAGTTTTCACTGGGCACATGCCACTTTGTTGCTTTTGTCTTATCCCGGCTCATTTCAATTTTTTATTACAGTGCAAATCTGTCACTTTATAAATTTACTCTCCCTCTTGGTGCTACTGAAAGGCTATGATCTGTGACAGTGGCACTGTTGGGTATTTTTGATGTTACTGTTTTACAAAAAAGAAGGAAATGTTTCCTCATCACTGTAGACATCTGATAAATCAGAAGTGTCTTCAACAGGATCCTGGAACTCAGTTAATCCTGTATCAGGATGAGCAGTCACTTGTTCATGTCCGCTATTTTTACAACTAGTGCCACATTTACATCCTGGGCAGCAATGGGTCCCCCTTTTCTTGCAACCACATCGCAAAGATTCGCATGAAGTCTTGCAAGAACAGCCCTCTGTCCACAGCCTTATCCCTGTTTGTATTTTTTCAACATTTTCTGCTGTGTCCCAAACAACATCCAGTTGGTTGTTCTTTACTGACCATCCATGCTCATCCAGGTGTGGATACACTACAACATTCTGGTCTGCCTGTTGCCATACCTCTGCAACCCAGCAAGACCATTTCCAATGAAATTTAAGTGCATCCACTGAAGGAATGTAATGCTCTTCATCTACACGTTTGAACAGAGCTTGTCTGATCCGATCTATAAATATTGTGTGATTTTCTAAATCAGAAGATAGCTCACTGCACAGAGCCAAAAAAACAGAAGCTGGATTAGCAGAGATGTCTTTAAATTCAATTAAACAACTTTTAAAATATTCACACCCAACTAACCTTAGAAATGCTAGAAAGCCCATTTCCCATTCAGATTTGATTTGATTTAAACTACCAACAAACGGATGCTGACCCTTAGAGATTAAGTCAATATTTTTGACAAAAGTATCAAAAAAAATTTTTTTGCCATGACCTTTGAAAAATGATACATAATCACAACCACTTGAAATATACAGAAGTTGAAGGCATGAAGTAACATTGTGTTCGAGATTAACCAACTCAAGAGCTGAAGAAAATGAAAATGCCAGCCTGTTCATATCAATAACGGTTTCAAACCGAGGATCTACAGCAACAAAAATAGATTTGTTTGGGTACTTGTCTAATAATGCAATTCCTATATGGTAAGTATCATTGTCTGGAGAAATTATTAATATTTTATCTCCTAAGCAGGAGAAAGCATGCAACCAAACTCTGCTATCACCTTCTTGTATATTACTATCAAGATTTGTTGTATGATTGGAAACAGACTTGGCAATTCCACTTTCAGCAAACCCTCCACCAATTATTATATTCTGGCCTTCCTTAACCTCCTGCATACCGAATTTCAAAAATTCTTTTGAAACTAAATTTACAAGGGCTTTCTTGTTTTCACGAAATTTAAGGAACTTTTGCCAATCACTTGGAAGCAGAGATTCTGATTCTAAGACAGAATTTTTCACAATAGGTCTTTCTCCCGCATCAATATCCCTCCTTGACCTTTCCATAGCTTTGGGAGAAATAACAGAAAGAGACTGATCATCGAAAACTACATGAACACTCTGAATACCTAGATCAAAATGGGAAGAGATATTTCTTACATATAAATGCTTTATATACTCTGAGAATGTATTGAAACTTCTTAAAGGAGGGCTGTATATCAAAAACATTGCATCTAAGATGATAGTATCAAACTGTCTTATATCGATGTTGGTGCAAAATGAATCTGAATACCTGGCTTTATAAACTTGTAAAATTTTAGATTTATCACTTTTGTATGGAAACCCATCTGCTGTTGCAATTGCCCTAGGAAGTGTATTATTTACAAACTGTTTCAGGTCATTCATAATTATGTTATTTTCACTGGCCCGAGCTATTTGTATCCTAAACATTTTGTTTTGTGACTGAGCATCTTTCAATTCTCTTTTAACAGTTGAAACAGATGATTTGTTGGTAAATGAACCCGTTAATTTAAGTGGTTTTTGTTTGCTGAGTGCATAGCTATTTATATTTTGACACGTCTCTATGCAATTCTTTAAATGCTCTGTTTCTAGCTTAAGGCATGAAATAAGAGTTTCACTCTGTTTTTTATCAAGAATTTTATTGGATGTTAGGTGATGGATCCTATCATCATCTAAATTGAATTCAGGATTAAACATTGCGATAAAAGATAAGATTTACAAACAAGTAGATCTTTCAAAGCCAAAACATTTTCATTTTGTACTGATGCTAAAGATCTGGAAAAGACACGCTGCTTTGAAGATGTAAAACCAAGTTTGTCCTTTATATTTCGTATGCAGTTTGCTCTTAAAGGAACATAAGAAACAACTTTCGATAATACCATATTGGAACATGAATTTAAAGCAGCTTTAACGTCCTTGTTAATGCAGCTTTCATGACCTTCATGTAAGCCCTGTGAATGACAGTTTCTTCCTAATACATTCATAACAAAACCACCTTGCCTAAAATGATCAATAACAAAACTTGGAAAACGTGTAATATCAGCAAGATTCTGTGGCAGAAGTCTACAGTAAAAACGTGAATCTGTCACCTGAGCTCACTTTGCAATGTGCTTGATACAGTGATTACGCAAGTTCCAATCACCTGTTCGTAAGGCTATGTAATACTTTATATAAATCAAACAGTCGACATGAACAAAATTATGCCAAAACTCCCATGTTTTATTGGTCTTACAGACATCATTAAAATATGAATGAAACTTTTTTCCAAGACCTTCAATACAAGCCTCCAAAGTTTTTAACTGAGTACCTACATGAACAGAATTTATATCTTTTTGGTGTATCATTTCAATGTATTGTAAGACAACCTCTGTGGCATTCTCAGATGCAAAATTACAATCCCCAAGCTTTTCTTCGTCATGACATAGGAAAAAAAGTTGAAATTCAAAACGAAAGAATGCCTCCCAGCACTGAAGCAGGAAGTTGTGTGTTTTATCGAACCCTGTTGCTTGTGAAACCACCTTACAAAGAACACCATGATGGAACAATTCAACTAAGTCTTTAATCCCAGCATCTAAATAGATTTTCATTAGCATTGCCTGATAATTTTTCAATACATGCCAATCCCCTATATAGGGTAATAACCATGCCAAATCATCTCTGAACTCATTCTTAAGTTGAATTAAATGATCATAGGTTTTCCATCCCCAACAACCACCAAATAATTTATTCTTTTATGAATTCCTAAGTCATTGTACAATTTATTCAGTGTCAGTTTAATTGTTTCCTTATTATCAGCATTTTCATTCAGAACATATAAAAATTTTATGTTGCTTTTCTCTGTAAATTGGCAGCTTTTAAATTCCAAGAACTCTGGGAAATTTGGTGTTAATGGCTGTGAAAGTACATGTTCAGAGATATGCTTCATGAAGTTGTAAGAGAATGCATATTTATCTATAACTGATGAAGAAGATTGCTCAGCGGGAATTGCCTGTATTAAATTTTCAAATGATGGTAGTTGGACGTCCTCACATGAATCAGAATGGCCACTGTTTTTAATATTTAAATTTGAAAACTGATCCAAAATATCAATAGATAAATCAATAGATTTCCTTTTAGGTCTGCTAGGTTTAAGTAGCCTTGGCACTTCTCTATTAACAAACCCCACAAAATTTTCAACAAATGGTTCATTCATTAAAGCTTCAAAGTAAGTATCATAATCTTCATGTATTATATCTTTTTGGAAAAAAGCCTTGAATGTAAACAGTGGCTGGTACACTGTGTGACCATTTACAGATTCTTCGAATAAGTTCAAAACAATGCAAGAGTTACGATTATAATCCACATTAAAAATATCTACTGAAAAGGAATTATAAAGAATGCCTTCATTGCCTGTTTTGAAAACATTAACTCTGGAATTTGTGAGATATGCACATGCAAGGTACAAAATTTCATTCGGAATTTCCGTTGCATTGTATTCATTTTCCACATAAGAATAATATCTATCAAGAAGTTTTTGCACACTTACTTCAAATAATTTACCAAGAGCAGATTCCTTTTCAAGGTTTTCAGTACACAATAAATTTCCTTTCTCTGATCGGCTACTGTTGCGTATGTCATTAGAAAAAAAGCATGCAAGACTTTTGAAAAAAGATGTATCGAAACCTACATTAATTTTCTTGTAAAATACTCCATTATTGTCTTGAACACTCACACAATTTTGCAAATACACACTCTTTTCACTGTCATGCCATTTCACTGAATGTGGTTTAGGTTCGACCAGTTGGACGGAAGTGCCATCAAACCCTCTATTTGTGTCGCTTGCTTTTACAACTGCGTAACTGCTGCGTTTATTTATGTTATCAACTGAACAAACTGTGAAGGATTCTGGGGATATTTAAACGCCAGAATCTATTTCTCTTTCTATAACTGAAGACTGATACCTTTTTAAAGAATCTTTATAACAGCAAACACCAAACTGATTTAAAATTTTTAAACACTCAGTAGAAGAATTTGAATATTTTTCCACCAAATCTGCAAATAAAACATGTAATGGCATCTGACAACAGTGATCTGATGCAAATAGGATGGAACTGATAATATTTAAGTATGCTAAATTTTTTTGTCTGTTATATTGATCTAACTGAATTGTTTCTGTTGATCTGGAAGCTACATTCTCTCCCAAAAGAGTATATATAAAATTCCAAAGAGTGGAATCACAAAATTCTTTAATAAATCCATATGGATCAAATTTCTGAAGGTCGAATGACTGGTAACTCAATATTTTAGATTTCTGAGCTGAAAATTTAACTTGGAGATCCTTAGCAAATTGAAAAGTATCAGTTACTGGTTGTCTGACATAATTATCAGTAGCATGATTTGTGTTTTGAGATTGGTCATATATTAACTGATGAATAAATTTGTTGTCATTATTATCGTATCTCTTCAGCATTGTTCCGAGCCTTTTGTGGCAATCAGTAATAACCTGTATTGCTGAGCCAAAAATTTCTAATAGTTTTTGCAGCAACCACCGCTGACTACAATCCTCCTTTTCTGTTGCAGAAGCATGCTTCAGAAATTCAGCATAAACATGACTTAATAAAACAGGTTTATGATGAATAAATGAAACACAGCAAAAAATAATGCAGTTGGATAAACAAGATTTATCCCCATCAAACACAGTTTTGGACCATTCATGTAAAATATTTTCGATGTCCACACTTACATCATTCACAGACTTAGCATCAAAATTGTCATGCATGAATCTATTGAGTGCATAAAAACAACCTGTACAACATGTGACATTGCCAGATTGCGAATTTTCAGCAGTGGCAGGATTTCCTGGAATGCAACTCATGTAAGTTTTTGCAAACTCAATCATGTTGGCAGCAAGCTTTTTTCTATACATACCACTTGTTAGTAACTTAGAACAGATATAACATCGAAATCTCCTGTCATGGAAATACTTCAACCTATGTTCAGCACATAAATTGACTGAAATATTATTGATAGGAGTCTCATCAACAGGTAGAGAGAATATCTGAACAAGGTCTGCTTCATTGACAACAATGTTACGCAATGAGCTTTTTGAAGGACTTTTGTGGCAGAGATCAAAAGAGGATAAATAGCATGTCTCACTGTCAGGGATGGATGATGTAGCAATAGTGATCTTTTGCTGTGCTACATATTTATAGTTTTCTTCACATGCATTGCAAATACAATCAAAGTAGTCTATATCAGATTTTTTTTCTTTAAAAAAAGCTATCATCTCATGATCTTGCTGTCTATCTGCTATATGAAAATAGTATCAGAAACTTTCTTTTGCACAAATAGCACAAGGACCACATTGTCTCTGTGGATGATGGGTATCCCCCTTTCTCTTTCTCCCACCACCTTTTCCTTTGAAAAAAAGAATTACATTGTTCATTTTTGTACAGTTTAGAGTTTCATTTTTGTCGAGATGCTTACCAGCTAGAGACTTAAAAAATATGCATTCTCTTGACAGCCCTGATTTATCGGCAACAAACTCAAAAATGGAATAAAATGACACTACCGAAGAGGCACTACTATATATCAGACACTTCGGTATACCACAGCCTACCAGGCAGGAAGTATCGATAAATACCTGAAACAATGTACCTACATCTGTCTTAACACCCTTTGATGTTTGACTACTTTCATTGTCATCTTTTAATGGAGGTGAATTTATACTTTGTTCATTTACAGAATGTATACTGTCTTCATCTACAGTCTGTTTCAAGTCAGATGTAGTATTAACCATTAGTTCCTTATTTCTGACAATTTTATTCAGACAATCTTTTTCACTTAATGAATACTCATATTTGTCAATAAAACTAGACTGTTGAACTCCTTTTTTACTATGGACTTTTTTTTCTTTTTTTTTGGTGTGTTCTTTTCTTTTTCTTTGCCACAGGCATTGCTGAGTCAGATGATGTAAAGGCATTTTTATCAAAATCTTCATCAAGCTCAGAATCTGACTCAGCAAAGCCTGATGACAAAGTAAAGAAACGATTACAAGATAAATCTCCAACACGGTCATACTTACCTCCTGCTGAAATACTGTCATTACTGTTATTTGGACTGTATTTGGAAGAAACTGGCTTATTATAATACTTGTTACTAAAATTTTTTATCAGTGGTTTCTTGAATGGTCTCTTCTGATTATCATTTCTACGTGAATGCTTCTGAAACAATTCTATGTTTTTCCCTTTTTCCATTTGAAGCACCAACTGATTGAGGGCCTGTAAATCTTTGCACATACTGAGTCCTAAGATTTGCTGTAACAGACCATTTTTTTTTCTGTGTTGGTGGTTGAGACAATGGTGGAAACTCTGACAATGGTGGAAAATCATCATTTGTTATACCACCTAAATGTACATCTTGTTTTATATCTCTCTTGACTATGTTTCTCAAACATTCATACAACTTACTGGTCAACCATTCAGCTCCTGCCTTATTAAGATGCAGTCCATCCTTGCATAAGAATTTAGAATGAATCGAACTGTTGTCTATAAACTCAAACCCAAGACATGAGCAGAAAATTTTCAAACTTTCATTAAGTTCTCTAATTCTGTGATTCAGTGTAGCAACATTTGCCTGAGATGTAGTATAGCTGCCAATTGCTCGATAAACTACACCTGAAATGACAATCTTGACTTCAGGGCAATGTTCCTGCAGTGAACAACAGAGTTGTCTCATCTCTGTCATACATGATGTTACAGACATGTGAGAGGAAATGTTGTTGGTACCAGCATGAATCAAAATGACTTTTCTACTTCTATCCGAAAGTTCTTTATCTTTTAAAACTGGCAGAAGATTTCGAATACTGGCACCTGGTATACAACATACCTCTGTTTCTGATGTATATTTATCAATATACTTTATCATAGAATCTCCAACTATTATAGCTTCCATTTCTATCTGAGAAGACACAAACTAGATTTTTAGATAAATGCTTAGCAATCTTTCACCATTTTCAATACAAGGAAATATGAAAACCATTTGAGCAGCAACTTCAGCTGGCAAAATGAAAATGCTTCCAGACACTGATTTACACCCACTTTGTAATCACATATATGGCAATATGAATGTATACAGGTATATACAGTGGAATACATGTTCTTATTATCACTTGGCTACCAGTTGTTTTTTCTATAGAAGAAAGTATGCAAGTTGTAATGTCAGCATACAAATAAAATAGATTCCTTGTAAGGAGCACTGACATTTTGTCGACAGAAAAAAAAAATTGAAATTTTGTCGACAGGAAAAAAAAGAAGCACTACATAGCTATTACCTATGATTCCACTGAAATTTTGTTGTTTGAAAACGAAAAAAAACAAAAAAACAATGCATTGCCATTACCTAGACTATCAAAATATTACATTGCTACATCTTGATCTTCTACTTTTTTCAAATACGTGAAAATCTTCTTCCTGAAATGAATGGAAAATAACATAATTTATTACTGAATGATGCTGTCGAACGGTTTCTCCCCTGATCATGCTGCAAATGAAACGAGAGAACCACGGGTGTGGTGGCTTTAAAGAATAAGTGATTTTAATGGACTTAAATGCTAGGATCAACGTAAATTGCGAATGGATATACTGATGGACAGATTGACGGATGAACAGACTGACCAATGGATGGAAACCAGATGCCAATATTGCCCCAGGGATCATTTTTGAGACTCGGAGAGATTTCCTCTTTTTTTCACCAAAAAATCTCACTGAAATCAGTTACGTGGGAGAAAAATCTCATCCGAATTGCATTTCTATAATGGATAGTACCAAAAAATGTCACTAATACATGTAATGGAGAAATTCTCATGAAAAATGGCTGAGATATTTTCTCTAATAAAAATCTGAGCCAGAATTATCCCTGTTGCACTTTGCTGAAGCAACATAAATTGTGGAAGGAAATTTCCCAAAATGATTTAACTTTAAAGGCTGTAATTCTATCATTTTTTTTTTACCGCTTTTAAAATGCCACATATACATTTGATCATATCAGCACCAAGTGTGCAAAGTTTTGAAAGAGATCTGTTGAGAATTATGGGAGAACTTGATCTCACAAACTCTAGACCCTGATGATGTGTGATGAATGTGTGGACAGTCTCATTGCTCCAGATAAGAAGGGGTAACATACAATTAAGGGATATTTTTCTTATTTTTTAAACAAAAACATATGTTGTAACCCCTCCTTAGAACCGTCTTGTCGAGATGGTTTTAATGAGGGGTCACAACATATGTTTGTGTTGAGAAATGAGAAAAATCATTTCAGAATTATCCCCAAAAGCCCACTTTACCAAGCTCTGCAGACTGCTGGACAGACAAGCAGGAGAAAATGTTAATGACCCTGACAACTGTCATGAGGATTTGGAATCCACTAAAAACTAAGAAAGTAGTTGATCAACAACATCTAAACCATAAAGAGGAAAAAAAAAAGGCCTGAAAGACACACTGAGCTACTGAATTACTCAGGTCACTGATTAAAAAGTTCAAATTTTGCCAGTTTTACAGGTTAATCCGATTTGTGGTTTAAAGTTTGCTACAAGTGAAAGAAAAATAATCAATGAGCCAGTCCATATAGAAAAATTAAATCTCACCCTCAGAGTCAGAATATCCACAAGGACTTGGCAAGCCTTGTCCTTGGTAGAAATTTTGACCCTCGGATGAGATTTCTCTATCCTAAATGGACACTCATGACAGTTTCTTATAATCCTCTAAAAGTGCAAAGACTGTGTGGTTAAGTGAACGTGGGTAAATCACCTTTTCTCACAGGAAAGTCGTCGATCAGCAGCTGTGTCAGTCCCTCCGTCTGTGCACTACTTATGCAGTGGCAGGAGCTGCACCTAAAACCAACAAGAATTCTGTAAATACCATTTCACAAACCACAAAACAAGCTCAACATCTGGATGTCATATTTCACTAATATTACCATTTACCGAAACAACTGTTGGTTAGCAAACTGTAGACAACTACATAAATAACTGAAGTTATATCAGTGATTTTATTTGGAAATTTTACCACCTCTTATGTGTGTCATTCCCAATCCAACAAGGGCTTCGCAAGCGGCGCATAATACGCCCGTTTCAATTTCCTAAAGGAGTTACAGAATGAGCAAGATTGCAAAGGATAGACAGGCAGACTAACAGGGGCAAACACTCTATAATAATTAACTAGAACTGTCAGCGAATCCGACTATACCCCGCTTAATTGCTTAAATAAAATGATGTTATTTTCGTAACAAAAAGCATAAAGAGGGAGAGAAATCATTGTTACCATGTATACCAAAAATGAATGGTTGCTGTGAAATCAGTTACAAAAAATTACATTATTCAAAGTCAGGAGAGAAAGAAAATTGGTAAAAATATAGGGAAGAATAAGCAGGAGAAGACTGGTTATCAATCCCACAATACAACAAGTTATCATCAACATGCATACAAAAATCCCTACCCTAACTTACAGATGCATAGAAATCTTTTGCAAAAAAAATGCATTATTCAAAGTAAAGAGAGAAAGAAAATCGGACAAATACAGGGAATAAAAAGAGGAGAAGTCTGGTTCTCAATCCCACAATACAGGAAGTCATCATTAACCTGCATACCAAATATGACTAATCTAGCTTGCATGGTTGTGGAGAAATCTTTGATGAAAAAGTTCATTATTCAAAGTTTGGAAAGCAAGAATATTGGACAAATACAGGGAAGAATAAGCAGAAAAAGGCTGGTTCTCAATCCCACGATACAACATATCGTCATCAACCTGCATACCAAATAAGAGTACTCTAGCTTGCTTGGTTGTGGAGAAATCTTTGACGAAAAATTTTATTATTCAGAGTATGGAAAGAACGAATATTGGAAAAATACAGGGCAGAATAAGCAGAAAAAGGCTGGTTCTCAATCCAAAGATACAACATATCGTCACCAACCTGCATACCAAATATGACTACTCTAGCTTGCATGGTTGTGCAGAAATCTTTGACGAAAAATTTCATTATTCAAAGAAGGGAAAGAAAGAAAGAAAATCAGACAAATACAGGGAAGAATAAGCAGGAGATGGCTGGTTATCGCGGGATCAACATGCCGTCATCAACCTGCATAACAAATATGACTACTCTAGCTTGCGTGGTTGTGGTGAAATCGACGAAAAATTTCATTATTCAAAGTATTGAAAGAAAGAAAATCGGACAAATACAGGGAAGAATAAGCAGGAGAAGGCTGGTTCTCAATCCCACAATACAACATGTTGTCATCAACCTGTATGCCAAATAGGACCAGTCTAGCTTGTATGGTTGTGAAGAAATCTTCGATGAAAAATTTGATCAAATGGGGACGGAAGGACAGATGGAAGGACGGACAGATGGACGGACGGATGGACAGACAGATGTAAACCAGTATACCCCCCACTTTTTCAAAGTGGGGGTATAATGACTGCAACATCATCTAAATATTTAACACATGATATACTGTTAGTATTCCAAGGTAAAGTTGGAAAAATGGAGATAACCTACATACACAAATTACACCATTTTTAGTTCTAGTTTTTTCCCTTGACAGTATATTGTACAAGAAAACACGAAAACTAGCCTTTTAGAACTAATGAAAGGGATTAACTCTGAAACGAAGAAAGGGAAAGCAGCCATTTTTGTATGCGACACATCGTTAGGGCTTCATTCACATTGCTATGAAGTTTTATAAAGATATCCCAAACGGTTATCTAGTTATGGCGCGTACAAGACTTACAGGGAAAAATTTAATCAAAGGGGCATAACTTCAAAAGTAAGAAAGGGGGAGCACCATTCTTGTACGCGACACGTTCCCCCACCCTGATACATATGCCTACCAAATTTCATGAAGATATCCCGAATGGTTACTGAGTTATGGCGTGTACAAGAATGTTGACGGACGGACGGACGGTTGGACAGCGCCACGACATAATACGTCCGTTTTTTCAAAACGGGCGTATAAAAATGACCTAATTTCCCCCATAATCCCCCAAACCCCCACCACCACTTGTAAAATGTTTTCCACCAAAATAAGAAACAAGAGGTCCATGATGGACCTAAATTGATCACCTAAGTTATGATGAAATAACATGGAAGATCATCTATTTCATGATGGTTCTATTGGAGCAGTTTTGCACTTTCTAATCTATTATTCTGACAAAGTTTCATGAAGACTGGATCAAAATTGTGTCCTCTAGAGTGTACACAATATTTTTCTAAGATCTGACCTGGTTATCTAGTTTTTGATCAGACATTATTTAGTTTCAAACTTGTCCTATATTTCATGAAGATAAACATTCTGTCAAATTTCATGAAGATTCAATGCAAAATAAAGCCACAATAATTATTGTGTACACAAGGTTTTTTCTATGATTTGACCTAGAGACCTAGTTTTTGGCCCGACAAGACCGAGTTTCAAATTTGGCCTAGATTTCAGTAAGATAATAATTTTGACAAAGTTTCATGAAGATTGAACCAAAACTGTGCCCTCTAGAGTAAACACAATTTCTTCTCTTAGGTTTGACCTAGTGACCTAGTTTTTGATCCAACATGACCTAATTGCACCATTGGTCTAAATTTGTTTGAGATAAATATTTTGACAAAGTTTCATGAAGATTGGCACAAAACCGTGTCCTCTAGTTTTTGATCTGACATGGCCCATTTTCAAATTTGGTATAGATCTGATAAAGATAAGCATTCTGACAAAGTTTCATGAAGATTGGATTATAACTGTGCCCTCTAGAGTGTACACAAGGTTTTACTAAAGGTGATGAATGCCCCCGTATGCCTCACTATATGAGTAATGTGTTAAGACATATTTGTGTGATATTACATCAAAATCTGTCAATAAATTGATAGATTGATTGATTTATTGCTTAACGTCCACGGTAAACAGCTATGGTCATGTCGGGACGGTTAGTTACCTTGACCACACTATTCCTGGGCAGGTTTAGACCTCCTAAGCCTGTCAATAAATAAAGGTGCTAAAGGGATAACAAAGTTTTTTTCTAAAAACAGCAACTGTGACCTTGACTTTGGATCTACAACCTGACTGGTGAACTTGTCCAAGATTTTGGATAATTGTGTGAAGTTATATCGAAATCAGTTAACAAATAAAGGCGTTAGAACCATGACAAAGATTTACATGTACCTATAATAGCATCTGTGACCTTGACCTTGCACCAACAATGCTGAAACATGAATTTGTCCCAGATATTGTCATGCTAAATATTTGTGTCTGACTACTATCAAAATCATTCAGGAGAGATGACAATGTATTTTCTAAAAATAGCAACTGTGACCTTGACCCTAAAATTCTGGATTGATATGATGTTAATCCATCAGTATTGGAAATACAAGGCAAAAACACTGGGCCATGAATAAAGATCAAGGGCACATGGGTCTGCATGGATGCTCTGCAGCTCCAAAAATAGGGATATGCTATCTGACCATGTATCAACTCTCTGTTCTTAAAGGTATAATCAAAACTAAAAACATGTATCTAAAAAAAACCACCAAAGTCAGTTAATCATAACATAGACTGTGTTGCTGCAGTCATATAGATGTATATATGTGCCATGTATGATGACTGTACAGCAACTGCTATAGGGTATGCAGTAACTGCTATAGGGTATGAGAAACAAGTTTATCCATCAAATTGAATCCTATTTTCATTTTGTAAATTGGTTAACATTGGTTAACCTGATCACTGACCAGAAGCCACTGTAGCTCAGTGGGTTAAGCCCTGGCTTGCTGATCTAGCTGCCAAGATTTGATCAGTGCAGGAGAACCCTAAGCAGGGTTACATTCCACACAGCATTTCACTATCACCCTCTCATAGTCATGCTATGACTGAAATGCTGTTGAAATATATAGCTAAATTAGTCACCCTTAACACTGTTTTCATATTGTCCAGTAATCGGTAAAAAATTATCATGGTAAGGCAGGTAGTGAAGGCCTTAATCAGTTTGATGTGGATCTGAACTGCTGCCTTTGTACCTACATGATTCATTCTGCAATTCTTTTAACAGGTGTTTGAGGCTGTGTGAATTCTTCTGCAAGCTCAGACGCAGGTCTTTCTTATGCAGTTTTCTGGAAATAAGCATATTGAAATGTTAATATATCTGTGGTATTTTTCATGCATCTGCTGCAAAACTCACCTGATGACAGGGGTATGATAACATGATATGATATCATGTCAATGTAGATCTGCGCATGCGGTAATGTTATTATCAGACCATGCCTTTAGAAGTGATACTAACTAACAGCTTCAAACTTAACATAAATCCCTTGTATCTGTTGAGTCCTCGTCTTTGCTTCTTCATGGTGTTGAAATTTGATTTATGTGTTTACCGTGATGGTTCATTGACGAGTTAGAGGGTTATCATGCAAACCGAACAAACAACTAAATGTTTTGTACCACTTCAGAAACTGAGGGTGAGGTTGGGCCTGTAAAATCGATTTAAGCCCCCCAGTAATTCATTACTGACCGTTCCAAGGCGGTAGCTCTGTTGTGGTTCTTTGTTGCCTGTTTTTGGTGTCAGAGTTTCTGTGATGTTTTACCTTATGTATGTTATTATTATTTTTGGTTCGGTTTGGGTTGCTGAGTGGCCACCTTTTGGGAACAAGCTGCTCACTCGGTTGGCCATATGTTCTCTGTATCTTGATTATTTGTAATCTTAGTTGTTTCCAAATATGGTTTGAGGGCTGGATTTGGATTTTGATTGTTTCAGTTCCTGGTCTTTGCATACTTTTTACTTTTATTCAGTTTGTGAGTGATTCGCCGGCGTTTACACATCAATAAAATCCCAAAAGAGGAAATTCATTCCTATCATAAAGCCACAATTGTGTGCACAAGGTTTTCTATGATTTGACCAAGTGACCTAGTTTTTGACCCGGCAATACCCAGTTCCAAACTTGGCCAAGATTTCTTTTAAGATAATCATTCTAACAAAGTTCATGAATATTGAACCAAAACTGTGCCCTCTAGAGTATTCACAATGGTTTTCTAAGGTTTGACCTAGTGGCCTACTTTTTGATCCAACATGACCCAGTTGCACCCTTGGTCTAGATTTGTTGGAGATATACATTTGGACAAAGTTTCATGAAGATTGGAACAAAACTGTGGCCTCTAGAGCATTGACATGGTTTTTCTAAGATCTGACCTAGTGACCTTGTTTTTGACCTGACATGGTCCAGTTTCAAATTTAGTCTGGAGTTCATAAAGATAAGCATTCAGACAAAGTGTACGTTTTTTCTAAGATTTGACCTAGTGACCTAGTGTTTGACTCCACATGACTCAGTTTCAATCTTGGCCTATATTGTATATGGATAAACATTCTGACAAAGTTTCATGAGCACTGGATCATAACTGTGCCCTCTAGAGTGTACACAAGGTTTTTCTAAGATTTGACCGAGAGACCTAGTTTTAGACCCCACATGGCTCAGTTTCAATCTTGGATTGTATAAAGATAAACATTCAGACAAAGTTTCATGAACATTGAATCATAACTGTGCCCTTTAGATTGTACACAAGGTTTTACTAAGATTTGACCTAGTGACCTAGTTTTTGACTCCACATGACTCAGTTTCAATCTGTGCCTAGTTTGTATAAGGATAAACATTCAGACAAAGTTCCATGAAGATTGGATCGTAACTGTGCCCTCTAGAGTGTACACAAAGTTTTTCTAAGATTTGATCTAGTGACCTAGTTTTTGACCCCACATCTCCCAGTTTCAAACTTTGTCTAGATTTCATTAAGATAAACATTCTAACAAAGTTTCATGATGATTGGGTCTAAACTGTGCCCTCTGTGTCATTCTAAGATTTATTTCTATTTTCAGCTCTGGCGGCCTTTTTGTTCAACGGTGTGGAACCATTTTAGCAATTTTGTTGACGACAGACGGACAGACGGACAAATATCGGTCACAATAGCTCACCTTGAGCACTTCCTGCTCAGGTAAGCTAAAAAAAAAAACAGAGGACCATTGGTCCTGTTGCTCACCTGAGTCCATTCATCCTCAGCACTCAAGGGTAGGTAACTCTAAAGTAAATTGTACAATGTGGCCTAATTTCAACGTTGACTGAGTTGTTAGTCTATGGAAACTTTAAAATGCCATAGCAATGAAACCACGTGGGCAACAATAATAGAAAACAATATTTACATGTATGTAGTGGCTAATGTCATGAACATGTATGCAAAGAATCACCTTCATCCCCCTATATAGTTTTGGGGGAAAAGATTTTTGAATATTTTTGGCAAAATTTTTTTCCTTTATGTTGCCATCATGGCAAATAATCAAACTCGGTGATTTGGACAAAATTAATATGAATATAAATCATAGAGGACTACTCAACATTTCTGTAGGAAAAAAATCCAAATAACTGCAGAGAGATAGCAAAAATTGCGGATTTCCATTTTTCCCATTATAAGCTAATGGCAACTTTAATTTGCCATAGCAACCAAAAAGTTTGAGCTTTATTGGTTGCATAGTTTCTGAGGAGATGCTTTTTGAATTTTTTTTCTATTTTTAACCATTCGGTTGCCATGGCAACCAGCCAAATTGTGCAATTAACATAAAATTCATGTTGCTGATAGAGAGCTACTCAATGAACATTTCTGTAAAAGATTTTTCAAATTATCTGCAGAGAAATAGCAATAAATGCAAATTTTCGATTTTTCCCATATAGGTCAATGGAAACTTTAAGTTGCCATAGCAACCGAAGTTCTGAAGCGATTTGGATAAAAAAACAGTATTATTGGTTCCCCCTGCCTATAGATGCTACATATGAAATTTGGTAACAATGAGCCTTGTAGTTTCATCAGAGATGTCGTTTGAAAATGTTGACGGACAGACGGATGGACGGACTACGGATGCCTGCTTATACTATACGCTCACCTGTGAGCCTTCGGCTCAGGTGAGCTAAAAAAATGCTGCCCCAAATGGCAAAAAAAATTGGGTAGGGAGGTTTTGGATGAGTAGGCAGGCAATTTGCAAACAAACAAAATTTTATTTTTGCCCTTAAAATGAATATTAAAAGGATGTGACTGGCAGCTTAGTAGCCAAGCAGTTCTTATTCCAAACAAAGTTTGCCATTGTAAATTTGAAAATGTTGATCCTTTTACTTATTTTTGATAACAGTTTGATACATACCTGCTTTATTTAACTGGATTGAATGTTGGTGCAATCTCAACAATGTTGGAAATACTAACTCTATATAGCTGAAATTATGAAACAGAAAGTTTAAGTAACAAACCCTATCTGATTCAACCAATTATATAGCATGCAAACTGAACTAATTTTGACCTAACAAATGCCCAGGAAGATCCCTACAACAGATCTCTGCTCTGAACCTTGACTGTGACCATCAACTTGGTGCCTAGATCATCCTTCACAATGCTGGATGAGTTACACTGGGAATTTTGAATTCGCACAAAACAAGCAGGGATCTGCAGTATCATTTAGAAGTGGGGGCACTTAATAACCTCTTGTCTGCAGTATTGCAACCTGTATTGCATGGACCTTTATAAAATCTGCTGGAAACAAAAAGTCTCTGCCCGTCTTCATGTCTCGTGGGTTCATGGATACAAGTTTAGCATGGCCTCTGCAGCAAACTTTCATTCCTGGGGGACCTTGGGTGGTACATAATGAAGGATAATTCTAATGCACATATGAATGTAACTTGATGCTGATATCTGATTGAATAATGTCAAGACCTTGCAACAGTACATTCCGCAATACCTGATGTCACTTCTCCTAAATGCTTACATCTGACTTTATATTGCTGACAGATAGATAGTGCCTGCATTTAGTGCAATTTAATACACATGTGAGAAAGTGTATTCAAATGGAGATAACTGTATTAAAGTGACTAAATCTGCAAAAAGACGGCAATTCTGACCATTTTTTGGGAAAATTTTATTTTGTCTTTTAATCATTTGTAAAAGTGGCATAAAAGTATGCTACCACCATAAACCTGTTCACAGGAGCTGAAAACTGCACAGAAAAGTGAAAAAAATATTTATGAAAACAGGTGGTATGGGCTTGCTGGTAATTATATACGTCCCTCTAGAAATTCTAGACAGATGATTGTTTACCTAACTTTGCAAACGTTTAAGATGAACTGGTACAATTTCAAGGGAAACAACTCAGCCATTTTCACTTTTGCCTCCCTTCTCAATTTTTCAAAAAGGGTTAACTCTTAAAGGAAAGAATTTGCTCCTGGGGGAGCAAATTCTTTCCTATAATAGTAGACCCTTTTTTGTAAGGATTTTGTAGTGCCAGGAGGCCAAGCCGACAAGAAGTCACAAAAAACTTGAGTATTTGTAAAGGTTTATGATTCTGGTGAACTTAGCTATATTTTTGTGTTCTTGAAAATTAGACACAGTAATTTTAAAATTAGAGATTACAAGTTACAGACATTGCAGCTTTAAAACCTGTCATTTAGGGAGAAGAGGTAACTTGGCAGTTTTATGGTCACATAGGTGTGTTTTACGCATCTGCTGAGGTGTGTCTGAGGTGTCACTGTGAAAAAAAATTGTGACCATAAAACTGACAATTTACCTCCACTAAATGACAATTGAGTAGTGGATGAAGTTATTCCCTAATAGTGCTGTGTGTAATGAAACACATGATTCCCACTCAATGCACTGAATGATGATACCTACCACCAAACATCGTCTGAGAAAAAAAAAATAGCCAACAGAGGAGATGGCAAATCCTCTGACCTTTGAAAGGCCCCATGTGCCTTGGTAAACCAGGTGCACTTCAAAACACATAAAACACTGGCGCCAGAGTCCCAATATTGTCTGCCCAATGATAAAATGTACATACAGATCTAGGTCAGTAATGTCAAATCTAAAAATAGCTGTGGTTATTTTTAGATTTGACATTATTGACATTAGATCTGTATGTACATTTACCGTTCGGAGGACAATATTGGGACTCTTGCGCCAGTGACATAAAAGTAATATATTGTCGTTCTTTTATGCTTCTGATTGACATTATCTGTTTAACAGATTCATACTAGCCCCGGATCCAGGGGTGGGCTTTGGGGCTTTATCCCCGCCATTTGGGCCTCTGTGTTAATGTATAATATGTAGGCCTCCAGATAATAAAGAGAATCTGATGACAGTTTGAGATAATTTATCCATGTAGATTAAAATAAATGTTGTGAGATCTCATTAGAATCGACTCGGCGAGGCGATTCTAATGAGATGCCACAACATATATTACAATGCCCAAATAGACATTATCAAACATTATTATTAAATGGATCCCTAATTATGTCATATATATTCAAGCCCATCTCCCAGCCCTGCTACACAAATATATCTCCGCACCGCCCAGCCCCACCAGTTATCCAGAGCCCCACCAGTATGGGGTGGTCTGGATCAGGGCCTGCATAATTATCTAACACTCAGACCAAAACAGTATGCCTGACTGCTAAAAACAGGTAAAACCTCAAACAGCCACCTACTACAGCATATCAAATTGTATGAATAACTTCTAAAGCACAAGCTGTAATGTTCAGCTCTCTAGTAAGTGAATTTGGACAAAGAATAAAAAAGCAGAAAAAAAATTGAAAGGGGTGGTGTGTGTATGTGTGTGTGAGGGGCAAACGTTAGGAATGTAAGGTTTTTACTTACTGATAGAGTCACATTATGCATGAATGCCAGTTAATAAAATGGCTAAAAGTTCTGTGCTAAGAAGTTAACAAAGGGGGGTCAGTCTGGGGGGCAACATCCCCAGAAGCCAAAGCAATTTCCCAATTTTTAACGGCAATTTTAAGACTGGAAACAATAGAGAAAAACGAGGGATGTTGATAAAAAAATAGGGCTCTTTTTAGGAATTTTGCCTTTTAGAGTGTTTATTTTGCCATAATGGCTTTGTCTCCCATAAGCTTATAATTAAGTGACTCTTTTGCAATTCAGTTTTAGTGGAAACATTTACTTAGTAATGCAGCAGATCAATAATACATGAATGTGAATGTTGTAGCATGCAGCAAATTTAGTTTTTTTTATCTCATCTATATTGTAAGAATTTTCTTTTTTTCTGATAATACCATTAATCATATCCAGATATATCTGATACCAGAATTCATAACCTAGGTTGTTTTCCCTGATCAATGTGCATGATGCTGCTTCATTTACTCACAGAATCATTTCTGGGACTAGCAAAAATTTTAGCCTCTGGGGCTGGAAAACATGCTCACCTAGCTAGTATACGCTATAGTAAATCCATACTATCTATTTTTTTTATTTATGTCTGTTCCTCAATGGACCAAGAGATGACACACTGGTCCCAGGTTCATTCAATTCCCGCTGGGAGAAATCTTTTCTAGGTTCAAGTCAACAGCTGGCCACGTTTTATTATCATCCTCCCATTGTGTTACCATGACTGAAATACTGATGAAAAGGACGTACAAGTGCAAGGCATTTATCCAACCATGTCTGGGAAGCCAGTGTTAGACACAGGTATCATACCTGTGACCCTCCGGGTGGAAAATGAAAAAAAAAAAAAACAGTCAGTGTACAGCTATATATCTCTTAATTGATACGTACAATGACATTTTTTTCTAGTTCCACCACTTGAGGGTCACTGATACGATACCACCACCTGTGAGTTGGAGCAGTGAGGTCAGATTAAATCAGGCTCTGGGGGCAGGCACTGGGCTCTGGCGGGATCATGCATTGCATGTAAACATTCACAGACTAAAGCATTTAGCTTTCACTCAAATATTTATTAAAGATAATTATCATCATTCCGCATGCTCTTCAATTAAATAGCCGGTCAATCACTCAATCGGAGTCAATGTTTACTTTGTGGTTGGTGGGTTTATTTTCCTTTCTCTCGCCTCGTCCTCGGCATCTAGAAGCCCGAAAAATCACAGACAGGCAGACTAACGCAAAATCTTAATAAGTGCACAGTATGCTAAATGATTACAAACTATACTGTACCGTAAATGAGGAAAATGTTGGTCTACTGACTTCTGAAGTCGATCCAGCAAAATGTCCGATTATGTCGTCTGTTGTGTTGACACAATGACCAACTTCATTATCGATTTTCAACGAAAATAGACTTTCTCCCGAAGATATACCTGGCTAAAAGACGGTCGAATGTATGAACTACGGTTCAGTTATAATGACATCTAATTTGGTTTTTGGGACAATTTTCTTTGCAAAATAACTTTGGGGTACTGTCTTAGGGTTTTAATTTTCTGAAAAACGGTTGTCAAATTGTGATCGTTGTTTTGGGTCTGCAAACTGCATTGAGGTACCGATATGCAGCTGATTTCAATAATAAAACATAAAATTTCATTTTGATCTGGTCCGTCAGAAAACTACGACTGCATATCTTTTCAAATGAGCATTATTTTGGGGCTGTTTCTGACAAAAATTTCCCGCCATTTTTCTCCGGCGAAAAAAGGGATTACTTTTTTGTGCGTAGACGACCATTCAGAAAATGAATTACTCAAATGTGATGAGTCTGCGTTCCCACTGTATTGTTTATGTTTCTGTTGTCAGAAACTAAAACTACCAATAATCAAATCTATTTTTCTCGCCAGTCCTTACGAAATTGACCTAATTATAAGAAAAAAAGAGACTTATTACAATAAAAGTGAGCAACTGAGAAAAGTAAATTGATTTGATCTGAGAAAATGAAAAATCATATTGTTATAAATTAAAAATGTTTCCATCCAGCTCCTTCGTATTGTTAATATGCTGATATGATAAAATATCAAACACAGTGATTACAAAATCGGCTTCAGAATGTTCAACACCTGTACAGATCCGGGATATGGACATTGATATGACATTCCTAATTTCGATTAATGCCTATCGCTCCGCGGGTCTAAGGGAAATAACTGCATTCACATTAATACTCGCTCCAGGTAACAGGTAACCGATTTCACTACTTAGCGCGCCTTGAAGACTTAAGTTCCAGCTGTACAATCTAAATCATTTCACAAATAAAGGCACTAGAATGATGACCGGACAACATTTTCCCCAGTTTAAGTCTATGGGAAAATATTTTATCGCTCAAGGGCAAGTAAATCTGGAAAGAATGATTCAACCTAGCCCAAATTCAAACCGTTCCGAGATGTTTTGACTGTCCTAGATACCTGCAAGTTTGAAGAAGTTGCGATCAAAAATGAAGAAGCTAGGGCCCAGACAACATTTTCCCCATTATAAGTCTATGGGAAAATATTTTATCGCTCAAGGGCAAGTAACTCTGAAATGAATGATCCAACCTTGCCCAAATTTGAACTGGTCCCAGATGTTTTGGCTGTGCTTGATACCTGCAAGTTACAATAAGTTGCAATTAAAAATGAAGAAGCTAGGGCCCGGACAACATTTTCGCCATTATAAGTCTATGGGAAATATTTTATCACTCAAGGGCAAGTAACTCTAAAAAGAATGACCCAACCTGGCCCAACTTTAAACTGGACCGAGATGTTTCGACTGCCCTAGATATCTGCAAGTTTGAAGAAGTTGCAATCAAAAATGAAGAAGCTAGGGCCCGGACAACATTTTCCCCATATATATTTTATCGCTCAAGGGCTAGTAACTCTGAAAAGAATGATTCAAACTGGCTCAAAATCGAACTGGTCTGAGATGTTTCGGCTGTTCTGGATACCTGCAAGTTGCAAGACGTTGCGATCAAAAATGATGAAGCCAGGGCCCGAACAACATTTTCCCCATTATAAGTCTATGGGAAAATATTTTATCGCTCAAGGGCAAGTAGCTCTGTAAAGAATCGTCCAACCTGGCCCTAATTCGAACCGGTCCGAGATGTTTTGGCTGTCCTAGATATCTGCAAGTTACACGAAGTTGCGATCAAAAATGAAGATGCTAGGGCCCGGACAACAGTTTCTCCATTATAATATAAGTCTATGGGACCTTTTTGTTTCCATGGTAACCACAGTTTTTAACCAATCTGTACCAAAACTATATGCAATCAATCCCCTATCCCAACCATGCTACACATGAAATTCGATCAAGATCGGTCAGCTACTTTAGCAGATATTAATGCTTAAAAGTGTGAACGGACGACGTACGACGGACGACGTACGACGGACGACGGACCAAGCCTATGCTATAAGCTCACCTTGTGAGCCTTCGGCTCAGGTGAGCTAAAAACAAACTCACACGTGTTCAATGTCGTACCTGTTATGTAACCCAAGATAAACTATAAGGACATTACATTTATAACGAGTGACACTTCCTTTCAGGTTGATTTTTTTTTCGTGATTTTGTTTTTAATTATGTCTGATTTCAGACTCTATTTTCAACATAACACAAGCGGGACTGATAAGGAACATAGTGACAATTAAGTAGGCCTAATGTTCTCATACAGTGCCGTTTACCTCTCCATTTCCAGTATTAGTAGTTTTTCAAGTCTCATATCGACGTACCCCCCGCACCTCAGCGGAACGAATCCATAGCCGCAGCAACGGGGCGCCGATTACAGTTAATGGAAGGATGTTTACCTATTTAAAGTAGGCGTGGTTTTCGGAACTCTCTATTCTTGTCAAAGTTACCTGGACAAACAAACTTTGCTCGTGTAAACTGCTAACTGTGCCACATTCTCTTTCTTAATTATGCTTTGTTCAAAATCAAACTGATTTGATTATGAGCAATGTTTTCTGTGTTCATCTCCATAGCTAATTTCTTTGTTACATATTCTATGGCAAATTTTATGTTCACACGGACAAATTTTGTATGTCATAGAAATTTTACCATATAGATTTGGCAATGAAAATCTGGCATATTTTTCCATACACACGGGCAAATTGTTCTATGCTAAACCTACATTGTCACAGACATTGCCCGTGTGAACGAAGCTTAAAGCCTTATTTACACGGGCAAAGTTATTGACCGTTCCAAGGCAGTTCTTTACTGCCACTTGCAATTGCTGTCCATGTCGGTGCGTTCACCTGTTGTGTGAGTGGTGCTGTCTGGGAAAGCGATGTTCATTCGTTTCATCCGTGCGTGCCTTTCGTAAGCCGTGGTTAGTTTATGTACGTATTTCTTCTCCTTTAAGTTTTGCCGGCGGGATACGGAATCAGATTGTATTTGTTAATTCCTGCTGATCGCCTATCTTTTTTCTTTACTAGGGAAGTTTGGTCGAAATCCTTTAGATGATGTTGTATGAACAAGAACATGTTAGAATGTTAAAAAAAACTAAGTTTCTATTTTGTCTTGTGTGTGTGTGTGCGAGAGGGGAGAGGGGGTATCGATTTTATACAGACTGTAATGATTTACCATTAGATATTAATTCATAACAAATGTATATTTCCATAAGTATAATTAACATAGTACATAATAATTTCAGTCGGTTTGTATTGATTTTCAATAAATTAGGTAGATATTTGGAACATCGTTATAATCTCTTAGGTGACTAGGACCGTAATCATTCCGCTATGAAATGTGGTTGTTTTCCATCTCTAGAGTGTCTTCAAATATCTAGATACAGTCAACTCCAGATATCTCAAACACTCATATCAAAAAGTACCTCTTATATCCAATAATATACATTTAGTTATGACATAATTACATTTTTTCTTTACTTTTCAACTCTTCTCATCTCAAACTACTGATATCACAAACTTTCCGGGACCAGAAAATTGGCTTTGAGATACATGTATCAGTAGTATGGAATATAATCTGACTTTGAGATATCGAGAGCAGACTGTAAGTCTTATGAAATTCTGCTTTGAGATGGGTTCCCTACCAAACAATCCAAAAAATCTAGATCCGTCTTGTAAGACGGATCTAGATTTTTGGATTATTTGGAAGAAAATGATGGGTCTAGATTTTAGGGATTCTAGATCCGTCTAATAGAACAATCTATAAAATCTAGATCAGTCTTATAAGGAGACGCATCTAGATTTTTGGGATGATATTGGAAGAAAAATAAGACGGATCTAGATTTTTGGGATTGCTTTGGAAGGTAAAAGAAACGTCTTATAACCAAAAAAATACGGTTCACTTTCAGAGAGGAATAGTTCCGTCATTTTTATCGGGTGCCGCTTTGTAAAATGCCGGAAACAATATGAAGGTGTAGCCATACACCGTCAATTCTAATGTATTATTGACTTTTTATGGACTCTTCCACCTTTAGATAATCTATTGAAATTTCATATATGCAAGACTGTTGGCTGAAAGGCAAGGGCATACCCCATGCAGGGAGGCTGACCAGGGTCTACAATTCAGGCTAGTTTGGTAATTAAACCCCGGGTGGATAACTTAGAACTTAACTCGTATAGACACAAGTTCTTGTTTAATGAATACTTCAGTCCTATTATGCAACAGAGTCTAAAATTACAATCGTTCCCTAGAGTTAAGGTCGTCTTACTTTTAAGTGAGGTAATTTTATGTCTTAATAAGATTTTTTTTTGCGCAACAGTTTTGTGTTTAATAGACTGAGTACATCCCAAACGGGTTTAAAAGATTAACATTTCATAATCATTAATAGGGTACAAATATAAAACACAACCTTGAAATTTCAGACTTTAAAAATAAGGTGATCTTAATTTTAAGGACCAGTCCAGTAAAACTGTTAATTTTACCCGTGAAATTACTGGCGACTATAAAACAGGGCCATAAATATCCGCCTACACATTGCACAGAATGAAGGATGTAAAGCATAAATTGAATATTGCAGGTTGAATTTGGGTTATAAAAGATAATTAACAATTTGACAGTCAAAGTGTTTGTTACAAGTATTTTGTCATTCTTACACCAAAATAACGCGCGGGTAAATAAGTAAAGAAAAATTGATTTTATCATCGCACTAGTCCTTGAAACCGCAGTTGGGAAGAAAAGTGCATATTTTTCAGAGGGCTAAAATTTGCTCAACTTTCAAGGAAACCTGAGTTGCGAAACGAAAAAAGGGTGCTCAACGCATAGTCGAACAACAGTTTCAGACCAGCCTGCGCATCCGCGCAGTCAGATCAGAGCCTTTGCTGCTCGCACACGCTTTGCACGGATCTTGTGGAATCTACTACATAGTATTACACAAACTGATGCTCTGGCTAGGCTATATGACTATTGACAGTCTAAGTGTTTGCTTTTCGCAGTTACTTTATGACACCTTTTTGCATGACGAAATCCTATATTCAGGCCAAAAGATAATGGAAATTAATTCACATTTTCTTGAGGACGTTATTTTATACTACCTTGAGGACGTTAGATTATACATGTACTATGCAAAATATATTTAGCATATTTTTTTTAGATTTGACATAATTTTTCATTGTCCTGGAAAAAACTATACAGAAAAAAAAGTTATCAGTTATCAGACCAGTATTTTGGACAAAAACATGAGCTTTAGCTTCACCTCGGAAAATGGAAGGTATGAAAACTGTAGAAGGGGTCTAACGCAAAAAAGTCACACAGTATCAAAATAATGCAACTTTTAGAAATACTTTTCTTTGCATAATTTTTAATACGTATCCCTGATATGCCTTAATCCATTTACATAATTAAATGCATGCGTGAAATGTTTGAAAGCACGAAAATCTCAACACCACAAGATTTTTGGGGCGTTTCAGTTAAGCAAAACAGCAGCCCTTTAAAAGAAATTATATAATAAGATGGTAGACCACTTCACGAAGAATTGATCCACTGAGTTGTAGGGAGTAACGTAACTGAACGTTTCTGTGAGAAGCTAAGGACGTTAGCCTTTGACTTTTTTGCTAATTTCCTGTTGCTAATAAGAACGATTTTCCAGCGATGTTTATGATCCCAGTTCCAGAAAATAAACGTTTCTAGAAAATGAATATTTGCATAGTAATAAACCATTGCATAAATATCGCACAGAAACGCCTTTTCAATATGATAATATCGAAACGAAGACACAAACGTCAAATTGTCAAATTTCTAAATGTTTTCTTTGTGGCGTTGTCGAAATAGAGGATATTACATGTACATGAGTGCTTATGTTTTATTGAATTTATTAAACGATTTGGGGAAAAAGATAAGATGCGAGGCTATTCCAAGCATGTTATCGTTTTTCCCAACGAGTTAAATAAATTCGCTAATACAGGAGCACAAATGTAAGGTTCTGTTTATTATATGACACTAAACTAGAATTTTATTAGCCTTTCGTTTCTAGTGCATGGCTTTATTACACTCTCATATGCGACGTCATATAATAAATTGTTTTCTTCGTGGAGTTGTCCTTTGCAAAGTGGTCACGTGAAAATCATGGTGGTGTATCTATATACCTTAAATTAATATACAGCGCCCCAGTATTTGATTATTAGTAGTTACAGTCGAACTTCGATGGCTCGAACTCGTCGGGACCACCCAAAAAGGGTTCGAGCGATCGGTAGTTCGAGCCATTGAAGACCAACTCACAAGGTCCAGCCGTATGTACTATGTTTTTCTATCATAGAAAGGGTGACTTCCTGTTCATTGATCGGTCATAATTTAAGCCATGCACTTTTTGGGAGAAAAAATAAAAGGCTTTGCCTATATCAAAGCGTCTTATGACAATGATCAAACGTCTAAGTAACCGATATTGAAATGAAAATTATTTACAAGGTAATAAGGTCGAGCCATCGGTGGGTTTTTACATAGAAAATGTACTCTAGGGACCGGGTTTGGGGTTCGAGCGTTCGATCCATCGTAGCTCGAGCCAAAGGTGGCAGGTTAAGTTAAAATGAATGGGAGTTTTGCCGGGACTGGAAAGTCAGTTCGACCGAAGCATGGCGCTCGAGCCTTCCGAGTCCGAGCTAGTGAAGTTCGACTGTATTTAGTTCATTGGTTTGTATAAACAAAACAATAAATAATGAAAACGAACAATAAAGAAATAAATTTTACCAAAATATCAGACTGGAATTTACAGTCGGTCCTTATTCAAAACACCTCACAGACATTATACCCTAAAGTAAAGTTATTCACTAGCAGCAATAAGTGACATAATCAAGGAAGTAGAATAAATTGGGACACCTGAAATTCGCATTAATGTGTAACTAAATTTAAGACAAGTTAGTGTGTAAATCGGGTATTTTAGAGTATTTTTTAGTCTTTTGAGAGGCGTCAATCACCTAAAATGAGCCGCGGCATGACAAAACAAACTAGGTAGCATGTGTGCCCAGCGAAGACTCAGATCAGCCTTGACATCCGCCAAGTCTATTCAGAATATTCGCCTGCGCTTAAAGTGCAGCTAAGGGTCTAAGCTACCTGTACGCGGACAGCAAAGACTCTGATCAGACTGGCCGGATGTCCAGGCTCATCTGAGTCTTCGCTAGGCACACATGCGACTTTGTTGGTGTTGCGCCTCCAATAAGTACGACTTACGAGGGGAGTTTAATAAGTTTGTAGAACTCGGGGGTTAACTCACAGATTGTACGTGGTTTCAACATTATTTTTCAATATAATCCCCCTTTACTTTAAGCAGTCAATGCCTTTGAAATAAAACTCGTCTGTTTGGTCCTCATACCAAGCCTTTGTAGCAGCCTTCAGCTCATCATCGTCCCGAAATCTTGTTCCACGCAAGTGGGACTTCAAATGTCGAAACAGATAATAATCACTTGGGGCCAGGTCTGGACTATATGGCGGGTGATTTAACTGCTCGAACTTGCACTCACGAATAGCCGCTTGTGCAACTCTGGACTCCACCCTTTGCTGACAATCTTGCATGTTCAGGTTTCTGGGTACCCATCTGGCAGATACTTTTGACATGCCTAAATGTTCATGGATTATAGTGTAAACACTTCCATTAGAAATACCACATTCTGAAGCAAGTTCGGCAATTTTGATTCGGCGATCATTTAGCACAAGTCTCTCAACACGGTCGATCATCTCCTGGCTGATGAAATCAGCAGGGCGACCTGGCCTTGGGTCATCTTCTAAGGAGTCTCGCCCACGTTTAAGTTCTGCTGACCACTTTGCCACTGTGGAATACTTTGGGCTGCTTTCACCATACACATCAGCCATGCGCAGATTCATTTCTTTGGCGTTTGCACCCTCCTTAGTGAGGAACTTTATGACTGCTCTGAACTCAATATTCTGACTTTCTATTTTTGCCTATGTTACGTGTTGACTGAACGGCTGTTATCATTCAACTGACAGAGGTTTACACTGCACAAAAAATGACAAAAAAGAAATCTTGAATTGTATAAAAAAATACCGAGTTCTACGAACTTATTGAACTCCCCTCGTATATCATTAGATTTTGAGAGTCGCCAATCACTTAAAATAGCGATGAATGCAGCAAAAGGAACTTTTATCATGTGCCTAACCTAGAAAATGTGATACCCACGCGAGCCTTAAGTACGCTACATGTACGAGTATACAAGCACTTCTGTTGTTCGGGACAGTGTTGTTTGTCCATTCGTGCTAGTTTAACGGGACCACAGTCTCTAGGTACAAAAACCAGGGCATATTGCCTCAATGCATATTGTGTTTTGCATGCTAATTTACTGTTTGCCGGTTGATAAGGCGACGTCATCGCCGACGTTCAGGGACACTGGTCCCTACAATCCCCTACCGTAAACATGCTACCACATTTTTCATCTCAGGGCACACTGAATGAGGATTACTGGTCTATGGGACTGAACCAGCGACACTCTGCGTGAAACTAGGCCAGGCGCTCCGCGTGCTTGGTACAAGTTGTGATCTGCATTGAAGGGGTTAAAAATCGGTTCGACAAGAAAAAGGAAAATATGTTACAGAAACACCATATTATATTTCGATTATCAAGAGGTATGGTAGGGGAATCATTGCAAGTACAGTTAATATTCCTTTTACGGGGACATACATTTAAGCTCCGACTAATGAGGAAATCACCCCTTTAAGCATACATAAAGCAGATAAAATTTACGTCTGCAAAAATATGTCCTTTGACAAAAGCTTGCTCTGCTGTCAGTAGTGTAAACATGCTTTCCGACAATCTTTTGCATGACCTTTTGAATCCTAACAGCTACTTAGAAATCAAACAGTGTTTAATTTATGTTAAGAATAATATGTATCATTAATTTCATACCAAATATTTGGCGTTTATCTCTTCGGTTACCATGAAAATTATTAAACATTAATATTACCCTTTGCAAGTTACAGAACTGTTTTACGACAAAATGCTTGGAACTTATCAAATTTCATGATAATATGTTTAATTGAATAAAGTAGCATAAGGGCGTTAGTCCTCTGATACGCAAATGCGATGGCGTTGTTCGAGAATAGGTCTTTTGTGTTGCCTACAGTTTTATATAACGCATTTTTGATTGTTTCTGTTCCTGGTCTTTGCATACTTTTTACTTTTACGAGATTCCATACTGACTTTATATTGATAGCAACCAACCAAACCGTTGTCGGAGTTGTTTGCCGCCTAATAATGCGGCAAACAACGAGTGTTGGTTGCTTGACAATAATACACGTATTTCTGTTCTATTTTATTCAATCCCATACCCTGAATGCATCAGTTTTTTTTCTGTCATTGAAGTTCCGGCCGGGACGCAGGCCTAAGCATTGGATATAATTAATCACCAAAATTAATTGGTCTCTCTTTTGTTCTTTCGATTTACATTTGAATAAACTTTGTTTATTCTTTTCCTGTTTCCATTATAGAATATACCTTTTAATACGTAAATGAGCTGCGACACGACAAAACCAACAATGATGTTGTTCGATCAGCGCAGACTCAGATCAGCCCGGACATCCGCCTAGTCTGATCAGAGTCTTTCCTAAGCACTTAAACGGTAGCTAAGGGACCAAGCTACCTTCAAGCGGACAGCGAAGACTCTGATCAGACTGGGCGGATGTCCAGGCTGATCTGAGTGTGCGCTGGGCGCACAACCACGTTGTTGGTTTTGTCGTGTCGCGGCTCAAATTAGTTCAACCAATCCTTAATGCTGCTGGACTCGTGCGCTCGGAAACTAAATACAGAAAATAGTTTACTGTTCCGCCTTCAATTTCCTGGCAATACGTGAATGTCTTTTTAAAAATCCATTGATGGCGAGTAATGGAGTAGAATCCGATAAAAAAAAGAATACTTTAAAACCAGTAAACAAAACGACTTATCCAATCCCTTCACTCGACCAAAAATCCATCTGATTGTCTGACTGAAAATACTCGTCATTTAGAAGAACAAAGGAAATAGAAATTTATCAACAAGAAGCAAATACCTTAAAATGCAATCCTTTTTATATAGAACTAGAGCAAATGAGCAGGTACTCTCATATAACCCCGGCCAGCGCCAGTGCCGAATGACACTAAGCCTTAAACACAAAACTTTAACACTCATATAATATGAATATTAAAGTCTGTAACCTTGGCCTTTGAATGTCAACTAATCTGTTCGGAAAATGAAACATCTTGAAGACTTTAACACGAAAACGTCAAAGGCCTGATCTAAGCGTCTAGGTCACAAGCATGGGTGGGGGTGATACAAAATAAAACTTTGAACCAAGACCTATCATCATGCTATATATAAACCCAACCAAACAAAGAGTTTGAATTATATCAAGATCTCGAAAGCCTTAAACCAAAACTTTGGAGCAACATCTATCATCATGCTAAATATAAACCCAATGCAGCCAAAAAATTGGATAACAGATCTTCAAAGCAAAACTTAAACACAAATGTTAACGTATCGACGGACCGACGGGCGAACGAATATCGGACGGATTATATATACCCCTCGTCATATTTCGTATTCGGGAAGTATAATAAGAGTCTCAAACTAGTCACCTGCAGTCTGACAGTTATTAATTGTCGAAATCTCGGTGCATTTTGTCGTTTGGTCTACTGTGTGGCATCGTAAAATGGTAAATAGCATCGTTTTGAAATCTGTCATGACAGGATGACGTCATGTAAAAATATAGGCAGCACACCATCAGTATTTTCTATTACAAATTGTTTAAGAATGTTTTGGCTCCAAGTACGGTACTAACACGTGTTACACCATCCCTTGGGCTTTAGGGAGCTGAAACGTTTCTTTATCAGGGAGATTGGAACACTTGCAATTACTTTCAGAGAAGTTACGAGCAAGCTCTTAATTTTAGTAGCTACGGAGGATGTATAAAATGATATAGTTTATTATTGTATAACCTATAAATAAAGCAATTTTCGTTGGCTCAGAGCTGAATTCAACCCATTCAATATTTTGTTATATTCACTGGCCTGGGGTTTTCCCATTGAATATTAGTTTCCAAATTTAGATCACGTGCTGAAGCAATCAGTGTTGGAAAACCAAGGTAGACTGGTTTCATATTTATGCAGTATGCCTTAAACACTACACAGCGAAATGGGTACCAGTATCTTTTGCACATAAAAAACATGGCGGATGACAAAGACGCTGAGAGCAAGCCAAGAAACAAATACATATTTGCAAGCCTCACTGAAAATAAATAACAATTTTGTTTTTGTTATATAATAAAACAATTGTTTACTATGGAGGCATATGATGTGATATTCACGAGAAAATACCAATATTGACCGAGGCGACAGCCGAGGGTCAATATTGGATATTTTCTGGTGAATATCACATCATATCCAATGCCTCCATAGTCAATAATTGTTTGATATTACATACCGAAAAAGATCCCCAATCATTTTACATTGGAGTTACCGTGCAATATTTTTTGGGTATTGCAAGGATTCAAGTGCATATTGCACGGAGTTAAGGAGTCACGTTCACCGAAACTACTTTTATTTTGAGACGATAAAAATTTGCCAGCCATTTTGTCGTCGACTGCAATTAAAAACCGAGTAAAATGATGATACTGAAGTCGGTTTCATGTATAAATTGTATATAAGGAAATTTTATATGATTAACCTTTGCTCTATCAATATTTTTAGACATAGTCTGCGAATAATAATGGAGAATTTCCTAAGAGACACAGAGAGTGAGACTGGAAAAACGGCACCCACTTCTTGCTAATGTCAAAGTTTGTTTACTGACGTCACGTCTGATTCTATAACGTCATATTCACTTTCGCGCCGTTGGGCGTGGCTTTAGCATGTATGAAGACACCAAACTGCATAATAATATTTTAAATTTCAAGAGATGGTGATTTGATATGCCGATATATATTTTGATTTCTTATGTAGACAGCCCTGCTGAAATTAGCTAATTAATGATAAAAGGTTATTGAATTTATATTGGGAAATATTCGGTACTCGTTCATATGGCGGACACGCACTCGCAAACTCGTGCGTCCTTCGCCATATGAACTCGTGTCGAATATTTCCCAATATAAATTCAATAACCTATAAATACTGACAGTCAGAATACATTCAAGGTTTGGTTCTTGTAGTATGCCATCCCCTCTCAAAATAAAGGAGGTCCCCACCATTTGATATTCTTTGCGGGGTCTCATGTTCTTTTCTTTTAATGTTCGAAATGGGATGATTGTGTGATGATAATATAAGTACTTATTGGGGGAAAACTGGCCCTAACGGACGTTCTCTTTGATACGTTCTTTTGTTGAATTAATACGTATTTTTGATATTATTAAATTATGAGGTAATCCTTGGGTTTGTGCTTGCAACATGTATAAGCCAGGGCAAATACACAATTTGTATCCTGAAGAAACTATATAGTTACAAAGACGGAACAAACAAATTTTTTTATCTATTTAGTATTTTTTGTTATCTAGACAACAAATGATCGAAACAATATGTACCGTAATGATTCTTAATACTGTGACAGATAGGACTGAGCAAATAGTGCAAACCCAGAAAAGCAGTCTGATCAGGGTCTGCACTATTCGCTATTCAGTCTGCATCTTTTTTTATCACATAACCGCATCAAAAACCACTTGTCCGTTTTACGACAGTTATGATATTTTAGGTGTCCCAATTATAGGATTTTTATGGTATTAAGTCAATTTGAAAATTATCACAGACATAATGAGTTTTTCATAGGAAAACAAAGCTCGCCCAAGTGTTCTGTTGAAAACCAATAGCAAAATAGAAAAGATGGTAAGTGACGTTAACGCCGACGCCTAAATAACAACAATAGCTTTTCTTGTACTCTAAAAGCGAGCAAACTGAACTATCGTGTAAAAACGACCAACAAAAATAAATGTCATTAGAGTACAAAATAAATAAAAGTTAATAATACGATCTATATTACATAAAATATAGCAAAAATACCCTGTAAGTGTCTGTTATGAGATTTTCAGTTCCATGCATTTATATGTACATGTACATGTAATAAGTTCATAAGACCATACATATATATATATACAGGTATATAAACAGGAATATAAGCAATAGATAGGGAGTAAGTTATGGCTATACGAGGGTCGATCCAGAAATATATATATCCTTTACAGTTTCTGGAGAGGAGAGTTATAGGAATTCACTAACTACTCTCAATTATAAGAAATATGTCATGAGGTAATCACTATGTTATATCTCATTCGTCGCTTCACATTAACGGGTATGGTTATCAGGGGAAACAACAGTAGTAAGGACAGGCATTTTGAACACGGATTTTCCCATGTATTTTTACATAGACGTTTGGCCTGAAAAAAACTAAGTCCGCACGGTTGCCTAGTGTAAAAATACATGGCCGTGTCCAAAGATGCCAATCCATGAGTTAACTTATTTAGGCTAGTAAGCCCCTGTTAGGCCCTTTTAAAGCCGTAGAAGGCAAGTTCCTAGGCTCGCAGAGTTGTTCTTAGGACGATTCAGCGCCATTTTCCCACAAGAAATAGCCGTGGGATTATGCACGCAACTTTGCGGGACGTTGTAGGAAGTTTGTAGGATCTGTAGGAGCACACAAGAAAACTTGCGGGATCACGCAACGTCTTTGGCCTGTTGTGACGTTATGTTATAGGAAGTCTGTAGGAACTGTAGGATCCCACAAGAATTCTTTGCGGGATCACGCGACGTCTTTGGCCAGTTGTGACGTTATGTTTGTACGTTTATGACGTCAGTTATTTGTAGCCGAAGTAAACAAGACGTTGGCCGCCATAGAAGCTGCGCTTAGTGTATTTTCGAGGGGAAATAGCGTATTTAAGGTTTGTAAAGTTTTGAAATTATGCTGGAATTGTTATTAAAGTTAAGAAGTAGATGTGTATATTGTTTTAATGCAGTTAGTCATTAGGTTTGTGTGCAGAATGCGACAACTCGTATGGGGTACTCTTTCTAAAAGAATTGGTAGTCCTGAAAAGGACTGTTTGTTTGATATAGCGGCTTTTTGTCTATCTCGTTTTCTTTTTTCTAGGATTCTCTATGTCCTTGCAGTGTGAACCTACGCCACATCTCGATTCTGTGTGTTCTTCCGAAGTGGTCACATCAATAGTCAGGGGTATTTTGATAGGCTTGACGCTGAATTCTAGCATGCTGGGCTGCTGCTGTTGTTTTTCTAATCTTTGAATTCTGGTCTTCAGGTCATTTAATTCTTTGATGATATTCGCTAGAGCGCACATGCCTTGCTGCGTCGGCCTAGTCTGTACTGGTTGGTAGTACGTCGTCGGCTGAACATACGTTTGTTGTTGTTGACCGTCGTCCATGATAGAATTGACTGCAGTCGCTAAGATATCCGATCCTCTCAGATCTTTTACAATATCGTCCAAAGTGAACGCATTCTCCATATTGACATTACTGCAAAGCACTCCAGTATGTCCTTATATACTTCTCAGTTGGATTGACCTACTTACTTACTTGCTTTCTATCAGGTCCGCGCTGATTACATAAATAGCTTGGCGCATTGACCCATTGGCACATTATTACGATGGCTGACTTCGAAGAAACTTGTTTGAGACAATTGGAGGCGCAGCTGGACTCTGTGCAGAGGGCAGTGGAGGTTCTGAAGCACATCTTTGAGATTACGCGGCGGGCCATAGAAAGAAAAAAGAGAGGAGGAACAGAGAGTTCCAGTAAAAGAAGAATGGACAGAGATGAAGCCAGAGGATCGCGAGCCGCCACCAGCCAAGTACCGACGGCAGGAAAGAGAAGTCCCATGGCTGAGGACTGGGACAGGGAAGCTGACGCTCCCCCCTTCTATTATCAGCAACAGGGGACAATCTCTTACCAGCAGTGGAGTGTTAGATGTCCAGCCTGCGGTGGAAGGCCAAGCCGTTGTCCTTGCACATGAGAATGAATGAATGTTTAAGTTATTTATAGACGCTCAACCCTGGTAAGGGCATATAGCGTCTAAACGTCAGCAATTTAAAACGTTTCTATATATAAGAGATTCAAAAACGATCAAATGTTAAAAATATTGTGTATACGTCCGAATGATAAAAACGTTATGTACAATAAAAGACTATATCTTGTTAAAAAGTCCAGCTTCCTTTAACAAATTGATAATATGAAGGGAAGAAACTTTGCTAAAAAGCTCGGTAATGGTTTTAATTTTATAATGTTTTGAACGGATATGGTTAAAGTCAATGCATGATACAAGAAGATGTTTAATAGTGATGACTTCGTTGCATGGTATGCAGAATGGTGCAACCTCATTATTTAGTAAAAATGAATGTGTAATTCTGGTATGCCCTATTCGGCATCTAGTAATAACGGTCTGTTCTTTTCTATTTGATAATATAGTGTCTTTGCTGTGAAAATCTGGTTTAATTTGTCGGAGTTTGTTATGAATTTGATTATCCCAATTAGTTTGACATTTTGATTTGATATATGTATTAATTTGAGATTTAAAATCTGAGTGCGGAATTCGGAAGGTACTTTCTGGTAAATTTAAAGCCGCCTTGGCCTCTTTATCGGCCAGGTCATTTCCACGAATATTGACGTGACTTGGAACCCAACAAAAGATTATTTCTTTTGATGGTAACTGAAAATATTTACGAAGTAATTGTTGTATTAAAGGATTAGGGTGATTGACGTTTTTAAGTGATGATAAAACAGAAAGTGAGTCTGAGAAAATAATAAACTGATTGTTTTCTTGAACTGAAATTTGAATGAGGGCCAAATCTATGGCTTTAGCTTCGGCTGTAAATATAGAGCTGCCATTTGGTAATCGTATAGTATCTGTGAATAGGGAACTTACAACCGAACATGCAACTTGATCGTCTTGTTTTGAACCATCCGTATAGATTGTGGTATGGTTCGGAAAATTAGATTTTACTTGCAAGAATTCTGATTGAAGAAGGTCAGGGTTCGTCTGTGATTTTTTATTCTTGTGTAATGATAAAATAACGTTAGGAGGTTTTAATGTCCATGGCTCTTGGACAGGTAAAGAAAATTTCTGGATGTTTTTAATGTCAATATGAGAATCTACTAGCAAAGGTTTAATACGTAAACCCAAAGGTTTAATAGATCTCGGTTTGTTGTTATAAAATATTTCATACCGAGGGTTAAAAACACAATCGTAAGCAGAATTCTTTGGGTTTGCAGCTAGTTTTGATACATATTGTAGTGATAATTTCTCTCTTCTGATATATAGAGATGGTTCATTCGACTCTGCGTAAAGACTTTCTACGGGAGATGTTCGAAATGCTCCAAGAGCAAGACGTAACCCCTGATGATGAATGGTGTCAAGACATTTAAGGTATGATTTTCGTGCCGAACCATATACGACTGAACCATAATCCAGTTTAGATCTCACAAGAGATCTATACAGGTTTAGAAGTACAGTACGATCTCCTCCCCAATTTGTATTGGAGAGCACTTTTAAAACATCTAAAGCTTTTAAACATTTAGCTTTCAAAGCTTTTATGTGAGGAATAAAAGTGAGTTTCTTATCGAACAGAAGGCCTAAGAATTTGGCCTCATTAACAACTGGAATTGGCGATCCATAAATGTTAAGAACTGGGTCGGGGTGCAAACCCCTCAACTGACAGAAATGAACACATTGGGTTTTAGTTTTAGAAAATTTGAAGCCGTTTTCTGTGGCCCAGGTCTCTACTTTATTCAGGCATCTTTGAAGTCTGAATTCTATGTTTTCCATATTTTTCGATTTGTAAAAGATGCCAAAGTCGTCAACATATAACGAAGAATCGGTATCGTTAACACATTTAACAATGTTATTGATTTTTATGTTAAATAAAGTAGGTGATAAAATACTTCCCTGAGGAACACCCTGTTCCTGTTTAAAAGTGTCAGACAATGTAGACCCTATTCTAACATTAAAGGATCTGTCAGATAAGAAATTCGAAATAAAGTTTGGAAGTCGGCCTCGAAGGCCAATATTATGTAAATCTTTCATGATGCCATATTTCCACGTCGTGTCGTACGCTTTCTCCAGATCAAAAAATATTGCGACGACATGTTCTTTTTTCACAAATGCATCACGAATAAAAGATTCTAATCGAACTAAATGCTCTATAGTACTGTGATTTTTACGAAAGCCCGCTTGATTTCTGGAAATCAAGTTATTTGATTCCAGGAACCAAACGAGCCTATCGTTAATCATTCTCTCCATTGTTTTACATATGCAAGTTGTTAACGCTATCGGTCGGTAATTTGTAGCTTCCGTCTTATCCTTTCCCGGTTTGGGAATAGGAATGATGACTGCTTTATGCCAGTCTTCTGGAAAATTTCCAGTATGCCAAATATCATTCAACATATTAAGTAAGGTCTCCAATGCATCAGGTGGTAAATGTTTAAGGATTTGATAATGAATATCGTCCGGCCCTGCGGCCGTATCTTTACATTTATCAAGTGACTCCTTTAATTCTGATATGCTGAAGGGAAGATTATATTTTTCGTTATTTAATGACTGAAAATTTAAATTTTCTGATTCTTTTTCAGTTTTCAGTTCCTGAAATCGTTGACTGTAATTTGAGCTTGAAGAATTTTTCTGAAAGTTTTCGCCTAATGCATTGGAAATCTCTGCAGTGGAAAAACATTTGTTACCGTTGGGAGATTTAATATGAACACATCCAGATTTCTTGTTTTTTCCACTGATTTTTCGTATCATTTCCCATAACTTTTTTACTGGCGTTTTAGGATTTAATTTATTGACATATTGTTGCCATGATGAACGTTTGGCTTCTTTAATAGTTCTTCGTGCTTTAGCACGAGTTACTTTTGAATGTATATGATTTTCACGAGACGGATTTTTATTAAATTTTCGTAAAGACGATTTGCGTTTGTTTATTGCAGTTTTACATTCATTAGTAAACCATGGATTACGCCTTTTTGAACTTGTCGAGGATTTCGGAATACTTTCTTCCGAAATTGCATGTAATGCTGATGTAAAAGCAGACATATCTTCTGCTGTTTTGAACTTTTCAGAGCTAAGCCGCTCCTGACATGATGTTACGAACATTTCCCAATTTGCTTTTTTCAAATTCCATCGAGAATGCTGTTCTTCATCGGATGAATCAATTTCTTTAATTATGATTGGGAAGTGATCGCTTCCATGCAGGTCATCACAAACTGACCCGTCAAAATCTAAATATATATTAGGATGACAAATAGACAAATCTATGGCAAAATAATTTCCCGTGGGAGGGTGAAGATATGTAGGCTGTTTTTCATTAAGTATACACAAATCATTTTCAGCAATTACATCTTCAATAATTTCTCCTCTGTCATTTGTATTCAAACAACCCCAGGTTTTACTGTGACCATTGAAGTCGCCAACTAACATAAATGGCTGCGGCAATTGGTCTACTAGATTGACCAAGGAATTTTTAGAAAGTACATCATTTGGCGGAATATAGATAGAGCATATCGTTACTTTTTTGGATAAAGTAACATTGACGGCAACTGCTTGTAAGTTTGTATTCAGATTAAACTGACTATGTGGAATGTTAGATTTTACGAGAATCGAAGTTCCTCCTGATGCTCTTTGACCATCAGGACAAATATAGTTAAACATACTAAAATCTCTGAAACTAACATTATCGGACTGCTTTAAAAAGGTTTCTTAAAGACAAATGACACTTGGAGATAAAAGAGACATTAAAATTAGTAATTCGTTGTAATTTGCTTTAAGACCACGACAGTTCCATTGTATTATTGACTTTTTATCCATGTTTAAATGAATGGGAGAGAAAAAAACGTGTCAGGAGACCAATCAGGAGAACAGACTTCTCCTAAGCAGTATCCATGTCATCCTCCAAAGCGCCATATTTATTGACCATTTTAACAGGATCCGGAGATCCTTTGCCGTTCTTATTGGAGGACGAACCTCCGATGGCAGGTTTATTGGAGGACGAGCCTCCGCCAGAATGTGATCGACGGCCAGAGCCGTGACCAGAAGGAGAACGATGTTTATCCTTCTCCTTCTGCGCTTTAGCCGCCGCTTTAAGCTGTTCCTTAGTCTGTCTAGCAGACTGCGAACCAGACGAACTAGATTGTGAACTAGACTGTGAATTAGACTGTGAACTAGACTGAGAATTAGACTGAGAACTAGACTGAGAATTAGACTGAGAACTAGTTGGACGAGCCGCCGAAGCGGCCCGAGGCTGTGAACCTGAGCCAGAGCGGGCTGTAGTTGCTCTTGGCTGAGATGTTGGCTGAGATGTTGGTTTTACAGATGGTGAAATAACTTTAGAAGATGGTAAAATGTCAAAATCTTTTTCGAAAAATTGGGTACCAGTAGTTCTTGTTTCGGGTCTTGCCAGTGAGTGTACAATTTTTGTGAAGTCCAAATCCGATGTTTGAGTTTGGCTTTCATATAATTTCCTAGCTTCTAAATAGGTAACATTTTTGTTGACCTTAATTTTCAAAATTTCTTTTTCTTTTTTCCATATTTCGCATACGCTGGATCGAGAGACGTGATCTATGCCGCAGTTAACGCATTTGGCCGGATTTTTGCACGCGGAGGTATGGTGGTCATGACCTCCCGCGCCACAAGTCGCACAAACAGATCCGGGATCAACGGGGCAATTGTTTTCGTGATGGCCAAACCTCTGACAGTTGAAACACCGCAGAGGGTTTGGCACATACACGTCAACCGGAACAACTCGGTAAAAGATTTTTAATGATTTTGGTACCGTGACGGTGTTGAACGTAAGTAATAACGTGTTTGTCTCAACAGTATCGTGATCTTTTTTGATGGTAAAGCGTTTGCAGGCGGTCACGCCCTGTTCTCTTAGATAGTCAACGATTTCATTTTCTTTTTCCCCTTTCAGCATCCTGTCACGGATGATGCCTTTAGAAGAATTAAGGCTTGTATGCTCCGTGACAGAGACTTTAAGGCCAAAAAAGGTGGAAATTTTCAAAAGATTGTCCGTTTGAGCTTTTCGGCATGTTTCGACTAGAAGAGTCTTGTTTTTTAGTTTTTTAACAGATTTAGGTGTGCCAATGAAACTTTCTATTTGCTTTTCAATCACGAAAGGGGAAAGGGTCGTGACCGCCTTCTCTTCAAGTGACTGAATGACTAGAAATTTAGAGAAACTAACATTACCTTGAAATGTGAAATATGAGGGCCGGTCCGCGTCGTCATCAGAGTCCATTAGAAATCTTCTCTTATTTGAGGATCCCATGATTGATGTATATTATTCATTGGCTATGCGCTTCACCCTCCGCGGAGTCCTACAAGGGGACGTTTTAGGGGAACGGACCTCCTATTCCCAACGCCAAAGCTACATAACCATTATACTCAACGATCAAATCCCTCGGTTTAAACCCCCAATGCTGAAGGCCGAAAAATATGCCCGTCAATTAACCCATCAGCCGCTGCCCATCGAAAATACCCATATAGAAAGAAACGAAGGGAATATTTTAAGCCCGGTATGTACCATTATAGATACGTATAAAGAAAGAAGGAAGTGAAAGATCAAGAAGCGCATTTCTAGAGCTTAGCACGACTGAGCCGATTGAAACGGGTCGGGCCTAACCCGAAACGCTCGTCTATCTGAAGCCAGGGCCAAAGTAGTGTGTTGGAAAGCTGGAGATCCCTGGGCTTCCCTCAACTACCAGGATCCCTTTTTCCAGCATACGAGATGCCACCCACGGCAAACAGGTGGCTCCTGTTTTGACAGGGAATTTCACCCCGTCCACTACAGAAGTAAAGTGGCCTGTAAATTTTATTCCCCACAGACAAAGGGAAAAAGAGAACCGTTTGCTGAAAAGACGTCTTTGGCGTTGTCGGAATAGGAGATCTATATCCGGAGTATATGCAATGAGACTAAGAAGTTGTCAAAGTTACTATATAGGTAAGAAGAGGTAGCAACATATAAGATTTGTTAAATGATTTGAAACTTTAAGGCATATGCAAACAAAACGTAGCAGACAATTGCTACAGAAGACAAATTGTTTATTATTTTTCTGTTGAGACAAATTTCTTTCTTATTTTAAAGTGCAACGTGCTCGAGTTTGGAGAAGTGATACAAACACAAGACAAATGTTATACACAGATGAGGTAATAATCTTCGTCCCGTGTGCGACCCACGGGCACAGAATGATACACAAATGAAGCATGTTAGTATCATGAAATAGTAAAGATCGAAAGGATAGAATTCGCGTTTGATGCCTACTTAAATATATCTAAAATTTCAAAATGGGGTTTATTTAATTTCGCACGTTGGATCTGTTTGTACGTAAGATTTGATCATTTAAATTTGATCAGTTAAACTGTATGAACTATATAACGGACGGTTGCTTATATAGTGGGGTTTCACCACCTGCTCAAGCGAAAGCATCCAACTATTTATACCCCCCGGTTGGCACGGGGCCTGCACATGAGATCTTTTGAGCACTGCCTCACAAAACGGCCCTTTTCAGGGCCACTTCATTTTATTCAGAAAGAAATACTGTGTTGATAGTTGCATAAAACCCCATAACTAATTTGCATAGTTTTGATTGGTTAAGAAAGCATGCTGTCTTTCACGTCCGCCATGAGTCAATATATATATTCAACTGCCTTTAATAACTTCATTCTCCAATATGGGTTTGTCAAAGTATATTCCCTTTGACCTCAGCCGACTGTGTAAGGCGTTTAAGAAGAAAGACTGGAAAGAAGTCGAAAGGCAACAGAATAAGATGGGATTTGAAGTATTTATGAGGAGAAGGGGTGTAAATCTCTCCAAGACTAATCCTGTTGTAGGGATCGTTATACCTGTGTCAAAGTCTTCACAGTAAGTGAAGCCTTAGAACACCCAAACAGCCCTTTTCAGGGCTACTCAACTCTTTCGATTGAAAACCTTATGATTGAAAACAACACTTTATTCATTTAAAATAATTTATTGAATAACTATGTAGAAACATGACAGTACTATCATAACTTCTTAACTACAAAAAAGTCTCTCATAACTCTTAGTAGTAATGATACTGAAAGTCTCTCATAATTTGCATTGTTTATTTAACACTAAGCGTCTTTGATAACTCACATTAGTAGTAATAATGATACTGAAAGTCTCTCACATTGTTCATTTAACACTAGGAGTCTTTCACAATCACTGGTAGTAATAATAACACTGAAAGTTTCTCATAACTCACATTGTTAGTATCATCACTGTGGGTTCACTGTTTCAGTTTTCGTTCACAGTCTTTAGATCTATGATCCTTAGATTTACAAAAGAAACAGACTCTGTCCGTCTTTCTTCGTTTGCTTGGAACATCCGATGTGTCCCGAAATGGATATTTCCTCTTTGTCCCTTTGAATTCTTCCTGCTTGTCCTCTGCTTAGGCCTCTGCCTGTGGACATTTAGATATCCAGTGTAGAGTTGAGGAGCAGCGGTAACAACTTCCAAAGGGTGGCTTCAAGATGTCCTGTTCTTTCAGTGAAGACTCCAATGGCTGAAATAATTCTTTGTCCTTTTCATTCAAGCGTTTCTTCAGTGCCGTACAGTGATAGTAGATGCTCTTGGCATTGTTGAAGTTATTTGTTCTTGGGTCCATCTTTACTGTTCAAGTGTCAGAGCTGAACTAAATCAAGGAGTCCGCATGTTCTGTTTTATAGCTTAAAGCTGGTGAACTTTTTGCACTAAGGTTACTAATTGGATCCAGTGCCACTTATAAAATCATGAAGTCAGAATATTTAGTCCTGTACCGCAACTCTAACTTATCATCTTCTCTTTGTCTAATGTCATCCCTCAGCTGTTGATTGCCAAACCATACTTGTTGGCCAGCCATCTCATTCATGTGTTCGTCATAGCCTTTTATCCGTAGACTAAGAATAGGTCTCGCATCGGAAGATGGTCCGAGCATGTACTCTACTTCCATGTCATCACACTCTGACATCAAGAGAATATTTCCAAATAAAAATCCATGTTCGTCTATACTTCCTTTTGCATAATGATGTCCTATATGCGTGGTAATGTATGTCAGATCGTCCTCAGTGCAATTGTGTATGCCAAATACCCATCGGCTTGATCGGCGTGAGTCGTGTTAAAGGATGGTTGTACTAAACGCTTATGGAAATCTAATCTTACGTCTTCCTCCAGGTCTGGCATCACTGTCTTCAAATACTCATGTCATTTTTCTGCGATATTCATCTTGAGATAATGTAGCCATTGCATTTTCTACACGTCTATAATTCACGTTGAACCATCCTTTGTGAAGATCTTTCTTTAAGTCTTTCACTGACATGCGAACCAAATACTTATAAATCATGTCTCTTATTTCTGCCGGTAAAATGTTTAAGTTGAAGTCGCACAACATCGTGGCCCAATGGTGCTCAAGAACTGTCCTCGTAATGCCGTGTCTGCCTCTTTATATAGACGCTCACCGAGCATTACCATTTGTCCTGACCTGTAATTGATCATGACTATTATTTTTCTCGTTTCAGGTGATACTTCAGCTGAGCCCATAAATAAGCAAGAGCCAGAGCTCTCAGCGTCACTTAAGATTTGACAGCCTAACAGTTAACATGCCAAGCAAGTGGAAGAGAATAAAAGAGACTCACAATGAAAAGGATGATGATGTTGAGATTCAGCCCCCACACAGGAGACACAGAACCAACGTGATAGAATCAGACAGCGAAGATGAGGATGATTTACAGCAATATTACGACTTGAAGCAAATCAGACAGAGACCTTCTCGGCGATTCAAGACTAAAGCTTCGGTCTACAACATTAATGTCAAGAAGTTCCCCGAACACGAACAACCACTGGTGTTTGTCTCACGTTTGTTTAATAGGATGGTGGATGACATCAAAGACAAAAGCCAAGCTCAAGATAACGATCGTATGAGACTCTCCATCTATCATCCAGGCTTAAAAATGGGCGTTCACGTGCCATTTTCGGATGTCGCTACATTGAAAGGTGGTTCTCTACTTCAAGAGATAGAAAAGGTCAATCAGTCTAATATGTCGAATTCAGGATTGACGATGGCCAAATGTTTATGGAAGTAACTCATACGAGAATTCCCTCAGGATCGGGCAGAAAAGCATTACATCATGGCCTGTATTTCGATAGTCAAAATATGAGAAAAATGAAGAGGTCTATAGTTCAGATCAAGAATGCCCGGGACTCCATGTGTTTGGCAAGAGCCATTGTCGTAGGGAAATGTCATTCCGACAGAGACGATTCTGACACGTGGAAAAAGACTTGGAAACATATACAAAAATCTGACAGACCATTTCAAATTAGTGAAGCCTCACGTTTGCTAGATAGAGCACGAGTGCCCAAAACCAAGTCTTGCAGTATTGACAAGTACAAGAAGATTCAGGCAGAAGATTCAGACTTTTTTTTCTCAACATGCTAAAGATGAACTGATGCTTGAGTGTTTGCCAGTGACGCGCCAGTCAAAAGTGATTCATTTTTATTACAATCAAAATCACTACGATACGATCACAAACATTACGGGCTTCTTAGGTTGTAGTTATTACTGTGAATTTTGTGATGTTGGATATGCTTGTAGAGGAGACCATTGTTGTCCACATGGATGTGTGGGATGCTTCAAACCCGAACCGTGTGAGCCAGATATAAAGCAATATTGTGGACAATGCAGAAGAACGTTTAAAAGTCAGATATGCTTTCAGAATCACAAGCGAGTACGGGACGGTCAGAAAAAATCCATCTGCTTTCTGGTCAAGAACTGTGAAAACTGTCATCAAAGGATCGTGGAAAGAAAAAAGAGTGATCATGCTTGTCCTGGCATGACAAAATGTAAGAGCTGTAAGACTTTCGTCGAGGCCGAACACAAGTGTTTTATTCAGACTTACACACCCAAAGAAGAGACAGAGGAGAACGAAACTCGGTTTATCTTCTTCGATTTCGAAGCCAAACAAGATACTGGAGAGCACGTACCAAATTTTTGCGTGGCTCACAGAGCCTGTGATGTTTGCATAGATTTGCCCAACGAAGCTCATTGCCCGAATTGCAGTCAGTTTGAGAGAGGAAGAGAAAGAATATTTCAAGGTGACAGTATGTCACGGAAAATGACGAACGTTGGGCAGGTGACGATGGACTAACGCCATTTCAAACAATTAAGGAATAAACACACAACTCAGTCAATAAAAACAATTATATAATTAAAAAAAATAATAATGAAGAAAAAGAAAAAAATATATATACAGAGTTTTTTCAAAGATTTTTCCCAAATTGCACGGTACAGTATTTCCTAGAGTTATTTCAGAGACTTTTCCCAAATAAAACTGCTCAATATTTCGTAGAGTTATTTCAGAGAGTTTCACAAATGAACTGCTGGATGTTTACTAGAATTTATCAACAGTCCGTGCTCCTGAATTTAGAGTTATTTTCCATGTAAAAAGGGAGACACGAATCTTTACTAATCAGATAAACTATACATAACTTAGGTGGTAGAATTATCTCCCTTGTATGCAGTAATGATTCTTGAACAAGTCTTGGTATCACTGTTTAACCAGAAGTATACTCGTCACACCATATATCGGCACCATTACACTGGCTGGGTATTCATACATCGTATAAGTACAGATATGAAGATACCAACACGAAGACGGTTACTAGTAGAAATACATTAATCTATGTACAGGAGCTGGCACAGTTACAGGAACTAGACATATACAGGAACGGGGCCTGAAAATTAAGTAGCATGTCCTAGAAATCTCGATATTAAACATTACACGCTGCTCCAATGTTAATTTCGCAATACCTATACATTGTATGTTTGCCACATGTTATACTCTTACAAGTCCGTTACAATTGATTATTATATAGCAAAATCAGATCCAAAAACCACAGGGACGCTGATAATGACATATAATATTGTTCACATCCCAAACATTGGCATACACACAGTCAAAACACAAGTGACTGTCCCTAAAATATTATGTCCCTAATCGGAGGATACGATCTACTCAACGATAACCCTTCTTACAGGAAGAACCCATGCGCCTTCCACTGTAAGAACCATATAACCTAAAGATTACAATAAAATATAACTGCCATTACACCACAATGATTACAATCTTCGTAATCATTGGTTACAATAATAACATGTCACCGTCATAGCCATCAAACCGGGCCTTCAAAATTGATTCCCGCTGTTTGCGCCATTTCACATTATAATATTCGAGAAAACAGACTTGCATGTGATTATATAAGAGTACTCGAATGTTTTTAAAGTATTCGTCATGCATATAAGTGAACGAAGATTAATTTTAAACACCTGTATGCGGATTAGGGTCTATAGAACCAATCAGATTAACCCAGCTGATCAGGTTCTACAGAGCTCACCAAGTTTTATTTCCATACATGAATATCCACATATCTTATCCGTATAGAAGTATTTACACCTGTATGCTGATCATGATCTACAAAATCAGATTAAACCAACTAATCAGGATCTACACAGCCGACATGGCTTAGTCGACTGATCTAGGCATACACACACAGCCAGTGTGTGCATACCTGATCGGATTACACACACTAAATTGCAGCCACTGATCAGGGTCTACACACCACGCCAGGCTAGTTAGTAAAGACGATATAGTAATCGCAACATCGTAGATTTTATAATACATCAAATAGAACTATCAGAATTTCAGATGCGGCAATGGCTAGCAAAGTCAGAATATTTCAATAATAAAATTAAATAAATTATTGACTTACCATGGTCAGATCTCCGGAGAATAGCACTACATAATTCCTTCAAATCAAATATCGTTAGTGTGTGCTAATCAACAGAAACCAGAAGTATTATAGGGCCAGAACACGTTAAATTAAACGTGACTGCGAGACATTCGTGCAACTCAAGATTAAATGACTTGTTCGATTAGAAGTAAAACGTCAAATCTCGCAAATACACTGTCAACAATATGATACAAGGAACAACATTTTTTATCAAAATGCCACTAAAGTATAGAATTACAAAAGAGAATAGTCTCCTCAATCAAATGATTGCCTTGAGACCAATATTTATTACTGAACAGCGAAGATATTGATCATAGAACCTAAGTTCACCCGGATCACATATATACCGGTAACTGTTCACACTATAAATTTAGAAATCGAATACACCTAAATCATACGACAATACGCGTGATTGCCATAATACCGTAACCTAAAAGCTAACGTGTACCTACTCGCTTAAAAGGTAAAATGACCATTACAACCAGAACTGCGGTCATAACTACAAATAATCTAAATCAGTGCTAAGAATCAAAACTAACTTCTTTCGTGTTATGTACATAATAAATATATAAACATATTCAAGATAAAAAAGGGACGTGACATATCTCCCCTCGTACAGAAGTGCGTAGCACTAGAGCATCACGTCACTTTATCGCCGAATATTATATTATACGCGGCTTAAATAATCTGCCCCTACGTTTTCTGAACCGCGAATCGCTACAATATGAAATCTATATGGCTGAAACGCCAAAGGCCATCGCATAAGTCTGGAATTTGTCAGTTTTGCCTTGTTTAAATAGCTTAAAGGCTGATGATCGGTTTCCACCGTAAATGCTGTTCCATATAAATATCTATGAAACTTTTGCACTGCCCATACTAGAGCCAGACATTCCTTCTCTACTACTGCATATGAGTTTTCACTTGTTTTTAATTTCCTACTTGCGTAAGCAATAGGACTTTTCTTACCTTCTTCATCTTGCAAAAGCACGGCTCCTAATCCCACATTTGAGGCATCTACCTGTAAGGTAAATGGTTTTGACAAATCAGCCATTTTAAGAATAGGCTGAATTGTCAACGCCTTTTTCAATGAGTCAAATGCCTTTTGTTGCGGTTCACCCCAACGTACTTTATTGGACTTACCTTTCTTTGTAAGTTCTGTCAAGGGTGCGGCAATGTGAGAAAAATTGGGAATAAAAGATCTATAAAATCCCACAAGTCCCAAGAATGAGCGAACTTGCTTCTTGGTAGTCGGTTTGTCTGCTTTTTCAATAGCTGAAATCTTATCAGGGTAAGGCCTAATAGCAGTACCACCAACTATATAACCAAGACATTCTAGGTTTTGAAACCCAATGAAACACTTGCTTGGTTTCACAGTCAAATTTGCATCTCTTAGCCGTTTCAACAATTCTTCAAATACTTGCATATGATGTTCCCAAGTTGATGTAAATATGATGATATCATCAACAAAGTTGTCTATATTTGACATACCTTTCAACAATTTTCTTATTAATTTACTACAGGAAGCTTGGGCTGCTACCAAACCAAAAGGTAGAACCTTGAATTGTAATAATCTTAATGGCGTTTAGAAAGCTGTGTATTGCTTAGCATTCTTAGTTAATGGTATTTGCCAATAACCCTTGGTGAGGTCAAGCTTTGATATGTATTTATGACCTGCTATTTTCGTAAATATTTCTTCCATGTTTGGCATTGGTTCGGCGTCAAAAACCGTAACCTTGTTGAGTGTACGGAAATCTATACAGAATCTGTTGGTATTATCTTTCTTTTTAACTATAAGAACGGGCGAACAATAAGGACTTCCTGATGGCTCTACAATGCCCAAATCTATCATATCTCTTACCTCGTCCTTTGCTGCTCCCATCATACTGAATGGAAGTGGATACTGTTTAACTCTTACCGGCGCATCTGTTGTCAACTTAATGTCATGTTCCAATAAAGTTGTACAGCCGGGTATTCCTGTAAATGTATTGGCAAAATTTGTTACAATTTGCCTTACCTGACTCTGTTGTTCTTTAGTTAAGTCTGGATTAATATTTAATGCTTCAATTGACTCACTGTCACAAATTGATGGTGACTCCACTAATCCTTCTATATTTTCTCCAGTATCTTCCGAAGTACTGTCTAGTACTGCGACAGAACATACCTGAACATCTGGATTCTGTTGACCTTCCTCTGTTTCATCTTGTCTTTCAATGTATTGCCTAAGCATATTGATGTGGAAAGTTTTTAATTTCTTACCCATCTTAATCCTATAATCTAACACACTTAGCTTTTCCACGACTTCGTAGGGCCCTTTCCAACTCATCAACAACTTGTTTGTCTTAATCGGGAGAAGTACAAGAACTTTGTCACCTACCTTCAAATGTCGCTGTCTCGACTTCCGGTTATAATATTTCGTATACTTTTTGGACATACTCCGCAGGTTTTGTTGTGCTAGACTTACCATCGACTCTAATCTTTCTCTCAAATCTAAGACATACTGGTATGTTGTCCGAATATGAGGATCACCAATGTCTTTCGTCCACAATTCTCTCAATACCTGCATAGGTCCACGCACAGACCAACCATATATTAATTCGAACGGAGAAAATCCTAGACTTTCCTGTGGAACTTCTCTGTATGCAAATAGTAATGGGTCTATATAGTTGTCCCAGTCCTTGGGACGCTCTGCACACATTCTGGTCAACATTTTCTTTAATGTGCCATTAAAACGGTCTACTAAACCATTACAGATAGGATGGTAGGGACTAGTTACTAGCTGTTTAGATGATAGAAGTCTACTAACCTCTTTCATCAATGCTGACGTGAACTGGCTTCCCATGTCAGTCAGTATCTCTTTCGGTACACCGACTCTACTAAATATACTCACTAATGCTTCAGCAACTGTTTCAGTTTCAATAGAAGACAGAGCTACTGCTTCTGGATATCTAGTTGCGTAATCAACAAGGGTCAATATATACTTATTCTTATTGTCAGTACGGGGTTCCAATGGACCAACTAAATCGATTGCTACTCTCTGAAACGGAGTATCTATAACTGGCATGTTGCCTAAGGGTGCTCTTGTATGTCTACCTTTAGCAATTGTCCGCTGGCATATGTCACAAGATTGACAAATCCTCTTTGTGTCACTGTTCATTCCCGGCCAAAAGAATTCTGCTAATACCTTTTGAATAGTTCCCTTTACTGCAAGATGCCCAGACATGATTGATTCATGAGCTAATTTCATTACCACTTGCGATATTGTTGAGGGACCACAAGCTGTATAAAGATCTTACCAAATTCCACCTTAGGGGAACTGTACTGCCTATACATTAAGTCATTCTTATAGAAAAACTTAACATTTCCCTTAACTTCCGGTTCCTCGCAAGCTTTACGAATTCTTGCCAGAGTAGGATCGTTAACTTGAGCTTCCTTAATTTGTTGAGGCAAAATGTTCTTATCAACAATACTGGGAGTCCTGAGCGATGATTTGACTTGCTCAGATTGCTTGGCTTGTGCCCTAGTTTGTACCGCTAAAGCTGGCACCCAGTTAATATCCGGGTCTTGAGCATCCCTCGCCCCTGGAATATTACCTATAATAACATCAACCAGTGGGTTTTCCATGCAAAGGGCAAGTGTATCTTCCTTAAAATAAGGAGTATCTAAGGAAACCTTAGCCTCAGGCAGTTCCAATGAAGTCCTATCTACCATCATACATGTATGTATCTTACCAGTCAATGACTCAGGGGAAACCAAAGATTGTTTAACAATCACCCCAGTACAACCATTGTCGCGTAGGACATTAATCATTACATTCCCCATAATACCCTTCAGGGTCTTCATATCGTTATTAGTAAATGAAGATTGAGCTGTAGTACTCACCTTCAATGTCTCTTCCGTCCCCGAGCTAACCTTTGTCACCTCATTGCCCGCTTGTACAAAGCTTACTGTGTCAGTATGAATAAAACATGCTCCACATACCTGGTTTCCATCCGATTTCTTATCATCACTTGATTTCTCTCCTTGACCTTGTTCCTGAAAACGTACACGCTTCGAAGGAGATCGACTCCTACCTCTATCGTTTGACTGTGCTGCCGCTGCTTTCATATTAGTACTTTTTACCCTATTAGGACAGGATCTGGCCATATGGCTTTTATCTCCACAAATAAAACATGAACCCTTGTAAGGTTGTGGGGCTCGATAATTAAACCTTCGAAAAGAAGGTGAAGGTGATCTTGACCTTGACCTAGATTTTGACCTGTCATTAGCTTTAAATGTCAAATTAACGATATCAGTATACCGGGCTTCCTTGTACTGATCTGCTAATTTACTAGCTTGTTCAAGTGACTTGGGTTCTCTCTCTCTAAGGAAAAGTTCAAGATCTCTATTACAAATAAAAGAGAGTTGATCTCTAAGTATTAAATCTGCTAGTCCCTCATAAGTCTTATTAATACCGGACATATCTATCCATCTTGTAAAATAACTTTTCAAACGACTGGTATATTGCTGAAAAGTTTCACCCGAATCAGGTCTACATTTCTTATACCTTCTCTTAAACCCTTCTACAGTTAACTCATACCTTTTGAGCAAAGCTGCTTTCAACATATCATAGTTTAACGCTTCTTCTACAGGCATTAATGCATAAACATCAAGTGCCTTACCTTTCAGAAGTGCACTCAAACTAAGAGCACAATTCTCTTTCTTCCATTTCTGTGCCGTAGCATACCTTTCAAACCTTAACAAATAAGAATCCATTTCATCTTTACTTTCATCAAATGCCGGTATTTTTGGTGTCTTAGCAGAAACATTTGACTGTTCCTCCCTAGACTGTACTGCAGGTTTTACATTTTGCTCTGCGGCTAACCTTTCCATTTCAAATACATGTTTCTTTTCCTCAATGCTTTGTTGTATTTGTAACTTTTGTAGCTCGCGTTCATGCGCTTCTTTACCTTCCGCCATTTCGAGTTCTTTTAATACCTTTTTGCGCTCACGCGCTTCCTTAGCCTCCGCCATTTCACGCTCTTTTGATTCCATTTCGCGCTTGCGTGCTTCTTTAGCCTCCGCCATTTCACGCTCGCGCGCTTCTTTAGCCTCTGCGAGTTCGCGTTCTTTAAATGCTATTTCGCGTTCATGCGCTTCTAATTCGCGCGCGATCCGTTGCTCTTGCCTTTCGTCACGTAATCTATCTTGCTGATCCTTAACGAAAGCTCTAAGTGCATCGCTTTCATACCCTAAAGCCTTCCCTTGAGCTTTTAGACTTTCTATTGTCTCCATTTTCCAAAGTCCCAATGAAATAATTAATGGAAAGAAGTTTGTTTTAATTACACTGAAGTTTCACACGACAATTGTTGCAATATCACTGTTAATTATATGCCCTTAAACCAGAACCAACTCTTTCTACTTGACATTGAAGCCCAACGCAAAGGTAGAACACCTGGCCAACAAAAAGGCAATGTCCACTAACTCGAGAAGAGGGCAATATTAATACTCACAATGATCATAGGCCAACGCACATACAAAATTTATATCAACACTATATCACTCCTCGTTGCCTATATCGTAATATAACACACCAAATTACTCTATATCAACATGACACCTCTCCGAGTTATAATTGCCAATATGCTCAACCTTATGCATTAGCTATTTCCATAATGAAATACACTAGGCATTCATAATTAAGGGCAAATGTGACTACAGTAATTGAACAATAAAAGCTTTCCTGACCTTATCCTTTCTCTACCCCCTGTAGTGCTTTCTCCGTTGATCTCACCATGGGACACACTAACATAGAACTGACCACGGTCCCGCTAATCACCACCTTCTGAAATGAACATAATATAACACATTGACTAATTTCCCGTACCTAAATGTAATACATGTATAACAAGATGCATATAACTAAAAGTATAATACGTCTGATCCCCAAATTGCAAGAAAAACGTGTCCAAAGGCACCTTTATCCCACATCTGACACCATTGTCACGGAAAATGACGAACGTTGGGCAGGTGACGATGGACTAACGCCATTTTAAACAATTAAGGAATAAACACACAACTCAGTAAATAAAAACAATTTTATATTTAAAAAAAAAATAATAATGAAGAAAAAGAAAAAAAAATATATACAGAGTTATTTCAGAGATTTTTCCCAAATTGCACTGTTCAGTATTTCCTAGAGTTATTTCAGAGACTTTTCCCAAATAAAACTGCTCAATATTTCTTAGAGTTATTTCAGAGAGTTTCACAAATGAACTGCTGGATGTTTACTAGAATTTATCAATAGTCCGTGCTCCTGAATTTAGAGTTATTTTCCATGTAAAAAGGAAGACACGAATCTTTACTAATCAGATAAACTATACATAACTTAGGTGGTAGAATTATCTCCCTTGTATGCAGTAATGATTCTTGAACAAGTCTTGGTATCACTGTTTAACCAGAAGTATACTCGTCACACCATATATCGACACCATTACACTGGCTGGGTAGTCATACATCGTATAAGTACAGATATGAAGATACCAACACGAATACGGTTACTAGTAGAAATACATTAATCTATGTACAGGAGCTGGCACAGTTACAGGAACTAGACATATACAGGAACAGGACCTGAAAATTAAGTAGCATGTCCTAGAAATCTCGATATTAAACATTACACGCTGCTCCCATGTTAATTTCGCAATACCTATACATTGTATGTTTGCCACATGTTATACTCTTACAAGTCCGTTACAATTGATTATTATATAGCAAAATCAGATCCAAAACACCACAGGGACGCTGATAATGACATATAATATTGTACACATCCCAAACATTGGCAGACACACAGTCAAAACACAAGTGACTGTCCCTAAAATATTATGTCCCTAATCGGAGGATACGATCTACTCAACGATAACCCTTCTTACAGGAAGAACCCATGCGCCTTCCACTGTAAGAACCATATAACCTAAAGATTACAATAAAATATAACTGCCATTACACCACAATGATTACAATCTTCGTAATCATTGGTTACAATAATAACATGTCACCGTCATAGCCATCAAACCGGGCCTTCAAAATTGATTCCCACTGTTTGCGCCATTTCACATTATAATATTCGAGAAAACAGGCTTGCATGTGATTATATAAGAGTACTCGAATGTTTTTAAAGTATTCGTCATGCATATAAGTGAACAAAGATTAATTTTAAACACCTGTATACGGATTAGGGTCTATAGAACCAATCAGATTAACCCAGCTGATCAGGTTCTACAGAGCTCACCAAGTTTTATTTTCATACATGAATATCCACATATCTTATCCGTATAGAAGTATTTACACCTGTATGCTGATCATGATCTACAAAATCAGATTAAACCAACTAATCAGGATCTACACAGCCGACATGGCTTAGTCGACTGATCTAGGCATACACACACAGCCAGTGTGTGCATACCTGATCAGATTACACATACTAAATTGCAGCCACTGATCAGGGTCTACACACCACGCCAGGCTAGTTAGTAAAGACGATATATGAATTGCAACATCGTAGATTTTATAATACATCAAATAGAACTATCAGAATTTCAGATGCGGCAATGGCTAGCAAAGTCAGAATATTTCAATAATAAAATTAAATAAATTATTGACTTACCATGGTCAGATCTCCGGAGAATAGCACTACATAATTCCTTCAAATCAAATATCGTTAGTGTGTGCTAATCAACAGAAACCAGAAGTATTATAGGGCCAGAACACGTTAAATTAAACGTGACTGCGAGACATTCGTGCAACTCAAGATTAAATGACTTGTTCGATTAGAAGTAAAACGTCAAATCTCGCAAATACGCTGTCAAAAATATGATACAAGGAACAACATTTTTTATCAAAAAATGCCACTGAAGTATAGAATTACAAAAGTGAATAGTCTCCTCAATCAAACGATTGCCTTGAGACCAATATTTATTACTGAACAGCGAAGATAGTGATCATAGAACCTAAGTTCACCCGGATCACATATATACCGGTAACTGTTCACAATATAAATTTAGAAATCGAATACACCTAAATCATACGACAATACGCGTGATTGCCATAATACCGTAACCTAAAAGCTTACGTGTACCTACTCGCTTAAAAGGTAAAATGACCATTACAACCAGAACTGCGGTCATAACTACAAATAATCTAAATTAGTGCTAAGAATCAAAACTAACTTCTTTCGTGTTATGTACATAATATATATATAAACATATTCAAGATAAAAAGGGACGTGACACAGTACGCTTAACGATTTCTGTACTTGGCTGTTTGATCCCGTCAACCGTGGGGTGACGGCCGTTGCTCATAAATTTGGTGGATACGATGGACAGTTCATCCTACATCACGTGATCGAGCACGGTACGGACAAGCCGGAATTGGCCATGACCGGCAGTAATATTAACACCATGAATGCCAGAGGAGTGAGATTCATCGACTCGTTACATTTTCTCAATATGAAACTGGCCAAATTTCCAGCCACTTTCGGTCTGACGGAACTTAAGAAACTTTAAGGCTATTTCCCACACATGGCAAATACAGACCAGTTTTGGAATTACACGGGGCCCTATCTCGACGCCAAATACTATAGTCCAGACAGCATGTCAGAGAAAGATCACTGGGCGTTTATGGCCTGGCTCGACGAGAAAATTGCATCAAAAACCGTGTTTTGTTTCAGGCAAGAAATAGAAGAATATTGTAGGAGTGATGTAGACATACTGAGAAGATCCTGTGGACGTTTCAGAGACATCTTTAAGTCATACAGTGGTTTGGATCCATTGATGAATGCCATCACCATTGCTCAGGCATGCAACCAAGTATGGAGAAAAGATTACATGCCGGTGAACTCCGTGGGACTGATTCTACCTCAAGGATATCCCAACGAGACAAAATATTCCATCAAGGCCGTGCGATGGATTCAGAGCGTTGCTCTGACAGAATCTAGGTTTATTCACCATGCGCTCAACGGCGGAGAAAAGCAAATTCAGGGCATGTATGTGGATGGTTCTGATCCCCAAACCAATACCGTGTACGCATTCCAAGGTTGTCTGTGGCACGGCTGTCCCACTTGCTATACAGACAGAGATTTCATCAATCCGTTTAATTATCAGAGAATGCATTCTAGTCAGATGGCTGATTCGAGAAAAGTGCTCTAGAAAATGAGTTTGTGGGCACTTTCGCGGCATGATGGGCAACCATGCTAGAAATACTTATTGATATGTCTTAGTTAATTTTTTGCCGGTTGCAAAACCTGACTGCCCATTCTGTACCGTGTAAACGAGGTCAAAGGTCATTAAGTGCAAAATCACGAAAAACTGTTTAGAAAATGGCAGTGTCCATTTTGGGTATAAATATCACTGTAGTTAAATACTGAACACATTGAAAACCTCATGCGACCATCGTAAGGCATACTAGAAGAATTTCTTTTCAATTAAATGCGTTTGTGTCCGTCCGTTCACTTATTTTCTGAAAATACATGCATTAATAGGAATAACTTTGATAGTCTATAAATCAAGGACTACAATTCATAAATATATGAACAAAACTTTCAGGTTTAGTAAATTACACCTTTATTAGCAAGCTATCATATATTTCTAGCTCAACATTTGCATAAAAAACAGTTGGCTTCTTAAGCATGTGTTGTTTACGATACAAAAATTGATTACAGTTGCCATCTGGAATCTAATGAATCTTAATTGCCATCAACATTTTCTTTATGGTGTTTACACAAAAACATGCAAGCATTTTAAAACCGTGAGCTGTGAAGCATATAAAATTCAATACAGATAATTCAGTGTTATGTAGTTTACGTTACCAAATGGTAATAAGTCATATAAGTTAATATAAAGAAATTCAATTAAATAATAAATTATATGGTATTATGCCTGTTTTATATTTATAGATTTTTCTAGTTTATAAAGTGGACAATAATCCATTTTCAAACTACTTTTAGACATAAAATACACATCAAGAAGTCGAGAATAAGTTTTTAGATATACAGGAGTATTTCATATATTCAATCATCAAGAATATCAAAAATTGTCGATAGGCATTTTGAAACTCATTGACTTGTGGTTTCGATTCTAAAGAGCGGTTCTGTTTTTATGTTAACTTATTCTACAACTGTAACATAAAAGTTTTTGTATCAGTCCTACTGCTTCGCATGTAATTTACGTTAAGTCGGACAGGGTTATAGGAAGTTTATTGGAAGTACATATAATAAATCGAATCTAAATACTGCTATTGCCCATACGACATTATGTTGGTCCTCGTCTGAATAACCTCTCCTAGACATTCATAATGAGACTTATTAGTATATAACTTGCCGGGAAAGAATAAGAGAAAACTACCAAGAATTATAATCAAATACTTCCATTTATAAATACCCTGTCTCTAAGCGGTTTTGTGAAGGCTGATTAGATCAGTGTACTGTTTTAATTAGTTTTCATCCAGTGGCTACAAGGCTTAAAGAGATTATCTGAAATAGTGAAACGCTCCAGATTGTATAAGGCGTGTTTGGCACTGTTCAGAATGTCTCAGGAAAACATCAAATCAAACCAAGTCTGCTGTATTCAGGCCTTGTGTGTCATGTTTACTTCATAAGCATCAGAATATTCTGATTATTGTATCTGAAGCTGGTGCATTTGCTCCTCAACACTAAGTCGTCATATGTTTTGATTTGTATAGGCATAACTGGCTAAAACCGAATTCATTAGCCTTTGTAGTTTACGTTATAGGAAGTGTTGTAATTTCGTACCTGGAATCTATTGATTCTTTTAGAAAGGTCATAAAAGTGACTTGAAACTTCGTCTAAATATGAATAGGCATACGGTAGAAGTAAACTACAAAAACAAAACATCCACGGAGGTAGGGGAGGGAGTGGGATGAAAATTATAATAATGGCCCAAGCCATCCCCAATTCCAAGGGTTATACCCTATTACTCTAGGAATCTTAATACTACATTTGCCGTTTAACAGTTATGATATCATATGTGAATAAAGCCAACTACAATTCAAGGTGTTAGTATATATATAGACTTTATGTATGTATGGAAAAGAAGGAGTATAATAAAATACTACTGTAGTGGCAAAAATAAAAGCACTGTTGGTAACGCAATCTTCGTAACGTACGTAACACTGCAGATAAGGCTTTACAAAGAGGACTATAGATAAAAGGGTAGCATCTTAATCTACTAGAAGACGTCTGTAAACACTGTGGTGTCAGGTTAGGCTATTGAAAGGCATCAACATACATCATTGTACCTGTCTATGCCATTGCAGAACCTTTGCATCGACTATGTTACCTGCTGAATGTACGAAATTTCTCTAGATATACATGTATTGTAATGACACTTCCATTCTTTTATATCAACATGGGCAGATTTCAGTGCCAGATCAGTCTATTACCAGACATCTAAAAAGACCTTGGTACCAGCAAAGGGCATGAAAAGTGGATGCATTGACATGGTTTTAGATATTCTGGTAACTACGAAGCCTCTTGAGAGCCATTTCTCTCCTTACGGTAATTCCATATTTTATTTAGTGTGCGTCTTTATCTTGTTCGATTGCCTGAAAACCACTTATGTAGAGAAAATTATATCGGTGCTTTATCTGAATTTGCTCTTTCAACACTGTAGCACAAGTTCAAATTCTGTCAATAAATTGTCACTTTCAATTATATAATGCCAGCTGTTTGACTAACATACTTCAGAAGAGGCAAATTTTTGCCCCAGGCATCTATATACAATTGCTTAGTAGACCATTGTTCAAGCTCTAATTACCGAACATTTTTATCTAGAATATTGCAACATCTCATCTGTTAAGGATCACGGTAGGTCATTGTGGTACCAGCTCGTAAGATGCTGTCTAAAATAACAATGGCTAGCTTCTGGATAATGATTTCTGATATCATACGCTCGGTAACGTATGTAACAGTGCCAATTTCTGCATGGTTTGACACACCCATACATTTTCTTTGTACTAACTAGCCTTAATGTGAAAGGTAAATATTTGCTGAGTTCAGTAAAATAGTAAATTTGTCCAAAACATAATAGTTTGTCCATTATGTTGGGGGAATACAACTCGGTAACGTAGGATACAGTTATGCTCTACAAGAGATAACTGTTAAGACGGTACAGGAAAGCAACACAATTTTTTAAACAGCAAGATTTGTATCCATTTCAATATTTATTTGAATAAGAAGTACAGGAAACAGACGAATTCAGCAGATTGATATGGTAACGTATTTCACTTGACGATGACTGTCAAACGCACCAGCAGTCAGACAGCAAAGAACTGTATCTTGCAATGTTGTAATATACTTTTAGAAAAACAAATAGTATAGAAAGAATTTCCTTCAGATGGATGGGGGTAGGCTTATGGGCTATTGGTAGCTCAAAAGGATGTTTTAGAATTAATGGTATAATAAACCACCATAAAAAGTGTACTTACTGACCTTTGACCCAGTTATGATTATATACGACGTCGGTAATATGCCAAACGCTTTTATGACATGTTTAATTACTTCATTTGCCATAGTTGCCTCTTATTCCACGAAAGTGCCTAGTAATTGAATAATTCACTCACAAACTGGTATATAAAAATGCACTAAATGACCTTTGACCCCATTCTGACCTTATTTAATGTCTGTTGAGCTGGCAACCGGGCAAAATGGTTTTAGGTATATTTACTGACTTCAATTAGCCCGGTTGCCCGCCATGCCGCGAAAGTGCCCACAAACTCAAAATTTCACATATAAACCACCGGACTATTCACTGTATGAGATGACAGAGACCAAGATCAGAACCTTGAAAAATGCTGGCTTTACGGTAGTGGAACTGTGGGAACACGATTTTGACACACTGTGTAAAGAAAACGTGGAGTTCAAGACTGCGATCGACAGTCTGTGGCCTCACAGAGACCCTCTGAAGCCAAGAGATGCTCTCTTTGGTGGTCGGACCAATGCCATCAAATTATCTCACGAAATAGAAGGAGACGAAGAAATCAAGTACATCGACATCTGTTCACTGTATCCGTACGTGTGCAAGTATGGACTGTTTCCAGTCGGTCATCCCGAAATTTACACTCAGGAAAATATTGACATGGCCAATTAAGGCAATACACTGGCGTTCTCAAGTGTAAAGTTCTGCCCCCAACACAAATCTATCACCCCGTTCTGCCTTACAAGTGTAACAACAAGTTATTGTTTCCACTCTGTCGGACGTGTGCCGACACGCTGAATAAAGATGCATATCATCATAGCGATGAGCAAAGAGCACTGGTGGGAACCTGGGTCAGCACCGAACTTATTGCTGCTCTGGACAGAGGTAATCGCCTCGTGGAAGTGTACGAAATCTGGCACTTTCCAGAAACTTGTCAGCACGATACGGAGAAAGGTGAAGATGGCTTCTCTGCAGGCTACATCAACAACTTCTTGAAAATCAAACAAGAAGCCAGTGGGTATCCGTCTTGATGTCAGATAGAAGAAGACTGTGAAAAGCTTAAACAGGACTATTACTAAGCTGAAGACATCAGATTGGAAAACGTAGAGAGAAACGAGGGAAAACGATTTTTTAGCAAGATCGTCTTGAATAGCTTATGGGGCAAATTGGCTCAAAGAGACAATTTGACCAAGACAGAGTATATTTCCAATCCCAGTCAATACTTTGAACTCATCACTGATCCAAACAAACTGGTGAAACATGTGGAACCGTATGGCGAGGAGTTCATACTGGTGAACTGGGAAGAATTAGACAGTCTGGTCGAGCCACATCAATGTAGTAACGTCATTGTGGCCGCCTTCGTCACCGCCCAGGCCAGGCTGAAATTATACAGCGTGTTTGAACCTCTGGGAGAACGTGTTCTATTTTTCGACACAGATTCTTGCATATACGTTCACAAACCGGACCAATGGAATCCCACGATCGTCAATAACAGACTTGGAGAATGGACGGACGAAAAACCTGATGCCAAGATCACTAAATTCGTGGGCATGGGACCAAAGAACTACGGATACGAATATGTCGAGCATGCCAGTGGCAAGAGAAAATCTACCTGTAAAGTCAAAGGACTGACGTTAGATTACAACACATCTAGGATTGTGAACTTTGACACGATGAAACAATGGTTAGACAAAGAAAGAGACACGTTCAGTATCATTGTGGAATACAAGCACAGGATCAAAAAGAACAAGAGTAGAACTGTGTCCAGTGAAACTCAACATAGGACTTACAGATGTGTGTACAATAAGCGAGTCATTCAAATGAACGGCACGACCGTGCCGTATGGATACCAATAAGTTATTATAAATTGAATAGCTCTGTGTCGTTCTGTCTCATTTCTACAGTTTCATCGACAAGGTATGGCTCTGGTAGAAGATATCCGCAATTTGTTTTTCAAACATCCTGCTAATATTTTTATCTCGGAGCCTAGCGGATCAGGCAAAACTGAGTTCGTAAAAAGTTGATCGAATACAAAGAAGATCTATTTGATATCGTGCCCCAGCGCATTGTCTGGTGTTACAAAGAATGGCAACCTGCCTACAACATACTGCAAGAAAGAGAAGGGTCAAGCATAAAGTTTGTTCAAGGTATTCCTCGCGAGGATAAGGACATCGTCAGTGATGCAAGTCTGACACATTTGATCGTGTTTGACGATATGTTAGGTGACAAAGACGAAGAAGTCATCAAACTTTGGTTCACGAGAAAAGGCCATCATAGAAACCCCAGTGTCGTGTACATCACTCAAAATTTATTTCAACAGAGCAAAGCGACATGCACCATCAGTTTGAATGCACATTACTTGATATTGTTTCAAAGTGCGAGGGACAAGATGCAGATTAAAGTCTTGGGACAACAACTTCAGGCGCCTCACCTGGGTTTTGCTTTCGACGATGCCACTTCGAGACCTCACGGATATCTACTGGTCGATTTGAACCCAGACACGCCCGATCATTTGAGGTTCAGAACTGACATTTTCAAACACTGGTTCCCGAAATCGGATCAGCAAGGACCTGTGGCCTATTTTCCCTATTCAATAGTATAAATAGAAGTGAAGTCGAGCAAACTCGATCAGTTTTCATCATGATGCGAAAAGATTCTGCCAACCTGATTCGCGCTCTCTACAATTTGAGTAGAGAGCGTGATACCACACGGAGACAAACTCTTCTGAATGCAGGGCTCGTCGAGATGATCAAGTGGTTTTCTCTTGCTGCTCGTAAAATTATAGAACGTAAGATGATATTACCCAAGCAGACTCAGAAATTTATGGACAGACATAAAGAAATTGTGAGAAAATTGGCAAGTGCCATCGTTGATCCAGAAACGAAACGTGAGATCATACTGAAACCAGGTGGTGGAGGATTTCTAGGCGGCGTGATTATCAGAAGTCTCATTCGTTGGGACGGAAACAAATTACTTAGAAAATTTAACAAGGCTAAAGAGCCCAAGCCTAACAAGAAGCCAAAGAAGAAGAAGGCACCAAAGAGAAGACCTCCGAAGAAAAAAGCTTCAAAGAAAAGATCTCCGAAGAAAAGGCCTTCAAAGAAAAAGTCGCCAAAAACCAAATCTAGGAGAAAATAAAACTGGACGATAGGCATGTGACTGTCAGAATCAAGAAACCTAGAAAACCTCCATCTCCCGTTGCAGGGCCGTCAACTGCAAGAACTCCGAGTACATTTTCTACATCTACTCCAAACTCGAGTCTAAGAACTCCAAGTCCATTTTCTACTCGATTTTCGACTCCAAGTTCGAGTCTGAGAAAAATAGGCGAGAAATTCACTCTTGCAAAAACACGTTCTCCAGAAATGGCCAGATTTTCTCCTCTAAGGGCTTCTCCTGGAAGGAGTTCTTCTCCTGCAAACGAATATCTTCGTACTTCCAGACAACATGGATTTGAAGCTGTCATGAAACAGATTTTGGCAAAACGTAGACTAGATCCATAATGTTACCCAAAGAAAAGTATTTATTTACAGACTGTCCGTTTGGACGTCGTCATTTATTGTTCAGACATCAGAAATGGCATCCAAGAAAAGACAAACGCCATTGATTAGAAAATATCTGGTTTTGCTAGAAGGACTCAGTCAAGTTCCACATCGATACCGCCAGAAAATGATAAATGAAGCACCGAAAGAAGTCATCGACTGCATCGGTGAATGTTGTTTGAATATTATAAAAGGCAATGTTCGACTGACTAAAGCTCAGAAACTGCATTTAAACTCGAGGAAAACTCACATTCGTTTGCTGTCCAAGAAAAAAGTGCCTATCACAGAGAAAAAGAAAATCATCAATCAGAAAGGCGGAGCTTTACTGGGATTACTTTTAAAACCTCTGCTTGGCTCGGTCTTAGGCTCGATTCTCGGTTGAATATGGCGACCGGACGTAAGATGGCCATCGTGCCTTTCAAATTGTGGGAAGAGATGAAACGTTGAAAAGAGGAACAGATTAAAAAACCTAGACTGCCTCCAGATCCAAAAGTATCTGCCACGGCTAGTTTGCAAAGAGACTTATCTTCCGTCATGGCCAACGACGAATTGTCAGAAGCAGAAAAATCTCAGTTGTATCGACAAACGTTGTATAAATTTAAGACGGCTCATCAGAAGGCATTGAAAGAGACAAAACCGGTTCTTTCTAGCGATTCTGAATCGAAGATTGATCAACGCATCTTGGAAAGTGTTCCTACGACCATGCGCAAGAAAGCCAAACTATTGATCTCGTGGTTACAAGATCATCCAAACTTGTCGTGGGACGAAGACGGATCGGTTAAAATGTATGGAAAACCTATTCCTGGATCTAATATTGTCGATCTTGTCAATGACGTGCTGAGACAGAGGAAAGGAATAGAACCTACCGGATGGCAGCCATTTGCAGAAACACTGAGAGAAATGAATGTCCCTCAAGACTTCGTGGGAAATAAGAAACGATGGGAATGGATGCACAAACGAACGTCATCTCCCACTCCCCATGAAGAGGACGAGGAGTATGTGACTCCTAAAACGAAACAACGAAGCATGCCGACAGTAAGAAAACGAGCAAGTCCCGTTTCTGCTTCAGCCAAAAAACATATCAAACAAGACTTGTCTCGAAGTCTGTCTGCCACGAGAAAACACATCCAGGACGAATTGTTTGCACCACGCACTATGAAACCTATAAAAGAAGAATTGTTTGAATCACCAAGAAAGTGATTATCCTACGATGAACAATCGACAGTCTTTTTGCAAAATTGTTTTACGACCCGAACTGCCATGCAGGCTATACCGGCATACAAGCTTTATACAAAGCGGCCAAAAAGATCTCCAAGAAAGTCAAATTGAGGGACGTGAAAGATTGGCTGAGTAAACAACAGACTTATACGTTGCACAAGCCCATCAAGAGAAAATTCTTGCGTCGTAAGACGGTGGCTGCAGGAATCGATTATCAATGGCAGGGCGATTTGGCTGACGTGTCGAGTATGGCAGACGTCAACGACAACAACCGCTACTTGCTGTGTTTGATAGACGTATTTTCAAAATATGCCTGGGTCGTGCCAATCAAAGACAAGACGGGTCAGACCTTGATTAAAGCATTTAAGTCCGTCTTGAAGGAAGGTCGTCGTCCAAAAAGTTTACAGACTGACAAAGGCACAGAGTTTAAAATAGACAGTTTCAGGCGTTCTTGAAATCAGAAAACATTCATTTTTTCACGACAGAAAATCCAGAAACCAAAGCTAGTATTGTCGAAAGATTTCAAAGAACGTTGAAAAGTCGTATGTGGAAATACTTTACTCACCATCGCACTAAGAGATACAATGACGTACTTCCTAAATTGGTGCATGGATACAATCATGCTTATCATCGCAGCATCAAGCGTGCAACTGCAACTGTCAATATCAAGAACGAAGTGCAAGTCTCGGAGAATCTGTACGGCAAGAGATCCAAATCAGTTCAGCACAAATTAAACGTTGGTGACTTTGTGCGTATCAACAAGACCAAACGTACCTTCGAAAAAGGATATCTACCGAACTGGACCAGAGAATTGTTTAAAGTGACGCACATCGTCAAGAGTCAGTATCCAGTGACGTATAAAATAGAAGATCTCGCTGGCGAACCTGTCAAAGGCACTTTCTATACGCAAGAGTTACAACGTGTAGACAAGGATCAGATTTACGATATAGACTCTATATTGGATCGGATACGTCGCAAGATCGGCAAAAAGTGGGTGGAAGAAGTTAAAGTTCACTGGACAGGATATCCTTCCAAGTTTGACAGTTGGATTCTCCGGTCTGATCTTAAATAAAAGAACGATGCTGCAAGAAGCGAGTCAAACTCAGCCAGGCTGTGAAGAAAAGCTGCCAAAGAACAGACTGATATTTTTTGCTCAGATTAGTGTGGTGTACGCCATCATCATTACATCTTTAGTTCAAATCAGTCTTCGAAGTCGCGATAAAGAATTGTGGCTTATTTTACTGAGCAGCTCTGTCGGTTACATTCTGCCATCTCCCGTATTGAAATTCAGAAAACGCCTTAGTACGGACGACAGCGATTCAAAACTCAAACTATGAGGGATTTCTACTTGACTCTTCTGAGTGACAGTTCGATGAGTACGTTTCAAAACAACACACAGAGTTCATTTACTGTCAGACTAGATCATCCCATCAATATTGATAAGGAAAAGTGGGAAGTGGCTTTAGTGGAAATGATCACGCCATCTGAAGTCATGAATATTTCGGATGTCGACAATTTTTTCTTTGTGAGATTTTACGATAAAGTCTTAGCTCAAGAATTCGGAGTAGAAAATATGAGCGAGAACTGTACGGAAGACAAGACCTGCGCAGAATACGTGCTGAAAATTCCACAAGGAAACTACAGCAGTCCACAGCATTTGTTGGAAGAAATACAAGACATCATCGATACACGTTTCGGAACTGCTTTGAGACGTGTTAATGCTTCGATAGAAATGACCTTTGGAAACAACAGTAAACGTGTCAAACTGTTTTACAACAATCCAAAAGTCGTCAGACTGATATTCCCAAGGCTACTGGCTGAAAAATTAGGCGTGAATCCAAGAATGATAGGAAAAACTATTGGAAACGAAAGAGATGCTTTCAGATATCATGTGGACTTGAACACCACGCATAATCGACTTTACGTGTATTCGGACGTTGCCAGTTACACTTACGTAGGAGACGTGACTGCGCCTATTTTGGGAGTTCTTCCATTTGAAACTTCAAAACGCTCGCAGCACTCTCATCAAGAATTTGTCAACTTGCACTACATTCCAGTCGCCAGATCTTTCATCGACCAGGTTCACATAAGTATAAAAGGCGACACGGGAGAAGATATCCCCTTCATAACTGGAAAGACGTTGGTCAAGTTACATTTCAGACTCAGAGAGAAATAAATATGTATCCGCCATCACGTGGAGTGACTTATCAGTACGGATCTGGAGTAGATTTTCCAGTCTACAGAGGTGTATCAAGACAATACGGCTATGGCTTAGGTTCCATTTTCAAGACGGCCATGCGAACAGTCATTCCTATTCTAAAGCCTCTTGCCAAAGCAGGACTACAAAGTGCAAAACAAGTGGCTAAAGAACAAGGCGTTGGTGCCCTCCGTGACCTGATGGAAGGAAATAATGTCAAAGGGATATTGAAAACTCGCGGAAAAGAAGCGTTGAAAAACTTTGGACAGTCGGCTTTGGATCACCTTGTACCCAGAGAAAAGAATATAAGACAACATAAACCAAAGAAGTCTCATTCGTCATCTAGACGTCAAACTGTGCACATCAAGAAGCGAAGACCAACAAACAGAAAATATTCTCATTTGAAATTCGAAAAAGATATATTCGATTTAGAAAAAAATGATGCAAATAGATTCTTGCGAATGCAGTAAGTCCGAGCTGGACTTGAAAACGATGGCACCTACCATGACTACGATGCAAGATTCTCAATGGGTGGACTATCATCCCATAGCTTCTCTGGACAGTTTCCAAGCTCCTATTGAATTTGTCATACCTGGCCACACGGAATACTACACAGATCTGTCACAGACTTGGCTATACTTGAAATTTAGAATTCTGAAAGAAGACAGCTCTAATGTTGAAACAGATGCCAAAGTCGGACCCATAAACAACTTTTTGCACAGTATGTTCAGTGGAATAGATCTGTATCTCAATAATAAATTGGTATCAAACAGCATGGATACTTATCCGTACAGAGCTTACATCGAAAACTTGTTTTCGTTTGGATCTGACGCGAAAGAAAATCAGTTGAAAGCGTCAGAATTTGGGTACGAAGATAATGCCGCAAAATTCGAAGATTTAACCTCCAGAAATATCAAAGCTCGAATATCAGCAGTGAAACTGAGTAAGGCAGTGGAACTTCAGGGACGACTATATCTAGACTTGGCCATGTAAGAGAAATATTTGCCAAATGGGATAGAAATCAAACTGCGTTTGAATCGTTCTCCGAGATTCAGTCTCATGGCTGATTCTTATCCTTATAAAGTCAAGATAGATACGGCCATATTGTCTGTTCGCAATATTCAACTGTTGCCAGCCATAGCTAACGATCTCAATCAGTCTATAGCACATCACAGTGCCAAGTATCCCATCAGACGTGTTGAAGTGAAGACGTTTACTATCGGCAAGGACATGAGATCAAAAGTCGAAGATCATCTGTTTCAGGGACAGCTTCCAAAACGTTTATTCATTGGCATGGTGAACAACAAAGCTTTCAACGGATCGTTTGAAACGAATCCATTTTTCTTTTAACATTTCAATCTCAGCAAACTTGACGTGAGTTACGATGGCCACAGCGTCTACGGCAAAGCGTTGAGTCAAAATTTGACATGAATCAATATCTCAGATCTTACATGTCTCTGTATCAAGCTTTGGGAAGTCAAAATCAACTTCAGACCTGTAATATCGATTACGAAGATTACAAAGGCGGCTACTGTTTCTGGGGTTACGATCTCACGCCTGACCAAGGAGCTGATCAGAGTCACTTGCATCCTATAAAAACGGGCAACATGAGACTGGAGTTTCAGTTTGCTTCGAAACTCGAAGAGACGATCAACGTGATTGTGTATGCAGAATTTGACAGCGTGATAGAAATCAACGGTTGGAGAGAAGTCATCACAGACTACTGAGACCATGAATAAAGAATACTTTGTAGAACAAGAGCTGAAATTTAGAGTGGAATGTTACGAACAACTACATGGATCCTACTCTGATGACATTGGCTCCTTGGAGGACGAAATCGAACAGGTGTTACGTCCAAAGATCAGATCTAAGTGTGACGAAAATGGCGAACTGCTGGAAGAATTTGATGTGCCACCACCCAAAATATTTATTGGCAAGGACTTGACTGCTTTGATATTTGCGATGCTAAAGAACCTGAGAATAGCCGTCAGAGAATATGCTCAGCACGAGTGTGAAGGTTGCAGATTAGATCATCCCAGTCAGAAATATCACATGCGCTGTCTAGGAGCCGGAGATGATTGGATAAGAGACTTACACTATCACGAACCGGCATTAGAATGTCTCAACATCTACGATGTCATCAAAGACTGGAATCACGAACTGTGTCTAATGTTTGGCCTAAAAGACACTGGAGATGCAAGAGGCATGAGTCATCTCACGCCAGAAGAAGCTGTGGAAGCCTATAAAAACTGGCTGTTTTTGAAGAAAAACACATTCGCTTCTCCAACGAATAAAGACTGGATCAACTACTGGGCACTGAGAATTATAGACTCCCACAACAGAGATGAATACGCTAGAATTGACGGCCCTTCTGACCAAGGCGTCTCAACTTATGCATTTGAACGCCAAGGTAGTCTCGAAGGATCTTCTGCCAGAGAAGAAGCCGTTAGATGTGAAAGCATACATCATTAATACAGACGAATCGGACCAGCCAGGAGAACATTGGGTGGCCTTATATTTCAGAGACGGCAAGGCCATTTACTTCGATTCTTATGGACAACCGCCATTAGAAGAGTATATACTCCCTTTCATTCGGAGGAATGCCGAGTCTTGGATAGAAAATACGGAGATGTTACAGAGTCCGTGGAGTAAAGTGTGTGGGATGTACTGCATTTACATTCTTCATCAGCTCAGCAGAGGGCTAGACTTAAAGACAGCCATACACGAACACCTGATGGGAACTGGTGAAGATCTGTATCAGAACGACAGAGACATAGAAATGTGGTTTAGCCTGAATTACGGCAGACTTTATTCATCTGTGTTCAGAGGCATATTGCCTCCACAGACTTATTTCAGACATAGAATTCAAAGTTGTGAATGTATAAGATATACTCATTGTTTGTCAAAGAAATATCCCATGTACATGTTGTTGTAAATATGTTCATTGTAAACGAGTGCAGAGGGACGGTCCTAATCCTCTGTTCATCGTCTTCAGTTAGCGGGACAAATAAAGGTGTGTTGAGTTAAACGATTTGTCTGTTCTTCTTTCGGAAAGTAGTAGTAAGTTAACGAGGGCTAGTTGTCGGGCACTGTAGAGACACGCCTCTGCGAGGGCAAGAGTCATACAACAGAGGCCTGTTGCTATACAGGGTCATATGCGGATGCTGTAGAGTCACGTCACTGTTACGGTGAGGTCATATGAGACCGAGAGTCTGCTAACAGACACCTGCTACTATACAGTATAAGAACACTGCATGGCCATGCCTCTGAGGGGCATGCTACTGTGTAGAGCATATAAGAAAACTGTAAAGTCGCGTCTCTGGTACAGTGAGGTCTTATGAGGCCGAGAGTCTGATATCAGAAACCTGCTACAGTATCAAGGCACTGCAGAGCTATATGCCTCCGTTAGACTAATTACAGGGGCAAGTAACTTTGTAGAGCATATAGTTTTGAGCCCCGAGGCTCACTAGCCTGAGGAAGTTAACTCATGGATTGGCATCTTTGGACACGGCCATGTATTTTTACACTAGGCGACCGTGCGGACTTAGTTTTTTTCCAGGCCAAAAGTCTATGTAAAAATACATTGGAAAATCCGTGTCCAAAGTGCCTGTCCTTACTACTAACAACCCTGCTACAATTATTTTTGCCTGTTTTTTTATTCATTTATTTTTTCTTCTAAATGTGGGTCAACTCTTAAAGGAGAGATTTGCTTCCGTAGGAACAATTACTTTCCTCTAAGACTAGACCTATTTTTGAAACGGTTTCGTCCTGCAGGAGAGGGAGCAGGGAGACATCAGAGTTGTTCCCCTTTGTAAAAATGGTGGAAAATCATTGAGGTGTACCAACACACCTAACTTTTTTTTCAGTGTGATACTCTTACAAATATAAATACAATTATATTCAAATCACTAAATGAAAACAAATACATTTTATGAATTTCAAATAAAACATGAATATCCCTTCAGATAACCTCAAAAATCAAATATATACATCTATTTTTACTAAAGAAATCGAAAGACTTAGTGAAAACCTGAAAAATAATATATATTAATTAAGCCGTGACACGACAAAAAGCATAAAAAGTGGCATGCGCGCCTACCAAAGACTCAGAACAGCCTTGGCATCCGCTCAATCTGACCAGAGTCTCCACTGTCGGCATGGATGTGGCTTAGATACTTAGCTACCCTTTAAGCGCCCAGCAACGTCTCTGATCAGATTGGGCGGATGCCCAGACTGATCTGATACGCCCAGTCTGATCAGTGTCTTCGCGTGGCGCATATGCTTCTTTGTTGGTTTTGTCGTGTCGCGGCTCAATTATCAACGATGTGTTATTATGTTGTCAGTGGCATGCAACACGCAGTAAATAGAACAATTGCTTTACTACCCTGGTCCTACCTCGGTTGCAGTACAACCTTTCGAATGGCTTTTCTAATGTTTATAACAGTCCTTTCTATATTTCCACCCATCTTTTTTTCGTTCTTCTACTACACACTCAAAATTCATTGTAAATAAGTCTCTCAGTTTCGCAGCTTCAGTAACACCAACTAGCTTTATAGGCCTATGGCATGGACTGAAACTGCTGTTTTCATTCACAGAATGTACATGCTCACTGCTCTTGATGACCTAACCTCTCATTTGAGATGCGACATGACAAAACCAACAAAGTGGTATATGCGCCAAGTGAAGACTCAGATCAGCCTGGGCATCCGCCGAGTCTGATCAGAGTCTTCGCTGACCCCAAGGAGCTATCTTAGACCCTTAGCTACCCTTTAAGCGCCAAGCCATGACTCTGATCAGACTGTGTGGATGCCCAGTCTGATCAGAATCTTCGCTACCGCATGGAGGTAGCTTAGACCTTCAGCTACCATTTAAGCGCTTAGCCTTGAGTCTAACCAGACTGGGCGGATGCTCAGGTTGATCTGAGTCTGCGCAGGGCGCACAACCACATTGTTGATTTTCTCTAGTCGCGGCTCAATTATTATTATTTAATGTTTTTAGACTACAGATTATATTTTGAAAAAGGACAAAGATCTTTCGGGACGAATTTTGACCGAAAGTCGAAACAAGTCATCATTTCATTAAAATATCATAGAAACTCGAATGACATGCTACAAGTACGTTTTACTTCCTCTTGCGATAAGCTTTTGTACGGAACCCCGGAAGGGACATGGGAAATATTTTTTCTAAGTTGTGACCACGACTTATTAAGTCGTTCCCACGCCTTATTATATCGTTCCCTAAACTGCTTATTTCGTTACCACGACTTACTATCTCGTTTCCACGGCTTTTTATGTCGTTACAACGAGTTTTATGTCGTTCCCACGAGTTGGCTCTGTTGTAATATTGATAAAATCCCTTACCAGACTTCGATTGTGGCTGTTAAGGCGTTAATCTGTGGACCCCTAGCTGGACTGCCCAAGTGGAGAAGCCTGATCGGACTCTGCGGTGTTGGCTAACTGGCTGAGTCCTGCTCTTGATTTTTTAACTGTGCTGACTTTGCATCAGCTCACGCTAATAGTTAATCAGGCAGTGCACATCCTCGTCATGCTGCTCTTCTCCGGGAGCAGTATGGTCTGGGTATCCAGTGTTTGTCGACTGACTCCACAATGCAGTTTCACTAAATTTTCGTGCTGTCTTTGTCCTAAATGAGTGGCAAGGTTGCCATCTGTGATATTTTACTACTACTACAAGTACAATGCATTATTATTATGACAACGAGACAGTCTGCATGCTTAGTGGTTAATCCAATCACGATTGACAACTTTGCTGTCCCCTTTAATTGCACGCCGGTGGGTCGGGATTCAGACTCTATGATAGCTCCATATATTATTTGGTTGGGCCGGATGTTTATTTGTTTCTTGGCCCACCGGGGTTCAACTGGTGGTCTTCTTTTGCTCCCGTGTTCCAGTGGTGTTGCTGATGCCCAAGAGATCTCCAGGTGTCTCAACGCGTTTGGGCTGCCGAGTCCTCATTCTTGCTTCATCACAATCTTTTGCTGATTTTAATTGTTGTCCGTCATGACTCTCTGATGAGTTAGGGGACCTCCATACGAACCAAACTACCAACTAATTGTGTGCATTGCAGCGGAGGGTGAGGGTGAAGGTTTGGGCCCCCCCCCCCCCCCCACACACACCCAGTAGTTATTACTGACCGTCCCAAGGCGGTACTTTCATTACGGTTGCATTTGTTGTATGTTCGGTGCTGTTTAACTTATTGTGTTTTCATTTTAACCCTTTTACAACCAAAAATAGAAAATAGGTAACAATAGTTATGCCCCCGTGACGATAGTCAGGGGGCATTAAGATTTGCCCCTGTCTGTCCGTCTGTCCGTCTGTCTGTTCGTCACGCTTTAAAGTATAGAGTTTGTGTAATCAACTCCTCCCACAGTTTTCAATGGAACGTTTTCAAACTTTGCATACGTGTTGTGGACATATTGAAGATGTGCATGTGGATTTTTGATGGAGCTAAAATTAATTTTGACAGATTTACGACCTTTTGAACTTAGTCATTTTAGGCAAATTTTTGTATAGTAGGGTATAGAGTTTGTGTAATCAACTCCTCCCACAGTTTTCATTGGATCTTTTTCAAAATTTGCATAAATGTTGTGCACATATTGAAAATGTGCATGTGGGTTTTTGTTGGACCTAGAATAAATTTTAACAAAATTACGGCCTTTTGAACTTAGTCATTTTAGGCAAATTTTTACATTCTATGGTATAGAGTTTGTGTAATCAACTCCTCTCACAGTTTTCAGTGGATCTTTTTCAAACCTTGCATACATGCTGTGAATGTATTGAAGATGTGCATGTGGGTTTTTGTTGGACCTAGAATTAATTTTGACAGAATTACGGCCTTTAGAACTTAGTCATTTTAGGCAAATTTTTGCATTGTAGAGTATAGAGTCTGTGTAATCAACTCCTCTCACTGTTTTCAATGGATCTTTTTATGCCCCCGTGACGATGGTCAGGGGGCATTAAGATTTGCCCCTGTCTGTCCGTCCGTCCGTTCGTCACACTTTATGGTATAGAGTTTGTGTAATCAACTCCTCCCACAGTTTTCAATGGATCTTTTTCAAACTTTGCATAAATGTTGTGGACATATTGAAGATGTGCATGTGGATTTTTGATGGAGCTAGAATTAATTTTGACAGAATTACGGCCATTTGGACTTAGTCATTTTAGGCAATATTTTGCACTGTAGGGTATGGAGTTTGTGTAATCAACTTCTCACACAGTTGTAACTGGATCTTTTTCAAACCATGCATACATGCGGTAGACATATTGAAAATGTGCATGTGGATTTTTTTTGGAGCTAGAATTAATTTTAACAGAATTACAGCCTTTTGAACTTAGTCATTTTATGCAAATTTTTGCATTGTAGGGTATGGAGTTTGTGTAATTAACTTCTCCCACAGTTTTAAATGGATCCTTTTCAAACCTTGCATACTTGTTGTGGACATACTGAAAATGTACATGTGGGTTTTTGTCGGAGCTAGCTTAAATTTTGACAGAATTACAGCCTTTTTGAACTTAGTCATTTTAGGCATATGTTTGCATGGTAGGGAGAGTACTTTGTTTGGTCAACTCCTCCCACAATTTTCAGCCGCTGTTTTTCAGACATTGTATACTTGTGGACATGATGAAGAGGTGCATGTTAGTTTTGTGATAAAAAATACTTTTTTTAACGGAATTACGACCTTTAAACTTAGTCATTTTGGGCTACATTTTTGCGCTATAGGGTGTGAAGTTTGTGTAAAGTTTTCAGTGAGTTCATAGTAGATGGTGTTTGGGCTTAAAAGGTGCTTTAGGGATGTTCATATATCCTGTGACAGGCGCTGCACGGGGGCATCATTAGACAGACACAATTTTCTAGTTTTTAAATGCTTTTCGTATATTTTGCTTAGTCTGTTGTAACCCTTCTGTTGGTCTAAATTATTTAGTTCAGTAAAGATAGCTGAGTTGCCACCTATTTGGGAAAGAGTTGCTGACTCGGCTTATTTTTTTGTTGAAATGTCTTTGTTAGTCTTTCCCTTTGATGTTGGGGATAGGGTTTGGGATCTGATTCAGTCAGTTCCTGAAGTGCAGTTACTCTTCAAATTTTCTTAACAGAAACTAAATTTGTGCAGCTTGTTTGTGATTAATCGTCAGACTTAATTTGCACGTCCAGCCATGACATACCGTTGACATTCTAAGTAATGGAACTGATAGGTTTGATAAGCAGTGTGGACCCAAAAGGGAGCAGTCGGATCACGGTCTACACTTTATGCCATGCCATCTGCAACTGCATTGTTAAGACAAACACTTTCATTTCTGGGACAGTTGCGTTTATTAATTCACAGAGACGAATTTAAAGAGTAACTACATTTCAGGAACTGACGGAATCAGATCCCAAATCCTATCCCCAACCTCAAAGGGAAAGATTGACAAAGACATCCCAACAAACAATAAATTACAAGTGATAAGCCGAGTCAGCAGCTTTTTCCCAAATAGATGGCAACTCTTCTAAACCATGAAGTCTCGGTAGAGCTATTGTGATCACCTTTCGTTCGTCGTCCGGCATTCGGGGTCCGTCGTCTGGCGTCCATCGTCGTCCGTCCTTTAACTTTTAGCTTCCTTTCAATGGCATCTTCTCTAAAATAGTTAGGCCTAGGGCTTTGATATTTGGTACGAAGAACTGTCTATGTGACCTATACTAATTTAAAAAGTAACTACACTTCAGGAACTGACTGAATCAGATCCCAAACCCTATCCCCAACATCAAAAGGGAAAGATTGACAAAGACATTCCAACAAACAATAAATTACCAGTGTTAAGCCTAGTCAGCAGCTGAGTTTGTTCAAATGGCGGCCCAAGTCCAAAAGGGCCTTCACCGGGGGATCTTGAGTTTTAATAATAGAAATGTATAGAAAAATATTTCAAAATCTTATTCCTCAGAACCGTTAAGCTCAGATGCGTAGCACTGATTTGTAGACATCTACCAAGTTTGCTCAAATTTTGGCCCCAGGGTCCAAAACAGCCCTGCAGCGGAGGGTTTTTGGTTCGGCACTAAAAACTTCTTTAAAATCATCTTCTCCAGATCCACTTGGCTCAGATGCTTGGAATTTGGAAAGTAGGATTGCCTAGTGGTCCTCAACCAAGTTTGTGCAATTATTAGCCGTAAGTTCAAAATGAGTTTGCAGTGGTTTATACTTCTGAATTACTTCAGAACCACTTGGCCCATGTATGTAGCATTGTCTAGTAGACTTCTAGCAAGTTTGTTCAAATGGTGGCCACATAGTCCAAAATCGCCTTGCGACATGGGTAATGTGTTTGAAATCAAATATCCTCAAAGCCACAGTCTCATTGTCAGGTATTGAGGGTTAGGTTTTACTACGTTTTTAAACGTGGCAAAACGTCAGTAGAAGTTGTAAAACGTAATGAATACGTATATAGATATAGCTACATATGATGCCGAATTACGTTAATTTAGAATTTTTTGACTCAAGATGGCATTTTGATATGCGTAGCGTATACGTAGTAAAACGTACCAACACGTAGTAAAACGTGGTCAAAACGTACTTAAACGTAGCCAAAACGCAGTACATACGTACAAAAACTGTCACGTATTGAGGACTAGGATTTTCTATGTATTTTAAAAGTACCAAAACGGGAATATGCATATTAAAACGTGGTGAATACGTATTACATACGGATATAAACAGCTATTCGTGGCCTAACTACGTTTGATTTAAAAAATCAGTTTAAACGTAGCTTTTCGAAATACTTACTGTATGCGTAGTTGAAACGTAGTCTAAACGTACTAGAACGTAGATGAAACGTTTTAAATACGTAGCCATACGTGAAGGTATTCTACGAACTAGCACACATTATATACGCTTTACCACGTCTTAGTACGTTTTTGAACGTTTAATTCTGCGTTTTATTACGTATTATTTATAGGTATGTTTTGCGATACCTACTGAAACGTCACTTTGACTAGGTAGTTATCCCGGTCATTACCTAGTAGCCCCTAGTTAAACGTACGGAATCGTAGTAGGTAAGTAAACTGTTCTCATTCCTTCTTAAAGCGTGGTACTAAGCCGTTTGATGACCGAGTAATACGAGGTAAATCGTTATAAAACGTATTGGAAACGTACTAAAACGTAGTATCACCTAGATACCTATAAAACGGGGTATATTTCTTTGCAAAATGTAGGGCGGAAGACACAGAGAACACCCAAGCCTTCAAAACGTGAAAGTGAGATTGGGCCCTTATATCCTTTTCTCAGATGCTCAGATGCCTGAAATTTGGATTGTAGTATTGCCTAGTGGTCATTTACCAAGTTTGTCCTAATGCTGGTCCCAGGGTCCAACATGGCCATGCAGTGGGGTGTCCTGGGTTTGAATCATGAAACAAAAAATAGGAAAATATTTAAAAATCTTTTTTATGCCCCCGAAGGGACTTCGGGTGGCATATCAAAATCGCACCGTCCGTCCGTCCGTCCGTCCGTCCGTAACAAATCGTGTCTCAGCGATAACTTAAAAACTACTGAAGCAAATTTGATGAAACTTCACAGAAAGATAGAGCATAATGAGAAGGTATGTCGCGCACAAGATTTAGGTTCCCACGCCCAAGGTTAAGGTCACAATTGGGTCAAAGGTCAAATCATATCTTAAATCGTGTCTCAGCTATAACTTATAAACTACTGAAGCAAATTTGAAGAAACGTCACAGAAAGATAGAGCATAATGAGAAGGTGTGTCACATACAAAATTTAGGTTCCCACGTCCAAGGTCAAGGTCACTGTCTGGGGTTAGGGGTCAAATATTGTCTCTGTGATTACTTTAAAACTGCACAACTGAATTTTATCAAATTTCGCAGAAATATAAAGCATTATGAGAAGGTTTGTCACATATGATATTTATATTCCCAAACCCAAGGTCAAGGTCACTGTCAGGTGTTAGAGGTGTCTGCTGAAGTAGATTTCATCAAACTTCATAGAAAGGTAAAGCATGATAAAAAGGCATCTCACTTTCAAGTTTTGGGATTTCTTGCTCAAGGTCAAGGTCCCAATCAGGGTCAAAGGTCAGTCTAAGGGGCCTTCGGGGGCATTTGTTACATACTGTAACATTTCTTGTCTTTAGAATCACTTGGCTCAGATGCTTCAAATTTAGTATATAGCATTGCCCAGTAGTCCTTTACCAAATTTATTCAAATGGTAGCCTCGAAGTCCAAAATGGCCCTGCTACCTTGTTTCTAGGTTTGAACCATAGAAATACAAAAGAAGATATTCAAAAATCTTCTTTTTCAGAACCACTTAGGTCACATGTTTGAAATCTGGTATGTAGCATTGCCCTATGAGCTTTTACCAAATTTGTTCAAATGGTTGTCCCAGGGTCCAATATGGCTCGGCCCAATTAGTCCTAGGTTTGAACCATAGAAGTACATAGAAAATATTAAAAAAAAACATACACACTTACATGCATCTTCTTCGGAAACAGTTAGCCCAGATGCTTGAAATTTGATATGTAGCATTGCCTAGTGGTCTTTCATCAAATTTGTTCAAATTGTAGCCTCGGGGTCCCATTTGCCGTGCCACATTAGGATCTACATTTAAAGCAAAGAATGGCATAAGAAAATATTTAAAAATCTTTTTCTATAGAACCATTTGGTTTGTTTAAATTATGACCACAGAGTAATATAAATATAAAATAAATTTAAAAAATTCTTTTCCAGAACCAGCGGGCTCAGATGCTTGAAATTTGGTATGTAACTCTGGTAATGGTCCTTTACCAGGTTTGTTCAAATGGTGGACGCAGGATGCCAAAAGGCCCAGCCCCAAGGGGTATTGGGTTTGGACAATAGAAATACAAAATAAATTATTAAAAGATATTTGTCTTCAGAATCAATTGGCTCACATTCTTGAAATTCGGTTTGTAGCATTGCAAAGTGGTCAATTGCTATGGGGTCCTAGGTTTGATTCATAGAACTACATAGGATAATATTCCAAATTGTTCTTATGTTGAACAACTTGTAACGTTCAGATGCTTGAAATTTGGTATGTAGCATTGCCTAGTGGTCCTTTACCAAGTTCGTCCACATGGTGGTATGTAGCATTGCCTATTGGTCCTTTACAGCCTTAATAGTTTATCTCAGTGGGCTCGGTGGGCAATCTCTTGTCACTTTTAGTGATGCAATATTTCAGAATTTTTACGGTAGCTTGTTTTGCAGACGATCATATTTGTCCTCTCGAAATACCGAATGGCCATATACCTGAGAAAGACTATAGTTGAAGGGACAACGGGGATCGCGAAGACATGTAACGGTGAGCTGTAACGAAGGCTACAGAGTACATCCTTCTATGAGATGGTTGGAATGTATGGCTGGAAAGTGGGTCACGGACCAAGAACGTTTGGGTCTTGATTTATCTGCAATATGTATCCCATACATTGCATAAGTTGAAAATAAATAACCGAGTAACAAATTGGTTTCAGAATTTCATAAATAAATTTTTATCAAAATTTCGTTGGAAAATATGTCATATTTTAAAAACCTTAATTAGAGCTATATATAAGGTCAATTGGTTTCGAAGAATTAAAGAAAGGTAGGTGGAGTGGCATGTTTTGCAATATACGATAAATGCTGAGTTACGGAGAAACGCAATGCTGTTCCAGGTTTATATGTTTCAACTTCTTCCCCAGCCCGAAAATATACTGAACAAAAAATAAAAACTTGCCAGGTTTTAGTTCTTAATTCCGGCCAACCTAGCAAATATGTAATGTACATACGGATTGTTTCGGATTGGACAGACGTCTGATTAGGTAAATCATGAAAACTTATTGGTTGTTTTTTGTCCTGTCCGGACTTATCTCACTTATTCCTAATATAATAATTCGGATCAGAACCTTAGTTTGCGCATGCGTAAAAGAATGTTTTCTTTTACACAATAAACAGTAGTTTCAAAACGCTCAGAAACCATTTTAAACGCTTAATGTTAATTGTAATCACAACCCGAAAATAACATTTTAAAAAGATTCAAAACTTTCAGATTATCTTCCTTCGAATTAAACATATAGAGATTTTTGGGATGCCATAGTTTCTATACCAGGTTTGTTTTGTTGTCTCGCGAAATCAAAGTCTTTATTACTGAATTTATTTGAAATGCCATAAAGACTTTAATGTGTGATGGGAATTTCATTGAAACTGAATATCTGACTTCATAATGGCGTGGACTGAGCTTTCTCGTCTGGTCTTGACGGCCTCCTAGTCGATCGTGCATTGGCATATTTTAAGCTAATTAATCCATACAGACTGGATTCGATAATGGAAAGGCATTGCCAACTGAATTTTTATCATTTAAAGGCAGGATTTCTGAACCCCCCGGTAAGGGATTAGTTACCTGTATGAGGCAGTGAGCGGGCGTGGCTTAGCTACTGTGCAAATCAAACCACTGTCCTGTTTAGCCAATAAGAGCTGTCAATACTTTCACAGGTAAATACCCCAGCAAATCAAGAGCCAATCAAACTAGACATAAATCTACAAGAGCTACTGTTACAGTAGATGTTTACCCTTCGGTGGCTATTGGAAAACTGAGAATAGGTAGCTAATTTTGCCTTTTATAGTCCACTCCTGCCTTTAAGCAGACTTCAACAATCTTAAATTCGGTAATTATATGGTTTTGAGCATAGAAACAGAAAGTACCCCTGTGACGTTTACAATAGCTTCAATATTGCTGTATCTAAAGATCATTGAAATTTTTGTGACTATGCTATTACATAATGATTACTTTTTCTTAAATCAAAATAACGTTCATGTCTCACCTTTTCCCGACTACCGTAGGATGAAAAATAGCAACTGTCAAGTTTTTTATGTTTGCTAAGTATATATACTGAACTATACGAGGGATGATAAAAAAGTTCCCGGAAAAGTGTTGTACGCTCTTTATTGTTTTACTTTCTTCAATAAAATTTATCCCTGACAACCTTAATGTAATTGTGATTCATATCATACAAAACAACTGACTTATGTTTAACCAGTTCATTGCACGCACCACCAATGTAACGACCGGTATCGCGACCCGGCCCAGCTAACGTTACGTTGCATTTTTATCGTTTCTGATAGCCAAATTCGAACGTTGCTTACTCACAAATTGTTAATGGAAACATGAATAACTTTACATAAACTTAAAAAATATAATATATTATCTTGATGTTGATTATAAATTTTGTAAGTTGTTTTGATTCTTTCTACGAAATGATTGCGAAGTCCAACGTCACCTTTAATCAGTAAATATGTGTGGGTGGGGTAATTCAAGGACAGATAACTTACTTTACCTTATAATACGGATGTGTTATAATAACGTTTCATAAACAAGAGATATTGGCAATTCGTTAAATATATGATTTATGCCATTCAGTTGAACCATTCCAACAATACGACAACACAACCTGAAATCGGCAGCATAATGAACTTCCAGCAAATGCCCATCTCACCCTGCAGCAACGATGTATCGGCCATCTTTGTCAGAATTAAGGTCATATTAATTTATTACTATGTGCAGCGTTTAGAAGAGTGTAGTACATGAAAGTACTTAAACAAAATGACTTATCTTAACACTATGGCTGAATTTTGACAAAGCTTACTGATGTGGCCTTGCTGCTGCTTGATTTAAGACTTTTGATAGACAGCTTATGCTGCTGCAGATATCAGATTGAGTTGTCGCATTGCTGGAATAGTTCGACTGAAAGGCTACATCACATATCTAACGAATTCCCATTATCTAAGGTTCATGAAACTTGATCATAACAATTCCATTTTATAACGTAATGCAAATTAAGTGCCCTTGAATTACCCCACCCCCACACATTTGATTTTTAAAGGGCACGTTGGAATTAGACATCATTTCGTTAAAAAGATCAAAATAACTTAAAACAATTGCTATGAACATAAAGATAAGATAAATATTTCTAAGTTTAGGTGAATGAATTAACGTTAATACATACATTTCATAGATAAACAACGTTCAGAAATTGTTATTAGAATCGATAAAAATGCAACGTAACGTTAGCTGGGCCGGGACACGTTACCGGTCGTTACGTTGGTGGCGCGTGCATGAAACTGGTTAGACAAAAGTCAGTTGTCGTGCATGATATAAATCACAAATACATTGAAGTCGGATAGTGTAAAATTTCATTGAAGAAAGTAAAACAGTAAAGAGAATACAGCACTTTTCCGGGACGTTTCTGATCATCCCTCGTACATTCGTAAGGTTAAATTAGCGTATCCAAAAGACTATGCTACTGCCTTTTCTCTATTTTTCTGTCATCATGGAGGTGTCATGCAACACAGTTTCGATCGCCGTTGAGAATGGAAGCTTTTCACATCATCCATGATAAAATTGACTCTTATTTATTTCTCAAAGTAAAACAATCTACATGTACCAGACCCTGATATAGAAACGGGTAATGCTGAAATTTTCAGGCATGGTCGCTCCAAGATTATCGAGGCAGTTCCAACTCTATAGCGGTAGTTGTAATGAGATCATTATGATGGTGTTATTAAGTTTCTATAGAAATTTAATCAGTCTTTTGTGTAGTTTTGGAGTAGGTCACCTGTACCACCTGACATTAGGGTGGTTTATTTTTTTTTCTCTCCTGGATTCAAAACCTTGTGGCTAGCAAATTTTATTAACTAATTCTGTATAGCAGCGTAAACTCGCAAATGAGAGGTATTTACAGTATGCCTTTATACAAGTTAAGACACAATGCGGGCTACTTTAGACATTCCTTCTATCTAATTGATGGTATCTGATAGTATGTTTGTTATGATGACTGATGCAATAGTTGCCGTTTTTATGGTCAGCTTGCCTTGTCAAGCCGTTTTGTCAATTTATCACCCGTCAAAACTGGTCCGGATAATCGCAGTTCGACAGACAAGACTATAAATAGTGAAATGAGCATGCCTCACCAGGCTGTCTTACTCGACCTCCCATATGCAGCTGGTAATGCCTTAAAGACGCAGTGGATACATTACAGATAATAGTGTTAATACCAATAAATAACAAGAAGCATCACATCGAATGAAACTCAGTACGAGTAGGAGTATAAGCTTCCAAAAGAAAGTTATTTATCATATGACGTCTCTATTATTCAGTGGATAACGTCGTGTCATAAAAATAGTATGACCACACGTATAATAACATTTTGGCGCATACATCTAACGTCAATGAAACCCACCGGGTCAAAAATGCGTTTTCTTATTGAAAATGCTCATTTTGAAGGCTATTAAATCCCATTTTAAAGGGTCATAAGATCAACAGAATCTTACAATCGTGATATTTTCATATGAGATTTATGAAACTAGCCTATGGCGAGTTTCATAAATTTTATAAGAAATGACCACGAGTGTAAGATCTTACACTCGTGATCATTTCATATGAAATTAATGAAACTCACCGAAGGCTCGTTTTATAAATTTCATATGAAATGACCACGAGTGTAAGATCTTACACTCGTGGTCATTTCATATGACATTAATGAAACTCGCCGAAGGCTCGTTTAATAAATTTCATATGAAATGAGCACAAGTGAAAGATCCGTTATCATAAAGGTTTAGCCACTATTCCTTCTATCTGAGTATCTAAATAATGGTGTTCCACAGTATGTTGTAATCATGGCTGATTCAATAAATGTGTTTATTTCGTATGTATCATTACAGTCTCTTCTATCTTTCACTTTAAAATCACTCTGGTGTTTTAATTTAAGCTTTAGTTCCCTTATTTCATGTAACTGGAAGTAAGTAACAAGATCGTCGATGGATTTCTGAAATAATACAAAGAAATGTATAAGTATATGTCACATACATCATAAAATCTCATATGACTCTAATGAGCATAAAAGATAGGCGTAGGAAAGATATTATGGGATGGCGCAAGCTATTTGAAAATTCAGGGGCCGGAAAAGACTGAGTATGTAAGAGAATTCATAAACGGTTTCGTGGAGAATTTTCGAAAAAGTTATTCCGCAAATAAGCGTTAAAGAAACTGTTCGACGTTAAGTTAAGAATTAGCAACTTTTTGTATGGGTTCCTAGCATTGCTAACGAACACGTGCATTCAGAGATATCTGCTTTGTCTGTTGAGGTGAATGGTTATAGTTTCAGGAGAAGCAAGTCGGTCAGTTTCTTTCTGCCTCCGTTTTCTATGGGTACCAACACTGAAGGGAAAGAATTTGCTGATACAGTAGCTTTTAAGCGCTGATCTCTTTTAAGTTGTGTTACGTTGTCTAAGGAAGCCAACAGGAAGTTGCAAAAGTTGCATCCCTTTCAAAAACGACGGAAACATATTGATGTTACTACACACATTAAACATTAAAATAGCAGGCACTTCCCGGTATCAAATTTTTATCTACCACACCAAATGGCCTCTTTTACTTTGGGAAAAATGTCCAATAATGGTTAGCAGGCTAATTCTTCTAGAATATATTAGGAGGTGGCATGCAAAGGCTACTTAGTTTGGGTCGGGTCTTGCCCCTTTGACCCTACGCGTATGCATACTACAGCACGGTTTTTTGAGACAGTAGCGCTGGCAACAGATGTCAAATGTAAGCAAGGATAGTTAAGCAGACAGATTAGTTTTACTAGCATATGTCATTTAACTGATTAAACTGAGTTTTATTGGCAATTTTGTTTTTGTATAAAAATTCCCCGCATCCAAAATATCCATCGGTTCAAAACTACTTCCCACTGGGCACACAATGTAGAATTAACACTGAATCAACGTTTATTCAACGTAATGACGTTGAATCAACGTGGATTCAATGTTGATTTAACGTAGTGTGCCCGCTGGGCATACTTTGTCTTTCGAAGTGGCAATCGAATATTTCGCCCTTCCTGCCGTTTCCTTCTTCATAACCGGAACCTTCTTTAGCTGACCATTTTGCACTACTATAAGCGTGTAAGGTGCAAAAGGCATGCTTTCGTCGTCCTCTTGTATCACGGCAAAACGTTCATCCTGAAAAGAATAAACATTATTAAGCCGCGACACCAAAAAACCAACAACGTGGCATGGGCGCCCAACGAAGCCTAAGATCAGCCTGTTTGGGTGCCAAGGCTGATCTTAGTCTTTGCTGGGCGCACCTGCCTCCTTGTTGGTTTTGTATTGTCGCGGCTAAGTTATGGCATGCATGTCAGTATAGAATACCAGTTTACCTAAAGTGAAAAGATAGACAATGATCAGGAACTAGTACAGTCAGGTCCCACATTCCGTCCTCAAAACCAAAAGGGAAAGAAGTATATACGTGTACATAAACTAACAACAGTTCACAAAAGACAGGCACGGTAAATCAAATGAGCTGCTCTTTCCCAGACTACCACAAATAAAAAACTCCAGCAACATCTATTTTACCTTTTTACAAAACGAAAGTAGGCAGCTATACAGGTGACAATATTGCTAGAAGACCACAGGCAAGAGGACATAAAAACACGTAACATTGGGGAACCACAACAGAAGTAGACTTAATAATCCGAAAAAGAGTCTGAAACGTTCTTGCCAAGCTTTACAATATGTGACAGTGTCTGAAGTTTTGAGCCTAATGGAGCGAAAACAGAAATTTTGTTTTTAACATTTTCATATTTATTTATGCTTCCAGAAAAGATTTCGAGAAACTCAAAGAAATAGCTTTAAGGTTTACTGCAAAGCAAACGAAATTCACATCAACCCGATTTCTTGTCATTTCTGCTGAGTGGATAGAATTTACTTACTAGTTGGATAAAAGCGAGATTCTGAAAGAGTTTAAATGAAAAAAATAATGGCACCATTAGAGATGTTGAATCATTTTTTTTAGGTGTCGCTTTGAAGTTTATTAGTGCGCAGAAATCTAATTAACTTTACGCGCAAGTTTATGACGCCACTTTCATTTTGTGTTTCGTGACGTCAAGGTCGAACCTTCACAAGGCTCAAAATGTCAGACACCGATACATCTAATTGACTATTTGTCCTTCCAGTTTACTTAATAAAACAAGAAAGGCATTAAATGCTAAGCATTTTTAGAACATTACTCCGGTCCGTCTTATTAATGCAATCGGCATGATTAGAGCTTAATCGCAGCACTAGATTTGAATTTCTTATCCTGAAAGCAATATAACAAACGGCATTGTGTTAAAATCATCATTTCTGTCTAGTTTATGTTATCAATGACAAAGTGAGACAGCTTTCGTGGTCTATGCTTGAGATATCATCCTAGTCAGCTCTAGAGGAGGATTTTCTTGTTGGATGAGTCAGAGGAACAAAAACATGTAATGGATGTTTCTGGGGGACTTCAAGGAGCAATATCTTCATTGGTATACCAAATGTCGTGCATACCTTATCAGTTTTCAGCAATTCTTCAACTCTTGCGCTTTCAGCTTGTTGAAACAGCCATGGATAGTGCTCCTCTTTGCTTTGTACTCCCGTTTCCCGCGAAGATGTTTCCTGAAACGAGCAAATATAGATTTTTTTCAGAATTATTTCTGACCGCTGAAAGGTGGTGATTCTGTCGTTGTTTACTATTATTGTCATTGTTTGTCAGCTGTTTATTACACTTTGACATTTGTATATTACTTGGGAATGCTTTTTTTTGTATAAACATTATTTTATTTGTGTAAACTGACAATATAAATACAATACACATGAAAGACATATACAGAAGAATATACAAAAAGGATCCAGAAGAAAGTCAAACGACTTATGTAAATCTGTATCCCGTTTGACAATAATGTTATAGCATATATATAATGAGTGATTTGGTATGTCAGCTACAATAAATAATGTTTAATTGAGCAATATCGATGAAAAAGAAACGTGATACAATAAATAAGAAAAAAAAGAAGATTTTTAGAGCATATTGGAAGGTGTTCGCAAGATATTGCCAATAGGACAAAATACAATCACGTAAAATAGTTGCAATCAAGGGCGGGCTCCGATGAGAGTTCTGAGTGATCGCAAGATATTGCCAATAGGACAAAATACAATCAATGGGAATGCTTGACAGCTATCTGCTGGCAATGGGCTGACATCTTGGTACTCCACTTGTCTTGTTTCGATTTTTGGGTCTTCTGTATTGTTTGCCTTCCCTTTTGATGTTTAGGGTAGGATGTGGCGATCGACTTTGTCGGTTCCTGAACATTTGCCTTCTCATTAACGTCAGATACATAACGGCAAAATGGCGGAAAAGTTAGTAGTAAAATTCTCAGGCACTGCCGCAGTTCAATCCCAGATCCCACCCAAGACTATGTGGGAAAAAGACAACACATAATTAGTAACCACCAAAGACATCACCAGCGGCAGCCATGTTAACAGCCACTTCTCATGTAGGTGGTCAACGGGCTAGCCTTAACATCACAAACAATACATAACAAGAAAAAGTATAACATGTATTAACATGTTATACAAAGGCGTTGCTAAATACTAAGAAAATATGTCAGTCTTGAACTAAAAAAATATGGCACTCTTGATTATGTTAACGACATTCTTTTTCTCGCTTTGCTTGTAGGTAGTTTCATGATTCTTCTTCTCATATTGGTGAAAAAACAGGTAAAGGTTTCGCATATGCTAATAGCCGTAAGGGCAGTGGGGTTAGAGGCCGAGCGTATGTTTGGGACAGCTGATGAAATGCGGAGGTTATCCCACTCCTTTCGTTGCTTTATCCTTCAATGATTGCAAAAAGGTACCCATTTACTGGTGGGCTGATAGTTTTCCAGTTGTCTTATGTCGAAACCTGGGCTGTACTTAGAGACCTTTCAGCTACTTTGTGGACGATAACCGAGTCACTGTAATCACTCGACTATGGCGCCTCTGTCTGATATTAAGTTGATAGCATAGCAGTAGTTGGCTTAACCTATAGTCTGGAGGAAACCAATGTGAATTGTTTAAAGACTAATATTCTGGTTCATTGGGTGCCATAATCCTATTATTCAACAGTCCAATGGCACTCCCATTGCATCAAAGGACTTACTCTTTCTCACGTAGGTAATGACATAACAGGGTCATAAAAGCAATAACGAGTGGAGGTGTGTTCTATATATTGTAGAGAATATTTGTCTTTAATGATAATACCTGTTGCCAGACAGGATAGCTCGCTTGAAATTGTACTTTAGCTTTCTTGTGTCTATTCCAATTTTTAAATCCAGCAAGTTGACTTACAGAAGTGATGGTCAAATTCTATGTCTGCAGCCTTGGGCTATAGGTCAAAGGCAAAAACCTTTGGACTAGTATCTATCATCATACTAAACATAATTCATTAGTAAGTTTGTTAGGTAATGAGCTCACTTAAACATAAAAATTCTAAGTCTATGACCTTGACCTTAACGTAAAGCCATTGTGATCGATGGCTATGACGCAGATCTGTCATCATACTAAATATTAACTAAATCCATCATAAGGTTTGAAAATAATGAGCTCTAAAAACTATTAACAAAACTTTAGCATCAAAATTCTAAGTATTTGAGGTAGACTTCAAGGTCACTGGAATGCGTGGGAACGGTGCTGATAAAAACTTTACACTAATATGTATCACGATAGGAAATATGAAGTAATACGCCTGTTTCAAAGTCATGAGGGAGTTACAGAATGAACAGGGTTGTTTATAGAAGGATGGACAGGCAGACAAACAGCGGAAATAACTCTGTATTTAATAATTGCAATGTTATTTAAATATCTAACACATCAAATACTATTAGTACACAAACTAGAGGACCAATTGTCCTGTCGCTCAAGTTTGGTCAAAATATCTGCAGTGAGATAATACTAAATCCTAATTTACAATTTCCCCCAATACAAGTCAATGGAAAGTTTCAGTTGCCATAGAAACGGAATCACTGAAGTGATCTAGATAAAAAAATTATTTTGGTGCCTGCTGCCTATAGATGCTATATATGAAATTTGGTAACAATCGGCTTTGTAGTTTCAGACGAGATGTCGTTTGAAAATGTTGACGAACAGGCGACGGACTTGAGATGCCTGCTTGGTTACGGCAGTTCTGGAATAGTGTTTGACACCAAGGTTCGTATAAAATTGTTATGAAGGGAAGCATTAAGAAAAACAAGACTTTTTTTATTATAATTATTGTTTTATTGTAAATTGGCAAACACAGTATTTGTTACTCTAAATCAGAAAAAATATATGAATCATTATATACACATCTTTAGTGATTTTAGACAATGTAAAATAACTAAACAATTTGACTATCTGTGTTAAGTTTGACTGGCTACTAGTAAGCCAATTATTTTGGTAGTTTACATTGTCTATAAATTGCAAAAGGACTATAGTAACGCCATGAGAAAACGTGTAATTTTGATATATGATTTTTTTGAAGATTATTTTGGTTAAATTGAGCAATAGAGGTTTTAGTGGTTTACACGGAAAGCACTGAACATTTTCATGTGTCACCATTAAGTTGTGTTAAAATATTTTAAATTATTAAGGAGTTACAGAGTAAACAGGAAATTTATGCAAGAGCAGATAATTCAGTATGTAAGCTGGAGTTGTGCTTCTTGCTCAAGTATTATTCACGTTGCTACATAATTTCATTATAATATTTCAAAGGGTTATGGAGATATGGAGTGACTGGAAATAGTGTAAAAATACTAATTAAAGGGAAGTTACTTCAAAAAGTAAGTAAGAGGGAGCAAACACTCCTATATCTGACATATCATCTTGTGATCATGAACATTTCTACAAAGTATCATCATGATCTTCCAAACTGTTACCACGTTATGGTATGCACAAGATAAGTATACTTAAATGAAAACAGCTAAAAACTAATTAAAGGGATGTAACTATAAGATGAAGGGAGAGCAGCCATTTCTGTACTTTTCACATCGTTTGGACTTCATACACATGGGTACGAAGTTTCAATGAAATACCTCAAGGGTTATTTGCATGGAAAAATAATCCAATGGGCCTCACTTGGAAACTAAGAAAGGTGACACAACCATTCGTGTATGTGACACTTTTTAAATATATCCGAAAACGGTTACGGAGTTATGGCGTGGAGAGGGATGTTTATGGACAGACAGCGCCATGACATAAAAATTTAAAGAGTAACTACACTTCAGAAACTGACTGAATCAGATCCCAAACCCTATCCCCAACATCAAGGGGGAAAGATTGACATAGACATGCCAACAAACAATAAATTACAAGTGATAAGCCAAGTCAGCACCTCTTAAACAAGACCTGTCACAGGGACTGGAAAGCTCGCCTGCCAGCGCCTTGCCAATCACATAAAAAACTTTAACCAAAACATCCAATCCGGACGCGGACGCGGACGCGGACGCCAGGGTGACAACAATAGCTCTTCTGAACTTTTGTTCAGGCGAGCTAAAACGGGCGTATTAAAAGCATAAGAAGGAAAATTAGTACATGCCTAGGGCAAACTTTTTTCTACAAAAAAAGCACCGGCTCATGTATTTTCTGTAACTGAATTGGAGCAAAGAGATTGACTTGATTGCAGTAAAGTACTAGCCTTACACAACTGACTAGGCAAGGTTCACGCTATCAAACAGGAATGTATACAGGTTAACAGTTAAGTGCATTAGTAGCAATGTATGAATAATAATAGATATTTTCAACATCGAAATAAAAAGAAAGAAGAATGATTTTCATAAGTGTTAAAAAAATGCAATTTCAAGCAATGCACAGACAAGTTTGTATTGAAATAAGAAAATGAAGCAAACTAACATTTTTTATTGTGCAATAAAAGCATCGCAAACTACTGCGTGATACCCCGCCACTGCAAACCTGTTTCATACACCGATTTTTCCAGATTTACTTTTCGTCTGATAAAATTTTTGTGCTCATACAAAGCTTTTGTTATTTCATCATGATACCCCACTAGAGGCCAGAAACCATTTTTTGTATACTGACAAGTGCTATAACTCTGTCAGAAATTATCGAAATTTGCCCATTAACAATCCCAAGCAAGGCATTTTTGATACAAATGCATATACAAAATTTGAAGAAAATCCGTTGATAAATACTTAAGTTATCGAACGGCAACGAAGTGCGGACGGACGGACAGACGTACATACTACGGACGGACGGACACTCGGACGGCCAACGTGATCACATAATACCCCGCCACTAACGTGTGGCGGGGTATAAAAAGAACAAATATTTACATATGTACACAATCAGTATGACTTTCTGTGAAGTGTCCAAAAGCTTTTTGTTCTAAATATTGCAATGTTTTAATAATGTATGCAATTTCATTACAGCGCCAGTGGTTTGAGTTACATATATGAGCCCCGACATGACAAAACCAACAATGTGGTTGTGCGTCCAGCGCAGACTCAGATCAGCCTGGGCATCCGCCCAGTCTGATTAGTCTTCGCTGTCCGCGTGAAGGTAGCTGATACTCTTAGCTACGCTCTGAGCTCTTAGCGAAGAGTCTGATCGGACTGGTTTGATGACAAGGCTGATCTGAGTCTGCGCTGGGCGCACAACCACTTTGTTGGTTTTCACATGCCATGGCTCATATAGTTTTTCCACATTTTTAGTCTGTGAATCAAATATTTTTGAAAACTACTTGTCAGAACCTTTGCTAGATATAAACTGGTATGTTTATCTGATGGGAAAAATACAGGTAAAGACAGCTTTTTCTCACCCATTGGACAAGAATATCCCTTTCTAGAGGTGTCTGAGATTTTTCTATCTCGGCCTGCTATCTCGGCCTAGGCTCAAAAAGCTGTCTCAAAATGCCAATCATTGCTATAGTACAGCCCAATTAATTACACACTTAAATTCAACAAATCAACTGGCTGCTACATGTACCTGTCATGTAAATTGCATGCAAAATGAAATCGACAGCAAATGATGTGCAAGAGATGTCACTGTTGAAATTTGATTAGCTGCCAGTCATAAAAAATGCATGCACAAGGTGAAATTAAACACGTCGTAACTATTAATAGAAAATTAGCTTGAAGTTTATAGTAATGGCCTCCAGAAGAAGTAAAGGTATTGAATGAATTTTCTGTTTCATAAATATAATGGGTGAGAAAAATAATCAATGATGGGGTTGAGGCCGAGACAAGGAAATCTCAGGCTGGTTTTCAGATTATTTAAGTCTTATGCTCGGCAAGCCTCGCATAAGACTAAATAATCTGAAAACTTGCCTGAGATTTCCTTGTCTCAGCTTCAACCCCATCATAGATTCTATTAGTCTAATTTTGCAATGAAAACATTGAAGTATTAGACTATATATATATATATATATATATATATATATATATATATATATATATATATATGGTAGGATTAAATCATCAACAGTGCAAAACAATATTTACTGAGCGCTTTCGGCTTTCGCCTTCTTCAGAGTTTACAGGTACAAGAAAAAAATCAAAATTTCAACATTTCTACAGGTAAATCAAGAAAAAACAAAATAATCATGAAAACGTTTCTCAATTTACTATTCAAATTCACATTAAATGACCAAAGAAATTGAAAAAAGGTCGTTTAACAAAGCAAAATTGCTACAAGGCGGCCGTTTCACGGCCCCAGTCCGAATTTGAAATTGCAAATGGCTGCCAAAATGAGAAAAATCGTATTATGCGATTTGTAGCGGTGTATTTATAGCGATATACATACATTCTGTATACTGGCCATTCAGCTATGATGCAAAACTCACCATAATGAAGGAAAAAGAGAATTTTACATGTAATTACATCGCTACAAAAGCAAGAGTGGAACACTGTATGTCTGGAATAATGCAAGATGCCCCTGCAGAAATAGACTGAAGGTGGGACCGAGGCTAATCTCCTTTGTTAATGCCGCTTGGATTCAAAGTGTTAAGACGACGTATCCAGTAGCTCTCACGACTTTTTCTGGCATTGTCTTTCCACTCTGAATTGCTTTCTAAGCAGCAAACAGAGGCATGACTGAGAAAGTCATGTCCTTGCAAGCAAAAGTGCTCAGCGGTAGGAGATCTTTCAAATCTCTTGTGTCTCCAGTCATCTCTGTGACCATTCATTCTGATATTCAGAGGGCCCTTGGTTTCCCCAACATACTGCTTTCCACACTTGCCACAAGAGATCAGATACACAACATTCTGTGTCCTACAATTGGTGTCACCTTTAAGCTTGACACGAGCACCACTGGACGATGTGGCTGTCTGAGAGGGGGTTATCATTCTACAGGTCTGACATCTTGATCTGCCACAGGGTTTACATTCTCCAAGAGGTTCGTCATCGGTCGGATCTGGCTTCAGTCTAGCCCGCACAAGATGGTCTTTGAGGCTTTTTGGTCGCCTGTAGGCCATGATTGGCTTCTGCGGGAAGACTGTGCTCAGATGGTCTGATGAGTCTATGATGGACCAGTGTTTGTCGACGATACCCCTGGCTTTAGGAAGGTCTGGATGATATGTCAAGACAAATGGCAGAACAGCTTTGTTTGCTGTCGGCTTGGGCTTGTACGACAAAAGATTTTGTCTTTCCATGTGCCTGACCTATTTCTCCCTATATATATATATATATATATATATATATATATATATATATATATAGTCTATTTTTTATAATAGGGTTGCTGCAGACTGTAGAGCTGGTTAAGAAGATCTGGAAAGAGGAATGCGAGCAAGAAGAAAGAATTTTATTACAAAGATGGGAAAACTCAAATTTAAGATTGTTCACGAAATATGAGAAGGAATTGCTGGCATTTTTCGAAAACAAAAATCCGCTTGTCAGGGACGACAAATTCATGCCACCGAAAATAAAGCAATCTACCCCGGAACAGAACAAAAAGAAAAATGACAGACAAAACAATCCAGGAGAAAACACGGAGGACGATGACGTTATCGTGACAGGGACTTCTTATGCCGCTGCTACGAAGAAAAATATTGACGGTCGAACGGATGCTCTGAAAACAACATACATATGTAAAAACGTTCGTTTTAATAACAGGAACAATTTACAAAACAAACCTAATTTATACAGGAAGCAACAAAATGAAACTTCTCTCATTCAGGGCAGTCTGCAGCAACCCTATTATAAAAACCCTAACCCAAATCCTTACCCACAAAAAGGAACAATGTACAGAAATAGTCGACGCGTAGATCAGGAAATATATCAGTACCCGATATATCAGTCGAACCAAACACGAAATATTCTAAATACTGATGCCCAAAATGCTAACAGAAACAGAACGTATGAAAAAAACATGAGATCAAATCATTTTTTGTACCGAGGCAGTCAACAAACCCAGAACAGATAGCAAATAAATCGGATATTCAAATCGTCAATTTATTATCTAGAATGCTAACTGACAATGAAATAATGTTATTAGAGAGAGGTTTAAAATATACCCCCACACCTACAAAACCAAACATACAGGAATTAAATGAAGACATAATGGAATTTACCAGAAAAATTCGATTAGTTGAATACTTTGAAGGCATTGAAGATGATACAGACCAATCTCTTGTACGAAATAAATCAAACTGGATACCACCAAAGGGTAGGGACAAGGATTTAGAAATTTTCATTTCAAATGTTGCAGATATTCCGCTTACCCCAAATAAACGGACAAATATTAAATATGATATATCCAAACCACAGCAAAATGCAATAAAATCGTTAACGAACGATGAAAACATTATAATAAAGGAAGCAGATAAAGGCGGTGCAACAGTAATTATGAACAGATCATGTTATCAGACCCAAATCGAAAAAATCCTTTCAAATCAAGACTATTATAAGAAGTTGGATACAAGCCCTCATAAAGATTTAAAGATGTCTTACAGAAAGTATCTAGAAAAATATGAATCGACACTAACCAAAAACGAATTGGATTATTTGACCAATTTTGAAAGTAAAGAAAGCAATTTTTATGGCTTGCCTAAAATACATAAATGTAAAGATATAAGTGAGGCATGTGCTACTTCAGATACGAATTACGTAGAACTAAGGGCACCAGACAACCTCACATTTAGGCCAATAGTTGCGGGACCAATATGTGAAACACACCGACTTAGTAATTTGATAGATTTATTATTACAACCATATTCAAAACATGTCAAAAGCTACATAAAAAATTCGACAGATTTCTTATCGAAATTGCGCGCGTCAACTATTCCGGAAACAATCATAGCATCTTTTGATGTTGAAAATCTCTATACAAACATTCCGCATGTTCTTGGTCTAGAAGCCATACAGTGTTGGCTAGACAAGTATACAAAAGAACTACCTACAAGAATAAGAAAAACATTCGTCTTAGAGGGAATTAAATTTATTCTAGAAAATAATTACTTTTGTTTCAAAGACACGTATTTTTTACAGATCAAGGGCACAGCAATGGGAACAAAATTCGCTCCTATATACGCAACTCTCGTTTTAGCTTATCTTGAAGAAAAATTATACGTTCAAATTGAACAAGAGTTCGACTTAGAATTCAGACAATATATAGAAGACAATTTCAAACGATTCCTAGATGATCGTTTTATTCTTTTTATCAGGTCAAACGATGATTTGGAAAAACTTTATACAGCGTTGAATGCTTTACATCCAAGTATTAAATACACAATGGCTAAAAGCAATTCAAATCTCTCATTTCTGTATACAATGGTAATAAATACGGGTGGTAGAATATAAACAGATATAATTTATAAACCCACAGACTCTAAACAATATTTACTTTATACGTCATGCCACCCCAAACATACAAGGAATAGCATACCTTACAATCTAGCAAGACGTCTGAAAACTATTGTATCCGAAAATGCCGTATTACGACAACGATTTGACGAATTAAAAACTTACTTAGAAAAACGAAACTATCCACGTAAAATAATAGAAGACGCCATCGAAAAAGTTAGACTGCTCGACAGAACATTTTTTTTTTTAAAGAAACCAGAGATATCAAACGAATCAGACGTTATCCCATATGTTACAACATTCAATCCATATAATCCAGAAATCTTTAGTGAAATAAGACAATATAAACGCATTTTACACAGAAATGACAACCTGCATAAAATATTTAAAGACAAAATTTTCCTTAAAAGCAAACGTCAACCACCAAATTTAAAATGCATATTAACTAAAACAAAATTTACTATCAAACAACCAGAGGATTTCAAAGTTAAAAAATTCAATGAACCAAGGTGCGGTCTCTGTAAAAATTTAATGGAAGGAACATCAATTTCATTTAAAGATAAAAACTTCAAAGTTAAGGACAATATGACTTGCAAAGCCAAAAACGTCATATATGTTATACAATGCAGAGGCTGCAATGAACAATATATAGGTGAAACTAGTAATCTTAGAAACAGGGTAATTCTTCACAACCAACACATAAGAGTTCCCGAACTACGAAAAGTACCAGTTAGTGGGCATATTGCAGACTGCTCTGATAGGGAACCAAAATATTATATATTTCCTTTCTACCATATGAAAACTGAAAGCATTATAAAGAGGAAAGAAACAGAGAAGTTTTTCATTCGAACGTTTTTACCTAAACTTAATTCTTTACACTGAATTTGATACTTATAGTATACGGACTGGAAGGAAGTTGATAACGTTACGTAACGTTATCACTCCTGACAACGCAACGCTTTTATATTGTTGTGAACGATATGTTTAAATAAGGCTTTGAAAATTGATTAATTTCATGTAACCGGTTAGCCATTATAATTAATAATCGAATTTGTGCATCTACGAATTATTTTTTCGATATATATATATATATGTGAAAAATCAAACTAACGAGATGGAACGTCTGTAAATAATTTAATTTTCCCTATGCATTTCACTGTATAAGATCATCAGGGGAATAATGGCGTTGTATACATAGTAACGGCGTTATGCCGTTACGTTATTGTGCACATATATTTATGACGTCATTTAAAACTGTTCAGTAATGGATTAAAAGAGTTTATGAAATGTTTTTCCATGTTTAACCTAGCTGAAACGTTTTCCGTAAACAATTTGTAAAACGGGAATATTTTAAAATTAAGTTCAGTTTTGCAACAGTCGTCTAAATGTTTGCTTACTGGTATTTGTCTTACCGAGGGCTCTCTAATCTGTCGCTTGTGTACTGTTACCCTATTCCTTATTTTGTCACCAGTTTGGCCTATATAGTATTCGCCGCATCCATTGCACGAAAGAACATATATTACATTTTTAACTGTACATGACATTGACGTCTTCACTGTAAATATTTTACCTTTAAAATTAAATGGGTTGCCTTCTATTAAATATGGACATAAACCACATTTAGCTGATTTACACTTTTTGACCTCTGCCTTCCTGGTGTTAAAGTTAGATCTAATTAAAAGACCTTTAAGGTTTTTTGGTTGTCTTTTACTTTTTATTATTCTAGTATTTTTTTAAAATTTCACTCATGGTATTGTCTTCCTGTAAAATCGTTAGATTGTTTTTTAATATACCAAACATTTCTTTGTTTTGAGGATTGCAAGTGGATACATACGGTAGAATATCACTTCTTTGTTTCGTTTTTGGGGTTAAGCATTCTTTTCTGGACTTTGACATAGCTTTTTCTATTCCTTTGTTAATTACAGTTTTAGGGTAGTTTCTGTGGCGCAATGCTGTTCGTAGGTCTGACATTCGTTTTTATGTCAAAGTATCATCGGATACTATCGTTCTGATGCGTTTTGCTAAATTAAATGGAATATTTACTTTGGTATGCTTTGGATGACAAGAAAAGAAATTTAAGTATTGTTTTGAGTCTGTCTTCTTATAAAATATATCTGTTTTAATATTGTATTTATCTTTTATTACCAGTACATCTAAAAATGGTAACTGTTTTTCATTTATTTCCATTGTGAACCTTATGTCTGGGTGTAGTTGATTCAGATGTACATGAAAAGATTTTAATAAGTGTAGATCTTTCTGCCAAAAGATGAAACAATCATCTAAAAATCTTTTCCAGTTTTCTTTCACAAAACTGGTAATTTCTATACCATAACTTTCCTGCAGTTTAGTATATAGTTTTTGCTCCAGAAATCCGAGGTCTAGAGACGCATATGTTGGTGCAAACTTTGTACCCATTGCTGTGCCCTTAATTTCTTTATAGTAAACATCATTGAATATAAAATTGTTATTCTCAAGAATAGTCCTGGAACCATCTAATATGAATTCTTTTGTGAAGCGAATGTTTATTAGATCTGGGTATTTTGATAGCCAGTAATTTAAAGCATCAAAGCCAAGATTATGTGGAATGTTTGAATATAAACTAATGACATCAAACGACACAAGCAATGTTTCGTCAAAGCCAAGATTATGTGGAATTTAAAACTGTTCAGTAATGGATTAAAAGAGTTTATGAAATGTTTTTTCCATGTTTCAAATGTAATATATGTTCTTTCGTGCAATGGATGCGGCGAATACTATATAGGCCAAACTGGTGACAAACTAAGGAATAGGGTAACAGTATACAAGCAACAGACTAGAGAGCCCTCGGTAAGACAAATACCAGTAAGCAAACATTTAGACGACTGTTGCAAAACTGAACTAAAATTTAAAATATTCCCGTTTTACAAATTGTTTACGGAAAACGTTTCAGCTAGGTTAAACATGGAAAAAATTTCATAAACTCTTTTAATCCATTACTGAACAGTTTTAAATGACGTCATAAATATATGTGCACAATAACGTAACGGCCTAACGCCGTTACTATGTATACAACGCCATTATTCCCCTGATGATCTTATACAGTGAAATGCATAGGGACAATTAAATTATTTACAGACGTTCTATCTCGTTAGTTTGATTTTTCATATACAGAGTTCTCGTTCCGGACATTATTTTTGTATTTCTACCTATATATATATATATATATATAATACGAAAACACTCTATGGATGCACAAATATATTTTATTCCTAATTATGACTAACCGGTTTCATGAATTTAATCAATTTTCAAAGTCTTTTAAGAACTACACCGTTAACTGAGTTGTAACAATGATAACGTTATGTTGCTAAGGAAGTTAACGCAACGTAACGTTATCAACTTCCTTCCGGTTAATATATATAATATATATATATATATATATAAAACACTCTACAACAGTCTATTCCTTCGTAAGGAGCGATAACAATTATGACTCGTCCAATTTGCCAAATATAAAACTCAGTCAGGACCTTCTGGCCATAAGTATATTATATAAGCCTGGTTATGGTAGCTAAAAAGTAGCCTCTGTTGTGTTCACAAGTTGAATGGCGACCAACATTAGCAGTTTGTCCTGAGCTGAGGTAGAAATAGAGTTTTCTATAAACGCACGAGAAAGTTCTGTCTCTTGCACCATACTTTACACCTTCCTCATTATCACTACAGAGAAGATCGGCATCATGTAAGGTTGCGAGAAGCTGCAACATAACAGAGCTAAATCCCCAGTCTCTCTGTCACATATTGAGGGCTAGGTTTTTACGGTTTAAAACTTAGCAAAAACGACAATATACGTAGTAAAACCTAGTGAAATCGTGTCGAATACGCCTAATACATCTACAAACGAGGCCCAGTTACGTTTGGGTTTGAATTTTCACTCAAACTTAGCTGGGCCACGTATTAATAATGACATTTCCATATACGTAGTGTATACCTAATAAACCCAAGTGACAAGTAGAATTAACGCACTAACACGTAGACGAAATGCTTTTAATATGTGACAATACCTGGAGGTATTCTACGCATTTTCTACGCTTTCCTACGTCTTACTTCGTTTGGCTACGTTTTCTCTAGGTTTTATCAAGTTTTGGTAGGTTTTGCAATACCTAAGAAAACGTTACTTCGACCATATTATCCCGATTACTACCTAGTGATCCCTAGTACAAACGTTCGGAATCGTAGCAGGCTTGTAAAATGCTCTCATCCCTTCTGAAAACGTGCACTAAGTAAAGTAAAAAGATAGGCAACTAAGTTGTTTTATAACCAGGTTATACGACAGAAATCATAGTTACACGTAACAGAGACGTACTAGAAGCGTAGTGAGACCTCAATCCGTACAAATTGGCACATATTTTTTCAAAACGTAGGTGCGGGAAACGGGGTTAAACCAAGACGTGACAGTTAGACTAATTTAAAGAGTACAGTAACTACTCTTCAGGAACTGACTGAATCAGATCCAAAAGCCTATATCCAACATCAAAGAGAAAGATTGACAAAGACATCCCAACAAACAATAAATTACAAGTGATAAGCCGAGTCGGCAGCTCTTTCCCAAATAGGTGGCAACTCAGCAATCTTTACTAATCTAAATAAGGCTTAATGCTACAAACTTGAAGTAAGTAATGGAACTTAAGTAATTATTTGTCTTTGGAAGTAAACTATCACTTACTGTATGTTGCTCGGACGTTGATTTATCTGGCCACTGGATCACATTGCTGAAACTTTGGTTTACAAACATGCCACATTGTGCTTTCGTTACATCCCTCATTCGTGCTTGAATTTCCATCATAGCGGAGACATGCTACCTTCAATCTAAAACATACAAAAACACTAAGAAACTAGTTGCACAAACAGCAGGTCTATATATTGCCTGAGACATTCGCACAGATTATTGTAGTTCACTGATAGATAATGAATTAGTCACCAGGACAATTATTGTAATTAATATAAGTGTATTCTTTACAAATTTAGTGCGACGGACGCGCGCTTCTCTAACTTCTTCAGTGTCGCAAGCCCTAAAACAAGCTCATTGACAGGAATGGACGATCACGTGTTTTCTTGCGTCATTTTTAAGTCATTCAGAACGAGGAAGCCCTGGGAATTCTTCAAGTTATAGTTTGAAGTCGTGAAGACTATCAGATGATATTCGCGGTTTTATCGTGGCTCCTATAATTTTTGTATTTAATCGTCCCCCTACATCCGAAACCGAAAGTAGTCGGAGGCACGTGAATGATGTTGTTGCTCCAAAACTGGGGGATGTTTTAACGTGAAAACAAGTAAACTCTCAGTAAAAAAGAATACAGTTTAAAGCACTTACATGTACGCATTCACTGCGCTATATTCTATAAAACTGCACTCGGCAGCAAAGCTGTATTTTGAAAATAAACTAATCAATTAAACAATCGTTGAACTGGAATTCCCAGTATTTCCTGTGACGTGAAAGCTACGTGATCATCCACCGTGATTAAAGAAAAAATAATAAAGGAACTGGTTTGAGAGATTACAGCTAGAATGAAATGTGATGTATTTTGTTAAATATAAACGTAACTTTACCATAGTTAGAGCGACAGACCCGCGTTTCTGTACTTCACTTCTTCAGTGTCGGTACAAACCCATAGTTTGAAAGGAAAAAGTTGACGGGCAGATTTCGGCAGGAAACGAACAGCTCCCTCTGAGCCACACTTACCGACGGATTCTGCGAGACATGGTAACTGTAGACATCAGTCAAGAGACGCCTATATTATAGTATGTATTAGCGTGCAAGCGCAGGCACTCCCAACCAAGCCACCTCAATCCTTGCGTCTCGAAAAACGAGACAGGCAATGGAATTAGGAAGGAGATGACCGATACAGAAAGGATCTAAAAAGCCAAAATAATCCGAAAGAAAAGAAGCCACACTCTTTGTTATGTTAAGGTTAGCCCTGACATTAAAAAATTGAAAATAGGTTAAACAGATGTTAGATGTTTTACTTAAAATGTGTTCTTATTGTCAGGGTTCGGGCTTTCTGTACGACTGCTGTGTGGGCGGTGGTTGTTTTTGTTGGGTTTAACAACTAAGCTCTGATGAGCCAAGGCAGAACAAGGGCGAGGGCTGGTCGACCACAAACCGGTAAAGCGCCCCCCCCCCTCCCAGGTATTTCATTATTGGCCGTCCCAAGTCGAGAGTTCTGTTTTGGGTTTTCTTGGTTGTTTTATGTGTTGTGATTTGCTATATCTGTTATTGATAAAATTGTATGTGATGTTCAGGCTAGGCCGTTGACCACCTACATGGGAAATGGCTGTTCACATGATGGCTGCCGCTAGTATTGCCTTTGGTTGTGACTAATTTTGTTTTGCCTCTTTCCCACATGGTGTCTTGGGCTGGATCTGTAATTGAATTGTGTTAGTTCCTGAGAATTTCCCTCCTTACTTCTGTTAAGATTCATGTCGCTATGACAGGTCAGTCTGAGGTTAAGAATAGTTATAAAGTTTTACCTGATACAAAGTACTAATGTTACTTTAAATCAGTATTTAAGTAATGATCCTAATGTTACAGAATCAGAATCAACACTGAAACCTGACAGACTGGGTTGATGATAACCTCGGGGACAAACTGTCCACCAGCAGCGATATCGGCCCAGTGATTTCATATATTAGTGCGACGGACAGGCATTTCTGTATTTAACCTCTTCAGTGTCGCTTTACCCCAAGGTTTGAAAGAAAAAAAGGTGATAGGCAGGTCTCGACAGACACAAGCTTGTTAAACGTATACAAGGAATTTGAGCGTAAGACCAAGTTGTGCACCGTACAGCCCAATCCTCTCCTGCCTGATTCATGTACGTTCTACTCTTATTGTCTTTCTTTTTTTACTGGATCTGTTACGATAACTCGACCCGACCTATTTTTCCTTGTGAAACCTAGCAGCTGTCTTTCTTGTTTTCTCAAAAATAAGATATTTGTAGTAGTGCCTGATTCATGTACGTTCTACTCTTATTGTCTTTCTTCTTTATTGGATCTGTTATAATATAGAGTAATCTAAAATTGGGTGATCTAGTATAGATTCATCTAAAATTGTATGTCTTTCCACTCCTATTTATTGTCATAAATACAAGGTTAACGGCAAAACTGTAGGATTGGTCACAGCAAAATTCAAAGAATTCTCATCAAATACACTACTGATATGGTTGTCTGGTTTTGACCTACTTATGCACATGAAACCTCACAGCCTCCTCGTGTATCTTCAGATAAAAGCTTGATATATGCACTGGCTTTCAGAAAGGAACATACAGCAAGTACAAGTTTACCTGCCTTCCATACTCTGACAGAGAAAATGAACGGTTTTTGTAGTAAAGAAGCAGCAGGTACTATGAAGTAAGAAGTTGTAAGTCTGCTCTACAGACGATAGGTTCTTATGCCTTTCAAGAGATAGTTATGTTTCTATGACGTCTCGGAGTGCCTTGTGTGATTTTGATTCTGCAATGTATAAACGTATGTGCATATGAACAGTTTGTCCCATCTTTAGATATTGATAAGTCCAAATAAAAGAATTTGTGTGTTTACGGTAACATGACCACACCTATTGTTCAGTTTGTCCCATCTTTAGATATTGATAAGTCCAAATAAAAGAATATGTGTGTTTACGGTAACTCGACCCGACCTATTTCTCCTTGTGAAACCTAGCAGCTGTCTTTCTTGTTTCCTCAAAAATAAGATAATTGAAGTAGTTGTAATTCTGACCTAGAAGCTTAGCCTTCTTTAAAGGAATGCCTTTCTTAAACGCTTCTTTTTCTGAAATGGTCGGCCCAATTATGCGTATCCTATGGCCTTCAGTAGTTCTGGTTACATATTTAAGCAGAAAAAAGGGAAGAAGAAGAAAAAAAAATCATACCTCGCCAGTTTTAGGAGCAAACGATTTCCCAGTTCCGTGAAGATCAGCACCATTCGCAATGGAGGAAATTCATTTTGGCTACTGGGATCTTATCAATGACTCAGATATGGACCTGGTAATTAAGTCAGACCAGGGGATGAAAAATCAATTGTCCAGCTGCCTAGTTATGATAGGTGATTGTTTTTCGTCTTAATTGCCCAGAAAGTAAGTTACGGACAAACGATGTATTTCAGCATTTTCTAGACGAAAGTATTTACAGATGTTGATTTGTTAGACCCTAAAGACATTGTAGCAAAAGATCCGAATGCAAAATTGTTCTGTCTGTTGTAAGATCGCAAACCACGATGTTTTTATCGGCAAGGCTTTGCAAGCAGCGCTTCAATCCTTCCGGTTCCATTGCATTGTAATTGGAAACTTCCTGCTCTGAAATATATAATTAACAATGATAATAAAACACTAAAAATAGACGGAAAACACAAAGCTGTAACAAATGGAGGGTAAGATGACAATCAAATATACTCAGTACATTTAAAAACGCAACACTTAGCTTTTCGGAAATATCTTACTGAATTTCTAAGACAAACATTTGAAACTCGTGAAATATTTAGATTGACATCTTTTCTGTCACATTGCTAAATTTCATGGCATTTTATTGTGTATTCCATTAAGTTTACATTCATCGTGGAGCGGTACCCCTAAAATTGAAATGCACAAGATCAAATCGTAACGCATGGGCCTTGCTTCCTGGTATTCAATGCTGTTATATTCATCAAATGCCGTGGAATTGTGCTCTATTCCTGGATAAAATCTCTACCAAAGCCTTTACAATATTTGAAGATGATTCAGTATACCCCTATACGGCCTGTTTCTCTTCATCTGAGGCATGTTGTTTTAATTACCTATCAAATGGCAAAAGTGGTAATTCTGAATACTGTTGTCATTTTGGTGTCCGAAAGAGAAAATCGTATAAGTTGTTTGTGAGATTGTTTACAATCTTTCTCTTCAAAACGTTAAACACCGATATTGCAGTTGTATAGGGCGCGTAAAAAGAAATGCAACATAATTTATTGGCAAAGAGCGTAAAAGTTTAAAACTCCTAAAAATTTTCATTTCTCAGAATTTCTTTCCACTTACCAAAGAGAAACATTCGCATTGGCCCCAAATGTCTGCTGGGCAGCATCAGCGTGTCGAGAGCACATGAGATGTAACTGATGACAATGATTGATCTGTCTTGTCTATGCATGCATTCTCATGACTGAGCTGGTCTTTATCAATCTTTAAAGGTACCGGTCATTGGAAACAGGCACTATTGTCTAGATATTGTGTCCATATGCCATCTTAACCATCCTATTATCTCTGAGTTAGAGACTTTATGAACAGGCAATCTGGGGGCGAATTTTCTTTATGTGTTAATCGTGACAAAACGTTTTGTTTGTTGCAATTTGTTTGTTATCGGTTGTTTTTCCTTAATGCTGATCTACGGACTATCCAATAGCGTTGATCAAATGTTTTTAAGTGTTTACAGGTTACGTGCACGAGCAAATCTTGATTTTCATACTTGAGTGAATACCCACTATACTACGGGTAATTTGACGGTTTTTCGTGCCGAAACATAAAGATACAGTTGTCTGACATATATGTACATGATATTCTTGGTCCAAATATTATCCATTATGCAAAACTGAAACAACGAAAATGTTGCGTTTGTAAATGTACTAAGTATATATGCACTCATGGACGGACGCTCTGCGCCAAGTATGTGTAACTATGGTACGTACCGCTTAGCCACTTGGGGAACGTTATTACGAAAACTGAAACATAACAGATTAAACCGTCTCATCCAGGCAATTCTAATGAGAGGTAACAACATGTTTGTATGGAGAAATTTGGAAGCGTATCCTATTTCGCTGCGGAAAATATGTTGTGACCCTTTCCTTTGTAGCGTTTCATGGAGGCTGAGCTAATGAAAGCTGACGACATATGTTTTATGGAAGAATTTGTACAGTACAGACATCGTTTTTCTTTGCCGTTTTCGCGTTTGGGGTGTGTTTATGCGACGTTTCTGAGCCGTTTGCTAAACGGTGTTTTGGCGTTTTCGTTTGCATCGTTTTGTTTCGTTTTCCTTTAGAAACGGCGTTTGTGTCACTAACCAATCAAAAGCCGTAACTTAACCTGCAGAAAACATCGTTTGCGCATGCGCAAATTTTCAAAACGAAAACGCCGTTTCGTCAACAGCCAATCGGATTGGACATTGTTATACGAGCTAATCGAGCACAGCCTGCTTTCGAAATCCTGTTTTTCGCGTCTTCAGCAGGCTATATATTATTTTTTCATAGCATTCTTTCTTTAAACCTTTACCTCACGGAAATAAAAATCATTAACTTGCTACCTGCTACACCTTGCTTATATGACTGCATTATTATTATTATTATTGTTGTTGTTTTATGTAGTGTATCCAACTCGCACTGCCAAGTTTTCGACCACGCCATTGATGCAACTGCATTTTGGCCGATGTTTATCTTCGTATTTCAACAAATACACATGCATAGATTAATTGGCAACACGCTGATTCCGTTAACATACCCGATAGATGCACCTTTATCCACGAAATAGGATTATTTTTTTCGTTCACAACAGTCTTGGAGAAGAAAACATGAGTCCAGTGGAGCTTTTACAGAAGTACGCTCAGTGCCAGATTCGTCGTTTTTCTGTCCTGTCCAGCCGATTTTTTTCTTCATACTTCGATGCAATACATATGCGCAGATTAATTGTGTCAGATATATGCACCCCTAAATTAGCAACACGCTGTTTCCGTTTACCCACCTGATACATATACCTATTTCCATGAAGTAAATTTTTTTTTCGATCACAAGTCTTGGAGAAGAAAAATCAGATGAGTACAGAAGACCCAGCAGACACATGACGTCGTACTGACGTTGATGCGACGTCGCATCGACGTCAGTATGACGTCATTCCGACGACATGTGCCCTTGGGGAGCTTTCCACGAAGTACTCTGTGCCAGATTTGTCATGATATTTTTTTTCATTTTTTGTTTTTATTCCTGAACCTGATTCTTACCACACTCTTCCGTCTTTGAGAGCACATCCCAAGGCCATTCTCATATGCCAGGCCGGGTAGCGCAATCGGTAGGGCACCTGACTCGTAAGTCAGAGGTCCTGGGTTCGAATCCCGGTCTGGCCACATACTTTCGTTTCTCCTTCCGCTGATTCAAGAAGGCCAGTTGTCAGTTACTGGCGAAAGTATGTGCACTTAGTACTGGTTACCCGCTTAGGAGGTCTAAGCCTGCTCAGGAATAGTGTGGTTAGGTTAACTGACCGTCCCGACATGACCTTAGTTGTTTACAGTGGACGTTAAGCATCAAATCAACCAACCAACCAACATATCACTTCTGTGCAGTGACTTATGTATTTATAGGTCACTGTTCTGTGGTACTTTACAACCGGTTTACCAGTACTAAGTGCACATACTTCCACCAGTAATTGAAAATTAACTTCCCTTAAATCAGCAGAAGAAACGGAAGTATGTGGCCTGCCAGGGTATCAAACCCGGGACCTCTGGCTCATGAGTCAGACGAACTAATACAAACTGTGCTATGCAGCAGTGGTTTTTGGTTTAAACAGTAGTTGATTCAAGGCATTGAAACATAATATGAGCTGCGACACCACAAAAGCAACAAACAAGAGCTCCGCAAGCGGGGCAATATACACCCGTTTCTGATTGTTTGCACCATTTCATCCTTGTCTACATTGCAATTAAGTTTATCAAGATATTCCAAACATTAGGGTTCTAAAAAAAAGCCTTAATGAGTAATCAAAGGGATATAACTCAACAAAGAAAATAAAGAAGGGAAAGCAATTATTCTTAATTAGACATACTGTCTCAACCTAATACACATTGCTAAAAAGTTTCGTCAAGATATTCCATACCGTTACCTAGTAATGACTTGCCCAAGAATAGTCACAGAAATTAATCAAACGGATGTAATTAAAATATAGAAAGTTCCTTCAAGACCAGAGAATACATACAGAAATAGGAACATGGGCCAGACTACGTAGTTTCGGCTAATAAAGCCTCGTAACTCCATAAATAAGAAAAGGGGAGCAATAATTCTTATATATTGAAGACACACAGCCTCAACCTGATACACATTGCTATAAATTTTAATCAAAATATTCTGTATTGTTGCTTACTTACAGCTTGCACAATAGCCTTAGAAAATATTCAAAGGTAAGTTACTCCAAAAAAAAGTAAGGGGAGGCAATTGTTCTTATATGGGGCCTATCATGTAAACCTAATATACATTACTATTAAGTTTCATCACAACAGTCCTAAGGGTTAGTTAGATATGAGGTATACAAATATAGTCTAACAAAATAATCAAAGGGAGGTTATTCAACAACTAAAGGGGAGTAACCATTCTTGTATGAGACATGTTGTCTTAACCTCATATGCAGTGTTATAAAGTTTCATTATGATATTCCAAAGAGTAACCAAGTTATGGAATGCTAAAGAATTGCCATACAAACTGCCATAGACGACTTTTTTCAAAGGGCTGTAACTCCGCTAAATATCATTGGATCATTGGAGCAAAATTTCCGTATAATATATGCGCTACTCTACATAGTAGTCTTACTATATACAAAGTTTCAGCTTAATTGGATGAAAACTGTAGGAGTAGTTATCCGGAAACAAACACCCCAAAATTTCTACAGAAAGAGCTGTAACTCCGTTAAAAATCATTGGAGCGCAACCTCGAAATAATATGGGCTGGTCCACCTCATAGTCTTATTATATACCAAGTTCAGCTTGATCGGATGTAAACCTTAGGAGGAGTTATCCGGAAACGAAAAAGTTTACGACAGACGGACGGATGGACGGACGCCAGCGCCATAACATAATACGTCCCGTTTTTCAAACGGGCGCTTGGCGAAGACTCTGGTCAGTCTGGACATCCGCCCAGTCTGATCATAGGTTTCGCTGTGTGCTTAAAGGGTAGCTAAGGGTCAAAGCTAGCTTTATGCAGACAGCAAAGACTCTGGTCAGATTGGTCGGATGTAAGGCTGATCTGAGTTCTGGTGGCACACATTCCACTTTGTTTTGTCGTGTCATGGCTCATATATACATAAATACATTTAATATAGGATCAGATGACAAGCTATGCTTTTTATCAATTCATATTCTTCATTTTAATATAGACAGTCTGTGGGAAAAGTCATTCCATGTTTGCTTTATTTTTCAACAATCAGTTCTGCATTTATTTAGGAGCCTAATAGCTCAGTGGCATATGTACTTGCCTGCTGAGCGATCAATCCCGGTTCGATTCCTTCTAGAGATGGATATCTTTTCAACCATAAAGAGGGTTCTGTACTGAACAAACTTGGTGAACGACTAGGTATTAGTCAATCCTACATACCAAATTTTAAGCATCTGAGCCTTGAGGTTCTGGAGTAGAACATTTAATATTTTTCTCTGTATTTCTATGGTTGGAACCTAGGACTCCCTGCGCCTGGGCCATTTTGAACCCTAGGGCCACTATTTGAACAAACTTGGTAGAGGACCACTAGGCAATGCTACATACCAAATTTCAAGCATCTGAGCCAAGTAGTTCTGGAGAGGAAGATTTTTAAGTATTTTTTAGTTTTGAACCCAAGACCCCCTGCCGAAGGGCCATTTTGGACCCTGGGGCCACCATATGAACAAACTTGGTAGAGGACCACTAGGCAATGCTACATACCAAATTTCAAGCATCTGAGCCAAGTAGTTCTGGAGAGGAAGATTTTTAAGTATTTTTTAGTTTTGAACCCAAGACCCCCTGCCCAAGGGCCATTTTGGACCCTGGGGCCACCATATGAACAAACTTGGTAGAGGACCACTAGGCAATGCTACATACCAAATTACAAGCATCTGAGCCAAGCTGTTCTGGAGAAGAAGATTTTTAAGTATTTTTTTAGTTTCGAACCCAAGACCCCCTGCCCAAGGGCCAGTTTGGACACTGGGGCCATTATATGAACAAACTTGGTAGAGGACCACTAGGCAATGCAACATACCAAATTTCAAGCATCTGAGCCAAGCAGTTCTGGAGAAGAATATTTTAAAGTATTATTTAGTTTCAAACCCAAGACCCCCTGCCCCAGGGCCATTTTGGACCCTGGGGCCACCATATGAACAAACTTGGTAGAGGACCATTTGTCGATGCTACATATTCAATTTCAAGCATCTGAGCCAAGCAGTTCTGGAGAAGAAGATTTTTAAGTATATTTTAGTTTCGAACCCAAGACCCCCTGCCCAAGGGCCATTTTGGACCCTGGGGCCACCATTTGAACAAACCATTCGGACCCTGAGGCCACCATTTGAACAAACTTGGTAGAGGTCCACTAGACAATGCTACATATCAAATATCAAAGCCCTAGGCCTAGCGGTTTCAGAGAAGATGTCATTTATAGCAAATTGTTGACGACGGACGACGGACACTTGGTGATCACAATAGCTCACCCTGAGCCTAAAGGCTCAGGTGAGCTAAAAATGGAGGAGAAATGAGGGAAGTCAACAGGAAGTCACATTGGTTGTTTCCCATTGTAAAAATGGTGAAAAAACATGAGGGAAGCAAATAGGAAGTCACACAAGTTGTTCATCTTTGTAAAAAAGAAGGGAAAACAAAAGGTTGTACCCATACATTCTTAATTTGAAACTAGCAAATTGTGTCTGTAAGATACGAAGGATGCCCATGTGCAATGCCTGTCACAAGGGAGTGTACGTCTTTTAATTGTCTATTATCAACAAACATTATCACAAAGATCTTTCCTGCTTTCCTGAAGTGCAAAACTCTGATGAAAAGATTGGATACAAAAGGTTAAGGAACCTACTCTTTGAATTAGTAGAATTTTGAAATAGTGATGACCTTCTACTCCTGAAGTTTGAATCCAGTTACACCTTGTCTTCAAGTATGATGTGAAATACTGTAAACCTCTATATATTGGGACAGTTCGGTCTGAGCAAACAGTGCAAACCCAGATCAGACTGCTTCTTGAGAAGTCTGATTAGGATTTACACTATTTGCCATCCCATTTGCATTTTTGGACACATTACTGCACTGTAAAACCAATCTGTTCCAATTTTAGGACAATTATGGTAATTATTTTTGGTGTCCCAATATTTAGATTTTTTACGGTAGTACATGAGTACTAAACATGGCATACATTAACTTTTCAACAAAAAAAAAATCATTTTTTCAGCACTTTTTTCCACATTTTCTTTTTTATTCTTGTACTTTTTCCAGCTTTAGATTTATGCTTGAGAAATTCCATCCTTGTAGGTCTGAACTCCTATACTAGCTGCCGTCAGAGTCATGTTCTGTTGAGAGACCAGCTCATGTGTACTAGCTATCCTTTTCTCCATAATGGCACAAACCTGCAAAAAATAATAATACTAGATCTAACATTCAAGCTAACTGCACAATTCTGTTTTCTATACTGGTGAATCCTCTTTTAAGCTACCGTAATGACCCTAAGCAGGGCCTGACAAATCAAAATTTGATCTACTTGTCCGGTACTGCTACAAAATGCTGAATTTTTTTCAGTTTTCCCTATATAGCGTAAGTAATTTTCTGGGCAAGTATTAGGAAAAATTTAACTTGTCCCTGGCAGCCGGACAATGGATTTGTCAGGCCCTGCCCTAAATATTCGGACAAACAGATCTGTGCAAACAATGTAGACCCAAATCAAAATGATCCTGAAGGAGCAGTTTAATCAGGATCTACAATGTTTGCCATTCACTGAGCATCATTTGGTTGCATTACTTTTTAAGAATTTTGAAACAATAATTGTCTGACTTTCTGGTGTCCAAAATTTTTGGGTCATTACGGTATTCAAGAATTAGCATGAATGAATTAGCAATTTTTCCTAGAATGACTTTTATTTATCAAGTAAAATAAAATCCAAAACTGCACTTTTGGATGGACACACGGCGCCAAGTGCATGCAACTATGGTTACGTACTGCTGGTACGCTGAGCCACTTGGGGAACATTGTTAGGAGAATCGAGCAAAACAAAACTGCCCTGTGACATAATTATAGTTTGAATGGTAAAAAATGTTTATCAACCTTATAGCCCTTTTAAGTTATGGTGATGGATGGAGCCATTTATACTCAATAACTTCCGGTCTGTGTATTCAATATGTTTGCATGCCGTCAAAATGGCAAAAAATTGACTACCCTTGCTCCAGGACAAAGCAGATTTCTGCGGTGAAAATGAAGAGAAGGTTGCACGATATTTCCAGATTCTTTAGATTTGTTGTAGAAAAAGAATAAAGCAAGTTTCAAGGTCTGAGGCCTATATAAGGGACGAGTCATTTATTATCAGGTGGGGGGCCGGGTACATTTAGGGAGGGGGGGTCAGATTATTTTTTGGTGATGTACTAGGGGGGAGGGGGGAATGAAAAAGCCTTGGAGCAAGGGGGGGGGGGGTTCATTTTATTTGGCATATTGGGTGGTGGGGTCAGAATTCTTCCATCAGTCTTCATTTTTAAAGATTGTCTCAGCTTCTGGGGAGAGGGGGCTTTGCCCCCCAGACCCCCCATTACTTCTATTCTTGCAAACTCAAACTCAAGCTTAAAGACATTTACATGTATGGAAATGACACAAAAAACTGGGCCATATCATGTCCAAATAAGATTTGCAAGTAGAACAGTATACAATTGTCTATGATTTTGTTCTTGATTAAATAAATGTCTGCGTTTGTGATATCAGCTCTCCAGTTGCCTTGTCATCAGCAAACCTACTGTGGCTTCTGGGGGCTGTTCCCCCAGACTCCTCTCTTCATTGCTATTTTTAACACTTTTATTGAACATTCAACAACAGATTTCTAGATGGCCATAAGCAAAAGTGCAAAAATATGCTGACAAAATTTAAAGACCATTAATCTGCATGATTATCAACCTGTCAGAGTAAGAAAATGTTCATTTGATTGAAGACAGTCTGACATAAAATATGAAATATGGTGTGTGTGTGTGAAGGGTAGCTGGGGATCTGGGATGGTGGTGGGTGGGGGAGTGGGGTTCATAACAAAAAAAATTTTCTTCCCCCCCCCCCCCCCCCACACACATACTGATAATAAATGACCTGTCCCTAAAAAGCGAGATATTGGGCTGGCCTTGAAAACTTTATTGTGGTACTGTAGGTCACAGTACGTGACCTGACACAACGTCAGGGGTAACTGGAGTGGTAAAGTGCATTCACTGATAGAATTTTAAAGGTCTGGAGGCTAAGACAAGGGAGATATGGTGCTGACCTCCAAAACTAAAAAAGCGGTTCACAGTACTTTTTCAAAGAAGATAGTCACAGTGACCTAGTTGCGTCGATATGTGACCTGGAGTAGTAAGGTGCATTTCGGGCCTATGAAAGGCGAGATATAGGGCTGACCTCGAAGACTAATAATGTGGTACTTAATTATTATGTCATAGAGACCTGGTGACCTGGTGTGATAAGGTGCAAGCACTGAAGAATTTCAAAGGTCTGGGGCTTATGAAACCGAGATTTTGGAGCTGACCTAAAAACTAAAAATGTGGTACTATTAAGCGAAAGTAGGTCACAGTGACCTAGTTTTGTGAAAGCCAATCAGAATTTTTTTGTTGTAAGGTAGCGAAAAAGTTTTAAGGTGCTAAGGTCTTTAAAATCAAGGTAGTGTTGTACAGAGAGACGGACCCACAAACAGATGAATGCGCCAACCTCATATCTAAAGGTAACTGTCGATCTCACTGGCTGCAAGCAGCTTGACGAAAAACATGCAGATCATTAATTTCTGTACTTGCTGAAAATATCAAACAAGAATTCCGCAGACTGCTATGTCCCACCTGCTGTGAGCCTTCACATGAAAAACTCAATGATTATACCAAGTGCTTCTGGAGAAAAACTTGATTTTATAATTGGTTTTGCTATTTTTAGTAATGGTGACCATCTGGGATTCTCGACCCGCATTAACTTTATCATTCTGAAGCCCTGCAGACTGATCATGCTGCATGTGAAATTTGAGAACCATGGATGCAATGGTTTCAGAGAATAAGTCATTCGAATGGACTTAAATGCTAGGATCAACATAAATAATTCTAGGGTTGACATAAGGTCACTGTGACCTAATTCCGATACAGATGTTTTTCGTTTTGATAATTCTGAATACCAAGGCCCAAATTATGCTTAATATAAAATTTCAGCCAAATATACAGAGTGGTTCGGGAGAAAAAGTTGATTTTATTGGTTTTGCTATTTTTAGTAATGGCGACCATCTTGGATTCTCGACCGCCTGAATTTATCTATGCAGAAGCCCTGCAGCCTAATCATGTTGCATGTGAAATTTGAGAACCATGGATGCAGTGGTTTTAAATGCTAGGGTCAACGTAAATTATTCTAGGGTTGACATAAGGTCACTGTGCCCTAATTCCGCTACAGATTTTTTTCATTTTGATAATTCTGAATACCAAGGTCCCACTTATGCTTCACACAAAATTTCAGCCAAATATGTCAATCGGTTCTGGAGAAAAAGTTGATTTTATTGGTTTTGCTATTTTTAGTAACGCCAGCCAACTTGGGTTCTCGACCCGCCTGAATTTTATCATTCTGAAGCCCTGCTGTCTGATCATGCTGCATGTGAAGTTTGAGAACCATGGATGCAATAATTTTTAAGAATAAGTCATTTGAATGGACTTAAAATGCTAGGGTCGATGTGAATTATTCTAGGGTCGACATAAGGTCACTGTGACCTAATTCCGCGATAGATTTTTTTCGTTTTGATAATTCTGAATACCAAGGTCACACTTATGCTTCATACATAATTTCAGCCAATATACAGAGCGGTTCTGGAGAAAACATCGATTTTATTGGTTTTGCAATTTTTAGTAAAAGCAGCCATCTTGGATTCTAGACTCGCCTGAATTTTACCATTCTGAAGCCCTGCTGTCTGATCATGCTGCATTTGAAATTTGAGAACCATGGATGCAGTGGTTTTAGAGAATAAGTCTTCTGAAAGGACTGAAATGCTCTAGGTCGACGTAAATTGTGAACAGACGGACGGTCTGCCGGACGCACAGAAAACCGGACGCCTATATCGCACCTTGCTAAAGCAGGTGCGACAATAATATACCGAATATTGATAAGTTTGCATTGACGCAAATACTGTATGGATAATTTTGATTGATAACTGCACCCCTTATGTCTGAAAAATTGAGGGATGTAAGTAACACCCCATAAATGTTCTAGATTTGGAAAGCCCAGCACTGTTTAAATAATATTGCCATGAACATAAAATGCCATAGACAACATTTATTCACCTAATACAAGAGATATTCCACCCACTGGGGCTTGAACAACAAATGTTGTGAAAATACTCCTATGTATTCTATAATATACTCTATGGTCAGGATCGCTGCCAACGCTTGGCGATTTTTGAACGATTCGTATCACGATATTCAACACCAAAATTTAACACTCAGCCATTTGTTAGGACTGATGCTCTTACGTGTCTCTGCATCTGATAATTACGTGGAAACAGCGCTGGCTAGGAGAAAATATGATCTATTATCGGCAATATTCATTTCTTCCTGAAATCCAAGAGCTGTTCATTTCTGGATAAGCTTGGTCCCCGGCTTCCGATGGGTAAAATACAGTACCCTCCCAATGCATGCGACGGAATTTGGCGAGAGCGAAGGTACTAGGCTAATAAAGGGTATCACCGTTGAATACATTAATTTGATTGAAACAATCGGAAGATAGAAGCCGTAAAATATACAAATTATATATTGGTAATGCCTAAATAAAAATTCAACTTTAGAAAAAGCGGAAAAAACAGTAGAGAGCCCCAACAACAACTAATAGAATAGAATCAAATAGAATGTTACAACAACATGACCACTTGAGTACTGTTCTTAACCCCAAAAGAACTCCCAAATAAGACGGGGTACCAAACAGCCATATGGCTACCCGATTGATTTCAGGAAAAAATGAATTGCCGATAAACAATCGTATTTTCTTCTAACCAGCGCCGTTTACTTGTAATTATTGGATGCAGAGACACGTAAGCAGGTAAGAGCATCAGTCTTAACAAACGGCTGAGTGTTAAATTTTGGTGTTGAATATTAATTGTGATATGAATCGTTCACATACATGTGATGTCTCCCGGATCATCCGGGAGTCTCCCGGAAATGGAGCCCATCTCCCGCGCTCCCGCAAAGTATTCAGAATCTCCCGGACGCTGAATTTTCCTGTCATAACTTTTTCTGAACCGTTCATTTTGCGGTAACTACCTACCCGGCGGCTGTCAAAAGGATTAAGTGTCCGTGACCTAATTACCTAACAGGGTGCAATATAGGACGTGTCATTCTGAGGAGTATTCGCTGATCAGACGCAGCGAGGTGTTAAATTGGCTTGCGCACCATTAAAGGTACCTGTGTTAACTATAAAAGTAGGTACCTTTTACCGAGAGCAAATGACTTTTGTTGCGTCACGGCTTTATGCATCGGTCATTGTTTATTATGTCATTGATTTGCATGAATGCAATAGATGCAAGTGCCGCCAATCGACAATGATCCGATATCGATTTTTTCAGTAAACATGTCAGATACGTAATGTATAGTCATTATAAATATCGATCATGCAAACTTTGCGCAGGCTGATCAGATCATACTCTCATGAAATCATCACGGGTGCCAGCAATTTTTGTATTTTTATTTAAGTCGGTTCGTTCACTTTAAGAATAGTTTCCCGCGATTTAGACGCGTCGTATGTCAAATGAGAACCAGTGTGAATTTATAAATAAAATATGGGAAATCCGCGATCTTCAGCATCTGACTGAGACAGAAATATGCCATTCTTTCTACAAGTTTACTGGCCCAAATATGCAGCTATATTTGTTCTTAATCTAATATTCAACGAAAATAGACAGCTCTAATGACAGGTATGTTCATTAAAGTGTAGAATATAACTCGGTTTTGAGATAAACAGATTTTGAGTTTTTAACAAGTATCAGCTTTCATCAAAATAACTGGAGCAAATCGGACCCATCATCCAAGATGCAATTTTGGATGTTTATATTGAGGGTTAGGGAAAAGTGGGGAGGGGTGATGGTTTGAGAATGCCAGATAATCAGATTGTTTATTTTTTCTTTTTTTTTTGCAATTTAGCAATGGAATGGTCAGCACTAACACTATGAACAGTACTGTTGAATTACACTGTGAATTAAACTTAGGATGGTAGTGTTACTGCACTGAAATGGCATACTTTTGAAGTATTGGGTAACTCAAAAGTAAAGAAGTTAAACAAACTATACAACTGTACTTTATTTCATGTTGTTCTATTTTAAAACAAGAACCCCCCCCCCCCATCCCCACCACCCAAAAAAACAAACAAACAAAAACAGTGAAGTACTCGAAACAACGCGTCAAAGTTGCCGTCAAAAAGTCTCCCTGATGGGGAACTCAGTCTCCCTGAAATGAAATCCAGATCTCCCACATGGTCCTCAAGAGTTCATCACATGTATGCGTTCAAAAACTGCCAAGCATTTGTGGCGATCCTGACCATAGGGTATATTATAGAATACATAGGAGTATTTTCACAACATTTGTTGTTCAAGCGCCAGTGATTCCACCTTTTATTCTGGTCTGTTGTTTTTCCGACCCGGTATAATGTAACATCTGAGCTGTTTGGTTAGTTTGCGAATAATGGCGCTCTGACCTCTTACCCACAAGGGTGTTGTTAATCGGTACCAAGGCCATTAAGCTGTACCCTGATCCCTCATAGTACTGCCAGCCACGGTATGCTATGTGGACCATGCAGATTACATGTCACTCGACTACTCGAGTTTCCTTAGTAGACAAGGAACAAATTTCTTGAGCCGTTACAAAAAGAGGCCCCTGTACATTTAACTGTCATCAGCTGGTTTTGCACTCCAACTCAAACTGATGTAGTGATGAAGGCAAGGAATGATAAACTGCATCAAGTTCTCTAGTTCGACATCTAGTCCCTAAGCGACAACTGGTGAGCATCCACAGATCGCCTGTATTGAAATATTGTGACAATATCTATGAAATTTAACTCAAATAATTTAGTTCAAAATGATGCACTTTCTATTTAGTTTATGTTCCTCAGTCCCATGCATCATTTACACATTTATTCAATACGATTTTCATTAAAATCAGAATTCACGTGACGTTTAGGCCAGGGGTCACTCGATTAAAAAGTTGGCGCAGGAAACCTAAATACCGAAGACTGTTGCACTCACCCCTAACAAGAAAAAGTTGGTGTTCTAGAGATTATAAATAATGAGTGCTGTTAATCTGATAAAATCATGAAACTTATAATAAAATCCCATGCTCAAGTAGCCATAGGCTGTCTGGATTAATAAAAATGAAATTCGATCATTAGACGACTGTTCTATGGTGGAAGAAAGTGTGTGTGAGGAGGGTCTCTTATAAGGGCTAGCCACTAGCTTCCTGATCACAGGTCCTGATGAATGATTTCCTTTGGATTATCACCTGTAAACAATTCTGATTTTTAAGTAGTTCTAAGCTGCATATACTCTGTGAACACATGGAAGGGAACAGCCAACCATTCATGAATACACGCCAGCGCTAATTTAATGCACACATAACTGATTTCGGTTCCCACTGATTTGAACATGTGCGGCAGAGGTAGATCTATAGCTTGTCGTGAGACAACTCATGCTACTAAGCTACCGATGGCGTTTTTGGATCCACTCCCCTCTCTCTCTGCCTCCGGTATAATACTGGATACCGTATACGGTTATCCGATTGTACAATGTTCGCGGTATTTTTTTAGTTAATTTAGTATTGCATTAATACTGAGTGGGGCGAAAATGGAAATTAAATCACATTGCTCAAAGGCCCCTCCTCCCCCTCCCCCTCGAGTTATATTACCACTGTGCTTACAGCAGCGTTTCAAAAGTCACATTTTCATTGGCTGTCTCTACAAAACGTTTGCACAAACGACTATCTGATTGGCGGAATTTTCAAAGCATTCCTTGGGTTTACAAAAATATAAACAACATCCAATTCTCTTTAATCTGACGGGCAATATAATTGAAAAAAGCTAAAATATACTACACTTTCACCATTCCCGTGCCAAAAGTATGTTACAGTAGCTTATTTTCCCCACAAATTAATCACTTAACTTTAAAAGTTCCATTTGATTCGGTATCTCAGTACGCTACGGCGCTTACTTGCAACCGAAAGATATAGGGGCGATAAAATCAATAAATAGGTGGTTTCATTTTATTTAATTATTTATTTATTTAATTAAGTGATTTTATTTATTTAGACAGTACGGTACGAATATTTGGGGCATGTTCGATTAATTTTTCAAAACGCTTACAACAGCGTTTCCGAAAATGAATCATTTTCATTGGCCATCTCCACAAACGGTCACAAACGCTTTGTCTGTGATGGTAACCATGACAGCGTTTCCGCCAAACGACGATTTCATTGGTTTAAAAATGTCAAAGCGTGTTTGATATTTTAAAACGTTCCTGAGCGGTTTTCGTTTGAAGAAACGCTTATTTGATTGGTTGATTCAGAAACGGCGTTTAAAACGACAATTAAACGCATGGTTTGACGGGTGTTTTGCTGGCGTTTTGCAAGGGTTTTCGTTGCAAAGAAAAACGATGTCTGTACTGTAACATCATCTTATATTTATCCGTGTAAAAGCAAGTAGGAGAATTCTCAGGATCCCTTCTCGCCCGGAGCACTATTGTCTGCAGACACAAATACACATAAAGGCGTCCCGACAGCTCAACTGAAAGCAAGGCTAGTCTCTAGACTGGCTATATACCTCTGCCACACAGTTTCAAACCAAGCTGGGTGCATAAGCACTGGCAAGTATAAATGATTGGCTATTCCATTCGGGGTTGCGGTGTTTTAACAGAGTATTTTGAAATTCCTTTACAGCTGAGAACTACCTCGGGTTGTGTTCCACCACAGAAAGGTACTCTGATTTAATGAAAAGATGTGATCGAATCAGAGTGTGACGAGAAAAAAGATAATTATCTTCTCTTCCAAAGTGATAAATAGGGGTTAGGGGGGGTTTGGATATGACATGACTATCATCTTCAGATCCTGTCAGCCAGAAAATAGTGTCCCTGATTATAAACATTGTATTAATTTTTATTACAAATCTTTCGATTCTGTAATCTCTGTTCAAAACAAAACATTTGATCAAATGAGGATGGATGGATGACTTGTGGTTTTTGGACCATTTCAAGGGTATTCAGTTATATCAAGCTAATGGAAGAGTAATAATAAAAGGCTGTGTGCAATGAAACCCCGCCTTTGGTTGAAAATATTTTCGTCACCAGCAGGATTCGAACATAAAAGGTAAACTTTGCAGGCACGGTTTAAATCAGCTAGCTACCAGGGCTACCGTCTCCAGTCAGAAACTGGCGATATATGATCACCAGTTCGCCATTATGGCAGATAGTTATCCAGAAATTACCAATTTCAAGGCAGTCTTTTTTTTGTATTTAGTAAGAATTTATTCTACATATCAATAACAGGTAGTTCAGTGTTTCAAAGAACCTAAGCATGGCCTGAATGCTGTCATTCACATTTTTTGGTAACAGTTACATATTTTTGCATTTGTTGTGAGTCTTACACTGTACCAAATTTGTGGTGGAATCACATAAAACTATAAGTCTATGTGATAGCCAAGAAGACTGACGAAGCAAAATTTAACTTTTCGGCGGCATTATTTGTCCACCAGTTAAAATACTATCCATAAGAGTAATTTTGCTCTTTAACGTTCTTATTTTGGAGATTTCTGGTGGCCCTCGATCAAAATAAGGTTTGTTTGGCTACGGGGCCAATGGCAGTTTCCAGCATCTGCCTCATGTACATGATATACTGCAGGAACTGGATCCCCGAGATGTGCCTAAGAACAAGAGATCATAATGTGAACAGTGCTTGATAGGGTAAAGGATCATATGGACTTGTTCTGATACGCTCAAAGGGAAAATAATAATTCTATGAGTAAATCTTAGTTTATGTAAGCTTGTTATTTCTCCTTCAAATGTTTACACTCGTAGAGCTATGCATCACTTCACAGTTTACATCTTTCCGGTTCTAACGGTATTTTGGCTGAAAAAAACAAAATTCATACTTTGACCAAGGACTCTGTCACTCTGCACAAAATTTCAGTTGATGCCAGTGTTGAGTGTGCTGCCATTTTAATTTCAATGATATTTGTTGATTTAAATTTTGTAACAGAGTTCTTGCCTAAAGTGTGGATCTTTGCGGTCCCATCAAAGCGTTGTTAGAATAAGGAAGATGTGGATTGGAAAGTGATGTTCTTAGTCAGTCAGAGTAAAATATTTAAAGAGAACTTATATGTTAAGTTACTGCCCTGACGCTTCAGTCACATTTGTCTGTGCAGCATATCAAAACAAAGTTCCGGTGAACCACCCTCTGTTATGTTGCAAAAGATTCTGCCAGCTATAAAATGAAGTGAAAAATCTGGCTGAGATTTTTACGAGAGACAATATATTATGTCACCATTTCGCGAGAAATTCTCCATTCTCAGTGAGAAGTTCAGGTACTATTCGTTTTAAAAATGAATTTTTCAAAGATTAATGCTCACACTGAACAGATTACAATGAGATTTTTGACCAAAAAAGGGCAAATCTTCCAAATCTGGCCAAAACTGATCCATGTAAATTCTTTAGCTGTGTCTCCTCAACTACATGTAAAGGGCAGTCAAGCACTTCAGCATGGGAAACGGGTACTTATGAATGTTAAGTCAGCATTAGTACATTGTTTCAGTAATGTCTTGGTAAATTTGGATTGATTGCCATAATGGGCCTGATTATAAATTTTCTTAAAGGCTGTCATATTTACAGTAAATATTGGTTCACTTGAAATTATTCAAATATATACTCTGTCAGAGTGTCTACATAATGTAGACATGTTCATGACATACAGAAAAAAAACCCCACAAATATGAGGTAGACAATAGCAGTGCTCTAATTTCCCGAAAAATAGGTATGTCATTAGAGAATTTCAGTAGGTTATGCTTTTAGCTCTTGAGGGGCATTTCTTATTTGCTTAACCGTGTTTTCAACCAGTTCTTTACTGTATGCAGAGTCTGTCAAAATAACAAGCTAACATAAACCAAGCTTAACTCGTAGAATTATTATTTTAGCAGATGCTGGAAACTGCCATTGGCCCCGTAGCCAAATAACATAATTTTGATCGAGGGCCACCAGAAATTAAATTTCCACAATACGAACGTTAAAGGACAAAATTACTCTTATGGCTAGTATTTTAACTATTTTCTATTCTATTCTATCCCATAACCTTACTAGGTCGTTGGGGCACCATAGATGACTTCGAAACAATCCCTTTCCATCTTGTCCTGTCTTCAGCTGCCCTAGTTGAGCTAGCAAAATCCATTCCTGTCCACTCTTTGATATTGTCTTCTCACCTCTTCTTCTGTCTACCTCTTCCTCTTTGGCCTTTCACTGTGAGCTGAAGAATCGTCTTTGCTAAACCAGACCTTGAGACGTGGCCAAACCACCTTAGTTTCCTATTTTTGATCAGTGGCAGGAGTTCATCATATTCTCCAATGGCTGCTTGGATCTTCCGGCAAACCTCCTCATTGGTTATATGGTCCTTGTACGAAATGTTCAGTTACCTTCGGTAGCATCTCATCTCAAAGGCCTGCGTTCTTTTTTCTACCTCTGCTGTCAAGGTCCGCGATTCACAGGCATACAGAAATATGGAAATGACAAGGGAGCGCATAAGTTTTACCATTGATCCAAGAGATATGTTATATTTTAACTGGTGGACATTTAATGCCGCTGAAAAGTTAAATTTTGCTTCGTCAGTCTTCTGGGCTATCAAATAGACTAATAGTATTTTGTGTTTCCAGCACGGATTTAGTATAGTATATGACAAACAACCAATGTAAAAATATTTAATTGGTACACAGGAAGGTAAAGGAAAACATCCAACCAAAGCCCAGGATCTCTGAAACACTGTTATTAATATGTATAATTAATGTCAACTAAATACAAAAAAATTGGTAAGTTCTGAAAATTTGCTGCCATAATGACGAACTGGTGATCATATATAGCCAGTTTCTGACTGGAGACGGTAGCCCTGGTAGCTAGCTGATTTAAACCGCGCCTGCTAAGTTAACTGTCTATGTTCGAATCCTGCTGGTGACGGAATTATTTTCAACCAAAGGCGGGTTTCATTTCAACAGTCTTTTATTATCACTCTTTCATTGGCTTTATATAACTAAATAATCTTGAAATGGTCCAAAAACCACAAGTCATCCATCCATCCGCATTTGATCAAATGTTTTAAACAGTGTTTACAGAATTCAAAGACTTGTAATTAATACAAGTTTCACAACCAGGGACACTTTTTTGTGGCTGACAGGATATGAAGATGATGGTCATGTCATATCCAATCCCCCCATTTACCACTTTAGAGGAGAAGATAATTATTTTTTCTCCCCTCAAACTCTAATTCGATAACATCTTATCATTAAATCAGAGGATTTTATTGTGGTGGAACACAGCCCGAAGTAGTTCTCAGCTGTAAAGGGGCTCCAAATACTCTGTGAAAACTTCGCAACCCCGAATGGAATAGCCAATCATTCATACTTGCCAGCGCTTATGCACCCAGCTAGGTTCGAAACTGTATGGCAGAGGTATGTAGCCAGTCTAGAGACAAGCCTCGCTTTCAACTGAGCTGTCGGGACGCCTTTGGGTGTATTTATGACTGCAGTCAATAGTGCTCTCGACCAGTAAGGTTTACACTGATTATTGTAGGATGATTTTGCAAATTCTTCCGTAAAACATATGTTGTAAGCCTTCATCAGCACAGCCTCGATGAAACGGTTCAAATGAAGGGATCACAACATATTTGCCGAAGCAAAATAGGATACTTTACCAAATTTCTCAATAAAAGCATGTTATTACCTCTCATTAGAATTGTCTTGATGAGACGGTTTTATCTGTTCTGTTTCAATTCTCGTAAGGACGTGCCTCAGCGGTAAGTCGCCATAGATGCACACATCTGGCAGCGGGCGTCCGTCCATGAGACGGTTTAATGAGGGGGTCACACCATATGTTTCTGCTGAGAAATATATAGAAACCCCCATAGATTATCCCTGTTAATTATCTACTTATCTGAAGCACTGGTTAAGAAGTCGCTAAGAAGGGGGCTCTGGAAAAGATATATGTGCATGCACAACATAATGCTGTTAAAGTCATGCTATTGTTCTGTATAAAGTAAAAGAAAGTAACAGAAAGACAATGATCGGAAGTTTATATAATACCATACCAGCAAAACCAGTAAGCGGATGCCTCTGTATCAGAGAAAAATGATATGGTATTTATATGCTGCAACAGCTATACAATTATGGACAGGTGCAGTTTATTGAAATGTTACCACATAGCAGAGGGTTGTTTTGACTGCTTATTGACACATAATCCTAGTTATTCACTGGTTTCTTCTTCAGAGAAAATGCGTGTCTGCCACAGCCAAAATCTTGCATCATTTGTGACACCCATCTGCAATAGCCTTGCAGTCGAAATGAAGCTGTGTGAGTATAAAATATGACAAAAAGATTGAGAAATGACACATTGAAATTATGTTGAAAAGTGAGTTAAATTTAGAAAGTTTATCACGTTAATTTGACGCTTAACACAAAAGTGTATGCCCACTGGTAGGTTCCGTATACAGTACAGGGACACTGCCAGTATAAAGGCATTTTTTATTACTAATGGTCTGGTCGAATAGGTTTACAAACTCATTCCCGAATGAACATGTATCTAATAAGCTAACTTACTGTTTTCCTCCGTTTTGTTTTCAAAGGCTGATCTCCCATTTCCCCCTTTTCTACATCCGCTGACGTTGATTCTTGAAATCCTTGGGACTGCGTCATGTTAAGCTGCAGCCTCTGAGGCATGTATCCAATGCCCTTTGTTAAAGATTGTATCAACGTCAAAATTAGCACCTTACAATCTGTTGTACACGGAAATTACATAAAGTTTACGTGGTTCCTTTGCCAATACTACATGCTTCGTGTTAAGCTACCATTTGTTAATCCGGGTGTTGTTTAATCCGGAATTTCTCGAGAAAGTGAACATTCCTTGTCCCGAGACAGCGGTGTTGTCGCAAAGTCCAGCCACACAACGAGACATTTAACAACGGTTTATTTACTTTTCACGGTCAATTAAACCTATTCAAAAAGTGTATTTACGTTTCACGGTCAATTAAACCTATTCAACAAGTGTCAATATGGAGAGTCACAATATTAAATGATCAAATTGTGCCCCTTCCAATTGGTCTAGTGACAAATAAAGTCGAGTGTCTCTGCTTACCTGTGCCCAAGTTAAATTCCCAAAATCATGTCAACTGAAAAATTGGTGTTTGTGGAAATCGTTCCTATTTCCTTAATATTATTGTATTAGTTTTTCAAATAGGGTCCATTAGCTCAGTAGGTTGGATGCTTGCCTACATATCTAGCGTTTCGAGTCTCGAGGCCCGCTAGAGGCGGAAATGTTTCCAATGGTAAATGGAGTCCCATTGCACTCAGTCTTATATTTTCACCCTCCCATCGTCCTAGTATATCTAAAAATGCTGAAAAGGACGTAAGATTGCAAGTCATGTATCCATCTAGTTTTAATTGAAAATAGGAAATTATAAATTTGTGCAGTTGCTCTTTAGCATGGTAAAAAAATAGCAAGCTTGACCTGAGTTTTCAGCACAAACCGAACATAGACGTACAACTTCAAAAATGTACATTATAGGAAGGAATAAAATTGTAGTGCACTGAGAGCAACTTGCTTGTATCCGCCTAAAGCCTTGTTATACAAATAAGTTTTATTGACAATAAAACGTATTTGTATCACAAGGCTTTAGGCGGATACAAAATTACTGCTTCTATAAATGCTAAAACGAAACATTTCTCTCAAAATGTGCGGTTTGAAGGCATTTACTTTTGCGTTCGCCTTCTGTAGTGTTTAAAGACAAATATTCTTGAATATTGGGTCTCATAATCCTATTATGCAACAGTCCAGTGAAACTGCTGTTTCGCCAAAGGAAATATCCGTCTCACATAGGTAATGACATAACAGGGTCATAAAACCAATATAGACTAAGGGTGTGTTCTATATAGTAGAGAATAGTTGTCTTTAATCAAATTGAATTCAAAACTTGAGGGCGAGTATTGATAAAACAAATACAGTAGGACATGTCGCCATGTGGTTTCGTGTATGAATTTGAAAGACAACCTTATGAAATGCAAATCTCATAAAGCTGAATAGGTAACGCAGGTTTTTGGTTTGCTGCGATATATTCTAAACAAACAAATGCATTTTTTTGTTTGCGCCAATTTATTTTTATAAAATATCATCTGTTTTCTTAGTACGACTACTCAACAAATCATAATATCATACATTGCAATCACACTAAAATTTTGTCAATAAATATTGAATTTCTGAGATATAACTCATGTAGCAAGTTTAGGACTAAGAGTACTATTTGTAGACTACAACGATTTTACATTCATCAAGGTAACGGACTTTAAAAACGCAAAACTTTATATTTCGTTAACGTTTTTTTTTCAACCATAAAATCAATGTTTAAGCACCAATAAAAGTTCACCGTTTGAAAAAAAAAATTAGTATGTGCTTTTGTGTTATTTTCATTTTTGCTTGGCAATTCTGATTGAATGCTCATTTGATATCAAATTGCAAATGACAACGCTTTTCCAACTGTGGTTTGAATTTTGTATACTAATCCCTAAACAAATTAAATGACCTTATTGTTCTTGATGGATTGCATTGCTTTATTTCAAACATTTTCAGAAGCATTTGCAAAAGTGTAGGCATTGGAATACGTTTCTTAATAAAAGTGTAAAACCTATTGCTAACTTTGATCGTACTTGTAAATTAATATCGCCTTCAGTTACTGACATCTGCATAGCGGTCCGAAAATATAAGAGGGCCTCTGTGGCAAATGAGTATGTCTCTTGCCTGCCACAGCTGTTGCTTTGGTTTGCTTTCGGACGTCGACTCGTGACAGGGTAGGCCATCGAAGTGGGTGTTTTTTTTCTTTTTCCCAGTTTGCCGAACTAACCCCCACCACCCCTTCCCCCGTCCAAACCAAAAAATGTCACTCCTCATCTTTAAGAAAATTCTGTTTATTTATTAAAGAAAAGAAAAAAGTTAAAACTTAAATTTAACAGTTTTAATTCAACTTAGATAAAACTAGATGCTGTCCAATCTCGATAAGGATCAACGGCATAACTGAAACAATTAATCGACTTAGGTTGCGTTTATATAGCCCGTTAGCATTGATACAATGTATTATAAATGGCTAAATGATGATCATTTAGTGAACATAAAATATAATCGCTAAAACTAATTTGCTTAAATACAAAACATTTTGTTTTCGTCAACCGATGTTACTACACTTGATATTAGCACTCATAGCAATTAGCAATTAGTTCAATACAAACCATTCAGAAATCTATAGTCAATTTTGACATCAGTCACAACCAACGCTTTGTAAATTGAAACCTGACGGAAAATGGCTAATTTTATTACCCAGCATGTTATGGATTGTCTTTGGAGCCTTCTTAAAATGGCGAAAACATGATTCTGTTTATATAATGTATATGCATACAAAAAAACCAAGCCGATTAATTGAAAATGAAAGAAACACACTTGAAACGGCTACACATATTTCGGGCACAAATACACAATGTCATTACATTCTTTTGATCCACACGGCACTGTGCGCTACTCGATAGAATCTTAGAAACACGATGAAACGTACTTGTCGTCTTCATAGTGCGAGTTATAGTCTAGACGGAAAATCATGTTTACATATACTATGCAAAATACAATAATGCATTGTTTTTAGATTTCATATAAGTGTTCATTGTCTGTCGTTATTCTCAAACAGAATGTTGGCAGATGTAGTATTGAAAATAGCATGCTATTAAAATCGCACCCTATTAAACCAATGCAAAATTTTGAAACATGATTTCCTTTTTTTACCTCCGATAAGCATATTCCTTTGCTGTAATTGAATCCATGTGTGAAAGTTTGGAAGCACAAACACTTCTTCTTATGTTTTCGGAATCACTGAAATAATGTCATTATTCAGTTAAGCACACTCTCATTTTGTGCACTCCAGTTAAGTAAAATCATAGTCCAGATAAACGCAAAATACTGGGATGGTAGATATTTTGATGAAGAAACGAGCCATCAACTGAGCTGACGTAATGTAGCAGCCCGTGGATCTGAGAAACTGATAACGTTTCGGTCTTTTGCATATGTCCTGTTGCCAAGTAGACTTTTTTTTTAAAATTTCAAAGTTTAATGACCGGACTAAATGTAGATCCTACCGATTACAAGTATTGGTCATCAGGTTTGCTACGTCCATGCTTATCTTGATCTTTTTATATTGTAATTAAAATTTTGTGTTGTTTTGTTTTATCTAACTGAAAGAGTGACCGATCAAAATACAGGAAGTGTTCGTATTATGATAGAAAAACATAGTACATAAAGTTGGATCATGTTAAGCTGGTCTTCAATGGCTCGAACTACCGATCGGTCGAACTTTTTTCGGTAGTCCCGGCGAGTTCGAGCCATCGAAGTTCGACTGTAGTGTTTTACTACCTTGTATTTAAGCCTTAAACAACTAGTCTATAGAAAAGAAAATTATTTAAAAACTAACACACGGAAACTCCGTTTCAATACAATAAAGTTAGAATTTACTGCATTTTCAAAATGTCGTTTATAAGCATTTTTGTAAAAATGTCCTGCAGTATCAGTTATTTCAACTCCTTCCGCTGATTCAAGAAGGGCAGTTGTCAGTTACTGGCGAAAGTATGTGCACGTAGTACTGGTTAACCGCTGTCAGTTCCTCTGGTAACATTCTAAGTCTTCTAAGAAATGGTTACTAAGAGCTTCAGCTGGTTACTAAGGACAAGCACATACGCATTTTCTTCAACAGATTTTAGATGTTGTCTAACCGTTTGATCCAGTCATCACTTACACTTGTCATAACAGTTTGTTGCTAATAAAACTGCTCTGTGCTGAATTCCGACAATAGTCTCAGATCTAAAAATGGTGGTTGCCAATGCCCCAATCTGGTTTTTAATCAGATGGTAAAAGTTCAGGTCAGAGGTGCTTTAGATATTACTTATAACAAGATACATAGTTATGTTGCAAAGAGAGAATAGTTTGATAATAATTCACTCACATGCTCCAAATCTGTTGAAATATGGTTGAAATTATGTGGTTGCCAAGGACTTAAACTTGTTGCTAAGGACATATACATGCACGTGTGATTTTTTTCCTAAGTGATTTTTAAAAGTAAGTTAAATATATTTAAAAAATTACTGCAACTCTCTTCATAGATTGCTGCTCATGAAAGGTATTTTGTATGGAATTTAAACCAAATTCTCAAATCAGTTTAGAGGTGGTTGCTATGGGCTCAGACTGGTTGCTAAGGACAATTATATACACAAGTTTTTCAACATACTGGTTCAGTCCAGCACTCTTGCTTCAATGATTCCTTACCATTGCCGACATAGTACACAACAATCAGAAGGCATCAGATTTGGACTTCACTAAAAATTCTAAATTTGTTGATAGGTGGTTGCTAAGGGCACAAACTGGTTGGTAAGAGCAAATATATACACATGTTTCACAACAGCATTTAAAGGACAGGCAGCTGTAGTTTAAACATTTCAATAAAAGTATGGTTATACTTACTTGTATATCAAAGATATTCCTCTTGGAGTTCGGCCAAAAGTCTCAAATTTCCTAATGGTTGGTTCCTAAGGGCTCTAACTGGTTGCTAAGATGAAATATATGCACATGTTTCTCAACAAAGTGTTAAAGTCCAATAGCTGTGCTTTAAACTTTTCTTACAATTGTCTTTTTATATTGCAATACATCGAAGATATCCTGTTTCCAATTCAGTCAAAATGTACAGATCACCTAAGGGATGGTTGCTAAGGAGTTAAACTGGTTGCTAAGGAGAAATTTATACAGTAATTTTATTTCAGATTTTGAAAGCCCCATATTGAATGCTGGCATCTTTCAATTTTCTATACTATAGAAATTATTTGGGCTGGATTTCGGTCATTTTTTATTATTTTCACAAATTCTGTAAAAACGATGACCCAGGTGACCTCTGACCACAAATAGCACACATGTTGATGTTTATTTCAGAAACATTCAAACAGAATTTGATACCAATAATGTACATTGTGTTAGTGAACACATTACAAGAAGGGGTAGGTTTGCTTTGTATACAGTTTTAGCCTCCAAAAAATGTTGCATTTTACAGAAATGTTCCAGCATAATTTGCTAAGGAAAACAATTATCCCTTGGTTTCCATAGCAACCGTTGACTGATTGACTTAAGATTTTGCATGTGCAGGTTTGGTCACCCAGTGGACTTATATACAAGTTTTGGTCAAACTCTGAAGACCTCGATATGCCTATCTATTAATGCATTCTGCCTGATTCTTAGCCGGAACGGTACTTAATAAGATCCGACAACATTGAAAAAAGCGAATAAGTTTAGCCCACTGCTCTCTAATATCTGCCAGTGCCGTTATGCCTTTAACTAATGTGTCTCTGATGTTGTCAAAATCGATTTTCTGATGGTTCAGTTGTTCTATCTCCATTAGAACCTTCGTTAGTCTTTCGTTTGCTGCTTTGTTTTCTTCGTAAACTTTGTCGTGCCTCGTCTTTGCATCCTTAAGAGTTTCTTTAGCAATATTCAATTTAAAGTTGGCTTCTTCCCTGTGTGCTTGGACAATGCTTTCACTGGTACTTTGTGTGGACATCTTCGCCAAATGCGGTGACTTAGCATCTAGAGGATCATTTTGGGTCTTTCTCCTGGCTACAACAGCAAGTTTCTCTGATCGTTTTCGGAGCGCAGTAACTTTATTGCAGATTGAAGCTATTTCGTCTTCCTTACGTTCCGCCGTTTTTTTTTATACATTGAAATCATCTGGTCACAAATGACGTTGCCTTCGTCACAAAACCCCACAATCTCGGTACTTAGACTTTCACATTGCCTTTCTTTTTCAATTGTCTGTTTGTAACGGTTTAATATGTATTTGACACCGCCGATGATTTCTTCTGATTGCGATGAAAACTTGGGTTTCGGCTTGGCTTTATTTCCGTCACCCAGTACAACGTTTGCTAGTTTCTGTATTTCCTTATTTATTTGGTCTTCTTGTTGATATGCAGAATTCAATGACCCAATCAATAAAGATTTGAGATCATCCTAAAATACACCATAAAACTCAACTGGATTGCCATCACTTCCAGGTGATTTATTCACTTTCATATAATTAATTGCTTCTATACATTCACCTTCTGTTATTTCTCCTTCTAGTAGTCCTTTTTCTTTTTCACTAAGTGTTTGCAGCCCTACTGCCTCATTTAGATATTTATTCATATTTGCCTCAGGTATATCATCACTTTCATACAAATTATTATAATAATTAAATTCCTCTCCTAAAATTTCGGTTTCAGATGTAGTATATGAATTATCAGCTTTTTTAAGTTGTGAAATTGCGTTTAGGGATGCATTATGCTTTTCTAGATTGAAAAAGTACTTGGTGCTTTTTTCCCCCTCTTCAACCCATTTAGCGCGGCTCCTCAAAACTTTGCTCTTGCACCTTGTGTTGAATTTCGTTTACCAAAGTATCCCTTTCGACCTGTATTTTTTTTTATCAAACTTAGATGCCATTAGTTCATGTTCCTTTTGCTTAATTTTCTCTTCAATTTCTCTTAGCATTTTTTTTAACTTTCTGTTTCTGGGTACAGTAAGAAATGGTACATTCCTTTATCTTAACTTTACATAGCTCCCAAATTAACTGTTTTGATAATGAATTATGCTCTTTTTTCAGATTTTTAAGTAAATTTTTAATCGTTTTGCAGTATGCTTTATCCTTTAAAACAGATGTGTTTAATTTCCATCTTCCATGGCCCCTTAATGAAGTGCTTAAGCTAATTCTCATAGTAATACATTTATGGTCAGATCTTACCCCAGGGGGGATTATATCTGACATTTGAATATTATCCAACAATTCTGCTGACACCAAAAATTTGTCCAGTCTACTTACATCTTTATACGTGAAAGCCTTTTTGTTAGGATTCATTTCTCTGCAAATATCATGAAGGTCAAACTTATTATTCAAAGCCTTATATGAGATGCTACTGGAATCTTTCATGTGTTGAGACTTAGATACTCTATCTTCATTTATCTCAGTATTGTTAAAATCACCCCCTATAATCAGCTGCTGATTATTGGCAGAAAACTTAACCAACCATTTTTGCAATTTATTAAAGAAAGATTTTCTCTCAACAGCTATATTTGGGGCATATATATTGATAAGAGTTATAGGCTTATTTTCAATTGTTATGTTAATTAAAACAATTCTGCTATCATCTGACATATGCACACTGTTTAATTCAAATTTTAAATCTTTTCTAAATAAAATTGCTGACCCTTTACTATGTTCAGTCCCTGCATTTAACAAAATTATTCCATCCCACTCTTTTTCAATTTTAGTTAGCAGTGTGTCAGTCCAGTATGTTTCTTGTAGAAACATAATATCAATCTTTTTCTGCTTAATCCAAAAGAAAAGGCTATTTCTCTTTTTAACATCTCTAGCACCCCTTACATTTAAAGACTGACAGAAACTTATCTTGAGAAGCCAGTTTGGCCATGGTCTGAAATGACTAATAACTTGTTTTCTTAGATTTCTTTTTGCGCTTTTGCTTTACTTCCTGCCCTGCTGCTTCAGGATTTCTATCATCCATTCGTCTAACCCTAGCAGGGCTATTAGAACGTACTGGCTGAGAAGCTGCTGCAGAGCTACCACCCCATAACTGGGATATTAATTTTTGCTCACATTTTGCTTGTGGATTAGGAGTTGTGACCCCTTGTCTGATTTCAGGACCTTTTTTGCTATTTCTTTTTCTACATTTGTCTCAGATCTCTCATCTCTCACTCCCTCTATTTCTTCAACCTCTCCCTCATCATCATCATCTTCCCCCCCTTCTGTCCACTCTCACTACTTCTCTCATCCATGCCTTTCTTGCCCTCTGCAGCATCAACAAAATCATCCTCATCGTCATCCTTTTCAAAATGCTCCATCTGCTGGAACTTATTTTGCACCTCAGGGCAATCAGGATCACCCTTTTTGTGTCCTGACCGAAGACAGTCGTAACAAACTGCTTCATTTTTTGCACTCGCGTCTTATATGGCCTCTCTGTTTGCAGTTGCCACACTCTATTTCGGCGTTACCTTGTTTCTGCTCTTTATGATATAATGAGGCAGTTAACACCCCCATCGCCTGCTTTTGTGGTAAGGGCTCTTTAGGAACTATGATATCGACGAAACTATCGCCCGTTTTAAAATTTGTGAGCTTACCTGCCGCTGTTCTAGCCCTTGCGTACTTGAGCGACCCTATCATTTGAACCCCTTTGCTTCTAAAAGATTTCTCAATTTCTGCATTGTCAAATGACAGTGGTATATTTCTCACGAACAACCTTGTGATGTCCGCGCCTTCTAAACCAGCATGTAGAAATGGATTTCTATCTTTTAAAGTGATTTGCTGACCCCTCAAACTAATATCGGTGCACAGCAGATTTACACAGGCCTCCTCGTCAGTGAGGAAAATTCGCCACAACCCGCCGATTCGCTGTGCACCTTCAACACTACTTTCATCCGCAACTACATTACATACAGCTGTACATATCTCCAAAGTCCCTAACCAATTACCAGTATCTTGCTTTACCTCTGTATTCAAGAAGAAAACAGGTTCAACACGGGAACTGGTACTGTCCGAACTCGCCATTGTCACTCCTTTGTTGTCGGCCTCAAATTTCAGCACAAAATAAAATGCAAAAATGGGACGCAACAATCAAAACGACTTGTTCTTCTCAAAAATCACTTTTAACTCACCTCAGGACCATGAAGTACTTACCACGTAGCTTCACCAAAAGAGCAAAAACTCGAATTAAGGATATCCAGAAATAGGCGAAAGCCAATAAAACAGCCTCCCTTATGGCCATCAAACTTGAATAAAGCACGATGACCTGCACCAGTATAAAAAATCTCCCATAGACATATGCAATTCAAGCTTCTTGCGTGTTATTCTCACTTTTGAATTGCTTGCGTGTGTTTAAACGGTAAAAATTTCATATCTCCTGCTCCGGCAGCAGCCATGCTGTTGCAATGAACTTCGCTTATATTAACTAATATGCTTTTTTGTTTGAATCTAATTGATTTAAAGTAGTCCTTTTCAAACAACTTTGTTAAAGAAATCCGATTAATGTCATGGTCAGAAATCAAAACGTTTGCTCACTTAAATAGCATATCTCTAAACATCATTTATTTATTATACTAAATTGTCGCAACGACGGGGTAAGAGTTTATATTTGCCAAATCTGAAAGTTCAAGCTCTTACTGGACATAAATCGTCTTTTAAAACCCTGTCATGTTTTATCTGAATCATCGAAACTCAAACATTTAAGATAATGACAATTCAGTACGCTGATCGATGACAATAACACGTGCTTGTGTAACAATATGAATAACGCATGTCGATCGTATTCATAATTTTCTTAATAATAATAATGATAAATAGATATTAAATAATTGCTATAACCAGTTACAATGAGCAGCCTTAAATTCAAAATGCATGTCTTTACTATTAGACAATTCAAAGGAAACCACTGTAGACCCTGATCAGACTACCCGATCTGATTATTGTTTAACTTTCTCCAAGATTTATCTGTCCATCAGATTTAATTCAATCACAGGCGCGTGCACACACACACACACACTCTCTCTCTCTCATCCTGTACCGGGTGACTCGGCGACTTCTTTTCGTTCAACTGTTCTGTTCTATTTCAGTCATTCACGCACTTCATTAGCAACCGGCGAGACGAGAATTTCGCGAGATGAATAACTGCGCAGAATTATCGCTGGTTATCCATTATGGACGGACGCTCGGCGCCCCGTTACTGCGGCTATGGATTCGTTCAGCTGAGGTGCGGGGGCAACGTCGATATGAGAATTGAAATACTACTACTGGTTATCCATTTGTTCCCGGCATTTCGACGTTTTCCCAAGGGCAATCGGAGAAGTTTGTATGCGTGGTTCCTATTGCTTATTATTTGTACGTATAGAAATAATATGTTTCATCTTTGTTAATTCTCAGAATAACACGATTTCTGATATGCCTATGTTGTTTCAATAATATGAAGGAAAATTGCAAGAAAATTTGAGTTTAATACTTTTTCCTTTAAAGACATAAGTCATTTACAAAAGCTTTTTAAAGCTATAAATTATAGGCTTTTGATGAAATGCAATATACGTTTGATAACACTGCTAATTACCTGTGCACAGCACAGGGCTCTCCAGGTACCCCACCCACTTAAGTTTGCAAGTCCAGAGACGCTTACCAAAAAATTTCAACAGATCAAAATGAAATGTATACCAAATTATTCCTTGTGTTCTAACTAAGAAAATGAATACCCACAACATATGTTTATTTTATCTACGAGCGGAGATATGGGCTTTTTCATGATGAGGAACAGGGAAAATGTTCCAAACACTGCCAGTTTGGAAGCAAAAAGTTAATTCTTAATAAACATACAGCCCAGTCTCCAGCACATTTAATATTTTCATCGCATGCAAATATGTTAAAACCTTGTCTGTATACAAAATATAAAATGTGCTGGGCTTATATATTTTGAAAGCCGCAAAGGCTACCAAATTCACCACTTTCGTAAGAATCCGCTGGGGTTTAGGTATGTTCAAAACAAAAACATATTTTTTGCAAGAACTGGTTAATTTCGTGTTTGCTGTTACATTCAAAGTTTGAACTTTCCTCAGAATAGATCTACATTTTTATTATCGATATAGGACTTTTGAAAAATGTGTTTTCTGAGGGTTAAATACGGGCCTTATCATACCAGGTCCTTTGTAATAAAAGCATTGCAACTCCACAGCTGCGAACTCGGCCACAAACTGATGAGAAACTGTCAGAAAACAACTTCCCCCCTAGTAATCTATCCCTTCGGAAAACGGGCTATACTTTTTAGTTCCTTTTCTTTAAATGATATAAAGGTGAAATATTATTTCATTTTAATTATTATTTTCGTTTCAGGGTTAACATATATAATTTGTAATATTTGCTATGAAATGCTTGTCGAATTTGTTGTTAACAAATTATAGTAACTATACTCTAATGCAGTAAAACAAATATGATCTTGTTTTTGTATTTTACATCTTAAAATATCTTCTGAATCGTCTTCATTCATTATTCTTTTTAACAAAATTACATTAAGTAACGTATGTAACGATCGAGCTGTAAAGCCCTCGCCAGTGATCTAAGGGTTTGTTAATGTGAATGCGTAAGTCGTTCGAAGTCTTTGCAGACCCAGAAGTGGTTGAGCTGGTTTTCCTGTTAAAACTGCACAGTATGGGGAAAAATTCAAATTGTACGTCTTTTAAAAAATAAACGTCTGAGGAAAACAGGATCCATGGTGGCGGTTAGATTCTAAAGAGAAACGTTTTATGAGGTACAGAGTGCAGTTTCATTATCATTAGATATTTTGCGAGTCAGCTGCCCTATAATTCAATGCGCAATTTGATGAAAATCTGGAAGATAGCGATTTAAAATAAAATTTAGTACCTTCAAACACCAACAACTCGTAGGATGAAATATCCTTGTGTAAATATGTGTATACACCGGTTTTCATAATATTTTAAGCATACATTTTGTAAATTATTACAGAAATGATACTTTGCACACAAATACGTCATTTCATGAATTAATCAGAAAATTTTAGTGCACCTCGAAATGGACAAAATTATAGCGTTTCATTTTGAGCAAATTAAGGTTTAAAAGGGGTAGGGGTAAGAAGGGGTAATTAAAACACGGGATCCTATTTCAGTGACCACATCATACCCTATCATAAAGCCCAAATGTTGTGCTTATCAAATTTGGAAAATATCCTTTCGAATCGCCGGGGCATTAAAGTTGCATTTTTTCGGCTTCAGAGTCCTGACTAACACAACAAACCTTCTGACCAGGAACCAGCGATTCAGTATTATTGACCACTAGGCCATGGGCCAGAGTTTTAAACTATAAAAGTGTCAGAGAATGGATATGTAGGCATTACTGCGAGACAACATCCAATCGGACATTTGCGACCAGGCATACTTAGATTAGCCTACGCATCAGTTAGTCTGTCTGTAATCTTTCCTACATTAAAGGCCTGGAACTTAGAGATATACTACGTTCAGCGAAGGATCTGATCAGACTTTACAGACGTACAGGTCAATCTGATTCATTGCTGGTCACATTATGCCCAAAGGGACGTTTTTTTCGCCATCTAATCCGTTAAATTGTTCTCTCATTGGTGGCTCCGAAACATTGTATTTTCAACAGAACGAAAACTATCTATCCTCCATTAAGCAACATATACTTTGTTACGACAGAAAGACATGGCTGCGTGATGTTATTTTATATGTATGTATATTTTAACGGTTCCTATTGAATCGCGTTTAATGACTTCTTATTCTTACATGTATTTATGCCCCGCCATTTTTAATGGGGAATAGTATCACCACCGTCAGTACGTACCAAACAAGCTTTTCGGTCGATATGTTTAGAAAATATTAGTATATTGGATTCAGTTTATACACAGTTATATAATCATAAAATACAGGTCAGGTTCAATTTAGTGTAAAATCCGTCAATTATTATAGGAGTTATAGCCCTTTTTCGACTTCATTTTGTACCAAAAAAGGTTTGCATTATTATCTTAATAAAACATTAGTGTATTGAATTCGTATCTTAAACACAGGTATATAATCATAAAATACAGGTCAAGTTCGATTTAGGGTAAAATCTGTCAATTATTATGCGAGTTATGGCCCTTTCTCGGCTTCATTTTGTATGAAAAAATTAGTTTCCTTTCGTTATCTTATGAACAGATTAGTGTTGGATTCATATTTTATACGCAGGTATATTATCATAAAATACAGGTCAAGTTCGATTTTTGGTAAATCCGTCAGTCATTTTGGGAGTTATGGGCCTTTTTCCGACTTCATTTTCTACGCAAAAAATGTTTCCGTTCATTATCTTTGAAAAAATTAGTGTACTGGATTCATATTTTATACACAGGTATCTAATCATAAAGAATAGGTCAAGTTTTATTTAGGGTAAAATCTGTGAATTAGTATGGGAGTTATGGCCCTTTCCCGAAATCATTTATTTCGAAAAAATAGTTTCCGTTCGTTATCTTTTGAAACGATTAGTGTATTGGATTTGTATTTTATAAACAAGAGTATAAATAGAAAATACCGGTCAAGTTCAATTAAGGGTTTAATCCGCCAAATATTTTTGGAATAATGGCCCTTTTTTGACTTCATTATGTAAACAAATGGATTCCGTGTTTTATTTTATTTTTTGAAAAGTTACTTGTTTCCGGGCTTTTTCATTTCGAAAGTTGCATGGCACCCACTTCTATGATAAGATACAGAATACTATCATATATCACAGACGTCCCCCCCTCCTCCCCATCCCCCACCCTCTCTCAAACTCGAACCCACCCATCTCTAGGTCCAAGAAGCACAATACATCTGCCTACGGAAAACAATAAAACGTGTACCACACAAGTCTGCCTCCGTGAACCTAGTTATCCTACAAGTGCAAGTACCTCTTAACCAGACGCCATCTTACTTAAGGTACAAGGCAAGGCCAGCTGTGTCCAGTGGATACATTTCTAGTTTGTTTTGTTTTGGTTCAACGTTATGGTGCGGACTTTGAATTATTGCAGCGTTGTGTGCATCTAGGAGGAAATCCTGATTATAAGCAATGATTTGCCTCATTTAAGGTCATTTCAGGGGACGCAGCTCTGCTGTTTCTAGATTTAAGTCCCTGCAAAAGTTGTTGTCCTTTGTAATATAATAGGAATAACGTATGATTAAGTTTGAGTATTTATTGTCTGCGAACACTTCGTATGTTGCCACTGAATGGTTGCAGGGCTCGATCAAGCCACTCCCCCACTCCCCCCCCCCCGATCATGGCTTATATACTTGAATGTATATATCTACGTCATATCAGGGAAATTTGCTCTGCCATTTTATGCTGTGCTTCCTTCCTCTAGTACAACATTATTCCCTTTAGGAATTGACCCCAGATTGGAAGAGCTACGTCTTCCAGGGAGGTAAAGATGAAGTTGGGGAGAGGGTAGGTCCCTCTGTAAAAATGACCCGAAAGCATCACATCTGAGTATGCATTGTCTGTTTAGACATTGTTTGTTACCACCGAGTGTGTGCACTGAAAAAATATTTCTAGATTTTACGGGAAAATACCTAGAATCTAGCTGCCAGTTCATTTACCCGTTATTTTTGCGGGCGTCTGCCAATACAACATTTGTGGAAATCACGATATGGTAGGGTTATGTTAACTGATTCCTTTATCCTGTTGAAGGGCTCTTTGAGAAAAAACAATACCTGTCCTATTGTACCCTTCTCTGGTTAATGATTCCTGCAAATGTTTCCGGGCGTCCGTAAAAATGGCGGAAAAAGGAGTGGCAGCTGTTTGCCAGTTATTTTATCTAAGACATATGGAAAAAACTTACAGTGTGGCTTATATGACTTGTTTCAAGTAGTTCTTGAAAATGTGACTCCTGAACTCCGTTTGATATGCACTTGACTCCGTGATATATGCAGAAGAAAAAGAAAAATAATTAACTTTATTTATAAACTCCGTTCATTAATTCTGAAACTGGGTTTTTCGCTGCTCATACTTTTATAATCTAGCCAATCCAGGTAAGACTGTGCATAGTGATAATGCTAGACTTCCGCCGATTTCTCATTAATGTGCCCTATGACTCTGTCCTACGAAGGATGCTGGGCTAACCTGCACAAAACTGGAAATTACAGATTTTCAACCTGCGACTAAGTCCATCGGAGCTGGTTGGAAACGCCTTTTAATACCATATAAAGTGGTCGCTATAAATAGTTTTGTGTACGGGTGGGGCTAGTATTTTAACACATGCTCTGTGCGTGCGAAATCAGTCAGCGTGACAACAAGCTTGTCATCCTAATAATGTTGTCTCAGTTTGAAATTGATTTCACCGCATCAAGGTTTTTAGTGTTTCATCATAGTATCGTCTAAACGATGTTATATCAGCGTCAGTGCGACGTAATGATGTTCACTGGCGCCATTCTAATGCAAATATTACAGCTTTCCTCAGTATGTAATAAAATTCTAAAGCTCCAAAACATTTATTGCCAATGTTGTGTTAAAACTGTAAAGATAAATACAAGAACATATAAGAACAAAAGGAGAAACAGTGCACCTCTCAAACTTATTACAGCTCCCCTTAACCAGTCTATTCCTCCTTCATAACCCCACCATCACCACCCCCACTCTAAAAAGATAAAATAAAATAATATCCCCCTCAATTAGTCCACCATCCAGACTCCCGCTTCTCGACATGACCTCTTCTCAAACATACACCTGATTCAATCTACCACTCAAACCGCCACCCTAGTCTCTAGACACACACCTTCAACATCCCCCTCACCTACTTATTTTCAATAAACTCAGATCCCTCGATTAGTTTGCCACTCTGACCTCTACTCCGCGACACAAATATATACGCAAGGTAGACCAGACCTTAATGTAAATACTTCATCGTCGAACTTTATAGCTTGCGAAAACAGGAAGCAGTCTGATCAGAGTCAGCTGTCGAAGACAACCTTACCATATGGAGAAAATCTCATCGTCACCAACGGCCAGGTATACGCAAAAATTTACATTGGAGGTCAATGGAAGATGGTGTTTCAATTTAAATATCGTGATTTGTATTAAAGCAAGCATTCGTGTGCAAACGGTTCTGAATTGCTTGTCATCTAAGCTTTATAATGATGTAAGTTACAAACTTTTACGTTAAAAGGAAAATAGTCTGTTTATAGAAAAAGTAGAGGCACCATCTAAATGTAATAAATTATAGTAAAACGGAAAATATTAAGGTGTTGTGAGTCCCTTTCGCACTTATTTCTTCAAAATGAGAAAACCATAGAAAGCGTGTGCAAATAGTTTCATATAGAAAAATATTCGTCCTTTCTAATGGTATAATTTTTATTTTGAAATAATAAAAGCAAAATAGTCTGTTTTTATCATTTCTATACAAGGTATTAAATTATTTTCCTGGTCGTGATAACTCGGAGTTTTCCGTCCAGTTAACGAAGTGTCACGAAGAATGAGGTATTGAGCCGATTGCTCCGGGCTATATTTATGAGTGAATCTGACTGAGATCAGCAAATGCATGATATATGAAACTGTACATTGTATGTTTGATTTAGGGATTTTTATGTTAATTAATTGAAAGTTCCTAGCTCTGATTAACTACCTGAACATTACTTTTTCAAACAGTAAAGTATTTTTTTTTATTTCACTCAATGGATTGAGTAAAGTAAGAACAACTATACCGTTTGCTTGTTTGACTTTTAAAACAATGATGTCATAAAATGTCTTTAGCAGTAAATAAATGATTTAATTGCTATAAAAACAAACATCTTAAATTGATTTTAAAAGTATGCCCAGATAAAGTGTTACGATATAATTGTAGTTACTCTGTTCTGTTCTGTTCAATTCTCGTATCGACGTTACCAAAGTGGCTCAACGGTACGTAACCATAGTTGCACACACTTGGCGCCGTGTGTCCGTCCAATTGTAGTTACTCAATATTTGCTCAACCATTTAAGTGTGAAATTGACATCTGTGATCATTACGTGCTACTTTTTGTAATTAGATATTTGGCTTTTGTGAATTTAATTGTTAAGTCAACCAGTAAAACTTAATTTATTTGTTTCCTAACTATATACTCCGAATGTTTTTACATCAAATTTGGATTTAAAACGATATTCTTTTGTGAGCGATTATCTGATGGATCTTATTTTATTTATTTATTTTGTTAAAATAATTCATGACTCAAAAAGATTTAACTGGGATATTTCAAAATTTTGGTCCAAACAGTAGTTGCAGATGCTGATTAAACCGCGTCTAAGGTGTACCGTTAACGCATGTTTGTTCTTTTCAAATCCTTCGTCGGATGGATTTGTTTAAATGATGTCAACTAAAAGTTTAATCTCCACTCAAGCAATTTTCATGCGTATGAAGTTTGCCATCTCTCTCTCTCTCTCTCTCTCTCTCTCTCCCTCTCTCTCTCTCTCTCACACACACACACACACAGCATTGACACTACCCACTTATATTTACATGTTTATTTATCTATCTTCTGATTTGTTTGAACCAACTCATTTGTGAAATCGGATAATTTAAACTCTATTAAATAATGATTTTTTCGCCCTTTTATTTAATTATTTAAGTATGGCGTTACATTTGCGCTAATTAGGCTGCGCATTGCCTTGGCTGATATGAGTCTTCGTTGTGAGCAATTGAACCGCGACTCGACAAAACAAACAAAATGGCATTTGTGACACGCGAAAATAACGTCAGCCTGGGCATCCGCCCAGTCTAATCAGAGTTTACACTGTGCGTGTAAAATGTAGTTAACTGTCTAAGCTACCTCCATGCCACCAGCAAAGACTCTGCCCAGAAGGTACGGATACCCAGGCTGATCTTAGTCTTCCTACTTCATTGATTTTGTCTGTCGCGGTTTACATGTTATTAAGTGTTAGAGATCTTATTTGTAGTCAAGTAAATCGTTCACCTTAAATTTGCATTAAATGCTTAGATTTTAAACCGATGCTTACTTTCGAACACTTCTATTTTTTTAATGTGTTTGACTTCTTTAAGTTTATTTCTATTTTTCATATAAACAACTGAGAAATGGATGGATTACTACCGAATTTACGTCCTTTTTAACAGTATTTAGTCATGTCAGGACGATTTATGGGTGATAATGAATAATGAAAGACTGCGTGAACTGGAACCCCGTTTCCGATTGAAAACATTTCCCCTACAGCAGGGTTCGAGCCCCGGACCGATAGAATACCAGGCCTACATAACCTACTAATATACCGGGGCCCCCACAACTTATGGAAAATTGATTTTGGAAAAAAAAAAAAATAAAAGAAACGCAAAGCAAACAATTAACACCAAGTTATAGCTCTTATATTCAGAATCTAACTACTGTTGACACAAGTCATAAAACTTGGTCCTCGTTACTGCCTAATGGCTCCGGGCAATTTTTCACACGTCGCTATCTGGATAAGCGACTGTATCCGCCTAACATGTCGAGAAAAGCCGAAAACACCCGGAGTTAACTTTACCTGTAAACTGCGATTTTCACTAATCCCTTTACCTGGATATGATATTAGGGACCGATGAGATTTTCTCCATATGGCTACCGAGTTTGTTGTATGGACAACAGTTATTACCCAAATGGCCAGCGTGATGCCCACGTGGAATGTATATGTATGACTTTAGGCTGTCAATTTTCATCAAATGGACTTAGGTTGCGAACGGATTTTTGAAATTTGCCATTTCGTGCATGTACCTGCAGCATTAGATGCCAGGCTACGATATATGAGACCTTTATGAGAAATCGGCGGAAGTCGAGCTTTATCACTATGCACAGTCTTACGTGGATTGATTAGATTATACAAGTATGGCCAGCGAAAAACCCAGTTTCAGAATTTATGAACGGAGTTTAGTCGCTTTTTTATTTACAACTAACGTAAGCTTTGTAAAGCACTTATTGCACCTTTTTTGACTTTATATATATATATATATACATACTCGCTCAGCTGTGGATTTGTGACTGACTCAAGGTATCAACATAAGGGCCCTGGTAAGGATTTAACTCGGGACCCTTCGATCATGAGTCGGGCGCGCTACCAACTGCACCACTGTGCTCCACTGGGCGCGGTTAATCCTCTGTAAAGTGGACAGGGTCTTTTTAGGTATGCATGTATAATAATAAAAAATATTAGCAATGTCTGTAAATAACATATCATTATTCATGTATGGATTGTTTGGCTGATTTTTTTTAAGTCTGACTTATGAACATGTACAGGAAACGGATTTGCAAAATCTGAATTTTATTTCTTATTTATTATAACCATTTTTGTGTGAAAAGCAAAACACAAGCACTGTAGAATCAGATTTATTTATACATACCTTGAGTATTCAACGACTAAGAGTATATGTCTACACAACAAATAGAATTATTCAGATTAAAATACTACAAGTAAATATTTGAAAACTACTACAGAACTACATAAACTATGCTCGGCATATACCGGGGTTAATCAGCTGACTTGATTGCTCTAAAATCCGACCCTACGCCTACACTTCCGCTAATCCAACGGGATACTGACAAATAAAAAACAATACAACTTAGCATGTAGTGAATGTCTGCATAGTCAGCGCGGAGAAGAGGTCAGGGGCACATATTATGAAATTTACTTTGACTTTTTTGGGAAAGAAAATATCAAATTATTAGTTTGCCGATACAAGTTTTGATACTTATTCCCTGCCTAGCTGATTAACCCCTGGGTCCATTGCTATGAATAGGTGGTGATGGTTGTGTAAACAAGATGCACACAATACACATAATGAGAATGATGATATGACCTGAGAAAACCTTTTTCCAGGAGAAAACCTTTCTCCAGGTGAAGTGGTCATGACACAAATTGAATTCTGGTAGAAGCCAGGCAATGTGCATGTACTGTTTTAGAACATTTCAGCAAGAATAAGCTTTTCTCACTAAGAAACAAGTTAAACAAACACTGCTTTTTTGAATCAGATGTTTTTATACATATCTTAACTATTTAACGACTAAGAGTATATATCTACACAACAAAAAGAATTATTAAAAAAAATACTACAAGTAAATACTAAATAAATACAAAAGAACTATAATAACTATTAACTATGCTTGGCTATCAGGGTTTATCAGCTGACTTGATTCCTCAAAAATCCGGCCCCACGCCTACACTCCCGCTAGACAAAAAGGCAATAAGGATACTGGCAAATAAAAGCAATAGAACTTAGCATGTAGTGAATGTCTGCATAGCCAGCTCGGAGAGTAGGTCAGGGGCACAGATCCGGAGTTATGAAATTAACGTGGACTTTTGGGGAAGGAAATTATAAAAAAAATCAGTAATTGCTAATACAATTTCGATATCAATGTCCAAATCGAGTGACACGATGAGTCAGAAGATAAGCCCTAAAATAGTCTGAGCCATTTTTAAATACTTGTATTTACATTTATTTGCGTATTATGAACCTTAAGCTGTCAGAAGTTTGTAAAGCTATATATTGCTTGCCTATGTTTTACACAGTCTACATGGTAAAACACGGAGACTGGATTATTCTAACGATTGATGTGTTATGTTTTCTCAGCAATACGAAGTTGTCCGAAAAGTTTTGAGACTGTGCGCATATCTATTTATCAGTACCGTAATTTGTACAAAATACCATACTGTTGCATAGCTAAGTTATTCACAATTTTCATTGCCAATTTTTCATCCCGTATTAAGAATACTATAGTAGAAAATCTTTGCTATGCCAACACAGGTACGTACCACGGAGCAGTTGGAGAGTCCTTACTTCTATTATTCTAAAGAAATTTAGAAATGTACTGTAAAAACACCTAAAAAACAAAACCTTGACGTCGAAACGTTTGCTGACGCCTTAACGTCTGCTTAATATTTGCGCAAAATTATGACGTCATCCAACATCAAACAACCTTGATAATACCGACGAAAGGCAACATGTGCTTCAAAGATGTCGACGAAAAAGGTTGCGCAGGAGCAGGAAGCTGTCATAAAGCATTGTGCTGCCATTGGAATGACTACAAGTGGTACATATAAGTTTCTTACTCTTGATAAAACCAAACCAATATGTTCTAATGTATTGATTGACAAACGGGTAACGAGCGCTCACCTGAGTTGTAATATGCATTATACCCAAGCCAAGACATGGCCCAATATGGGCTATCTAATTGTTATAGGGCCAGTTACTTTTAGGCAAGTTGTACAATATGGCCAAATTTCAAACAGGTCTGAGGTTTTATTCCTGTCCTGGTTATTGATAAGTTTGATGGTTGGCAGGATTTATGTAGGATACCATTAATCATTGCTACATACTAAATACCTAAGCTCAGGCCCTTGTAGTTTCAACGAAGATGATTTTTAAGGCTTTACATCTATATAGCTCTATATAAATGACCCCCGACACCCTGGGGGTAAGACCAGTTTAAACCCCAGGGCCTGAATTGACTGGATCTATGTAGGAGACTAAACATTTTAAATGCTCAGTATATAAGCTCTGGGCCTATAGGTTTTCTGAGAAGATTTTTTTACGTTTTACCCATTATCAGTCTGGGGGTGCTAATGACCCCCGGGGCGAGGCCAATTTGGAGCCCAGCGGCATGGCAGGCATGAAGTATGTACCAGGCCACTTAACATTGTTACACAATAACAAATATGTAAGCTTTGGGCCTTATGGTTTCAGAGAAGAAGATTTTTGAAGGTTCTTTAAGCCACAGTGTCACTGTCACGTATTGAGGGCTAGGTTTTACTACAGTTTTAAAACGTGGCAAAACGGCAGTATTCGCTGTAAAACCTAGTGAATACGTATATAGATATAGCTAATTACGTGGCCTAGTTACGTTTGATTTAGAATTTTCAACTCAAACATGGGATTTTGATATTCGTATCGTATACCTAGTAACACGTAGCAACACGTTGTAAAACGTGGTCATAATGTAGTAACACATAGCCGAAACGCATTAAATACGTACAAAAACGTAACAAGAATAAACTAGAGGTCCTTTAAGACTCAGTTTCAATGTCACTCAATGAAGACTAGGGGTTTGACGTATTTAAAACGTACCAAAATGAAAATATGCGTATCAAAACGTAGTGATTACGTATTATATATGGATATACACAGCTACATACGTGGCCAAGCTACGTTCAAACTGACAAGTCAGCTTAAACGTAGCTTTTCAAAATACTTCCTGTATGCGCAGTAAAAACGTATTGAAACATAGTCTAAGCGTACTAGATCTTAGATGAAACGTTTTAAATACGTAGGCATACGTGAAGGTCCTCTCCGTTCTACTACGCATTATATACACTTCCCATTGTCTTAGTACGTTTTGTAACGTTTTATTGTGCGTTTTGTTACGATTTGGTATGTTTTGCGAGACTAACTCAAACGTCACTTTGACTAGGTAGTTATACCGGACACTACCTGGTAGTCTCTAGAAAAAGGTAGGGAATCGAAGTAGGTAAGTTAACTGTTGTCGTCCCTTCTGACAGCGTGGCACTCAGCCATTTGATAACGGGTAATATGAAGTAAATCGTAGCTTAACGTATTTAAAACGTACTAGAAACGTAGAAACCCCTAAATACTTACAAAACGGGGTTAATTTTTTGCCCAACGTAGGGCGGGAAACGTAGTACAACCTAGCCCTCAAAACGTGACAGTGAGACTGGGCACTTAGCTATATAGCTCTTTATAAACAAATGACCACCTCGGACAAATGACCACCTCGGGTTAGACCCGTTTAGACCCTTGGGGCATGTTTGGCAGAGTTTATGTAGGAGACACCTAAACATTGCTACACACTACATATATAAGGTCTGGGCGTCACGTTTTAGAGGAAAAGATTTATTTTAAGCTTTTACTTTTATACGTCTATGGGAGCTTATGGCCCTCTGTGTATAGCCTGTTTGGTCCCCAGGGACATGGTTTGCAGGACTTATGTTCTGTACCACTAAACATTTCTACATACTAAATATGTTAGCTCTTGGCTTAGTGGTTTCAGAATAGAAGATTTTTGAAAGTCCTTTACCTATTCAGCCCTATATAAACAAATGACACACTCTGGGTGTTGCCAGTTTGGACTCCTGGGGCTCGATTGGCAGGAATTTTGTAGGATACCACTAAACATTGCTACCTACTAAATGTGTAAGTTCTGGAACTCTTGGTTTGAATTTTTCCCATTGTAAGTCTATGGGAATCTATGTTGCCATAGCAGCCAAACTAAAAAGCTGACTTTCATTAACAAGAAGCCCATAGGGCTTGATATCGCTCACCTGGGTATTTGGCTACAACGTATCAAGGTCCTCGAACGGATGGTCCATGGCATAAATTTGCAAATGTCCATGTTAGTAACGGCAAATGACGGCCATCTTGGAATACCAAAATGCAAAAAATCATCATGGCCTCATACAAAGACCATTCTGACACAAAATTAGTATAATTCTAATGAGATTTTCTATTTTTCACATTTTGCTATTTCTTATAACAGCAACCAACTTAACTGGTCTTTTGTTTTGGTACATTGTGAAAGAAATCGATGCGTGAATCATTCTGACACAAATTTCGTCAAAATCCATTGAGGGGTTACTGAAATATTGTCATTTTCGTGTTTTGTGCTATTTTTATTAACGGCAGATGTCGGCCATGTTGGAATGGCAAAATGCAAAAAATCGAAATGGCTTCCTGTTAAGACCATTCTGAAACAAAACTGGTCCAATTCTATTGCGATTTTCTCATTATGCGTATTTTAGTTGTACGTGGGGTGATCATTAAGTGATGGAAACACCTTTGTAGATTAGTTGATTTTATACAGAAATAATTATCCTTCAAGTAACACCAAAGAGTGTCTTTTGAGCTTTCGAATCTATGTTTGAATTCAAAATTTTAGCGTGTTACCATAGCAACATATGACGTCACGTTCATGCCAGGTACAACATGTGAATTTTTTCGACGTCATTTTGGTAAGGAGGTGTCTTTATTATGCTCATTATGTACGATATGTAAAGAGATATTGAAAATTTAGGAACAGTTTCCGTTATAGTTAGGTTTTGGCTTAAGAAACACACATATAATGATTGTTAATGAAAATGTTTTAAAATCTGGCATGAATTAAAGCTAAAGAAGGGGCTGAAATAATTAATTTTTAGGGAATTTGACATTTTATTCCGTAATGTCCAGTATTATGCTAAAACTATTTGATGGGTTATCAAGTACAGGATAATTTTGGTTCTTTCTGCTATACAATTCTCCCAAGACTCTGCTTGTTAAAGTGCAATGACGTCATAATTCTGGTCACTCCGGTTTCAGATCAGCGAAAAACGTCAAATTTTGCTCGATCAAAAGTCTTTCACGGTCTGTATTTCTGCAAAGTTTGAGTGCAAGGCATGATTTACCATTATTTCTTTTAGTATCTGAGATTTGCATCAAGCCATCACACCATCACAAACCTTTATCCATTCGTTGTTACTTATCAGCAGGAAATATACATGTAAATATGCAAAAAATTTAGGGACTATACCCTTGGAAGTTAAAGACATCGTTGCCATGGCAACGATAATCCTAAAGTACTTTAGAACTTAATAATATGTCATATGCTTACTTTTAAGGTTTTATATATCTGGAGTACTGTTTTTATACATAACTAATGAAATAAATGCTAGTTTCCATTATTTAATTATTACTCCTCGTACAAGCTCTTGACGGGCCTATTGTTTTATCAACTTATGGAAGAACTCAATGCAAGAATCTTTCTGATACAGTTTTCATCAAAATCCATTCAGCGGTCACTGGAAGCTACTAGTCAGCATGTACATTTTCCATTGATGTTTTAATCAGAACACGCTGACCGTATACTATTCATTTTATGATATTGTTCTAAACAATAACCCCGAAATCTAGCCATTGGCTGAATAGAAAGGGCGGGAAATGAGGTTCAACCGAGCGCTGAATGTGACAAAATTGATTTGCTTATACAAATAGTGGTACAAAACAGTATCTGGAAAACACTACCCTTGCAAACTTAAAGTTTCCATTGTTCTCCATTTGCTTAAATAATTCCACTATTTCGTGTCATCCGCTAATTTGCATTTCAACCAAGAAGTACATTATTCTTTTACTTAGGTGTGAATGCATCATGCTACAGTAATAATGTGTTTCTTTTATTTGAGTATTGGCCGTCTGTTTGTAAAAACATGTGTTTTTATTTTGATTCAAGTCGGCTAAGGCCCTTGTTACGTTACAGGTCATTTGATTGGATAAAAAAACAGTGTAAATACTGACTCGGAACAGCTATGAAATAGCAGCATACATTGAGATAATGTGCAAAGCCAAGTTAATGGTGCCTTATTGAAGGCTCTGCTGTGTGAGAGTACGGTTACGGAGATATTGTTTTTCATATTTTGTGCTATGTTTAGAAACAGCAGATGGCGACAATCTTGCAATCTCAAAAAGCAACAAAATCAAATTGGCTTCATTCAAAGACCATTGTGACACGACACGAGTTTGGTATAATTCCAATGAGATATTTCTCATTTTCATATTTTGCTATTTTTAATTACAGGAGCCAGCATAACTGGTTCAATTTTTATCTAATTTTGACTTTATGAATTTTAATTTTAATTTTAATTATTACAAGAATCATTTTGATCAAAATTTTATCATTTTGACCAAACTTTTATCAAACTGCATTCAACGATTATTAAGATATTGTCTATTTCATGTTTTGTGCTATTTTTATTTATCGCGGTCATCTTTGAATGCCAAATTGCAAAAAACAACAAAATGGTTATATGCAAGGAACATTCTGATAGAAATTTGGTCCAATTACATTCAAGGGTTCTTAAGAAATTGACATTTAAAATTTTGCTATTTTAAGTAAGGCGCCCCTGGTGGACATCTTTGATACTTCATTTGCATATATTTGAAATAATTCTATACAAGGACCATTTTGACCAAATCTGACCAAAATCCATTAATGCTTTCTTGAGATATTGGCATGTGAGCAAAATCGGTCTTGCACCGGCTAAGTAAGTAGGTGCGTTCTAATTCCAGTATGGATTTTTTGGATTTTTACAATTTGTAATATTTAGGTCTCTCATATGTTTCATGCAAACTTTTAAGCAAATAAAACTAAATGGCTCGGGAGAAAAAGGTAAATTTTGTAGTTCTTGCTATTTTGTAGTAACGGCTGCCACCTTGGATTCTCGACCTGACCTTATTTTACAATTCTAAAACCCTTCAGTCTGGTCATGATCGATGTGAAATTGGAGACCCATGGGTTCAGTGGTTTCAGAGAAGTTGTTTGTAGTTACTAGAATAAGCTGTTTTCACACATCGGCATTTGAGCAAAAGAGCACTCGTAAACGGAAAGTAGGTCACTGCAACAAAACTTCGCTACAATATTTTTAATTTTTTTAATTTCGAATACCAATGTTTTACTGATATTACATGCCAAAATTCAGACAAATACACCCAATGGTTCTGGAAAAGACGATGATTTCGATATATTTGGCATTGTTAGTAACGGCGGCCACCTTGGATATTGAACCTGACTCAATTTTATAACTCTGAGAAACTTGAGTCAAGTCATGCTCCATGCGAAATTTGACAGCCATAGGTCCAGCGGTTTTAGAGTAGAAGATGTTTGAATAACTTGTTTTCAGTTGTTGACGGACAACTTACGAAGAACGACGCACGCCGGACGCTTTGGTATGACAAAAGCTCATTAAGGCCCTTCGGACCAGGTCACCTAAAAGCACATATTTCAATTACCCCAGCCCAGGTATGCTACAGATGTAATTTGGGCACAATCGGCCCACTGGCTTCAGAGGAGATGCTGTTGAAAGTGTTGTCGACAGAAGACAGACGACGAGCGGAAAACTACCTATCCTATAAGCTCCTCTGGAGCCTTCAGCTCTGTTGAGCTAAAAATGTGAATTACGTTACGTCATTGAAACGCAAACTGCTCCGTGAGCTGTTACATGTGGTCAGTTTAGATATTTTTGATTTACTTGTTGGATTTGCCTGAAATTTAAAGGAATGATAGGTAATTTAATATTCTAGGCCATATTAAAATTTCATTCTAACACAATGCGCCTATAGAAGCAATGGAAAGTTTCCGTGTTTTATTCTGCAACAATTCACTGTCTCAGGGCGCGCGAATATAATTGCTGACGTCACTGGCATTACTGACGTGATTTTGTGACGTTTTGAGACGTTAGACTGTGTAACGTCTCTTTTTTCTTTCTTACTTTGCCATAAAAACGTACATTTAACTTAGATACAGTTAAGAATATTGGCGGGATCATGAACGCGCTATCAGGAAGGTTGGGAGTGTTTGAACGAAAAGAATACTTTTGCAGCGTTTTTTGAGTGTTGGAATCGAAATAGTTTAGCTCTAGCATTGAATTGTTGAGTAATAATTCACTGTTTGTCGGGCAGTTCTAAGTAAATATATCACTCGCGCTCCGCGCTCGTGATATGATCTACTTTACAACTGACCTCCAAGCAGCGAATTATTTCTCAACAATTCACTGCTAGAACTGATCTATTTCTTAATTAAAAACGTTTTTGTACACGCCTATTTATGAATGCAGTCTCAAAAATCTTCGGACAACCCTCGTAAGTTTCAACTTCTGTTGATAATTATCTACAATGACTGTTTATAAGTAGAAGAACATCTATTTTACTACTTTCTGATGTGAATATAACTTGTCTAACCTAAATTGTCCCTACAAAAGTGGGTGCGAACAAAATAGAAATCAGGGCATAAAGGGGTAATAATAGGGTAAAATTATTCAATAGATCAATTTCTCTGGTTACATCTGCCTAATTTGCATTCTTTTAAAGTGTCTTAGATTCTATGTTAAATCAGCCTAGGTCGAATCTAACTTACACTGTAGAATTGCACTAGAAAAGTGTGTATTTTATATAATATAGGGATTAGTATCGCACGACTGGAAATTCTACCTAGATATTACCCACAAAGTGTTAAATATACTTCGTTTCAAAAGAAACAGTAAACTAGACAACTGAAAACGGACTTTTTGAACAACATTCTGCCTGGGGACCTTATGTCTTTCGCCTGGTGCAACAAAAATACATAATTCTAAATGATAACTTGCCCGTTGCTCTGTATTCAAGGTCCCCTGAAGACATATCAATTGACAACATATCCCTAACTTGTTGTGCAATGATCAATTAAACGATGGTAATACCAATTTTCATACCGTCATATCGAGCCTATCACCATATACGCTGGAGTGGCTGTCAACCGAGATTATCGACATCAGTATGAGCTCGGTCAACAACCATTCGAACTAGTATCTAATACAGTTATTGGTATTGCTTACGATCGAATTCTCGGTCAACAGCCATTTCGTACAATACCGGATCGTTATACCGCATAGGTAGGGAAATTGGTATTCCCTCCGTGAATATGTGCAAGTCTCTGTAGTGTTTGACTAATCATACTGAGAGAGATTCCAGTCATAGCTCTAGTAAAGTAAAAACTCTAGAGCGTTTATGAATATAAAACATGCATGACTACTATAATCATATGCTTTTCTCTTTTTGTCCTTTCTTCCGCCACAATACAAATTCTGTCTGATTTCAAACCCAGGCAAGAGTAATGACATATTTTAAAACATTTTTATAGACATGTACAATATTGAAAATTTTGACATACATGTACCTAGAGCTCTGCTCATATACCCAGCCAGGTTGGCAGAAAAAAAAACAATAATAACGTGTTAAGACCCTATTGCTCTATAAACATGAAAAAATTCGTCACGTGATATCGCTGAAAGCTTCTCACCAGAGTTTCTTCATTGTAAATGACCGTGATCGGCCAATTTAAAACAAACAAGAAAATCGGTGGAACCGATGGATGCTCCCCGAAGGCTTGGAATAGGACAATGGGTATCCTGGAGAAGGAGTGATCTTCTTTGTAAACTAAATGCAATTCAAAATGGTAAAAGTAATTCCCTTCAATACTTTTAGAGCAATGCTCTAGACATGCATACAATAGAGGAAAAATAAGAAGGGAAGTAACTCCAAAATAACTTGGGATACAGTTATGGCTCTTCTACTCTGCACTTCTTGTCATTGCCCTCTATTATCAATATATGAAGTTTCATTCATGTTCCCTTAAATATGAACAGAGATATATTCCAGACAAGCTAAATAACAGAAAAAATTAGGAAGGGCACTAAATCTGTATTTACTAAAGGTAATGTTATAGTTCTTAAGCTCTGCACTTCGTTGCATTACCAACTATCAATGTGTAAAATTTCATTTGGTTTCCTTCAATACTTCCTAAGATATGCTTCATCCAAGCAAAATATAGCGCAAATTAAGAAGGGAGCTAACTCTGTAATTATTTATGACAGGGTTATGGTTCTTATGTTCTGCACTTTCACTCATTGCCCACTATTAATGTGTGAAGTCTCATTAAGTTCCCTTTTATACTTTCAGAGATATGTTCTGGACATGCAAAATACTGAAAAAATAGGAAGGGAGCTAACTTTGTAAATACTTAAGACAGGGTTATGGGTCTTGTGCTCTGCACTTTCTCTTATTGCCCTCTTTCAATGTATGAAGTTTCAATAAGTTCCCTTTCAGACTTTTGGAGATATGCACCGGACAAGCTTCATATTAAAAAAACTGGAAAGGGAGCTAACTTCGTAAATACTTGTGACAGGGTTTCGGTTTTTATGCATTGCACTTCCTTCCTCTAATTGTCCTCTATCAATGTGTGAAGTTTAATTTTGTTCCCCCTTATACTTTCAGAGATATGCTCCGGACAAGCAAAATATGCAAAAAACTGGAAAGGGAGCTAACTTCGTAAATACTTGTGACAGGGTTACGGTTCTTGTGCATTGCACTTCCGCTCATTGTCTTCTATCAATGTGTGAAGTTTCATTTAGTTCCCCCTTATACTTTCAGAGATATGCTCCGCAAAAGCAAAATATGCAAACAAACTGGGAAGGAAGCTAACTTCGGAAATACTTGTGACAGGGTTACGGTTCTTGTGCACTGCACTTTCTCTAATTGTCCTCTATCAATGTGTGCAGTTTCATTTACTTCCCCCTTATACTTTCAGAGATATGCTCCGGACAAGCAAAATATTGAAAAAAACTGGAAAGGGAGCTAACTTCGTAAATACTTGTGACAGGGTTATGGTTCTTGTGCACTGCACTTCCCCTCGTTGTCCTCTATCTATGTGTGAAGTTTTATTTAGTTCCCCCTTATACTTTCAGAGATATGCTCCGGACAAAAGTGTGACGGACGGACGGACGAACGGAAAGACGGACAGACGGACGGACAAAGCGGCAACTATATGCTCTCCCTTCGGGGAGCATAATAAAACATCCATGAGTTTGACATAAAAAGGTTTGAAAAATTATTTTGGGCATTTTAGTTTGCAACTAAAATTACCTACTTTTGATTTCATGTCCTTGAATAAAATGGTAAAAATACAATGTACAAGGGTGGGGCCGCATTCGCTATGGCGCTTTTGTTCATATTGCATCACTCAACCGGAAACCAGAAAAGGAAAATCATATTTTTTTGAGCGATTTGTAGTTTTTCAAAAATCTGTTTTTCATACGTTTTGCCTGCTATTTGGATCCGTTTATGCACATTAACCTACATTTTGTCATCAAACGCGAAGGTTGTAAGGCTTTTGCATAATGATTTGTGTTTGGCCGTTTTTACATTGATAGGGCTATAGAGACTTTAAAGGAATTTATTTTTGAGACGTTCATAGATTGAGTAAAATCGTGCAATTTTAGAAAAATAAGTTAATTTTTATCAAATGTTCAAAGAACTTGGCGGTATGAATTATAATGCCCGGACAATTCACCATAATTGCACTAAAAGAGACACCATAAGTGCAAAGTATTGCTAGAACTGCCAGGGAATGTGCGCAAAAAGTAACAACTAACAAATCGTAAAGGATTCTGAGCTAAGACTCTTCTGTCCCCATATTAAAGAATCATTAAGGTGTAGATGTAGGCCAGGCTATAGAAAAGGAGAGTATCGGAAGAAAATTCCGAGAAAATTTTTCTTGAGCTCCCTTGTTTCTCATACCACTCATTAGAACAGCCTTGGTGATGTGGTTTGAATGAGGAATCACAACATGTAGAGAATGAAAAGAAATTATAATTTGGATTATTATCAGATACACTCCTTATCTGGGGCACTGTAAATTAACATTTTCTTAGTGGTCCGATATTCAGTATATACACTCCTTATTCTCTATGGAAGTACTTCGCATTAATTTTAAACCTGTGCATTGTTTCATACGTCTTAGCATACCCCAAAGTGTATTCTAGCTTCAGCTGAAAGTCATTGTTGACATAAATTCTTAAATTTACTATGAGAATCAATTAAATGACATTGCTTAGAACTCCAGAAGAGTTCATAATATGGAATAAGGCAGAGAAGCGATTATGCAGTCTGTCAAAAGTATATTATTTATATTGGAAAGTGCTGAAAGGCTTCCACATAGACTAGTCTTTTTCTTGACATGCAGAAATATGGTATTGAAATACCAATATTTCAAGAACAAATATTCAAACTTGTTATATTCAAGAAAATTTGAATAAATTTCCTTTCTGCAGGAGAATATTTATATTGAGAGCAAGACGGGACTTCTTTGGAGCGAAATAGAATAGGTCCTATTTTTGAGGTGTTGAAAGAATACTTTAACGTTTTTTTTTCAGCACTGGCAACTGTAATACAGGACAGAAGAGAGGGGTGGACACAGTAAACATATGTAAGTGTTTCATAAGTGTTGTTTCTCCCCTGTTGATTGCATAATATGCTTTGAAAATTAGGTGCTGGTTCCTGTTCGTTTTGTATTCATCTGTTTTTCTTCCTGCTAATATTTTGAGCCGAGCGCAGAAATATTTTTTTCCTCGAAATGAAGCAACCTAGCATGGAAATTTATATATATATGAAGCGTTTTTTTTCCTACTATTTATCTAAGCCGTGCACCTACTGGCAAGCATTGTTCATACGCTGTCGCAGTGATTAAAAGGATAAAAAAACTCACCTGTCCGATGTGGTTAAATCGTTGAGATAGGAGATCAAAACACAAACATATCAAATTTAAACTTACACTGCATCGGTTAAGCAAATGTAAATTTCCGCACCCTTTCTTTAATCATGTTTCCAAGCCGCTGCCTATCTGCGAGGGAATTGGCAATTAAAAATATTTTGTAAAATAGCTTGCAAATAGGAAAGTTAAGATAAAACTATAACTTAAATGTGTAAAGCAAGCTAAACTTTGTCTGCAACATGACCTATACTTATTTTCCCCGAAGAAGGGCCCATCTTCCTCTATTTAAGGATAAACATTTTCTTGCAAATAGGAAATTTATCCGGATTTTCATGAAAAACAACATGTTTGAATATATTCATTAGTGAACTACATGTGCGTTGCATTAATTCTATACCTATGCAAATTTTTCAAAAGTCTTAGCATACCTCTTAGTGCATTCTGACTTCGGCTGAAAGTCTCTGTTGCCAAAAATCTTTCTCTTACCATGCAAATAAATAAAGGGACTCTGCTTAGGATTCCAGAAAAGTTCGCTAAACAAAATATGTCGGAGAAGCGATTTTGCAACCTATCAAAGTTATCTTAACTATATTGACAAGTGTTGAAACACTTTCACGTAGTTTAAGTCGTTATCGCGGTGTACATTAATATGGTTATGGAAATTCCCAGATCGACATCTCAATAACAGATATTCCAACATGTTATATTTAATGAATACCCGTATAAATTTCTTTTCTGCAAGAACAGATAGATCCCTAAAAAGAGCAAGTCGGGACCGTCTGTGAGAAAATCAGCATAGGTCCAGTGCTAGAAACAGTTAAGCTTGCTTCAGACATTTAATATACATAATACCTCTAGTATCCTATCTGTGAGCTATTTTGCAAAAATAGTTCCAATGCCATTTCGCTTGCGGTTAAGCAATGATAACTGGAAATTTAGCATGACAGAAGAGAGGGATGGGGTAATTTACTTTTGCTTAAGAAAGTTGTAATTTCGGTTTGTTTGTTGTTGTTTATTTCATCTCCTGTCTCAACCATGTAACAACACTGAACAGCTGACTTCATTCATCCTTTTTAGTTACAGCGAAAAGGTGTAGACAATGCTTGCTGATAGGTACACTGCTTCGATAAAGGATAGGAAAAACTAGACGCTTCATGTATTTCTATGCAAGGTTGCTACATTTCTAAAACCTAATTTCTGTGCTTTGCTAAAATATTTACAGACGGAAAATGATAATATTAAGACAAAATAAAAGCCAGTTCTGTAATGCAACACAGAGGGATACAATAAGACTTATGGAACGCTTGCATAGGCATAGTGTGTCCATCCCTCTCTTCTGTCCTGTCTGCCAGTTGTCAGTGTCAAAATACCGTAAAAAGTATTATTTCAATAGCTCACATAAAGGATAAAACAGACATTCCCTCACTAAATGTCTATAGCAAGCCCAACGGTTTTAATTGCAGGACTGTAGTAATTGGCTCCAAAGAAGGTCACGTCTGGCTCTTTTTAAGGGTAACAATTTTCATACAGGAAAAAACAAGGAAATCGGTGGAACCGATGGATGCTCCCCGAAGGCTTGGAATAGGTCAATGGGTATCCTGGTGAAGGAGTGATTTTCTGTGAAAACTAAATGCAATTCAAAATGGAAAAAGTAATTCTCTTCAATACTTTAAGAGCAATGCTCTAGACATGCATACAATGGAGACAAAATAAGAAGGGAAGTAACTACAAAATAACTTTGGATACTGTATATGGTTCTTCTGCTCTGCACTTCTTCTCATTGCCCTCTATTATCAATATAAGAAGTTTCATTCATGTTCCCTTAAATATGTACAGAGATATACTCCAGACAAGCTAAATAACTGAAAAAATAGGAAGGGCACTAATTCCTTATTTACTATAGGTAATATTATAGTTCTTAAGCTCTGCACTTCCTTGCATTACCCACTATCAATGTGTAAAATTTCATTTGGTTTCCTTCAGTTCTTCCTAAGATATGCTTCATATAAGCAAAATAAAGCACAAATTAAGAAGGGAGCTAACTCTGTAATTATTTATGACAGGGTTATGCTTCTTATGTTCTGCACTGTCACTCATTGCCCTCTATTATTGTGTGAAGTTTCATTAAGTTCCCTTTTACACTTTCTGAGATAAGTTCTGGACATGCAAAGTACTTAAAAAAGGGAGGGAGCTAACTTTGTCAATACTTAAGACAGGGTTATGGGTCTTGTGCTCTGCACTTTCTCCTATTGCCCTCTTTCAATGTATGAAGTTTCATTAAGTTCCCTTTAATACTTTTGGAGATATGCACCGGACAAGCTTAATATTGAAAAAACTTGAAAGGGAGTAAACTTCGTAAGTACTTGTGACAGGGTTATGGTTCTTATGCACTGCACTTTCTCTAATTGTCCTCTATCAACGTGTGAAGTTTCAATAAGTTCCCCTTTATACTTTCAGAGATATGCTCCGGACAAGCAAATTATGCAAAAACCTGGGAAGGGAGCTAACCTCATAAATACTTGTGACAGGGTTACAGTTCTTGTACACTGCACTTTTTCTCATTGTCCTCTATCAATGGGTGAAGTTTCATTTAGTTCCCCCCTTATACTTTCAGAGATATGCTCCGCAAAAGCAAAATATTGAAAAAAAAACTGGAAAGGGAGCTGACTTCTTAAATACTTGTGGCAGGGTTACGATTCTTGTGCACTGCACTTCCTCTAATTATCCTCTATCTATGTGTGAAGTTTCATTTAGTTCCCCCTTATACTTTCAGAGATATGCTCCGGACAAGCAAAATATTGAAAAACTGGAAAGGGAGCTAACTTCGTAAATGCATTCGACAGGGTTACGATTCTTGTGCACTGCACTTCCTCTTATTGTCCTCTATCAATGTGTGAAGTTTCATTAAGTTCCCCCTTATACTTGCTTACAGGTTTTCTAAACAAATTTGAAATATTTTGGTATTTTTCGACTTATATCAGTCTTTGAGACGACTGCCATGTTAATCCTGCAAATTTACTGTTTTTTTCCTCTGGCTCCTTGTGCCAGATTTAAAGGGTCACTGATGAGGCTTGAATAGCCGAGACCGCGGTATGACCCAACTTCTTACTTATGAATGTTTTCTGTGCTCTTAAAGGATCTAAACTTTTATCATTATTTACGATTCTTGTGCACTGCACTTTCTTTCATTGTCCTCTATCAATGTGTGGAGTTTCATTTAGTTCCCCCTTATACTTTCAGAGATATGCTCCGGACAAGCAAAATATTGAAAAAACTGGAAAGGGAGCTAACTTCATAAATACTTGTGACAGGGTTACGATTTTGTGCACTGCATTTTCCCTTGTTGTCCTCTATCTATGTGTGAAGTTTCATTTAGTTTCCCTTTATACTTTCAGAGATATGCTCCGGACAAGCAAAATATGCAAAAACCTGGGAAGGGAGCTAACTTCGTAAATACTTGCGATATGGTTACGATTCTTGTGCACTGCACTTCCTCTTATTGTCCTCTATCAATGTGTGAAGTTTCATTAAGTTCCCCCTTATACTTTCAGAGATATGCTCCGGACAGGCAAAATATTGAAAAAAACTTGAAAGGGAGCTAACTTCGTAAATACTTGTGCAAGGGTTACGGTTCTTGAGCACTGCACTTCCCCTCATTGTCCTCTATCTATGTGTGAAGTTTCATTTAGTTCCCCCTTATACTTTCAGAGATATGCTCCGGACAAAAGTGTGACGGACGGACGGACGGACAGACGGACATACACAGCGGCAACTATATGCTCACCCTTCGGGGAGCATAAAAATCATTCGAGGTTTCATCAATTAACATGTTTAAATATTAGTTTTTGAAATATCGATCTTGGTTTTTTCATTACGATATTCCTGTACACCGCGAAAACGTTTTAAACTCGACAGTTTTCAATTCTTTGGTGTGATTCTTGCTTTCAAAGGATAACCCTTTTATAGAACATTTTAAACTGCGTGGAAGTGTTTCTGCACTTGTCAGTATAGAAGAGATAACTTTGATAATTTGCAAAATTGCTTCCCCGCAATATTCTGTATTTTTCTGCAATCCTAGGGAGTTTCCTTTTATTTATTACCATGGTAAGAGTACGGTTTTTGACAATAAAGACTTTCAGCCGAAGCTACAATGCACTTAGGGGTATGCTTAGACTTATGAAAAATGTGCATAGGTATAAAATTAATTCAACTTACCTGTACAACGTCACAGCTTTGACAAATGACAGTCATCTAAGTGACATGGATTATCCCCCCTTCAATTAACCAAGTGTAAGATTTGAGAAAAAATGCAAAACAAGAATTGCGCGGAATGCGGTGTCCCGTCTCCTAGTTATTTGTCACAAAACAGAGCTAAATCAGTTAATACACTGCAAATTTTGAATGGTAAGTGAACCCTTATGTTAGGTCAAGATGCTACATTAATTACAGTTTTCAGGTTCACTGTTCCGGATGTATGCATATCGCACATTTCATGGCTCTAACCTTTATCATTCCTAAGAAACAAAAGCTAAACTTGAGGTAAATATTGCAAAGTCAAAGAACCTTAAAATGTATGTCAACTGGCAATACTGATGGTGAATTCGAGTTTTACACTTCCAGATCTTTGCATGACCCATGTTTCATGGTTTCACTTATAGTTCTCGCAAAAATTGCGAAGTCAGTGAACCGTAAAAAGTAGGTCAAGACTGAGTATTGAAGGACGCTTTGGGTTATACTTGGCTAGATGTATGCATGCCCCAAGTTCCATGGCTCTAGCCCTTGTAAGTTATGCAAAGTAGAGGTAAACGTAAAAACTTTACACAAACTACAAAGTCAGTGAGCCGTAAAGTGTCCTGCGAAATAGAGGTAAACGTGAAAACTTTACACAAAAATACAGAGTCAGTGAACCGTAAAAAGGAGGTCAAGACTCACAATTGATGGAAGCTTTGAGCTTAACTCTCTCAGATATTTGCAAGAGCCAAGTTTCAAGGCTCTAGCCCTTATACTGCTTTAGAAACTGACCTAAACCCGAAAACTTAACAAAAGATTGCAAAGTCAGTGAACCGCCAGGTGTAGGTCAAGACTCAATATTGATGATGGCTTTGAGCTTTACTTTTCCAGATGTATGCAGAACCAAAATTTCATGGCTCTAACCCTTATAGTTCTTGAGAAACAGACCTAAACGCGAAAACTCGACAAAAAATTGCAAAGTTGGCGAACCATGAAATATAGGTCAATACTCAACATTGAGTCGGTAGGTGTAAGATATTTTGACATCAATGACTTAAAGCTGAAGCAAGAATGCATATGGTGGTATGCTCCGACTGATGGAACATTAAATAGGTATAAAATAATGCAAAGGACACGTATTAATTTACGTCTATATGTCTAATTTTCAATAAAAAATCGACTCATTATTTTGATAAAAAAATGTGCAATATTACATAACAAACAACCTAAAAATCTGAGTGTTCTGATTTAGTTTTTGGTGTTAGCTTCTTAGCCCCAGATCTTAAAGTAAGGAGCATTCTCAAATTTAGAAAATTTAAAGAGTAACTACACTTCAGGAACTGACTGAATCAGATTCCAAACCCTATCCCCAACATCAAAGGGAAAGATTGACAAAGACATCCTAATAAACAATTAATTACAAATGATAAGCCGAGCCAGCAGCTCTTTCCCAAATAGGTGGCAACTCAGCTAACTTTACTGAACTAAATAATTTAGACCAACAGAAGGGTTACAACAGATTCAGCAAATTATACAAAAAAAATAACAACTATTTTTACCTATTTTCTATTTTTAACATAGATGGGTTAAAATGAGAACACAATAAATTAAACAGCACCGAACATAACACAAATGCAACCGCAACGAAAGTACTGCCTCGGGACGGTCAGTAATAACTACTGGGCGGGAGGGCGGGTGTGTTTAAGCGGTTTTACTGGGCCCAAACCTTCACCCTCACCCTCCGTCGCGGTGCAAACAATTAGTTGGTAGTTCGATTCGTATGATGGTCCCCTAACTCATCAGAGAGTCATCACGGGCAACTATTAAAATCAAGAAAACACCGTGATGAAGCAATGATGAGGACTCGACAGCCAAAACGTGTTGAGACACCTGGAGATCCCTAGGGCGTCAGCAACACCACTGGAACACTAGAGCAAAAGACGACCACAAGTGGAACCCCGGTGAGCCAAGAAACAGACAAACATCCAGCCCCAACCAACTAATATATAGCTTTATGTTGGGGCTACCATAGAGTCTGAACCCCGACCCACTGGCGTGCAATTTAAGAGGACAGCAAAGTTGTCAACCGTGATTGGGTTAACCACTAAGCATGCAGACTGTCGCATTACATACCAACAAGAGTAATGAATCTGCTTTTTGTAAACATACCCAGAATACACTTTGTTCGCACCACCTGAAACAATTTATGTCGCATGAATATAAGCTTCTTTCCCTAAATGTATGCACATTTACTTCCTTAATTGAACGTTGAATTGTAGTGTAACGTTGTTTTAAAGTTATAATTACGTTAGTTACCAAGCGACAGAAGACCTCGCCATGCCTTAATCATAAAGGGCGAAAAAAAGTGTGCAAAAACTCTATACCCGCAGAAAATTACGGAACTTAATATTGAGTTTACTTATTTTGTTAACAATCCATAATCAAGAAAATCGAGGTAACAAAATGATATTTAAACATAAAGAAATAAGTAGCTAATGTAGAAATGCAGAATGAAGTTTCGGAAAAAATGACTGTCGCAGTGCAGCAGCCGACATTAAATGATTGGAAGCGGAATTTAAAGAGGAAAAAAATTATTCTGATATTATGGCAATAATTTCCGACACTTCTCAGGCAAATCAGTCCAACATATCGAATGAAAACAATCGTTGAAGAAAGTCATAGCCACTTGCTCACTACAGAGCATAAAATTTAGCCAAATACGGAAAGTGTAATGAAGCAGATAAAAGTATGCGGACTAAATGCTTGCGCAACACCATTTTAGCCAATGTGCAACCGGAAGGCTCCATCTATCGGACATGACCTGTGGCCTCAACTTAAACGCGGGCAAATCCCGTATTAAACGGTGATAAAAGAAAATATCAGAGCTGGACAGAAGTCGTCTTCGCTTGCATTGGCAGCGCCCCAGCTACAGGGGTATATAAGCTGCTATAATTATGGCAGTACCTCTCCGGTGAAGCATTGCAGGCGATACAAACTACATACATGGATGATTCCATGGACTTCGTACGAAATGAGCAACACGTAATGGAGCTATATCAACACTTTTCTCTTCTTTATTCAAAAGCTGCAATGCATGCTCGGAAATGGCATTCAATTTATCAAGGATGCTAGCAGGTATTCCGATTGAAGTTTGTACGGCAGAAGTTGATTTAGATCGTAGTCAGTTACCGTGTGCAAAGACACTTTGAGAGTGGTCGCTGGCAGACCCAGATGTCTTCAAGCTCAAAGAAAGCGCTCCGGATAGCAGCATGAGCTATTAAAACGGAACTTTTTGGAGAAAATTGCAAAACTAAGCAGGAAAATTCTTATGAACTGACACAATTCAATCCCAGATTCAACCCAAGATACCATGTGTGAAGCAGACAACGCAAAATTAGACACCACAAAACATCAGCGGCAGCCATGTGAACAGCCATTTCCGACATAGGTGGTCAACGGGCTTGCCTGAACATGATAAACTATATATCAATAACAGAAACAGCAACTAACAACACATTAAAAACAAGAAGGTCGACTCGGGACGGCCAATAATGAAATAACTGGGGAGGGGCGGGGGGGGGGGCGGTAACCGGTTTCTGGTGAACCAACCCTCGCTCTTTGCTCTGCCTTGGTTCATCAGGTACTTAGTTGTTCAACCAAACAAAAACAACCACCGCCAACACAACACTCTTACAAAAAGCACCATCCCTGACAATAAACACAAATTATACCTAAAACATTAAACATCTATTTTACCATTTTGTGATTTTTCAATGTCAATGTTAGCCTTAACATAACAAACCAAAAACTAAACAGTCAAAGCGACAAATAATACATTAAACAACTAAGTAGAACCAAAACAGAAGTGCCGCATGAGGACGGCGAGCAATAAAATTTCGGGGGGTGGGGGGGGGGGGGAGGGGCGCTTTAGCAAGTTCGCTTCGGTTTATCAGACACTTAGTTGTTCGGTTTTTACACATTTGCAACCCTATTTGACCCAATCCGCTTTTTGGCTTCATACACAATCTGGGCAAAAATGCTTCCTCAAGAAATATGGACCGCCGGCCTAGAGTGGGATGATGAGGTTAGAGAAATTCTGATCATCTCGTCATGTGCATGGCTCAGCGAACTAGGTGACTAAAGGAAAATGCAGGATCGAAGATGTTTGTGGAAAAAGGATCATTGCTGATACTGTATTCTTGCACACGTTTGTAGATGCATCTGAAAGCCTAAGAGGCCGTAGTTTACGCAGGGTGTCTGTATACAGACGGCTCTGTCTCATCCAAAAAAATTGCAGCAGAAACACGTGTTTCACTGAACACTGTAACACGCATCCCAAGACTTGAATTAATGAGTGCAATTGTTGGCGTTCGACTTACAGCTGGAACATTAGAGGTTGTCGGGGACGGCATGCACAATTCAACCTTTTGAAATTCAAAACACTATGCCCTGTGGATCTTGAGTGCAGTAGCCTCTAAGTACTGACTAACAGGGAGAACAATTACGTTTTTTTCGAAGGCAGAGTTACTTCATCTTTACCATTTTTTTTTACAAATCAAGAACTATTGATACACAAATAATTAACGGAATAACCGCAATATGAGGGACTCTGTGTTGATACACGCCTATATAAAAGAGATAGAACCAAATCTGGTTTGCAATTTAAAATTGACATCTAATCAATAAAATACTCCATATAAATGTTAACAGACGTTTCTGTTTTGCTATGTTCATCCTTTTATTTATCTCTAAAGTTCGGTAGCAGAATGTTAATTTTTTTTACACAAGATCGTCCGATTTAGAAGCGTTTGTCATCGAAAATTCAAGGCTCTTGTATTTTGTTTCAATTTCAAAAGTAGTATCCCCACAGATTTGACGAAATCCGGTACATTGTGAAAGTGATAGTAAAGACGCATATAAGTCTTTTGTGGGTTCGATGAATATATCTAGAAGATAACCTCCATGAACTTCGAGGTGTAAAACTTCAGAGCATCCTTGCAGTTTTTTCAGCAAACGGAAACACCTTTTAAAACGTTGGTTAAATTCAATTATGCTCTCTTGCATTTTTTTCAGAGATTTTTGGTTCTCTTGGCATTGTTTAAGTTTGTTGCTAGTATATTTCAATTTATCGTTTATAGAACGAAGCTCTCCCAGTGTTTCATTTTTTCCCTTTTCTGCGACTTTTACTTCGGATTGCCATAATGATACCTGATCAGCACAAGATTTTACAATTTCACGCTGACCGTCAATACATTGTTTGAATGTTGCGTCAGCAATCTTATGAGTTACTGCATGTGTTGCTTGCCCAATACTCGGGCTAAAAAAATTTCCAGCTATACTTGCGTAGTGTTCAACGGTAGACTGTATTTCCTTTGTCTGACGTAATCCGCCTTCCTGCTGTTCTAATATTTTCTTAGCCTCTGCCAACATATGTTTCTTATTCCTCAGATTGTCTTCAGCTTCTGTTATTTCCATCTGTTTTAGTTTAAGTTTCTTTTCCAGTTGTTGTGTTGTCGCGTTTAACTGTTTCTCTGTATCGGACATTTCTTTACATTGCAGCACATTAATTTCTAGAGAGTTATTGATATCACAAAGTAATTTTTCGGCACTATCTGCCATATCACCGAATGCACTGGTGGCGGTACTAATGGTAGGAGTAAGAATTTGATCGATTATTTCTCTTTCTGTTAAATCAGCACGTTTTTCTAGAAGATTACTCACGAAAGTGTTCATTTCTTTCAAACCATTTTTCAAATGATTCTGGATAAGCTGTAGACTGTATTTTTCCGCATTTGTATTTTGTATCTGTACTTTATCCATATTTCTGAAAAGTATGAAAACGTTATTTTGCCATTATATATACTCTGGAACATGATTGCATCTGTAACGTATTTACCATCATGTTTTTGTTTATAATTTAATTTGCGAAAAGAAACCCACACTCATGTAATGCAGGCTGTAAACTCTCTTACTCAGATACGATTCTGAAATGTCGAGTTTCGCAACATCGAATTGCCTTGCAGAAAGAACCTAAAATGACAGTGTTTGTGTCTCTTTAGTAAACTGAAATTTCTTAATTCACTTTTAGCAACGTTAGTTTACCTAGTTAAATGGCATTGCAGGCGAACAATTTCAGGTCATGTTGGGAATGTATAATTTAGAGTTAGGTATATTTAATCGATTTATACTGAACGCCAAAAGAAACGCATACAAGTTTAGGTTCAGTTTTCTTCTGTCAACTGATTTATGGTTTTAAACCATATACAGCAGAAAACACTACTGATGTCTGCCAGCAATATAAACTTATCTTCTTGCAAACTTAAACTTGGATTACAGAGTTATCTCAATTTATCATGAAACATTCAAAGTTGTTGTAAGAGTTTTCTTTCCTATGGCGGCATAACAAATTGTTTCCAAAACACGACTCTGATGAGTGGTTATGAAAAAAACGTCGGTTTGATTACCATTGTATTCTTCCTAGGAACATGACAGCAGTTTGAAGTTGAACTCTTGTCAAATTATCTCCCTTGCAATTAAACAAATAGCAAAATGGGAAGTCCAATAAAACCAAAAGTTCTGCAGTGCTGCGAAAAATTTCTTTGCAAACCTTTTTATTTTACTCTTGTTAATTCATTTAACCTCTTTGTATAAATGGTTTCTGTTCTTTTTCAAGAAATACAGAGTGTTAAAAAAGAAATACAGAGTGTTAAAAGGTCTATGGAAATCCAATGGTAAGCCAGTGTTACTGTTTCTACTGCCAACTTTCACCTGATTGTTTCTCTAAAACGCAAGGCTCGACTGCTTTGATTTTTTCGCTGTTTCTTACCCTTGCCGTGGACATTATATCTGGAGAAAATAATCAGCTATGCATTATAAGGAAATTAAAATTCAGCTTCTGAAAGTATGGTGACTTTAAATTTAATCCCATCACAAAACCAAGCGTTCTGGTCTCTAAAGTTTATGGAACATCGATGCGTTAAGGTGCTCATTCTGTCGGAATATCATAAACAAAGAAACTCAAAATGTCTAAATAAGAGTATATACCTATACCTTCAAATAAATTGGGCGTATACATCGTATGCGTTTCTTTTGACGTTCAGTATATTTGTTTTCAACAGGTTCTTAGAATTTTCGATTAAGCAACCCATTTCGAGTTACCGTTAAAATAATTCAAAACGTAAGTTTGAGTTGTAAGAAAACGTTCAATCAGTGGGAAACGACTTATTCACAATATTTTAACATAACTTCATATCTGAATTAAAAGTTCGTAATTCCAATTTTCGTATCATTATACTCTAAACTAAGAGACGATACGGTATACATTTATATGGAATGCCAGTAGCTCTGCAAGTTGATGGCTATAGAGTATAGCCAAAAAGACCTTACCTTAAACCAGACTTTCAAAATTTCGTATGTTATTCAGGGGTCAAATATCCTGCTCATGGTTCTCTGATACTTTTGAACACATTAGATGCCACTTTTCACTCCAAGAGCAGTACAATTTGAATTAATTAACTGTAAAACTTGCATTTCTAATGGTGTTAAGACAACATTTCATGGCTGACCTGTCCTGCTCTAGGTCATTGCGTTTTTTTCTAGCCTCAGACCTCTTTGACTGACAGCTTGTTACATCCGGGTTGTAGTTTATGTGCCTGCTGTTGTAAGCTGTAACATATGTAAGTGAAATGCGCGCGTTTAGTTTGATTAAATATTTGTCGGAAATTCAAATACTGATTAACAGTCCAATCATATCGCTCAATGATCAATGATGCACGTGGAAAACAGCAAAATTAACATGCAAATAAGCTGTCGTTAGTCGAGCATCTTTTTCAGAATGTTTACTTAATTCGTTAAACCGCGTTTCTAGAACTATTTATGATCATGAACCAATGAATGTAATTCATTCAACAAACTTGCATGGATATATCAGAGGGCCAGGCTTAAGAGCTGATTAGTTTTTTGTTAGCTTGACTTCGTTTACAAAGTTACGAGACGACTAAAGTATATAGAATTTAATATAAATAAGATATCTATTACTGCACTTACATAGATAAGCCTCGGAAGGCCCCAGGAGCTAGGAGATGAATGTGTTTTGGTTACCTTGATCCCATTTTCCGCTGACAAAATCCAACTCACATAAGTAAAAAGGGCTTCCCAAGCGGCGCATAATACGCTCATTTCAGTGTCATGAAGGAGTTACAGAATGAACAAGATTGTTTATAGAAGAATGAGCAGGCAGACAAACAAGAGAAACAACTGTGTAATTAATGACTGCAATGTTATTAAAACATCTAAGACATCAAATACTATTAGAATACAAAAAAAACAGCTTCCAGGGTGAAGCAGCTCATGATTAGAAGTTGAGAAATGGCAAAGTCAAACAAAGGAGACAATTCATAAACTAAATAAACTAGAGTACCACTCTGTGTCATAAAACATTCCCTTGACAATATACAAATAACCATTAAGTTTTGTTGATATATATCCAACGGTTAAGGAGTTACAGAGCAAAATCGAAATTAATGCAAGGGCAGATAATTCAGGAAGTAAGTAAGCCAGAGTTCATGCTCATTATACATTGCCCCATTATTACACACATTTTCATTAAAATATTTTTAAAGGGTTAAGGTATTATGGAGTGAATGGGGGAATGGGACTAGCATACAAAATCTAATCAAAGGGAGGTTACTCCAAAACTAGAACTGTCAGAGAATCCGACTATACCCCCGCTTAACTGCTTTAATCAAATGGTATTTTTTTTCGTGACATAAAGTATATATAGAGAGAGACATGTATACCAAATATCAACGGAATATAGAATTAAATGATTTTACATATACAAATAGAAACATTAATAAATATACCTTGATCCAAAACAAATGTCAGGGCGGTAACAAATATGCACTGGCAATCACTGTCAAATTCGATCAGTCCACTAGAAGATTCGGTAGAATAAATTTTGCACGCTTGTTCAAGTTCACTAAGCATAACGCATTGTTAGTGTACCTCTTCACACCACATTTACTGTCGTGTATGAAAGACGTATCTATGTTGATACAATAATAAGAAGGAAGGTGCATTTTATTAAGATGGTAATGATATTTTGCGCGCAAGGAAACGCCGTCTACGGTGTGACGAATTCATCGGCCGCGGGATTTGAACTAGTAAGCCAGGTCTGCGCTTCCCAGTTTATATACTTGTAACATCATCCGATTATGCAAAACCTTAAAATAAGAGTCAACAGTGTGCCTCAATCGGGCACCCGTATATATAAATACTCGCGACAATTTATTCACGCTTATATTCGTGAATATCTCTTGGCTCGCAAAATGAAACATTTCACGAATATTGGCACGCTTAAATTTTAGGGTGTAAACTGCCAAGTGCAATGTTAACAAAGTCGTATGAACGGTGATGTACTCTAATCGTGTCAACATTGAATCTTTCAGCGGGTTTGTGCCCATTGGATGTTTTGCCGCAACTGCAATACTTGAGACATGCCAAAATAATACTATTAGTAAAATGTGCAGATTATCGGTGTAAAAGCGAAGCACCATATCAGCCTGTGCATCTCCCTGTATAATAATCAGCTTCCTTCCTTTTTATACTTGATGGATTTAGACATAACACATTGTTGAGCCTTTTTCCTATCACTTGAAATGGGAAGAAAAACACAAGCCTGTACATTCTGTACGTTCGAAAAGAAAATATTTGGATCATGAGGACATGCTGTCGTCTCCGTGCACATAAACGATATTTGGATCATGAGGAATATACAAAGTGAATTTGGTCACACAGGCTGTAAAGTTCGCAGACAAAGGCTGCTAAGTCCCCTTTGCTTCTTATTACGTAAGGAACGAAGTGGACCTAGTACACTTGGCTCGCGAAGATGACAGGCCTTATGACCATACATCAAGATTAGGAGTTTGGCTGTACATGTACTAAGATAGCATGTGCGAATAGCGAAGACTCAGATAAGCCTGTGCATTCCTTTCATCTCTATGTATATGGCAAAACATAACGTTATGTTCCTTATTTCGTTACTGAAAAAAGCGAAACTTACTGAAAATGTGAACAAACATGACTCAGGTCAGTCTGTGCACCCTCGCAGTTGATCTGGTAAATTTAAATAGTAAATGATTGACGTCGCATGAAAAGATACCTAATAGGATGTGCGAAAAGGAAATAATAAGACCAGCCTGTGTATCTGATCAGTCGTGGTTGAAGTGCTGGCCTGCTGATCTAGCGGTCCCGAGCTCGACTACCAGAGGTGTTCTCAATCGTAAACCGGGTCCCATTGCACAGAGCCTTTCATTATCACCCTCCCATCGTCTTGATATGACTGAAATACTGCTGAAAAGGGCGTAAAATCGCAAGTCATCAACCCATCCCTTTTTGATCGACATCGTACAAGGACAGGTAACATGGCTAGCCACGTGCGTCTATTGATGTCCTTTTGTTGCATAACTTTACATTGTATTTGCAAGTTTTGTTACCGGTGGGTGAGCAGCGTGTTTGTCCTGTGCTCCTTTTTGTACAATAGAAAAGTCTAGGGGAAAGTATAAAGTTAACTCCGCCCTGACATTTCTTAAGGCTCAGAGTATACTTGTAAGACATAAGCCTCTATCAATCTATCAATCTGTATACCAATACGAAGATTAAAACTTAGGGAGTTGCCCTGAAAGGACTTGATATGATAAGGGCCATTTTGGGCCCCCATTCAAATTCTCTTAAATTGTATGGTTTCTATTGCTTATCATTTGTGCGTATGGGAACAAACAGAAATAATATGTTTCACTTTTGTTAATTCTCAGAATAACATGATTTCTGACATGCCTATGTTGGTTCAATAATATGAAAGAAAATTGCAAGAAAAACTGAGTTTAATAATTTTTCCTTTAAAAAAATTAGCCATTACAATAGCTTTTGAAAGCTCTTGATAATAGGCTTTTGATGAAATGCTTATACGTTGGGTACCACCGCTAACTACCTGTGTACTGCACAAGGCCTGTCAAGGTACCCCACCTACTCAAGTTTGCAAGTCCAGACACGCTTACCAAAAATTCCAACAGATCAAAATGAAATGTGTACCAAATTATTCCTTGTGTTCTTACTAAGAAAATGAATACCAACAACATATGTTTATTTTGTCTATGAGCGGAGATATGGGCGTTTTTGTGTTGAGAAAACGGGGAAAATGTTCCAAACGCTGCCAGTTTGGTAACAAAAAGATAAAAATAAACATAGAGCCCGGTCTCCAGCACATTTAATATTTTTATGGCATGTAAATTTATCAAAACCATGTCTGCATATAAAATATAAAATGTGCTGGAGGCCGGGCTCATATATTTTGAAAGCCGCAAAGGCTACCAAATTCATCAATTTTGCCAGAATCTGCTGGGGGTGGGTATTTTCAAGATTAAAAACACAGATATTTTATGCAAGAACTGGTTGATTTTGTATTTGCTGTAACAATTTAGGTTAGAACTTTCCTATGAATGCATTTTAGTTATTGAAATAGACCTTTTGAAAAATGAGTTTTATGGGGGCCAAATATGGACCTTATCATTATTATGATACCAGGTCCTTTGTTACGAAAACTTGCATTATTCAAAGTAAGGAGAGAAAGAAAATTGGAAAAATATAGGGAAGAAAAAGCAGGAGAAATCTGGTTCTCGATCCAACAATACAACAATTTATCATAAACCTGCAAACAAAACATCCCTTCTCTTACTTGCAATGGCTGCGTAGAAATCTATGACAAAAAATTCAATATTCAAAGTATTGAGAGAATGAAAGTCGGACAAATACATAGAAGAATATTACAGCGACGGCCGGTTGCAGTACAATAGAATAAGTCATTATCAATCTGTATACCAAATATGAACATTCTGCTAACATCTTGCTAACAAGATATGCATCTCGTTTTTTGAAAAGGGACATAACTCATAAAAGGAGCAAAACTCGTAAAAATACGGGTCAGCTATTTTTCATGAGGAACTCACATATAATATTTCAAGACCCTATGGCTAGTGGTTCTTGAGTCCACCAGCTGCTTAAGTATTAATAAGCAGGGGAAATAACTTCGTAATTAATGAATGCAGAGTTACCTAACCTTTACTTAAATATTTATCTTATGGAGGACTACTATTATACCAAAAATCAGCTACGTAGACCAAGTGATTTAAAAGTTTGAAAAATTCCGAATGCAAACATGGGCCATAACTCCATCAAAACTTTACGGAATTCTCCAAACTGTTAATCAGGTAAACTTCTCCTCAAACAGGATTAGTTTTTACAAATATTAAGGTCAAAGCTCAAATAATTTTTAGCTCGCCTGAACGAAGTTCAGGAAGAGCTATTGCACTACCCCCGGCGTGGGCGTTGGCGTTAGCGTTGGCGTTAGCGTCGGCGGCGGCGTCGGCGTTAGCAAAATGTTAAAGTTTTACGTTAAAGTCTTTTATGTGATGGGCAAGGCGCTGTCAGGCGAGCTATCCTGTCCCTGTGACAGGTCTTGTTTAAATATCTTGCTAACAAGACATTCATCTCATTTTTTGAAAAGGGGCGTAATTCTAAAAAAGAGCATAACTAGGTAAAGAAATTCATATGGGTTAGCTACTTATTCACGAATAATTCACATGCAATATTTCAAGACCCTAGCATGCACGGTTCTAAAGTAATTGGAGGCATTAAAAGCGAGACGGACGAACGGACGGACGAACGAACGGACGGACAAGCCTAAAGCAATATGCCCCGCCAACTTTTTTCAAAGTTGGGGGCATAAAAATACAAAGGTGCGTAATTCCGTCAAAATTGAAATAAGGGTTATGTTTGTTTTTCTCTGCACATTGTCTGATTATTCTTCATATTTGTATAAACTTTTATGAAGATATCATATACGGTTTTTGCGATATGGAGCGGAAAAATAATGATACCTTTTGAACTTTGACCTCTAAGTGAGACCTTGACCTTCGTCGGACATGATTGAAATACGAGTTCTGCTCCTTGCCTTGATAAGGTGAACATTCGACTCCAGTTTCCAAAATCTTTTAAAGGGTTAAGGAGATATGGAGCGGACACGAAATTAATACAACATTACAATACGAAAAATAGAAAGGTGCATATTTTTGTTAAAAGTGAAAGTAGGGTTACCGTTATGGTTCGTTTTCTCTGCACATTGTCTGATGGTGCTTTCTTTTTATACATATTTTCGTGAAGAAATTTTAAACGGTGTTCGAGATATGGAGCACACACGAAGCTTATATGAAATTACAATACGAAAAATACAAAGGGGCATAATTTTGTCAAAACTGAAAGTAGAGTCACGATTCTTTTTCTCTGCACATGGTCTGATTGTGCTTTATAATTATACAAACTTTCATGAAGAAATCTTAAATGGTTTTCGATATATGGAGCAGACACAAAGCTAATATGAAATTACTATATAAACAAGACCTGTCACACATGAAAAACTTTAACGTAAAACTTTAACATTTTGTTAAAACCGACGCTAACGCCAACGCTAACGCCAACGCCGACGCCGGGGGTAGTGCAATAGCTCTTCCTGAACTTCGTTCAGGCGAGCTAAAAATACAAAGGGACACAATTCCGTTAAAACTGAAGAGAGGGTTATATTAATTTTTTTCTCTGCACATTGTCTGATGGTGTTCTTTATTTGTACAAATTTTTATGAAGAACTCTTAAACGGTTTTTGAGATATAAGCGGACACGAAGTGTTACCTTTTGACCTCTGACCTCTAAGTGTGATCTTGACCTTTGTCAGACCTCGTTGAAATAAAGTTCTGCACATCATCTCGATAAGGCAAACATTTGACCCAAGGTTAAAAAAAAACTTTCAAGGGGTTTAAGAGATATGGAGTGGACACGAAAAGTTAACGGACAGACGGAAGGACGGACGGAGGTCACGACATAATACGACTCGTCGTCGACAGGCGTATCAAAAGAGTTTATATACTGAAAGGATATAGAAACGCAAGGTAACAAATTGTGAAATAATATTTTATTTTCGTTGTTTATCTGAACCACTTCACACTCAGCCTGGTGCCTAAAATTACTCAAGCGTGTAGTATCCCGTTTCAGGTACGGCTAGTGGTGAAAGCAAAAACCCTTGCAGAATAATACTGACAAGTTCGTCAACACATCCTGTCATACCACTTGATACTCTACAGGTTTTCACATCTATATGCTCTATTGAAACTCAATCTGCATCAAGTTAAGAGGGTTAAGCTTTTGCGTTTCTAATACAAGATGAAAGGCAAAAGCACGTTGCTGTGTAGTTTGAGGTGAATGTTTCCACCATAGAACATCTTGTCCATCGTCATAGAGAAATCGGGCGGCTTACAGACCGGCCGCTTTCGGGACGTGAACGCAACATCAGGACAGGGCTATTTGTCTTGTCCATCTGCGTAATCGCGACCATTCTGTCAATGAAACGGATACCAATACGGCAATCAAAATCGATGCATTGTCCCCAAAACTGTAAGGAACTGATAACATGAGGTGGGTCTGCGAAGCAATCGTCTTTACATTGGAATTACCGATACTGACCAGGAATATCGGTTTCACTTTTCTTTGGGATACTAAGGGTACCGTCAAACGTTTAACTAACGTAAAAATTAACGGTAATAAGCCAGTTAATTTTTCTGGTGTATTTGGCAATGATAGCCTAGAACAGATTTGTAAAAAATCATTTAACGTTCAACTGCAAAGCCTTTAATCACCCCTAATGGCTACTCTGCATTTCGCCATCTTACATATGAAAAATAAGTAAAGGCCTGTTCTGCTGGATTTTATAAACTTATTCCCTTAACCGGTTACACTACTAGATTTAAATCATCGAAGAACAAAAAATAGCCATCAGAGGAGGTGGCAAATGCCCGACCGAAGGCCTCTTGCGCTTTGGCAAACAGATTGCACTTCAAAACAAATGTAAGTAATATATTGTGATTCTTATATGTTCCTGATTGACATTATCTGTTTAACAGATGCATGATTATCTAACACTCAAACCAAAACAGTATGCCAGACCGCTGTAAACAGGTAAAATCTCAAACAGCCAACATGTACACAATGTATAGCATATGATACACTCAACATTTCAAAATGTGTGAATAACTTCTATAGTAATAGCCCTACAAATCTAATTTTGAGCGCTTTAGTAAGTGCATTTGGACAAAGAATCCAAATCTGGAAAACATTGGAGGGGAGTGGGGTATGGAGAGGTTACAGAGAGTTAGGAACATGATAAGATACCATGGCATGAGCATCAATATTCTAAAAGTATAAGGCTATTTAAATTGTGGAGCAAGCCAGGGTTATACAGATATAAAGCAGAGACAGCTAGATGTAGCTCAAACTTCCATAGGGAAATAACTCGGACAGTATGAATGACAGAGTTGCCATTCATGTATCAGACTTATTTTCATGGCCTGTTCTGCATATCTGTGAAGTATCATAAAAATATTTCAAAGGGTAATCAAGTTATGGAGCAAACACAAAATCACAGCTAAACCATCAAGGGAAAATAACCCAAAGAAAGCAAGAGTTGCCATACTTGTTCGCGACACATCGCCATGATCTGTTCTATATTTCTGTGAAGCATCATGAAAATATTTCAGAAGGTATTCAAGTTAAAGAAGGACACGAAATCACACCTAAATCCATCAAGGGGAAATAACTCAAGAAGTGCGAGAGCAAAAGTTGTCATTCTTATGACCTGTTCTATATATCTGTGAAGTATCATGAAAATATTTCAAAAGGTATTCAAGTTATACAGCGGACACGAAATCAAACCTAAACCCATCAAGGGGAAATAACTCAAAAAGTACAAACATAACTATGAAGTTCCATGAAATTGTTCTAAAGGGAGTTCAAGATATAGAGCAGTCAAGAAAATGTTTACGGATGGATGGACAGACGGACGGACGCCAGACCTTTCGGTCGGGGGACAAAAAGTAAATGCACAATCACACGAAAGAAAAAGATGTTGACGCCAAAAACAAATACGTTATGAACACATGAAGAAAGTGACGTCACATTTAATTTTATCAATTAACAACAGTATTAACTAGAAATGTGTCTCTGGACACGAATGCCTACGCATAGTGCCTTGAGTAAGCTTGCATCTTGAATAAGGTACTTGTACTTGTAGGAAAACTAGCTTCATAAAGGCAGACTTGTACAATATAAAAGGGAAAATCAGAGACCAAGAAATATAGGTCAAAGTCACTTACATTTATTTTGCATACATCGGAAAGGAAAATGACATTGACATGTGTTCATTATTGCATATTAAAATAGCTGCTTGCGCACTGTGACCTTGACCTTTAAGTTAGTAGCATGGTCCTTGCCTGCAAACAAGACCTGTTTTGCCAAATAATTTTGAAATCTAATCATGCGGGACAAAGTCATGGGCTGGATTCGAACAGGTTTTTACTGTTGTCTATGCAGAAGGTTTAAGTAAAAACTGTGACCTTGACCTTTGAGCTAGGGATATGGCTCTTGCATGTCACATCATCGTATTATCACGATGATTATTTCTGCCACAATATTTTGAAATCCCACCATGCAGGACAAAACTTTGGGCCGGACACGAAAATATGTTATGCACCAAAATAAGGTGTGCAGTGTTCCCTTGACCTTCAAGCAAATGGCGTGGTTCGTGCACTTGACACATTGTCTTATCATTATTAGCAGTTTTACTAAATAATTTTGAAATCCCACCCTGCAGAACAAAGCGATGGCCCGGATAAGAACTATTTCAATGTAGCCAATGCATAAAGTTAAAGTGCAAATATTTACCTTTAAGCAGGCGACATTGCTCTTGCACGCGACACATTGACACATGAAAATTAATTACAAAAAATAATTTTAAAATTTCATCATGCAGGACAAAGTTATGGGCCAGACACGAACATGTTTCAATATAGTCTATGCAAAACGTTTAAGTGCTGAATGTGACATTGACTTTCAAACTAGCGACATGGCCCTTGTCATGGCCGTGACACATTGACGTATCATGTTCATCATTTGTGCCAAATAGTTTTCAAATACTTCCATTCAGAACGAAGTTAAGACACGATTCTGAGAACACACACACAAACACACCCACACCCACACACACACACACACACACACACACACACACACACCGAAAACGTAAACTCTATATGCACTTCCGCTGTTTTATTGCAGCGGCATAAAAATTCCCATTTTCAAATATGGTTTCAATATTTCTTTTGATTTTCTAACAGTTTTACTTCGTTGTTTATTTTGTATAAGGGAAAATTCGAAAGTTGGCATTGCTCTGCTAGTGCATCTAACTACATGATGACACACACACACTCACAACAACAAAAAAAACACATCCGTGATCTGAGATCTCTTATTTGTTGTCTGTGGGCTGTAACCCTATGTCTTAGAGCGTCGTATGTTTTCCCATTATTTTTACATTGCGTCTGGTACATTGTATTATATTAATCAAATTCCTAGTGTCACATGACATATTGTAGTTTACATGGATTTTTATGCCGCAATAAAATAATAATTCTGCTCCTGTTATAAAATGATTACATGCCCCGCCATTTGGTCTATTGCATTGCGTTTGGTAATTTTATGGATGTCGGGATTATCGTTAAATATTGCCCTAGTATACATCTCTACAAATTTTGTGGATGCCGTTTACTTCTAATTATTTTGGTTTCTCCTATGATTTTTTGTTCATGTTCACGTCTTCGTATAAAATAGAGAAATTATAACGAATCACCTGAAATAAAAGGCAATAGGCCATATGGCACCGACTTTCGCTGAAGTCGAAACAGGGTTTAACTTTCTCTAAAATAGCAAAGTGAAACATATGATACCTCATGCTCATCTTCCAGTCATGGAAAAACAACCTTCATTATTTAAAAAATCATTTCGATAAGTATAAGGCTGGAGTTTCAAACACAATGTCTAGGTCTGCAAGGGTCATATCTCTTTAAAAATAAAGCAATCAAACATCCAAAACAACATACACATCTCCATATCATACAAAGACGATCTGCATAATTTAAAACAATTTTAGAGAACAGTGTAGGTAGACTTGCAGAAACAAGATAGGAATTCCTACCACCTAAGTAGAGGAAGACTGTAATCGTATCCATACCAAATTCAGCGAGAGTAAATACAGCATTAACCAATTTTCATCAGAAAGATTAATACATCAAACACTAATTAGTAAACCAAATAGCAGCTCTCTAGGTCAAAAGGTTCAAAATGTGGTAAAATGTCAACGTCGAAATAAACGCATATCTCTTTCAAAAATATGACAATCAAAATTCCAAGATTGCATGCGCACCTTCAACCATGGTAAAACAGCATGTACAATTTCAACTCAATTTGATGGAACATGCTATAGAAATGGCGGACACAAGGTCTAAGTCAGTTAAATTGATATTCCAAGTCCAAAGCAGCTGTAACGCTATCAAACATAATCGCTCAAAAATCAAAACTGACATGCTCGTCTTCAAACCAAACCGAGAAAATCTGAAATTTTCAAGAAAATCAGATAAGACGTCCAGGAGGAGTTGCGGACACAACCTTTATCTATGAAAATTATCAGTCCAAAATGTCTGTAACGCAATGGTAAATGAATGAATCAAAAATCAAAACTGACATGCACATCTCCATAGCAGAGCAAGAACTACTGCAAAGTTCGAAGAAAATTGGATATGGCGGCTAGGAGGAGCCGCGGACACAAGCTTTTTACATGAAACTGCTAAGTCCAAAACGGCTGTCACGCCATGAAACATGATCAAATCATAATATCAAAGGACATGCACATCTTCATACTAATGCAAGAAAACCTGTAGAGTTTCAAGAAAATCGGATGCGGTGTCTAGGAGGAGTTGAGTACACAAGCTTTTTATATGGAAATTTTAAGTTCAAAATGGTTTTCACCAAAACAAGAACGATCGAATGAAAAACAAACGCACACGCTTATCTTCATACTAGAGCAAAAAAAACTGCAATTTTCAAGAAAATCAGATGAGGCGGCAAGTAGGAGTAGCGGACACAAGATTTGGGACGGACGCATGCACGGACGCACACACACACACACACGGATGCACGGACGGACAAAGATCATTTCTATAGTCCCCTTCCGCCTACGTCGGGTAAAAATAAGTCTGTGGTTTGTAAATTTAAAGTAGATGTGCATGTTAATATGTCACACTTATTTCTCGCAGTTCTTTCGTTTAACCTCATTTCTTGTCAGTACGACCAAAATACGTCGACTGTTCGAATGCAAACTTCGAAAGCTTTGTCCGTGGCAAATATAGCCACAACGTTTCTAAATAACGCTTGACATGTTCGCCAATAGAAACGATATGTATGACAGCTCTATTTTTATCGAGTCCAGCCCACATTGTACTGAGCTAAATATAGACGACAGCAAAATATAAACAATGACGCGTAATCCCAAGTTAAATACTGGTAAAATTAAAAGAAAATGTGTGGGGTTTGTCTAGTTAATAATATAGGCGTAAACTTAAGCAAAATCAAACGTTAATCCGAATAAGCAACAATGGGGCCATCTGGTCAACAAAATTAAAACATATCCCCGAGGAATACTAAGGAAGCGATGGAATGGTTTATTATCTTTGAATATTTTTTTTCAGAGAGAGAGAGAGAGAGACAGAACGGAGTCGCTTTGGCGAATATGTTTCACTGACTAAGTAAGACCGAGCTTTGTCTGCCTAGCCAGGCAGTCTGACCAGGGTCTTCGCTGTGTTCAACCTCATTATAAAGCGATAGCGGGATCCATTCCGCCTGTAGCAGAATATTCTTTACATCGTAACCGGAGTATTATTGCGCTTTCATTCTACCAATGTCACTCTCATCCTACCATATGACAGAAATACTGCTGAAAGGGACGTAAAACTCAATTATTCCTTTTGACTTTAATTATTAATGCCAACCCTTCCTATCATTTTGAGGGAAAATCCATTTTTCATCTCCTGCCTGCAAATGGTGATTGACTGTATTGACGGCCTGGATTGATACAGAACAAAGTCCTGTAGTTTTATACACTAGTTTTATATAGACATGTATCTGATTTAAACTTAATGTAAAATTATTGTTCACACATTAAGCAATTCGATTGGGAGTGACATCTGTTTGGCACAGGGAAATACTTCAGTCTTAAGAATCTATACCCACATAGTATAGCTCGCCTAACTTGCGCATGCTCATCATATAAAAACTTAAACTTGAAACTGTAAATATAACTTGCGTAGATATACTGGCATGAATTGGCCGCCGTTTAACAAGGGAGCCAACTTTAATATAAATAGGATTTGCTTTCCTAGAAGGTAAAAATTCTTTCTCGAATGGGGGCTCCTTTTAAATGAAGGAACTAATAATTGAGCCACATCATATGATTTCCTACAAGGTAGCATTGGTGACAAGCAAAGACCGTGCAGTCTGGTCAGAGCCTTCACTTGTCACATCAACCGTCTATGGAAGTGACCCAAGCCATAGAGCCAGCAGTCACGTCTCTGATACTCTGTATAAATGAGAAGAATGATCAGAATATCACACGACAAAATTGCAACATTGCTGGAAGTCACATGACGCGGCTCTTATACTCTCTTGGTCCCCAGTGAAAGAAGGTAGAAGATTCTTCCAGATCATTGTGATCTCCCTTGAAGATGTGTATTGAAACGCTGACGCCGACGTGGTAGTGACGGTTATAGCTTTTTGTTTTAACACAAGTAAGCTAAATAGTTTTAGTCCGAATTGTTTTACGTGCTGGTCTGTCTATACATTAAAAATTCCGGTATTTTTGTAAAACTCTCGCATGTCATTAGCAGATACTTCCTGGATAGCCAACCCAACGACTATCTTGAGATTTTCCTGGATTAATTGCTCAAACCGCGGTTGTTTAAGCAACATTTTTGTTTTTAGAAACACCGGCTCTGCGGGACTGAAATCAGGTGAATATCTGGGCATGAAAATTATCTGTACTCCATTATTCGTGTGGGCATGAGATGCGTCCGTAAAGAACTGAACATAGTGTGCCTTAGTAGATAGCCCCTCTACAAAGTTGTAGAAACGAGGACCATTTAAAGCAACTAGGAGATTGAGCGTAATGTGGGCACCTACTTTGTATCTCGTTACTTCTATAAAGCGGACCCCGCATTCTGAATGTCCCATTGTGCGATGAGCAACCGTGGGTTTTTATCCTGACTCGTCCATAAACAGAACTTTGTTTGGATTTAAAGTTTGTTTATGGTCTATGAATGCCTGCGTGTACCTAAGATTTTCGGCCGAAAACCTCTCTCCCTCTGGCCGGATAACTTTTTTTAAATGTCATATCAAAGTTTCGTCTCACAGTCTTTCCTATAAGAGACAAGGATACACTTCCACCGGGTACATGCGAATGGCGAAGTAAACGTTCTCGCATTTCACTGTAAATGATTGTAGGTTTTTTTCTTTTTCATGGCCAGCAAAAAGTCCAAATCCGGTCCGCTGAGTTTTGAACTTTGACCTCCACCATGAGGTTTAGCATCTATGTTATTGTTCCTTCAGTACTGCAGCCACAACTTTCTAACACAATTGTCCGAAACTTTTTGTTCTGAAGAAATTTAAGTATATGTGCCATTAGGTACTTCACTGGTATTTGTATTTCCACCCAAATCAAGACATCTGTCTATCACCAATTTTCTAAAGTCGTAACTTAGAACTTTCCCTTGCACGTAGGAACGACCGAACTTATTCTTTCGCTCGATTTTGAATAATGAACAGTAAATCTTAAGCCCCTTATACAAAAATTCCCTTGACCCACGCAGACTTATGAAATGGATCGATATATGTATAAAGTTGATATTATCGGTTGTTTCTGGCGTCTCATCAATCAAGACTGTCAGATTAAAAAGAAAATGCTATAAATACGATTTAGCATTAGCGCTAATCAAAAGGAGATATTGAGTAAACTGCTATGAACACCTTACGTATCTAACAGTGGTGTCGGGCCTTAGACCTTAGCCCCAGGAATAACACCCTAGGCTGTCACCCTAATCATTTGGAGGAGCGGCTGTAGTGGAGTGGATAACACTTCGGACTACCAGTCCAGGAGTCGAAAGATCGATCCCCCCTTCTCCGGTCTTTCTAATGAGACATTAAACCACGGTTCCGTCTCCATATGACCTCGTTGTTGGTGGGACGTTAAACCCGAGTTCCCTCACTCACCCAATCATTTGGATCGGACATTCCGCCAGCGTAAGATCCGAGCGGTATACTTAAATATAAAAATGTAAATCCACATGTATTTTTGGCATCTTTGAATTTGACACAGATGACAGATCGGCTCGGGCACTCACACAGCCGGTATCATTATGGAATCGTTCTAGAGGGAACCATAAGGAAGAATTGGACAATGAAATAAAATGGCACGCCAATGCGAATATTATCGCCCGCATGTCGTCTAATGCTCGCGGTATGTTGCGATATTCACCGGGCAGTCGGTGAATATTACTTTTTCTGAAGCCATTACTCTTTTCCTGACGTAGGCCTACTGCAGTAACAGCCTATAAATAAACTGTTAACGGTACACACACCGGGTAGGCGGCAATTGAAAACGCTCGTGCAATCGACGAACGCGGATCAAAAACAGTAAGAAATAGCGTTTTCGATTGCAAATTGGCGAAAATTTGCAATCGAAAACGCTGTTTTGCAATCGAAAACGTTGTTTTTGATCCGCCTTAATAGATTGTGAAGAGCTTTTTCGATTGACGTCTTCCCGGTGTGGTACAGATAATGATATTACATCGCGAAATAATGCCATCCCGTACCGTCTAAGGGAACCGTGTGTGTTCAGTTCAGTTCAGTTCCAATTCTCCTAACGACGTTCCCCAAGTGGCTCATCTGCGGTACATAACCAAGTTGAACCGTGTGCGTTCAATCGGGCGCATATTTAGCATATAATAAGACATGTATTGGATTTAATTTCGGTGAAAATACAGTTTTATGAACCTGCAAACTACAGATTGACCTCCGCAATAGCAGAGCTAGTTTGCAGGTCCATGAAATTGCATTTTCACCTAAACATATGTCAATAATTGTATAATATCACATAGACCAAAAACCACCTGAGATTGAGAGGAATCGCCATAAATGTTCTACATGTACAACCACCGAAAATTAATATATGTCACGAATTGTATGTTTCTGTACAAATATTTGCTGCATATTAATGTTCGTACTTTACGTACTCGGCAAGTTTGGGCAAAATAAGATCACTGCAATGTATAGATATACCCAACTCTTTAGAATTATTAAAACTTGAGCGATAAGCCGTAGAACAGAGAATTTCAATGTCTCCAAAATATGTTCAAAATTGAAAACTTCCGAGGCAATCATTTAACCACGTTTTTTTGGTCCCTGTAAACAACATCACAATTCATGATCTGAAAAAAAATCATAAAATGCCATGTACAAACTAAAGACCAAGCTCAGTCGGTGCCCATCCGTGCAGTCTAATTAGCGTATTTGCAGCGAACAAGGACGACCCTAAGAGACTGCGGGGAGGCACAGGGTTGGTGTAGGCCTTCGATTTTCTTTATGTTGGAACTGTTTGTATTTTGAAACGATTGCTTTTTGAAACGACTAAATTCCTCACTTCATAATAATCCTAAAATCAAGAAGATAAGTCTGTTGATTTTTTTCTGAGTCCCACTAGCATATTACTTGTTGTTTGTAGTAGAGTTCTTTCGAATTAGACGCAGCCGTATAAGTAGCTGTATCGACACGTATCGGAGAGGGAGCAATCATTATTGCGATTTTTAAACACATCTATATAATACCATCAAATGTTAGTTTGAAGATGATAGAAGTTTTTTGTTTTACATATGATTATGGTTTTAGTTTTTGTTTAAGGGTTTTGGTGTATGACTGTCCAATACTTCATTGTCCTCAGCCGCTGAATTATTGGGTGATTTTGGAAATAGTACATGTCCCTGCGTCTTTCCGTTCGACTGTCTCACTTTCGTTTCCATACTCTTTGAAGTTATTGTACTAAACCCGAATTTGCGAACAAGGATATCCTCCCTTGTCAACAATAATTTCCTCCCTTGTCCTCATTTTTATTGAACAGGCAGTGTCCTTATTTTGTCGGCTGGTTGGTTGTTTTGGGGTTTAAAGCACCTTTGAGGTAGCATTTCAGTCTACAGGTGTCAGTGGCGGTAGGGGAGTAGGACTGGGGGGCGGGAGGGAGAAAAGCCAATGTCAGAAGTAAATAAAAGGATGTTTAAATATGTATATATATATATATATATATTCATTATGTTTTACCGTAAGTCTCTGTAGCTCAGTTAGTTAAACGCTTGACTAACAAACCGGCGGACCGAGTTCAAATTCCACTTAAGGAAATTTTTTTTTTATCCTAAAATAAAACAGACTTCCGTTCTTACCCTTTTGAAATATGATAGTCAATATAGATGACTGAAAATCTGTTGAAATGGTTGTAAAACCACAGTGGACAACGCCACATGACTGTCACGCAACAGCAGTATGTATGTGTTGTATGGAAACACGAGTGCCATACGAGTTCAGGGCCGTCGTCGGCTTTTGAAAAGTGGTGAGGCCATGGAACGCCCCGAGTACCGAAGGCACGAGTGGGGAGAGCACGAGAGGGGTATCCCCCTAGCTCTCGAAAGGAGGTTCGGGGACCTCCCCTGAGGAAAGTTTTGGATTTATAATGCATTTTGAGACCAATTTCGCTTGTGAAACTCAATTGATTTTATGAGTACTTACCTCCCATGAGAAACTCTTTGAATTCAGGACGTCCGAGTCTAGAAGCGATTTTAATGCATTTTGAGACCAATTTACTTGTGAAACTCAAATAATTTTATGAGTATTTGCTGTATTTCAAATGGTGATCCAAGCTTTTAAAAACTGCCAAGGGTGTTCTCCAAGTGCCGAAGGCACGAGTGGGGGAGAGCACGAGAGGCGGCTTCCTTTCTCTCATAAGGGGGGGGGGGGGTTCGGGGCCCTCCCCCGAGAAAAGGTTTGAATTCAGGACGTCTCTAGAAGCTATTTTAATGCATTTTTGGGACAAAGACAAAGAAGGAATAACGGGGAAAAGTGGTCCGGCCAATACCATTTTCAGCCGAATGAAAAAAGTGGTACGGCCAATACCATATTCGGCCAAAAAAGTGGTCCGGCCATGGCCGGACTGGCCGGACCGCCCACGACGGCCTTGAATTTAATTTCGAAATCGGTGCGTCTTCAACTCCAGTGCGAATGTTGACTGATTTATCCTTCATTTGAAATATAGAATATAAATAAACTTTATTACTTCTCTGCCTGAGATACTCAAACGAAATAACTTGAAAAATGGTGTGTTTTTTTATTCATTACAGGGCTAACCTTTTCATTTATTCAAGGGAAGTAATAATGTTCATGATGTTCTTCCAAGAAGTAGCTTTAACAAAATACTTGTTTTGGTATACGATGTCGGGCACGCGACGTCGAAATGGCGTCGTTCTGACTATGCGACGTCATGTGCTTGCTGAAGGCATATCAGGGGATAACGTTATCAACACTGTGAAAAAGGGTTTCATGACGCGCTTTTACCACCCTTTCAACAGTATGTCAGTCACATTGAGCCGATGGAAGGAGGATAATGAAAGACTGTGTACAAGAGGACACCATTTACGATTATAAAGGACTTAACCTGCATCAGGATTCGAACCTGGACGGCTGGCTTAGCACGTAAAAGCCTAGTGAATTACCACGGCATGAGACTATGGGTCAAGGTAAGAGCAAACACAATCTGATTCAGCTGGCTTAGAGGTCAGTGCCTAACCTAGTGAGCTCCCACTACGTGACACTATGGACCACGGCAAGAGCAAACAACTCTGATTAGCCATGATGCATCTGCATGACCGCAAATTGGTCACTTACTGTCGTACGCGTCAAGCTCTTTATATTGTCGGTGTTAAAGGCCCCATTGCTCTATCAGCAAGAAATACTGCATCGTGCGGTCCCACCATAGTTTTGTCATTGCAAATGACTGCGAATAGTCAACTTTAAACATATAAATTATCTTTGAGCTTCACATGAAAAAGGTTATAAAAATATCTGAGTCATTTAGTTGGGAAATAAAATGACCTTCTTTCGATATCACAAACTTTAACAAAATGGTAAAAATACAATGCACAAGCGTTCTGTGCCCCGTGTTCTGTTTCTATTCCATCGCTCGACGGGTAACCAGAAAAGGAAATAGCGATTACATGTTCCCCCTATTTTTGTCAGCGATAAGACTCAATCTATGCCCGTCAACTCTCATTTTATCACCCAAAGTGACGGTTGAAGCGCCTTTCATAAAGATTTGTGTTTAGACGATTTTACATCGCGAAGGCATGTGGAGACTTTAAGGGGAAAGGCTAATTGGGCTGAATTGTTGTTGCTCCCGCTTGCATTGAAGCGTACGTGTTCAATCCTGTATGCTAGCAGAAGGCGGCGTGGAACAATAATTGAGTCAACGCCATGCAGCGCTGTAGAAACGTTTTTTTAAATCAGAGTCATGGGGGCGATTGGTGTGGTAGGTGGCTATTTTGGGTGGGGGTGGTGTCGCAGGGATAATTTTACATATGTACTCAAGTCATCTATGCTGCATGTCATGCTATTCTAAAAGCATGACAAGGCAATTCTTGTTTAAAATTCACAATCATTAAAGCTACAGACACCATTGCTATAGCGATGTAAACATTTATGAAATATTTTGTCAGTCGCTGCCAGATCCTTACTGCCACTTTTAAAGAAACAAAACATCATTGAGTTTCACCTAAAACGGTTTTCAATTGATTTTGGTCATACTTTCGACAGTACACCTGATTTAACTGGTAAAAATTCAATGTACAGGCATGTGACCCATAAACGTCCCGCTTTTTCCATCGCTCGAAGGGAAACCAGAAATTGACGGATTGGTGTGTTGGTTTGTGTTTAACGGCTGTAAGACTTTAAGACATTATTTCAGTCGAGCCGTCTCTCAGATAGAAGGAGAAAGAAAAGGGACAAGATAGACGAGAGAATAAAATATCCAAACAAACCCCACCTGCATCTACTGCAAGCACAGTAGGTCCTTGCTATACTTTTATCAAAACGGCACCATAAGTCACGCAGCACCATCGTCCGACCACACGACCCCCACTAGATATTGAAACTGCATTTTATGGAACAATGTATCATTTTTCAAAAACATGTTCTGCCTATGTTTGCCACTTATAAGACTCAATTATACACATCAATCTAAACAAAGCATTATGACATTTCCTGTTCAATATCACTGAGGACAAGGGAGGATATTATTGTCGACAAGGGAGGATATCATTGTTCGCCAGATTTGGGCTAATAACAATAACCTCAAAGAGTATAGAAAGAAAAGTGTGACATTCAAACAAAAAGACGGACGAACATGCACTTTTTCCAGAATTACCCAATCATTAAGTGGGTGAGGACATTGAAGTAACTCTTAATCAAAAACTAAAAACTTTAGGTATATGTAAAACAAGTACCTTTATCTACTTCAAACTAACGTTTGATGGCATTATATAGACCTGTTTAAAAAGGCAAAACAATGACTTGTCCCTCTCCGATACGTTCAGATACGGCTACTTATACAGCTGCGTCTTATCCAAAAGAACTCTAGTAGTACAATTGTCGTTTGTATGTAAATATTGTTTAAACTATAAGCAGCATGATCTATATTTTTTTAACGTCATATCGATTTCCTTTTTTTGTAGCGCCACTTGAACAGGTCATGGCTGATTCAGTCAGAGATCAGATTATAGATAGCACAAGTTTAGCTTTTGAAAAAGCTTGAGAGGTTATCCCTTAGCAAATGAATCTATAGGATGCAAGTGGTAAAGCAGAAAATTGACAGCAATACAAGTTAATTTTGTCGTATTCTTAGATTTATTGAAGCTGTAGGTAAGTGGCGAGTTTGACAGCTTTTTCTTTTTGTCTAGTGAATTTCTTGTATCAGGTGAGCTTCAGTGCTATTAACTTTTGTTAGATGATCTGTGCTGTTTAGTAATGGCTCTTCGTAAGTCGATTGTACTCTCTGGTAAGTGCTTGTATTAGGTGAGATTCTTGTATTAGGCGAGATGAAGTGTTCAGGATAAGTTTTACAGCTCATGTCTTAGCAATTCTGGAAGGGACCCTGCAGCTTGGTGCGCCAAACTATTGGAGCAAATATCGGTAAATAGTGGAACCTGTATTCAGCGTGAACAAAGCCAAACATGTTATTGATCTGTACTGTTAAGTGATAACTGAACTTTCAGGTAACTGTTTGTATAGGGTGAGATAAAGTGTTTTAAGATATAAGCTATAAAGATCATGCATTAGCGATGCTGGCGAGAACACTATAGCAGGGTGTGCCAAATGTAGAAGTACCGGAAAATAGTAGGACCTGTATTTTAGCAAAAGTAAACGGCGTACAAATCGAGTACGAATTCCTATCTTAATATGGTTATCCCCGAGGGGATAACCATTAATTAAGAATTCAGTCTTATTTTTGGCGAAAATTTGAGTCCACTATGATAGGCTGAATCAGGGAACTCATACTGAATAACAAAGAATTGTCACCTTCAAAACGTTTGCGTGTGTATGGAATAGTCCATATAAATGATTGTATAACAGGCTGATTTGTTCAATGCATATTTGAGAGATCATGTATTAAATACATTAACTTAAACAACAATACGTAAAGTACCGACAGCGATTATTTTACAATTTATTAGCCACAAAAGCTCCCTGTAATGTATCTGCATTTACGACGGAGAATGCACACACCCTTATAAGGTCAGTTCCATCAGGCTGGGTCGACGTGCTTAAAACCTTTGACAAGGGTGGAATCGTTTGACAAGGAATCTTTGATTCAAAATAAACCAGAGGACCACTGGTCCTGTAGCTCACCTGAGCACTGAGGTTATGCTGAAAAAACTTTAAGTTGCCACAGCAACAAAACAACATGCACACCAGCAATGAAACACCTATTTATGTAGAGGATAATATCACAAACATTTATGCTAAAAAGATTCAGCTTTATCTCCCTTTATGGCTTCTGAGAGGATTTTTGGCAACAACAAAAAAAAAAAAAATAAAAAAATTTCCCTTTCGGTTGCGATGGCAACCAACCAAAATCAGGGATTTGGGCAAAATTCATATTGCTGGTAGGACTACTCCAGGAACATTTCTGTAAAGTTTATGTCAAAATATCTGCAGTATCACAGAAATAAATGCCAAATTTCCACTTTCCCCATCACAAGGCTATGGAAAATTTAAGTTTCCATAGCAATGAATTCACATGGGCAACAATAATATAAAACATAATTTAGGTACAGGCTAATGTCATTAATATGTATGCAAAGTATCTGCTTCATCCAAATAATGGCTTCTGAGGAGGAGATTTTTGAAAAGTTTTTCAAAAATATTTACCCTTTATTTTGCCATGGCAACCAATCAAATTTAGCGATTTGGACAAAATTCATATGAATTATAAAGGACTACTCAAGAAACATTTCTGCAGAAACAAATTCTAAATAACTGTAGTGAGACAGCAAAAATTGCCAATTTCCACTTTTCCAATTATAAGTCAATGGAAACTATAAGTTGCCATAGCAACCAGAGTTCTAATGGGATTGGAACAAAAACACACTTTATGTAGAGGCTAATGTCATTAACATATATGCATAGTATCAGCTTCATCCCTCTTATAGATTCTGAGAAGAAGATTTCTTTTATATTTTTTCGAAAATTTACTCTTTAGTTTGCCATGGCAACCAATCAAAGTCAGCGATTAGAACAAAATTCATATGAATCGTAGAGGACTACTCAAGAAACATTTCTGCAGAAAAAATTCTAAACAACTGCAGTGAGACAGCAAAAATTGCAAATTTCCACTTTTCCCATTATAAGTCAATGGAAACTATAAGTTGCCATAGCAACCAGAGTTCTTATGGGATTGGAACAAAAAACACAATTTATGTAGAAGCTAATGTCATTAACATATATGCAAAGTATCAGCTTCATCCCTCTTATGGCTTCTGAGAAGAAGATTTTTTTATATTATTTCGAAAATTTACCCTTTATTTTGCCATGGCAACCAATCAAATTCAGTGATTTGAACAAAATTCTTATGAATCGTAGAGGACTGCTCAAGAAACATTTCTGTAGAAAAAAATTCAAAATAACTGCAGTGAGACAGAAAAAATTGCCAATTTCCACTTTTCCCAATATAAGTCAATGGAAACTATAAGTTGCCATAGCAACCAGAGTTCTTATGCCAATGGAACAAAAAACACAATTATTCATTCCCCCTACCTATAGATGCTATATGTGAAATATGGAAAGAATCAGCCCCATGGCTTCAGAGGAGAAGTATGTTGACGACGGACGACGGCGGACGGACGACGGACGACGGCCTATACTATAAGCTAAAAATGTCTTCCAAGGGAACACCACGCATCCCTGCTCCAAACAGCATCGAAGAATTCGTTGCTGGGCTTGACGTTGAATTGTTGAAATATGTTCCCGATTTGAGGAGACTTGGTTTCACAAGTTCAACGGCTGTTAAGTTCCTGAAACTATCAGACTTTGAGGCATTTAGTACCAAAGTGTCAGTCGGTCATCGACGAATGCTTCTTAATGCTGTAGAAAAGCTGAGAACACCAAGTTCAAAACTGGGCGTGAGCCCGGACGGGGTTGGGAATGATGCTGCAGCACACAAAGCAGGTAAAGTATCCTCTTACCATAATTATCCTTGATATTGGGACACAATGTGATTGATCCGGCAATGAGTCGAAACATTGCTGGTGACAAACAGTGCTGATCCTGACCAGACAGATGAAGGAATGGCTTATCGGGGCCTATGTTGTTAATTTAATATTGCTGTCCTAATATTTTGACCGTTTGAGTGTAAACTGAAGAAGCATAGCAAACAGTCGGCAAATTCAGTTTAGATGTAATAAGTGCATTTGGCATTATTATGCACGGTTTAAAGCAATACTTCCATTTTCTCGGCCTATGTTAACCCTAGTCTCGGCACTGACGCAGGGAAGTTGATCAGTCTGAAAAGAGCCGCGACACAAGCAAAAGTACATTATGGTATATGCGAGCAACTGCCTCGTCCGTAGTTCACCCATAATCTGAACATGCCGTATATAGAAACTCTCAGGAATTTAGAGTGAAAGCAATGATTCCGATCAATTTGTGAGACACGCACAAAGATGCATGCCTTTACTCGCCAACGACATTTTACAAATATATGTTAACACATTTTAGGCTTTGGTTTTAACATACAAACATTTGCTAATAGAGCAGATCTAGATGCGTAGGCTCATATTTGGCCACCTTATGTTTATATACATGTATGTTGCTTGCCATTCTGTGAGACTAATTTCCATTAGTCCTTTTCTGAATACGATACTTCCTCAAAGATTGGTCTGTTCAGATTCAAAGATGAAAGCTTTGTTAAGGAGTGAACTGCTTATACAAGACTCTCTTCGAACTATTTTGGTTTAAAAAGGCTGACATTGAGCAGCTGAAAAATAAAATGAAATTTTCAGCTTTACTCTCCCAGTGGTATAATTAACGGTTTTATTTTTACCGTTTCAGCACTGCTTTGTCATTGTGATCGTGATAAGCCAGCTTTAAACAAATAATTTAAAAACAGCGTTGAGCTTTTTGTATAAAAGTGTTGAAAAATGATTCCGGTCATTTAGTTGGCAAGCAAAATGACATACTTTCGATATCACACACTTTATGATGTGGTAAAACACAATGTACAAGACGAAGATTCAATATTTGGATCGCTTTCTAATTGTTCAACAAAGAAACAAATTTTTTTTTAAAGACATTTATTAATTTTTTCATAAACCTGACCCCTACCCCGTCCCCATTATTTTTTTCTCGGTCATGTGACACAGTGTATGCATATTAATCGATATCTTGTCATCAAAATGTGTTGCGAACAGCGCATGCTCGAACCAGTATGTGAACCCCTGCAATCTATCTAGAGCTTTCATTTTCTGTCAGTAGATTTCTTAGGATCCGTACATGGTATGTGCGAGCAACAAAAGCTTTGCTCAGACTTCACGGATGCACATGCTGATCTGAACCTTTGCTTGTTACATATGCTCGAAGTCACATTTTCGCTTGGCGTGGCTCAATTTGTCATTGGTGGTCAGGAGTCTTGACTTGTCTTTTGTTTTGTTTATATAGGAGGGGTATGGAGGCAGCCATGGGTCTAATGTCCGAGCCGTGAATGTCTGTAGCTCTGTGTGTCCTTACCTATTCGGGCAACAGCGTTTGATTGGCACTGAATCATTGTTTATTTGAATGAGTGTTGCTTCAGTGCAGATAAGCCGTTTTGAGTTATATGGGGCATATATTTCAGTTATCTCTGTTGCTTTTGTAAAATTTTCTTTTGGGATCACATTTTCTAAAAGGGTTATTTACTCCGCCAAAATTGATACTATTTAGGATAAAAACTCGATAAGCCTAAGCTTCCTTTCTGATCCTTTAAATTATACACATGTATAATTAAAGTATGTAACTAAAGAGCCGCAACAGGATAAAACCAACAAAGTGGTTGTGCGTCGGCGCAGACTCAGATTAGCCCGGGCATTTGCCTAGTCTCATCAGACTCTTTGCTAAGCGCCATTAGGGTAGCTAAGGGTCCCAGCTACCTCCATGCGGACAGCGAAGTCTCTGATCAGACTTGGCGGATGCCCAGGCTGATCTGAACCTGCGCTGGGGGTACAACCAGTTTGTTGGTTTTGTCGTGTCGCGGCAGTTTTGTGAGGGGTCAAAACATATAAAGTGTGAAGAAATAAGAACATCCAATACTTCATCTTACCGAGAGCTCTGATGGCTCACAAAATATACAAATGAAGATATTTATCATTTCAGATGATCAAAGACGGATAAAGAAGTTTTTCCATATACTAAGCAAATTAACTTAACTGCTTCTGGAGCACAGGGACAGATCAACTGAATACAGCCCCTAATTTGGAAAAAAATAAATAAACGGAACTTTGTTTATGAAACTCCGCTAGAAAGTAAAATAGACGAACTGAAAGAGCAGATAGAAATGAAATCAGCTGAATTAAAAAGTGCTGTTGAATTTTGCCAGTCACTCACCGGTCGGTATGCGTCTCTTAATGTGGACAAAAGCCGGTCCCAGTGTAGTTTATGTCACCTGAGGGCAGGCCACACTAGACGGGCATGTCCTAATGGACCATGTTTCTCAGCAAGACAATGGGGCGATGTGGAAAAGCACCCAGAGGAAAAGCGACAACAGACTGAGGCAAACGAAACCAAAAGAAAAATTACTAAAGAACTTGAAAGACTTCGAGGAGAAATAGTTTCCAAAGAAAAAATTAAAGATCAAGTTACTAACACTTTCAGTGCGAGAATCACGTCGACTTAAGTAAACTCTGATCCTGATATATATACGTTTCCAAACGAAGCTGGAGAGGGTAGACTTCTAAAATCTCAAAATATTCTTAACGACAGTTGGATTTTGGAGTCTCACTGTAAGGGCAAAGTACCGCAGGATCTTGAAAGCGAGTCTAAAAGGTGGAAAGATATCACAGACAAACACAATGAAAAATACACAAAACTGTCACAGAAGGAAGTTAGAGAAGTTGATCCCATTAAGAAACGGCTTGAAGATAATGTAAAGTACCCCGTCGTGTTTCCGAAGCACGCTCGCAAAAGTGATGAAACTGAGTATCCTGATACTAACACTTCGTTGGTAGCCGCTCCTTACATGATGCCGCCATTTATTTACAGCCCAGAGTTTCCTGGGAGTTTTAACTGGTGTAATCATCAGTTTTCGGGTTTCCCAGTCATCCCCGAATTACCAGGTTTGCAGGGCAGTGGAACGTCTAGGTCCACACCTACAGCTACAGTCACGTACCAAGAGATATGTGGGTCACCATCTGGACCACCTTTACCAGATGCTCCACCACCTGTGTTGCCGCTGTTACCAGATTCGAAAGAGATGTCTAGTGATAATGACTAACAATCAGATAAATGAGACGTTACGAATGTGTACATACTGCTGTGATTTACTCTGTTATAATACTGTTTGATTGGGTTGAGGGATATTGCATTGAGATAGCACATTAGCAAAAGAAAACACGAGCGGCGTGAAAAGGTACCGTTCAACATGTGCGAACAAGAAAACCCGGCCACGCAGGCTGATGAGAGTCTTCCCTGTTTAAATATTCAGTCTACGAATCCTGGAGAAACAACATATAAAAAGTGAAGGCAGTTCGCACATGTGCTCAGGCCAGCTAAGTATATGTGCTGTACACACATGGCTTGAAGTCCCTTTTCTCACCCCGCGTTATACATGTACTATGTTTCTGACTTTGCTGCAGAATGAATAAACGGTTAAATACAGGACTTGTGCTTTGATAACGATGCTTTGCCCGTCAAGGTCTTACGATAATCGTCAACTAAACATATCAGAAATGCCTTGTCTAGCCTTTTGGATTTTGCCCACCAAATATAAGACAACAGTCAAATAAGATAGAACAGTTGTCATTGACCCCAGCTTGTGCAAACAGCCTGTTCAGCATCGGTGTATTCTGAGCTCGCTAAAATGATTGATCAGGATTCATATACTGTTGCTGCGAACAGTGAAGACTGTGATCAGACAGCGCAACTGGGCAGGCTGATATGAGCCGTAACTGTTTGCACATGCTCTATTGAAGGTACTTTTTTCGTGAAACGGAGAAGCGTTTCGTGTACAGTAAAACCTTAGTGGCACCTCTATTAAGCATGCAAACAAGCTGTAATAAGCAAGCATGCATTCATATTCCGAAAAAGATAAATACATTGAAATATACCTGTATTAAGCAACCATCTGTCTTAAGCAAGCAGATTTTGATTATCTCTTAGGTGCTTGCTTAATACAGGTTGTACTGTATATGGACCGTGTTTAAAATAAACAAAACCTGACAAATTTAAAAGACAATTACAGACTGACAAATCAACAACAAAACATTTTAAATATATATAATCTAACGGACATAATGTTGATATATTCCGCTCATTTTTTTCTCCCCGCAGTGCATTCATTATTTCTGGTCCATGCGGGTATACCTGTGTCTATTTATAGCTTCAATACTTTACTACAGTGGGACGGACTCTGTTGAAAACTACTTTGCAAAAGTAAATCGATACAACCATTGAATGTCGTCTCTCGCGTCATTGGAAAACATCGTAATTGAACTCTTGTGGGATAACGGTGAAGAAGTTTAAATTCAAACAGTCGACGTATTTTGGCTGTACCTTTATCAATAACACTTTACGTTACCAAATATTGGGACAGACATGTCTGAGCAAATACTGCAGACTACGGTTAGCTTGTTTAGGGCAACAGTATTTTAAGTTCTGCCAGAACGTTTGGGAGAAATTAGCTGATAGTCTAATCAGACATAGGACTCAGCTGAATTTAGTTTCTTTTCAATGGTAACTGCTTATGTCAATAGCTCTAAAGCTGTAATGGTTAGGTGTATCAGTAAGCAGTAAGCTGGTGCAAAATATTGTTTATGTGGTAAAATGGGCAATCAACCGTAGAGAAAAGTGGAATTCTCGGTTACGCATCAGAACTGTTTTTTAAATTCGTAAAACATATATAGTGGAAATTCTAACAGTGATTTTGCCTGGTCTATGGATATTTCTTAAAACTGTTGGCAAGCCTGGTAGACCTTGATCAGCCTGCTCAACAAAATCAGTCTGAGCAATCCCTGAAATGTCTGCGCATACGGGCTGTCTTATTCATTTAGGAAGGTGAGAAATTAAAGATCCTTACTGTATTCAAACGTTTTCTTTTTCTTAATATCTTGGTCTAAGTATTTGACCATTTAACGCCACAACCATAGCATTATCCTTTGTCTGTTTTATACTGATTTAGTGGCAAATTTATGAAATGCTTGGAAGCAATGTACATGTAGGCCGTGACGTGGCTGCCCACCAGTCTGAGCAAACTCTAGAAGGTCTGCTTATACGGGCTGTCCGAGCCTTTGGGGTATTGGAGTAAATGCGGTTTTCAGAATAAAATATTCATACGCATATTATGTGTTTTTTTTTAAATCTTTTCAAATATCATAGTCTACATTTCAATCAATTTACCGCCACATGTACATAATCATTCTTACAGTTTTTTTTAAATCCCAACCACTACAAATGTTATATTTCCACATATTTCTGCTCCGAAAGTAAATCTCATGATTTAGGTCAAGCCCGCCTGTTTTGATCCAGTTTTATTTCTGATTTTTGCTTCAAAAGACTACAGACTCATAATTTATAATTGTTTTGGGAGTGGCTCTGGTAAGGTGGCTTACGAACCAGGCTATTATTTCGGGGTCACATGTTGACCTCCGCTCATCCGGTCGTTTAAATGAGACTTTAACAAAGGTCTCTGTCTTTGTATGACCCATGTGTTGGTGGGCCCAGTCTACTGAATTACTATAAGATATTGCTTTGTTATAGCAACTAACTTTGCGTGCGAACAGAAGTAAGAAAACCGAGAATTACAGTTGCATTTAGATTTTGTTTGATAAATGAGAAGAGTCACCATTATTTGGGGAAGTCCCATGCCACATGACCCTCAGTTTTACTTTAAAACTTGACATTTTTGTTAACAACTCTGCCATATACCTGCGAAACGACGTGCTGAATGCCCTTGAACTTTAGAAAACTCAGGAAAAAAAACTTTAAATGTACAAAATTAGTCTTACTAGGTTTTTCCAAATCTGTCTGATATACGTAAATGTAATTTAATTGGAGCAGCAGAACATCAGACTGTTAATATGTAAATAATGTATTTTCAAACACGAAATTTCTCTGTATAGAAAAGCATTTAATTTCATTTAATGTATTGTTTATTATTGTTAAAAACTGTGGAGATTTGGTTTTTATATTTTAAAAACAACGACGGTGTGTATTTTATTGCCGTATTAGAAATACCTATTGGCGAAGGTGCGTGGGGAGGGGTGAAGGTTGAAGGGTGAAGGGTTGGGGTAGGGAATAGAACACTTTGTAAGCCCCCCTCAGAAAATCCAAAGACGTTGGAAACAAAAAAAAACGCTTAAAGCCACGTTTATACCAGCTGACACTTGAATGAGAATATCTTAACCATTATGTATGTTTGCAGTGCTATTTTGGTTACTTAGTGAAGACATCCCTGCATCTGAATCAATGTCCCTTTATTTGGGCCTGTATGAGCCTTAAAAAGGATTATTCAAAATACCTCGGAGTACCTCAATGGAATATTTGTATCTGTTACCTAAAGCGGATGTTGTCACGACATTGTAAATCTTTGCGAAGAAAATATAATTATCTAGGGGCAAATTAACCTTCGGAAAACATTTAGGAGCCACATAAATGCATTTAGTACTGCCTCATGGCGTTCTAATGTTGAAAATATTGATTGTTCTAATGTAAGTCTGATATTCTGTTTTGCAATAGGGTATTAGTTGCTTCCAGGGTTACGTCAGAAGGATGTTATTTCAAGTGTATCTCCAATCAGTCCATTATTTTTCAGATACATCTTTTATTTGGTATCATATGCATATGTGTCAGATTGCGCACGCGATATGATAGTATGCGCGTGAAAATGCCTATATCTTTCCCGATACTTGGCTACTCCAACAATACGAATAAGAAGTGTCCAGGTTGCAACCGATGTCCGAACTTCTTGCAACCTGGCCTTGTCTCATTTTGCCTACTGCCAGACTGCGACTACTGGCTACCATATGGTGAGCAACTATACAATGTGTTTGTAAAACACTATGCCTCCAACTATATACCTGACCCTAACAAAGTCAATGAAAATAAACTAAAATACAGGTCTGCTAATTTCTTATGTTCTACCCTTCTATGAAATATCAAGGCCAAAGCAGGTATGATTCTTGAGTTACAGATCAACCCTTAAATATTATGAACAGAGAAAAACGGGACATAACTCTATCAATAATGAATGCAACATAACGTAACCATCATTAGAATGATTGATACACCAAATGCTATTAGTATGATATCATTATTAGTATGACCAAGATGAAATACCCGGGTCAAACAGATATAAATGTGGACAATGTCAAAGCCAATAAATGCCACAATTCAGTCAGATATTTACATAATTAGCCAACAAATTATCTGGATAATGTATACCTTAGGCCCTATCAGTATGCCAAAATCGAACGATGTACTCTAACACTTATTCCAAATTTTTTCAAACAAACTTTCATTTATTTGTTTGGAAAAGGGGCATAACTCTGAAAGCACATGGCCGTCGGAAAAGAAAAACATATGTGTCCACTAATTTCTAGATACTTTTTTCACCTATGAAATATCAAGATCCCAGTATTTACAGTTCCTAAGTTACAGAGGATAATTAAAGTGTTACGGACGGACGTAACGGACGTGCATATAATCGGAAAAACTGACAAACGAAAAGCTATATGCACCCCCAATTTCTTCGAAGTTGGGGCCAAAAGAAAATAAGGGTCTGCTGATTTTTATGGTTTATGCACCTATGAAGTATCAAGGCTCCAGCCTTTACTGCTCTTGAGTAATACCTACAATGTTTTGAAGAGCATATTATGGCAAGTTTCATAATAACGCGAAATCGGACTGACTGGAATGTGTGTCTTTTCAATCTAAAGCAGACAGTCTTACGGTTTTCTATGCTACTAAAGTGCAGGTGTCCTTTACGCAAGATAACGGTTACCGACGACTGATTATAACCGTCAATATCAATGCTCTTATCGTGCCACCCATACGTGTACAGGTAATGATGAGGATATGATTGGACGGACACACGGCGACAAGTGCGTGCAATTATGGCTATGTACCGCTGAGCCACTTGGGGAACGTCGTTAAGAGAATTGAATTGAACTGAACTGATAAGGATGCGCAGACAACAATTGCAAAGTCTGGTCTGGTCATTCACAATTTAGCAGGAAACAATACCAAGTAGAGCAAAACAGACCAACTGACTGAGTCATGCAAACGATTTTTGGGCTGATGACTCTTTGAAACAATATGTCAGTCTATATCTGGCAGCTTGCCAGAGAGAGAGAGCGAGAGAGAGAAAGGGAGAGAGAGAGGGAGAAAGAATGTCACCCAACTGCAAATACTGCACACGTGTATATGAGGGCTTAGCACACGTCCTTGTTGTACCCGCCCCTGTCTTATATAAATAATCCTGCAATATTGAGAGCACATTTAACTTCATATTTCCGATTTTTTAAATGTCCGATATCCATAGTTCATTTTTGGATATGCAAACATCTACTAATGGTTATCTAAAAATAATATTGGATTATCATAGATTATTTTTGGATAGTTTTTAAAATAATTTAGGATAATCCAATATTATTTTTTGAATAACCATAAATAGATGTTTCATATCCAAAAACAAAACTCGAATTAATGATATCCAGAAATAGGCGAAAGCCAATAAAACAGCTTCCCATATAGCTATGAAGCTTCGTCTCGTCTTGAACCCACTATGACTGTTACTTTGCACGATGAATCACTATTATCATACTTGAATAAAGCACGATGACCTTCACCAGGATAAAAATCGCCCATAGACATATCCAATTCAAGCTTATTTCGAGTTATTCTCACTTTTGAATTGCTTGCGTGTGATTTGAACGGTAAAAATTTCATATCTCCGGCTGCGGCAGCAGCCATGCTGTTGCATTGAACTTCGCTTATATTGACTAATATAATTTTCTGTTTGAATCTAAATGATTTGAAGTAGTCCTTTTCAAACAAATTTGTTAAAGAAATCCGATTAAAGTCACGGTCAGAAATCAAAACAGAAATTGTCTCGTTTGCTCACTTAATTAGCATATCTCTAAACATCATTTATTTATTATACTAAATTGTCGTATCGACGGGGTACTAGTTTATATTTGTCAAATCTGACAGTTCAAGCTCTTCATAATATTGGACATAAATCGTCATTTATAACCCTGTTGATGACGGACATTCATGTTTTTGTCTGAATCACTTAAACTCAAACAGTTAAGATAATGACAATTCAGTACGCTGATCGATGACAATAAGACGTGCTTGTGCAACAATAACGCAAGTCGATCGTATTCGTAATTTCTTACTAATAATAATGATAAATAGATAAATAAATGCCATGACCAGTTACAGCCTGAAATTTAAAATACCTGTCCTTACTATTAGGCGAATGAAAGGCTACCAATGTAGACCCTGATCAGACCATCTCATCTGATTATTTTTTTTACTTTCTCCAAGATTTTTCTGTCCATCAGATTTAATACAATCACAGGCGCGCGCGCGCACTCTCTCTCATCGTGTACCGGGTGGCTCGGCGACTTTTCATCTTTCTACTATTCTGTTCTATTTCAGTCATTCAAGCGCTTCATTAGCAACCGGCGAGATGAGAATTTTGCGAAATGAATAACTGCACAGAATCAGCGCTGGTTTTCCACTGATTCCCCGCATTCCGTCGTTTGCCCAAGGGCAATCGGAGAAGTTTGTATGCGAGCTGCCAGTCCGTTTCCCGTAAACTTTACGGATGCCCGTAAAAATTACAGGAATCGTCAACAGAGTAGGATAGGATAGAATCAGTTTTAGTTTGGTCATATAACCCTTCAACACTTTGAAGGTATTTTCGAGCACGGCCAGTTACCATAGCGTGTTTTCCAACAATGATCTACAGGCAGATCCCCGTAAAATAACGGGAAATGGACTGGCAGCTGGTTTCCAGTAATTCTACCGTAATATCTTCGGATTTTTACAGTAAGGCGTTCATAAGTACAATCCTCAACAAGCTATGCCAGTCCGATTATCATACTGACACTTGTTAAACCCTTGTTAACCTAGAGTGAATAAAGAATTGAATTTGGTCGAATGAATGATAACGAAAAGGACTTGCATAAAAGTCAGTATTACGACGGTTATAGATCGGATCCATTTGCGTTCGAATTTATTATGTGAAATGTAAGGTGAAATGATATGCTGTTGTAATCAAATCTCAAAGAAAAGGTCTATTTCCCGAATATTTCCCCGAGGACGCGAGGTTTGGGAAATACTTTTCTGAGCTGGGATATCGAAGGACGCCAGCTTGCAGCGTCCGTAAATATCTCAAAGAGGAACAATATTCCCTAATATCAGGTCAATTATGCTTTTATTATATAGCTACATGCATGAAAAAAATCACAATTTTCTTCATATTTTGGACAATTTGGCACCGTAAATACTGTTTTAGCAACGGCGCAATATATGTCAAAGTGTCTTACTTGTGTCACTTCTAGTACAAAAAAAAACAAAAAAAAAAACGCTGAAGTACTTCGTAGCTTTGGTGATGCAGTTCTGGTGTGAAAACAACTTATCTGTTAATATAGTACACATAACAAAAATTATCTGAACATAAAAATCCACCCTCTGGACTTCCGCTGAAAATGCCACCCCTGATTAACTATATACAAGAGCAGTACGAAACGAAAAAGAGTTGATACTAAACGAAAAAGAGTCACAGTTACCAAACGACCTGATGACCAGGTCCTTTGGTAGTAATGACTCTTTTTCGTTTAGTAACGGCTCTTTTTCGTTTCGCAACATCCTTGAAAACAGGTGTGAATATAGGAGATGTAAGAAAATAAAATGCAATTGCTCAGAATTGGAGTGTACTGCTCTCACAAGTGCAGTTGCGTCATGTTTATTTGATCCCCGTCACAGAAGAATGTGCTTCACGTATATCCGAACAGCAAAGATAAAAGGCAAACCAAGGCAGACTATGAACTCGTGCAGCCTTCAAGTAGTGTCTGAAGATTTGTTAGGATCCATATATGTTAGCGAACAGCAAAGGCTTTGATCAGACTGCGTGGATGTTCGGGCTTGTCTGAGCCTCTACTGGGCGCAAATACGTTTAGCACCGATTTTGCATATCGTAGCTCATTAGCGTATTTACCAAATGGCCAATTGAAGAGACTGGTTACAAACAAACAAGAAATAAATGTATATTAGAAATTTGTCGAAAACGTAGTATTATGATCTGCTCCAGGGTCTTACAATTCCATTAATGAAAAAAATGTGGATTACAAATGCCTTTGTAGTCAAAAAGAAAATGAGATCAAACTGTTAGTGTAAGAAAGCATTCGTAAAAGGCAAAGCAACATGGGGAAAATCATCTGCATTGAACTTTGAAACTAGTGGGGATAAGGGACGATTGAGATCAGCCTGCGCTTTCGCACAGTCTGATTGCTTGACTAATCAGTCTCAATACTGGGGAATAAAAGTGAAAATTAATTTTGATCACTGGACACAGATGTAAACGCCGGGATGCCTACTTCGGACTGTGATGGCATAGCTCAATCTCAATCGCGAGTGTGTGGTCCATAGTCGAAGTCATGCAGTCATGTATCAAGAGGTTAATCTTTTTTCAGTCGTTGGCCGGGCCGGGATTCGAACCCGCGACTTTCTGTGCAATAGTTATGCGCTATAACAACTGGACTACGGCGTAAAACAAATCCCTTGACAACTGTGCAGTCCAAAAGTCTGGTAACACATGTGAGAGTCGTCAGGCTAACAGTAATGCTCTTGTTGTTGTGCAAAAACACAGACTGGTCTGAGTCACCAATACCCACATATGCCCTAACGCCCTTTTCGCCCGTATCGGTACCACAGTGTCGGAGCGGAAATGTACAGTGTTTGAGATTGTATCGTCTCCTGTGATTCTGTACAGTGAGAATCTGACACTTGATGTAAAGCGATACACGGAGAGAGTACTAAGTAAACATGACGATGGTTTCTTTAATTTCAATATTATCTTGCTTATTGCGATTTCTATGGATTGCTTATAATATACGAAGAACTTCAGAGGATGAATGCTTTATGTTTTTCCTCAAGTTGTGCACACACAAGTTCTTGATCATTTGAACACGCAAAACAGCACACAATTTCGTTCATGTGAAGGGTCGTGTATTCTCGTGTCAAGGCACAAATAAACTGTTATCTTTTCAGCAAATGAGTATTGGTCTTTAAAATATCTGAGGTTAACGGTAGAACCTCGGTTTTTTATGTTTGGGCTGAATAAAAGTGATGAAATGCTGAGTTGTTCATCGATTGATATTCGTACAGTCACTTGCAGAAGACAGCTTAGAAATTGTACAGTGACCCGCTATTATCTTTGTACAGTGACTCGGATCGAGTTGATTTTCATCAAGCTGAGTTAATGCATTTCGTTTCGACAGCGACGACCCTTCGACATTTTTTTACTTCCAGAATTCAGAATATAAATCCTTTAATCAAGTTTGGACCCGAATAGTTTACTGGTGGTACGCCAACATTTGTTTCTTTCAGCTACTGACAACCACAGTTTTGTCTCATATAAGACAGTTGTCGCGGACAGAAAGAATACGCCGGGCCGCGTAGCGCAGTCGGTAGCGCGTCTGACTGAAGAACCAGAGGCACCGGGTTCGATACCCAGTCCGGCCACATACTTTCGTGGAAATTGATCATGAAATCTTTTCTACGGTCATTTTCCCCCTTCCACTGATTCAAGAAGGGCAGTTGTCAGTTACTGGTGAAAGTATGGACACTTAGTACTGGTTAACCGCTTAGGAGGTCTAAGCTTGCCCAGGAATAGTGTTGTTAGGTTAACTGACCGTCCCGGCATGACCATAGCTGTTTACCGTGGACGCAAAGCAACAAAACAACAACAACAACAACAACAGAAAGAATACACTTTTAGAACCTCAGTCGTCGATTTCATGAGACTTACATGGCAGCATTTGATGAGCAGTTTGAGATACTGGTTTACCGCCTTTGATGCCATGAACGTAAAGCATACATACATGCATTGTTGAGCCACAATAGGCTGCCATACACAAAACGCTACCGTGATAGCATTTTATGTATCCCCGCCTACACAAAATGCTACCAAAAAGCATATTGTGTAGGCAGTGTACCCAAAATGCTTTCTGGTAGCGTTTTGTGTAGGTAGGACACATATGTTATTTGACTCCAGTCGTTCGAGGATACACAATATGCTCTACCAGGAAAAAGTATCACTTTTAAGCTCGACTTAATGACTTGGACTCAGAAACACATGTTTAAGGCAACCCCGGTCTTAGTTGACATTATCGTACCCATGCGCGGATACAGGGGCGGGAGACGGGGGTCAGACCCCCCCTCCCCATTTTCCAACAATGAGTTTTGCAATCATTATGGTAAAATTTGTCGGAACCCTCTGATCTGAAGCTGGACGGAATGGACGCCGGGGAAATTTTGGTCCCTCAATTTCATGTTAGATGGAGCATATTGTGTAGGGCATATATGATACCTTCACAATATGTTCCCAAATTTTGAGATAGCATTTTGTGTAGGCAGGGATACACAAAATGCTATATCGGTAGCGTTTTGTGCATGGTAGCATATTGTGACTCAACAATGCATGTACTTTGGAAATTAGAAACAAATATGCACATAGCGCGTTGATAAAATAGTCATACACCAATTACATTGCCGAATCTACAAGTAAAAGCATCGACAAAATAGCTTTCGCTCTATAATACTAGTACCGTTGTATCACAGTGTACTTTCTCAGAAGACACACACACATGCATGACACACGATAATTCCTTCAATTTCACATGTACGCTCAGCGAAGACTCAGATCAGTATGTGCATTCGTGCAGTCTTATCACAGTCTTCGCTGGCTACATAAGGCAGCCCAACGATCCGTAGTTATGCAATGAGCGCCCAGCAAAAACTGATTAATTTCGTGCCTTGGGGAGCGCTGTGGCCTAGTGATAGAGCCTCGGACTCCGGAGCGAGAGGTCGGGGTTCGATCCTCACTCGAGGCGCCGTGTTATGTTCTTGAGCTAGGCACATTTACTCCCAAAAGATACTGGTGATACCCCGGAAGTGGTGACTCCGTCCCGACTTGACTGAAAAATTGTTTACTGGGACGTTAAGCAAAAGCGAAACGAAAATGTCGTGTCTCGGCTCTGAGTCGGGGCACATCATTTCCTACATTTTCACATGTGCGCTCAGCGAAGACTCTGCGCAGTCTGATCATCCTTCTCTGGGAGTGGCGAGCGAAGACTCTGATCAGACTGCGCAGGCGCAAAGGCTGGTCTGAGTCTTAACGGTGCGCACTGGGGAAACTGTATGGAATATTGTGCCGCGGCTCATTTATCTTTATGTCAGCGATTCCTTTTACAGAAATAGTATTTTAAGCTTGATAATTTTCAATGTGTATCTTATTGAAAGTCATAGATATGCCATAAACTGATTGTCAAGCGTCGAAACGTTACATTTTGAGGTTACGTTTTGTACGCCAGTGACATGCGCAATATCCGAGTGAACTTTGTTAAATGCAGGTCCGTACACAGGAAATTGGTAGTAACACCGTGATGATAGGTGGAATTAATTTGTGACGGGGAGTTTTCTTGGTCATTTTATGTGCAGGAAAACAAGACAAAAATAACATGTCAGACAAAATCCAGTAAGATCTGGTCATACCAACTCGTATACAAAAATGAAGTTCATAGATACAAAAGTCTTTAAGTTATAAGGCAAAGTCATTTAACCATGAAATGTAGGTCACCACAGCCTTGAGGTCATAATACCATAAGACAATGTCACATGGTTCACTGATGACTGACCAAGATTAAGCGCAAGTTGTGTTTGAAATAGATAAGCAGAAAAAAACCAGCACTTTTTAAGGTGTCCAAGATTTTGATAGCTAGCCACACCCAGGCAAGGACCCTGGGGCTAGGAGTCATGAAATGAAAGCTGACCCTCCAAGGTACCTTTGGTCCAAGTATGAATGTTTTTTGCTGAGTGGTTACTGAGATACAAAGTTTTTGAAGAACTTGGTTTAAACGCATGCATATGGAATGGACCAGATGCTGACATACGCCACAAAGGGTCGTCTACATCAGATAGGAGGCGAATACGGCTGTAGTGGTGGTAATATTTGCTTTCGATGTGATTGAAGGTCAGCTGGCGCTGTGGTTTATCGTAAACATGGTAAAAGAAGCAGATACTATATACAAGTGACTGTACAGAAAAATTCTTGAAAATCGCAGTTGTCTGTACGACAGCATACCAAGTCACTGTACAACAATCGATACATGCAGTGTCCTGTAAAATGAAGATTTTTTAGTATTTATCTCCAGTGCAGATCCGCTTCGAAGATGTTATTTTACAAATATATGTTTCTATAATGTGGTCCTTATGAAAACAATCGGTGTTTCGTTCGATAATGCGATAAATACACATTTTGTCATTGATGCGATCATGCATATTTTTGCATGCAAAGATGATTGAGACTTGTACATTACACTAAGAACACTTTATAAATGACATTTACCTTCTTGGGGTATTCCAAATTTACTGATGCGTCAAACGGACCAAAACAGTCTGGCTTTTTAATCATAACTTGAGAAAATTGCCAACATTATTTACCGCGTATATTGACATCCTTTACACCAAGTGTCGGATTCTCACTGTACAGAATCACAGGAGACGATACAATCTCAAACACTGTGCATTACCGCTCCGACACTGTGGGTACTTAAAAAGGGACGAAAGGAAATTGATATGACTCAAATTATGTTGAAAAGGGCGTAAAATTGTAATTCATCCACCATCGCCATAAATTTATAGGTTTGATCTAATAAGGTAGCTCATCCGAATTTGTTAGCTAGTCAAAGCAGCTTATACATCTTTTCAAGGGCAGAAATTTATTGACACTTCCGGCTACTGATTTCACCATCAATGGGATGCCCCGGTGTCTCTCTACCGTTATATTGTCATGTGTACTCAATACAAAAGTCGCAGAAGTGAATCCAAAATAAAAAGGACATCTCCACTAAATGTCCTTTTATGGACTGAAAATGCAGGTTTTTAGACTGTAAAAAGTGTGAAATAGCAAGTGCAAAATTGAGTATCATTAAAAACGGTTACCTAGAAGCCTTGTTTTGTGGTGGTGAAAATCACACTTCACCAGCCATGGTTTTGCTATGGCTCAACTGATATCATCAAATTGTAGGAATATTTCTACGATTTGATTCATTCATGAACCATTATCTTCTTTTAAAATGAACAGCTATTCCTATATGTTGAAGAACTTAATTCAATCCAATTTCAACACAGACCTTTCAAATTGTAGGAATATTCCTACATTTTCTAAGATGGTAAATTTTCAATAAATAGGAATATTCCTACGATTTGATTCATTCATGCACCATCAACATCTTTTAAAACGAAAGGCTATTCCTATTTTTCGAAGAATTTAGTTCAATCCAAATCTTACGCAGATATTTCAGATTCTAGAAATATTCCTACATTTTCAGAGATGGCATATTTTCAATAAACGAAATATAGGAATATTCCTATATTTTATTTCTAGTTCCTTCATCGGTTTCAAGATAGGAAACGACAGAATAAAATTATCTATATTCTACAAATTGTAGGAATATTCCTACATTTAGGAGAAAATCCATTTGCAGGGATGAAGGTAAGTTCCATCATAATTCAAACCACATGTCTCAGAATGTGGGAATATTCCTACAATTTCCCCTTTGTTCCATCATCATTTTGTAACTGCAGAAAAATGCAGAGAGGAAATGATTCCTTTATCTATATTTTACAATCGTAGGAATAGTCCTACAATTTGGAAATGGCTTCTTTGTGACATATAAAACAAAACTGTGTTCAATCCGAATTCATCAAACATGTTGCAGATTGTAGGGAAATTGCTATATTCTAAAGATTACAACCAATTTTGTTCAACCCTATTTCAACGCAGATCTTTCAGATTGTAGGAATATTCCTACAATTTGGATGATGGCAATTTTTTTTATAAATAAAAAAATCTGAAATTGTAGGAATATTCCTACATTTTTTATTTACACTCCATAATCACTTAAATGGAGAGAATTATAATCTATATTTTACAATTTGTAGAAATTTTCCTAGATTCTGAAGAATATCCATTTTCAAGACAGGAAGGTAAGTTTAATCATAGTCCAAACCACATCTCTCAGATTGTAGGAATATTCCTACAATTTACTTTTTGTTCCATCATCATTTTTAAAACTGCAAAAAAATGCAAAGGGAAAATGATTGCTTTATCTTTATTTTACGAATCTTAGGAATATTCCTGTTTTAAGATGACCCATTTTCAAGGAATGAAGGTAAGTTAATCGCAATTCAAACCATCTTGGAAATTCCTCATTTATGAGGAATGAAAGTTTTTTGGTTTGATTAAATCAAAACTCTAGCCACATCTTCTGGATTGTAGGAATATTCCTACATTTTGGAAATTGCTCATTTACAAGAAAGTAACAACCAGATTTAGCTTAATTACACCTCAAGCCGCATCTTTCAGATTGTAGGAATATTCCTACAATTTATCTTTTCATTATATCATCATTTTATTTTGTGAGTTGTTTCCATCCATATTAAACAAATTGTAGGAATATTCTTATATTAAGAAAAAATCCTCATTTGCAAGGAATTAAAGTAACAACCCAGTTGGATCAAATACAAATTCAAGCCACATCTTCTTGATTGTGGGAAAATTAAATGGTAGGGTATATTTTGTAGTAGACCAGGCTGGGTCGAACCAGGTGTGTGTTCCGACTGGATTTAAAGTTTTTTTGTTTTTTGCTTGGCGTTGTGTTTTAATTGAGAACGTGAACTGACGGACACGAGAAAACAGTATATCCAGGTTCAGTATCGCTGGATTTGAGGTCTAATGGGAAACTAGGGAAATAAAATTTATGAAAGGAAAGATAAGCAGATATACAACAAACTTTTCTGGGCCCAGTTTCAAAATCATACCACCTTCATTTAAGGGTCGTAAATTTCATATGAAAATAAAAGCTTACAAAATTTTTTTTTTTTTCTTTTGCATTGTTCGTAGGATTACGCCAAAGGACCTGGTATGATAAGGGCCATTTTTGGCCCCCACTCAAATTCTCTTAAAATTGCATGGTTTCTATTGCTTATCATTTGAGCGTATGGGAACAAACAGAAATGATATGTTTCACTTTTGTTAATTCTCAGAATAACATGATTTCTGACATGCCTATGTTGGTTCAATAATATGAAGGAAAATTGCAAGAAAAACTGAGTTTTATCATTTTTCCTTAAAAGAAATAAGTCATTTATAATAGCCTTTGAAAGCTCTTGATAATAGGCCTTTTATGATATGCTTATACGTTGGGTACCACGGCTAATTACCTGTGCACAGCACAAGACCTGCCAAGGTACCCCACCCACTCAAGTTTGAACGTCAGGAGACGCTAACCAAAAAATTCCAACATATCAAAATGAAATGTATACCAAATTATTCCTTGTGTTCTAACTAAGAAAATGAATACCCACAACATATGTTTATTTTGTCTATGAGCGGAGATATGGGCGTTTTTGTGTTGAGAAAACAGGGAAAATGTTCCGAACGCTGCCAGTTTGGTAACAAAAATTTAAAAATAAACATTGAGCCCGGTCTCCAGCACATTTAATATTTTTATGGCATGTAAATATATCAAAATTATGTCTGCATATTAAATATAAAATGTGCTGGAGGCCGGGCTCATATATTTTGAAAGCCGCGAAGGCTACCAAATTCGTCTTTTTCGTCAGAATCCGCTGGGGGTATGGGTATGTTCAAGATTAAAAACACAAAAATTTTATGCAAGAACTGGTTGATTTTGTATTTGCTGTTACATTCAAGGTTAGAACTTTCCTATGAATGCATTTTAGTTATCGAAATAGAACTTTTGAAAAATGAGTTTTCTGGGGGCCAAATATGGGCCTTATCATACCAGGTCCTTTGTAATTCTTAATATGATCGGATTTTGATAGAGTGACACTTCCGACCTAAAACTTAAGGTTGTCATAAAAATAAATAAATAAAATAAATAAATAAAATAGAAATACTAAGGAAAAGAGATATAGAACCTACAACAGCCATAAACTATTACACAAAGAACTTTCATTTCAGCGGGGTTCGCACAGTTTGCTTAGTATCCCATCGTTTTCATTTCAGTATTTCATTTTATTTATAATTTTATTTTATTGGCAACCCGGATAGAAATTTAAAGCACACTGCTCATATTAATAGATAAAAGATGTCCCAACTTCCGTACTCTTTTGGCCCTGCTCCTCTGAATCTGCTCTGCTCGGCGTTTTATTACACAACGCTTTACTTTTCGAGTTTATCAGAATCAAATTACATGTAATTGTTTCCGGTGCCTCAACATTTCGGGCATACTTTCTCGCCTGAATCAACGCCTTAGGATCGTCCTAAAGTTGTTTTAAACTGAATACTTTCGTTTTAAGCTCATATACTCATCATAAAAAAAAAATTCTTTCGTAGAATGGAAAATCTGAATCTGGAGTGAACATGATCTGCGTTAATATTAGGCTTATCGCTTTCTCGTTTTTATTTTAATTTATTTATTCATTCATTGTTTTTTTTTTGTTGTTTTTTCATTATTTTTTTTTCTTCCTTACCCCATTAAACTCCATTGAAAACAATCGACAAATATCACTTCGCCATCATAAATATTCTGGTAGCTATGACTACTGCTTCCGCGTCGTGATCAATCGCACCAGACTTCCGAGATTACGTAACAGGTGGCCATCTGTTTTCGGGAATCTGTTTTATCTAATAAACAAAGGATTTGCGGGATCTAGCAAACATGACAGTGTGATCAATTATGTGTGTACGGAATAATTGTGAGTGGATAAATATAATTTTTTCGATATTTATACAATTATTCAAACATAAATTTGTTGACATTTTCGAACCATTGTTATTATTATCATTAGTAGTAGTAGTAGTAGTATATTTTGATCATTTTTCTTCTTCTTGTTGTTCTTTTCTTTTCTTCTATTATTATTATAATTCTTATTAGTTATTATTATAATTTACATCTATTATTTTTACTATCATTATAATTATTATTTTTATATTCTTACTGAATAAAACATATCTCAGAACTTTATGTGTACGAAAAATATTGGCGCTCATTAAATTTTCAAACCCTCATTTTGTTATTTAGTAAACATTTCTGTGATAATCGAAATGTTTTACACCATTTCTGACAAATGAAGTCACATTTTTTATCTATAGAAAAATCCAAAACACAACTAGGGTTTCCTATTCATAAGCGGTTGGCGTTTAAAATGTAATGCCGTTTTCGTTGCGAGATGATATTTTATACCGACGTGCGCAAAGAGAACTGCTAAAATTCTAATGCTAATCAGTCTTTGCTGTTCTTTTGTGCAAAGGAAGGGAGGCAAATTGAACATTTTCCCTTTTACTAACTGATCTTTTTCAACTGATAATGTTTGTTCAGTCGTGCTTGTTCAGCGAGGGATCTGCTTGACTGAAGAACCTGATCGGACATGTGCCGCCCATAAGGAGTCGAATCCACAACGCGTGAAAAGCGAGCACTGAGTCCACAAGGTGATCAGGAAATCATGATTTTATAATTCATGTAAATAGTGCTTTATGCGTGTGAACAAAAATGAAATAAATAAATGAACAACAACGTTGGCACATGCCCTTCCTGCTCGGAATCTTCAAAAAAAAAAAAAAAAAAAAACAGACGATAATTGATTACTAATCTTTAATAGTCTTGTGTGACTCTGCGGAAACATGCATGTTGATCTAAATTTATGCTGTTTGCTCAGGCAGCAGGATGAATGTCGGACGTTTCGGACCCAAGACGTTTCGGACTCTGCGTATTTTTCGGACCCAAGACGTTTCGGACCCTGGCCTGGGACCATTCGGACCCTGTTTTAAGACGTTTCGGACCCACCACTTCGTCCTCGTCCCAAGTCCTATTTCGTCTTTTTCTGTAGAATTAACGTCGTCAAAATATAAGTACCTTTGTCTCGACACATTCAATGTAAGTAATCAGTTCATGAAATAAACAAAAAAGGCCCAACATATATCTCCTCTCAGAGCCGTTAGTAACAATAGTTTGGAATCAAAATTTTCATGCCACAGTACCATGGCCTGTTCGGGATAATATGGTTCACCCACAATTACAATGTTAAAACTCCATTTGGACTTATATGGTCCACCATGGGATCACAGTTAAAACTTATAATGTGAGCCTGTATTGTCTTGTTTGTTGAGAATATTTGTAATCGATTGTTTTCTCCTGCTTTATTAACTAGCCTAAATCAAAATTTCAGGGAGATGATTTTGTTTGAATGTGAAATAAATGCGCAGAATGACCAAATTCCTTAAACATTTAGAAACGGTTGTTTTATGGGTAATTTTCTATTGTTGCGTTTTTGGTCCAATATTTCGACAGACAGATTTTACGAATATAATGTTTCATCATTAAGACATAAAATATATTTACCATGCAAAAAAAAATTATTTTTTTTTGCTTCACTAATGATTGTTATGACGTTTTAATTGTAAATTTGTAAGCCTTTAGGTGGATCATTTTACCCCGGAGGTTTGGGGTAATATGGTCCATCCCTAGGTGTATATTAGCCATTTTATCTCAGAAAATTAAGGATAAAAGGATATATTTTGTATATCATAATGCTTGTTAGACGTATGCCTTTCTGTAAACAAACAACAAAATAACCCGATTTCGAAACGGATGTCAGAATAAGCAAGGGAATGCTTCGGCGGTTCATAATCCCCCAAATTACCCTGCATCTATTTATAAATCTGAAAAAAAATTCAATGGTTGAAAACATTACTGGCTGGCATCTGTTTCCAGGCTTCTCATCTGGATATACACTGTCTACAGTCTTTCGTGTTTAAGGTTCACTGCCTTCATATCAGACTCGTGATTTCAGCCCATATGTGTTTTTTTCTGTAATGACAGATTAAAAACTTTGCTGGGCCATTTTATAACTTTTCATTTATTTATTAATTCATTTTATGTTAATGTTAAATTCCATCATTTTCCTTTACTTATTTAGACTAAACTTCAAAGGTAAAGATTGTTGATGCATGTAACTGCAATGCTTTCATAATCTGAGACGGATAAAATATAAACGTATTCATACCTAATTTAGTGCGACAGACGCGCGTTTCTGTATTTAACTTCTTCAGTGTCGCTAAACCCCAAAAGTTTGATAAAAAAGATATGAAAAGGGTATGATACACTACTACATGCGTATCATCTTCAGATTTGCTAATTTTCGCAAATCGAATTAAAAAATCTCGCCAGTGTTGGACAAATTAACTTCCAAACTGACAATGATACCTTGAAAGCCATATTACTGCAAATGATAATAATAATAGTAATAACAATAAAACGCGAAACTAAATAGCGAGTTACAGTGACTAAAGTTCAAATTTAAGCTGAGCTTCCAATCTTCAAGTTTATTAATGAAATTTTAGTTTTGACAATCTATCTATCTATCCTTTCGCCCGGTCTATCTATCTATCTGAAAGACATCCACCCTGCCAAATAACCAGGTAAGCAGCGGTATCGATTAATCGTGACGCGCGACATCGTTTAGTGAATATATACGATAACTTAGGTGTGATATTTATCGATGAGTAATAAACAAATGCACATGTGCAAGACAAGGCGTCTTTAACTATGTTGGTTGGTTATACTTAAAGATAGTGTTTATATTTGAGATTTTCAAGATGTAAGTATATATTGAAATTAAAATACGAAACCAAAAGAAAGGTAATTATTTTTATGCAGCTTATAAATTAAGGCAACCAATGATAAGGAAAGAGGACACATGTGACAGGACTTTGTTTAAAAAAAAAAAAAAAAAAACCCGGAAATAAGAAAGAAAAACTTTTCGATATGTAAAAAACAAAAACAAAGTATACAAAGACAAACGTTCCATACCACATATCAAAATACAAATTCACTGTGTTTGAAAAAGACGATCTAGAACAATTCTTAAAAGAATTGCAGAATTACATTAACCCCTTGCTAAACTATATATAAGCAATATATATACACACATGACAACTCTCTCTCTCTCTCTCTCTCTCTCTCTCTCTTAGTTCAAACTGAATATTAGCCATCGGTTTAGGGCATAATATTGCGACAGAATATATGTAAAACAAAAAAAAAAATAGAAATTAAGCAATTAAGCATCTGAAAGAAATCGTGTGACTGGTTCAAATGCGGTAATAATCCCATGCGCGATTGAGAAGATTATGTTGGTATCATCGCATGATTGAGGAATCTAATACTAATTTACTTACTGGCTGATGATATTACCAAATTTAGTACAAGAAAAATGTTCGGAAATTGTTAAATGACAAGGGAGTTTATCTAACTGTTATGCACCAGTCATTTGCACCACGGCACCTATGGGGCCGGGAATAGCGGGGGGGGGGGGGGGGAGGGACATAGCGGGGCTTATTTACCGTGTTTTTACCTCAGAGGTGTCCCTGCAGTGCCGTGGATACGCCGGGCTTTTGATTCCCGCGAAAACAGGAGGGAAAATAGTGAAGTGTTTTTGACGAAAGTTACCGCGACACATTGACAGAATATGGATTTATAGAGCGCCTTTGCGAATACAAAGGAGAGCTTATGCTATATACCCCCGGCGTCGTAGTCCAAGTACGCGTTAGCGTTAGCGTTTGCGTTAGCGTTATCGTCAGCGTCTTTTTCAGCGTCTGTGATCAGGTCAACCAATGTTAAGAATTGCGCTAACCTGTCGCATGTACAAATTGCGAAGACTCAGGCAGGCCTTTGCAGCCACGCAATCTAGGAAAGTCCCCTCCATCTTCGCAAAAACAGTCTTTGATATGAAGCAGAGTAAACTCTGGTCAGTCTGAATTGATGCGCCAAATAATTCAAACAATTACCTTAAGCATGTCCATGAAACATTTGTATGATATGGGTGCGAAAGCAAAGTAATTCTAACTAGCATCCTAAACATGTGCACTATGGCTAAAAAAATCCAGAAAATTATTGTCAAAACTTTTCTAAAAAGGATCACATTTAATGTCATAGCGGCTGATAGATAGATAGATAGATAGATAGATAGATAGATAGATAGATAACTTAAGCCCAACAATGCGATTGCGATATAGTCAATGCTAGAACTCAATGCCCGACCCAGTTGCTGGTATTTGACTTTATGAGCAATAAAAAAGGTTTAAACCTACTAAACGTGTGGCAGGTTATCAAATGAAAAAAAAACAAGAAAGAAAAAAAAACGTATGCCGTGATAGCCATTACTCGAAGCATGCAGTTTGTAGACTTTATATACCTAACCAGTTCGTTTATTTTATTTTTTTTTTTTCAAAAAATTAATTCATCAGGCAGCCAACTAGGATTTCAAAACAACTATTTCGGCCCCTGTGCAATTTACTGATCAAACAGGTAAACTGGCAGTGGGTTGCACAAGAAGTGTGACCGATTCCTTATGAGACTAGTCAATTGCATTATTATCCACGTGTCGTTGATAAGTAAGATGACTGGTTGTTGCAGACTATTTCAGTTTATGGTCGTCCGCTTACCAGGGTCCGAAAAGTCTTGGGTCCGAAACGTCCCTGGGTCCGAAACGTCTTGGGTCCGAAAAGGTCTGGGTCCGAAACGTCCAAAATATTTGGGTCCGAAACGTCTTGGGTCCGAAACGTCCGGCTACCAGCAGGATACATTCGCATGCTATTCGAATAGAGCCGTGCTTATACAAATAGTTTTTGCCGACGATAGGACTGTTAATTGAGCCCGTGTATCAGTACTCTACACATTAGCCCAGACCCAAGACAAAAAATCCAGCTTATTTTTCATTAGATTCTTACAGCTAGTCTGCTCTATAATAGGAGGAGCAGATTTTATTTTTATAGATTGGGTCAGAGAAAAGAGGTAAAACATTTTCAAACTTCGCCCTCTCCGCCTCCCCTCCCACCCAACTCTCCTATGGGGACTTCTTCAGCAGTTAGCTCCATTTTAAAGATGGGAGAGTGACAGAGTTTCTTCCCCTAGTTTCTATATACACAATTCCGAGACTCTAGCTAGGTTATATAGCTGTGCAGTGGGGTGGGGATGGGACTATGGGGAAAAGTGGCTCTATGAGGTCCGGACACTCCACTATATCGACGCCCTTCCTATCCATTTTTCTGGGGGTGGTAGATGGGGCGATGGCGCTGGTTATAACTTCTAATGCCGGAGCGTCCTACTTATTTGGATAAAGCCGGGCCGCGTAGCGCAATCGATAGGACACCTGACTAGTAAGTCAGAGGTCCTGGGTTCGAAACCCGGTCTGGCCACATACTGTCGTTTCTCCTTCCGCTGATTCAAGAAGGACAGTTGTCAGTTACTGGCGAAAATGTGTGCACTTAGTACTGGTTAACCGCTTAGGAGGTCTAAGCCTGCCCAGGAATGGTGTGGTTAGGTTAGTTGACCGTCCCAACATGACCATAGATCAATCAATATTTGGATGAAAGTAGGACAAGGGCCACTGTGCTTTCAGTAGGTACGAGCAGGGGGTTGTTTAGACATTTTTTCTCTCGTCTATCATTTATCTTTTCTTTCTCCCTCTCTCTGGGGGACGGCCCGATATAGACCGAAATCTTGTCTCAAAGGGCCATTAAACCCCAACCAATCAACCAACCCAAACCAACCAACCATACAATCAAGGCTCCCGCTTTATCCTGCGCATAACCACACAGTTCCCCAAATAGAGCCCCATTAAATTAAAGACAATAATATACAAAGCGGCCAGTGAGCTTGACACGAGAAAATAAACAAAGTGGCATGTTCACCCAAGGAGGACCCAGATCAGCCTGGATGTCCGCTCAGTCTGCTCAGAGACTTCGCGTGTGCTTATTTAACGGCAGCTATGGGTCAAAGCTACCTCAATACCGACAGCGAAGGCTATGATCAGGCTGGACGGATACCCAGGCTAATCGGAGTCACTGCCATTGTGTTGGCTTTCGCGTGGCGCGGCTCATTTCTGTCAAATGGGATTATCTAGTGTCAAAACGTACTGTAAACACTAGGACATATTTACCCTAAATCTTTTTTTTTTTTTTTTTTTGTAACAGTATTCCAGTCATATCGGAACTACGTGAGGCTTATTTGCAATGTATGCAATGGATTCCATGTACGGTCGGTCAGAATCCCGCATCCAGCCAGATTCGAGCCCGGGACCGCTAGATCACCAGGTCGACGCTTACCCTGTCCGATACCGTGCCTCGCCTAAAAATCGTGCAAATTAAAGATGTTCCAGAAAAATATGCTAGGTGACTGACAAGCATGGTAGACCCTGATCCGGCCCTTCCTTTTTGACCAGTCTAACTTGTTTTTTCGCTGTGTTTTGTGCATACTTATGGCCTAGGTTCCAGTCATGTTTTTTATTTGTATTGTCAAATATGACAATACAAATACATGTATAACTAAAGATTAATAATATTTATTTTATTCTCTTACATCCTAGCAGTCTCTAGCAGTCCCGGGTTTGGGCCCCGCTGGTGGCGGAAATCTTTCCAGCCGTAAATCGGGTTCCACTGCACACAGCCTTTCATAATCACTCTCCCATCGTCCTGGTATGACTAGAACGTAAAATGGCAAGCCATCCACCCATCCACTCATAATGGAAAAAAGATCAAAATAATACTGACAACTGGGCTGCTCAACTTTGAAGTTCTCCTGTGTATCCTAAAGCTCTGACCCTGACAGCACATATGCACAGGTCGGTCTGGGCTTGTACAACTCACAATTCCCTGCATTTCATCATGATTTTCTAGTGTTGCACAGGCGGTGTTAACATCCTTTTAACCAGTTTTCAGTCATTTGCAGACTGCTTATGAAGAAGCGTCATTTAGATTCTAACAGAATCTCGCCTCCAGCGGGACTTGAACGTGTGACCCCCGGTTATCCGAATTCGAATAGCTCGGCCATGCTCACTTTCGGGCCGATGGGAGAGAATAAGTACGATGGAGATTATGTAAGAAAAACCCAGGTCAATGGGAATCGAACCCGTTACCTGTAAATCATGAGGACATCTTTTATCCCTCTGGCCCAACAGTTAACACGACAGCGTATTAATAACAGTTTTGCAGAAGGGGGAGGGGCGGGGTTAAGGGGCCGCTTGTGTGTGTGTGTTTGTGTGTGTGTGTGTGTTGGGGTCGGGAAGGGGGTGGAAAAAGGGGCTACATACAATGAAGCCAATTTGTTTTGGTATTTAATGCATTGACGGTCCTTGCAACAACGGCTGAATTACTTCGGGTCAGAACTGCATTTGAGTTTCAAGAGAAAATTCTGACCACACAGCGCAGTTGCGCCAACTTATCAGCTTATCATTAATGCACCGTAATACCCTAAATTTCTTGACAGAAGTGATAAATCAAAAGCTTATACCCAATTTTGTAGGAGCGGTCTGATAAGGGTGTACACTGTTTTGATAAATCTGCGAATGTCCGAATTTCGAAATAATTACGTAAATCGATATTTGGTGTCCCAACATTTTTAATCTAGTCACCCCTATCAGTGTTAATATACTGTGTCCAAAAGTTCCCATATACACAGATACATGAAATTCTATGCTGCCATGGCAACAAGAGGAGTTATGATTGACATTAGAAGAATATCCATGGACTTGCCTTGAACAGATTTGTTCGTGTTGGTTTCTTAGGACAACCGGTCTCTACCTAAGGAGTATGGAGATATAGGCTAAGCGGGGAGAAGGGGGGGGTTGGGCGGGGTGGAAGGGTGCGTGAGTGGGGAGGTGTAGTGGGAGATCCAATATTGAAACAACTTGAGAGGCTTGGGGTGTGCGTGAGTGGGTAGGTGATGTGTGAGATCTAATGTTGAAACAACTTTTATCGAGCGTTATTATTTTTGTATCAACTTTGATTTACCTTCATGTGGTTAAACTAACGTGGATACAACGTTTACACGCTTAAACGTTGTGTGCCTGCTGGGCTGCAAATCTATAAAAAATACTGTAGTAAGTCTGAATGAACAAAAGGAAGAAACAAATGAAGTTGCACCATGCTGTCCGCGCATGCGTAGGACGGTCAACGCATGCGCTGTCTTTAGTCGATAAACGACATGAATCAGGCCGGGGCATGCGCAGTCCATTCAGCACATGCACATTTCGGTGCGCACATGCAGTCTGATCAGCGCATGCGCAGTCTATTCAGGACATGGCAAATTGGCAGTAGAAAATGTTTAAAAACACTTTTCTAGGAGATTGACGCGTCCTGGCCAGCGTAAGCGTAGTCTCTTCAGGAGAACTTAGTCAGTGAAGGCCCCTTCTAATCCGCGCATGCGCTGTATGGTCAACGCATGCGCAGTCTGTGGTTGTCGACAAATAGCATGCAGCCTTGCCAGCGCATGCGCAGTCCATTTAGCGCATGTAAAATTCGATCTGCACATGCAGTCTGGTCAGCACATACATGACTGAAATCGGCTGTAGAAAATGTCTATCAGTTAGGGTAAACTGTTTATTCCAAGCTTAGTGCGCAATGTCTGATCAGGTCATGTGCAATTTGCAACTTGCCCGGGCATCCTACTCAAAAGCGCAGAGTGATCTTAGCCTTGGCCATTTAAGTAGTTTTGTAGCATCCAAGGAGACCGTCTCAAGGAATGCAAAGATTTGAACCCCAGTCAACAATGCTAAGAATAACAAACTTACACTTTTGAAAAAAACAACGCAGCGTCATGCCTTGTGGTAGACATTTTTGGTGGCAAGAAAGTGAGGTATAAACGCATTAATTAAGGTCTTTATGGGTACAGCCTCATGTTTTCCACCATGTTCATACAAGGGAGCAACTTTCGAGTCTTACTGTTTTCACTTTTTTTCCTCCCGAAGGAAGGCTCCCTTTTCCTTAGGGAGCAAATTCGTTCCTTAGAGTTAGAAATGGTAGTTATCTTCCCGTAAAAATGTACCAAATTAGCTTAATACATCTTTGTTGCAAAAAAAAAAGAATAAAGAATAAAAAGCTAAGGGACACCTCTACATGGAAAGACTGTGTGCCATGGGTGTATGTTATGAGGTATGGATTTGTCCCTTGAGCCTCCTTCGAAACATTTTTATAAAATTGGATCACTTAAATGGTTCTGCAGTGTAAAATTAGACCAAAAACGACGGGATGCGTAGCATAGTTTTGTATATTGTTGGATAAATAACCAATTGCCAATATGCTAGGCATCAACGACCCTGAAAATGCCATATCGCCAGCGTCCTTTCCCCTCTCCCTCGTAAAATATGATTATCAAGCCAGCTACGCCCAGGCCTCGCCCCCTGAAGACCCCACCCCCCCGTGGCGTAGCTGGCTTGAAGACTCCTCCTTCCACCCCTCTCCCCCCCCCAAACGCACACACTTTTATGGCAAATGGATTGCGTACACAGTATCTAATGGAATGCAGTTTCCCCAATTGGAGCCTCAATTTCAAAAGACGGTTACCGGTGACCAATGCTTCCTCTAAATATTGGGCCATTTTCTCTAAAGTTTTCTGTGCGTGTGTATTTTTTTTTTTTTGAAGAAAAAAAATGAACCGCCTACACACCCAGGCTGGTCATTCAGGCACAGTCTGATCTGGATCTAACATCTGAGCCGATCTGTACGTATAGGCTGGTCAGGGTGTATGTTGTTTCCATATGAGCTGCGACACGACAAAACCAACAATGTGGTTGTGCGCCCAGCGCAGACTCAGATCAGCCTGGGCATCCGCCCAGTCTGATCAGAATCTTCACTGTCCGCATGAAGGTAACTTAGTCCCTTAGCTACCCTTTAAGCGCTTAGCGAAGATTCTGATCAGACTGGGTGGATGCCCAGGCTGATCTGAGTCTGCGCTGGGCGCACAACCACATTGTTGGTTTTCTCGCATCGCGGCTCATATGCCTAAGATGCGTTCTTCTCACGGCAGGTCAGAGGTTCAGCACAATGTTAAAATATGTGGACTCTGCATTCTACAACCAGTCTCAGGAGCTCCGGTAACTCAGTAGGTTAAGCGCTTGCCTGCTGACCTAGCTGTCGCGGTTTCGATACCCGCTTGAGGTGAGAATCTGTTCGTAAACGGGGCTCCATAGCACACAGCCTTTCATTACCATCCTCCCATCGTCCTAATATGAAATACAGTCGAAAAGGACGTAAAATTGCAAGTCATCTATCCATCCATACGACCAGCATCAGTATTGTCGTTGATACGGCAGAAACACACCGGGTAGGCGGCAATCGAAAACGTTCCTAACAATCGATTAACACGGATCAAAAAACGTTAGAAACAGCGTTTACGATTGCAAATTGTCGCCAATTTGCAATCGAAAACGCTGTTTCCAACGGTTTTTGACCCGCATTCGTTGATTGCACGAGCGTTTTCGATTGCCGCCTACCCGGTGTGAGAAAAAGACTGCAACGGTAACGATCGACAAAAAAGTGACAAACTTTATTGTCATTTGAAATTCTTGCTACTCGTAAGCCTTAAAGAAATATGTCATTCATTTCATACACGCGTGTGCGTTAGAACGTTGTTATATACTTTCCAAATTCACACCGTGTAGGCGGCAATCAAAAACGCTCATGCAGTCGACGAACGCGGATCAAAAACCATTAGAAACAGCGTTTTTGATTGCAAATTGTCGCCAATACTGTTTCTAACGGTTTGTGATCCACTTTAATCGATTGTTAAGAGTGTTTTCGATTGCCGCCTACCCGGTGTGAAATAGCGAGCGTGTGTATGTTCGTATGTGTAAAGCTATATATTGCACCATATACTTAAGTACTCAGATTACTGAATTCCGGGGAGTAGGTTGGGCGCTAGCCTGCTGATCCAGCGATCCTGGGTTCGAGACCCGCTGGAGATGTTTTTTTTTCCAACCGTGAACGGAGACCCACTGCACACGGTCTGTCATTTTCATCCCCCTATGGTCTTACATGACTGAAATGTCGTAAATCGCAATTCATGACTGGGAGCGATGGGGGCGGGTTGGGGTGCGTATTGGCTCTCTAAGATCGGAATATTCCACTGCATTGTCGTCTTTTTTTTTCGAATAGCCATTTCTCGGGAAAAGGGGCGAGGACAACTTTCTGACAGATTCAGTTATGGTGCAATGAGAGAGAGAGAGAGAGAGAGAGAGAGAGAGAGAGAGAGAGAGATAGAGAGTAAGGCAATGCCTGAATGGACTATTCTGGATCTCTGGATCGTGAAGCATTGTATCTTGTCATAAAGACAGAAAAAAAACCTTGAATATTTTCTATGCTAATTATGCCATTTTGGTAAATTTACAAAAGAAAAAGCTAATGTAAATAATAATAATAATAATAATAATAATAATATAATCATAATAATGATAATGGAGCATTGTCTCTCTTTGATAAAGATAGAAAAATAATTATCTTTTTATGATACTTTTGCCCGTTTGGTAAATTGAAAAACAAGAAAAAGATGTATCAGCGACAACACCACCACCACCACCATCAATAATAATAATAATAATATGATAATAATTTCATAATAAGATCTTTATAGAAAATGTAGGAATATTCCTACGTTTTGTAAAATATAAGTAGAAACATTATTCCCTCATTGCATTTTCTGCAGTTTGAAAAAAAAACAATGATGGAACAAAGAATAAATTGTAGGAATATTCCTACAATCTGACAGATGTGGATTGAATTATTATTATTAAACTTAACCTTATTCCTTGAAAAAAGATATTCTTCGAAATGTAGGAATATTCCTACGATTTGTTTGGATCTTTCATCAATTGAAAATATGCATTTGGTCAGATCTTTCATTTATTGAAAATATACCATCTCCAAAAATGTAGGAATATTGTCGTGGAAGTCCCACGAATTTAATTTCATTTTAGTTGTATTTGTATTCTGTAAGGTATTTGCATGTCAGCTTCTGTGTCTATTTCTATTTTTATACATAGCCATTGTAACGTCATCAAACGTTGACGTCAAGTAACGTTAGTATCGTCAGTGTAACTAGGGTCTCAGAGGGAAGATAGCAAGGCTGTCTTTAGAACTTAGAATGGCAAATAATAACCAGTAAAGTTATTATTCACACACAGAGCAGGAAAAACGGGATAAATGAAGACGTGACAACGAGAGGACAAATCACAGGCAAAACAAGTGAAAGGGCAATAGGAGGAAAAAGGAGAAGAACTGACCCTGAGAATAGTAGAGTGACAATCAAAGGGAAGTTCATTAGCTAAGTTTAATTGTTAAACCAATGTGATATAACTGATAAACAACTAACTTTCCATTATATGTTAGATTTATAACCTTACATGGCGATATTTTCAACTGTTTGCTTAATTTCTAATGTGGCGTAAAATATTACTCGCACAAGATAGAGTTTTCTTATAATTTCATAGTGTTTCGCCACAATTTGTTTGCATCTCTCATTTATTGAAAATATGCATTTGGTCAGATCTTTCATTTAGAGAGAGCGAGAGAGAGAAAGGGAGAGAGAGAGGGAGAAAGAATGTCACCCAACTGCAAATACTGCACACGTGTATATGAGGGCTTAGCACACGTCCTTGTTGTACCCGCCCCTGTCTTAGATAAATAATCCTGCAATATTGAGAGCACATTTAACTTCATATTTCCGATTTTTTAAATGTCCGATATCCATAGTTCATTTTTTGATATGCAAACATCTACTAATGGTTATCTAAAAATAATATTGGATTATCATAGATTATCATAGATTATTTTTGGATAGTTTTTAAAATAATTTAGGATAATCCAATATTATTTTTTGAATAACCATAAATAGATGTTTCATATCCAAAAACAAAACTCGAATTAATGATATCCAGAAATAGGCGAAAGCCAATAAAACAGCTTCCCATATAGCTATGAAGCTTCGTCTCGTCTTGAACCCACTATGACTGTTACTTTGCACGATGAATCACTATTATCATACTTGAATAAAGAACGATGACCTTCACCAGGATAAAAATCGCCCATAGACATATCCAATTCAAGCTTATTTCGAGTTATTCTCACTTTTGAATTGCTTGCGTGTGATTTGAACGGTAAAAATTTCATATCTCCGGCTGCGGCAGCAGCCATGCTGTTGCATTGAACTTCGCTTATATTGACTTATATAATTTTCTGTTTGAATCTAAATGATTTGAAGTAGTCCTTTTCAAACAAATTTGTTAAAGAAATCCGATTAAAGTCACGGTCAGAAATCAAAACAGAAATTGTCTCGTTTGCTCACTTAATTAGCATATCTCTAAACATCATTTATTTATTATACTAAATTGTCGTATCGACGGGGTACTAGTTTATATTTGTCAAATCTGACAGTTCAAGCTCTTCATAATATTGGACATAAATCGTCATTTATAACCCTGTTGATGACGGACATTCATTTTTTTATCTGAATCACTTAAACTCAAACAGTTAAGATAATGACAATTCAGTACGCTGATCGATGACAATAAGACGTGCTAATAATAATAATGATAAATAGATAAATAAATGCCATGACCAGTTACAGCCTGAAATTTAAAATACCTGTCCTTACTATTAGGCGAATGAAAGGCTACCAATGTAGACCCTGATCAGACCATCTCATCTGATTATTTTTTTTTACTTTCTCCAAGATTTTTCTGTCTATCAGATTTAATACAATCACAGGCGCGCGCGCGCACTCTCTCTCATCCTGTACCGGGTGGCTCGGCGACTTTTCATCTTTCTACTATTCTGTTCTATTTCAGTCATTCAAGCGCTTCATTAGCAACCGGCGAGATGAGAATTTTGCGAAATGAATAACTGCACATAATCAGCGCTGGTTTTCCACTGGTTCCCCGCATTCCGTCGTTTGCCCAAGGGCAATCGGAGAAGTTTGTATGCGAGCTGCCAGTCCGTTTCCCGTAAACTTTACGGACGCCCGTAAAAATTACAGGAATCGTCAACAGAGTAGGATAGGATAGAATCAGTTTTAGTTTGGTCATATAACCCTTCAACACTTTGAAGGTATTTTCGAGCACGGCCAGTTACCATAGCGTGTTTTCCAACATTGATCTACAGGCAGATCCCCGTAAAATAACGGGAAATGGACTGGCAGCTGGTTTCCAGTTATTTTACCGTAATATCTTCGGATTTTTACAGTAAGGCGTTTATAAGTACAATCCTCAACAAGCTATGCCAGTCCGATTATCATACTGACACTTGTTAAACCCTTGTTAACCTAGAGTGAATAAAGAATTGAATTGGGTCGAATGAATGATAACGAAAAGGACTTGCATAAAAGTCAGTATTACGACGGTTATAGATCGGATCCATTTGCGTTCGAATTTATTATGTGAAATGTAAGGTGAAATGATATGCTGTTGTAATCAAATCTCAAAGAAAAGGTCTATTTCCCGAATATTTCCCCGAGGACGCGAGGTTTGGGAAATACTATTCTGAGCTGGGATATCGAAGGACGCCAGCTTGCAGCGTCCGTAAATATCTCAAAGAGGAACAATATTCCCTAATATCAGGTCAATTACGCTTTTATTATATAGCTACATGTATGAAAAAAATCACAATTTTCTTCATATTTTGGACAATTTGGCACCGTAAATACTGTTTTAGCAACGGCGCAATATATGTCAAAGTGTCTTACTTGTGTCACTTCTAGTACAAAAAAAAAACAAAAACGCTGAAGTACTTCGTAGCTTTGGTGACGCAGTTCTGGTGTATAAACAACCTATCTGTTAATATAGTACACATAACAAAAATTATCTGAACATAAAAATCCACCCTCTGGACTTCCGCTGAAAATGCCACCACTGATTAACTATATACAAGAGCAGTACGAAACGAAAAAGAGTTGATACTAAATGAAAAAGAGTCACAGTTACCAAACGACCTGATGACCAGGTCCTTTGGTAGTAATGACTCTTTTTCGTTTAGTAACAGCTCTTTTTCGTTTCGCAACATCCTTGAAAACAGGTGTGAATATGGGAGATGTAAGAAAATAAAATGCAATTGCTCAGAATTGGAGTGTACTGCTCTCACAAGTGCAGTTGCGTCATGTTTATTTGATCCCCGTCACAGAAGAATGTGCTTCACGTATATCCAAACAGCAAAGATAAAAGGCAAACCAAGGCAGACTATGAACTCGTGCAGCCTTCAAGTAGTGTCTGAAGATTTGTTAGGATCCATATATGTTAGCGAACAGCAAAGGCTTTGATCAGACTGCGTGGATGTTCGGGCTTGTCTGAGCCTCTACTGGGCGCAAATACGTTTAGCACCGATTTTGCATATCGTAGCTCATTAGCGTATTTACCAAATGGCCAATTGAAGAGACTGGTTACAAACAAACAAGAAATAAATGTATATTAGAAATTTGTCGAAAACATAGTATTATGATCTGCTCCAGGGTCTTACAATTCCATTAATGAAAAAAATGTGGATTACAAATGCCTTTGTAGTCAAATAGAAAATGAGATCAAACTGTTAGTGTAAGAAAGCATTCGTAAAAGGCAAAGCAACATGGGGAAAATCATCTGCATTGAACTTTGAAACTAGTGGGAATAAGGGACGATTGAGATCAGCCTGCGCTTTCGCACAGTCTGATTGCTTGACTAATCAGTCTCAATACTGGGGAATAAAAGTGAAAATTAATTTTGATCACTGGACACAGATGTAAACGCCGGGATGCCTACTTCGGACTGTGATGGCATAGCTCAATCTCAATCGCGAGTGTGTGGTCCATAGTCGAAGTCATGCAGTCATGTATCAAGAGGTTAATCTTTTTTCAGTCGTTGGCCGGGCCGGGATTCGAACCCGCGACTTTCTGTGCAATAGCTATGCGCTATAACAACTGGACTACGGCGTAAAACAAATCCCTTGACAACTGTGCAGTCCAAAAGTCTGGTAACACATGTGAGAGTCGTCAGGCTAACAGTAATGCTCTTGTTGTTGTGCAAAAACACAGACTGGTCTGAGTCACCAATACCCACATATGCCCTAACGCCCTTTTCGCCCGTATCGGTACCACAGTGTCGGAGCGGAAATGTATAGTGTTTGAGATTGTATCGTCTCCTGTGATTCTGTACAGTGAGAATCCGACACTTGGTGTAAAGCGATACACGGAGAGAGTAAGTAAACATGACGATGGTTTCTTTAATTTCATTAAAATCTTGCTTATTGCGATTTCTATGGATTGCTTATAATATACGAAGAACTTCAGAGGATGAATGCTTTATGTTTTTCCTCAAGTTGTGCACACACAAGTTCTTGATCATTTGAACACGCAAAACAGCACACGATTTCGTTCATGTGAAGGGTCGTGTATTCTCGTGTCAAGGCACAAATAAACTGTTATCTTTTCAGCAAATGAGTATTGGTCTTTAAAATATCTGAGGTTAACGGTAGAACCTCGGTTTTTATGTTTGGGCTGAATAAAAGTGATGAAATGCTGAGTTGTTCATCGATTGATATTCGTACAGTCACTTGCAGAAGACAGCTTAGAAATTGTACAGTGACCCGCTATTATCTTTGTACAGTGACTCGGATCGAGTTGATTTTCATCAAGCTGAGTTAATGCATTTCGTTTCGACAGCGACGACCCTTCGACATTTTTTACTTCCAGAATTCAGAATATAAATCCTTTAATCAAGTTTGGACCCGAATAGTTTACTGGTGGTACGCCAACATTTGTTTCTTTCAGCTACTGACCACTACAGTTTTGTCTCATATAAGACAGTTGTCGCGGACAGAAAGAATACGCCGGGCCGCGTAGCGCAGTCGGTAGCGCGTCTGACTGAAGAACCAGAGGCACCGGGTTCGATACCCAGTCCGGCCACATACTTTCGTGGAAATTGATCATGAAATCTTTTCTACGGTCATTTTCCCCCTTCCACTGATTCAAGAAGGGCAGTTGTCAGTTACTGGTGAAAGTATGGACACTTAGTACTGGTTAACCGCTTAGGAGGTCTAAGCTTGCCCAGGAATAGTGTTGTTAGGTTAACTGACCGTCCCGGCATGACCATAGCTGTTTACCGTGGACGCAAAGCAACAAAACAACAACAACAACAACAACAGAAAGAATACACTTTTAGAACCTCAGTCGTCGATTTCATGAGACTTACATGGCAGCATTTGATGAGCAGTTGAGATACTGGTTTACCGCCTTTGATGCCATGAACGTAAAGCATACATACATGCATTGTTGAGCCACAATAGGCTGCCATACACAAAACGCTACCGTGATAGCATTTTATGTATCCCTGCCTACACAAAATGCTACCAAAAAGCATATTGTGTAGGCAGTGTACCCAAAATGCTTTCTGGTAGCGTTTTGTGTAGGTAGGACACATATGTTATTTGACTCCAGTCGTTCGAGGATACACAATATGCTCTACAAGGAAAAAGTATCACTTTTAAGCTCGACTTAATGACTTGGACTCAGAAACACATGTTTAAGGCAACCCCGGTCTTAGTTGACATTATCGTACCCATGCGCGGATACAGGGGCGGGAGACGGGGGTCAGACCCCCCCCCCCCATTTTCCAACAATGAGTTTTGCAATCATTATGGTAAAATTTGTCGGAACCCTCTGATCTGAAGCTGGACGGAATGGACGCCGGGGAAATTTTGGTCCCTCAATTTCATGTTAGATGGAGCATATTGTGTAGGGCATATATGATACCTTCACAATATGTTCCCAAATTTTGAGATAGCATTTTGTGTAGGCAGGGATACACAAAATGCTATATCGGTAGCGTTTTGTGCATGGTAGCATATTGTGACTCAACAATGCATGTACTTTGGAAATTAGAAACAAATATGCACATAGCGCGTTGATAAAATAGTCATACACCAATTACATTGCCGAATCTACAAGTAAAAGCATCGACAAAATAGCTTTCGCTCTATAATACTAGTACCGTTGTATCACAGTGTACTTTCTCAGAAGACACACACACATGCATGACACACGATAATTCCTTCAATTTCACATGTACGCTCAGCGAAGACTCAGATCAGTATGTGCATTCGTGCAGTCTTATCAGAGTCTTCGCTGGCTACATAAGGCAGCCCAACGATCCGTAGTTATGCAATGAGCGCCCAGCAAAAACTGATTAATTTCGTGCCTTGGGGAGCGCTGTGGCCTAGTGATAGAGCCTCGGACTCCGGAGCGAGAGGTCGGGGTTCGATCCTCACTCGAGGCGCCGTGTTATGTTCTTGAGCAAGGCACATTTACTCCCAAAAGATACTGGTGATACCCCGGAAGTGGTGACTCCGTCCCGACTTGACTGAAATATTGCTTACTGGGACGTTAAGCAAAAGCGAAACGAAAATGTCGTGTCTCGGCTCTGAGTCGGGGCACATCATTTCCTACATTTTCACATGTGCGCTCAGCGAATACTCTGCGCAGTCTGATCATCCTTCTCTGGGAGTGGCGAGCGAAGACTCTGATCAGACTGCGCAGACGCAAAGGCTGGTCTGAGTCTTAACGGTGCGCACTGGGGAAACTGTATGGAATATTGTGCCGCGGCTCATTTATCTTTATGTCAGCGATTCCTTTTACAGAAATAGTATTTTAAGCTTGATAATTTTCAATGTGTATCTTATTGAAAGTCATAGATATGCCATAAACTGATTCTCAAGACGTCGAAACGTTACATTTTGATGTTACGTTTTGTACGCCAGTGACATGCGCAATATCCGAGTGAACTTTGTTAAATGCAGGTCCGTACACAGGAAATTGGTAGTAACACCGTGATGATAGATGGAATTAATTTGTGACGGGGAGTTTTCTTGGTCATTTTATGTGCAGGAAAACAAGACAAAAATAACATGTCAGACAAAATCCAGTAAGATCTGGTCATACCAACTCGTATACAAAAATGTAGTTCATAGATACAAAAGTCTTTAAGTTATAAGGCAAAGTCATTTAACCATGAAATGTGGGTCACCACAGCCTTGAGGTCATAATACCATAAGACAATGTCACATGGTTCACTGATGACTGACCAAGATTAAGCGCAAGTTGTGTTTGAAATAGATAAGCAGAAAAAAACAACACTTTTTAAGGTGTCCAAGATTTTGATAGTTAGCCGCACCCAGGCAAGGACCCTGGGGCTAGGAGTCATGAAATGAAAGCTGACCCTCCAAGGTACCTTTGGTCCAAGTATGAATGTTTTTTGCTGAGTGGTTACTGAGATACAAAGTTTTTGAAGAACTTGGTTTAAACGCATGCATATGGAATGGACCAGATGCTGACATACGCCACAAAGGGTCGTCTACATCAGATAGGAGGTGAATACGGCTGTAGTGGTGGTAATATTTGCTTTCGATGTGATTGAAGGTCAGCTGGCGCGGTGGTTTATCGTAAACATGGTAAAAGAAGCAGATACTATATACAAGTGACTGTACAGAAAAATTCTTGAAAATCGCAGTTGTCTGTACGACAGCATACCAAGTCACTGTACAACAATCGATACATGCAGTGTCCTGTAAAATGAAGATTTTTTAGAATTTATCTCCAGTGCAGATCCGCTTCGAAGATGTTATTTCACAAATATATGTTTCTATAATGTGGTCCTTATGAAAACAATCGGTGTTTCGTTCGATAATGCGATAAATACACATTTCGTCATTGATGCGATCATGCATATTTTTGCATGCAAAGATGATTGAGACTTGTACATTACACTAAGAACACTTTATAAATGACATTTACCTTCTTGGGATATTCCAAATTTACTGATGCGTCAAACGGACCAAAACAGTCTGGCTTTTTAATCATAACTTGAGAAAATTGCCAACATTATTTACCGTGTATATTGACATCCTTTACACCAAGTGTCGGATTCTCACTGTACAGAATCACAGGAGACGATACAATCTCAAACACTGTGCATTTCCGCTCCGACACTGTGGGTACTTAAAAAGGGACGAAAGGAAATTGATATGACTCAAATTATGTTGAAAAGGGCGTAAAATTGTAATTCATCCAGGTTTGATCTAATAAGGTAGCTCATCCGAATTTGTTAGCTAGTCAAAGCAGCTTATACATCTTTTCAAGGGCAGAAATTTATTGACACTTTCGGCTACTGATTACACCATCAATGGGATGCCCCGGTGTCTCTCTACCGTTATATTGTCATGTGTACTCAATACAAAAGTCGCAGAAGTGAATCCAAAATAAAAAGGACATCTCCACGAAATGTCCTTTTATGCACTGAAAATGCAGGTTTTTAGACTGTAAAAAGTGTGAAATAGCAAGTGCAAAATTGAGTATCATTAAAAACGGTTACCTAGAAGTCTTGTTTTGTGGTGGTGAAAATCACACTTCACCAGCCATGGTTTTGCTATGGCTCAACTGATATCATCAAATTGTAGGAATATTTCTACGATTTGATTTATTCATGAACCATTATCTTCTTTTAAAATGAACAGCTATTCCTATATGTTGAAGAACTTAATTCAATCCAATTTCAACACAGACCTTTCAAATTGTAGGAATATTCCTACATTTTCTAAGATGGTAAATTTTCAATAAATAGGAATATTCCTACGATTTGATTCATTCATGCACCATCAACATCTTTTAAAACGAAAGGCTATTCCTATATTTCGAAGAATTTAGTTCAATCCAAATCTTACGCAGATCTTTCAGATTCTAGAAATATTCCTACATTTTCAGAGATGGCATATTTTCAATAAATGAAATATAGGAATATTCCCACGATTTGGTCGGATCGACCAAATCGTGGGAATATTCCTATATTTTATTTCTAGTTCCTTCATCGGTTTCAAGATAGGAAACGACAGAATAAAATTATCTATATTCTACAAATTGTAGGAATATTCCTACATTTAGGAGAAAATCCATTTGCAGGGATGAAGGTAAGTTCCATCATAATTCAAACCACATGTCTCAGAATGTAGGAATATTCCTACAATTTCCCCTTTGTTCCATCATCATTTTGTAACTGCAGAAAAATGCAGAGAGGAAATGATTCCTTTATCTATATTTTACAAATCGTAGGAATAGTCCTACAATTTGGAAATGGCTTCTTTGTGACATATAAAACAAAACTGTGTTCAATCCGAATTCATGCAACATGTTGCAGATTGTAGGGAAATTGCTATATTCTAAAGATTACAACCAATTTTGTTCAACCCTATTTCAACGCAGATCTTTCAGATTGTAGGAATATTCCTACAATTTGGATGATGGCAATTTTTTTTATAAATAAAAAAATCTGAAATTGTAGGAATATTCCTACATTTTTTATTTACACTCCATAATCACTTAAATGGAGAGAATTATAATCTATATTTTACAATTTGTAGAAATTTTCCTAGATTCTGAAGAATATCCATTTTCAAGACAGGAAGGTTAGTTTAATCATAGTCCAAACCACATCTCTCAGATTGTAGGAATATTCCTACAATTTACTTTTTGTTCCATCATCATTTTTAAAACTGCAAAAAAATGCAAAGGGAAAATGATTGCTTTATCTTTATTTTACGAATCTTAGGAATATTCCTGTTTTAAGATGACCCATTTTCAAGGAATGAAGGTAAGTTAATCGCAATTCAAACCATCTTGGAAATTCCTCATTTATGAGGAATGAAAGTTTTTTGGTTTGATTAAATCAAAACTCTAGCCACATCTTCTGGATTGTAGGAATATTCCTACATTTTGGAAATTGCTCATTTACAAGAAAGTAACAACCAGATTTAGCTTAATTACACCTCAAGCCGCATCTCTCAGATTGTAGGAATATTCCTACAATTTATCTTTTCATTATATCATCATTTTATTTTGTGAGTTGTTTCCATCCATATTAAACAAATTGTAGGAATATTCTTATATTAAGAAAAAATCCTCATTTGCAAGGAATTAAAGTAACAACCCAGTTGGATCAAATACAAATTCAAGCCACATCTTCTTGATTGTGGGAAAATTAAATGGTAGGGTATATTTTGTAGTAGACCAGGCTGGGTCGAACCAGGTGTGTGTTCCGACCGGATTTAAAGTTTTTTGTTTTTTGCTTGGCGTTGTATTTTAATTGAGAACGTGAACTGACGGACACGAGAAAACAGTATATCCAGGTTCAGTATCGCTGGATTTGAGGCCTAATGGGAAACTAGGGAAATAAAATTTATGAAAGGAAAGATAAGCAGATATATAACAAACTTTTCTGGGCCCAGTTTCAAAACCTACCACCTTCATTCAAGGGTCGTAAATTTCATATGAAAATAAAAGCTTACAAAATTTTTTTTTTTCTTTCGCATTGTTCGTAGGATTACGCCAAATTTGTAATTCTTAATATGATCGGATTTTGATAGAGTGACACTTCCGACCTAAAACTTAAGGTTGTCATAAAAATAAATAAATAAAATAAATAAATAAAATAGAAATACTAAGGAAAAGAGATATAGAACCTACAACAGCCATAAACTATTACACAAAGAACTTTCATTTCAGCGGGGTTCGCACAGTTTGCTTAGTATCCCATCGTTTTCATTTCAGTATTTCATTTTATTTATAATTTTATTTTATTGGCAACCCGGAAAGAAATTTAAAGCACACTGCTCATATTAATAGATAAAAGATGTCCCAACTTCCGTACTCTTTTGGCCCTGCTACTCTGAATCTGCTCTGCTCGGCGTTTTATTACACAACGCTTTACTTTTCGAGTTTATCAGAATCAAATTACATGTAATTGTTTCCGGTGCCTCAACATTTCGGGCATACTTTCTCGCCTGAATCAACGCCTTAGGATCGTCCTAAAGTTGTTTTAAACTGAATACTTTCGTTTTAAGCTCATATACTCATCATAAAAAAAAAATTCTTTCGTAGAATGGAAAATCTGAATCTGGAGTGAACATGATCTGCGTTAATATTAGGCTTATCGCTTTCTCGTTTTTATTTTAATTTATTTATTCATTCATTGTTTTTTTTTTTGTTTGTTTTTTTTTATTATTTTTTTTCTTCCTTACCCCATTAAACTCCATTGAAAACAATCGACAAATATCACTTCGCCATCATAAATATTCTGGTAGCTATGACTACTTCTTCCGCGTCGTGATCAATCGCACCAGACTTCCGAGATTACGTAACAGGTGGCCATCTGTTTTCGGCAATCTGTTTTATCTAATAAACAAAGGATTTGCGGGATCTAGCAAACATGACAGTGTGATCAATTATGTGTGTACGGAATAATTGTGAGTGGATAAATATAATTTTTTCGACATTTATACAATTATTCAAACATAAATTTGTTGACATTTTCGAACCATTGTTATTATTATCATCAGTAGTAGTAGTTGTAGTATATTTTGATCATTTTTATTCTTCTTGTTGTTCTTTTCTTTTCTTCTATTATTATTATAATTATTATTAGTTATTATTATAATTTACATCTATTATTATTACTATCATTATAATTATTATTTTCATATTCTTACTGAATAAAACATATCTCAGAACTTTATGTGTACGAAAAATATTGGCGCTCATTAAATTTTCAAACCCTCATTTTGTTATTTAGTAAACATTTCTGTGATAATCGAAATGTTTTACACCATTTCTGACAAATGAAGTCACATTTTTTATCTATAGAAAAATCCAAAACACAACTAGGGTTTCCTATTCATAAGCGGTTGGCGTTTAAAATGTAATGCCGTTTTCGTTGCGAGATGATATTTTATACCGACGTGCGCAAAGAAAACTGCTAAAATTCTAATGCTAATCAGTCTTTGCTGTTCTTTTGTGCAAAGGAAGGGAGGCAAATTGAACATTTTCCCTTTTACTAACTGATCTTTTTCAACTGATAATGTTTGTTCAGTCGTGCTTGTTCAGCGAGGGATCTGCTTGACTGAAGAACCTGATCGGACATGTGCCGCCCATAAGGAGTCGAATCCACAACGCGTGAAAAGCGAGCACTGAGTCCACAAGGTGATCAGGAAATCATGATTTTATAATTCATGTAAATAGTGCTTTATGCGTGTGAACAAAAATAAAATAAATAAATGAACAACAACGTTGGTACATGCCCTTCCTGCTCGGAATCTTCAAAAAAAAAAAAAAAAAAAATGAAAAAAAACCCCAGACGATAATTGATTACTAATCTTTAATAGTCTTGTGTGACTCTGCGGAAACATGCATGTTGATCTAAATTTATGCTGTTTGCTCAGGCAGCAGGATGAATGTCGGACGTTTCGGACTCAATACGTTTCGGACCCTGCGTATTTTTCGGACCCAAGACGTTTCGGACCCTGGCCTGGGACCATTCGGACCCTGTTTTAAGACGTTTCGGACCCACCACTTCGTCCTCATCCTAAGTCCTATTTCGTCTTTTTCTGTAGAATGAACGTCGTCAAAAGATAAGTACCTTTGTCTCGACACATTCAATGTAAGTAATCAGTTCATGAAATAAACAAAAAAGGCCCAACATATATCTCCTCTCAGAGCCGTTAGTAACAATAGTTTGGAATCAAAATTTTCATGCCACAGTACCATGGCCTGTTCGGGATAATATGGTTCACCCACAATTACAATCTTAAAACTCCATTTGGACTTATATGGTCCACCATGGGATCACAGTTAAAACTTATAATGTGAGCCTGTATTGTCTTGTTTGTTGAGAATATTTGTAATCGATTGTTTTCTCCTGCTTTATTAACTAGCCTAAATAAAAATTTCAGGGAGATGATTTTGTTTGAATGTGAAATAAATGCGCAGAATGACCAAATTCCTTAAACATATAGAAACGGTTGTTTTATGGGTAATTTCTATTGTTGCGTTTTTGGTCCAATATTTCGACAGACAGATTTTACGAATATAATGTTTCATCATTAAGACATAAAATATATTTACTAGGGATGTAACGATAGTCCATAAATGACTATTGCGATAGTATTGACATTGCAAGAAGTACCATTGCGATACTATTACTATTGCTGGTTGCTATTGCAATGCATTGCAATAACTATTGGGGACAGATTTTGTATCCAGAAACTGAGCTTTTCTGTATAAAACTCTAGTGTGTTCACAAATTTACGCTGAAAAGCATTGTTTAATGACTGTTGTATCACAACATGCACACCTTGGCTACAAAATACAAGAAAATATTATTTTTCATTCTTTGGAATCTACATGCATTTCTATTATTCTTTTAGCTAAAGACTTCTTTCAAGAAATAGATGCTTGTCTAGAAACTATTGAAACTATTGCGATATTGGAAACACTATTGCCGATAGTATTGACATTGCAGCTTTCCCTATCGATAGTGACTATTGCCAATGTTACTATTGCGATATATCGATAGTCCGATGTATTGTTACACCCCTAATATTTACCATGCAAAAAAAAATTATTTTTTTTTGCTTCACTTATGATTGTTATGACGTTTTAATTGTAAATTTGTAAGCCTTTAGGTGGATCATTTTACCCCGGAGGTTTGGGGTAATATGGTCCATCCCTAGGTGTATATTAGCCATTTTATCTCAGAAAATTAAGGATAAAAGGATATATTTTGTATATCATAATGCTTGTTAGACGTATGCCTTTCTGTAAACAAACAACAAAATAACCCGATTTCGAAACGGATGTCAGAATAAGCAAGGGAATGCTTCGGCGGTTCATAATCCCCCAAATTACCCTGCATCTATTTATAAATCTGAAAAAAAATTCAATGGTTGAAAACATTACTGGCTGGCATCTGTTTCCAGGCTTTTCATCTGGATATACACTGTCTACAGTCTTTCGTGTTTAAGGTTCACTGCCTTCATATCAGACTCGTGATTTCAGCCCATATGTGTTTTTTTCTGTAATGACAGATTTAAAACTTTGCTGGACCATTTTATTACTTTTCATATATTTATTAATTCATTTTATGTTAATGTTAAATTCCATCATTTTCCTTTACTTATTTAGACTAAACTTCAAAGGTAAAGATTGTTGATGCATGTAACTGCAATGCTTTCATAATCTGAGACGGATAAAATATAAACGTATTCATACCTAATTTAGTGCGACAGACGCGCGTTTCTGTATTTAACTTCTTCAGTGTCGCTAAACCCCAAAAGTTTGATAAAAAAGATATGAAAAGGGTATGATACACTACTACATGCGTATCATCTTCAGATTTGCTAATTTTCGCAAATCGAATTAAAAAATCTCGCCAGTGTTGGACAAATTAACTTCCAAACTGACAATGATACCTTGAAAGCCATATTACTGCAAATCAACAAAAATAATAGTAATAACAATAAAACGCGAAACTAAATAGCGAGTTACAGTGACTAAAGTTCAAATTTAAGCTGAGCTTCCAATCTTCAAGTTTATTAATGAAATTTTAGTTTTGACAATCTATCTATCTATCCTTTCGCCCGGTCTATCTATCTATCTGAAAGACATCCACCCTGCCAAATAACCAGGTAAGCAGCGGTATCGATTAATCGTGACGCGCGACATCGTTTAGTGAATATATACGATAACTTAGGTGTGATATTTATCGATGAGTAATAAACAAATGCACATGTGCAAGACAAGGCGTCTTTAATTATGTTGGTTGGTTATACTTAAAGATATTGTTTATATTTGAGATTTTCAAGATGTAAGTATATATTGAAATTAAAATACGAAACCAAAAGAAAGGTAATTATTTTTATGCAGTTTATAAATTAAGGCAACCAATGATGAGGAAAGAGGACACATGTGACAGGACTTTGTTAAAAAAAAAACAAAAACAAAAAACCGGAAATAAGAAAGAAAAACTTTTCGATATGTAAAAAACAAAAACAAAGTATACAAAGACAAACGTTCCATACCATATATCAAAATACAAATTCACTGTGTTTGAAAAAGACGATCTAGAACAATTCTTAAAAGAATTGCAGAATTACATTCACCCCTTGCTAAACTATATATAAGCAATAAATATACACACATGACAACTCTCTCTCTCTCTCTCTCTCTCTTAGTTCAAACTGAATATTAGCCATCGGTTTAGGGCATAATATTGCGACAGAATATATGTAAAACAAAAAAAAATAGAAATTAAGCAATTAAGCATTTAGAAGAAACCGTGTGACTGGTTCAAATGCGGTAATAATCCCATGCGCGATTGAGAAGATTATGTTGGTATCATCGCATGATTGAGGAATCTAATACTAATTTCCTTACTGGCTGATGATACTGTAAATTTGCAAAATTTTATTAATGAGTTTTTATCCAGAATTTAATTATGATGATATAATGTCTTACGAAATTTAGTACAAGAAAAATGTTCGGAAATTGTTAAATGACAAGGGAGTTTATCTAACTGTTATGCACCAGTCATTTGCACCACGGCACCTATGGGGCCGGGGATAGCGGGGGGGGGGAGGGACATAGCGGGGCTTAATTACCGTGTTTTTACCTCAGAGGTGTCCCTGCAGTGCCGTGGATACGCCGGGCTTTTGATTCCCGCGAAAACAGCAGGGAAAATAGTGAAGTGTTTTTGACGAAAGTTACCGCGACACATTGACAGAATATGGATTTATAGAGCGCCTTTGCGAATGCAAAGGAGAGCTTATGCTATATACCCCCGGCGTCGTAGTCCAAGTACGCGTTAGCGTTTGCGTTAGCGTTATCGTCAGCGTCTTTTTAAGCGTCTGTGATCAGGTCAACCAATGTTAAGAATTGCGCTAACCTGTCGCATGTACAAATTGCGAAGACTCAGGCAGGCCTTTGCAGCCACGCAATCTAGGAAAGTCCCTTCCATCTTCGCAAAAACAGTCTTTGATATGAAGCAGAGTAAACTCTGGTCAGTCTGAATTGATGCGCCAAATAATTCAAACAATTACATTAAGCATGTCCATGAAACATTTGTATGATATAGGTGCAAAAGCAAAGTAATTCTAACTAGCATCCTAAACATGTGCACTATGGCTAAAAAAATCCAGAAAATTATTGTCAAAACTTTTCTAAAAAGGATCACATTTAATGTCATAGCGGCTGATAGATAGATAGATAGATAGATAGATAGATAGATAGATAGATAACTTAAGCCCAACAATGCGATTGCGATATAGTCAATGCTAGAACTCAATGCCCGACCCAGTTGCTGGTATTTGACTTTATGAGCAATAAAAAAGGTTTAAACCTACTAAACGTGTGGCAGGTTATCAAATGAAAAAAAACAAGAAAGAAAAAAAAAACGTATGCCGTGATAGCCATTACTCGAAGCATGCAGTTTGTAGACTTTATATACCTAACCAGTTCGTTTATTTTATTTTTTTTTTTTTTTTTCAAAAAATTAATTCATCAGGCAGCCAACTAGGATTTCAAAACAACTATTTCGGCCCCTGTGCAATTTACTGATCAAACAGGTAAACTGGCAGTGGGTTGCACAAGAAGTGTGACCGATTCCTTATGAGACTAGTCAATTGCATTTTTATCCACGTGTCGTTGATAAGTAAGATGACTGGTTGTTGCAGACTATTTCAGTTTATGGTCGTCCGCTTACCAGGGTCCGAAAAGTCTTGGGTCCGAAACGTCCCTGGGTCCGAAACGTCTTGGGTCCGAAAAGGTCTGGGTCCGAAACGTCCAAAATATTTGGGTCCGAAACGTCTTGGGTCCGAAACGTCCGGCTACCAGCAGGATACATTCGCATGCTATTCGAATAGAGCCGTGCTTATACAAATAGTTTTTGCCGACGATAGGACTGTTAATTGAGCCCGTGTATCAGTACTCTACACATTAGCCCAGACCCAAGACAAAAAATCCAGCTTATTTTTCATTAGATTCTTACAGCTAGTCTGCTCTATAATAGGAGGAGCAGATTTTATTTTTATAGATTGGGTCAGAGAAAAGAGGTAAAACATTTTCAAACTTCGCCCTCTCCGCCTCCCCTCCCACCCAACTCTCCTATGGGGACTTCTTCAGCAGTTAGCTCCATTTTAAACATGGGAGAGTGACAGAGTTTCTTCCCCTAGTTTCTATATACACAATTCCGAGACTCTAGCTAGGTTATATAGCTGTGCAGTGGGGTGGGGATGGGACTATGGGGGAAAAGTGGCTCTATGAGGTCCGGACACTCCACTATATCGACACCCTTCCTATCCATTTTTCTAGGGATGGTAGATGGGGCGATGGCGCTGGTTATAACTTCTAATGCCGGAGCGTCCTACTTATTTGGATAAAGCCGGGCCGCGTAGCGCAATCGATAGGACACCTGACTAGTAAGTCAGAGGTCCTGGGTTCGAAACCCGGTCTGGCCACATACTGTCGTTTCTCCTTCCGCTGATTCAAGAAGGACAGTTGTCAGTTACTGGCGAAAATGTGTGCACTTAGTACTGGTTAACCGCTTAGGAGGTCTAAGCCTGCCCAGGAATGGTGTGGTTAGGTTAGTTGACCGTCCCAACATGACCATAGATCAATCAATATTTGGATGAAAGTAGGACAAGGGCCACTGTGCTTTCAGTAGGTACGAGCAGGGGGTTGTTTAGACATTTTTTCTCTCGTCTATCATTTCTCTTTTCTTTCTCCCTCTCTCTGGGAGACGGCCCGATATAGACCGAAATCTTGTCTCAAAGGGCCATTAAACCCCAACCAATCAACCAACCCAAACCAACCAACCATACAATCAAGGCTCCCGCTTTATCCTGCGCATAACCACACAGTTCCCCAAATAGAGCCCCACTGAATAACAGACTGTTCCCTAAATGGAGCCCCATTAAATTAAAGACAATAATATACAAAGCGGCCAGTGAGCTTGACACGAGAAAATAAAAAAAAAGGCATGTTCTTCCAAGGAGGACCCAGATAAGCCTGGATGTCCGCTCAGTCTGCTCAGAGACTTCGCGTGTGCTTTTTTAACGGCAGCTATGGGTCAAAGCTACCTCAATACCGACAGCGAAGGCTATGATCAGGCTGGACGGATACCCAGGCTAATCGGAGTCACTGCCATTGTGTTGGCTTTCGCGTGGCGCGGCTCATTTCTGTCAAATGGGATTATCTAGTGTCAAAACGTACTGTAAACACTAGGACATATTTACCCTAAATCTTTTTTTTTTTTTTTGTAACAGTATTCCAGTCATATCGGAACTACGTGAGGCTTATTTGCAATGTATGCAATGGATTCCATGTACGGTCGGTCAGAATCCCGCATCCAGCCAGATTCGAGCCCGGGACCGCTAGATCACCAGGTCGACGCTTACCCTGTCCGATACCGTGCCTCGCCTAAAAATCGTGCAAATTAAAGATGTTCCAGAAAAATATGCTAGGTGACTGACAAGCATGGTAGACCCTGATCCGGCCCTTCCTTTTTGACCAGTCTAACTTGTTTTTTCGCTGTGTTTTGTGCATACTTATGGCCTAGGTTCCAGTCATGTTTTTTATTTGTATTGTCAAATATGACAATACAAATACATGTATAACTAAAGATTAATAATATTTATTTTATTCTCTTACATCCTAGCAGTCTCTAGCTGTCCCGGGTTTGGGCCCCGCTGGTGGCGGAAATCTTTCCAGCCGTAAATCGGGTTCCACTGCACACAGCCTTTCATAATCACTCTCCCATCGTCCTGGTATGACTAGAACGTAAAATGGCAAGCCATCCACCCATCCACTCATAATGGAAAAAAGATCAAAATAATACTGACAACTGGGCTGCTCAACTTTGAAGTTCTCCTGTGTATCCTAAAGCTCTGACCCTGACAGCACATATGCACAGGTCGGTCTGGGCTTGTACAACTCACAATTCCCTGCATTTCATCATGATTTTCTAGTGTTGCACAGGCGGTGTTAACATCCTTTTAACCAGTTTTCAGTCATTTGCAGACTGCTTATGAAGAAGCGTCATTTAGATTCTAACAGAATCTCGCCTCCAGCGGGACTTGAACGTGTGACCCCCGGTTATCCGAATTCGAATAGCTCGGCCATGCTCACTTTCGGGCCGATGGGAGAGAATAAGTACGATGGAGATTATGTAAGAAAAACCCAGGTCAATGGGAATCGAACCCGTTACCTGTAAATCATGAGGACATCTTTTATCCCTCTGGCCCAACAGTTAACACGACAGCGTATTAATAACAGTATTGCAGAAGGGGAGGGGCGGGGTTAAGGGGCCGCTTGTGTGTGTGTGTTTGTGTGTGTGTGTGTGTGTTGGGGTCGGGAAGGGGGTGGAAAAAGGGGCTACATACAATGAAGCCAATTTGTTTTGGTATTTAATGCATTGACGGTCCTTGCAACAACGGCTGAATTACTTCGGGTCAGAACTGCATTTGAGTTTCAAGAGAAAATTCTGACCACACAGCGCAGTTGCGCCAACTTATCAGCTTATCATTAATGCACCGTAATACCCTAAATTTCTTGACAGAAGTGATAAATCAAAAGCTTATACCCAATTTTGTAGGAGCGGTCTGATAAGGGTGTACACTGTTTTGATAAATCTGCGAATGACCGAATTTCGAAATAATTACGTAAATCGATATTTGGTGTCCCAACATTTTTAATCTAGTCACCCCTATCAGTGTTAATATACTGTGTCCAAAAGTTCCCATATACACAGATACATGAAATTCTATGCTGCCATGGCAACAAGAGGAGTTATGATTGACATTAGAAGAATATCCATGGACTTGCCTTGAACAGATTTGTTCGTGTTGGTTTCTTAGGACAACCGGTCTCTACCTAAGGAGTATGGAGATATAGGCTCAGCGAGGAGAAGGGGGGGAGGGGGGCGGGGTGGAAGGGTGCGTGAGTGGGGAGGTGTAGTGGGAGATCCAATATTGAAACAACTTGAGAGGCTTGGGGTGTGCGTGAGTGGGTAGGTGATGTGTGAGATCTAATGTTGAAACAACTTTTATCCAGCGTTATTATTTTTGTATCAACTTTGATTTACCTTCATGTGGTTAAACTAACGTGGATACAACGTTTACACGCTTAAACGCTGTGTGCCTGCTGGGTTGCAAATCTATAAAAAATACTGTAGTAAGTCTGAATGAACAAAAGGAAGAAACAAATGAAGTTGCACCATGCTGTCCGCGCATGCGTAGGACGGTCAACGCATGCGCTGTCTTTAGTCGATAAACGACATGTATCAGGCCGGTGCATGCGCAGTCCATTCAGCGCATGCGCATTTCGGTGCGCACATGCAGTCTGATCAGCGCATGCGCAGTCTATTCAGGACATGGCGAATTGGCAGTAGAAAATGTTTAAAAACACTTTTCTAGGAGATTGACGCGTCCTGGCCAGCGTAAACGTAGTCTCTTCAGGAGAACTTAGTCAGTGCAGGCCCCTTCTAATCCGCGCATGCGCTGTATGGTCAACGCATGCGCAGTCTGTGGTTGTCGACAAATAGCATGCAGCCTTGCCAGCGCATGCGCAGTCCATTCAGCGCATGTAAAATTCGATCTGCACATGCAGTCTGGTCAGCACATACATGACTGAAATCGGCTGTAGAAAATGTCTATCAGTTAGGGTAAACTGTTTATTCCAAGCTTAGTGCGCACTGTCTGATCAGGTCATGTGCAATTTGCAACTTGCCCGGGCATCCTACTCAAAAGCGCAGAGTGATCTTAGCCTTGGCCATTTAAGTAGTTTTGTAGCATCCAAGGAGACCGTCTCAAGGAATGCAAAGATTTGAACCCCAGTCAACAATGCTAAGAATAACAAACTTACACTTTTGAAAAAAACAACGCAGCGTCATGCCTTGTGGTAGACATTTTTGGTGGGAAGAAAGTGAGGTATAAACGCATTAATTAAGGTCTTCATGGGTACAGCCTCACGTTTTCCACCATGTTTATACAAGGGAGCAACTTTTGAGTCTTACTGTTTTCACTTTTTTCCTCCCGAAGGAAGGCTCCCTTTTCCTTAGGGAGCAAATTCGTGCCTTAGAGTTAGAAATGGTAGTTATCTTCCCGTAAAAATGTACCAAATTAGCTTAATACATCTTTGTTGCAAAAAAAAAGAATAAAGAATAAAAAGCTAAGGGACACCTCTACATGGAAAGACTGTGTGCCATGGGTGTATGTTATGAGGTATGGATTTGTCCCTTGAGCCTCCTTCGAAACATTTTTATAAAATTGGATCACTTAAATAGTTCTGCAGTGTAAAATTAGACCAACAACGACGGGATGCGTAGCATAGTTTTGTATATTGTTGGATAAATAACTAATTGCCAATATGCTAGGCATCAACGACCCTGAAAATGCCATATCGCCAGCTTCCTTCCCCCTCTCCCTCGTAAAATATGATTATCAAGCCAGCTACGCCCAGGCCTCGTCCCCTGAAGACCCCCCCCCCCGTGGCGTAGCTGGCTTGAAGACTCCTCCTTTCACCCCTCTCCCCCCCCCAAACGCACACACTTTTATGGCAAATGGATTGCGTACACAGTATCTAATGGAATGCAGTTTCCCCAATTGGAGCCTCAATTTCAAAAGACGGTTACCGGTGACCAATGCTTCCTCTTAATATTGGGCCATTTTCTCTAAAGTTTTCTGTGCGTGTGTATTTTTTTTAAGAAGAAAAAAAAATGAGCCGCCTACACACCCAGGCTGGTCATTCAGGCACAGTCTGATCTGGATCTAACATCTGAGCCGATCTGTACGTATAGGCTGGTCAGGGTGTATGTTGTTTCCATATGAGCTGCGACACGACAAAACCAACAATGTGGTTGTGTGCCCAGCGCAGACTCAGATCAGCCTGGGCATCCGCCCAGTCTGATCAGAATCTTCACTGTCCGCATGAAGGTAACTTAGTCCCTTAGCTACCCTTTAAGCGCTTAGCGAAGATTCTGATCAGACTGGGTGGGTACCCAGGCTGATCTGAGTCTGCGCTGGGCGCACAACCACATTGTTGGTTTTCTCGCGTCGCGGCTCATATGCCTAAGATGCGTTCTTCTCACGGCAGGTCAGAGGTTCAGCACAATGTTAAAATATGTGGACTCTGCATTCTACAACCAGTCTCAGGAGCCCCGGTAACTCAGTAGGTTAAGCGCTGGCCTGCTGACCTAGCTGTCGCGGTTTCGATACCCGCTTGAGGTGAGAATCTGTTCGTAAACGGGGCTCCATAGCACACAGCCTTTCATTACCATCCTCTCATCGTCCTAATATGACTGAAATACAGTCGAAAAGGACGTAAAATTGCAAGTCATCTATCCATCCATACGACCAGCATCAGTATTGTCGTTGATACGGCAGAAACACACCGGGTAGGCGGCAATCGAAAACGTTCCTAACAATCGATTAACACGGATCAAAAAACGTTAGAAACAGCGTTTACGATTGCAAATTGTCGCCAATTTGCAATCGAAAACGCTGTTTCTAACGGTTTTTGACCCGCGTTCGTTGATTGCACGAGCGTTTTCGATTGCCGCCTACCCGGTGTGAGAAAGAAACTGCAACGGTAACGATCGACAAAAAAGTGACAAACTTTATTTTCATTTGAAATTCTTGCTACTCGTAAGCCTTTAAGAAATATGTCATTTATTTCATACACACGTGTGCGTTAGAACGTTGTTATATACTTCCCAAATTCACACCGTGTAGGCGGCAATCAAAAACGCTCATGCAGTCGACGAACGCGGATCAAAAACCATTAGAAACAGCGTTTTCGATTGCAAATTGTCGCCAATACTGTTTCAAACGGTTTGTGATCCACTTTAATCGATTGTTAAGAGTGTTTTCGATTGCCGCCTACCCGGTGTGAAATAGCGAGCGTGCGTATGTTCGTATGTGCAAAGCTATATATTGCACCATATACTTAAGTACTCAGATTACTGAATTCCGGGGAGTAGGTTGGGCGCTAGCCTGCTGATCCAGCGATCCTGGGTTCGAGACCCGCTGGAGATTTTTTTTTCCAACCGTGAACGGAGACCCACTGCACACGGTCTGTCATTTTCATCCCCCTATGGTCTTACATGACTGAAATGTCGTAAATCGCAATTCATGACTGGGAGCGATGGGGGCGGGTTGGGGTGCGTAGTGGCTCTCTAAGATCGGAATATTCCACTGCATTGTCGTCTTTTTTTTCGCCATTTCCCGGGAAAAGGGGCGAGGACAACTTTCTGACAGATTCAGTTATGGTGCAATGAGAGAGAGAGAGAGAGAGAGAGAGAGAGAGAGAGAGAGAGAAAGGCAATGCCTGAATGGGCTATTCTGGATCTCTGGATCGTGAAGCATTGTATCTTGTCATAAAGACAGAAAAAAACCTTGATCAGTTTCTATGCTAATTATGCCATTTTGGTAAATTTACAAAAGAAAAAGCTAATGTAAATAATAATAATAATAATAATAATAATAATAATATAATAATAATAATAATAATAATAATAATAAAAATATAATCATAATAATGATAATGGAGCATTGTCTCTGTTTGATAAAGATAGAAAAATAATTATCTTTTTATGATAATTTTGCCCGTTTGGTAAATTGAAAAACAAGAAAAAGATGTATCAGCGACAACACCACCACCACCACCAACAATAATAATAATAATAATATGATAATAATTTCATAATAAGATCTTTATAGAAAATGTAGGAATATTCCTACGTTTTGTAAAATATAAGTAGAAACATTATTCCCTCATTGCATTTTCTGCAGTTTGAAAAAAAAACAATGATGGAACAAAGAATAAATTGTAGAAATATTCCCACAATCTGACAGATGTGGGTTGAATTATTATTATTAAACTTAACCTTATTCCTTGAAAAAAGATATTCTTAGAAATGTAGGAATATTCCTACGATTTGTTTGGATCTTTCATCAATTGAAAATATGCATTTGGTCAGATCTTTCATTTATTGAAAATATACCATCTCCAAAAAATGTAGGAATATTGTCGTGGAAGTCCCACGAATTTAATTTCATTTTAGTTGTATTTGTATTCTGTAAGGTATTTGCATGTCAGCTTCTGTGTCTATTTCTATTTTTATACATAGCCATTGTAACGTCATTAAACGTTGACGTCTAGTAACGTTAGTATCGTCAGTGTAACTAGGGTCTCAGAGGGAAGATAGCAAGGCTGTCTTTAGGACTTAGAATGGCAAATAATAACCAGTAAAGTTACAATTCACACACAGAGCAGGAAAAACGGGATAAATGAAGACGTGACAACGAGAGGACAAATCACAGGCAAAACAAGTGAAAGGGCAATAGGAGGAAAAAGGAGAAGAACTGACCCTGAGAATAGTAGAGTGACAATCAAAGGGAAGTTCATTAGCTAAGTTTAATTGTTAAACCAGTGTGATATAACTGATAAACAACTAACTTTCCATTATATGTTAGATTTATAACCTTACATGGCGATATTTTCAACTGTTTGCTTAATTTCTAATGTGGCGTAAAATATTACTCGCACAAGATAGAGTTTTGTTATAATTTCATAGTGTTTCGCCACAATTTGTTTGCATCTCTCATTTATTGAAAATATGCATTTGGTCAGATCTTTCATTTATTGGAAAAATACAATCTCCAAAAAATCTACAATCTGAAAGGTCTATGTTTAAATATGAATGAACAAAATATGTCGTAATTTCAAAAATGTAGGAATATTCCTACAATCCGGAAAATGTGGGAAGAATTTGAATTGAGCCCAGTAGTGTCTTATTTTTTTTACAAATAAGCAATTTCCATATTGTAGGAATATTCCTAGGATTTGTAATATAGAGTTAAAGCAATTATGTCCTATTTGCATTTTTATGGTGGATCAATGTAGTAATAGCTGTTCATTTTAAAAGAAGTTGATAGTTCATGAATGAATGAAATTGTAGGAATATTCCTACAATTTGATGATATCAGTTGAGCCATAGCAAAACCAGGGCTGGTAAAGTGTGATTTTGGCTACCCCAAAACAAGGCTTCTAGGTAACTTTTTTCAATGATGCTCAATTTTGCACTTGCTATTTAGCACTTTTTACAGTCCAAAGACCTGCATTTTCAGTGCATAAAAGGACATTTCGTGGAGATGTCCTTTTTATTTTGGAGTCACTTGCAGGTCTTTGAGATTTTACAGTTATGTCTGTCACTGACCCGTTGAATCGTCTAGAGAAAGTAAACGTTGTGGACGCTCTGATTCCACGTAATTATGAAAATTGCCATATGTCAATAATGAACTCTCAACAGCGTAATTATCATCAAAATAATCCACACATTAAATACTTTTCGTATACTAAAAGTAAGGGGTCTAGAACAAACAGTTCAAAAGTTGTAAAATGCTAAGATTAACAAGGGGTATAAGTCACTCATCTTTTATGCAAGTAGCCAAAAATTAACCATAGGCAATATAGGCTGTTTGCTGTCTATAAAACAGGACAATGTGTTTTAGATTTTCGCATTTATTATTCGGGATAAAACTGATTCTTTTTCTTCACTGGTATTTACTAACTAATACATAACTCGAAAATGACTTCCATAATTCTATCTTGTCATTTTCTTGTTTCTTCTATTAAATTTTATACAAAATGTAAAGCTTACGTAAAGGGGAGCAAGGTAATTTAATGAAAAGCAGCCACATCTCATGCCCATTTATGCATCACAACCAAGAAGATTAACATTTGAACAGGTGTCACTGAATGTAACTTCTAAGCTTTTATTTGTATGCAAATTTCCTAACTATAATGATATTGGTAAATGTTGACCATTCTAAAGGCTGTTACATTGAAAGATGTACTGCCTTGTAAATTACAGTCAAAATAAGAACTAAAAAAGAGGCCTTTTTCAAAAGATTTTTTTTTTCAAAATATTTTTTTTCAAGAAAATTATTGATTAGTTATGTATTATATAGACATTAAAGGTGGACTTTGCTTCCTAGTGATGAGTGTTGTAGTTATAAAGATACTTTGGAAAATGGCCTGTTTTATAGACAGCAAATAGGCTATATCAGTATGTTAAATATAAACAACCTACCTCAAATACTTTTTCCAAAATTTTGCTAACAAACTTACATCTAATTTTTCGTAAAACAGACGAACGTCTTAAAGTACATATCTGACGGAAAAGAAATAAAACACGGATCTGCCTATTTTACAGTCTAACAGGCTATGAATTATCAAGACTCCAGCAGTAAGAGTTCTTGAGCAATAGATCATATATACAATGTTTTGAACAAATGAGAAATAGAGCATAACTCTGTCAATAATGAAGTCAACATAATGATATAATCACTGAAATAATTCGCACATCAAATACTATAAGCAATCTAAAAATCAGTTCTCTATCGAAAGTTGGTTAAAAAGGTAATTAAGGAGCATAATTCCGTATTCTTTGTTACAAAATTAGCACAATAGTTAATAAGGCGAGCGACACCTAACGCCGTTTCTGAACGCCAAATACGAACAATCTACCTCAAATACTTTTTTCCAAAATATTGCTTAATAAAGCTTACTTTTATTTTTTTCGTAAAAAGGCAATGACTCAAATACTACATGGTCGACTGAAATAAAGTAAAATTAATAATAATAATAATAAAAAATACGGGTCTGCTTATTATTTTCGGTCTATCCGCCGATCAATTATCAAGGCTCTAGCAGTTACAGTTCTTCAGCTATAGATCATACATACAATGTTTTGTACCAATACGAAAAGAGCATAACTCTGTCTGTAATGAACTGAACATAACGTCATTTTCGTCAAAGTAATTGACACATCAAATACAAATAGTATACTAAAAATCTGGTCTCTAGATCAAACGCTTCAAACGTTCAAAAGTGCCACCAAAGTCAACAAGGTGATAATTCAGTCATGTCTTACATGAAATAAGACCAAAGTTAATCAGGTGATCAGCATTTCAGACCCTACCAGGAGTGTGTGAGTGAGTGAGTTAAATCGGGTTTAGCGTCCCACCAACAACGAGGTCATATTGAGACGGGACCTCGGTTTAAAGTCTCATCCGAAATACCGGAGAAGCGGGGGATCGATCTTGCGACCCCTAGATTGGTAGTCCGGAGTGTTATCCACTACACTACAGCCGCTCCTACCCTACCAGGAAGCAAAATACAAACAACCTAGTAGACCTCAAATACTTTCTTCCAAATTTTGCTAACAAACTAACATTGACTTTTTCGAAAACAGGTGCATACCTCTTGGTCTACAATGGCTGACAGACAAGAACCAAAATACTGGTCCACTTATATTTTTTGGCTTATCAACCTATGATTTAACAAGGTGTCAGAAGTTATTAGTTCTTGAGTAATAAATGATAATTTAATGTTTTGTACTTATGCGAAAAGGGGCATAACTCTGTCAATAATGAACTCACGAAAACGTAAGTATCACAAAAAAACGCGACAAATCAAATACTATTAGTAGACCATAAGGAGCAGTATAGGTCAAACGGTACAAATGTTGGAAAAACCAAAGTTAACAAAGGGATATAATTCATTCAATTGTTTATGAAATTAACCTAGCAAATAATAAATTAATGACCTGGCTCTTACCTATATGCCAAATATGAACAACCTATCTTAAATTTGTTTCCAAAATTTTGCTTGCAAACTTACATTTTATTTTTTGTCTAAAAAGTGACATTACTCTAAAAGTACATGTCCGTCGGAATTACCATTTACCGTATACGCGGTCATTTTCGCGGGTTCAAATTTTCGCGGGTTAGGGGCAAAAACATAAACATTAATTTTCGCGATTTTTAATTTTGGCGGTTAGCAATATGTGCAAAAAGAAAAATTGCTTGATTTTCATTTGAGCTAGCTCTTTCATTAACCTGCGGCCGCAGACTTAAACATCAGACTTTACCGAAACAAACAGAAGCAAAATATATGGACGCTGTGTCTACTGATAATACTTTATAAGAAACAGAAAATTATTCGCGATTTTAATATTCGCGGTTTCCAAGTGACCGCGAAATACCGCGAAAAAAGGAACACCGCGAAAATTATCGCGTATACTGTATCATATCTGGGCTAAAATTTAAGTTTCCATTACAGCCACTGTCTTATCATTTTTCCGTATAAAATCTAAAGGAACCAAGGTTGACCTCACCGTGAATTAGGTTAAGGTCAAAGCAGGGTCATCATTTGAATAATCTTGGTAGAACATCAGTACTCAATTGTACATACCAAGTTTCAAGGTCTTTGGTCAACTGGTTCTAGAGAGGAAGAATTCTTAAAATTTTCTACCATATATGGCCAATGCGGCCACGTTGGTCATGTGACCTGGGCCGTTTAAACAAATATCGTTCCCTCAGCCCCTGGAGGTTCTAAAGTAAATCTGGTTACAACTGGCCCAATGGTGTTTGAGAAGTTGTTCCAAATTGTCAAAATATGATATTGTTAGTGAAAGGTCAAAAAATGAACTTGACCTCTGGTACTCACACAGCTTTATGTACTCATTAAGATAACTGCACAAATTTTTAGGCTAAAATCTTATAATCTTTACATCAAATCTCAAGTTTTAGCATTTTCTCATATTTCACTATGGCATTAAAAGGGTCAAGTTAAACCAAAGGTCATCATTTGAACAATATTCATAGTACTCCAGTACTACCCAATGCTACATACCAAGGTTCTGGTTTTGGAGAAGAAAGTTTTGAAGGTGTTTGCCATATATGGGCGTGGCGGCCATGTTGGTCATGTGACCTGGACCGTTTGAACAAATGTTCGTTCCCTCAGCCCCCCTGGAGGTTCTAAATGAAATGTGGTTACAATTGGCACAGTGGCCATTAAGATGTTTTGAAATTGTCAAAATATGAGTATCCTGGGTCAAAGGTTAAAGAAGGACCGTGACCTCTTCTACTCAAAAATCTCCATGTACTCACTGAGATGACTACATATTCCAATTTTAAGGCTAGAATCATCAGAAATTTCCACGCAATCTTAAGTTGTAGAATTTTTTTCATATTTGAACTCGCCGTAAAAAGGATCAAGGTCAACCAAGGGTCATCGTTTGAACAAACATACAAGTTGTACTCTAGTACCCAATGCTACATACCAAGTTTCAAATTCTCTGGTCTACTGGATCTGGAGAAGAAGATTTTTGAAAGTTTTACCATATATGGGCGTGGCGGCCATGTTGGTCATGTGACCTGGACCGTTCGAACAAATTCAAACTTTTCTACCATATATGGCCGAGGCGGCCACGTTGGTCACGTGACCTGGGCCGATTAAACAAATATCGTTCTCTCAGCTCCTGTAGGTTCTAAATGAAATCTGGTTACAAGAAGCACGGTGGCTTTTGAGCAGATGTTTTGAAATTGTCAAAATATGAGAGTCCTGGGTGATAAGTCAAAGAATGGGCTTGACCTCTTAAGCTAAAAAATTCTAGACAATTTGAACAAATTTTCTTTTCCTCAGCCCCTATATGTTCTAAATGAAATCTGGTTACAACCAAATCTGGTTATAATAGGTCAAAAAATGACCTTGACCTCGTGTACTTAAAATCTTCATGTACTCATTTTGATGACTACATGTATCAATATTTCGGTTAGAATCATCACAAATTTCCATGAAATCTTGAGTTCTAGCATTTTCTAATATTTGACTATGCCGTAAAAAGGGCCAAGCTCAACGAAAGGTAATCATTTGAACAAACTTGGTAGTCGTTTAGTACCAAATGCTACATAACAAATTCCAAGGTCTTCGTCCACTGTTTGAGGAGAAGAAGATTTTACCATGTATGGGTGTGACGGCCATGTTTGTTATGTGGCCTGGACCGTTCGAGCAAATTTTCGTTCCCTCAGCCCCTCGAATTTCTAATTGAAATCTGTTTACAACTGGCACAGTGCAATTTGGGGTGATGTTTGAAATTGTCAAAATATGAGAATCCTGGGTCATAAGTCAAAGAATGAGCTTGACCTCTTGTACTCAGAAATTCTTCTTGTGCTCATTTGGATGACTACATATACCAATTCTAAGGCTAGAATCATCAGACATTCCCATGAAATCTTACGTTCTAGCATTTTCTCATATTTGAACTTGCAGTTAAAAGTGTCAAGGTCAACCAAAGGTCATTATTGGAACAGACTCGGTAGTACTCTAGTACCCAATGCTACATACCAGGTTTCAGAGTCTTTGGTCGTCTGGTTTGAAGAAGAAGTTTTTTGAAAGTTTATACCATATATGGGCGTAGCGGCCATGTTAGTAATGTGACCATGACCGTTCGAACAAATTTCCCGTTCCTCAGCCCCTGGAGGTTCTAAATGAAATATGGTTGCAATTGGCACAGTGGCTTTTGGGGAGATGTTTGTAAAAATATGACAAAATCTTATGTTCTAGCATTGTCTCATATTTTTCCTTGTCGTAAAAAGAATCAAGGTCAACAAAAGGCCATCATTTGAACAATCTTGGTAGTACTCCACTACCTAATGCTACCAAGTTTCAAGGTCCTTGGTCAAGTGGTTGTGGAGAAGATTTTTGAAGGTTTTTGTCTCGCCTGCGAAGCAGAGGCGAGACATATGTATTGCTTTTCCGGTGTCGTCGTCGTCAGCGGCGTCGTCGGCGTAAACTTTTGTCGAGTTTTTGCGTTTAGGTCATTTTCCCAGACACTATAAGGGCTAGAGCCATGAAACTTGGGTCATGCATACATCTGGAAGAGTACAGCCGAAAGCCATCATCAATTGTGAGTCTTGACCTAGATTTTACGGTTGACTGACTTCGCAATTTTTGTCGAGCTTTTGCGTTTAGGTCATTTTCTCAGAAACTATAAGGGCTATAGCCGTGAAACTTGGGTCATTCATACATCTGGAAGAGTACAGCTAAAAATTATCATCAATGTTGAGTCCTGACATAAATTTTACGGTTGACTGACTTCGTAATTTTTTGTCGAGTCTTTGTGTTTAGGTCATTTTCTCAGAAATTATAAGGGCCGTGAAACTTGCGCCATGCATACATCTGAAAGAGTAACTCTCAAAGCCATCATCTGTATTGAGTCTTGACCAACATTTTACGGTTGACTGACTTCACAATTTTTAGTCAAGTTTTCGCGTTTAGGTCTGTTACTCAGAAACTATAAGGGCTAGAGCCATGAAACTTTGACCATGCATTCATATGGAAGAAAAGAACTCAAAGTCATCATCGATATTGAGTCTTTACCAACATTTTACGGTTGGCTGACTTTGCATTTTTTGGCAAGTTTACGCGTTTAGGTCTGTTTCTCAGAAACTGTAAGGGCTAGAGCCAAGAAACTTGGTTCATGCATACATCTTTGCTGATTTAGCTCTGTTTTGTGACTAATCGTCAGCAACCGAGACGCCGCATTTCGCGGAATTCTTGTTATCATGTATAGGCATGGCGGCCGGTCATGAACAAATTTTCATTTCCTCAACCCCTGGAGATTCTAAATGAAATCTAGTTACAATTGGCTTGGTGGATTTTGAGGAGATGGTTTGAAATTGTCAAAATATGGGAGACCTGGGTCAAATGTCAAATAATGACCTTGACCTCTTGTACTCATATTTTTTTATAAATTCATTAAGATGACTGTATATAAACCATTTTTAGGCCGAAAGCTTCAACAATTTCAAAGAAAAAAGTGCTAGCATTTTCCCATATAAAAGCACCAGAAAGCAAATTTGACCTTACCGTAAAAAAGGTCAAGGGCATCCCAAGGTCATAATTTGTACAATCTTGCACGCCTGGTAAACCATCACAGGTACCTCCGCGGAGGTAACCGATAATAAGTGGTGACAGGCATCCGGAGCTACCTGTGACGATCCAAACATAGACAAAAAAAGGTAGGTATTCGTCTTTTTTGATATAATACATAATAACCAGGGAGTTCATTGAAAATCATCGAGTGCTATTCGACCCTCATATACATTCAGTTTTTTTCACACAATACTTCCCCGGGAACTTTACACATCCACGGAAGATATGGCTTTTGAAGTGGCTTTAAGGTCAGTTGAAAGTACTCAAAACGAGAAAAAATCGGTTATTTTATGTCCTAAATGCACATTTCTTGCATAAGAATATGTTGATCTGGACACACTGACGTAAAATAAACTTCCTTGCCCAAATACAATTGCCGTTAAACTCCAAATAAGGCTGGATTCTGTAAACACAACTGGAGGTGCCTCTGACGGCATGGAAGTGCCTGTGATGTAAGAAAAGAAATATAGTGAAAAGCTGAAGATTTATTGCGATGGCAAATGTTTATATGATTCATCCCTTGACCACTGCATTGAAAGACTCGTTCATTCAATGTCGCAATAATCTATCCTAATGTGTATATAAAGCATATGTTTGTTAAAATTAAACGATAGACAATGATCGTGAACTTATAAAATCAGATCCTACATCCTGCTCCCAAAACCAAGATGGAAGTAACTATATATACTGAAGATCAAAAGAAACGCCTACAAGTTTAAGTTCAGCTTTCTTCCGTCAGCTGATTTATGCTTTTAAATCACATATAGCAGAAAATACTACTGATTTACATAGCTGTTGAAAATTTATTGCCTTTTTCAGTATTAAAAATCGTTATGAAATGCGCTTAAATTAGAGTCAACGTTTTTGTGTATGGTGATGACTGTGATCGGGTGGTGCTGCCTGCTAGTCATTCAATCTCGTTAGAAATTGTCGGGGTCACACGTCATGCAATCTACGCGATACGTTTGCAAAAACAACACTATTTCGGAAGATGACTTTTAGAGAGTAAAAGTGTGCTTTTATTACCAAACGACCTGGTATGATAAGGGCCGTTTTGGGCCCCCATTCAAATTCTCTTAAAATTGCGTGGTTTCTATTGCTTATTATTTGTGGTATGGGAACAAGCAGAACTAATATGTTTCGGATTAGTTAATTCTCAGAATAACATGATTTCTGACATGCCTATGTTGTGTCAATAATATGAAAGAAAATTGCAAGAAAATTTGAGTTAAATACATTTTCCTTTAAAGAATTAAGTCATTTACAATAGCCTTTGAAAGCTCTTAATAATTGGCTTTTGATGAAATGCTTATACGTTAGATAGCACTGCAAATTACCTGTGCACTGCACAAGGCCTCTCCAGGTACCCCACCCACTCAAGTTTGCAAGTCCAGAAACACTATCCAAAATTCTAACAGATCAAAATGAAATGTATACCAAATTATTTCTTGTGTTCTAACTAAGAAAATGAACACCCACAACATATGTTTATTTTATCTATGAGCGGATATACAGGAATTTTTTGGGGTTGAGAAAACCAGGAAAATGTTCACAACGCTGCCAGTATGGTAACAAAAAGTTAAAAATAAACATAGAGCCCGGTCTCCAGCACATTTAATGTTTTCATGGCACGTAAATATGTTAAAACTTTGTCTGTATGCAAAATATAAAATGTGCTGGAGGTTGGGCTTATATATTTTGAAAGCCGCAAACGCTACCAAATTTATCATTTTTCGTCAGAATCCACTGGGGCTATGGGTATGTTCAGTACAGAAATCACAAATATTTGGTGCAATAACTGGTATATTGTGTGTTTGCTGTTACATTCAAGGTTTGAACTTTCCTATGAGTACATTTTTATTATCGAAATAGGACTTTTGAAAAATGAGTTTTCTGGGGGCCAAATATGGGCCTTGTCATACCAGGTCCTTTATTGCAGTGGCTATTCGGAAACTTTGAATTACAGATAATTTACAGTAAGATTTCGATCACTTCAACATACTACAGGGTGTTAAGAAAGTTTGTAGACATTATCTAAACTTACACTGAAAGCTTAATAATGTTATGATTTTGGCAAAAGGTTGTGAGTGTGATATAGGAAGCACTACCAAATATGTGCAACATATAAATTCACTTTTCTATTTGAAAATGACGAGAAAATCTGAATTGCCTTGGACACACCCTCTAAGCGGCTGACAATGGTGAAGGCAAAATTTTGATTTGCATGACAGTTCGGCATCTTAAGAGCCTGTTTTTTTTAAATTATGAAAACTATTTAAGATGTAAAATTACTAGTACTGCAGGGAATATTTTCATGATTTTGTATTTAGTTTTTCTTATTTTCCGACGGTTTACTACTGAATTTCTGACTTTGACGCAATCAAATTTTATCTGAAGCATCATTGGGATGGGGGAAAGGCTGCATTAGGTTTTGGTGCAGATCTGCTCAGAACTCTGGTTATCATGGCAACAGATAGCCTCCATAGGGTTATAATGGGGAAAATGGCGTCATCACGTTTTCTCGACTACTTTGGATTAGATCCTTATCATACTTGCAGGTAATGATGACATACATAAGAGCTTGGATGAGTTCGAAAATTGGTCGGATTCGAGCACAGACTACGGAGTAAGCTGCCCTTGAGCGTTTGAAAAAATCCCATAGTGTTATAATGGAGAAAAGAACGTCATCACATTTTCTCCGCTATTTTTCATCTGATCCTTTTCATACTTGCAGGTAATGAGAATATGCATAAAAGCTTGTATTAGTTGGATTTTCGGCTAGATCCCACCACTGACTATGGAGTTACCTGTCTTTGAGCGTCCAAAAAATCAGTGTCACCACTTTTTCTTGGTTTCTACTGATCCGATCCTTTTCAAACTTGCGGGTAATAAGGAAATGCATAATATCTTAAACAAGTTCAAATTTGGCCTCATCAGGCCAACAACTACGAAGTTAGCTGCCCTTGAGCATCGGAAAAAATTCCCATTGACTTATAATGGTGAAAGCAACTTCATAAATATCTCAGAGACCAGTGGGCCGATCGCAATCAAATTTTATCTGAAGCATCATTGGGGTAGGGGTAAGGCTGCCATAGGTTTTGGTGCAGATCAGCTCAGAACTCTGGTTTCCATGGCAACAGTTAGCCTCTATAGGGTTATAATGGGAAAAATAGCGTCATCACGTTTTCTCGACTGTTTTTGATTACATCCTTATCATACTTGCAGGTAATGATGCCATACACAAGAGCTTGGATGAGTTCGAAAGTTGGCCGGATTCGAGCACAGACTACGGAGTTAGTTGGCCTTGAGCGTTTGAAAAAAATCCCGTAGTGTTATAATGGAGAAAAGAACGTCATCACATTTTCTCCGCTATTTTTCATCGGATCCTTTTCATACTTGCAGGTAATGAGGATGTGCATAAAAGCTAACTTGCTAAATATTAAATGAGGGCATACATAATGTTTTGGATGAGTTTAATTTTCAGCCTGATTGGACCACTGACTGTGGAGTTAGCTGCTCTTAAGCATCTTACATATGCCCTTTGGACTATTTGTTTAATAAATTGTCAAAAAAGGAATACCTACCGTTTGTTGTCAGTTTTGACAGTCACAGGCAGCTCCAGATGCCTGTCACAACCAAAAATCAGTACCTCCGCCAGAGGTACCTGTGATAGTTTACCAGGCCTGTCTTGGTAGCACTTGAGTATCGATGCTACATATTACGTTTCAAGGCCATCGGCTTATTGGTTCTACAGAAGAAGATTTTTAGAGGGTTTTGACCTCGTATGGGCATGGCCGCCATCATGGCCATGTGTCCAAAAACCATATAAACAAACTTACGTTCCCCAAATCCAGGGAGATTCCATATGAAATACGTTTTCAATTGCCCCAGTGGTCTCAGAGGAGAAGATGATTTTAGCGTGTGGACGACGCACGACGACGGACCACGGAGGCCCGCCTATACTTTAGGCTCACCTCTGAGCCTTCGGCTCATGTAAGCTAACCAGAGGACTAATAGCACTTAAGCTCACCTGAGACCTTACTGCCAACAGACAAAATTTGTCATTTCCCTCATTTGTAACAAATTTCAAATCAGTGCTTTTAAAGTAGTGCATATCTTATTTTTAAAATCTCAGTGACTGTTACAAAGTTTGAAGAATGGCTGTGACCTTCCCTGGCCCTTCATATATTCATTTAGTTAACCATAATTTACAAATATCATATTTTGGCTAAAAAGTTTCATTACATTCAGTGTTTAATTTTTTCCCATATATAAGCATAAAGGCACGAGAGGCGCCGTAGTCGAGTGGTTAGAGTGGCTCGGCTATTGTGCAGAAAGTCACCGTAAGGTCGTGCGTTCGCGGCTCACTGTCGCCATACGATGACTGGAAAACTCTCTCAGTCATCCCAGCAGTAAATGGGCACCTTTTTCAAATCAGGGAAGGATAAGGCAGCGAAAGGAGAGGGATGGGCTCCGCCTTTCATCAGCTGTGCCCAAGGTACAGTGGGTCTCTAACCCCCACTGCCCCTACGGCTACTAGGCTATGGGAACACGAAATTTCTCTGTATAGAAAAGCATTTTATTTCATTTAATGTATTGTTTATTATTGTTAAAAACTGTGGAGATTTGTTTTTTATATTTTAAAAACAACGACGGTGTGTATTTTATTGCCGTATGAGAAATACCTATTGGCGAAGGTGCGTGGGGAGGGGTGAAGGTTGAAGGGTGAAGGGTTGGGATAGGGAATTGAACACTTTGTCAGCCCCCTCAGAAAATACAAAGACGTTGGAAACAAACAATCAAAAACGCTTAAAGCCACGTTTATACCAGCTGACACTTGAATGAGAATATCTTAACCATTATGTATGTTTGCAGTGCTATTTTGGTTACTTAGTGAAGACATCCCTGCATCTGAATCAATTTCCCTTTATTTGGGCCTGTTTGAGCCTTAAAAAGGATTATTCAAAATACCTCGGAGTACCTCAATGGAATATTTGTATCTGTTACCTAAAGCGGATGTTGTCACGACATTGTAAATCTTTGCGAAGAAAATATAATTATCTAGGGGCAAATTAACCTTCGGAAAACATTTAGGAGCCACATAAATGCATTTAGTACTGCCTCATGCCGTTCTAATGTTGAAAATATTGATTGTTCTAATGTAAGTCTGATATTCTGTTTTGCAATAGGGTATTAGTTGCTTCCAGGGTTACGTCAGAAGGATGTTATTTCAAGATTATCTCCAATCAGTCCATTATTTTTCAGATACATCTTTTATTTGGTATCATATGCATATGTGTCAGATTGCGCACGCGATATGATAGTATGCGCGTGAAAATGCCTATATCTTTCCCGATACTTGGCTACTCCAACACTACGAATAAGAAGTGACCAGGTTGCAACCGATGTCCGAACTTCTTGCAACCTGGCCTTGTCTCATTTTGCCTACTGCCAGACTGCGACTACTGGCTACCATATGATGAGCATCTATACAATGTGTTTGTAAAACACTATGCCTCCAACTATATACCTGACCCAAACAAAGTCAATAAAAACAAACTAAAATACAGGTCTGCTAATTTCTTATGTTCTACCCATCTATGAAATATCATGGCCAAAGCAGGCATGATTCTTGAGTTACAGATCAACCCTTAAATATTATGAACAGAGAAAAAAGGGACATAACTCTATCAATAATGAATACAACATAACGTAACCATCATTAGAATGATTGATACACCAAATGCTATTAGTATGATATCATTATTAGTATGACCAAAATGAAATACCCGGGTCAAACAGATATAAATGTGGAAAATGTCAAAGCCAATAAATGCCACAATTCAGTCAGATATTTACATAATTAGCCAACAAATTATCTGGATAATGTATACCTTAGGCCCTATCAGTATGCCAAAATCGAACGATGTACTCTAACACTTATTCCAAAATTTTTCAAACAAACTTTCATTTATTTGTTTGGAAAAGGGGCATAACTCTGAAAACACATGGCCGTCGGAAAAGAAAAACATATATGTCCACTAATTTCTAGATACTTTTTTCACCTATGAAATATCAAGATCCCAGTATTTACAGTTCCTAAGTTACAGAGGATAATTAAAGTGCTACGGACGGACGTAACGGACGTGCATATAATCGGACAAACTGACAAACGAAAAGCAATATGCACCCCCAATTTCTTCGAAGTTGGGGCCATAGGAAAATAAGGGTCTGCTGATTTTTATGGTTTATGCACCTATGAAGAATCAACGCTCCAGCCTTTACTGCTCTTGAGTAATACCTACAATGTTTTGAAGAGCATATTATGGCAAGTTTCATAATAACGCGAACTCGGACTGACTGGAATGTGTGTCTTTTCAATCTAAAGCAGACAGTCTAACTGTTTTCTGTGCTACTAAAGTGCATGTGTCCTTTACGCAAGATAACGGTTACCGAGGACTGATTATAACTGTCAATATCAATGCTCTTAGTGTGCCACCCATACGTGTACAGGTAATGATGAGGATATGATTGGACGGACACACGGCGACAAGTGCGTGAAATTATGGCTATGTACCGCTGAGCCACTTGGGGAACGTCGTTAAGAGAATTGAATTGAACTGAACTGATAAGGCTGCGCAGACAACAATTGCAAAGTCTGGTCTGGTCATTCACAATTTAGCAGGAAACAATACCAACTAGAGCAAAACAGACCAACTGACTGATTCATGCAAACGATTTTGGAGCTGATGACCCTTTGAAACAATATTTCAGTCTATATCTGGCAGCCTGCCAGAGAGAGAGCGAGAGAGAAAGGGAGAGAGAGAGGGAGAAAGAATGTCACCCAACTGCAGATACTGCACACGTGTATATGAGGGCTTAGCACACGTCCTTGTTGTACCCGCCCCTGTCTTAGATAAATAATCCTGCAATATTGAGAGCACATTCAACTTCATATTTCCGATTTTTTAAATGTCCGATATCCATAGTTCATTTTTGGATATGCAAACATCTACTAATGGTTATCTAAAAATAATATTGGATTATCATAGATTATTTTTGGATAGTTTTTAAAATAATTTAGGATAATCCAATACTATTTTTGAATAACCATAAATAGATGTTTCATATCCAAAAACAAAACTCGAATTGATGATATCCAGAAATAGGCGAAAGCCAATAAAACAGCTTCCCATATATCTATGAAGCCTCGTCTCGTCTTGAACCCACTATGACTGTTACTTTGCACGATGAATCACTATTATCATACTTGAATAAAGCACGATGACCTTCACCAAGATAAAAATCGCCCATAGACATATCCAATTCAAGCTTATTTCGAGTTATTCTCACTTTTGAATTGCTTGCGTGTGATTTGAACGGTAAAAATTTCATATCTCCAGCTGCGGCAGCAGCCATGCTGTTGCATTGAATTTCGCTTATATTGACTATATATTTTTCTGTTTGAATCTAAATGATTTGAAGTAGTCCTTTTCAAACAAATTTGTTAAAGAAATCCGATTAAAGTCACGGTCAGAAATCAAAACAGAAATTGTCTCGTTTGCTCACTTAATTAGCATATCTCTAAACATCATTTATTTATTATACTAAATTGTCGTATCGACGGGGTACTAGTTTATATTTGTCAAATCTGACAGTTCAAGCTCTTCATAATATTGGACATAAATCGTCATTCATAACCCTGTTGATGACGGACATTCATTTTTTTTATCTGAATCACTTAAACTCAAACAGTTAAGATAATGACAATTCAGTACGCTGATCGATGACAATAAGACGTGCTTGTGCAACAATAACGCAAGTCGATCGTATTCATAATTTCTTACTAATAATAATGATAAATAGATAAATAAATGCCATGACCAGTTACAGCCTGAAATTTGAAATGCCTGTCCTTACTATTAGGCGAATGAAAGGCTACCAATGTAGACCCTGATCAGACCATCTCATCTGATTTTTTTTTTTTTTTTACTTTCTCCAAGATTTTTCTGTCCATCAGATTTAATACAATCACAGGCGCGCGCGCGCACTCTCTCTCATCCTGTACCGGGTGGCTCGACGACTTTTCATCTTTCTACTATTCTGTTCTATTTCAGTCATTCAAGCGCTTCATTAGCAACCGGCGAGATGAGAATTTTGCGAAATGAATAACTGCGCGGAATCAGCGCTGGTTTTCCACTGGTTCCCCGCATTCCGTCGTTTTCCCAAGGGCAATCGGAGAAGTTTGTATGCAAGCTACCAGTCCGTTTCCCGTAAACTTTACGGACGCCCGTAAAAATTACAGGAATCATCAACAGAGTAGGATAGGATAGAATAAGTTTTAGCTTGGTCATATAACCCTTCAACACTTTGAAGGTATTTTCGAGCACGGCCAGTTACCATAGCGTGATTTCCAACAATGATCTACAGGCAGACCCCCGTACAATAACGGGAAATGGACTGGCAGCTGGTTTCCAGTTATTCTACCGTAATATCTTCGGATTTTTACAGTGTGGCGTTTATAAGTACAATCCTCAACAAGCTATGCCAGTCCGATTATCATACTGACACTTGTTAAACCCTTGTTAACCTAGAGTGAATAAAGAATTGAATTGGGTCGAATAAATGATAACGAAAAGGACTTGCATAAAAGTCAGTAATTACGACGGGTATAGATCCGATCCATTTGCGTTCGAATTTATTAGGTGACATTTAAGGTGAAATGATATACTGTTGCAATCAAATCTCAAAGAAAAGGTCTATTGCCCGAATATTTCCCCGAGGACGCGAGGTTTGGGAAATACTATTCTGAGCTGGGATATCGAAGGACGCCAGCTTGCAGCGTCCGTAAATATCTCAAAGAGGAACAATATTCCCTAATATCAGGTCAATTACGCTTTTATTATATAGCTACATGTATAAAAAATCACAATTTTCTTCATATTTTGGACAATTTGGCACCGTAAATACTGTTTTAGCAACGGCGCAATATATGTCAAAGTGTCTTACTTGTGTCACTTCTAGTACAAAAAAAAAAAAAACAAAAAAAAAACGCTGAAGTACTTCGTAGCTTTGGTGACGCAGTTCTGGTGTGAAAACAACCTATCTGTTAATATAGTACACATAACAAAACATATCTGAACATAAAAATCCACCCTCTGGACTTCCGCTGAAAATGCCACCCCTGATTAACTATATACAAGAGCAGTACGAAACGAAAAAGAGTTGATAATAAGCGAAAAAGAGTCACAGTTACCAAACGACCTGATGACCAGGTCCTTTGGTAGTAATGACTCTTTTTCGTTTAGTAACAGCTCTTTTTCGTTTCGCAACATCCTTGAAAACAGGTGTGAATATGGGAGATGTAAGAAAATAAAATGCAAGTGCTCAGAATTGGAGTGTACTGCTCTCACAAATGCAGCTGCGTCATGTTTGTTTGATCCCCGTCACAGAAGAATGTGCTTCACGTATATCCGCACAGCAGAGGATAAAAGGCAAACCAAGGCAGACTATGAACTCGTGCAGCCTTCAAGTAGTGTCTGAAGATTTGTTAGGATCCATATATGTTAGCAAACAGCAAAGGCTTTGATCAGACTGCGTGGATGTTCGGGCTTGTCTGAGCATCTACTGGGCGGAAATACGTTTAGCACCGATTTTGCATATCGTAGCTCATTAGCGTATTTACCAAATGGCCAATTGAAGAGACTGGTTACAAACAAACAAGAAATAAATGTATATTCGAAATTTGTCGAAAACATACTATTATTATCTGCTCCAGGGTCTTACAATTCCATTAATGAAAAAAATATGGATTCCAAATGCCTTTGTAGTCAAAAAGAAAATGAGATCAAACTGTTAGTGTAAGAAAGCATTCGTAAAAGGCAAAGCAATATGGGGAAATTCATCTGCGTTTGAAACTAGTGGGGATTAGGGACGGTTGAGATCAGCCTGCGCTTTCGCACAGTCTGATTGCTTGACTATTCAGTCTCAATACTGGGGAATAAAAGTGAAAATTAATTTTGATCACTGGGCACAGATGTAAACGCCGGGATGCCTACTTCGGACTGTGATAGCATAGCTCAATTTCAGGCGACGCCTATCAATCGCGAGTGTGTGGTCCATAGTCGAAGTCATGCAGTCATGTATCAAGAGGTTAATCTTTTTTCAGTCGTTGGCCGGGCCGGGTTTCGAACCCTCGACTTTCTGTGCAATAGCTATGCGCTATAACAACTGGACTACGGCGTGACACAAATCCCTTGACAACTGTGCAGTCCAAAAGTCTGGTAACACATGTGAGAGTCGTCAGGCTAACAGTAATGCTCTTGTTGTTGTGCAAAAACACAGACTGGTCTGAGTCACCAATGACCACATATGCCCTAACGCCCTTTTCGCCCGTATCGGTACTTAAAAAGGGACGAAAGGAAATTGATATGACTCAAATTATGTTGAAAAGGGCGTAAAATTGTAATTCATCCACCATCGTCAAAAATTTATAGGTTTGATCTAATAAGGTAGCTCATCCGAATTTGTTAGCTAGTCAAAGTAGCTTATACATCTTTTCAAGGGCAGAAATTTATTGACACTTCCGGCTACTGATTACACCATCAATGGGGTGCCCCGATGTCTCTCTACCGTTATATTGTCATGTATACTCAATACAAAAGTCGCAGGTCTTTGAGATTCTACAGTTATGTCTGTCACTGACCCGTTGAACCGTCTAGAGAAAGTAAACGTTGTGGACGCTCTGATTCCACGTAATTATGAAAATTGCCATATATCAATAATGAACTCTCCACAGCGTAATTATCATCAAAATAATCCACACATTAAATACTTTTCGTATACTAAAAGTAAGGGGTCTAGAACAAACAGTTCAAAAGTTGTAAAATGCAAAGATTAACAAGGGGTATAAGTCACTCATCTTTTATGCAAGTAGCCAAAAATTAATCATAGGCAATATAGGCTGTTTGCTGTCTATAAAACAGGACAATGTGTTTTAGATTTTCGCATTTATTATTGGGGATAAAACTGAGTCTTTTTCTCCACTGGTATTTACTAACTAATACATAACTCGAAAATGACTTTCATAATTCTATCTTGTCATTTTCTTGTTTCTTCTATTAAATTTTATACAAAATGTAAAGCTTACGTAAAGGGGAGCAAGGAAATTTAATGAAAAGCAGCCACATCTCATGCCCATTTATGCATCACAACCAAGAAGATTAACATTTAAACAGGTGTCACTGAATGTAACTTCTAAGCTTTTATTTGTATGCAAATTTCCTAACTATAATGATATAGGTAAATGTTGACCATTCTAAAGGCTGTTACATTGATAGATGTACTGCCTTGTGAAATACAGTCAAAATAAGAACTAAAAAAGAGGCCTTTTTCAAGAGATTTTTTTTTCAAGATAATTTTTTTCAAGAAAATTTTTGATTAGTTATGTATTATATAGACATTAAAGGTGGACTTTGCTTCCTAGTGATGAGTGTTGTAGTTATAAAGATACTTTGGAAAATGGCCTGTTTTATAGACAGCAAATAGCCTATACCAGTTAAATATAAACAACCTACCTCAAATACTTTTCCAAAATTTTGCTAACAAACTTACATCTAATTTTTCGTAAAACAGACGAACGTCCTAAAGTACATATCTGACGGAAAAGAAATAAAACACGGATCTGCCTATTTTATGGTCTTACAGGCTATGAATTATCAAGACTCCAGCAGTAAGAGTTCTTGAGCAATAGATCATATATACAATGTTTTGAACTAATGGGAAATAGAGCATAACTCTGTCAATAATGAAGTCAACATAATGATATAATCACTGAAATAATTCGCACATCAAATACTATAAGCAATCTAAAAATCAGTTCTCTATCGAAAGTTGGTTAAAAAGGTAATTAAGGAGCATTATTCCGTATTCTTTGTTACAAAATTAGCACAATAGTTAATAAGGCGAGCGACACCTAACGCCGTTTCTGAACGCCAAATACGAACAATCTACCTCAAATACTTTTTTTTTCCAAAATATTGCTTAATAAAGATTACTTTTATTTTTTTCGTAAAAAGGCAGACTCAAATACTACATGGTCGACTGAAATAAAGTAAAATTAATAATAATAATAATAATAAAAAATACAGGTCTGCTTATTATTTTCGGTCTATCCGCCGATCAATTATCAAGGCTCTAGCAGTTACTGTTCTTCAGCTATAGATCATACATACAATGTTTTGTACCAATACGAAAAGAGCATAACTCTGTCTGTAATGAACTTAACATAACGTAATTTTCGTCAAAGTAATTGACACATCAAATACAAATAGTATACTAAAAATCTGGTCTCTAGATCAAACGCTTCAAACGTTCGAAAGTGCCACCAAAGTCAACAAGGTGATAATTCAGTCATGTCTTACATGAAATAAGACCAAAGTTAATCAGGTGATCAGCATTTCAGACCCTACCAGGAGTGTGTGAGTGAGTGAGTTAAATCGGGTTTAACGTCCCACCAACAACGAGGTCATATTGAGACGGGACCATCCGAAATACCGGAGAAGCGGGGGATCGATCTTGCGACCCCTAGATTGGTAGTCCGGAGTGTTATCCACTACACTACAGCCGCTCCTACCCTACCAGGAAGCAAAATACAAACAACCTAGTAGACCTCAAATACTTTCTTCCAAATTTTGCTAACAAACTAACATTGACTTTTTCAAAAACAGGTGCATACCTCTTGGTCTACAATGGCTGACAGACAAGAACCAAAATACTGGTCCACTTATATTTTTTGGCTTATCAACCTATGATTTAACAAGGCGTCCGAAGTTATTAGTTCTTGAGTAATAAATGACAATTTAATGTTTTGTACTTATGAGAATAGGGGCATAACTCTGTCAATAATGAACTCACGAAAACGTAAGTATCCCAAAAATAAGCGACAAATCAAATACTATTAGTAGACCATAAGGAGCAGTATAGGTCAAACGGTACAAATGTTGGAAAAACCAAAGTTAACAAAGGGAAATAATTCATTCAATTGTTTATGAAATTAACCCAGCAAATAATAAATTAATGACCTGGCTCTTGCCCAACATCGAACTTGACCTGTATTTTAGGATTATATACCTGTGTATAAAATATGAATTCAATACACCAATACTTTCAAAAGATATCGAACGGAAACCATTTTGTCATACAAAATAAAGTCGAAAAAGGGCCATAACTCCCACAATAATCGACGGATTTTGCCAAACATCGAACTTGACCTGTATGTTATGATTATATACCTGTGTATAAAATATGAATTCAATACACCAATGCTTTCAAAAGATATCGAACGGAAACCATTTCTTCATAGAAACAGAAGTCGAAAAAGGGCCATAACTCCAACAATAATTGACGGATTTTACCCAACATCGAACTTGACCTGTATTTTATAATTATATAGCTGTGTATAAAATATGAATTCAATACACCAATGCTTTCAAAGAGATATTGAACGGAAACCATTTTTTCATAGAAACAGAAGTCGAAAAAGGGCCATAACTCCCACCATAATTGCCGGATTTTACCCAACATCGAACTTGGCCTGTATTTTATGATTATATAGCTGTGTATGAAATATGAATTCAATACACCAATGCTTTCAAAAGATATTGAACGGAAACCATTTCGTACGTACGCTACGTACGTACGTACGCTACGTACGTACGCTACGTACGTACGGACAGGGGTGAAACTATAGCCCCCCCACCATTTTAAATGGCGGGGGCATAATGAATACCCACAACATATGTTTATTTTATCTATGAGCGGATATACAGGATTTTTTTTGGGTTGAGAAAACCAGGAAAATGTTCACAACGCTGCCAGTATGGTAACAAAAGGTTAAAAATAAACATAGAGCCCGGTCTCCAGCACATTTTATGTTTTCATGGCACGTAAATATGTTAAAACTTTGTCTGTATGCAAAATATAAAATGTGCTGGAGGCTGGGCTTATATATTTTGAAAGCCGCAAACGCTACCAAATTCATCATTTTTGTCAGAATCCGCTGGGGCTATGGGTATGTTCAGGACAGAAACCACAAATATTTGGTGCAATAACTGGTATATTGTGTGTTTGCTGTTACATTCAAGGTTTGAACTTTCCTATGAGTACATTTTTATTATCGAAATAGGACTTTTGAAAAATGAGTTTTCTGGGGGCCAAATATGGGCCTTGTCATACCAGGTCCTTTATTGCAATGGCTATTCGGACACTTTGAATTACAGATAATTTACAGTAAGATTTCGATCACTTCAACATACTACAGGGTGTTAAGAAAGTTCGTAGACATTATCTAAACTTACACTGAAAGCTTAATAATGTTATGATTTTGGCAAAAGGTTGTGAGTGTAATATAGGAAGCACTACCAAATATGTGCAACATATAAATTCACTTTTCTATTTGAAAATGACGAGAAAATCTGAATTGCCTTTGACACACCCTCTAAACGGCTGACAATGGTGAAGGCAAAATTTTGATTTGCATGACAGTTCGGCATCTTAAGAGCCTGTTTTTTTTTTAAATTATGAAAAATATTTAAGATGTAAAATTACTAGTATTGCAGGGAATATTTTCATGATTTTTTATTTAGTTTTTCTTATTTTCCGACGGTTTACTACTGAATTTCTGACTTTGACGCAATCAAATTTTATCTGAAGCATCATTGGGGAGGGGAAAGGCTGCATTAGGTTTTGGTGCAGATCAGCTCAGAACTCTGGTTTCCATGGCAACAGATAGCCTCATTAGGGTTATAATGGGGAAAATGGCGTCATCACGTTTTCTCGACTACTTTGGATTAGATCCTTATCATACTTGCAGGTAATGATGACATACATAAGAGCTTGGATGAGTTCGAAAGTTGGTCGGATTCGAGCACAGACTACGGAGTTAGCTGCCCTTGAGCGTTTGAAAAAAATCCCATAATGTTATAATGGAGAAAAGAACGTCATCACATTTTCTCCGCTATTCTTCATCTGATCTTTTTCATACTTGCAGGTAATGAGAATATGCATAAAAGCTTGTATTAGTTTGACTTTCGGCTAGATCCCACCACTGACTATGGAGTTACCTGCCTTTGAGCGTCCAAAAAACCGTCACCACTTTTTCTTGGTTTCTACTGATCCGATCCTTTTCAAACTTGCAGGTAATAAGGAAATGCATAATATCTTAAACAAGTTCAAATTTGGCCTAATCAGGCCAACAACTACGAAGTAAGCTGCCCTTGAGCATCGGAAAAAAATTCCATTGACTCATAATGGTGAAAGCAACTTCATAAATATCTCAGAGACAAGTGGGCCGATCGCAATCAAATTTTATCTGAAGCATCATTGGGGTAGAGTAAGGCTGCCATAGGTTTTGGTGCAAGTCAGCTCAGAACTCTGGTTTCCATGGCAACAGTTAGCGTCTATAGGGTTATAATGGGAACAAGAGGGCCATGGTGGCCCTGAATCGCTCACCTGAGCATTAATCAGTTCACTGGCTCTGGTGAAGATTTATAAGAGTTTTTACCATACATGGGAATGGCGGCCACCTTGGTCATGTGACCAAGATCATTTGAAGAACTTTCAATCCTTTGACCCATGTGCAGGCTCCATATGAAATTTGATCTGCCCAGTGGTTTCAGAGATGTTTGAAAATGTTTATGGATGGATGAAAGAGGCAGCTAACACCAATACTGTAAGGCTCAGGTGAGCTGAAAATGGCAGAGTCGCTTCTCCGAAAAGTTCCCGTTCATGTTGAGTTCCTTTGATGGATTTGAACTAGACTTAACTAGGCAAACACAGATGATAGAATGGTAGCATCATTATCCCACTGTGGTGAAACTAATGTATTCCAAGGAGTTTGTGGCTGGCATCATTGCAATGTTAGTTCTGGTTCTTGCAACATAACTTAATTAAGATTTGACCTAGTGACCTAGCTTTTGACCCGCCATGACCCAGTTTCAAACCGGATATTGTAAGAATAAACATTCTGACAAAGTTTCATTGAGATTGGATCAAAACTGTGCCCTCTGGAGCGTATACAAGGTCGTTCTTATATTTGACCTAGTGACCTAGTTTTTGATCCGACACAAACCAGCTTCAAACTTTACCTAGATTTCATAAAGGTAAACATTCCGACAGAGTTTCATGAAGATTGGATCAAAACTGTGCCCTCTAGGGTGTACACAAAGTTTTTCTTAGATTTGACCTAGTGACCTAGTTTCTGATCTGACATGACTCAGTTTCATAAGGGGCATATATATATGGACAATAAACATTTTGACATAGTTTCATGAAGATTGGATCAAAACTATTCCTTCTAGTGCGTACACGAGGTTTTTCTAAGATTTGAACTAGTGACCTAGTTTTTGACCTGACATGACCTACTTTCAAACTTGGTCTAGAGTTTATGGAGATAAACATTCTGACAAAGTTTCATAAAGATTGGATCAAAACTGTGTCCTCTAGAGCGTACACATGGTTTTTCTATGATTTGACCAAGTGACCTAGTTTTTGACCCTACATGACCCAGTTTCAAATTTGTCCTTCATATTATGAGGATAAACATTCTGATAAAGTTTCATGAACTTTGGACCAAAACTGTGCCTTCTAAAGCGTACACAATGTGTTTCTAAGATTTGACCTTGTTGACCCGACATGACCCAATTTCGAATTTGGCCTAGAGTTTATAGAGATAAACATTCTGACAATGTTTTATAAAGATTGGATGAAAACTGTGTCCTCTAGAGCGTACACAATGTTTTTCTATGATTTGACCTAGTGACCTAGTTTTTCACCCAACATAACCCAGTTTCGTATTTTTCCTAGATATTATAAAGATAAACATTCTGACAAAGTTTCATGAAATTTGGATGAAAACTGTGCCTTCTAGAGTGTACACAAGGTTTTTCTAAGATTTGATCTAGTGACCTAGTTTTTGACCCAATATGACCCAGTTTCAACCTTGGCCTAGAGTTTATGGAGATATATATTCTGACAATGTTTCATATAGATTGGATCAAAACTGTGTCCTCTAGAGCGTACACAAGGTTTTTCTATGATTTGACCTAGTGACCTAGTTTTTGACCCGACGTGACCCAGTTTCAAATTTATCCTAGATATTATAAGGATAAACATTCTGACTAAGTTTCATGAACTTCGGATGAAAACTGTGCCTTCTAGAGCGTACACAAGGTTTTTCTAAGACTTGACCTAGTTTTTGACCCGACGTGACCCAGTTTCGAACTTGTTCTAGATATTATAAAGATAAACAATCTGACAAAGTTTTATGAACTTTGGATGAAAACTGTGCCTTCTAGAGTGTACACAAGGTTTTTCTAAGATTTGACCTAGTGACCTAGTTTTTGACCCGACATGACCCAGTTTCGAACTTATCCTAGATTTTATTGAGATAAACATTCTGACAAAGTTTCAGAAAGATTGGATCAAAACTGTGCCCGCTAGAGTGTACACAAGCAAACGTTCACGGACGTCCGTCCGGACGTCCGTCCGGACGTACGACGGACATCAGGGTATCCCAAAAGCTCACCCTGAGCACTTCGTGCTCAGGCGAGCTAAAAATAGCGTCATCACGTTTTCTCGACTGTTTTTGATTAGATCCTTATCATACTTGCAGGTAATGATGTCATACATAAGAGCTTGGATGAGTTCGAAATTTGGCCAGATTCGAGCACAGACTACGGAGTTAGTTGCCCTTGAGCGTTTGAAAAAAATCCCATAGTATTATAATGGAGAAAAGAACGTCATCACATTTTCTCCGCTATTTTTTCATCGGATCCTTTTCATACTTGCAGGTAATGAGGACTTCGTGCTCAGGCGAGCTAAAAATAGCGTCATCACGTTTTCTCGACTGTTTTTGATTAGATCCTTATCATACTTGCAGGTAATGATGTCATACATAAGAGCTTGGATGAGTTCGAAATTTGGCCAGATTCGAGCACAGACTACGGAGTTAGTTGCCCTTGAGCGTTTGAAAAAAATCCCATAGTATTATAATGGAGAAAAGAACGTCATCACATTTTCTCCGCTATTTTTTCATCGGATCCTTTTCATACTTGCAGGTAATGAGGATATGCATAAAACCTAACTTGAATATATTAAATGAGGGCATACATAATGTTTTGGATGAGTTTAATTTTCAGCCTGATTGGACCACTGACTGTGGAGTTAGCTGCTCTTACATATCCCTATAGGTTTACAATGTCTCTCAGGTGAGCAATTGTTGCCCTTTGGACTATTTGTTTAATAAATTGTCAAAAAAGGAATACCTACCTTTTGTTGTCATTTTTGACAGTCACAGGCAGCTCCAGAAGCCTGTCACAACCAAAAATCAGTACCTCCGCCAGAGGTACCTGTGATAGTTTACCAGGCCTGTCTTGGTAGCACTTGAGTATCGATGCTACATATTACGTTTCAAGGCCATCGGCTTATTGGTTCTACAGAAGAAGATTTTTAGAGGGTTTTGACCTCGTATGGGCATGGCCGCTATCATGGTCATGTGACCAAAAACCATATAAACAAACTAACGTTCCCCAAACCCAGGGAGATTCCATATGAAATACGTTTTCAATTGCCCCAGTGGTCGCAGAGGAGAAGATGATTTTAGCGTGTGGACGACGGACCACGCACGACGACGGACCACGGAGGCCCGCCTATACTTTAGGCTCACCTTTGAGCCTTCGGCTCAGGTAAGCTAACCAGAGGACTAATAGCACTTAAGCTCACCTGAGACCTTACTGCCGACAGACAAAATTTGTCATTTCCCTCATTTGTAACAAATTTCAAATCAGTGCTTTTAGAGTAGTGCATATCTTATTTTTAAAATCTCAGTGACTGTTACAAAAGTTGAAGAATGACTGTGACCTTCCCTGGCCCTTAATGTATTCATTTAGTTAACCATAATTTACAAATATCATATTTTGGCTAAAAAGTTTTATTACATTCAGTGTTTAATTTTTTCCCATATATAAGCATAAAGGCATGAGAGGCGCCGTAGTCGAGTGGTTAGAGTGGCTCGGCTATTGTGCAGAAAGTAACCGTAAGGTCGTGCGTTCGCGGCTCACTGTCGCCATACGATGACTGGAAAACTCTCTCAGTCATCCCAGCAGTAAATGGGCACCTTTTTCAAATCAGGGAAGGATAAGGCAGCGAAAGGAGAGGGATGGGCTCCGCCTTTCATCAGCTGTGCCCAAGATACAGTGGGTCTCTAACCCCCACTGCCCCTACGGCTATTAGGCTATGGGAAACCTTTACCTTTACCTTAAGCATAAAGGAAACAAGGTTGACCTCACTATGTATTAGGTCAAGGTCAAAGCAGTGTCATCATTTGAACAATCTTGGTAGTACCCCGGTACCCAATGCCCTATACCGCGTTTCAAGGCCTTTGGTAAACTGGGTCTGGTGAAGAAGATTTTTTGACAGAATTTAACAAAATTGGTGTGGCGGCCATGTTGGTCATGTGACCTGGACCGTGTAAACAAATAATCGTTCCCTCAGCCCCTGGAGGGTCTAAATGAAATCTGGTTATAATTGGATCGATAGCTTTTAAGGAGATGATTGAAATGGTCAAAATATGATGTTCTGGGTCAAAGGTCAAAGAATGACCTTGACCTCTTGTGCTCACAAAAGATGATGTACTTATTAAGATGACTGCATATACCATTTTTTGGCTAAAATCTTCAAAACTTTCCATCAAATCTTAGGTTCTAGCATTTTCTCATATTGGACTACGCCGTAAAAAGTGTCAAGGTCAACCAACGGACATCATTTGAACAATCGTAGTGGTACTCCAGTACCCACTGCTACATACTAAGCTTCATGGTCTTGAGTCGACTGGTTCTGGAGGAGAAGATTTATGTAGGTGTATACCATAAATGATAAAAGGGCATGGCGGCCATGTTAGTCATATAACCTAGACCGTTTGAATAAATTTTCGTTCCCTCAGCCCCTGGCGGTTCTAAATTAAATCTGGTTGCAATTATTAGCACAGTTAGCTTAGAGATGCTTTGAAATTGTCAAAATATGAGAGTCCTGGGTCATAACTCTTTTTATTAAGTTGATAGCTTGTGTTCTTGTCGGAAAATTGCTTTCCTTTCTACGTGATATATATACACCTGGAAAAGTTAAGTACCCCCAGTAAAAGTTTCATTTTTTTCATAGAGCATCACAGAATTAAAAGCTAGATGTTGAGATTCATTTTGAATGTAATTCAAAAACCGGTACATCTAATATGTTCTAAATGAATTTGAGGCCATCCTGTGTCCACATGATGATATTTTTTTCTGAAATAGCAAGGCTGTCCTATTCTATGTAGGGGTTGAACGTGACACTTCTAGTCACGGACTCACTGAGTAACGTAACTTTTACAAGCTTAAGACTTCATGTGCTTGTCAAATCAGTCACTTCTGGATATAAACGACCAATGAAACACGAAGTTCCTTGATTGCAGCCCCAAAGTTAAAGAAGCCACTTTTAGTCCGCGCTTCCAATTAAAATTTTTAACTGAATTACTTCCAACTGATGCCATTTCACTCGGATATCAAGAAGTAGTATATCAAGGCCTAATAAGTACGAGAAGAAACGGTTAAGAATACTATCAGTGAAAAATCGTGAAAAGTTTAGGTTCAACTTCTGCAACAATAATTGGGGTTGCTTAACTTATATTCTAAATAAACCTTCTGGTAATAACTGGGTCTCGTGGTATTTCGGAAGGATTCTTGTCCCAGCAGTTTGAGGGAGTTTAAAAGTCCTATCCTATTTAATTTGTTCATACATAACATTTCTAAATGTTTTGACAACTTATGTATGCATGTGTCTCTGGGTAGCAATGAACTGAATTGTTTTATGTATGCCGACGGCTTGGTATTACAAGTGTACTAACTGAGACAGCATCAGGTTTGCGAAACTGCTTGGACGCAACTGGCCGCTTTTGCTGCAAATGTGGTTAAACATAATAGTAAATCGAAAGCAATGGTCTTTAACAAATCTAGTAAACTTTTAACTTGACCACGAACATAAATAATATTGAGCTTGAATGTGACTGGGAGCTGAAGAACCTGTTTTTTTTTTCAGTTTAAATGGCTCATTTTTCAGAGCATTTAACGGCCGATATCAAAGAGATAACATAATATTCTTCAAGCTTACAGGTCTTTATAAGCATATTGCATGTATGCCGATATTTTGTTTTGATTAAACTGTGAAACATGTTTTGAAACATGTTTTGATATATTAAGCAAACGTTGTCTATATGGTTAGCAGTAGCAAATTCAGTAAGTCAAAATAAAAATCTGAAAAGTGAGTGATAAATATGTTTCATGTAACTCACCTCTTGACGAGATAAATGTTCATATGTGTAAATACTTACCTGGCGTTAAAAAACCTTCTAATATATTTGTGTATTGTGATCTATGTAGATTTCTTATGTGTACAAACACTGTTATACCCAAAAATGATTATAACATCCGACTTATAAAAAGTCTCTATACGTTATAAGTTATTAAAAGGCTCATTTAGTAGTAAATAACATTAACATGATAAAGTGTGGTAAGTATTGTCGGCTTTCATGTGTCTACTGCGTTCTTATAGAATCCAGTCTGGTTCCGTTTTTTCATGATCCACTTGAATTCATTAGAAAGCATCTAGGAACCTTAAGGAAGGTTTGCAAATCACTGGACTATTACTGAACAAGAGTGAAAAGTTACGACTCTATAGATATTACATAACGATTCTGACAGTCGAAACTTGTAACTTTTTAGGAATAGTTTGCAGAAACTGCATATTTAAGTTGGTAGGTATATTATTCTAAAGACACCAGTTACATAGAGACTATACAAACAGTGTTCCTGAGAATAAGCCATATTTTCTTATGGTATGTCTAAAATTCACATATCTTAGACTAGATGTTTGTTTTTGAAACAAAAACAGACCTCCTCCCCATCCCTCACCAGGAATGTAGATGGAGTTGTGATTTTTATTCTCTGAACATCAACTAACGATGCTCTTATATTTGTACCTACTTTCGTGGTTTTAATAATATAGAGGGTCAAGATCTCCACGCTGAAAAGTTACAAGGGTGGATACAGTCGCCATTTTAAAATTAAAAGGCGCATAATTCTGTGAAAAATGAAGAATGTTTGGGTCTTTTCTTTGCAAATCTTCTGATGATGGTATGTATTTTAACCAAGTTTTGTAAAAATATCTTCAACGGTTTTAGAGTTACAGCGAGAACACCATTTCTATACAGAAAAATTACAAAGGGGTATAATTTCATTAAAAATGTAGGCGGAGCTACCCATCTTGTTTTTCTGCACATCATTTGAGTATGCTTTATAACTGTACAAAATTTCATAAAAATATCTTTAATTAAAGCAAAATGTACTATTACTAATGTTCAAAAGGGGAAACTCCCGAAATTCCAGAATAACTGTCTTATTTCCTTCACATTGTAAAGTCTCATGAAAATATCTTTTAAGGTTTTTTAGATACAGAGCATATGTATCTTGTTCTCTGCACATCGTATGATGGCGCTTTATATTTGTATAAAATTTGATGAAAATATCTTTTACAGTTTTAAAGTCATAGAACAAACATGATTTCTATACTAAAATTTACAAAGGGGCATAATTCCATGAAAAGTGTAGATGGACTTACTGTTCTTGTTCACTGCACATTGTCAGATGTTTTATATTTGTACCAAGTTTCACGACAATAACTCATATGGCTTCAGAGTTATGGAGCAAACACGATTTCTATACTAAAATTTTTAAAGAGACGTACTTCTGTAGAAAATGTTAGCAGCATTGCGGTTCCTTTTCCCTGCCCATCAAGTCATGACGCTTTATATTTTGTACCAAGTTTTGGGAAACTATCTCGTTAGTTTTAGAGTTATGGAGCGGACACCATTTCCATATCAAAATTTACAAAGGGGCATAATTCCTAAAATGGTTCTTGTTCTCTGCATGTGGTCTCATGATGATTGATATTTGTACCAAGTGTCAGAAAATTATCCGAATGGGTTACAGAGTCATTGAGCAGACACGATTTCCAAACTAATATATAAAAAAGGGACATAGTTCTGTAAAAATATAGATGGAGTTACAGTTGTTGTTCTCTATACAATGTCTGATGATGCTTTATATTTGTACCAAGTTTTGCAACAAATTTCTCATATAATACTAAAATTTTCAAAGGGGCATAATTCCATAAAAATTAAACTGGAGTTACGATTTTTTGTTCTTTGCACATTCTCTGATGATGCTCTATATTTGTACTAAGTTTCATGAAAATATCTCAGACAGATTTAGAGTTATGGAGCGGACACGATTTCAATAATGACATATTACAAAGGGGCATAATTCCATAGAAAATGTAGGTGGAGTTACGGGTCCTGCTCTCTGCACGTCGTCTGATGATGCTAATCAATTGTAAGAAGTTTTGTGATATTATCTCAATCGGTTACAGAGTTGTCTGCACATCCTCTGGAGATGCTCAATGTTTGTATCAAATTTCATGAAAATATCTTACATAGTTGTAGAGCTATGGAGCGGACACGATTTCTATATCAAAATTTTCAAAGGGGCATAATTCCGTAAAATGTAGGTGGAGTTACGGTTTTTGTTCTCTGCACATCCTCTGATGATGCTCTTTAATAATTATACTAAGTTTGATGAAAATATCTCATATTGTTTTAGAGTTATGGAGCGGACACGATTTCCATAGTAAAATTTACAAAGGGGCATAATTCCATAAACAATGTAAGCATAGAAACAGGTCTTGCTTTTTGCACGTTTTCTGAGAATGCTTTATATTTGTACCAAGTTTCATAAAATTATCTCCATCGGTTACAGAGTTATTGAGCGGACACGATTTCATACTAAAATTTTCAAAATAGACAGTTTGACATAGAAGAAAAATAACTTAGCTGAATTATGACAGAATAAAATTGATGGAGTAATGCTAAGGTCAAGATGTCGATATGAGGATTTAGGTGAAAAACCAACAGGCTATTTTTTTGAATGTAGAAAACAGAAATTATACAAATAAAGTAATTACAAAAATAGTAGATGACTGCGGAAATGAATATACTAATGCTTAAGATATTATAGAACAACAACTGCAATACTATGCTAAATTATACAAGGAGGAAGTAGACATTGAAACCATTGAAAAGTTCTTTAGGTAGTAATCCAAACAAATTATCAGAAATTGATGCAATGAAATTGGAAGGTGAGATTACTTACACTGAATTAGCACATGCTTTGCAGTCTATGAAAAACTCAAAAAGTCCTGTTAACGATGGCTCATATTCCTACTTCTGTAGGTATGCTCTGCTCTTGAAGGAACTTTTTTAGATTTTAACTGCTGAATTCTTTAAAATTTTCTAGAAGGATTTAGGTATGTTTATTCTTAAATCATTGAATTTTGCCTATAAAAATGGTTCTCTGTCAGTAACGCAAAAGCAAGGAATTATAACATGTCTTCCAAAGCCTAATAAGTCCCGCTTTCTATTAAGAAATTGGAGACCGATCTCTCTGTTAAATGTAATTTACAAAATGACGTCAACAGTTATCGCAAATCGTTTGAAAATGGTTTTACAAGCTGTTATTCATCATTACCAAAAAGGATTTTTGTCAGGGAGATTTATTGGGGAGAATATTCGTATTGTTTATGACATATTATTCGAAACGAAACAACAAAATATTCCTGGCCTCTTATTATCAGTAGATTTGCAGCAAGTTTTCGATTCAGTATCGTGGAAATGTATCAATAAAACTTTAGACTATTATAATTTTGGCCCTTCCTTTGAAAAATGGATATCGTTATTTCAGAATGGATCTGAATCCGCTGTGCTTCAAAACAGTTTTATATCAGGATTCTTTCATTTACAAAGAGTTTGTCGACAGGGAGATCCAATATCCCCCTACATTTTTATCCTACGTGTGGAAGTCCTAGGCCTTATGATAAGGAGAAATGATAATATCCGCGGTATAAGAATTAATGATAGTGAAAATAAATTAAGTCAATACGCTGATGATACGCAAACATTTCTTGATGGTTCGGAAAATTCTTTAAGAACAACGCTAACTACTTTAAAAACATTCTATTTAATGTCGGGTTTGCAAATAAATGTAGAACAAGAGGACCATTGGTCCTGTAGCTCACCTGGGTCCATTCAGCCTCAGTACTCTAGGGTAAGTTACTCTAAGGCCATCGGTCAATTGGTCCTGTTCCGCTGAGATGCGGGGGAAATGTCGATATGAGAATTGAAATACTACTACTACTGTCCTAGTGAAAAAGATTTTTAAAGGTTTTAACCATATATGGGCATGTAGGACATGTTGGTAATGTGACCTGGACGTTTGAAAAAAAAATTCATTCCCTTAACCCCCTGGAGGCTCTAAATGAAATTTGGTTTCAAAATTGGCCAAGGGGCTTTTGAGGAGATTGTTTGATATTGTAAAAATGACAGAGTTCTGGGTCAAAGGTCAAAGAATGACCTTGACCTCTTGTACTCATGAATCTTCATTAACTCATTAAGATGACTGCAGATACCAATTTTAGGCATAAATCTTCAAAACTTTCCATGAAATCTTATGTTCTAGCACTTTCCCACATTTGACCTTGCCGTAAAATAGTCAAGGTCAACCCAAGGTCATTATTTTGAACAATCTTGATAGTACTGGAGTTCCCCATGCTACATACCAAGCTTCAAGGCAATGGGTCATGGTCATGCGACCTGGACCGTTTAAACAAATTTTCATTCCCACAACCCCCTAGAGGCTCTATCTGAGATTTGGTTACAATTGGCCCGGTTGTTTTTCAGGAAATTGTTTGATATTGTCAAAATATTAGAGTTCTGGGTCAAAGGTCAAAGAATGACCTTGACCTCTTGTACTCACAAATCTTCATGTACTCATTAAGATAACTGTATATACCAATTTTAGGCATATATCTTCAAAACTTTCCATGAAATCTTATGTTCTAGCATTTTCCCATATTTGACCTTGCCGTAAAAAAAGATCAAGGTCAACCCAAGGTCATAATTTGAACAATTTTAATAGTACTCGAGTATCCAAAGCTACATACCAATTTTCAAGGCCATCGGTCAACTGATTCTGGAGAAGAAGATTTTTTAAAGGTTTTTACCATGTATGGGCATGGCTGCCATGTTGGTCATGTGACCTGGACCATATAAATAAGTTTTTGTTCCCTCAACTCCTGGAGACTCTATATGAAATTTGGTTTCCATTGGCCAAGGGGCTTTTGAGAAGATTGCTTGGAATTGTCAAAATATGAGAGTTCTAGGTCAAAGGTCAAAGAATGACCTTGACCTCTTGTACTCATAAATCTTCACGTACTCATTAAGATGACTGTAGATACCAATTCCTAGCCCCAAATTTTCCACAGTTTCCAAGATATCTTATGTTCTAGCATTTTGCCGTATAGAAGCACAAGGAAGCAAATTTGACCTTACCGTAAAAAAGTCAAGGTCAACCAAAGGTCATAATTTGAACAATCGTGGTAATACTTGCAGACCCAATGCTACATACCAAGTTTCAAGGCTATCGGCTTACTGGTTATGGAGAAGAAGATTTTTTTAGGTTTTTACCATATGAGGGCATGGCGGCCAGGTTGGTCATGTGACCAGGACCGTTTGAACATTTTTTCGTTCCCATGAGCCCCGGAGGCTACATATGAAATTTGGTTACAATTGGCTAAGTAGTTTCAGAGTAGAAGTCGTTTGAAATTGTTGACGGACGGATGACAGACGGACGACGGACGACGACGGACGACGGAGCCTGACCATACTTTAAGCTCCCCCGGAGCCTCTGGCTCAGGTGAGCTAAAAAACTAGATCTGTATGGATAGGTGCAATGAGTAAATCGGAACGAAAACTTTAACATGAATTCCAATTGGACTGGAACCAAAATCCGCTGAAAATTTTAGGAGTAGTTTTTACAACTGCAGTTTATAACATTTGGGAGCATAATACTGACGACATTTTAAACAAAGTAGAATCAATTTAAAGGTTATGGGGGGAAGAAAGATATCTTTACCAGGTAGAATAGCAGTTATAAAGTCGCTGGCGTTATCAAAATTTATACATCACTTTTTAGCACTTCACAACCCACCTGATGAATTGATAAAAGGTCTACAATCTAAATGTCATGATTTTTTATGGAATAATGGTCCGGACAGAATCAGCAGAAAAATCATTATGAAAGACACTTCGGTAGGCGGTTTGAGGATGATTAACGTAAAATACTTCATTTGAGCATTAAAAGTTACATGGTTTAGAAGATATATATTTAAGGCAGAAGGTAAATGCGAGCTTAATTTGTCGGAAATAGATTTCGGTAAACTGTTATCTGTGGGCGATAGTTATGTAGCTTATATACTGAGAGACATTAAAATCCATTTTGGAGAGATACGTTACAAACCTGGAAAGATTATATAAAATCATTTACAATAGAAAATATAGATGAAATAGTATACTCACCAGTCTGGTACAATACAATGGTAAATCGTGAAGCTAATGTTTGCTACAATGGCTGGTATAAAAAAAGGAATCAGAAACATAATTGATTTGATAAATGAAGAAGGTAGGTTTTACACTTTTAACGAATTAAAAAATAAATATAATATTCGAAGTACATTCTTGGATCTACACGTTTTAATCAGTAATATACCAAACGCTTGGAAAAATATGATCCAAGAGAACGCGGAGGCAATAAAATGTATGAAATATAATGTTCTGTGTAATCCTTACGTTAACTTTGATTGAAGATAAGAAGGGAAGTAGGGCAATATATGATCAATTAGGTCAAATGTACGAAACAATCTTGCCAAACAGATGGTTAAATGAAGTTGGTAACATTAATATAGATGAGTGGAAAAAATAAAGTACATGTTTAAAAAATATAAATGAAATGAAACTTCGAGAATTTCAGTTTAAAATTAATCATAAAATTCTGGTTACCAAATCGTTTTTACAGAAAATAAAGAAAACTCCAAACAATTTATGTTCATACTGTAAACATGAATCGGCGAGTATTATCCATTTATTTTGTCATTGTGAGGTGACGTCCCAGTTTTGGAATACCATAAAGGCATGGCTTCAGCGCGAAGCAAATTTAAGGTTGGAATTAAATGAAAAGTTTATTTTATTTTCAACGACAGAGTCATTATTATTAAACTATATATCGATAGTTGTTAAATATTATATTTATAAAACAAAATTTTCTAGCGACGTTCTTACACTCCAGGGTTTCTTGTCATTTTTAAAAGTAAAATTTCGAAACGAGACGTATATTGCAAGAATTAAAAATAAATTTGATATATTTTTAGGAAAATGGTCAAGCTTGTATAACTACCTGGCATCTGATGGTTCTTGACACTATGTGTTATGCAGTTCTGCATTTGTTATATATATTTTTTTACCAAAGAAGGTATAACTAATTCTCTATGTTACCTGACCCAGCCCCTGATCACTGATTTTAAATGTTGGAAATTCAATGTCTATAATTGAGGAGTGTCCGTGTGGTTAGTTTAAATATAAGTAACGTTATGGTTAGATAAATAAATTGTGTAGACTTGTATCAATTCAATTGTTACTTTATATTGTATTATAAGTCAGAAATGTTGTACTGCATTATAATTTAGAAATAAAAAAAATCAAAGGGGCATCATTCCGTAAAAATGTAGGTGTAGTTACGGTTTTTGTTCTCTGAACATCATCTGATGATGCTGTATATTTGTACTAAGTTTCATGAAAATATCTCAATAGTTTTAGAGTTATGGAATTTATATTTACATATTAAAATCTACAAAGGGATATAATTCCATAATAGATGTAGGTGCAGTTACGATTCTTATTCTTTGCACGTTGTCTGATGATGCTTTATATTTGTACCAAGCTTCGTGAAATTATCTCAGTCGGTAACGGAGCTACGAGGGTTGTTCAGAAAGTTCTGATTCACGCCGCATAACTTTGTTTAGCGGCATGCTGGGGACAAATGCTTTGCATATATTGGAAGTACTACGTTCTACCTTTACAGTGATACCAAACAATATACGAAGATACATTTTCTTATTGAGTTACAACAATTTGTATAAGGCCCCAGTCATACCACTTGGGTAAATTAATATAATAATTTATTTTCAGTGTGTAATTCAAGTCAAAAATTATCGTAAATATAAAATTATTTTTTTCAGCTTTTGTCAATCGCTGCCTTCAATGTCCATTTAAAAGTTGGGAGGATAGCAAACGTTACCGATTCATTGCTCGCAAAGCCAGGCGCAGTTCTAATGACGTTATTGAAATCGACGTTAACGTCATTAATTTCATTTTTTCGACAATTTCGTATCGGACCATGCAAAAGCTTTTCCTGACAGAATTTTGGATACTCAGGAATTTGTTTTCATTACAAAATATGATAACTTTAGTAGCAAGGGTCAATTTGCAAGTACATAAAATGCAAATATTCCAAATTCACGGAACTGTATGGAACCTAGATAAAATATTATTTCCGCGATACATACAGGACACAGCTGCCTGGGGACTGTGTTTAAGAAGCAATGATGAAAAAAAAAATGAAAAGGCTGCTCATATAGGAATTATGATCTTCTAAAGTTAAAACTTACAGTGGCTGTAGGGTATACCGCTTTCAAACACGTTCAAAATTGTGTCCTTTAGGAAATATATGATGCGTTTGAGGAGTTGTCCAGACATATCACAGTTTTATATCTTTAGCTATCAGAAGTTCTGTCTTTATGATGCTCACCAAAATATGACGTCACGATCAGAACTTTCGGAACATCCCTCGTATTAAGCGGACACGATTTCCATACTAAAATTTTCAAAGGGGCATAATTCCGTAAAAAATGTAGGTGGAGTTACGGTTCTTGTTCTCTGCACATTCACTGATAATGGTCTATATTTGTACTAAGTTTCATGAAAGTATCTCATATAGTTTAAGAGTTATAGAGCGGACACGATTTCCATGCTGAAATTTACAAAAAGGCATTATTCCATAAAAATGTAGGTGGAGTTACGGGTCTTGCTTTCTGCAGGTCGTCTGATAATGCTTTATATTTGTTCCAAGTTTCGTGAAATTAACTCAATCGGTTACAGAGTTCTTGAGCGGACACGATTTGTGACAGACGGACGGACGGACAGATGGACGGACGGACAGACGACCAGGGCAAAAACAATGAATCTCCGACCCTTCGGGGGGAGACATAATATCTCCTCATTTGTAGATATCTTAGCATTAATGTTATCATGTTAAGCTACTCTGTTTATTAAAACGTTTATGGCTAATGAGTATTGATAATAAGCATCTGTTAATGAAACTGCTACATTTATTGCATCAAACCTGCCAATTAGAGACCAGTAATAATTTAGTAGGCAGACAGCCTTGGAGCTGCACTGGGTTGGCGTTGACTCAATGTAACGACGTGAGGTCATCGTAAATTCAGTGTTTTCTCAAATTTGTGTACCTGCTTATACTATAGGGCGCCTCCTCACTGCTTCATATGACAAATATGAATTTGCTCTTATGTCTATATACGTAAGGACATTGTATACTTATTGTCTATCTATATTGTATAGCACTAATGCATTATTTGACAAGTTTTCATTCGGATTACAATGCTCATGATCAGGGGAAATAGCAGATGTGTGGACTCTTCTTTAGCAATATATGTTGTGACTCCCTAGCTTAAATAGTCTAGCTGACATGGTGGGGTCTTACAACGTGGTAGATGTAGGATAACTTGAAGAGTTTTGGCAAGGGGCTTGCTTACGTAATAAACTTACTACTTTTGGCCAGCAAGTTTGATGATGATGATGATTTGAAATTTAACGACGCGTCAATCAACCCACTGGGTCATTTGCGTCATGAAGGCTGCATATTACCAAAAATATAAACAGAACTGAAAGGTACGGCACTTTATAAAACTAACTTTGCACTATTAACATGGAAGTAATACATGGTAATAATGTAGAAAAGGTTTATATTTTGTTAAAAAGGTTAATATCTTTTAAAAAGGATACGATACTATCAACAGGTACATCTTGAAACAGTTACGTCAAGTTATTAGCTCGAAAATATTTATTTCTGTTTTGTGAAAAGTCAACACAGTCAATAAGGCCAGCAAGTTTCATTTGCAAGTTTCATTTGCTGAATGTGGAGTGGACGGTTTTATATATATATATATATATATATATATATATATATATATATATATATATATATATATATATATATATATATATATATATATAATAAATTATTATATATACAGAGAGAGATAATCATTAACAGTGCAATTCTCAATTTTTACCTAAGCGCTTTCGCCTTTCGGCTTCTTGAGAGGTTTCAAACAATAAAATAAAATAGAATCCATAATCACAAATATTTACATTTCGAGAAAAGTATCTATACATAAAAAGATAAACTCATAAAAGCAAAAATGAACAAACTATTCCCCTTATCGGGGACCATGCAGTTCAAATTATGAAAACAAAATAGCTGCCCACGCTAGATGTTATACACTTGTGTTGCACATACACAATAGTAAACACAACGCTACAACAATCGAAGTATAAAACATGGATATGTACAAGAGTCAAGTCACACTGTGTTGCAGCTTCTGAAACCGTGAAACTGCATAACAACTGAAGTAATGTTTGATGGGTTGTTGGTTGTATTGGATTTGATAGTCCTCAGAGACGGCGCATTCGTTCCTACGAACTTTAACAGTAAATGGGAATAGAAAGAAAAAAAGAACCCGCACCTACTGCAATCGCAGCAGGCCCCCCACTATCTTATCGGTTAAGCAATGTTCAAGCCACCTACGTCCAAAGAGCAAAGCGCATTTGTCCCTAAGAAGTTTATCAATGTATGGGAATAGAAACAAAAAAACAATGCCGCACCTACTCAAGCGCAGCAGGCTTTCAACTATCTTATCGGTTAGGCAATGTTCGTGGCACCTATGTCCAAAGACGAAATCCAACAAGGGGACGAAAGAGGCGTCCCGTACCTACTGAAAGCACAGCAGGCACTTGTCAGTCTATAGCCAGATCGAAGGGCACCTCATATGCATCCAGTTAAATATTCCCTGGGAGGTATGCTGGAGATACTTGTAGTGGGCTTTAAGATTACTAACTTACCCACAGTTCTAGTCAAAACTCAAGCCTGAAAGAGAACGTATAAAAGATGCTTCCTCCAACGGTGACTGGACAAACGCTTTAAGTTAATTTGAGGTAGGTATTTAACTACCTTAACAGTTTAATTAACTGTATATGATTTATCACAATGAAAAATAAAAACACTTTCATAATCAGCGCACTGTCCGAATATCTGTAAATACGGTAAAATAGTAATATAGGCCTCTGCGTTTTTTATTATTACGCAATATCGCATATACCTGTTTTATTATAGACCCCAGCCAAAAATTCGTTTTTATATGTTCATTGCACGAAATGGTGAGTCAGTTATACACTCAACCGAATAGGCCAGGCACAAATGTTCAATTGTCTGCAGGTTTACATATTCCAGCTAGTAAAAAAATACTTGCTCAAATTATATTTAAATTTACTTTATTCAATGAATCAGCAAAATGCAAATATTACAAGTCATACACACGTTTGTTGCTGATTAATAAATTCAATCGACATATGAGCAGATCAGCTTTTGAGACCACATCTGCTGATCAGTGAGAAATTCAATTTCTTATTCCAATAAGTGTTTTTTTTGAACGATTAGTTTAATCAACAACATATCTCTTTGATCGAATGTGAAACTTATGCGCTCCCTTGTGATTTCCATATTTCTGCATGACCGTGAATGAGGACGCAGATCTTTGAGATGAGATGCTACCAAAGGTTACTAAACATGTCGTACCAGGACCGTACAACCAATGAGGAGATTCACAGAAAGATCCAAGTAGCCATTGGAGAATATGATAAGCTCCTGACCCTGGTCCAGGAATACATCAAAGAACAGAAAATAGCAGACTTGGTCTAATTGAGTCTATTCATAACCTGTAATGAAATGGGCGACACCAGCCACGCCCCTTAGCACCGTCCTAAGCGGAACTCTATTTTCAAAATAACTCAAATGAACTCAATGATCCCAAGGGACCAGCATTATAATCTGCACTATGATGATAAACGGAGATACGTTTTAGGGCCGCCACACGACACAAACACCAGCTGCAGTGAAGACAAATAAGTTCTGAATAGCAAGATCCTTTGAATGCATTGAATACATCAAAGAACAGAAAATAGCAGACTCGGTTTAAAAATAGCAGACTCGGTTTAAGTCTAATTCTAAAAACTATGTTCCTCATGAGGTCACGCCTGACCATTTCCCTCTAATTTGAGGAACAAAATTTTAATGAGGTGATCCCTCTGGCTAATTTTGGACATATATGCGACAAGGTGAAATTAAACTTTCGCTATATGTTAGGACGAATTAAATATTTGAAGATTAAATAAACAAGTAGATTTATCAATAAATAAATAAAAGACAAATTTAGTACCTGAAGAATAAATAAATAAATAAATTAATAAAGCCCAATCAATTAATAAATAAGTAAATAATAATACTGATAACAATAGAATTCTTGTCTCTTTTGAAATAGTATCAAAATTTCTTTATTCATAGAAACCTGATTAATTTTTGCACAAGTAATGTAAGTAAATGCTTTTATTTCATTTATTTTTCTGAAAAAGAAAATATAATTTTACCCTATTTTGCCGACGACCGAACATGAGTAATGGTCAATTAACTTTGCAGTTTTAGTATATATCTGTTGACTTACCTCTGAGTTTCTTGTACGTTCTGTTGTTCACCAAACTCTTGGTATTACAGCTTAAAGTAAATGTCACAATCCGCTGGTAAGAAATCAGCGCATAAGCAATACTCAGTGCTTTGCCCTTTTCTAGTCTCTGTTTCAAGTTATATTTGTCCTGTGTTTAATTGCTTTACTCGCGATTACTACATACAGTAAGTTTATAACAACAACTATTATTATGTTTCTTACTTCGGCTGTACGTCTGCAGAACAGCAATAAGTATGCGCTTTGCGTGGTAGAAACGACTTTTTATAATACATATCCATAGACTGAATATAGAAAATTTTCTGTCGGAAAATTTTGGGGCTGAACATCACGCTGACATCATATTTTACCAAATAAGGATGTCATTTTACTACATCTGCGATTTCTAAGAAAAACTTACATAAATAGAAGAGCAGTTAAAAAAACTGGCAGATATATGTTTCATTTTTCTTTTGAGCATGTTAAAGTATACCTTGCACGCTTACTAAAACGTTCAAGTCTCTTTTTACTTGATAAAAGCTAATACAGGTGGCCAAGCATACATACGCTTTGCGTTTACCGTACGCCGAAACTCTTATCAATTCGCCTGCCTCTCAGTGTAGTCCGAGTATATTTTACAAAAAAAAAAAAAAAAACTATTTTCACACATTTCACAAAAAACCCCTCCACCTCCATGCATTTATGTGTCCTTGGTTTTAGTCTGATTTGACTGGTAAATGTATACTTTGACTAAGTGGTGGCGACAGGTAAATCGCTTTCCACGATTGTGAATTTTAATTATGCTATACCAAGTAATAATAATGATAAAAACTATCTTTCATACAAATGTTGAAATAATTGTGAACGAGTTCATCTATTTGTACATGTACAGATTCGCACAGAACAAAGATAAAATGATATGTGAATTTAGGCGTAATCTTTGTTTTCGGACAAAAGAAGTGTGTTTCTTGTTGATGATTGCATTTATTGTGTGTAGAAGATTGCATTCATTGTGAATGGAAAACGTTCAACATTAAATCAATGCAGGCTTGTAAACTAAATCTGATTTTTTGAATGACATCAACTCTAAACAGCCACTTCGAGGAATAGTAATTAGCATTTAACCAGCGATTAACCGACGTCATTATTAGCATTTTTGTAAAATAAACCCACGGTTAGGATTAGCCTTTAAGTACATGCACCGCGGTCTGTAAAACACTCATCTGCGGTACAGACCAAGATTTTGAGTTATTGGTATCCTCTTTTAGTGACTATTACTACAGAATGCTTACTGGATAGATTCTGAGCAATCTAAAATTTGAGATCGATTTAGACTATTATTCTAGATCATTGTCTTTTATTTTATTTGGATCCTTTTAAAACTAATCAGTCTTTGAATCGACTGCCCAATTAAAATTAAGAAATTACAGTATGCTTTTTTTCTGGTTTCGTACCAGATATTGCCAGGGTCACTGACGAGGTTTTATTAGCCGAAACTACGTAGTCTGGCCCATGTTCCTATTTCTGTATGTATTCTCTGCTCTTGAAGGAACTTTTTATGCCCCCAACTTCGGAGAAGTTGAGGGGGCATATTGGTTTTGGCCTGTCCGTCCGTCCGTCCGTCTGTCCATCCGTGATGCTTTTGGCAGATGGGAAACTCAAGAACGGCGTATGCTAGGATCTTGAAATTTTATATGTGGTATGTACATGAAAAATAAGCGGACCCGAATTTTTTTTCTTTTTTCCGCCAGTCATGTATTTTAAGAGTTATGCCCCTTTTTCGACTTAGTCTCTGGAAGCTTGTGAACAAAATATCCCAAGAACCCCTGATGCTAGGATTGTAATTTATTGCAGGATGACATTGCCCAAGGTGTAGATGACCTGATTAACTTTTGAAAAAAAGTGAATGTTTGACCGAGTTATGCCCCTTTTTCGACTTAGTGTATTGTAAGCCTATGGAAACTTGTGAAAAAATATCTGAAGAACCCCTGGTGCTAGGATTGTGATTTTTTGCAGGATGACTTTGCCTAAGGTGTAGAAGACCTGATTAACTCTTAAAAACCATTGGTGAATCTTTGACCGAGTTATGCCCCTTTTTCGACTTAGTGCTTTATAAGCGTATGGAACATTGTAAACAAAATATCTCAAGAATCCCTGATACTAGAATATTGATTTTTTTGCAGGAAGACATTGCCTAAGGTGTAGATGACCTGGTCAACTTTTCAAAATCATTGGTGAATTTTTGACCGAGTTATGTCCCTTTTTCGACTTGGTACATTATAAACCTATGGAACCTTGTGAACAAAATATCTCGAGAATCCCTCATGCTAGGATCCTGATTTTTTGCCGAAAGACATCGCCTAAGATTTAAATGACCTGATAAATTTTTGAAAATCATTGGTGAACGTTTGACTGAGTTATGCTCCTTTTTCGGAAATAGGCATTTTTATAGGAACAAGCTTGTGAACAAAATATCTGAGGAACCGCATAAGCTAGGATCCTTAAATTTGGCATGCAGGTCTAATTTGAACATTATGGGATAAACCTTTAGAGGCAAGAATACGGTTGGGGCCTAGTGTTTCATAAACACATTTTCTAGTTTAAAATTTTAATTTTACCTCACTGCAGCTGGTGTTGTGCCGTGTTGAGGCTATAAAACGTCTCCCCGTACATTATCCATAGTGCAGATTATATTTCATGTACATCCCAATTGAGATCACAGGATAGATTCTGAGAAATCCAAAATTTGAGATCGATTTAGACTATAATATTCTAGATCATCGGCTTTTATATTATTTGGATCCTTTTGAAACTAATCAGTCTTTGAATCGACTGCCCAATTAAAATTAAGAAATTACAGTATGCTTTTGTTCTAGTTTCGTACCAGATATTGCCAGGGTCACTGAAGAGCCTTTATTAGCCGAAACTACGTAGTCTGGCCCATGTTCCTATTTCTGTATGTATTCTCTGCTCTTGAAGGAACTTTTTAAGATTTTAATTTTACTCCAGATTAAACTGACATTTTGACAAAACATATACCTCTAATTTAACTTCAAAACCACAAAAGATTATATAATTCTGACAAAATGTTAACAACCCATTTGTCAATAGGACCCCTCAACAGTTCCACCTTTATTAGAATCGTCGATTCAGGATTAGCATGAAATCAACCGATCGTAGAGAACGGTATGATACCTATGCTTAAAATTGTCAACTTTATCCCCGCAACGGGGAATGACGTCGGACAACGTTATCTAGCGGGAGAGATACTTTCTGATAATCCCCTTACATCGGGCAAGTACCGATGAGCTGTAAGGCACAAATATATAGGGACTTTACGGAGCGGTCCCCGTCGTTCAAGGCTTTTACTGGGGGTGCAATGCGAATACAGCAGGCTGCAACATTAATATAAATAGGCTCTTGCTCTTTCCGACTTTTTCTGTTATAATAGGTACCACACCCTGTTCATTGCTTTGAAGGCCTTGCAAATTGCAGAATGTGTTAGTGTTGTTGCACATCTTTGACAAATGCCAGTAAACCAGCAAAAAGTTTGTCACATTTATACGCCGATATCGAGAAACTTCAGCAAAGGTCTTGGTTTATACGAACAAATTTTATAAGCTCACTCACCATTACAGTACGTATTTGTCAATGAGACTTTGTCACATATTTTCGTTCACACCAGCATATTTTTCTGTGGCAAACCTTCTTTGGCAAAGAAACATTGCACGTCTGAACAAGGCTTTAACATCTTAATTTACGTCTCCAAAATTTCAAAAATACGGGCCATATCTCAATCAAATACGCAATCAAGATACACAGTTCTTGCGCTGTGCAAGTAGTCTTATGTTGGTTAATATTTTTTATGAAAATTCATGAATTTTCCTTAATAGTTTTTAAGTTACAGAGCATACACAAATTTTGTGACAACGGGCAGACGACCCGAGCAAATCAGTATGTCTCACGGGGACATAATCCATTATATACAAAACGAAAAGGTTTATTAAATTCGGAAAAAGCGTTTTTATATTGACGGGCTTCGTTCTCCCTGACTACATATAAGCCGCGTCATCAGAAAACCTGATTTTTGCATTTGCAAAAAAGTCATAGTACAAGTGCATTGAGCCTCTACACTAACTTTTTTCTTCAAAGCGGAACAACAAACCTTAGGAAAAAAACAGCAGACTACACTTTCTACCTTGTATTGGTGACCATTTAAATATAGTAACCCGTTCTAGGAAATGACCTAATATCAGAATCTAAATTTAGCTAAGATTTTGCAAAATATATGACCGAATAAGGTAAGGAATTTTTCTAACTAGTCGCCATTAAGTGCATACTTAAGTCAGTTAAAAGTTTTCATCAATACGAGTAGCCTGTAAGTATGTCAGAAATAGACTTTAAAATTTGGTCACAAGTTTTCTCCCTTGTGATCGGGGACAGGAAATCTTTTGACCGAATTCTAAAGTACAAGGTCAGTGAAAAGCTGCTGATTTTTTAAGAGATACCACACACACACACACACAAATAAATAAAACATGGCAAATAGAGAGACAGGCAGCACTTAAAGTGTTTTATTGTCCTTGTGCGCTCTTTTTTCAAAATTGATGAGAGATTCCAGAATTGCAACTTGCTCATTCTTGGTTTTGATAAAAAAGCATAACCAAATCATAAAAGTTTCCTGGAAGAAAAGAGCTTAATGAGTTTTATTAATATCTCGTTAACCCATTTATACCTAGTGGACTCTTCTGTCCTTAAATCAAATGATTCCATTTGTCAATTACTAAGGTAGATTACCCAATTTGTCTTTTGCAAATAGAGTAAACCCTGATCAGACGCCGCGTTTTACGATGGCTGATCTAGGTCTGCACTATTTGCTTAAATCACTTTTCTGGGAAGTAGGCATAAATAGCTTAACCTTGGTTGTTTATTTTGTTACATTACAGCAGGTGACAAATATATTCTAGAGTTAGCGCATACCATGTATTATTTAATTTTATTTTTCGATACCCAGTGAGGCAAACAGAATGTTACAAAAGCTGTTTCCCTTTGTGGAATTCGCAAAAGAAACAAAAAAATGGAGGTTTACCCAGGCACCTTAAATGTAACACGGACTGCTTCTCAGTCAGCACACGAACGCAGTCTAGACGGGGAATCCACGTTTGAGCAAAAGGATAGCAGGCCTCGGCAGACTTTGAGGGGCATAATGCGCGTGCGAGCATAAGCAGTTCCCATATCCCTTCAGCTGATGTACGCTAATGGTGGCTGTGAACACCGCCATGTTTCTCAACCCTATTTTGAAAAGAAAACAGCTTTCTGGACAGCAAATGTGCTTCACTGGACGACTAAATACTTCCAGAACAGGGTCTACTCTTAAAGAAACTAAATTTGCTCATAGAGGAGCAAATTCTTTCCTAACAGATTTGAACCCTATTAGAAAGGGATATAAAATAAAAACACTTCCACGTCCATTGACAATGTATTCATGTACATTAAGAAGGTTTTCGTATATACAATTACACGCCTACGATATAAGTTACAGATAAACGGAATTTTACCGTAACTAAGTAATCACTGGATGAAATTTCATGAAACTTAATACAAATATATATCACTATAACCCACTGAGGCATATGAAGTTTCGTTATACTTGCTACAGTATGAGTGATTTCTCTTTAAATAAGTTAAAATCAGGAAAATCAGCCGTAACTAATTAATCAATTTGCCAAAATTTTATAAAAGTAACACTAGATATGTATCACCACTATGCAGATATGTACATCAAGTTTCATCAAAATGGCATTAGTAGTGCATGAGTTGTTGCCCTTAAGTCAATTGCGGATTGTCAGATTCAGCCATTACTAAGTCATCAATGAATAGCATTTTGTGTAACTGATACTAAATATGTATCATCATAACACATTCAGAATTGCTTCAGTAAGCAATGAGTTAATGCCCTTAAGTATATTTCATTTTCGAACCCAAGACCCTCTGCCATGGGGCCATTTTGGACCCCAGGGCCACCATTTGAACAAACTTGGTAGAGGCCTACCAAATATCAAAGCCCTAGGCCTAGCGGTTTGAAAGTAGATGCCATTTAAAGCAAATTGTTGTCGACGGACGACGCAAGACGCACAACGCACGACGGACACTGGGTGATCACAATAGCTCACCCTGAGCCTATAGCTCAGGTGAGCTAAAAATCCGTAGATTTTACGGTAGAATAACTGGCAACCAGCTGCCAGTCCATTCGCCGTTATTTTTACGGATGTTTGCCTGCAGAACATTATTGGAAATAACGATATGGCAGTGATATGTTTTATTACTTGCCGCACTAAAAATGCCTTTATAGTGTTAAAGGGCAATAGGACTGAAGCCCAACCTACTCCATTCTATCCTACTCTGCTTGATAATTCCTGCCGATTTTTACGGGCTCAAATAACGGGGAATGGTCTGGCAGCTGGTTTCCAGTTATTCTACCGTGAAATCTACGGATTTGTTTACAGTGTACGGTAAAATAATTGGCGCGCCCGTAAACTTTTGCAGAAAAAATCAGGCGGTATAGGATAGAATAGGACGGGTGTTTTTCTTGTCATGTAGCCCTTCAACTATAAATGTATTTCCGAGTGCGGTCAATTATCATTACCTTACTACATCGTTATTTACACAAATGTTCTACAGGCAGACGCCCGTAAAAACAATGTTAATGAACTGGCAGCCAGATTCTGGGTATTCTACAGTAAAAGCTACGGATTTGTTTTTACAGTGTGCTGCTAGAAGTTTTATGATTGCTTGACGTTGTTTACGCATCCATGAAATCCACAAAAAAATATTTGTTTATTCACACTCGCCCAGTTTCACTTCAGAATTTTCTGTCATATTGAGTCAGTGCTCCAAGTAAGTTCCAGGTTTCTGGTTAGGGGATAAATCAAAATATCAACAACATTTCCTGTCCAACCTTGAGCGATCAAATTTGCGCTAAAATTGAGTTGGGATTATAGTTTGCTGCGGAGCGGCGCTAAGCCTTCTAAATATGCACAATAATACAAATTCACCCACAAATGAACAAACGATGTACAGTAAATGTTTCAAAACTTAGAATAACTCAGTCTATTTCTTTTATCATTATTATTTATTATTATTATCATAATTTTAATTTTGCACACAAACGTATGCTCATATCAAAATATAGCTACAAATATCTAGTGGTATGGTACTTGTGTATGAAAACGTGTATACTTATTCAGCGTATTTTCCCATAACTGTTACAAACAGACCGACCCTCACAGCTGTGCGCCGTCAGACTGACGTTTCAAAGGCGCCATTTTATGATGATGTTACCGGTCGAGCCATTAGGCGAATCGATTATAGTGCAGAGGGTCAGGGGCTCGAATCCCGGCATGTGTCTAAAAGCGAAAGAAAAATTCTTTGCGTCAACTATGCAGGGATGCAGATGAAGTGTAAAACAGTATGGACCCTGATCAGACTGATCTGTGTCTGTACTGTCGCTCACTCTTATCCGTCCCAATAAACAGTTTTTTTTTTGCTGTCCATTTTTTCTAATTATCACTAGTCTGTTTATATATTACCAGAATTATCACGTATTACTGTATTCTGTTTCAACATAGTAGGGCACAACTTATCCGCCATTTCATGTGTAATATCATGTATGCAAGGAGAAGAACTAAATAAGCTTGTAGCTTCCGTTCTTATTCTATTGAATATTGTATTTTGTAAAATATTGTATGTCTATATTTTGTTGAAATAAATATGTTTAAACTAAGTATGCAGTAAATAGATACCTTTTTCGAATAAGGGAAGGATAAGGCTGCAAAAGGAGAGGGATTGGCTCCGTCTTTATATGTTGTGCCCTTGATATGGTGGTCCTCTATCACCCACTGCGCCTACGGCCACTAGGCTATGGAAAACATTTACCTTAAGTTTGCCATTACCATAAGGATATTCTGAAAGTCTAACAAAAACCAAAGCCATTTAGTTTGCATATCAAAATATCGAAATGGGGGATGGATGGATGGCTTGCGATTTTACGCTCTTTTCAACAGTATTTCAGTCATATCAGGAAGACGATTGGGTGATAATGATAATATGTGTGCGATGGAACCCAGTTTACGATTAAAAGATTCACGCCTACAGCGGGGCTCAAACCCGGGACCGCTAGATCAGCAGGCTAGCAGTTAACCGATTGAGCTACCAAATAGACGAATAAGCCAAAATTGATACCCCCAGTCCCCTACTACATGTACTACACACACTCATACACACACGCGCGCGCTCGCAACTTCAAAGTTCAACGTTGTGGCAAATATTAAAGTTTTTTTTTTATAATGAACCTGACAGGCGTTCGTACATTGGGTTCGTTCTAAAAGCTGAACAAATACCAGATTTTTTAACAGCAACTTACTAAATGTTTTCCACCATGCTTACTCAGTACTTTTCCTCCACGTCTAGAGCTAGAACCAGAGCAAAACCTTTTCTCGTTGCATTAACCTTGACACTTGCCGGTAATTTTCCTCAATGTCTGTACTTTAAACCAGCCAGAATTTTTGTGTCCTTGCCATAACAAAAAGAATATTATCTGATGTTTTTATGCCCCCGCCATTTTTAATAGGGACATAATTATGGTATCACCGCTGTCCATAGGTACGTCCGTACGTCCGTCCTTCCGTGCCCTACATTTGAAATTGGTTTACGTTTCGATATCTTTTGAAAACATTAGTGCATTGAATTCATATTTTATACACAGGTATATAATCATAAAACAGATTTAGCCTAGGGTAAAATCCGTCATTTTTTGGGAGTTACTGCCCTGTTCGACTTCTTTCGTTTGAAACATGGTTTCCGTTGTTTATCTTTTGGAAAAAATAGTGCATTGGATCATATTTTATGCACAGGTATATAATCATATAATACAGATCAAGTTCGATTTAGGGTAAAATCCCTGAATTATTATGGGAGTTATACCCCTTTTTGAACCGGTCCTTGGAAACATCCCAAACCACCCAAAACCACCTTAATACCACCAAACCAGCCTCCTCTTTAATCATCAACGATATGTTTCAAATCACTTCAGCATCAAAGCGCGAGGGTTTGGATTTAATAAATATAGTTTAAACCAACCAAGCTATTACTGACCGATCCAAAGGGGAACTTATGTTTTGGTTCTTCAATAGAACGTGTTCTAATATCCGCTTGTCTGTGGTCTTCTATAAATGTGGTTACCTGTGTACCTGCCCCTTTGCTTTCTGGTTCAGTTTGTAGTTTTAAATATAGACATCATACCTAAGGAAATATAGGTGTTTCATTATCACTCTTCTATCGTCCTGATTTGACTAAAATACTGGTGAAAATGACGTATAATGGAAAGTCATCCATCCGTCTAGTTAGATATTTAGTATTTTTTGTGAATTTATTTGTAAGTCTGCCATTTCAGCTTTATTAGTTCCTCATGAAAAACATCAATTTGGATTCTATGATTAAATGACATGGCGGTACTTTCGTTGTGGTTGCATTTGTTTTATGTTCGGTGCTGTTTAATATATTGTGTTCTCATTTAACCCTTCTATAATAGAAATAGAAAATAGGTAAAAAAATTTCCCTCAGTTGTTTTTGTAAAATATAAACGTTAATCTTTATATTCTACAACAACAACTGAGGGAAAATTGATTTTGAAAGAAAATGAAACAAAAAGAAAAGCAAACAGTAAACACCAAGTAGACGGCATTTACAGCTGTAATCGTCAAATAAAATGTATTGGACTTAATTATAATCGGACCAATGCAGAAATGTCTTTAAAACTGGTGAGATTAGAATTGGTCACTATATTAGTGCACAATTAATCTTTCCTCGGTGCTGCCAAATGGCTTGGGGCCATTTAAACATATCGTACATAGTTGGGGCCATTTAAACATATCGTACCTAGATAAGCGAGTGTATCCTCCAAGTACGTCGTGAAAAGACAAACATACCCGGAGTTTACTTTATCTGAGGGTATACTTGCGATTGTCACCAATCCCTTCAGCTGATAATGCCATTAAGGACCGAGGAGACTTATTCCATTAACAACTTATCGCTGACAACCTGCTTATTAAACATGTATTTTCAATCTTATATATTTGTGGAGATTAAGATCTTTGACAAAACAGTGTGTGAAGAAAGAACAGAAAGGAAGTCAACTAAGAATAAGAGGAAAGGGTCCATTCTCTATATCACAACGGAACAAGGCATTGTCAACTCTTATACCAAAAATGAACCTACTACCTTGCACAGTTGCTGAGAGATCGTTTACGACGATATACAGTAATAAATGCATGGAGAGAAATAAAAGTGACTAAAGGGAAGAACAAACAGAAGGAGGCCGGTTCTATATCCGACAATACAACTTGATGTTGTCAATCTGTTTTCAAAATATGAACTTTCTATCTTACACTATTGCTGAGATATCTTTGACAAATAAACGAAGAAAGACAAAACAGTGATCGCAACAGAAAAAAAATGAGAAGGCTCCTTCTCACTCTCATGATTAAACAAGTCATTGTCAACTCATATACCAAATAGGAATCTTCTACCTGGAACTTCCTCAGAAATTGTTGAAGGACAAATATCAGTACTAAATGCATGGAGACAAAGAAAAGTGAATAAACAAACAGGAGAAGAACGGTTTTGTATCCAAAAATACAACTTGTCGTTGTCAATTTATATATCAATAATGAACTTTCTATCTTATGCTATTGCTGAGATATTTACAATTGTGGCGACAAAGAAAAAGGAACAAATACAGGAAACCAAAGAAGAGAAGGCATGCTCTGAATCTGAAAAAAATAAGCCTTTGACCTCTGGCCCATGTCTCTCATATTTTGACAGTTTAAGACATCTCCTCAAAAGTCACTAGACTAATTGAAACCAAATTCCATACACAGCCTCCAAGGGCTGGGGGGAACGAAATTTATTCAAGCGGTCTAGGACACATGACCAACATGGCTGCCATTCTCAGGTGAGCGGTTTTTGGGCCTCATGGCCCTCTTGTTTAAGGTTGCCACCATATATGGATATGCTGGCTATCGTGGTCATGTGACCTAGACTTAATATATGAACTTTATATCCCACTTTGCCTGAAGGCTTCATTAGAATTTTAACTGAAATTGGCCCAGTAGTTTCAAAGGAGAAGTCTTTTAAAGATGTTAAAAGATGACAGACGAGTGACCTTTGCACAAGGTCATTAAATGACATTGACCTCTAGAATTCATTCATGTTGAATTCGACTGCATTAACATATCATAGAGCACATAGTCAACAGAAGAGTGTACATTTTCAGCTCTTCCTATCAAAAGCCATAGGGTCCATATCAGACTTTTCCATAAAAAGGTCAAGATTAATCCAGGGTTCTATTTTTATAGAATTTTAAGTACTAGAGTCCCAAATGCTACATACCAAGTTTAAAGGCAATCGAACCAGTGGTTCTGGAGAAGAAAATTCTTTTAACTTTTTACAATATATGGGCATGGCGGCCACCGTGGCCATGTGACCTAGACAAATTTATATGTTATGCGCAAAGTAGGAATTGGTACAATTCCGGAATTGTCCTGCTCAAAGTAGGAATTCTCACTTTGTTGCGCAAATTGGGAATTCTTACCTTGCGCAAAACAATTCTGAAATTGTCTCTGCGCAAAGTGAGAACCGGGACAAAGTGAGAATAATGAAGATGTTCGTGCGGTTAACAAATATATGTTTGCATTTATTCGTTTGATACGGTCATTTTTTTTTGTAATTTTAATTTTGCCAGAATAGAATGTATGAGTATTGAAAATAACTTGCTATATGTCTATTACATCTATACAAAGTTTCAAATCTTTTCCTTAAAACTGTGGAAGAAATTGATAACACCAACTCGTCATCCTAAATCACCTTAATCAGAAATATTTCTTAGTTCTGGAAGGCAGTCAAAATAACATTTTTCTTTTCAAAAAGCAAATGCACAGCTATAACATTTGTATAAAGTTTCAAACTGATCGCTTACAATATTAACTTTGGAGTTGATTATATAAATGTCGTCAAGTATTAGCCATAACCTAAAAATTTCTAAGTTTCAAATGCCGTAATTTTGTCAAACAAATATTTTACTTTTCAAAAGGCACAAGCACATCTACATGTGTCTGCAGCATGTGAATAAAGTTTCAAATCAACTGCTCAAAACTCTGGAAAGAGTTTATTATACGAGCTTGTCATCCTTTATTAGCCAAACCCCGAAAAAAACATCTTTGTATGGGGCCGTAATTTTGTCAAAAATACAGATTCCTCATTTAAACGTCAATACCCTGCTACTCGTATCAAATGAATATTCGATTTCCACTTTGTCCTAAAGATTCCCACTTTGCGCAGAAACATTTATCTGTTCGATAAACCACTACCTCCCTTGCGCAATTCTAGAATTGTACCGTGTACAATTCCGGAATTGTAACACAAAGTGAGAATTCCTACTTTGCGCAGGACAATTCCGGAATTGTACCGATTCCTACTTTGCGCAGAACATATATATTTTGTTTTTCCCTTTGCCTGACGGCTGCATATGAAATTTAAGTGAAATTGGCCCAGTTGTTTCAGAGGAAAAGACCTTTGAAATGTTGACAGATAGCAGACGAGTGACCTTTGCCCATCGAATACATAGGGGTGGAAGCTGACATCATTTTTATATCACAGAGCAAAACAGCAACAGAAAAATGCATTCTTCAGCTTTTCCCATTGAAAAGCCTAAGATACCAAATTTGACCTTGCTGCAAAAAAGGACAAGGGCAACCTAAGGTCATCATTTATATAAACTTTATTGAACTAGAGTCCCAGGTGCTACATACCTAGTTTAAAGGCAATCAGCCCAGCGGTACATGAGGAGAAAATTTTGTAAGGTTTTTACCATATATGGTGACGACACGTCATCGCGGAAATTAGTAGTTGCGCACTCAAAAATACTCCCTTTTAACCACACTGTATTTCTATAATTAAAAAGAAATGTGTTTCTATTTTTATGGAGAGTAATTGAAATAGCCTTCTTTTTATTTTCAGGACATTTTTAGTGCGTATAAGTCAGTTTTAAACGTAGGTAGCTCACTTTTGGTCTACAATTAAAAATCTAAAATCTGTCAATAAGTTCAGCTGCTTGCTTATGTCAATGATAAATTTAACACGTGCTTTAAAACACACACAAACACACACACAAACACACACACACACACAGATGACTATTCTGTACTTTCTGTCACAATTTGTAAGATTTTACTCCAAGTGTATCAAGAGAATCGCAATAAATAACCCACCTTGGCATCTTTAATATTATGTTTTTTATGGAGACGAACTTAATAAGCTTATAGCTTTCGTTCAAATCCTATTCACTTTTGTAATTTTGTGTATGTATATATGAATAAGATATGGTTTTCAGAATAAAATATGTTTAAACTAATCGCAATTATGGATCTGCATACATTTTGGAGTTCCCGTAGCTCAGTGGATTAAGCACTGCGCTAGCGGACCCGGATTGAATTCTCACTGTAGTCAGTCCTTTCAACCGTAAACAGGGTTCCGTTGCACACATCCTTTCATCGTCCTAATTGTCGTCGTAATAGGACTGAATGCTGTTAAAATTACGTAAATGTCCATTTCTTCTCTAGCCCCATATCATAAAACACCAAAGCAATATCGAAGAAGTCCCACATGATACTGCCTTTGTTACGGTCAAATAGTGCAAAGCTAAGACTGACAACAGTTCAGTGCGTTTTTTATATCAGTCAAGATCTTGCTTAGCTGAATAAAGTTGTTATCTAAACTGGTATTTATTTTGAAACATGATGTATATTTTGGTGCCATCAATTTCTGTTTTCACATCCGTCTGTCGCTGCTGGTGATTGAACGTGCACCTTAAAGACTCCGTAGTACTCACTAATCACAGTGATAGAACGCCTAAATACAAATCATAATGAAAATCAACTGATGGTAATGTGTACAACCCGTGGAGAATGTAGAATAATCAGTTTCTGGTGCCAGAAGGAATGTATGGAAATGAAATTTCTTGTAGAATGATGCATATTTTTATCAAACTACACCATGTGGTTAGAAGTTATGAGCAATTTCAATCACTGACAACAGCGGAAGGACAAACAGACTGATGGACTTGCACAGTGATTAAAGTGCACACCTGTGGGTCGTGCAATACTGTTTAGACTTTCGTCACCGTTTTGCATGCCTGTGGCTGGACACTGTTAATATACATAAGTATACAAAATTTGAACCATATATACAACGCGGTTCAAGAGTTATGATCATTTTTAGTACTTGACCGTAAGTTTTCAACTTGTGCTCCACAAAGCCTCGTCCATCAAAAAAGACGGTTATGCATGCGAGTCGTTAGATAATGTTGACATGTATAAGTATGCAATATTTTATCAAAATATAGAATGCGGTTCGAGAGTTATAAGTGTTTTAGCTAACTGATAACGGGTGGACGGACGGATGGACTCACACAGTGATTATAGTGCAAACTTCGGGTTGTTCAATAAGAAGTTTTGCATACCAGTGGCTGGGCAACGTTAAATTACATAAGTGTATAAAATTTGAGGCATATATACCAAGCGGTCCAAGAGTTATGAGCATTTTCAATAAGAGAGCTCGACCGGCCAAATTCGTGCTCGGTGAAGCTTCGCCATTGCTTTGCATACCAGTGGCTTGGCGATGTTAAATTACATAGGTATACAAAATTTCAAGCATATATACCAAGAGGTCCAAGAGTTATGAGCATTTTCAATAAAAGAGATTGACCGGCCAAATTGATGCTCGGTGAAGCCTTGTCACTGTTTTGCATACCAGTGGCTGGGAAATATTAAATTACATAAGATACAAAATCTGAAGCAAATATACTTAGGGGTCCAAGAGTTATGAGCATTTTCAATAAAAGAGCTCGCTGGCCAAATTGATGCTCGGTGAAGCCTCGTCACTGTTTTGCATACCAGTGGCTGGGAAATGTTAAATTACATAAGTATACAAAATTTGAAGCAAATATACTTAGGGATCCAAGAGTTATGAGCATTTTCAATAAAAGAGCTCGATCGGCTAAATTGATGCTCGGTGAAGCCACGTCATTGCTTTGCATACCAATGGCTGGGCAATGTTAAATTACATAAGTATACAAAATTTGAAGCAAATATACCAAGCTGTCCAAGAGTTATGAGCATTTTCAATAAAAGAGCTCGACCGGCCAAAATGATGCTCGGTAAAGCCTCGCCATTGCTTTGCATACCATTGGCTTGGCAATGTTAAATTACATAAGTATACAAAATTTGAAGCTAATATACCAAGCGGTCCAAGAGTTATGAGCATTTTCAATAAAAGAGCTTGACCGCCCAAATTGATGCTCGGTGAAGACCCGTCACTGATTTCATACCAGTGGCTAGGCAATGTTAAATTACATAAGTATACAGAATTTGAAGCAAATATACCAAGTGGTCCAAGAGTTATGAGCATTTTTGATAAAAGACCTCGACTGACCAAATTGATGCTCGGTAAAGCCTCGTCACTGTTTTGCATACCAGTGGCTGGGCAATGTTAAATTACATAAGTATACAAAATTGCAAGCAAATATACTTAGGGGTCCAAGAGTTATGAGCATTTTCAATAAAAGAGCTCGATTGCCAAAATTGATGCTCGGTGAAGCCTCGTCACTGTTTTGCATACCAGTGGCTGGGCAATGTTAAATTACATAAGTATACAAAATTTAAAGCAAATATACCAAGCAGTCCAAGAGTTATGAGCATTTTCAATAAAAGAGCTCGACCGGCCAAATTGATGCTCGGTGAAGCCTCGCCATTGCTTTGCATACCATTGGCTTGGCAATGTTAAATTACATAAGTATACAAAATTTGAAGCTAATATACCAAGCGGTCCAAGAGTTATGAGCATTTTCAATAAAAGAGCTTGACCGCCCAAATTGATGCTCGGTGAAGACCCGTCACTGATTTCATACCAGTGGCTAGGCAATGTTAAATTACATAAGTATACAGAATTTGAAGCAAATATACCAAGTGGTCCAAGAGTTATGAGCATTTTTGATAAAAGACCTCGACTGACCAAATTGATGCTCGGTAAAGCCTCGTCACTGTTTTGCATACCAGTGGCTGGGCAATGTTAAATTACATAAGTATACAAAATTGCAAGCAAATATACTTAGGGGTCCAAGAGTTATGAGCATTTTCAATAAAAGAGCTCGATTGCCAAAATTGATGCTCGGAGAAGCCTCGTCACTGTTTTGCATACCAGTGGCTGGGCAATGTTAAATTACATAAGTATACAAAATTTAAAGCAAATATACCAAGCAGTCCAAAAGTTATGAGCATTTTCAATAAAAGAGCTCGACCGGCCAAATTGATGCTCGGTGAAGCCTCGCCATTGCTTTGCATACCATTGGCTTGGCAATGTTAAATTACATAAGTATACAAAATTTGAAGTAAATATACCAAGCGGTCCAAGAGTTATGAGCATTTTCAATAAAAGAGCTTGACCGCCCAAATTGATGCTCGGTGAAGACCCGTCACTGATTTCATACCAGTGGCTAGGCAATGTTAAATTACATAAGTATACAGAATTTGAAGCAAATATACCAAGTGGTCCAAGAGTTATGAGCATTTTTGATAAAAGACCTCGACTGACCAAATTGATGCTCGGTAAAGCCTCGTCACTGTTTTGCATACCAGTGGCTGGGCAATGTTAAATTACATAAGTATACAAAATTTCAAGCAAATATACTTAGGGGTCCAAGAGTTATGAGCATTTTCAATAAAAGAGCTCGATTGCCAAAATTGATGCTCGGAGAAGCCTCGTCACTGTTTTGCATACCAGTGGCTGGGCAATGTTAAATTACATAAGTATACAAAATTTAAAGCAAATATACCAAGCAGTCCAAGAGTTATGAGCATTTTCAATAAAAGAGCTCGACCAGCCAAATTGTTGCTCGGTGAGGCCTTGTCACTGTTTTGCACATCCGTGGCTGGGCAATGTCAAATTACATAAGTACACAAAATTTGAACCAAATATACCAAGGGGTCCAAGAGTTATGAGCATTTTCAATAAAAAAGCTCGACCGGCCAAATTGATGCTCGGTGAAGACTCGTCACTGGTTTGCATACCAGTGGCTAGGCAATGGTCCAGTGGTTTGACAATGTTAAATTACATAAGTATACAAAATTTGAAGCAAATATACCAAGCGGTCCAAGAATTATGACCATTTTCAATAAAAGATTTCGACCGGCCAAATTGATGCTCGGTGAAGCCTCGTCACTGATTTGCATACCAGTGGCTTGGCAATGTTATATTCAATAAGTATACAAAATTTGAAGCAAATATACCAAGTGGTCCAAGAGTTATGAGAATTTTTGATAAAAGTGTTCGACCTGCCAAATTGATGCTCGGTAAAGCCTCGTCACTGTTTGGAATACCTGTGGCTGTGCAATGTTAAATTACATAAGTATACAAAATTTGAAGCAAATATACCAAGCGGTCCAAGAGTTATGAGCATTTTTAATAAAAGATCTGGACCGGGAAATTTGATGCTCGGTGAAGCCTCGCCATTTCTTTGCATACCAGTGGCTATGAAATGTTTCATTACATAAGAATACAAAATTTGAACCAAATATACCGAGGGGTCCAAGAGTAATGAGCATTTTCAATAAAAAAGCTTGACCGGCCAAATTGATGCTCAGTGAAGACTCGTCACTGATTTGCATACCAGTGGCTAGGAAATGTTACATTACATGAGTATACAAAATTTGAAGCAAATATACCAAGCGGACCAAAAGCTATGAGCATTTTCAATAAAAGAGCTCGACTTGCCAAATTAATGCTCTGTGAAGCCTCGTTACTGATTTGCACACCAGTGGCTGGGCAATGTAAAATTACATCAGTGTACAAAATTTGAAGCAAATATACCAAGCGGTTCAAGAGTTATGAGCATTTTAAATAAAAAATCTGGACCGGCCAAATTGATGCTCGGTGAAGCCTCGTCACTGATTTGCATATTGGTGGCTGGTCAATGTTAAGTTACATAAGCATATTAAATTTGAAGCAAATATACCAAGTTGTCCAAGAGTTATGAGCATTATCAATAAAAAAGCTCAACCTGACAAATTGATGCTCGGTGAAGCCTCGTCACTGTTTTTTCATACCAGTGGCTGGGCAATGTTAAATTACATAAGTATACAAAATTTGAAGCAAATATACCAAGCGGTCCATGAGTTATGAGCATTTTCAATAAAAGAGCTCAACCGGCCAAATTGATGCTCGGTGAAGCCTCGTCACTGATTTGCATACCAGTGGCTTTCAATGTTAAATTCCATAAGTATACAAAATTTGAAGTAAATATACCAAGTGGTCCAAGAGTTATGAGAATTTTTGATAAAAGTGTTCGACCTGCCAAATTGATGCTCGGTAAAGCCTCGTCACTGTTTTGAATACCTGTGGCTGTGCAATGTTAAATTACATAAGTATACAAAATTTGAAGCAAATATACTAAGCGGTCCAAGAGTTATGAGCATTTTTTATAAAAGATCTGGACCGGGAAATTTGATGCTCGGTGAAGCCTCGCCATTGCTTTGCATACCAGTGGCTCTGAAATGTTGCATTACATAAGAATACAAAATTTGAACCAAATATACCGAGGGGTCCAAGAGTTATGAGCATTTTCAATAAAACAGCTCGACCGGCCAAATTGATGCTCGGTGAAGACTCGTCACTGATTTGCATACCAGTGGCTAGGCAATGTTACATTACATAAGTATACAAAATTTGAAGCAAATATACCAAGGGGACTAAAAGCTATGAGCATTTTCAATAAAAGAGCTCGACTTGCCAAATTAATGCTCGGTCAAGCCTCGTCACTGGTTTGCATACCAGTGGCTGGGCAATGTTAAATTACATCAGTATACAAAATTTGAAGCAAATATACCAAGCGGTCCAAGAGTTATGAATATTTTCAATAAAAGATCTGGACCGGCCAAATTGATGCTCCGTGAAGCCTCGTCCCTGCTTTGCATACCGATGGCTGATCGCTGTTAAATTTCATTAGTACACAAAATTTGAGGCAAATATACCAAGTTGTCCAAGAGTTATGAGCATTTTCAATAAAAGAGCTCAACCTGACAAATTGATGCTCGGTGAAGCCTCGTCACTGTTTTTTCAAACCAGTGGCTGGGCAATGATAAATTACATAAGTATACAAAATTTGAAGCAAACATACCAAGCGGTCCAAGAGTTATGAGCATTTTCAATAAAAGAGCTCGACCGGCCAAATTGATGCTCGGAGAAGCCTCGTCTCTGATTTGCATACCAGTGGCTTGGAAATGTTAAATTACATAAGTATACAAAATTTGAAGAAAACATACCAAGAAGTCCAAGATTTATGAGCATTTTTGATAAAGGAGTTCGATCGTCCAAATTGATGCTCGGTGAAGCCTTGTCGCTGTTTCGCATACCAGTGGCTGGGCAATGATAAATTACATAGGTATACAAAATTTGAAGCAAATATACCAAGCGGTCCAAGAAATATGAGCATTTTTAATAAAAGATCTGGACCGGGAAATTTGATGCTCGGTGAAGCCTTGCCATTGCTTTGCATGCCAGTGGCTCTGCAATATTACAATACATAAGAATACAAAATTTGAAGCAAATATACCACGCGGTCCAAGAGTTATGAGCATTTTCAATAAAAGAGCTCGACCGGCCAAATTGATGCTCAGTAAAGCCTTGTCACTGTTTTGCATGCCAATGGCTGTGCAATGTTAAATTACATAAGTATACAAAATTTCAAGCAACTATACCAAGAGGTCGAAGAGTTATGAGGATTTTCAATAAAGATCTCGACTGGCCAAATTAATGCTCGGTAAAACCTCGTCACTGTTTTGCATACCAGTGGCTGGGCTATGTTAAATTACATAAGTATACAAAATTTGAAGTAAATATACCAAGGGGTCCAAGAGTTATGAGCATTTTCATTAAAAGATCTCGACCGGCGAAATTGATGCTCGTTGAAGCCTCGTCACTGTTTTGCATACCAGTGGCTGGGCAATGTTAAATTACATTAGTTTACAAAATTTGAAGCAAATATACCAAGCTGTTCCAAGAGTTATGAGCATTTTCAATAAAAAAGCTTGACTGGCCAAATTGATGCTCGATGAAGCCTCGCCATTCCTTTGCATACCAGTGGCTTGGCAATGTTAAATTACATAAGTATACAAAATTTCAAGCAAATATACCAAGCGGTCCAAGAGTTATGAGCATTTCCAATAAAAGAGCTCGACCGGCGAAATTGATGGTCAGTAAAGCTTCGTCACTGTTTTGCATACCATTGGCTGGGCAGTGTTAAATTCCATAAGTATACAAAATTTGAAGCAAATATACCAAGCAGTCCAAGAATTATGAGTATTTTCCATAAAAGAGCTCGACCGGCCAAATTGATGCTCGGTGAAGCCTTGTTACTAGTTTGCATACCAGTGGCTGGGAAATGTTAAATTACATAAGTATACAAAATTTGAAGCAAATATACCGAGTGGTCCAAGAGTTATGAACATTTTCAATAAAAGAGCTCGACCTGCCAAATTGATGCTCGGTGAAGCCTTGTCGCTGTTTCACATACCAGTGGCTGGGCAATGTTAAATTACATAGGTATACAAAATTTGAAGCAAATATACCAAGCGGTCCAAGAGTTATGAGCATTTTCAATAAAAGAGCTCGACCAGCCAAATTGTTGCTCCGTGAATACTCGCCATTGCTTTGCATACTAGTGGCTTGGCAATGTTAAATTACATGAGTGTACAAAATTTCAAGCAAATAAACCAAGTGGTCCAAGAGTTATGAGCATTTTCAATAAAAGAGCTCGACCGGCAAAATTGATGCTCGGTGAAGCCTCGTCACTGTTTTGCACACCAGTGGCTGGGCAATGTCAAATTACATAAGTATACAAAATTTCAAGCAAATAAACCAAGTGGTCCAAGAGTTATGAGCATTTTCAATAAAAGAGCTCGACCGGCCAACTTGATGCTCAGTAAAGCCTCGTCACTGTTTTGCATACCATTGGCTGGGCAGTGTTAAATTACATAAGTATACAAAATTTGAAGCAAATATACCAAGCAGTCCAAGAATTATGAGCAGTTTCTATATAAGAGCTCGACCGGCCAAATTGATGCTCGGTGAAGCCTTGTTACTGGTTTGCATACCAGTGGCTGGGAAATGTTAAATTACATAAGTATACAAAATTTGAAGCAAACATACCGAGTGGTCCAAGAGTTATGAACATTTTCAATAAAAGAGCTCGACCTGCCAAATTGATGCTCAGTGAAGCCTTGTCGCTGTTTCGCATACCAGTGGCTGGGCAATGTTAAATTACATAGGTATACAAAATTTGAAGCAAATATACCAAGCGGTCCAAGAGGTATGAGCATTTTCAATAAAAGAGCCCGACCGGCCAAATTGATGCTCGGTGAAGCCTCGTCACTGTTTTGCACACCAGTGGCTGGGCAATGTCAAATTACATAAGTATACAAAATTTGAAGCAAATATACCAAGCGGTCCAAGAGTTATGAGCATTTTCAATAAAAGAGCTTGACTTGCCAAATTGATGCTCGGTAAAGCCACTTCACTGTTTTGTATACCGGTCGCTGGGCAATGTTAAATTACATAGGTATACAAAATTTGAAGCAAATATTCCAAGCGGTCCATGAGTTATCAGCATTTTCAATAAAAGAGCTCGACCAGCCAAATTGATGCTCGGTGAAGCCTCGTCACTGGTTTTCATACCAGTGGCTGGGCAATGTAAAATTACATAACTATGCAAAATTTGAAGCAAATATACCAAGTGGTCCAAGAGTTATGAGCATTTTCGATAAAAGAGCTCGACCTGCCAAATTGATGCTCGGTAAAGCCTCGTCACTGTTTTGCATACCAGTGGCTGGGCAATGTTAAATTACATAAGTATACAAAATTTGAAGCAAATATACCAAGCGGTCCAAGAGTTATGGCATTTTCAATAAAAGAGCTCGACCGGCCAAATTGATGCTCGGTAAAGCCTCGTCACTGTTTTGCATACCAGTGGCTGGGCAATTTTAAATACATAAGTATACAAAATTTAGAGCAAATATACCAAGCGGTCCAAGAGTTATGAGTATTTTCAATAAAAGAGGTCGACCGGCCAAATTGATGCTCGGTGAAGCCTCGTCACTGTTTTGCATGCCGATGGCTGGACTATGTTAAAATACATAAGCATACAAAATTTGAACCATACTTACCACGGTGTTCAAGAGTTATGAGCATTTTCAGTAGTTGGCCGTAACTTCAAAGAGCTCGACCGGCCAAATTGATGCTCGGTGAAGCCTCGTCACTGTTTTGCATACCAGTGGCTGGGCAATGTTAAATTACATAAGTATGCAAAATTTGAAGCAAATATGCCAAGTGGTCCAAGAGTTATGAGCATTTTCGATAAAAGAGCTCGACCGGCCAAATTGATGCTCGGTGAAGCCTCGTCACTGTTTTGCATGCCGTAGGCTGGACTATGTTAAAATACATAAGCATACAATATTTGAACCATACTTACTACGGTGTTCAAGATTTATGAGCATTTTCAGTAGTTGGCCGTAACTTTTCAACTTGTGCTCAGCAAAGCCTCGTCCATCAAATAAGGCTGTTATGCATGCGAGTCGTTAGACAATGTTGACAGGTATAATTATGCAAAATTTTGTCAAAATATCCCATGCGGTTCAAGAGTTACAAGCGTTTTCGCTAACTGATAACGGTTTTCGCGAACTGATAACGGACGGACGGATGGACTCACACAGTGATTATAGTGCAAACCAGCGGGTTGTGCAATTGGTTTAACCTTCACGTTTGGTGATAACTGAAAATGTGGGTTAATGTGCATAACTTGAGTCACATAGCCGTTGCAAAGAGTAAAAGAAATACTGTGTTTGGAAAATATGAATGGCCCTTTACCAAATTTACTGTTATAGATGCGAATTTCCTTATTTAACTTCTTAAATAAACGTTTAAATATAAAAAAGTGATGAGAAAATAGCTCAACAAAATACGACTTCTTTTCCTGGTTCACCGTCGAATTATGCAATATTCAGAAAAACTCGACCCAGGCATGTGCACTGTATTTTTACCGTTTATTTTTATCATTATCATTTTTTTATATTTGTTTTGATGTTGAAAGAATTTTATTTCATTTGTCAACTAATAGTACCCGAATATATTTTTCAGCACGCTTTTATGTGAAACTTAACTATGTTTTATTTGTTTTGAGATATATCACGATCATTTACAATGATGCACTTGAAGTAGGAAATTTAAAGAAGAACTACACTTCAGGAACTGACTGAATCAGATCCCAAACCCTATTCCCAACATCAAAGGGAACGGTTGACAAAGACATCCCAATAAACAATAAATTACATGTGATAAGCCGAGTCAGTAGCTCTTTCCCAAATAGTTGGCAACTCAGCTATCTTTATTGAACTAAACAATTTAGACCAACAGAAGGGTTACAACAGACTAAGCAAATTATACAAAAAAACATTTAACGACTATTTTTACCTATTTTCTATTTTTATTATAGAAGGGTTAAAATGGGAACACAATAAATTAAACAGCTTCGAACATAAAACAAATGCAACCGCAACAAAAGTACCGCCTTGGGACGGTCAGTAATCACTACTGGGGGGTTTGCTTGCTATACTTCACAATAAAAGATTTACATGAATTACACCGTTGAAAGAGAATCGGGTGTCCAAGTTACGGATTAGCTAACAAACATTGTCAACTCCAGCTTGTCAGCCAAAACAGACTATGAAAGGAAAGTTCTATTGTCACTTGAAATACTAGCAATAATTTGTATCAAGTCTTCTACAGTAAGAATAAATTTTGAAAGATACCCTGGAAGCAAGAAAAACAATAAAGAAATTGGTCCGGGAGAATGGGTTTCATTGAATCAGTTCGTGAGCGGTAATTTAATGTGGCAACACTGTCAGTGTCCCCAGCACCGGCTGCAGTGGACCTATTTTCGAACGAACTCAGAATGAGCCGAACGATCCCATAGTACCAGAAAGAATATGTATCTCCAGCGTGATGAAGTACGTGGAGGCATTATGTTGCCGCCACACTGAACGTAACATTAGCTGCACTGAACCGACTCCAACATAAATGTTTTCTAAATGCCAAATGACCACCCCAGGAAAAGGAAGTATATAATCTGCATTACTACAGTTGAGCCCGAGCATATGTTTTTAAGAGTTAGGTGTGTTTAGTGGTGGGGAGGGGGGAAAGGGGGGGGGTCGCGGTCGGGTGATGGTGCTTGGTAACTTTCAGTACTGGGATCCCTTCTAATTTGGATAATAGTAGGACAAGGATCTACTATGCTTGCAGTAGGTGCGGGTGGGGATTGTTTGGATATTTTTCTCTCGCCTATTCAGAGAGACGTTAACTCCAAATTAGTACACGTAGAGATATTATATGTTATTTGCCATTTAGGACCCGAATCATCAAAAAACACGTGTTCTTAACTCATGTAAGACAAGATGGGCTGATTATTTCACAAAAAAATGTAATATTTAAAGTCAGAAGTGCTTGTTTTGCAATATTAGCGGATCTTACAGACATACGCATTTCACAAGTAAAATCAGTAATCAGTAATTTGTATCTGTTGCGAGAATCGGTCAGCCATACGGGCATTTAGGTTTTTTCTTTTTTTTTTTCACAGAAGCCATAGAAACTCCGATTTAACAGAATTTTGACCGAGAAAATAGCCACCAAGTTACAAGTGAACCACTTAAAAGTGCTAGCAAATGCTTCAGCTTGAACTAAGTATTGCGGCACACACTAAATCATTTAAGATTTTTCTTTATCCTCTTGTCTCATTTTATTACGTCTGTCAGTTTGGCAGGCCACTGTTTCTGCGGCCATTTTGGGCAAGTAAATTACTACCTGGTTATTACCATGGAAACAGCCGAATCATTAAAGAATGCTTGCGAATTGTTCAGCTTGCATAACTGCATTGTGTACAACTACATTTATAATTTGTGACTATTTCCTATTTTTCTTACTTTGATTTTTTATATCTTTTTATCATGGAAACACTGTAATGGCGCCATTTCGAACAAGGAAATTGCTACCATATTGCAATAGAAACATACTCACACAAAATGCCAGCAAATGGTGCTGCTTTTATTATTGCTTCGTATGTTGTATCGTTTTTGGGTGTTCTTTATCACATTCTGTTGATTTGACATTTTCCTCGTCATATATAAAACACTATTTTGGCTGACATTCTTACCAGAAAATAGTCGCCTGGTTACCATGGAAACAAGTGAACCACACAAAATATTTGCTGAAGGTGTTGCTCATATCACTGCATTATACAATGTATATGAAAAAGTATTTAAGAAAAAGACTTAAATCTCTGCCCCAATTTATGGAATTTTGGTGCCATCAGCCTGTATACTGAATGTATGGGAGGATGATTACAAAATTGGCCGTGATGGCCTGACAAAAGCGTGTCATAACTTTTGAATCAATCACTCTATTTTTATAATATACTCGCACTTTTAAAGGAAATTGAGTATGCTTTCTTATAAAATAGGTAACCATCAGCATATTTACTTTCGTAAAAAGCACCTGATCCCCTATATTTGGGCATGGCGGCCATCTGGGTCATGTGACCTGGACCAAATATATGTTAACTTTCCTCGATCCTGAATGGGCTCCATATGAAATTTGGCTTCCATTGGCCCAGTGGTTTCTGTGAAGAAGATGCTTAAAGAGTGTGGACAACGACGGACGACGACGGAGGCATGTTCATACTATAAGCTCACCTTTACGTTTGAGCCTTCGGCTCAGATGAGCTAAAGTCAAAATGGTGCCAGTCTAAAAGTAAGTAATGTCGAACAATTATGCTTTAACAAAGCGCATCGCTCTAGCCACATCTACATTGCTGCAGAGTTTCATTAAGATATTTCCAACGATAACCTACAGTTATGGTTCTCATACAAGCAGCCATAAAAACTTACTAAAATGACATAGCTTCAATAGTATGGAAGGGGCAATAATTCTTATAAGTGACACACAGTCCTAACCTAATGGACATTACTATAAAGTCTAAACACGATATTCCAAATATTACCCGGTTATGACCATCACATGATTATCCTTAGAAACTAATCAAAGGGATGCAACTCAAAAATAAGACAGGGGCAATTATTCTTATAAATAACTCGCCGTTTAAAGCAGACACACATTGCTTTGAAGTTTCATATTGCATATGGTTAACTAGTTATAGCGCGCACAAGGACAGTATTAAAAAATAATCAAAGGAGCGTAACTCCAAAAATAAGTATGAGAGAGGTATCATGCTTCTATGTGACATACTGACTTAAGCTGCTATACATTGCTCATAAGGTTTCACAATGATATTCCAAATTGTTACCTTGTTATGAGGCATACACAAAGGACAAAAAACATGAAAGGGTCGTAGCTAATGAGCAACCATTCTTATTTGAAACATGCCGTCTTTACCTCAAATACTATGCTATTATGTTTCATTTAAGATAACATTAAACGTAATCTGGATATGATGCGCACAATAATTCCTATACAAAATGAACATAGTCGGTTTTATCTCAGGGGTGTTACTCTGCTAAAACCATTGGAGCGTAACATCCAAATAACATGCGCCATTCCACATCTTAGTCTCATTATTTTCAAATTTCCAGCTTAACTGGATGAGAACGGTAGAAGAAGATATCCGAAAAACGAACACGTTCAAAAATTTAAGTAAAGTATTGTAACTCCGCTTAAAATTATTACAGCGCCACCTCGAAATAAAAAGCGCTGGCCAACCTCATAGTCTTACTATAAACCAAGTTTCAGCTCGATCGAATCTAAACTGTAGAAAGAGTTGCCTGAAAAGGAGAAAAAATATCAATGCCGAAAGGACAAACGGTCGCCAGCGGCAGAACATAAAACGTCTCGTTTACCCTTAGCCTTGTAGCCGTATGGGCAGGGGGGATAGAAGCCCACTGTTTCTTGGGCGCAGATTATGAAATGCTGAGCCCATCCCTCTCATTTCGGTGACTTATCATTCCCTGGTTGGAATTGACCTCCCATTTACTGCTGAATCAATACGTGTAGATAGTCATTCTGTCGCCGGTTGGCACAAACCGGATTCACACCTATACTGAAAAGCAAAAATAACGCATATTTTTCTTTTTAGTGTTTTTAAGTCAAAATAAAAATCTGCTGAAATTGGCAAAACAGGGAAGATGTTATCAACGCAAGGAGTACACTTCGTCGCAAACCTGTTGAAGTTTTATTTGTTTATTCGTGCGCAACGAAAGCGTAAACAATCAAGGGGTCAATATCAAAATTAACAAATACTGATCAGTTTACTCAGTGTCTTGAACTGACTTGTGCCTGGCTCCAAAACTGATGCCCTTTTTATCTAGGACGCTACAATGTATCAGAAACATCATCAAGAACTTTCAGCATTGGTTACTCGTTACAAAGAAAGTTATGCCCCTTTATTCGAATCCCGTAGGTAGGCAAGTTTTGCGATAGGAAAAGAAAAAGTTGTGGATTTTTCAGCAAACCGAATTGGAAATGGATTCTAATTGGGGTTAAATAAAAGGGTAAGTGGTCACAATCAATTGGAGTATGTAACAAAGGGAAGTTACTCTGTACGTCCTTCCAATAATGCAACCACAGATTGAACTTTTGGCTGCTAGATCCTTGAAATCACTGGGCAAAATTGAATGAAAATCATATAGCATCTTTATCATAAAGGGCAGTCTACGGTAGGGAATCGGAAGACAAGTATTTTTTTTCCAGGAAAACATTTTTGTCGGCTTGTAAATTTCGTAACTCAAACCGGAAGTGACGGCCCGATATAGACTGAAATACTGTCTCAAAGGGCTGTTAAACCCAAAACAATCAATCATATAAACGTATGCTATTTTCCAGCTGAAAAAGCACTTACATTTTGCTTATTTTTTTCGCGGCGCAGACGCGTATAATTTCGCTTTTGTTCCGCATTTCACAATATTTCATTGGTCAAATAACGCGCATGTCAAAATTTAGCCAATAATATCAACATGATTAAAGGTCAATGAATATTTGGACGGACGCTCGGCGCCCCGTTCCTGCGGCTATGGATTCGTTCCGCTGAGGTGCGGGGAGAATGTCGATAGGAGAATTGAAATACTACTGTCAATGAATATTTAATCTTTGTTTTCCCCCGTTGTACTCCACTGCGTCAACACTAGCACTCCGCCAAATGTTAATTCCGTTTGTAAATTTACGTTTGGAAATTTTATCGAAACAGACGCAGATATTTGTCATAGATGCTACTTTCCTGTTGTGTGCATAGTATGTCGGCTTTTAGCAGGACTCGTTTCTGCTGAATAGCCTTCCGAACGAGGATCATGCACATCCTTTTAAAATGAAAGTAGCAAAACAATAAACAACTTTTACCAATCGTTTTAATCCTTTTAACCTATGGTATGAGAGAAAACTTACGGCTGGTTCTTTTAAATTTAACCATGCATGTTTTGCACGATTAACCTCTCTACGCCACTGCACGTTTTTTTTCACTTGCCCGGGAAAACATCATTCCTTACTTTGACAGCGAAGGTGACGCCTGTCACTGAAACATTATTTATATTGGAAAACCTTCACGGTTAATTATTCTTATAGAAATAGCCAGGTATGTTTTGCTATGTTTAATTTTTGTTTAATGAAATGTATCCCGGTATTCTCAATTTGCAAATTCTGTATTTATTGAAATTCTCAGTCCGTGTGTAATAGCCATTGTGTTTGCAGTCTGCCATTTATATTTTCATCCAAGTAAATAGTTAAATTAGTTGATACACATGACTAGAGTGTAGTTTATTGCCCAAACATGTGGGGAGTTCCATATCTTTGTAGAATTCCTCTCTGTGTCTTGTGAGTCTTTGTCTCATTTTCATAGTCATCCTTCATTTGGCTCGGGGTGCCATAGTGCTATATTCAGCCTGCTGTAGAAATTCTAGGTATTGGGACAGTTAGGTTGGAGCAAAGAGTGTGGATCCGGACAGGACTGCTCCTTAGGCGCAGTCTGGTCAGGACCTGCACTGTTTGCCATTCCATTTGCATATTTGCAGTGTTGTAGTTTGAAGCAGGTCCTTTTCTTTAAGTACAGTTGAGGCGATTGTTGTAGGTGTCCCAATTTTTAAAATGGTTTATGGTAAATTCCCAATTCATCTGAGACTTGTCATGGTAGTTTTATTAGTGTTTTATTGCATATTTGGAAGTCCTAATTGCTACTGTATTTGAATGTCTGATATGGTACTGTTATGCATATAACAGTACAACTGGTATTGTCCGTATCGTGCATGTCCTGTAGATAGTGTATTGTTTACTGTGTTTGATATGTTGTAGGCACCCTTCATTGTAAATATACATAAATAATCTTCAACTACAATGGGTTTATCATAAATGAGAACCAGATGCTCTTACCCCTGTAACATATTCAAAGCTTCCTTCTTCTTTTTTCAGTGTAGATCTACTTTTGATTTCTACTTTCGGTTTAATACATACAAACAAACATTGCAACATGTTGGTACCGGTCAATCTCAATTATTATATTTTTTAAAATATTTTTCTTGTTTATCTTAACAACGTTTGAGATTTGTAAGGTTCGGTTTGGGTTGCTGAGTGGCCACCTTTTGGGAACAAGCTGCTCACTCGGTTGGCCATATGTTCTCTGTATCTTGATTATTTGTAATCTTAGTTGTTTCCAACTATGGTTTGAGGGCTGGATTTGGATTTTGATTGTTTCAGTTCCTGGTCTTTGCATACATTTTACTTCTAAGAAAGTGACAGCTGATTTCATTATTTTAATCATTGTGAAAAAGAAATTATTTTCATTTCTCAGTCATTGATTCATCATTTCCTATCCCATCTTTTATTTTTTGATAAAATACTAACCTACGAGGAGCGTTCGAAAGGTAATGCGAATGACCTCATAGCTTTGTCTAGGTGCATGCTGAGTACAAATGCTATGCCTATGAGAAAAGCACTACGTTTTTGTGTTTACAGTGATACCAAACACTATACAAATAGACTTACTGTTATACTTACAACGCATTTTAATAGGCTCCAGTCATGCCACTGGAATAAATTTGTATGTAAAGTTTTTCAGAGTTAGGCATTCAACTCAAATACTGTTGTAAATGCAAAATTAATCTTTGTGAGTTGTTCTTCGTTGCCTACCATATCCGTACAAAAGTTAAAAGGGTGGCAACTATTGAGGATTAATTCCTTGCAAAGCAATGCGAAGGTCTTCTGACGTTATTAAAATCGACGTCAACGTATTTTTTTTAAAGATTTTAAAGGCTTCATTTTGCATTAATTTGAATATATTGACAGATTTTCGTTGAGCTGTATAAATGCTCTTCCTAACAAGATTTTGAATGTTAACAAACTTGTTTTCATTACAAAATTATAATAACGTTTGTGGAAAGGTAGACTTTGCTACTAAATACAATAAGGATAATTCATATTCAAGGGTCAATATAGAACCTAGATTATAGTTGATTTCTGTGATATTTACAGGATGACATTGCCTGGGCATTGTCTTTAAGTAGCAAAAATAAAAAGAATCAAAGACTGCTCATATATGACTTACGGCCTACCAAAGTAAAATTCTGCAGTGCATATAGTGTATACCTCTATCAACGAAGTTAAAAATACGTCCTTCAAAGAACAATGCACCGTGTTTGCTGACTTTCTAGGCATATCATACCCTTATATGTGTTTCTGCAATTAAAAGTTTTATCTATATGGTACTAACCAAGAAATTACGTCATTTGTATTACTTTTCGAACGCCCCTCGTATTATACCATTTAATGTTGTTCATGTAATCCTCAAACGGATGATCTCCTTTTTTATAGGAGCTCAGCATTAAATACGCATATATACCACTGTGTGTGTTTGCTAGAAATCACGAACCAGTAGAGCAGAATTCATTTTCATACCATGGGATTCGTGAGCTGAATGAACTGGCGTATTCATATTCCGTTCCACAATGTGTTTCGTGATTAGGTGACGCACTGATTTATGACGCGCGCTACCTTGGATTATGCATAAAGCTTTAACGTTTATCATCGTCTGAACTTTTTTGTGACTTTTTTATGTATTTAACATTTGTCGAGTCTGCCGATAAAGAGTCTCGGTAGGTCAGTGGGTTGATCGCTGGCATAATAAGCTAGCGGTCCGTGTTCGAATTTAGGTCAAAGTTTGTTTTTTTTCAACCGTAAACAGGCTTCCATTGCACATAACGTTTCATTATAATAATTTAAAGAGTAACAACACTTCAGGAACTGACTGAATCAGATCCAAAACCCTATCCCCGACATCATTATAATAACCCTTCTATTGGATCGATATGACGGACATTCTTTTGAAACTGCAAATCGTCCCCTCATATATCGGATCTCTCAAACATGTTTTAATGCTCGCCTCGCGGGCTTATCAAGTTTTAAACATGGCAAAAACAACATGTTGGATCCGCATAGTTAGTAAGTTATTTCAAAGGAGCAGGTTGTAGGAGGGGAAGTCCCATTCAGTTGCCTTTGTTTTCGTCATAACCCTGTTTACCCTTCTTTCAGACAAAGGTTGCTTAGAGAGACGACTTATTGTGTTTATATATGTGAATCCGCGATATTTTGTATAGATACTCGTAATAACTGTTATTTATAGGTAGATGTGCATGGTGTGATATTTGTAGTTTAGATGTTGTTCTACCTTTGTTTGTCGAAATAAAAGCCCTACAGGGCTTATGTTATCTGTTGTAAATATTCAACAATGTCTATGTCAAAGCGTGTTTATCTAGACAGAAATAAGCTCTCCTTTCTCTTGTCGAAAATCACTGTACACGTGCATTGTGCATCAAAACCGATTTGCTTTTAAAGCGGAAAAGGAGAAGAACTAAATAAGCTAGTTGCTTTCATTGCAATCTTAGTACATTTTATAGGTTATTATATATATGATATGAAGAGAAAATATGTTTAAATCTAAGCGGAAAACCATATGACTACGATTTTTACCTTGCATTGGTGACCTTTCAAATATAGTAAACACTTAAGGAAAAAATAAAGATCAGAATTTACATGTGGTTGTGATTGTTGCAAAATGTATGACCAAATAAGGATAGGAATTTTGTTAAATAGTCGTCAGCTGAAAGTTTTCCTTTTACAACTAACCTTCAAGTTTGTCAAAAATATACCTTACAATTCGGTGACAATTTTTTACAAGTAACCTTCAAGTGTGTCAAAAATATACTTTACAATTCGGTCACATTTTTTTTGTAATTCTGATCGGGTAGGCGAAAACTTTTGACCGAATTCTTAAGTACAAGGTTAGTTAGACTCTGCAAATTGTTTCAAGACATGATGCACACAAGAAAACATCGCAGATAGGTGGTACTTTAAGTGTTGTGTTTATTGTCTTTGTGCTCTCAAATGTAAACGGGGCTCTTTGTTCCAAATTGGTGAGAAATACTAGATTTGCAACTTGCCCATTCTTGGTTTTTAAAGTCAGCTTAACTGCATAAAAGTTTCCTGTAAAGAAGAGACTAATACGTGTAATTGATACTTCGTGAGCCCATTTATTCCAACTGGACTCTTCTATCCTTGTGCCCTGGATGAAACTATTTGTCAATTGAGGGGTGTCTGTTTTAGTTTTACTTTTGCGGCGTATGATCCGGGTTCGCTCTGTTTGCTTATGACCCATATATATAGAACATGAGGCATACATGGCTTAAACTTTGCTGTTTATTTTTGTTTCCATTACAGCATTTAATTAATATATTCTAGCTGTAGCATATACAATTTTAAAATCATATTTATTCAAACGTTATTTCATTTCTCTCGTTTTTTGTTACTCCTATATCCTCAGAGAGGCGCGGTAGTTGAGTGGTTAGAGTGGTTTGGTTTTTGTGCAGAAAGTCGCCGGAAGGTCGTGAGTCGCCATCCGACGACTGGAAAACTCCCTCTGTCAACCCAGCAGTAAATGGGTATCTTTTTCGAATTAGGGAAGGATAAGGCAGCGAAAGGAGAGGGATGGGCGCCGCCTTTCATCAGCTGTGCCCAAGATACAGTGGGTCTCTAACCCCCACTGCCCCTACGTTTATTAGGCTATGGGAAACCTTTACCTTTTGTATCCTCAAGTTTCTTGAGGTGCATTTGGTTCGGAAAACGGTACAAAAGAACATTTTATATTGTATTCTATAATCACACCGGGTAGGCGGTAATCGAAAACGCTATTAGCAATCGAATTTCGCGGATCACAAACCGTAAATAACAGCGTTTTCGATTGCAAATTGTCGCCAATTAGCAATTGAAAACGATGTACAGTTTTTGATCCGCGTTCGTCGACTGCACGAGTGTTTTCGATGGCCGCCTACCCGGTGTGATAATATTATCTGAAAAGGAAACAGATGTTTGTTGTGTGCAGATAGTCATACATTTATACATTTTTATTCCTGTACACTCATACCTACAGAGTTAACAACGTGTAAGAGTTATATTTTAGCTGTTCTAGATCTGAAATGTTACAATACCCTTTATTCAAACAGCACATGTACGGCATGTGAATGACAAATATTTCAAATTAGCAGCGAAATATTCTGAGTTTTGAAATCTGACCTTTGTAAGCAGTATCCATGTTTTCAAGAAAATAAACATATTCCCGTTTGCATTTGGGTTCAAACTTCAGGGACACAGCTCTGACAGAAAACCTTCCCTATAATTTAAACTAATGTCTTAGGTAAACTCTGTTTTGAATTTCTACCATTTAAAGTAATGTTTAAATGTCTGAGATATCTGCTTCAAAGAGACTGCCAATTTTTCTTACTTTCAATGCTTTGAATTCAATATATTCTACAGCATCTCTGGAAACAATGAATGGGTTCTTATCAAACTAATATGAGTTCACATTTGGGAGAGTGCAAAATGTTTATATCGCTTTGGTGACGTTGACCTTAAATTAAATGTCAGAACAAGACTTTTAAATTCAAAATCAAATCACTTCTAGATTTATCCCTTCGGCACCTGCATAGGGAGTTTATGTCTCTCAGGTAGTCGGCTATGCTTGGGACTGTTTCAAATATGAGGACTTTTTCGACAGAGGGAAGCTACTCACCCGTAAACTGTTGACACAGCGTTATCAAAAAGTAAAGCTTGTGTCGACAGTTCAAAAGTTTTATGGGAGACACCATGACCTCGTTGATCCCTACAATCTTGCCGTTTCAAAACTAATTCTCGATTCGATGGCCTCAGCTTACTACTCGCGAGCACCTGATCGCACCTCTATTTTGGGGTTCATTTCTGTGTATCTAGAATACTCCGGAATTGACAATGTTTAAATGACTTACGAGTTCGGACTTATGATTTGGGTACTTTGACCACTTCATTTTTAGACTACTGTATACACACTACCTTCTTACTGTTATGAAATTCTGAACGAAGGGGCTTAAATTAAGACATTGCATATAGTAAGAAAACTGGTTATGATTTAATATATATGCCGTCATCTTCAAGGTCAAGGTCAGACTTTACAGTTTAATCCTAGTGTATTTCATTTATAAATCAATGTTCAATATGAATATAATGACCTTGACCTTAGTCTAAAAGTCATCAACATTCAGAAGCTGAGTATTTCACAACAGATTTTGTTACCGTTAAGTATGATGTATATCTAAAGATTACATGATATTTGCGGAACTATTATGTGGATTTCCACAAAATTCAAGTGGATATACAACTGGGTAATATAAAGGATTGCCCATATATATATATATATATATATATTGCCTCAATTGCATCTTGTCTGTATTTTTAAGATCACATGATGACAGTGTTAGAGTTCAATATAAAAAAAAAGTGTTTCACAGTTCACAGATTAATTGGCGAATTTCATCATACTCGCCTGTATTTCTACCTACTCGCCTGTATAAATCATTTGGACAAGCTAAATAAGTTAGTATGTTTCAATGATCTTGACTCACTTTTAAAAGTAACAGTCTTGTAGACGTGTGGGTCCTCCTGTGACATTACAATATGGTCAAGGTTATTGATTTAATAATGAACTTTAAGGTTATAGTAAAATCAGTTGTAAAATACTGATCTTTTGAATCTATTGATGACCTTCCAACCAAGGTCAAGGTTATTATATGCACATTTACTACTGATTTACAAATGGAAACGAAGAGATTTGATCTATTTTTGCAGACTGGCTGTATAGGCAAAGGTACAGGAAATCCATTAGTAAACTCTTTTAATTCTGACATTGACCTTGTCATTAAAGATGATGCAATAGCCATTAAATCAGAATATGTGCTCTAATTATTCCTATTTTGTTTTTATTTTAAGCCACTTCAGTCAGACTTTCATAATAGTAAGGAGATAATGTGTGGACAGAAGTCAAACCTTGACAAAATTTAACATTAAAAGTCTTGCTGTGATCTTGAAATTGATGTCAAGGTCACCTAAATATTATCGACATTTTGCACTCCTCCAACGGTGGACCCATATTAGTTTGTTGAGAATCCAGCCATTGGTTCCAGAGATAGGTTGGAATATTATTGAATTAAAAGTATAAAAAATAACGAAAAATGGCAATCTCTGTGAAAGTCATACTTTAAAAAAATGTTTTCTTTGAAGAAAACGACTTCTCCAAAGACATTGTTTTACCATAAAGGAAGGTATGTACCTGCCTTTAAAATTAAGGGAGATGTAAAGCTTATAATACGACTGCCCTGGTTCCGGCTGGGTTACACCACTAATATTTACATTCCAATTATTCCAACAGTAGCGCTTACGGAGCTTAAAAACTAATGTTTTCGTATAGTAGACACTATAAGCTTATTATCAGCTGAAAATAAAACGTTTTTGCTGCTCAGCAGAAAAAGGGCCTTAGAGATCCTGTCTCCATCCCGCCATCCCCCAACCCATTTGAAAGCAAAACAGAAAGCAAAGTGTGCAGCTATACAGGTGATAACCAGAGACCCACAGACAAGCGACGAAAAGAACACACAATATCGAGGAACCACAACAGAAGCACCGCCTTGTAACGGTCAGAATCAGTAAGCTGTGATCTTGCAATTGATATCAAGGTAACCAAAATATTATCGACATTTTGAATTTCCCAATGGTATACCCATATTAACTTGTTGATAATCCATCTATTGGTTCTAGAAATAGGGTGGAATACATTGGATTAAAAGTATAAAAATTAACGAAAATTGGTAATCTTTTTGAAAGTCATATTTTAAGAAAGACAGTTTTCTTTGAAGAAATAGATAAATAAATAAAAACAAATTTCTCCAAAGCCATTAATTAACTTATAAAGGAAGGTATGTACCTGCCTTTAACATTGAAGGAGATGCATAGCTTATAATACGACTGCCCTGGTTCCGGCTGGGTTACACCACTAATATTTACATTCTGGGTTACTCAGCCTGCATTGGCATTCCAATTATTCGAACAGTAGCGCTTACTTGTTCTGGTATAGTAGACTCTATTGGCTAATTATCAGCTGAACATAAAACATTTTGGTGTTCAGCAGAAAAAGGCCTTATAGGCAGTCACTATCTCCACCCACCATCCCCAACCCACTTGAAAGCAAAACAGAAAGCAAAGTGTGCAGCTATACAGGTGATAACTAGAAAACCACAGACAACAGATCAAAAGAACATGCCATATCAAGGAACCAGAACAGAAGCATCGCCTTGTAACGGTCAGAAACAGTAAGCTGTGATCTTGGAATTGATGTCAAAGTAACCAAAATATTATTGTCACATTTTGCGTTCTGCCAACGGTGGACCCATATCAGTTTGTTGAGAATCCTTCCATTGGTTCCAGAAATAGGGTGGAATATATTGGATTAAAAGTATAAAAATTAACGCAAATTGGCAATCGCTCTGAAATTCATATTCTAAGCAAAACAGTTTTCTTTGAAGATATAATAAAAATAATAAAACAGATCTCCAAAGACATTATTTTAACATAAAGGAATGTATGTACCTGCCTTTGACATTGAAGGAGATGTATAACTTATAATACGACTGCCCTGGATAAGACTGGGTTACTTAGCCCACATTTACCTTCCAATTATATTCCAACAGTAGCGCTTACGGAGCTTAACCACTATTGTTCTAGTATAGTAGACACTATAGGCTAATTATCAGCTGAAAATCAAACATTTTGGTGTTCAGCAGAAAAAGGGCCTTATAGGCAGTCCCTCTTTCCACCCCAACCCATTTGAAAGCAAAACAGAAAGCAAAATGTGAAGCTTTACAGGTGATAACTAAAGACCCACAGACAAGCGATCAAAAAGAACACGCAATATCGAGGAACCACAATAGTGGCCCCGCTTTGTAACGGTCAGAATCAATAAACTGTTTACTGGGGTGATGATGGGATTGGGCCGTTGGAGAGGGGGCATAATCTAGTTTTACCGGATCCAAACCCTCACCCTCTGCTTCGGCAGTACTTTCAGTCGTCAGAACGTACCTTTTCCATTGCCATTCCAGCTACGCATTGACAGTTACCTCTATAATTTTTGATAATGTGATACTTTATGAACTTAGAAATCCACCGATGTCTGTAGACAAGAGATTCATCCGAGCTGGGAATAAGACCAAATTTGATAGGCTGATTCAATTTTGTTAGCTCACCTGAGCACGAAGTGCTCAGGGTGAGCTTTTGGGATACCCTGATGTCCGTCGTCCGTCGTACGTGTGGACGTCCGGACGGACGTCCGTCCGTCAACTTTTGCTTGTGTACACTCTAGCGGGCACAGTTTTGATCCAATCTTTATGGAACTGTCAGAATGTTAGTCTTTATAAAATCTTGGCCAAGTTCGAAAGTGGGTCATGTCGGGTCAAAAACTAGGTCACTAGGTCAAATCTTAGAAAAACCTTGTGTACGCTCTGGAAGGCACAGTTTTCATTTAAAGTTCATGAAACTTTGTCAGAATGTTTATCCTCATAATATTTAGGACAAGTTTGAAACTGGGTCACATTGGGTCAAAAACTCGGTCACTAGGTCAAATCATAGAAAAACCTTGTGTACGCTCTAGAGGACACAGTTTTGATCCAATCTTTATGAAACTTTCTCAGAATATTTATCTCCATAAATTCTAGGCCAAGTTTGAAACTGGGTCATGTTGAGTCAAAAACTGGGTCACTAGGTCAAATCTTAGAAAAACCTTGTTTACGCTCTAGTGGGCACAGTTTTGATCCAAAATTCATGAAACTTTGTCAGAATGTTTAGCCATATACTATCTACGATTAGTTTGAAACTTGGTAATGTCGGGTCAAAAACTAGGTCACTAGGTCAAATCATAGAAAAACCTTGTGTACACTCTAGAGGACATAGTTTAGATCCAAGCTACAAGAAACATTGTCAGAATGTTTATTTCTATACACTCTAGGCCAAGTTTGTAACTGGATCATGTCGGGTCAAAAATTAGGTCACTAGGTCTAATCTTAGAAAAACCTTGTGTACGCTGTCGAAGGCACAGTTTTCAACTTAAGATCATGAAACTTTGTCAGAATGTTTATCCTTATTATATGTAGTATAAATTTGAAAGTGGGTCATGTCAGGCCAAAAACTAGGTCACTAGGTCAAATCATAGAAAAACCTTGTGTATGCTCTAGAGAACACAGTTTTGATCCAATCTTCATGAAACTTTGTCAGCAAGTATACCTCTATAAACTCTAGGCCAAGTTTGAAATTAGGTTATGTCGGGTCAAAAACTAGGTCACTAGGTCAAATCTTAGAAAAACCTTGCATACCCATAAGAAGGCATAGTTTTGATCCAATCTTCATGAAACTATGTCAAAATGTTAATTGTCTATATATCTAAGCCCCCTATGAAACTGAGTCAGGTCGGGTCAAAAAGTAGGTCACTAGGTCAAATCTTAGAAAAACTTTGTGTACACCCTAGAGGGCACAGTTTTGATCCAATCTTCATGAAACTCTGTCAGAATGTTTATCTTTATGAAATCTAGATCAAGTTTGAAACTGGGTCATATCGGGTCTAAAACTAGGTCACCAGGTCAAATATAAGGAAAACCTTGTATACGCTCCAGAGGGCACAGTTTTGATCCCAATCTCAATGAAACTGTGTCAGAAGGTTTATTCTTAGAATATCCAGGCCAAGTTTGAAACTGGGTTATGTCGGGTCAAAAACTAGATCAAATCTTAGGAAAACCTTGTATACGCTCTAGAGGTCACAGTTTTGATCCAAACCTAATGAAAATTTGTCAGAATGTTTAGCCTCACAATATCTAGGCCAAGTTTGAAACTGGGTCATGTCGGTTGAAACTGGGTCATGGCGGGCAAAAACTAGGTCAGACTTTAGAAAAACCTTGTGTACGCTCTAGAGGACACAGTTTTGATCCAATCTTTTTAAAACTTTGTCAGAATGTTTATCGTCACAATATTTAGGCCAAGATTGAAAGTAGATTATGTCGCATCAAAAACTACGTCACTAGGTCAGATATAAGAACGACCTTGTGTACACTCTAGAGGGCACAGTTTTGATCCAATCTTCATGAACCTTTGTCAGAATGTTTATCCTCACGATATCCAGGCCAAGTTTGAACTGGTTCATGTCAGGTCAAAAACCAGGTTACTAGGTCAAATTTTAGAAAAAAATTGTGCACACCTTAGAGGGCACAGTTTTGATCCAGTCTTCATGAAACTTTGTCAGAATGTTTATCGCCATAAAATCTAGGTAAAGTTTGAAACTGGGTCATGTCGGGTCAAAAGCTAGGTCACTAGGTCAAATCTAAATTAAGTTATGCTGCAAGAATCAGAACTAACATTGCAATGATGCCAGCCACAAACTCCTTGGAATACATTAGTTTCACCACAGTGAGATAATGATGCTACCATTCTATCATCTGTCTTTGCTTAGTTCAGTCTTGTTCAAATCCATCAAAGGAGCTCAACATGAACAGGAACTTTTCGGAGAAGGAACTCAACATGAACGGAAACTTGTCGGAGAAGCGACTCTGCCATTTTCAGCTCACCTGAGCCTTACAGTATTGGCGTTAGCTGCCTCTGTCATCCATCCATAAACATTTTCAAACATCTCTGAAACCACTGGGCAGACTAAACTCAAATTTCATATGGAGCCTGCACATGGGTCAAAGGATTGAAAGTTCTTCAAATGATCTTGGTCACATGACCAAGGTGGCCACCATTCCCATGTATGTTAAAAACTCTTATTAATCTTCACCAGAGCCAGTGAACTGATTAATGCTCAGGTTAGCGATTCAGGGCCACCATGGCCCTCTTGTTACTATAGCAATCAGCACCTGATAGGAATAGATAAAAATTCGTCTGCAAAATGTTTATCAGTATTTTTTTCCTTATTATTGAATAAGATATTTTTCCTCGTTATCTGCTAAGGTATATTTCCATAGAATTCATAAATTTTAATCAACTTGTTCCTGTCAACCAGAAAGAAGTAGATTGGCAGTTAAATGTGGGGTAAACAAAGTATTTGTTTTTCTGACTGCTTGCGAAACGTTGCAACAAGACAAGGGGGCTTACGCATATGCAAACAGTTAAGGATATGATCAGCATGCACAGCCTTTGCTTAGTCTTATCAGAGTCAGTGCTATTTACATATACACAATATCAAACCGGTGGCCTGGATAGACATTAAATGGGGGTTTTAGGTTGGCTAAATTGGCTCACAGATTGGTTTGAGTGTCGCTTTTCGCAGATACGTTAAGCTACCTATTTGTATAATTGAACTCATTTTGCTACTACTTTTGTAACGGGTCATTAAAATAGGAATGCATACATTTACTCAAAGTTGTAATAAAATATCAACACACCAGTCAAAATACTGCACAGTCAAAACAATGACATATCATTACTAATAGATCTCTGCCGTGGGAGAGTACTTCTGCAGTGGTACGAAACACTGTGCTAACTGTTTGGTCAAAGTTTCCATACCCATAAATGAATAATCACAGGAAACATAAAAATCACGGATAAAACCCATAATGAATTAGAGATGAGGAGTCAAAAGAAACAACGTGTGCTGTCACCTGAAGATCCCTAGGGTGTCAAACACCACCAATGAAATACTGGAACTAAAGAAACCCACTAGTTGAACCCCAAATGACCCAGCAACTGGAAGGAAATGCTCCAGCTCCAACCAACTGAAATAGATAGCAATCACTCGGGTCTATCACTAAATCTGATACCCGACGCACCGGAGTGCAATTAAAGAGGGAAGCAAAGTATTTATTGTGACTGGATTAACCACTGAGCAAACAGAATGCAACATTACATTATGTAATGTTAACTATTTTTAATACATTTGTAATATGTGATAATATTTTCTAGACTGACCAGAACAACAGCCCTTCTAACATTTTTTTTTAAATTTATAGACTAATTTTAAGAGTAACTACACTTCAGGAACTGACTGAATCAGATCTAAAACCCTATCCCCAACATCAAAGGGAAAGATTGACAAAGACATCCCAACCAACAATAAATTACAAGTGATAAGCCGAGTCAGCAGCTCTTTCCCAAATAGGTGGCAACTCAGCTATCTTTATTGAACTAAATAATTTAGACCAACAGAAGGGTTACAGCAGACTAAGCAAATCATACGAAAAACATTTAACACTTATTTTTACCTATTTTCTATTTTTATTATAGAAGGGTTAAAATGAGAACACAATAAATTTAACAGCACCGAACATAAAACAAATGCAACCGCAATGAAAGTACCGCCTTGGGACGGTCAGTAATAACTCCTGGGGGTTTAAACCGGTTTTACCGGGCCCAAACCTTCACCCTGACCCTCCGACGCGGTGCACACAATTAGGTGGTAGTTCGGTTCGTATGGAGGTCCCCTAACTCACCAGAGAGTCATAACGGTCAACAATTAAAATCAAGAAAAGACCGTGATGAAGCAAGGATGAGGACTCGACAGCCGAAACGTGTTGAGACACCTGGAGATCCCTGAGGCGTCAGCAACACCACTGGAGCACTGGAGCAAAAGAAGACCACCAGTTGAACCCCGGTGGCCGAAGAAACAGACAAACATCCGGCCCCAACCAACTATTATATAGCTTTATGTAAGGGCTATCATAGAGTCTGAACCCCGACCCACCGGCGTGCAATTAAAGAGGACAGCAAAGTTGTCAACCGTGAATGGGTTAACCACTAAGCATGCAGACTGTCGCATTACATCCATGTTATAGCCAATGCGTTTAAATCGTATGATAATTTTCTTGAATTGATCAGGAAATTCTGTTTTTCCTACGATTTTGCGTAATTTATATACTAAGTCACCATAAAATTCAGGTTCCGATAGGCCTTGTTGCAAAAGTGACCTTAACCCTGTATTATATTTAGAAACCAATTCAAAGTGTCTACGATAAAATTTAGAAAAAGCTTTCCGAAGTTTATGATACCGATACCCCAGCTGTAAAAGCTTGGCAGTCAAACTTTTATTACGAGCATTGAAATCAGCCAAATGACTGGACACCCTAGCGAAGCGAATAAGCTGAGAAATGTAAACACCATAAGAAGTGGTGCGGGGAACATTACCATCCAAAAACTGAAAATTAACAATGTCGAAATCAAAATCATCGCGTTTGTCATAACTTTTAGATGAAACAAATCCATCTAAAACTGATAAATGTAAATCCAAAAATGGGGCCTCGGTATCAGAAGTATTTGCTTTGTTTAACTGCAATTCAGCAGGATAAATTTGACTAACCATTCCTTCAAAATAAGGATTGTCAATATTTAAAAGGTCGTCCAAGTATCTAGACGTTGAGTTGAATGCTTCAACGACATGAGCTTGAGTATCATCAGAAAGGGACATCATAAAGTCTCTTTAATAGCAAAATAGAAACAAATCTGCTACAAGAGGAGCGCAGTTAGTACCCATCGGAATCCCTATAATTTGTCTGTGTAACTTAGTACCGAATCTGATGAAAATGTTATCTAGAAGATATACTAAAGCATCACAAACATTTTGGCAAGACCACATTTTAAACCTTTTTTTGTCATCGGAAGTAAAAAAAGCATGTTTATCATCGCAAGCAAGATAAAGAGCGCCCTCTCTCTGAAAAGTAGTCTCAATTAAATTTATTAGTTTCTTTTTTAATTAAATTATGGGGCAAAGTTGTACAGAGTGTAGAAAAATCGTATGTAGACAAACTAGACGCGCGATATCCTCTAGACTTCAGTTTATCAAGAACCTCGGTAGAATTTTTAATCGACCAAAACAAATTTTTTCCTGACCGTTCGTAACCTTTTTCACAGTACGTAATAACATAAATTTTGATAGCGGTAAGGCAAGAAGTTTAATAATTTTGAAAGTTCAGTAGTGGTACAAGCACTAGAAATAGCAATAAACCTGGCTTTATATGGTCGTTTATGGAGCTTAGGTAACCAGTACATCGTAGCAAGCTTGTCCTGCCGTTCCTCTACATTTACAGAAAACTTGAGGGCTATATCATTACAGTGCCTAAAGACAACAGACTTTTCGTCTTTTGAAGTCTCTTCATAGGCTTTAGTGCCGCCAAGTTCTTGTTTTAATGTGTTCATATAGTGTAACCGTCAAACAACAACAACGTTATTTGCAGCCTTGTCTGCTGGAACCAGAACATACTTACTATGAAACTGCTGGATACCCAACTTCAGGTGACGGAATGTTGATTTAGGTTTAGGCGGCAAAAGATTTGTGTTTTGGGAACAGAATATTATACATTAAAATGTTCACCTTCCATTCCTTTAAGGCATCAGACTCAACATGCTCCCACTTGCAACATCGATTACAAAAATCAGTTAAAGAACAGGCTGTATCTTCCCTACATTTTTTTAAATCAATACGGTTAGGAAATCTATATTTTGGTCCCTTCGAAATAATGTTACGAATTCTTGAATCAGAAATAATATTAAGATTCCCTGTAATGACATGGCCAGCGGCAGGATAGATAAATTTTGAGTCTATACAATCTCATGTATCTGGGGTATTTGTGTGAACATCAAGATCTGAGACCAGTTAATTAAAGTTAGATATAGTGTTTCTAATTGGTTTGTTATTTTTATAACATATGATAGTTGGCTCCTTATTGACGAAATAGTCCGGGATTGATGCAGTTACAGACAGATCCTTAAAAAATACTTTGTAGGTCAATAAAATCAATTCCTTTATTTATAAAAGGAATTTTGAGGAAATGTCTTTTGTGGTTGATCTCAGATTCGATTAGTGGACCAATAGCATGTTGAGTATAACATCTTGTCAGGAGTGCGGCCTCGTACAGTTGATGACTCTTATCGTAGAACTTATTAGCCTCATTATCTAAAATGCTTTTAACAGAAACCGGAATAGAACATAAAAAATGAGAGCATAGAATGTCGACCTTGGTGTTTTAGTATTTCCGACAAAATTTTAAGGGAAGCATTGGTTTTCTTAATACTTTTTTTTTTCGTTTTATATTACCAATTTTTCTTAAACCATGACTTCTATGCTTGCGTGTTGGAATAGCAAAAAGAGAAAATACATCAAAATTAGGCATTTTCGAAATGTTACCTTCTTGATGAATGTTGTCATTAACCCTAATGGAAATGCAGTTTGTAACAATTTTATCCATTTTAATTCAACCTCGTCTCTCTTTATATTTCTGAAACGCGTGGATGATTGAGTGTCATAATTTAATAATAAGTCACCATAAAATTCTGGTCCTCATAGACTCTTCTGCAAAAAGGTTTTTAATCCAACACTGAATTTAGAAACCAGTTGATAGTATTGGTGAAAAAAAAATTAGAAAAGCCTTTTTCGACGTTTTATGATGCCGATAGCCGTGTCAGAGAAGTTCACTGTTACAGTAAAATTTTATTACGGGTAATGACGTCAGTCCAATAACTAGGCACTCTAGCAATCCGAATAAGTTTCATTCCACCGGCATTGTTTGACACTATCAGATTTGTGTAGAGTTTAGGATTATATGTAAGTAGTTAAAGTGTCCCAAAATCTTGTTTTGTTTACGGAGGTAAATATGTGTTTTTGTCGCCTGTATTGAAAACAACGGACGTATTATGTCAAGGCGCTTTCCATATGTCCGTCCGTCCGTCTGTCCGTCCGTCCGTCAACATTCTTGTACATAAACTCAGTATACCTTTTAGGTATTTTCCTGAAATATTGAAGGAATATGTATTAGGTTAGGGTAACATGTCGGATAAAAGACTGGTTGCTCTCCTTTCTTAGTTTCCAAGTTATGCCCCTTTGATGATTTTCCGTCAACATCCTTGTACGCCCCTTAACTAAGTTAACCTTTAAGGTGTCTTCATGAAATATTGCAGGAATATGTATTAGGTTGGGGAATGTGTCGCGTACAAGAACGGTTGCTCCCCTTTCTTTGTTTTTAAGTTATGCCCGTTTAATAATTTTTAGCTCACCTGAGCACGAAGTGCTCAAGGTGAGCTATTGTGATCGATATTTGTCCGTCGTCCGTCGTCCGTCCGTCCGTCCGTCCGTCAACAATTTCCTCAAACGACATCTCCTCCTAGACCAGTAAGCCAATTTCAAAATAATTTCACAGAAATGTTTGACTCATTGCCCTGAACCAAAATTGCTAAAACGGTTCCACTCCGCTGAACAAAATGGCTACCAGAGTTAAAATAGAAATAAAGCTTAGAATGACACAGAGGGCACAGTTTTGATCCAATCTTCATGAAACTTTGTCAGAATGTTTCTCTAAATAAAATCTAGACCAAGTTTGAAACTGGGTCATGTGGGGTTAAAAACTAGGTCACTAGGTCAACTCTTAGAAAAACCTTGTATACACTCTGGCGGGAAGTTATTATCCAATTTTCATGAAGCTTTGTCACAATGTTTGTCCTTATACAATCTAGGCCAAGATTGAAACTGAGTCATGTGGGGTCCAAAACTAGGTCACTAGGTCAAATCTTAGAAAAACCTTGTGTACACTCTGGCGGGCACAGATATGATCCAATCTTCATGAAACTTTATCAGAATCTTTATCCTTATACAATCTAGGCCAAGGTTAAAACTGAGTTATGTTGGGTCAAAAACCAGGTCACTAGGTTAAATCTTAGAAAAACCTTGTGTACACTCTAGAGGGCTCAGTTATGATCCAATCTTCATGAAACTTTGTCAGCAAGTATATCTCCATAAACTCTAGGCCAAGTTTGAAATTAGGTTATGTCGAATCAAAAACTAGGTCACTAGGTCAAATCTGAGAAAAACCTTGTGTACACTCTAGAGGGCTCAGTTATGATCCAATCTTCATGAAACTTTGTCAGAATGCTTATCTTTATGAAATTTAGACCAGATTTGAAACTGGGCCATGTCAGGTCAAAAACTAGGTCACTAGGTCAGATCTTAGAAAAAAACATGTGAATGCTCCTGAGGGCACAGTTTTGTTCCAATCTTCATGAAACTTTGTCAAAATGTTTATCCCCAACAAATCTAGATCAAGGATGCAACTGGGTCATGGTGGATCAAAAACTAGATTACTAGGTCAAACCTTAGAAAAACCTTGTGTACACTCTAGAGGGCACAGTTTTGGTTCAAACTTCACGAAGCTTTGTCAGAATGATTATCATAATGAAATCTAGGCCAAGTTTGAAACTGGGTCTTGTCAGGTCACAAACTAGGTCACTAGGTCAAATCATAGAAAAACCTTGTGTACACAATTGTGGCTTCATTTAGCATTGAATCTTCATGAAACTTTGTCAGGTCAGAATGATTATCTTCATGAAATGTAGGCCAGTTTGAATCTGAATAATGTCTGATCAAAAACTAGATTGCCAGGTCTAGGTTAGAAAAACATTGTGTACACTCTAGAGGGCACAGTTTTGATCCAATCTTTATGAAACTTTGTCAGAATATAGATTAGAAAGTGCAAAACTGCTGCAATTGAACCATCATCAAATAGATGATCTTCCATGTTATTTCATCATAACTCAGATGAGCGATTTAGGTCCATCATGGACCTCTTGTTTACCGACCAGTCTTGTGTGCACCATAACTAGGGTTCTGTTTGGGATATCTTGCTGAAACTTCATAGCAATATGTATGAAGTCCCAAAAATGTGCATTTATAAAAATGGTTGCTAATCCTTACTTCGTTTCAGAGTGACATCCCTTTGATTAGTTTTAAGGCTATTTTTGTGTATGCTACTTTTGTGCATACCGTAACTTGGAGAACGTTTGGAATATCTTAATAGACATGTTTCCCCTAAGATACCTACTACATATACATGGGTGCAGGTACCAGTTTTTCCCCACATGCCCTGGGCAAAAAAGTCAATATGGCTGCAGTTTGGTCTGTAAATGTATATAAGAATATTTTAAAGCTGCTTCCATCCAAGCAGTTGTTATTGATGATTAAAATTGATTTTTCATAGGTCACATGACCTTGTTTACTTTTTTTCAAGTGCAGTACCCTCGTACTGGTTTCAAATGTCAGTACCGGAAACCAGGCGCTTCAAAATGGTTGCTAAGTTCAAGTGAAAATTACTGTGAAAAGTCAACGGCTGATAAATATTCAAATGTGCATCAAAACAAAGCTATAGGGTCTGTCTGCTTGTGGGTATGCAGTTTATAGTAATTGCTTGTGCCATTTTCTTGTCACATTTTCATGAAAATATGTCTTTTTTACGAAAACTGCCTTCCAAAGCAGGGGGTGGGGTAATATTTATATTTGCACTGGGACAGCTTCAGTAAGCTGATATTATTTCTATCACTGCAAGATGAGTTGATGGTCTATTTCTAATAGACTGGGGGTATTGGTGAAGGGTTATGCAGCTACTTCATTGTTTCAGGGGGAGTTTTTATAAGTAGCCGTCATAAAAGATTGTGCCGGCCTTTCAGAACTGTATACTGCCCCCATTAGCATCATTAGGCCATTTCAAAACTTGCATGATCATTGTCAATATCATTCAGATTTCTACTTAAACCATTGCTTATGCAAGGTTTGATACTGAAACCAATTTAAAAAAAAAACAGTTTTTTCATGTTTTATGCGATTGTAAATTGGGAGCTTTATAATGCAACTCAATTTTTCGAAAAAATGGTATTTAGCTTGGAGCCTGTTTGTAGTGGTCTGACTGATCAGAAATGACAAATGTTGATCCAAAACAGCTTATTTAAAGTAATTTAAAGGTGTTTTATGTATTTTCAACTAATTGTGTGCATTTGTAACCACTAATTATACATTAATTTGCATTTTCAGACATAGTATTACTGTAATTCCTATGACTTCCCCAAAAGTTATGTCAAGCATTCTTTTTAATTCAAGTTTGACTGATATTGATGTGCGGAATTGTCAACACTTAATAAACCGGAACTCCTGCCAAGTAAATAGCTGTCGTCTTTGGCTCGGTACAAAAGACAAAGATGGATAGGTGTCGTCCGATTTCTTTTCCGAGGAAAACGCCTGAAAGTTAAAGCGCACAGACATCTATATTATTTAGAAAATAATTTCCTGCAGATGAATGGCAAGCAAGTCTCACATGTTTGCCACACAAAAAGTTGTATTCAAGTATTGTACCTATCACTTGAAACAAGTAATATTAATAATAAAAGAAAGATATGTGTGAGTAATGGGGAATGTACAGGGCATTATGGTTACAAAAGATCCATCATAAGGTAAACAAGTTATTTGTTGATGTTTATGCTATATGCATGTTCATTTGACATTTCCGCTGACGCGTTTTGATAAAGAGAGTTTTCATGAAGTTTCTTGCAACATTTCCTTTTTCGAGATATATATCTTGACCTTTTATATTGCTTAGACCTTTCCCTCAGTGAGTGGTAACAAGTGTTAGCATCAATTTTAAGCATTTTTTTATAAATAGGGTCTGTTCATTTATACTTTATGCCAATAGCTGATGCTATGATAAGTGAAGATTTTCCAGTTCCAAAATTTGCAGAATGCACTGCTGAATGGCAAAGACTGAGAAATTTCTGCTCCTTAATGTAGTTTTGGGTGCATATGTAAAGACGCGGTGATGCAAGCTTTCAGATTGATTACTCGCCGATCAGCGTGAAATTTTTTCTAGGTTCTCGCGGGAGAAATTTTTCTGCAGATTAGCTTCAATTTTACAGGTATCAACACCATTTAGTTGAATGTGCTTACCATAAGGCAAGAAACTTGGATTATATGACTCCAGATGTGCAGTACATACCAATGAGTGTGCCCTGCAATTCAAATGTCTTCCAGAAAAGCAGGGCATTATATTTTTAACAGTAGCCTGGCTTTCTGAGATGAAGTCATCTGTGGACGGATAAGGTCTTTTTATGCGAACAAGCTCAAGTCTCACCCTGGCGCGCATTACGATTGCAAGTTTTGCAGCATATGCAGATTTATCACAGCCTGCAGGAAGCTTTGACGAAATGTGGATATTTTTTACTTACTTTTGAAGTATTCGTAATTTATGAACTAAACACTTAATATAATGATGAATGCGATGATTTTTTTCAGTCGCAAAATCTTTAATACACTTTTCAATCTAAGGACTTGCATCACTTGTAACAGACTTTACTTTTACTATGCCTTCTTTAGAGATATTTTCTAAATTTTTTCTCGTCAGTTGCCCCTCACTAGAGGAAATGGTCTTTGCAGGGGAAAAATTCTGTTTACATTTATTATCATTATGATTGCACTTTTTTTAAGACAAAGCTTGATGGCAGTTTCCATGGACAAAACTAATTTCTTGTTTGTGTCCTGCTCCAACATTGGACAAAATGACTGTGTGGCTGCCTCGTATCCGGCTTGCGGCCTGTTATTATAGCATGAGTCCGTCTCAAACTTGCGGCTCCTCACCGACCATTTGTTTCACTCGCCTAACATAGCGCTGATTGTCTTGCATTGATTCTTCATTCAGGTCTACAATTTTGTCAAGAGTCCTATTTATTTTCTTTGTCAGACAGCGTCTAGAAAGAGGTTGCACATTTAAACATGTCATGACATACTGAATACCTTTTACTCCCATTTTTGATTTAAGCGCCGGAATGCACAAAGCATTATTTAGACTGCCTGAGTCAGGACCACGTCTCTGTTTTATTGTGGTGAATAGTTTTTGGAGTGCAGACTTAAAATCACATTATGTGCATTTAGTACTGGTTGTTATGCACAGTCCTTGCCTTTTGTCCACCTGAACTGTTGGATTTTGATTCTCACAGGTGTGCATAAAGCCAGCTAGCAGGCGGGATAAGGAATTTAGGTTCACATTGACATTTTCTTCTGATTCACTGACACCACATGTTGTTAATTCTAACCCTTTTTTTCTTTTAGGCCTTAGCTTACTTGGTACTTCCAGTGTGTTTCTATTGCTGCTAGAAGCAGATATTTGACAAGCATCAGAGTATTCAGAGAGAGTTGGCCTTACCATTGTGTCTGGTATTGACTTCATACTAGCACTTCTAACACTGGTGTGCACTGCAGAAACTGGCTTACCCTGTAAGTAGTTCTTATTACACTTGTTGCCTTTTTTGAACTGCGTCGCTTTCACATTGCTGTTATTTTTGCAACTGTGCACTCTTGTAGTTGACATTTTTAAGTTGTACAAAAAAGAAACAAGTAAATAGATAAACAAAGCAGGTGTTTAATCTGACTCTTTAACTTCAAAACACCAATGATATTCCAGTAAGTACATGTAATAAATTCTTTATATTAAATCCAATAAAACTATTGAAAACATACAACAATCGGAAGCACTGAACTGTTCGCAAAGGATTCATCTGATCTAATGAACCAGAAAGCAAGTGCATACAAACATTCTTTCTCTTGTTTATGCAAAATATTATCATAATGGATCTAAATTATGGATATCAGACCTCATAATCAGGCTCTTGTGTTGATTTCCCAGTTAAAATAAATATTCTATATGATAAAGTGGTGATAATATGCAGCTGGACAGTATCAAACTAAAACAAGTACTTAGTAGTGCATAAGAAAAAGGCAAAGATATTCCAACACCGGTCAAAAGGCACCTCTAAATAAATGTGGTTTGTAGTAAAGAGCAATTGTATCTGTAGAATGTCAGTCTGTGATCAGTGACATGCCTTGTAAACTGCTGTTTTGAGACTGCCGCGACAGCTAAACGGTCATCGATTCACATTTATGGAGAAAAGCGCCTTTTCCCATGCCACAGAAAAAGAGCCAGAGTAGTTTTGATACCCTGCAGATACAGTCTCAAGCAGGTTCAGCATACTGGAATGATTTCCATGCAATATTCAGCAGTGGCAAGTTTTCTTGTCAGAGGCTGTGTCTGTAAGGCTAATATTTGAATTATCTTCCTTGTATCATAAAAATACAGCATTTGCTACAGTTTTATGAGTTTCTCTCATACTTTTCATCCCAAACAACTACAATGACAATTATTCTATGGATATTATGTGAAAATCACACAACTTTATGTCAAACATGCAAGTATTTACAGTTAACATGCATTTCTTTCAGGTCAAAACAGTTAACGGCAGCAAGAAAGGTGTTTCAAGATCCAGTTTGAGCCCCATTTTTCTACAACAGAGACAGTAGAACAGAACCTATAATTGCCAAAGTACAGTGGGGAGACTGAAAAGTGTGTATTTTCTTTAGCATTTTCATATGGAGTCGGAAAAATTATGTCATATAAACAAGCATCCACCTCTCGGAATTTCACCGTAAAACCACTTTTACGCATCCCTTTGATGTGGACAGTTTTGTATCAACATGACACTCATATCACAGTTTTCTCTACAATAAAGACCTATTTATTCATATACAACCATAACAGAGCTTGACTTGTGTGCTAGGAACAACATTTTGGTATATCAAATGTTGTTGACTTTCTCCCTAAAGGGTGCAGGTACCAGTTTTTACCCACATGCCCTGGGCAAAAAAATCAATATAGAGGGGTATGACTGCAGTTTGGTCTGTAAATGTATATAAGAATATTTTAAAGCTGCAACTGACTTTTATTCCATCCCAGCAGTTGTTATTGATGATTAAAATTGATTTTTCATAGGTCACATGACTTTGTTTACTTTTTTTCAAGTGCAGTACACTCGTACTGGTTTCCATTGTCAGTACCGGAAACCAGGCGTTTCAAAATGGTTGCTAAGTTCAAGTGAAAATTACTGTGAAAAGTCAACGGCTGACAGGTATTCAAATGT